>JAPFRF010000010.1:58858737-60117487 GCA_029282475.1 Phrynocephalus forsythii
TGCAAAGAGCCACCTCTATTCAAACAAAGGAAGGAGCTGGAAGCAGGGGAGTGGAGCCAGACTAATTCTCTCTCTGAGCAGGGTTGCCAGGACCCTGCCTGTCACAGAACCTGAATCTGAGGGGTTAAATGGTGAAGAGCTGCTGGAGGAGCCTTGCAGCTCAACTCAGCAGGCAGCTGGGTCTGATGACTCAGCTGAAAGCATATCTCCTCCTCCTAGAAGGGCCATGAGCAGGATTCTGCAAAGACATGCTACCAGGAGAGCTAGGGAAAGGGTCTTTGATGCTAGACGGGGAATCAGTTTGGGAAGCCCTGAGTACTAGCAGAAGCCTTTCCAGAAATAAGGGTGTGTTCCCTGTTTTGAGATAAAGCTGGCAAGTTATGTTGAGCTCTCTGTGGGAGCAATGCATCATTTGAACTTGCAACCATGTTCCTGTCTGTGACCTTTGCTCTGTTTCCTGGTTTTGGATGGGCTTCCTGGACAATGGCTTGATCTGTTCCCTTGAGTTTGGCATCTGGTTTCTGTGAGAGATTCTGGCTTTGACTTGGACTGGTAATTGCTGGCAGTTGGATTCTGTTATTTATCTGGCTTTACACTAAAGACTTTGGCAAAGAACTGAACTCTGCTTGTGTGTGTGTTCTGTGTGCAGGGCTTGACAAGGGTGGTGGTGGAGCCAGATTAATTATTTTCCCTGAGCAAGGTCAGCATCAGCCATTTTGAGCCTGGGTGTGTTACCAAGCAGAGCTGCTGCTGAGAGAGCCAAAAAACAGGAGGAACTGAGTACTGGTACATTTCTGGGGTACTAGCAGTTGGAGTATAGCTGATTTAGAGGCATGTGTGTCATTAGAGATTTCATATAAACCACAAAGGAAGAAAATATTTTTACTAGAAAGGAAGTAAAAGTGTACATTTTTGAGTCCCAGAATATTGTACTTCTTAATATGGATACTGAGGGGCAGCTGTAGTTACCTGCAACACTTGTGTCATATTTGTCATTTTGCCAATGCACATGGAGAACTACACTTGCAGCAAGAGCAAGTGGATTGCACTACTAGAAGATAGGGTCCAGCAGTTGGAGGACTCCATATCTAAACAGAAACAAATCAAAGAGCTTGAGCTGTTCTTGGATAGATTGGAGCAGAATATCCTGAACAAAAAAGAGATAGGCCACAATTCTGAGGAAGAAGTCACTTCACCAACTCAGGATGTAGATGCATTGAGGAATGTAACTTGAAGAAGTAAAAGGGCAAAGGATCACTCTGAGAGACTGAAATTACAGAAACAATTTGAGGCTCTTTCCCTCATCACACCTCATGAGGAATGAACACAGGAACAGCTGGTTCCACCTGGGGATCTCTCTCTCATCACACTTGATGAGATACAGGAATACAAACAACAGGAACAAAATGAAGACTTCTCCCTTAATATAGCTGAGGAACAGGCAGATGAACAGGCTACAGGAGAAAGGCTTTTTATACTAGGCTATTCAATTATTAGAAATACAGAGGGATGGATCTGTGATGTGTATGATAACCATATGGTGCCTTGCCTGCCAGGTGCAAAGGTTGCAGACATCATGAGACATCTAGATAGTTTGTTAGAGAGAACTGGGAAGGAGCCAGTGATCATGGTACATGTTGGCACCAATGATGTTGTGAAGGCAAAGCGGTCAGTCCTGGAAGCCAAATTCCAATTGTTATGAAGAAGATTGAAGTCTCGGACTTCCAAGGTAGCATTTTCAGAAGTGCTGCCTGTTCCTCATGCAGGATCTGCCAGACAGGCAGCGCTCAGAAGCCTCAATGCATGGATGAGCCAATGGTGTCACAAGGAGGGCTTCGGGTTTGTCAGGAACTGGAGAACATTTGGGGGCAATCCAAACCTGTTCAGGAGGGACAGGTTGTACTTAAACCATGATGGGACCAGATTGCTGAAGACTGAAGAGCAGCTTTTAAACTGATAACTGGGGGAAAGCTGACAGGAGCTGAGTGGCATCTGGTTCGGAACACCTCATCCCCATGGAACGATGTTGGAGAGGGCAGAAAACCACAAAGTGACAAAATAGTAGGTAGCAGTACTGGGAGGAAAATGGGATGTGGTAGTTTGTTGACTGGCATTAAAAGCTGCAGGGGGGGAAAAAGTAGCAGCCATTCTTGGGGGACTCACTGGACAGGAAGCCTCTGAGCAAAGATTGGAGAACTTGAACATTCGGCAGCTAGGGATAACATTGATATAATAGCCATAACAGAAACCTGGTGGAATGCAGGAAATCAGTGGAATACCGCAATCCCAGGCTATAAATTCTATAGAAGGGATAGAGGGGGTGGGTTGGAGGTAGAGTGGCCATCTATGTCAAAGAAAGGGTAAAATCCAGCAGAATGGAGATTGATGATGGGTCTAAAATCACTGTGGGTTAAACTACCAGGTCCAAGGAGTGTTCTGATAGTGGGGATGTGCTATCGTCCACCAGATCAAAAACTTGAGGGGGGACCTTGAAATGAGGAGAGAAATCAAGATAACAGTGGTTACCCAGGCCTTATTACTGGTTTCAAAGAACACCCCTCCCGATAACAGCTCAGACTTCAAGGTTCCAAAAAGAAAAGTCTGTCAATAGCAATGCTGTACTGGGACAAGCAGGTTATCACAGATAAAGCAGATTATTTCAATATACTTGATATTTTACTTCTGAATAAAACAAAGAAAATCATATAGAAGTTGGAGTTTCATCAACAAGCTATCTGAAGAAATAAAAAAGCAAAGTGCAAAGCATTAAGTCAGGAAGTTAAAAGAATGTGGAAAGAAGTGCAGGTTACCCTGTCCCCTCATATTATCTTCAGCAACTAGAATTATTTCAAAAGCCTTTGTTACCAATTGAAAACAGCTGACAGTAGCTGCTAATTTGTTTCCTAAAAATAATAAAAATAAAAATCAGTGGTTGCGAAAGCACATCAAATCACCTGCATCTTTTTTGAACTCGACTTCTAAATTTTAGGCTTGACCTTTCAGTCCACCCCACAAGCACCACTGATGCTGAGAAACTATTGCTTGCTTCTGTGTGTAATTTTATTCTGCCTTATTGTTCTTGCTCTCTCTGTGTCTGTGTGCATGCATTTAGGTTCTCAGAACCTAAATGCAGAACCTAAACCTACATAAACATAGTAAAAAGAGGGTAGGGTAGTTTTTGTGCTGAAGGCAAGGTTTTGTATATAGGCTTGAGAATCCTAGGCAGACTATTTTGCTTCAGCCTGTTTTCAACTGGAAAGGAGACATTTGTGAAATTTTTTCACATCCCTAGAATACAATGTGCACGTCATTTGACAGGTAGGAATGTTGGAAATTCAGGGCATCTACCAAAGTACTTTAAATTAAAGAGCAATCCTCCCCAGTACTCAATCACTATTTCAGAGAAATTTAAAAGCTATACTTCATGACAGGATTTTGCATCTAGTATTCCTTCCTTAGTAATGTAAAAAGTTTGATCCAAATCAAATTGAGTGTGTTGTAGTACTAAATCTGTCACCTGCAAATCAACAGGAACTAAGAATTTTAACTAGGGCTGAATAATGCCCCAAAATGAGAATGCTAAACTGGTGTTAACGTACAATAAGATAAAATGATAAGATAAAATGAGTTTGTAAATCTTCTTGGTATACAATGGAATTGGATGCTTTACCATTCTAACACAATTTATCTTCTCACCCAGACATAATAGTGTAGTAGAAATCTTTGCACATTGGAGCTTTGATCATAAAGCTGCATCTTTTAATCTGACATCTGGTCTGGGATTTTAGGCGGATTTATCAGGGGATTTGCTTGCCATCCATTATTTTTAACGGAACCTCAATGCCAGGCAGTAAGGCACTTTGAGAATTGCATACAATTACATATTACAAATGAAAAATGGTCAGTTTGCTTTCCCCTTAGGAAATACATTCACCTTAGCTGTGATAGGTGAAATGTGCCTGATGTATTAGGTAATTAAGATATATTTGTTTACATAGCAGTGAAAGTATCATTAACATCCAGACAGAAGGTTATAATTAGAGGATTCTTACTGAATTGGCATTCTTTGACTTTATGTGAATCCAGGAACAGAATGAGCAACTCTTTTGGTGATTATGGGAGCTCAAGCCCTCCATCCTCCAAGTACTCATAAAATGAAATGAAATTAATGAGGTTTGAGCTGATGAAGCCTAGCTAAAGTTACAAGGAACTCTAGATGGAAATCTACTCAGAATTAGAAGGTTAGTATTGGTTCAAGTCCAGTTTTAATATACAACTAGGGTAGGCCCAGTGAATCACTAGAGATTTGATTCAATGAGCCTACTCTAGTTGTTAATTACTATTGGTTTTCATTTATTGAATTCAACAAGGTTTACATCTGAAGAAGTGTGTTCAGGTTAGCATTCATAAGTACTGTAGGCTTGTATGGACCTGAAAAGCCTCATGGCACCATGGTTAAGCTTCAGTATGGGTGTCAAAACAACTGCTCATTACCTGTACTTGATCCCAATTAGGAATGGGCTTCAAACCGTTTCAAAAGGAAATGGCAGGCAGCGTGTTGTCCAAACTGATGTGAAATGATGTCTTCAGCATTGTGATCTGGTGGCTGTTTCTCTGCTCAGTTCTTGCTGGCCACCACCTCCCAGCTGGTTTTGTCCACTCCAGCTGTCAAAAATTGCAGCTGGGAGGCAGGTGGCTAGGGAGAATGGTGTAGCCAGGCAGCAGTAAAATTGCTGCCTGATTGCTCCTTTCTCACCTGCCACCCCCTCCTCCCAGGGGGTTGGCAGGGCTAAAAGTTTTTGAATCCCCCAACAAACAAGCACTCTTGCTGTTGCGGCGGGGAATTCAAAAAGCTTCAGCCCACCATTCCTCTCTTGATCTTCAGGGTTCATTTTAAAAAGGCTCCAGACCACCACGCTTGTAGCTGACATCGGCTAGAGGCTTTTTAAAATGTCCCCCTGCCCCAGTGAGAGCTCAGGTGGCAGGACATTTTAAAAAGCCTCTAGCCCACTTCAAAGGGTGGTTGGCCACAAGCTTTTTAACATGTCCCCCCACCCCAATGAGAGCACTGGTGGCGGGACACTTTAAAAAGCATCCAGCCACCCACACCTGTCTTTCTATTCAGAGCCTAGCCCTGAAGATGAAGAGAGGGGTGGTGGGCTGGAGGCTTTTGAATCCCCCACCACATCAGCGCTCTCTCTGTTGTGGCAGGATATTCATTTCATTTCTCATTTTGTTTCGTAACATTTTTAAAAGAATTGTTAATTATGAGATGAAATGAAACGGAATGAGAAACAAAATGCAATGAAACAAAACAGTATTTTTCCATTTTGTGTGCATCTCTAATCCCGATTGATTCAGATGGCCAGCTCAAGGTTGATAATCATTTTTCCATCCTTCAAAGGTCGGTAAACTGAGTATCCAGTTTGCTGGGTAGAAGAGATGTCAAATTATAAATAGAGTGCTTTAAATGCTTTGAGGCAGTATATAAGCAGCACACCTTGCTTTTGCTTTTTTTTTTTTGCTCTGCTTTAAGCAATTAATGGGTAGTCATATTTTCTCCATAATATCTTCACTCCATAATGTCTTTATAGATTGCAAAACATTTCAGAAATAGAAGGAAAAAAACAAACAAATTACAGTGTTAGATTTCCAAAACTGTACCACAGAGCCACTGAACTTTGTATCAGAATTTGCTGAACATTACTTCTATTTAAAAATGCATTGACAAACTTGATAAATAATAGAGAAATCACCAACATCCTGAAAGCAAATGGCATAACACACAGCAGTTCTCACTTGCAATTAACAAGTCCCCACTTGGCTTTTCAGGTGCATAACAACTCATCATACTGTTGTGCACCCACAGTCCAAGCAGGGAGCTGGTGATTTCCTTCTGCAGGCATAGCAAGGGAACAGGACTTGGGCCATTCTATTAAAAATGGATGCATAATAAACAAGGAATATAGGGGGAAAGCATTGCCCAAAAAATGTGGATTCACACTTGTGCATGCAGACACACAGAGATGTGTGTGTGTGTGTGTGTGTGTGTGTGTGTGTGTGTGAGAGAGAGAGAGAGAGAGAGAGAGAGAGAGAGAGAGAGAGATGGAGAGAGAGATGGAGAGAGAGAGAGAGAAAAAAACATGCATGTATGTATATCAATATATGGAGATAGGAATGCTGAATGAAAATAAGTGTGTCTATGTTTGTGAGCGTGGAAATGCAAATGTATACTTTCAATGACAAAGAAAACTGATGCAGAAACAGATGGAATGGCAATGAATTGAGATAATTCTATAGAAAGCAAAGCAAACATATTCACTCATCCCTAAAATAAAGCAGGACATTATTACATGGCTTGGTTGAATACCTCCAGATAAAGGATGCCTGTTTTATCAAAGAAAATACATTGCGCACCTGGTCCCCCTCCCCCCATTCAAACAGCTTTTTCTGATATTTAAACACAATGGAAGAAGCAGTAAAAAAAAGAAATAAGGGATACAAATGGAAGAAATAGTTCTTTTGCAATGTACGCTGATGACACGCAGCTCTATCTCTCCTTTTCCACCTGTGCAGTGGAGGCCGTCGAGACCCTTGATCGCTGCCTGGCTGCAGTTTTGGACTGGACCAGGACCCACAGACTCCGGCTCAACCCTGGAAAGACCGAGGTCATGTTCTTCGGGGCTGCCCGAAAGTCTGGATGGGTCCGCCCTCCAGCTGGCGCAAAGAGTGAGGAATCTGGGCGTCGTCCTGGATCCTGGTCTGACCCTGGAGCTCCAGGTATCAGCCGTGACCAGGTCGGCCTTTTATCATCTAAGGTTAATCACTCAGATTCATCCCTTGACGAGCTCCCTGAGGACAGTGGTACAGGCATTGGTCATGTCGAGGCTGGATTATTGCAACGCCCTCTACATGGGGCTCCCCTTGAACCTTGTTCGGAGACTGCAGCGGGTCCAGAATCATTGCTGGTTGGTGCGCGTCGTTTTGACCGCATCACTCCCATCCTGGTCGCCTCCACTGGTTACCCGTTGCCTCCCGAATAAGGTTCAAGGTGTTGGTTTTGGCTTACAAAACCCTCCATGGCTTGGCCCCTGTTTATTTGGCAGAGCGGCTTCACCGACAATTAGATCGGGCCCGACCCACCCGTTCATCTCTGGCCCTCTCGCTGCAGACGGTCCCTCCGAGGGTGGCCCGCAAAACAAGCACTGTATGTGGAACAAGCTACCCAGCGAGCTGAGGCAGGCCCCAACGCTGGCGTCTTTTAGAAAGGGCTTGAAGACTCTCCTTTTCAAGGACGCCTTTAAAAATGACTAGAGGTTTTTTTTTTTTTTCCCCTGCCCACATGCTGTAAGTCTGCCCCTGCCGCTGTTGCTGTCTTTGCCTTCTGTGTTTTCTTTTGTGTGAACCGCCCTGAGTTCTCGTTGGGAAGTAGGTAGCGGTATATAAGTGTAAGAAATAAATAAATAAATAAATAAATAAATGAAGCAGGAAAAAATTGCTTCATCTGGAAATCCCCTTTATTACATCATTTGCACCCGTTGGACAAAACCTGAAGTTCTAAAGCCAATCATTGAACTCATGCTGTTTGGCTCCAGTCCTAAAGTATGATACTTGGAAGAAAACTTGGAAGACATCAGCAGTATTTGCCCTACACAAAAATGTAATTGTAAATATGCCCTTTAAAAAGTCTTACAGATATCTCAATATCAATCTCCTCACATGTAGTTTCACATTTTAAAACTATTGATACAAATAAGTATGTAACTATTCAGCTCAATCTTTTTGTAATAAAACCAGCCAAATTTAATTATTACTAACATTCACATCCAGGATAGATTACCGAACACTTTTCAAAAACTGGGTATTTTTTTGATTGTATTGTAGAAAGAATGAGTTTAAAGTGGTTGGATAATACCAACAAATTGCAATGGAAATATAATATATCATGTGTTGAGAAAGCAAGGCGGGATTTGCTTATATTTGTGCAGATGCATTGAAAGTGGGATAAGCAGTAAGAAAAGCAGGGGCAAAACTGACACTTGTCAAGATGAAATGCTGATTTTATATTTGATTTTTAAAAAATGATACTGGATAAATCCTACATCTGATGCAACCAAAATGAATGGTATATGACAGAGATGGTGAACCTTTTAGACACCAAGCACCCAAACTGTGATTCAAAACCCACTTATTTTTGCAAAGTGCCAGTATGACAATTTAACCTGAATACAGTGGTACCCTTGGTTATAAATGCTTTGGGTGCTACCCTTTAGGAAAGTAAAGATCAAAGAGCAGGCTTTTGAATTTCCCGTGGCCACAGCACCTTGACTTTGGGTGTGGAAAATTTAAAAAACTGCACTTCTAGCCTCGCTTTCCCAAAAGGTAGTACCCCTGCACTTTGATCCTTGCTTTCCTGAAGTAGGCACCCCTTGGGAAAGCAAGGATTGAAGAACAGGCTTTTGAATTTCCCACAGCCACAGCACCCTCACTGTGGTCGTGGGAAATTCAAAGTCCTGCTCTTTGGTCTTCACCAGAGATGGGCACGACTTAGCGGTATTCCCGTTTCCGTTTCCGTTACTCAGTTCCGTTACTCTACGGAAACGGTAACGGGAATTACTCCGCCAGACTTCGAGCTTGAACCGACAAACGAACAATTTTGGTCTGATTTGTCGTGCTCATTCCTTGCATTGCACGATCGCGCGAGGCCACGCAGCACAGAAAAAAAGTTTTTAAAAGTTAAAAAAATCCGGTTCCCAGCCAAAAAGCAGGCGGAAAAATGCCTGCCATGCCTCAGGGCACCTACCAGAGGGGTTGTTTCTGGAGGTCCCCGGCCTCCCCCCCATCCCCCGTCCTGGGCTGCTCTGGTGGGACTCGCCGCAAGCTCGCAGCCAGCAAAAAGCCCAGTCTCGCTGCCGGCCGCCGCAATTAAAGTGCAAGCAAGCGGCACAGACAGCACAGGAAAAAACTTTTAAACTCTTCCCCCACCCATTCCCAGGCCAAAAAAGCAGGCGGAAAAATGCCTGCTTGACTAAGGGCGCAGGGCACCTACCGGAGGGGTGGTTTCTGGAGGGGGGGTCCCGCTTTCCCCCCATCCTGGGCAGCCGGACTCGAGTCGCCATGCCATGCGGTGCGGGTGGGGGATCCAAAATGGGGCGGCGAACGCAATATTGTTTTTGAAATCGTGGTCCAAAAACACACAAGCACAACAGAAAGAAACACGCGAAAATTTATAAACTGCCAGCAGATTTTTCACAGTAGCGGTGGGTTTTTTCTTGCAACAAAATGTCTCTCCTCTCCTCCTCTGTCCTCCATTGATTTTTTTTTATTTTATTTTTTTACACCTGTGCAATGATGGGCTGGCCGAGTGGCCAGCCATGTGGGAGTGGACAACCATGCAAATTTTTGGAGCCATCCCACCAATCGCATGGCCACTTGGCCACGGAGACTTCTGGGATGTGCCAAAAAGCCCCCTAAAACCTGCCCTAGCCCCTGAACCCTAACCCTTGACTCCTTCCTTACCCATACGTCACAGACTGTCTTCTTAGTGGGTCAGAGAGGCACCCAGAGGTGCAACCCACTAGCCTAATCCTAGCCCTTGCACTAACCCACCTTTACCCTAAGCCAGATCTACTTGCTTGCATTGCACTACACGCAGCAAGTACAATTCCCTTCTGTGTGAGACATGGCGGTGCGAGAGCCTTGTGCAGGGAAGGCATGACGCTATCACTCTCACTGGTCTCACTGTCTGCACAACTGGTATGCAATATCCATATGGCTATTGCATACCATTTTGCAGCAGCAGCAGGTGAGGAGGGGAGACCCCCATGTAGAGGGGTCTCTTGGAGCCTGCTTCCCCTTCCTAGTGGGAGGATAGGAGGCACCCACGGGTGCCTCCAGGAGCCCACTTTCCCTTTATAGCGGGCCAGAGGAGGCACCCACCCCACAGAGGTGCCTCCAGGAGCCCGCTCCCCCCCAAAAAACCAGTACTAACGACAACAAAAAAACAAAAAAAGAACCGACTATTTTTTGTGAATTTTCACGAAAAACGGAAACGAGCCGAAATGGGACCGGCCCGACTAACGACAACTCGAAAAAAAATTTTTCAAGTCGTGCCCATCTCTAGTCTTCACTTTCTCAAAGGGTAGTGCCCCTGCTCTTCAATACTCGCTTTCCCAAAGGTTAGCACCACATTGGTCTCTATGCCCTCTTCGGCAGACTTAAAACAGCTCTGTGCAGAGAGCCAGACAAATGGGGGCAGCGATTTGTGGGGTCCTGCATAGCCCCAGTTTTCTCTCCAGCCATGCTGCTTTTAGTATGGCCAGGGTGCTGTCGTTGGAGAGTAAACTGGAGCTACAAATCAGCCTACAAGCTGCCGTTACTCCCCCATGGCTTTCCTGAAGGTGTAGCACCCCATCCGCCTCTCCGCCCATTGAATGTTTCCTTTTGACCCCCTCACTCTGGTATGGATCAAAAAGAGTGGGTTTGTTCAAGCCATGGCCAGCCTAAGCAGGGTAAGAGAGAAACATTCAATGGAGCGACTGCTTACACAACAACCCCTCTTGTCGATCTTTAGCCCCATAGAAGAGCAGGAGGAAAGGGGAGATGATCAATCCCTTTCCCTCCAATGGAGCCGCCGCTTAAATAATCATGTTCCCCACTTCCAACCATATTTTTTTAAAAAATACCAATCATATTTAAAACAAAAAACCCCACAAAGGACATTTAAAGAACATACAAAAATTCTAAACAAAGCATGTTTAGAAAACCCCCAATAAAATACCCAACCAACACAGCATATTTAAAAAATATCCACAGAGAAAACTTACTCACCCCACAAAGCATAACCTTGAAAACATACAAACAGAAAACATACCCACTCCACAATGCCAGCCACTTTCCTGAATTCCAGCACAACTCCGACAACAAAAAAGCCAGTGAAGGAGCAAGCATTGAGGGAGGAGGCAAAGGCATTTTAAACTTCCCTCTCTTCTCCATCAGCAAATGAGGCGTTATGGTGCCTACACACTGGAGCCAATGGCCATGTGCCAGCAGAGGCAGTGCCATTGGCTGGGCAGAGAGGAGCTTGAAGAGAATTGATGGGGTTGGGGAAATTCAAAAAGTAAGTTGAAGCACTTTCTCCCCCACCTCTCCCCTTTCTCCTGGCCACCTGGCCTGGGCTCTTGCCCATGCTGCCTCTTCCTGCCTCCTGTTTTGGCAGCAAAATAGTCATGGAGTGTTCCGAACGGAGGACAAAGAACCATGGGTATCACATGCCCATGGAAAATGCCATAGATCACCATGACTGATATATGATAACTGTGCAGCACAGCATCATTAAATGGGGTTTTAAAGGTTTTTTATATAATAGGGAAGAAAAGAGTGTGAAATTTTTGCTCATGTGATGTGCAGCACCAAGTCAAACTCACACTTAGTACATACATGGATCTAAGGAGTTATTCATACATTCTCTTTTTAAGCAGCAATTTGCTTTTCACTTTAAGATGTCACGGTGTTTTGTTCAAGGATTGACAGATGGATTCAGATCATTATTGCTCTCATTTAGGAAAGGAAATTCATGCATAGCATTGACTTCTGACATATTTCCTTGCTACCCAAATAACATACTGTAGTTCATGCTGCATCACATGCCCATTAATACAATTCAGATGCAAGGAATGCAGTTTAGTATCCATGTGTTCAAGAAGGCATAGAGAAGGCAATAAACCTTGTGCACAATGCAGCATGGATGCTTATGCCTATACTTTGCCCAACTGTCACAATAATCTAGGCCTAAATTGCTAAACCCAGCTGTACCAGAGATCCTGGTTAAAGTCCTGTTGCACACTGATGACTACATAATTTGAAGTTGTTCAAAGTGCTGCAAAATTTGTACCAAGGAGGTCCAGTGCACTCAGAGAAGGTCAAAAGTGCAGCTGGTGCAGTTTCAAATGCAGTTCAGGAGGTAGCAGTACAAGGATCTGGGATGCCAGGTGAGTCCGTTGCCACACAAAACATGCTTTGCAGTTCTGGCATGTGGCCATGGGGTCCAGATAACCTTCCAAGTGCTTTCACATCCACTATGCATGGAGTATTTGCATTGTTAGGGACCACTTTGATGGTGGCCATCTCATTTAGAAGGTTTTGCAAACAGCAATTCCCTGCACATTGGTAGCCAGGTGGTTCATCCCTACCTCATTTGGTGAGAGTATAATTCGCAGGGAAACTCTAATAGGAAACTGTGCAGATTCTGCCACCAATGCATCTATTCTGGCAACCCACATGAAGCTGTTGCATGCTACTATGGTAGCCTGGAGCGGGGGCATGGGGGAGGAGAGCCAAGAGGAGGTACAAAACCACCTCTAGGGGGGACAGATATCCCCAAATGGGCTCAGCCCAGTTAGGTTATCAATTTTACAGAAATGGCTTGAGGCCTACTGATCGGGGAGCTGCAAGTTATCTGTCTAAAAGGTTTAGATATGAGTTTAGGAGTCTGAAGGTGGGAGAGTGGTTACCTAAGTGTTCAAGCAATTTAAAATCTTTAGTGGCAACGGAGGAGTTAGGGGAAAAATCTAAATGGATTTAGGGAAGGTCATATGGTAGGTCCATTTAAAGACCCACCCCATGGTCCCTCATTTGTGGGTTTCACCCTTGGAATGGTGCCTAAAAATGCAAAGGAGGAATTCCAGTTAATTCACCACCTCTTCTACCAGAAGGTGATTCAATGAATGACTGCATCCTTCATAAATTATGCAGTGTTTACTATACATCTTTTGATGCAGTGGAATGCATGGTTAGGGCTTGCAGGTAGGGAACTCTTTTAGATATGTGTGACATTAAGTCAGCATTCTATTACCAGTTCAGTCTGATTATTTTTGTATTCTTGAAGGCTTTCACATCCGGAATCCAATAGTTGTTGTGAGTTTTGGGGGGCTGTTTGGCCATTTCTGGAAGTTTTTCTTTTTGATGTTTTGCCAGACTCTCTGGCTGGCATCTTCAGAGGGCAAGGAGTTCAGGGAACAAGGAGTTCTTTTGGTATACCCCAGTGCACAGAAAGAACTCCTAGTTCCTGAGCTCCTTGCCCTCTGAAGATGCTAGCCACAGAGTCTGGTGAAATGTCAGGAATAAAAATTTCCATAACACAGCCAAACAGCCCAAAAATTCATAACAACTATCTGATTTTTTTTTGTTAGGTGTTGCTTTGGCGGGTCATTTTTCCATGAACAGGGTGCTTCCCATGGGCTGCTCCATATCTTGTGTGCTCTGCTGCAAGGAGGCATTCACTGCTCCTTGGACCCACTTGGACAGTTCCTCTCTGACAGCTTTTGTCAGTCAGGATAGGCAAAGGCCTAGCAGACCATTGGTGGACTTCTCTTCTCCAAGGGTCATGTCACATCATCATGCCAAACTTTATCCATCAACACTGGACACCAGACAAGCAGAAGCCATGGTTACATCTATAGGATCTGTATTAACTACAGCATCCAACTCAGAGTGAATCCAAGTTACTTTGACTGCAAAGTGCTGTGCAAATTTTTCGCAGTGAGCAACTGAGTGGTCAGCACTATCTTCCTGTGGGCAATGATGTAGAACACTGTTAACCACTTGGAAGAGCTGTTCTTCTCAATTAAGTGCAGATGCAATGTTGCAAAGAAGGCATTCTTTGCCACCTCCACTGCCTCGGAATAGGCCTTCCAATCCCCTCGGGCGTGTGTTTGGGTGGATTCACTACAAGTTTTCTGCCATCCCATACATTTAATGGCCATCTTCCCAGTAAACCATGACAGACATGTTTGCTCTATTTCTTATGCATATTAAACCCTTTGCAACATGTTGAACTGATTTACCATCACCACCCACAGTGCATTCCCATGGTTAAGCAGGGATTAGAACTGAGGTCCCCTGAGTCATAAGAACATAAGAACATAAGAAGAGCCATGCTGGATCAGGCCAAAGGGCCATCTAATCCAGCTTCCTGTATCTCACAGTGGCCCCACCAGATGCATTTGGGAGCACATGAGACTAGATATCTGTCCCACCACACCAGCTTCTAGGACCTTCTTAAATTAGATATGAAGCTGTCCAGCATTCTGAAACCTCAAAATAAGATTAGAACTGTCTTATTAAATTTGGTAAGCAGTGGTGATTTTTTAAAAAAGTACATCATAGTCCATTAGGTTACTATTTTGCTCTCACTTTAGGCAATGTAAAATAACATAACATAACATAACATAACAAACATAACATAACATAACATAAACATAACATAACATAACATAACAACAGTTAAAAGAGCAGAAACCCATTATGATCACGGTATGGTGTATTTGATTATGTTAAAAAGATGCATGCTTTGTCCAAAGAAAGGAACGTCTCTTTTAAATGCTAATTCTGAATATATTTCCCATGCCTGATACGCTCTTCTCAGACCTATCCAGAGGCAGTGATAATCACTGCTTTGTGCATTCTGTGTAGCTGTTATCACTTTTCCAGGAGCCAGAACACTTCAGCAGATGGGATGGGTACATACGCTACACTTGCCCTAAAAGTACCAGGCATATCAATATACACTGTATATTTTTCATTTTATGACAAAACACTTTTTAATAATTTTGAGATCATGCTGTTTGAAGAGACTCAGGCCTTTAACACTGTGAGACAACCCTTAACACTGTAACAGCATTGGCAGTTGATGAGAATGCCTCTCAGAAAACATTTTCATCATATTGGCCAAGATGCTCAACTTCACATTTCCCTTGGACAGTTCAACCCTGTTGAACAAAATTCCCCCAATGCTGAACATTTGTATGTAACTAGCAAGTCAATTTATGTTGTTCAATGTCATCTCTAAATCCTAATCAAGATGGAAAGAGACCCAATGTCCTCTGGGATGTAGAAAGATGGGAAGTAATGGATTGAAGATATATTGTCTTCTGTGGGTTTGCTAACCAGATTCTTGCCCACATTTTCTCCTAAAATCCACTTTGCATTACTTTGCCCTCCCACCCCAGGAATAACAAGACATACACCGGCATTGGGTTAAATAGGGCCACAACTTTATTAATCTTAACATAACTTTAAGGGACCAACAGGAGGCCTACGCAGTGAATAGGTTGAGAACCAGAACCCAATAGAGTTCTATGTTCCCAAAATCCTTTGTGGAATCCCGGTTGGAAGAGCACTGTCCATCTGATCAGTGCACCCCCAACCCCATATAAAGTTACTTCCGAGCAGCCCTCTGCCCCCTAACTGTTTGACTTTATGATTGTAAAGATTGGGCATGTCCTATTTATAGCAAGAGGGCCACCAAGCACCCATTGGGTGCCATCGGGATCTCCACAACCTAACCGACCTATTCACTACCCGTAGTTGTGACCAAGGTGGCAACTTACTCGGCCCTTAATGTTGATGACGGGATGGGTGAAAACACACTGCTTCCCTATGGCCAATCTGGGAAGCAGTCAAAAATTCCTATCCGGCCCCGAAGCAATCAGCTAATCTCATCATCAAACAAGTGTGGGAGGGTGGGTTCAAGCAGCAGCGCCGGAAAGAGGCCGGGCTTAGGGAGCTGGGGGCTTTTATGCTCCCCAGCCCATGTGATCCGGCGCTGCCCGTGATGCCTCCCTGGGAGGGAGGGCAAAGCACCCCCGCCGCTGGACTAAGCCAGGCAGAGGTAACCTTGCCCTCCCACCCCAGGAATAACAAGGCGTACACCGGCATTGGGTTAAATAGGGCCACAACTTTATTAACCTTAACATAAATTTAAGGGACCAACAGGAGGCCTACGTAGTGAATAGGTTGAGAACCAGAACCCAATGGAGTTCTATGTTCCCAAAATCCTTTGTGGGATCCCAGTTGGAAGCACACTGTCCATCTGATCAGTGCACCCCCAACCCCATATAAAGTTACTTCCGGGCAGCCCTCTGCCCCCTAGCTGTTTGACTTTATGATTGTAAAGATTGGGCATGTCCTATTTATAGCAAGAGGGCTACCAAGCACCCATTGGATGCCATCGGGATCTCCACAACCTTACCGACCTATTCACTACCCGCCACGGCAAAGGAGCTACTTGTATGCTCCTTGCCCGCCACCAACAGGTCGAGCTCACTGACCAGGCGTCCACGTAAATCATCCAAAAATAACTCCAGACCCTCAGGGGACAAATGAACCCCATCTTGCCAGTAAAATTCAGGTATTCGGCCCTGAAGCCGAGGGTGTCGAATGACCCCCTCAAGCCCCACACACAGAGCTCTGCCAACCTTTCTAAAAACCTTCCTGTTCCAGAAGGTTTTTAATTGACACCCTTCCACTGATGACAATTTTAGGATGATGATTTTAAAGAAGGTTTTTACAATTTATTGATATTTTATTTATAACTATTTTAAATTGTTTTAATTCTTTCCTGGACATTTGGGTAGCATCTTTCAAAAAAAATAAATAAATAAATAAATAAATAAATAAATAAATAAATAAATAAATAAACTCGATTGACAGAATATCGGATCTTTTAAAAAAATTCAGAGCTGCATATTGGGAAAGCATTGTTTCAAAAACCGCAGGTCAGTGATGACCTGTAAAATGAGGGATTTGCCAGGTCTCTTCTTCAGGTCATTCCCTCCCAGGTGGATTACTAGAATCTCAGGCGGGCATGCCACACAACTTTGCATCACTAAGGGAATGAACCCATCCCACAACATGCCCCTGCGGCCCTGCCACTCGATCCAGGCAGAAGGGCCGAGGCCCAAATCTCTGCCTCCGCCGGTCTTCTGAGCATGAACTGCTGCCCAATAAACAAAACTGTGTCCATATATGAGCACACAAACTCTGGAACTCGGCAGCCAACCTGAAAAACAAGAAAAGAAACAGCACCAGACGAAGACCAGCCGTAACAATCAGGAAGCTTCCGCACATAAGATTTGTATTTCTGCAACGTCCATCGCCCCACCACCTGGATTTCCTGCACAGAGTAATCCCAATGCAGCTGCCATAGAGGCAGCTCCAATGCGGAACAAATGTGTCCTGAACTGCATTCCCTCCAGACCAGCCCACTGCAGCCCATGGGATGTCATTTGTCAAAACTGAAATTTAATTAATGGTGACCCATCTTGATGCCTAAACAGAGGACCATCCCCATCACCCCGCAGGTGCACATAGTTGGACACCGCCCTATATGGGCAGAGCGCCAACTCAGAACAAGGGCCCAACCGTATAACCTTACCAGCTCCTTTCTGGTCTGTTTTTGACCGTCTCAGTGTCACGATGAGGTGATCACTCATTATCAACAAATCCGCTCTCTGAAGGGCAGTGCAGGACGAATCTCCCTTAGAAGCAACTACCAGCTCACTAATACGAAAAGCCCCAAAAAAGGCCAGCAAAGAGGCTGCTCTAAACAAAACCACCTCAAAACCATCCCTACAAATTACCCGCCATCCTGAACACAGCCGATGCAAAATCGCGGGTGAAATAGGCACACTTTGATCGGGCTTCTTCCCCCGCTGTCTAGCCCAACCCTCGATCATCTTGCCAACCCTACCATCCCCAGTTGGATGAGGAAATCCCATCGCCTTCACATAGAATGCAACTGCAGTCATATGACACTGAATAGACTGAGGAGAAAGGCCCCTCCTGTACAGGTAAACCGCAAATCGCATCAGCATCTCAGGATTGGCTGGCCACGGGGCACTCCCGCAAACACATCTACAAAAATTATCAAACTCCAAACAAGCAGCTGCATAACTTTTTCTGGTCCTCGAAGCAAGTGTTAAACTCATCGCACAGTGGGCTTCCACCCCCCAATCCTCTGGAAGTACCTTCACGGCCAGAGCCAACACCCTGAACGTCACCATCTGTTGGCGTGAAAGGGCGTCAGCCAAATCGTTCTGAATACCCAGCACGTGCTTAGCACGAAATACAATGTTAAGCTTAAGACACTTTAAGATGAAAGCCCTCAGCAAGCGCATAACCCTCGGGGATCTGGAGGTCAGAGAGTTAATAATGTGCACAACTGCTATATTATCACACCAAAAGGTAACCGCGGTGTTCGCCACTGCTCCCCCCATATCCACAAGGCACCAGCAATCGGAAAAAATTCCAAGAAAGTTAGATCGCTAGTTATGCCTTGATTACCCAATCAGCCGGCCATTGCCCGGCGCACCACTGGCCCTTAAAGAACATATCAAAACCTAGGGCCCCAGAGGCTTCAGTGTGAACCTGTAAATCAGATCCCAAAAACAAGTCGGATCTCCAAAAGGACACCCTGTTTGAAGCCTTCTAAAAATTCCAACCATATCAACAAATCATCCTTAACTCCCCTAGAGAGCCTCCTCCAATGATGAGGCTTTTTCAGCCCCATCATTGAGTCACAAAGCCTACGCAGAAAGGCCCTACCAGGAGCAACAACCCAACATGCAAAATTCAGGTGCCCTGCCAAGACTTGTAACTCCCTCAGTGTGGCCTTGCTCTGGCCTAACATACCACGAATCTTACCCTTCAACTCCTGCAGCTTTTCCACTGGCAACCTGCAAGTTTGCTGGACCATGTCCAACTCAATACCCAAGTACATCAGCCTCACAGAAGGATCCTCAGTCTTCTCTTCAGCTAATGGGACACCTAACTCCGCTGCCATAGCTCTAAACTCCACCATCATGGCACCACATTGCCCTGACCCAGCTCTTCCACAAAACCAAAAATCATCTAAATAATGAACTATCTTCTGGGACTTGCACTGCCTCTGCACTACCCATTCCAAAAAAGTACTAAAACATTAAAAAGCAGCACAAGATATAGCACAGCCCATTGGCAGCGCCCTATCAACGTAAAACTCACCCTCAAATTGGAAACCTAACAACCAAAAATCCTCGGGGTGCACTGACAACAAGCGAAATGCAGACTTAATATTGCATTTCCCAAGTTCCGCCCCCAAGCCACAAGACTTGACCATCTGTACCGCGGCATCAAAGGAAGTGTACTTAACTGTACATAATTCCCTGGGAATCTTGTCATTCACCGATTCACCAGCAGGATAAGACAGATGATGAATCAGGAGAAATTCACCAGGGGCCTTCTTCGGCACCACTCCTAAGGGAGAGACCATCAAGTTGTCAAAAGGGGGCCTCGCAAAAGGCCCTGCTACTCTACCCTCCCAGACTTCTTTCCATATCTTGTCTCTAACTATCCCTTCATGCCCTATCACAGACTTCAAATTGCCCAGTGACCCCATAACTGCAACACCAACTGCTGGAATATGAAAACCAACTGAAAAACCAGAACGCAAAACCTCAGCTGCTTCTCTATCAGGATATTCCTGCAGCCAACAACACAGAACCTCCAACTTAACTGGACTGGGCCCCCTTAGCAGCTGAACCTGCCCCCGGGGGCTTCTTTCCAGCTCCTCCATCCTTGTTGTTCCCCCAATTTCCCCTGTCCCGTGTGCATTGCATGGCAGCATGAGGGCCGCTGCACAGGGAACATTGGTGCTTGAACTTAAATGGCCTACGAGAACAGGTGCCCTTGTTATTGTAGTCCCAGCAGGCCAGCGGGGTTGAACCAGCTGGCCTGCTCCTTGGCAGGACGCATTAGGCTGGCCACTCCTTTGAATGAGATGTCCACAGTCAAAGCGCTCCCCACTCACCAGTCTGTTGGGTGACATAATGTGAAGCCACAACACCTCATGCGGCTTACTCCACGGTAAGCCAGGGCGCCTTGCCGCTCTCATACGAAAACCTTCATCATACGCCAGCCTCGCAGACCCTGGAAAGTCCGCGTGTGCCCTGTAAATCAAATCTAAATACTGAAACAATGAAAAAGCCCTCTCCGTGTAAGACCTCACAATCACCCCAGTGTATATATAAAATGCTGGCACCCAGTTCCCCCAGCAATGGTCAGACTTCCTGCGTTTAATTTTCTCCTTATCTTTGTCATACTTACCCTCCTCAATTTCCCTATTGAGCAACTCAAAAACATCCACATAGTTGCCCCTTAAAATCTTATCCACCGTAGACTGAGACAGGTGGTCCCCCAGGGGAAGGGACTCATCCTCATCAGGAGGGGCCAGATACAGAATGGTATGCTCAGCTCTCCACTCCTCAACAGCACCTTGTATGGATGCTGCCTGAACCAAGCTATCTGTCTGAGTCTCCAAAGAGACAGGCCCCAGTTCCACCTGCTGTGTCTGTGTTGCCAACTCGACCCTTCTCAGTGGAGCATTGCCGAGAGGTGTCGCCCTAACCTCAACATGTGATGGCCCAGGAGCTGCGGAGCGCCAAGGCCAAACCTCCCTGCGTGCAACCGGTGTGACAGGAACAAGCTCACCTGGCATCCTGACTGGCAGAGATGAATGGATCCGCTCAGGTTTCGGCCTGGGTGCCACTGACAAATCCATAGCTGCCCCCGGGCCAGGCCTACCAACAGTGTCATCATTGCCAGGCTGTTCTCTCATGGGGGTTCTGACCTCACGGTCATCCTCCAGATCCGAGGCCTGCCCAGAAGCCTGGGCCAACACACTGTCCTCTCCGGCATCAGCAGCTCAGTTCCGACTCCCTTCTGCATGCTCTGCTTCTAGAACAGCAATACGGGCAAGCATAAGTTCACTAAGCTGCTTTAACTCAGCTAACTTTTTGGCTTTAGTTTCCTTCCGGGACTGTCGCCTTTCAAAAGAATTAGACATACCTGAATCCCTCGCCCTCCCTTGCTCTAAAGCACTAAGCTTATCCCAGATAGGCCTAAGGTCAGGATAATCCTCATCATCTGATGATGAAAAAGAGGGGGAGAAGGCCGGGCTGCAGTCCTCCTCTTAGCCGGCTGCTTCCCCTTCCCACCCGCATTGCCCCACTTAGGAGCCATAATGTTACAGAGGAGAACCTAACACCCCACTCACGTTAGGGGCGCCAATATAAAAAAGGAAGGTGTGATGGACAGGGTGGATGCCAACAGATAGAAAAAATCCCAGGCCCCCAGGCTAACTGCAAATAAAAATGGCTGCTGTACACAAAATGGCCACCACTCACAAAATGGCCACCGCCTAATCAAAATGGTGCCCAGCCAATTCTGCCCGTTATGCACAGTGCCCTTGGCTTGAAAACATCCAGCCCTACAGGGTGCCCCCAAAGCCGCAATCACCCTTACAGCCTCCCTTCACCCGTCCAGCCCCAGGCACAATCCCCGCACACCCCAATTATGCCCAGCCCTCAGCCAACCCCCGTAGGCCGGTTTAAAACCCCACAGGCCTGTCCGCTGCCATCAGGACGGTGTCCCTCAACCTCCCCGCTCACCCCACCGCACCAAACCAGGTAACCCAGAACCTCCCACCACCCTGGGGCACTCCTGCCACCCACCCGCTGGCTGGCTCCGAATCTGAGCCCCCGCACCCGATAGAAAGAAGGGGGCGTGTCCATGGTATCTCCCCTGCCAGGTAAGCAAAAGAAAAAAGCAAGGATTAGAAATGTCTATCTACAGGACAGAACTAAAACTGGTGGTTTTGCCCTGCCCAACTTGGTGCTGTACTATAAAGCTGCTGCTATGACTTGGATCAAAGACTGGATTTTGATGACAAATAATAGAATACTGCAGCTTGAGAGTCACGATTTGGACAGAGGTTGGCATCATTATGTATGGTATAAGGGTAATATACCTACCCTTTTCAAAAAGCATTGGATAAGGAATGCCTTAGTTAAAATATGGTTATCCATAAAAAAACAGTTTTACCCTAAAGCACCAACGTGGTTGTCTCCGTTAGGAGCGATTACCAATCCTCATACAAGTGCAAGCCTTAAATCTCTAACCTACAGACAACTTCTAAATGCTGATTTCTCCTTGAAGTCACTAGAAAAAAATAGTATCAGAAGGTTACAAGTTAGACTGGTGGAAATACCAACAAATATACTCACACTTTAAAAATCTCACTAAAGAGGGGGGATTTATGACTAATGACACTCCAATTGACAAAATAATATCCTCTGGTGATTCAAAGCTTCTCAGTAAATTCTATAGTAATTTGTTAAATGAAAAAATGATCGATACACTGGTCAAAGATACTATGATAAGGTGGGCAGAAAATTTTGGTAATTCTATTCATTTAAACAAATGGGACTCTTTGTGGAATACAGTTAAACTCTTTAAATCTATAGCCTTTAAGGAAAACTGTTACAAGATGTTTTATAGATGGCATTCCCCCCCCCCACCGTTTATCTAAGATGTATAATTGCTCACCCAAATGTTGGAAATGTAAACATGACAGTGGTACCTTTTATCATATGTGGTGGACATGTAAAGTGGCAAAGGCATATTGGATAATGGTAACATTATTTTTAGAAAGATATTTGAAGATTAAGTTAGAGCTTAGACCAGAATTTTTTCAATTAAATATAGTAGATATTAATATATAAAAATATACTTCATCATGTAATAGTTGCAGCAAGGAGATTGTATGCGAAATTTTGGAAACAACCAGAAGTGCCAACAGAGAGAAACTTCCACAAAAAGATAAGAGAATGTATTGAAATCAACAGACTCTCTGGTTTTCTAAAGGGAGACTACGATGAGATTTCCCGGAAAAGATCGCAAGAAGTAACAAACTTATTAGTATTGTGATATTATGTGGTGATTTGTGAACATGTTAAACCGTTATTTTGGGCTTGATATACTAAATGTAATTTTTATAGTGTATTTCCTCCCCCTCCCCCACACCCTCCCTCCTCTGCCCCCCCAAACCCAAGAAACTTACTTAAATGGAAAAAAAAGAAGGGGGGGTGTCCAGGAAACCCCAAGCCGCATGGCTGCAATCGAGCCGCCGAACCACCCACCCGCTACCAGCCAAACAGCGCAACCGGCGAAATGCCAGTTCAGACACGAGCAGCAAGCCTGCCACTCGCGTTCCCTTCAGCCCAGGGGCTCAAATTGTATTGATTGTTTGGCTGTTATTGATAGCCCTTGTTAGCCGCTTAGAGTTCTACCCGTAGAAGATAAGCGGGATATAAATATAACAATAAATAAAATAAATAAATAAATCAAGCCGCCGAACGTCTGCCCGCTCCCTCCACTGTGGCGGAGACAGCCAAAAATGCTGAAGCCGACACAAGTGGCAAGCCTGCCGCTTATCCCTCTCCTTGACGCCGCAGTGGCCTCAAGATCCACAGCCCGCCCAATCCATGCCGGCCCTTCACAGCTGCTTGTCCCGATGAGACCCGCTCGAGCAGCAGTGCTGGAAAGAGGCCGGGCTTAGGGAGCTGGGGGCTTTTATGCTCCCCAGCCCATGTGATCCGGCACTGCCCATGATGCCTCCCTGGGAGGGAGGGCAAAGCATCCCCGCCGCTGGACTACGCCAGGCAGAGGTAACCTTATCAAAACCTCTGGCCTTGCCATCACAGATAATGGTAGTATATCTCTCCTTTAGTATGGAAATGAAGTACTGGAGGTAGGATTTGGGTGGGGGGAATTAAAATGGCTGCTTTACTGCTTTAATTGCTTTCTTGGGTGGGCAATTTTGAAGACTCTCTGAATTCCAATACAGCATTTGACAATGGGATCCATTGTGATCTATATTCCAAGTAGTTGTGAAACTTCCAATGAAGTTTGTAACATCAAAATGAGTCCTGTAGAAGGATAAAACATTTGTACATTAGGCATTTATGATTGTTATTATTATTCTTGCTGCCTCATACTCAAAAAGGAAGGAGAATTCACAGGATGACTGTCCACCTCCTTCTCTCCCAATAGAGATAACCCATTAGGGTCATTTCTTATATTTATAATAGAATTTTCTAAACATAACAAGTTAAAACAAAAAAATGCTTATGTGTTGCCATGTTACATAGTTCCAATACAAGTATTTTCCCAATATTTCAGCCCAAGTGCTTGGAGTATTCCACATTTACATGTTTCTTTTCCATCATTTTATTTATCATTACTTATCTCCATCTTCATCTAGTACAAAAAGTGAAAATAAAAAGTACAGTATTAAACTAGCCTTTTTAATCTTAATTATTCATTTTACTAAGCACTTTAAAATATATTTGTCTAGCTCAATATATGATAGGCATACATTTATATCTGTTTTCATCCAGTACAAAGGGTGAAGATAGTAAATTTGATTTAAGATATCCTATCTAATCTATAAGATTAAGTAAATAATAAACATCACCAACCCATTATATTTTATCTATTCACCTAAGTTCTATCAATTTTCAAATATATCAATATATCTGAGACTAATACTTAATGGGCTATTTAAAAGAGAGAGTTATATTTTGGTCTCTCACTGTCATAATACACTTAAAATTTTCTATTCTTGGCTAGTCAGACAGATTAACATTTCAGGCTGGTAATCTCACTCCCCTTTCCATTTTCACATCTTAATATTTGTTTAATATTTTAGGGATGGTCAAAATACAAAAGCTGATTTCTGCATTAGAGTGGCCTGTCTGTTTTGGCAATATAAAGTTAGCTTGGCAATAGTCTTAAATTAATATATTACAGTACACATTTCCATTCACTGGTTTCCATTGCAATCCATTATAGTCCATTAATAACCAATAATAAGTAATAGGTAATAAGTGGTTTGTCTCCAATACACCAGACAACCAGGGCTTCAAAGGCACACCATCATTAACCAAGCACAAAAACAGATCTTCTAAATAATTGACACATTAAACCAAATCTTGGTCTTTCCAGATAGATCCACCACCCCCATAGACCACATACATCTGTCAATTCCCATCCTCTTGAGACCCGACCCATCCAAACATCCTTCCTGTGAAGCAGAAGCTTCCCCAGTAAAGGCAGGCCACATACTCCTCTTGACAGTTTCAATGCTCTGCTTCAGCTTTATGTTCCAAATAAAACCAGTTCTGGGATTTCCTCTGCCTCTTCAACAAGTCCAAGAGAAAGTTCAGTTTCCAAAGCAGAGCCAAACTCTGTACTCTCCCCTTCCTCCTTAGTACCTCCCTCAGTGCTACTCTGTGAGTCGTAAGCTTGGGAATTGCTTTGATCAAGCTCCTCATTCCACTAAGAAGCAGATTCAGAAAATTCATAAGAAAGTTCAGCCTGTAAATAGTCCAATACTCTTTGCATTATGAGGAGCAAATCATCAAACTGTTGTTCTGTCATTCTTCCCAGCTAGTTCTTGTCCTTGTAGTTGGTTATAAACCCCTTCAAAGGGTTAATCTTTCAGTTGTACTGAGCTTCAAGGAGGGGTGTGGGAGAGAGAGCTGGTAGAGGAACAATATGCCAAGTCTGGTATCTAAGAATGTTTTGAGAACATTAGGCATTTACACTGTCCAAGTTCAGAGACTGCTGCTTTGCTGCACACACACACTGTATATGAAAGGAGATTATATATTGGTAAAAGGAAACTGTCTTTTTCCCTTCAAAGTGATTTACCAGCCGAAAATGCCGAAAACACGATGCAATAATCGGAAAAATCACTTCTGTGTTAACATATTCAAGTAAATATTTATCTCACCTCATACTTGAAGCTGCCATTTCGTGAAGGGGGTTTAAGAAACTTAATGAGGCTTGATGAAGAACAGAAATCAGAATGTCCCCAAAATATCTCTTTTGTAGAGTGATGGGGTAAAGCAGAGAAAAAAGAAACTGTCTACTCACAACAATAAGGCTTTGTAAGTCCAGGATTATTTACATTCCAGAGCCACGGCTAAGGACTGTTTGCCATAACAGGGGCCGGACTTTCCCCAGCAGGGAGTTTAGGCTATTTCTGGAACTGCGAAGTCTGCCGCTGCATTCTTCACAGCCCCCAGCTGCAGCCTCTCTTCATCCCCCCTCCAAGGGGACTTACCCTTATTCAGGGTCCTGTTTATCTGGGGAAATTCAGCTTGATAAGCCAGAGGGCTTATCAAGGCGTCTCGCCGTGGCAAACTGGAAGCCGGAAGCCTCATCCATTAGGGTCATTTCTGTTCTCAGAGGAAACATAACAAAATTCCAACAACCAAAAGGACAATACATTAAATGAAAAATTGCTATACATTTCAATTGCATAGAAGCAATATAAACAGGGAAAAGTAACATCATATAAACAAAATAAATGTAATACCTATTTTGCAACCTGATACAGTGCAAGGTACTGCAGCATATGCCACAACAAAAAATAAGCCAACACATGACCTGTGTGCACATTTAATGCTTAGTAGACTTGGGCGTGCAAATTTTAGGTTGGCAGAGAAAATGGAAACATTTGCAAAGAGTTTAAAAATGTAACCCTGTAAGACTTTTCTTGATTGCAATGTTTGTAAGGTGGCAAAATCTAAGGTTCAAAAAATAATCAAAGAGGGTGAAAGAAAAACTTTTGAGTTAAGTTATGCTGATGTACTTGGACCGTTTGCACCCCCTATGGGTGGTGCTAAATATGTTTTAGTTTTAGTTGATGATTACACATATTTTTCATTTTGTTTTATGGTGATATCTAAAGGAGAGGTTTTTGAGCATTTCAAAAGATGGGCAAAATTTGTAGAAAGACATATTGTAAAAAGGGGGTCAATTAATATCATCCCTTTGAATGGCAAGCTATGACTTTGTTCTAACCTCTTGAAAAAGGTCTTTTGGGTTGCCAGCAAGGATGCAGTGCTCCCAGAAAAAGCTGTAAGTAAACTTGAGAGGAATCAATTTCATTTTACCCTCCTCACTTGTTTCTCTTGAATTCTGCTCTTCTGCTAGCCTCTTTCTTTAGCCTTAACTCTCTAGTAAGGGGATAATTGGGCTATACATTTTAATAGATGACACTTGGGAGTAATTGTGGCAACAGCCTGTTCCATAAAACATTATACAGTGAAACCAAGCCTTCAGAAAGAGTGACAGCTGTATCAACAAGTCAATATTTTCTTTTGTACTAGACTTTGTAGAGGAAATACTGCCTTGAAGCTAACATAGTGCTAATTTATTTATTTATTTATTTATTTATTTATTTATTTATTTATTTATTTATTTATTTAGAATATTTTACCCCACCTTTCTCCTTGGGAAAGGACCCAAGGTGGCTTACAGTAATGGGGGACAATATACAGCCCAGAACATTTAAGACACATTCAAGTTAAGAACAGGGAATTAGAAGAGGCATCTTTGAACATTAAAAAGGTATCATTAAAGCTACAAAGAGCACACAAAAACAAAAAAAAATCCATTATGAGGGATGGAAAGTACAGTAACATGGAAAACACTGGTGTTCTTATGAAATCTATTGATATAACCATGCATGGTAATGCATATAGAAATCACATAGTAGGTAATCCCTCATTCAGGGAAAGCTTGCCTGAAAAGGAAGGTCTTTCCTGCTTCCAGAAAGACAGCAGAGATGGGACAGTCCTGGCCTCCAGTAGGAGGGAATTCTAAAGTCTGGGAGCAGCAACAGAGAAGGCCCTTTCATGTGTTCTTTTGAGTCACACCTGTGAAGGTGGTGGGATGGAGAGAAAGGCCTCTCCTGATGACCTTAGCACTCGAGCCAGTTCATACTGTGAGATTTGATCTTTGAGGAAGCTCAGACCCAGGCCATTTGTGCTTTGTAGGTTAAGGTCAGCACATTAAATTCTGTCTGATAGCTGATTATCAGCCAGTGATAGGTCAATCTGGCTGCTGCATTTTGGAGCCCTTGAAGTTTCCTGAGATTTTCCATGGGTAGCCCCACATAGAGCGCATTACAATAACCCCCCCACCGATCGCGAGGGTTGGGGACCCACACCACCAGCAATGCATGAAAATCCACAATATGCAGAAGCAGCAAGGGGGCCCTGGGGGCGGTAGGGCAATCACTCGCCTGTCTGAGAAGTGTTAGGGTGGAGCGTGCAGGCGGTGTTGTGGGATCTGACCTCCTGCCACCACCTGCCCGCGCTGCCCGAGACTTCTGGTCCGGGGCCATCTCCATTCAAATGCATTGGCTCAATGCATTTCAAAGGAGAAAAATTTCCCCACTGTAATACATTGGCTCAAGGCATCCCAATGGGGAAAATTTCTCCATTGAAATGCATTGACTCAATGCATTTCAATGGAGATTGTGGGGGCCCCGCCACCGCCCCGCATGGCCCCGAAGCTTCTCGGAAGCGCGTGGGGGTGGCACGGAGTGACGTGATTGCCCCCTGCTGCCCCCCCGTGCAGCCCGAGGCTTCTCGGAGGAGCGCGGGGGCAGCACGGAGCAACCCGATCGCCCCCCGCCACCCCTCACATGGCTCTGAGGTGCAGGTACTGTGATCCTGCGCTGTAGAGGGACTGCAGTACCTGAACTGCGAAATGGTGGGGGGCTGACTGTACAGTAGTCCAGCCAAGATGTAACTAGGGCAAGTGTCACAGTGTCCAGAGCAGGTTTCTCAAGAAATGGGCATAACTGGCATACTAGTTTTAATTGTGCAAATGCACTCCTAGCCACATCTGTGACTTGGCCATCTAGGCTCAAGGATGAGTCCAGGAGCACCTCCAAACTATGCACCTCTTTTTTCAATTGGGGGGTAATCCCATCCCTTGTTCTCCCTTTTGACTGACCAGAAGCATCTCTATCTTGTATGCATTTAGTTTCAGTTTGTTTTCCTCATGTTGTCTCCTAAGGAAGGCTGTTCTGAATGCCCATGAATCAGTTTGGAAATACTAGGCCCTAGCATGGATGGTTTTGGGTCCAATGAAGGAATGGTTTCAAGGTTTTTAATCAGAACCCCCTCCAGGAATCTTCCTGTAATCTAGAGGCTCGCATTCAGTGAACTTAGGCTATGCTTTGGATCTAGCCATGATGCTGAGCTTTTGTTTCCAAAATTTTGACTGCTGGTAGCCTGACAGATATGGAGAGCCACTACTTTGAGCAGGTCAGAATAAAGGCACAGGCTGGTGTTTGCCTTAGGGGTAGCATTGCATATGTTATAATTCTACTGGCACTCTTCAATGTAAGAAAAGCACTTCATAGCTCCAGTTGCTTAAGGCTTTCTGAAGCTGGAAGTACAGTAGCTTCTCTCTGAGATACAAATGCTTCCGTAACACGGCCAATGTAAAGTTGCTTTCTAGATTTCATGCTTCCAAGGCCACTGGCAATATGGCTGAACAAGATCCAAATCAACCAGTATCATGTAATGGCATTCTTCTGCCACAGCAGTCATTCTGACTCATGCTGCTGTAGTATTACAAGGTGGCCGAAATATGAAGACTATGGAATGTTTTTGCATTATACAGTGGTACCTGCGCAAATTTCTCATCCATTATGTTACATTAAAATGATTTTATATAACATTGCTACAGGTTGTTTCAAGGGAAAAATGCTTTAAAAATCCCATTTGAATCACCACAAAGTCAAATTTAAAAAAGCTTAGGATTCAATATGAGAAAGGAAATGTATTTATGTATATGTGTGTATGTGTTTATTTCTATGTCTGCACCATTGCACATTCAAATAAACTGCATTCAATTTGCCTGGATGTAAGATCGCAGATTGAAATAAATGCTACATTGAATGTATTTAATGAAAATTCTCTTAGATTTCATGCACAATGTGCAGCATTGCAAATTATGGCACTTACAATTCACAGCAGGCATATTTAAGGCAGAAAAAATCTGATAATTGCAGTTTTCGCAACTGGATTTCTGACAAATATAATACCATTGCAACAAATATTACTGTTCAGTGTGATCTCTATATATGCTATTATAAGGTATACAGAACTGCTATGGGGTTTCTTATTACTCTTAGCACAAACCATTTTCTTATAAACAAACTGATGCCTTTTTTGTTTTTATGTAGAGCAAGATTCTATCCCTCATGGTTATGAAGATCTTATTGTGGACTAGAAATTCTTAGTAAAATTTTAAAAGCCAAAGAAGCATGTGAACAGATTTTAGGAGGGCAGATCGATGGTCTGCAGTGTTCTTTATAGATCTTGAGTAGAATAAAAAATTGAAATTTATTTATTTATTTATTTATTTATTTATTTATTTATTTATTTATTATATTTCTAGACCTCCCATCTTCTGAATGGAACTCTGGGCAGTTTACAATTAAAACAAGACAACAGAAATACAAAATTAGTTGACAACTTCCTTGAGAGAAGATAGATCAGTACAAAATGCTTTTGTTTGTGTCAAATAATTCAGGATTGTTATTGCTTAATAAAAAACAGGTTTCCCTTACACATTGTTTTTATTTTTATTTAATGAAATTATATATATGCCATTAAGTCACTTCTGACTAGAGATGGGCATGAAATGAAGTTTTAATTCATTTCATTATTTGTTATTCATTTCGTTCCTATGGGGAATGCCCTGTGGTTTCTCACCAACGTGCCAGGTGTGGTGCAGGAAACGGTGGTGTTTTGGTCTCCCCCAGCACTGATCAGCTGGTGCGCAGGCTGCGGAGGCAAAAAAAAGTTTAAAACTGTCAAGGATTGTAGTTTCGACAGAATGTCTGTAGTATGTATTTCACAGATTACAAAATGGATTCTGTAAATTGTGCCATGTCATGAGTTAGGCAAGAACGTTGTATCTTTTCTATATTCTGTGCTTTGTATATTGTTATTGTATATTACTCTTTGTCATGTGTACATATGAAATATAAGTTTTGTACTAAGTTCAATTGCCTTGTTCATTTTTCTCCTAGCTCCATAATCACTAAGTGCATTTATTCTTCCACAGCACTGCTAATCACTGCTAGTGGTTTATCTATTTCCTTGAACCTAACAAAACCCTATCTGCATAAAAGGGTTATATACTTTAACAAAAATTCTGACCTTTTCCCTTTGTGTGGAGAAAAGATGGGAGGTTTAAACTTTTTAGGGGGCCCTCCACACTGGGTTCCCTGTGGCTTCAGGAACTCCCTCCCAGGGGCCATTGGCAGCACCAGCAGCGGGGGGTGCTGAAAGGGCTCACAACAACAACAACAACAACAACAACAACAACAACAACAACAACAACAACAACAACAACAACAACAACAAAAAGTGCCAAACAGGGGGCCCAAGCTACAGCTGGTTTGGACTGCCTGGGCTACAGCTCATTGGGACAGCTGTAGTCCAGGCCCCCTGCTGGGCACTTGCAGCAATAAAATAAAATAAATAAAATAAAAATAAAAATAAAAAGCACCCAGCAGGGGCCCCGAGCTACAGCTGATTGGGGCTTTTTTTTAAAAAAAAAAAGCTTTGATAAGCTGTAGTGTGGGCCCCCTGCTGGGTGCTTGCAGCATAACAAAAATAAAAATAAAAAATAAATAAATAAATAAAAAGCACTTTTAAAAGCCCACATCAGCTGTAGTTTGGGGGCCCTGCTTGGCACTTATTTATTTATTTATTTATTTATTTATATTACCAGGTGCTGTAGGCGCCTAGAGTAGGAACTGGCAAGCCACTCCAGTATTCCTGCCAAGAAAACGCCATGGACATGGGGTCATGAAGAGCCAGTCACGACTGTAATGACACAACACACACACACACACACATATATAAATCAATTTACCACATCTGGAGATTCCTGGCATGCCCATCTGGGGGAATTGGGGTGGGTCATGTGCCACACTGGTATGGGGGGGGCAGAGAGGCATGCTCTGGGATGCTTTCCAAAGATGGGCATGTCAGGAATCTCCAGATGTCCCAGCCCCACCCCGACATCCTTGTGCTACACTTGGGTGGCAATGAGTTGCCAGCCATGCTGGGCAAAATGTTTATCCTCAAGATCATCCAAGACTTGAGTGATTTCCAAAGTAGGTTCCCTAGTGTTTGCTTAGTGTGGTCCACACTGATCCCACATCTAGAGTGGCAGTCAGCCCATGACCCTAGACGGGTGGACAGAGCCCATAGGGGAGTCAATAGGGAGATAGCACAGTTTGTCTGGAGTGGGCACAGGTTGGTAATAGACCACCCCAGCATTACAGTGCACTGTCCCAACCTCTACAGGAAAGATGGCATCCTCCTGTCTGACCCTGGCCTAGATGTTTTCTTTTTTTACGTGACCTGCAAGGGGGCCTGCAGGCTGAGATGTTTGGCAATATGGGGTAAGAGGCTGGTTGCCTCTTTGTGTAGCGGGTAGTGCAAAAGGTAATGGTATTCAGGTAGGCCCAAGTTAGTCACCCATAAGGTGCCAGACAGCCCTCAATACAAAGTATATCATATTGAATTTAGAAGCTAAAACAATGGCACAAGGTTAACATCAGGCAGATGCTATGATGGGATAGCAGATTCACACTAATTGGGATGATGCTGAACAGGTGGGTAGCATCCTCCCAAGCGTGAATCTCCCTGAATACATATGGTTTGGTAAGGGGATTAACCCCTGATATTACCCCTTGTTCAGGTCCCCTTAGCAGGTTAAATTATTGTTGGTTGAAGTTAATTATTCTAAATTGAACAGTGGTCCAATTTACCCAACATATAGTTGTCTCGCCTCTTTATTTCTGGGGCTTGGGGGGGCAAAGCTATAATTCAAAGGTCTGAGGGGGATGCACCTGTCATAGAATTCAGTGTTTTGTCACAACATCTTTAATGCTTTATCCACTCTTACTTCTTAATTCCATTATAATAAATATAATCACCTGTACTATTTAGCTAAAGCAGGAAAGTTGTTTTAACCAGGCAAGTGCATCATCTAATCATCCCTTAATTTTGTTATTATTCCCAAGCTACGTTCTTGAATAAAACACCATTCAAAATTTGACTGAGCCCACTCTTATATCTCTAGTTAGTGGTTCAGTATTTTTAACATAATATATAACCTTTCACACACACACACACACACACACACACACACACACACACACACACACACACACACACACACACACACACACACACACACACACACACACACACAAGTTGCATCTGTATTTCCCCTTGTTTTTATATCCAAATCAGGGTTTTCCTCGATGTTTTGGATGTTGGTGATTGTCAGTATATATAACTTACTCTTTTCTCAAGTAAACCATGTGACATGTGATAGAGACTAATTAGGCTCAATGTCAACATTTCCCAAAGACTGACATAGAAAATCCACAACAGAATAATAATACACATTAGACAGCAGACTGAAGAGAAACACATCTGCTGGCAGTGGCAGCCATTTTTATGTCACTGTGTTAATGTGGTAGTTGGTTTCCTCTTAACTAAGCACACATTAAAGCTTGTGTGCTCTGAATTTTTTTTGGTTGCTGCACTTGCTATTAAGAACAGCTAAGCTTGGCATTTTATGTAGAAAAGTGACTGAGAAACAAGGCAGAAGTATAATAGGCTGAGATATTTACCTAGCTATTTATTTCTCTGCACTTTCTAGGTGTACAGTAGTGCTATCAGAGCTTATAATACATTTCCTCAGCTATCTTAGACAAATGAGTATGTGATCCTCCATTATCTGGTCAGTATTTTCCTCATTTTAATGTGTTCCATTGTTTCCTTATACTAATATCACTGGGGCAAGAGCTTTCTTTCTAAAAAAAAACATTTCCCCCTTTAGTCATGCCAAAATCCTTGAGTTACACTAATTCATCAGGAATTCAACAGCAGCTTTGAACAGCTGGAATTCATGTAAATAGCTCAGCCAAGCTTTATGTGTGCTATTGCAGATAGGCTGTATAAAATTGTATCCGTTTCCAAAGTAGCTGGAGTACCAGGAAACGAAAGAAAAGGTTCTTCCAACAAGCAAAGTCTTGAGACAGTTTTTGGCACAAAGAACTGCCCTCCTAGATCTTTCAATTTTACCCCATCTGCTTTTACTGTTAGATTGGTTCAGAAATAGCTTAATGCCCTGCGATATCAAATTAAATGCAATTTTATTTAATTCTCTTTGACAAGCATATTTTCAGACAATCTTATCTATTTGATATTTTATAGCATTAATTCGTGCCCTTCTCTCCCCCCATCTCCTCTGCTTCTATCACTCTGTCTCTTTTTTCCCATTAATTTGTTCAGAAATCCATTCTCATCCAACTCTTCAATCCATGGCTGTGACTGCAATAATTTGAAGCTAAACTATTAAGGATGATTCCGTTGACTACTTATTTGCCCCAAATTAATTCTTTTCACCCTACATAAATTCTGCAGGTGTCCAACACAAAACACTCATGGATGATGCACACAAAAACACCACTTAAATTCTTCAATAGATAATTTCAATCCCAGACTGATTAAGCCAGTATAAATCACTTTGCTTTCTGAACATTTCCAGTTTAAGCTATACTAGTGCATACATTTCCCTGCTGCTTCACAATTATTTTCAATTAACTTAGAATGGACTTTTATCTCTTGGTGTATGCCTGCCTGTTTGCAGCATCTCAACCCCAATTGCCTTCCCTGTGCCAATTATTCTTTCCCATTAGCTATTAGCATTATCATAATTACTGAAAAACCCACCTGTTCAGTGAAGGTGAATCACAGTAGCTAAAAATACCTTATCCACTCTTTGGGTACTTTCTACTCATAATTCTATTGGTTCTGGCCTTTGGGTGTGATTGTTTTATTCTTGAAATATTAAATGTTGTTCAGTATTGTGTAGAACTCAGGTTAATATAGTACAGCTGACAACATACAATGACTTTTAAAAAATAGAGTCTACTTAAATTTTATAACTTAGCATCTTTACATGGTGGAAATGAAAGGTAAGAAAATGGGTAAGCTTTTGTTCTACATTGGATTAACAATTAACAAAAAAACCAAGATAATTCCATCCTGAACATGAGGGCCAGAATCCTGCTAGGACATCTATGGATGCACCAGTAATTGCCCAAGTAGTCACCTCCCTCTGCCTGTCTCACTTTATTACTTTAAAATGCCTTGCACACCTCATAATATCTGAATTTGGAGCAGGGTGTGTTTCTACTCACAAGTCTTGGGAACTGGGAAAAATCTATTGGGGGGGGTGTCACATCCTTGACCCAAGTGAGTGAATTGCCACTTTGTACAATTGATTTCTTTCTAATTTCAATGTCTTTCCATCCCAAATAAGAAGAAAAAATGCAGTTCTTGGTAAATGGAGATTTTAAAATCAAGTAGACTTCTCACTTTAGCCCAATTTGTCACTCAGCTTGTCACACTTTTCACCATTGGTTTCCAGATCAAGACTGGCATACCATGTTCCTCCAGTAATTGCAACATCTGATTTGTAAGTGTGGAGAGGTGACAGCAGGAAAATAACAGTTAATTGTCTTGCATAACTTCAGATGAAGTTATTTGTAATCAATTTGGCTGGTTCAATCTGAAGTCCATCAACAAACACATGTAGGGACCAGTCACAGCAGAGGAAATGGTGGGTAGTAGAGATGGGCTTTTTGTTTCAGAAATGGTCAGCTTCTGAATGAACCATAGGAGCCCAGATGATGTTTGGAACCAGAGGAATGAAATCAACCAATCCCTTACCTTGAGCTGGGCTCACGTGGAGTGCAACTCCAATGAGGAAAAAGCCTCCAACACATCATCTTTCCTTCTCCCTGAAGCTGACCAATCAGACAGGGAAGTGGGATGATGCATTTCCCTGCACAGACCAAAGGAAAAAAACTGCTAAAATTATTGCTAAGGGTGAGCATACACTAATGTCAACCAAATGGATGACCAAAAAAACAAAAAAAAAAAACAAAATAACAACAACACACAAAACAACTAGTTTTATGGTCAGCATGGAATTTAAATTTCTTTGTCAATCAGGAACATAAAGCTCTTGTCAACCTCTCAGAAATGCCTTTTTCCAAGAAAGTAAATGACAATTATACCTGGAGGTCACTATAAACCCCTTTTAAGGAAATGCATACTGGTGATGAAGACAGGCATTTTGTTGTTCTGAATATGAGCTCTATCAGGTAAGAGAATGAATTGTCATGTAATATTACATACCCTGTAGAGCCACTTTAATATGATGTAACATTTCAGTTAAAAGGCAATGCTATACAGCAGTGCTCCCCAACCTTTTTGTCCCCACGGACCGGTAAATGTTTGATGATTTTCCGTGGCCCGGGGCTGGGGGTGCGGAGGGGGCAGATGGGGGTGCGGGGGGTTGGGTGGGGGAAGGGGAGGGTGTGGGGGTGGGGGATGGGGGAGGGAGGAGGGGAGGAGGGGGTGGGGGGGGCTTGGAGCGTGTGCCTTGCGGGGGGGCCACGGAGCGGCGGCGGCGGCGCTCTCCGGCTGGGGGCATCGGGCGTGCCGCTCACCCCGCGTGCACGGGCAGGGTGGGGGAGCCTGGGGCTCCTGGGCGGGCGGGCCCCGCCTCCTCCTCCTGTCGGCGGCCACGGCAGCCGCCTGGGTTCGGCCGCCGCCGCCGCCGCCCACCTCCGGCTTCGGCCTTCGGGCGGGCGAGTGGGAGGGGGGAGGCGAGGGAGGCTGGTGGGGGGTGGCGTCCCCGCGCGCCCCCCAGAGAGGCAAGTGTCCTTTCTTCAGCCCTCCCCCGACACACACACACACACACACACACACAAACACACACACACACACACAGACACACACCTGGCCACCTCTCAGGGAGGCGGGCAAAGCTCATCTCACGCCGCGCGCGCCCTCCCCCGCCACCAAGACTTGCCCCCCCTCCCGCCGGGTCTCCAGGCCGAGAAGGGGGAGCCCGAGCGCCTCCCGCCGCCGCCTCCGCCTCTCTCACCTGCTGCTGGAACTTGTCTGCTCTCCCGGGGAGGCGGCGAGGCGGCCGCTGGGGACTGGCGGAACCCGCCCCGCCCCGAAGGGGCTCCAACGAGGGCGGTAGCGCCTCCTCCTCCTCCTCCTCCTCCTCCTCCTGCCGCCGCCGCCGCCGCCGGAGGAGCAGCAGCAGCAGCTGGGGCGATTGCGGCGCGGGGGTCGCAGGGGCGGCGGCGACCGCGGGGGTCGCGGCGGTGGCGAAAACACCCAGGCCGGCCCGCGACGCCCCCCCGCCCGCCCCCAACACAGGTGCGGTCCGGCGGCGGCGGCGGCGCTCCGCCCTGGGAGCGCGGCCGCAGGGAGGGGCCAAAGGCGCGCGCCCGGAGGAGGAGGAGGAGGAGGAGGAGGAGGAGGAGGAGGAGGAGGGGCACCCACCTCCTCTTCCGACCGAGGGGGCCCCCACGCTGCGGCGGCGGTGCGTGCGCGTGGGGGGGCTCGCCAGTGCCTCCCGCGCACGCCCCCTCCTCCCCGCCGGCCCCCGCGCGCCCGGCCCCCAGCTTCCTGCTGCTGCTGGTGGTGGAGGGTGAGGAGGAGGAGGGCGGAGGAGGAGGACGCGCCGCTGCCGCCGGCGGGCAGAGGAGGGAGGCAAAGGCGGCGGCGGCGGCTCCTCCTGCGCTCCTCCAGCCTTCCTCCTCCACCGGCGGCCCGCAGGAGAGAAGAGGAGGAGGAGGAGGGCGGCAGAGGAAAAGGGGAGGAGCCTCCCCGGCCTCCCCAGGCGGCCCGGTGCCGACCGGTCCACGGACCGGCACCGGTCCGCGGCCCGGGGGTTGGGGACCACTGCTATACAGGGCCTCAAATACCTTAGAGATTTGTGTACATAGTTGAGTGGAACAAACAGTAGATTTCAGTTAGGGAAATGGTGTCCAGAAGGATGCCTGGTATCATCACAACCTGCTATTTTTAAAACATTTGAGCCAAGGTGATAAAATTATTATCTTGAGAAGTGGATATGGAATCACAATTCCAATTTTCCTCAGGTAATATGAGTAGGCAAGGGTTTGCCAGGAAATATCAGGTTAATTTTCCTCCAGTTGTACTAAACCTGTTTAGGGTGGGGGAGAATCAGTTTAAAATAATGAGAATTTGTGGCACAGTAAAGGGCACAAGTCTTAGGAAATCTTGTTCCAGTTTTCTATTAATTAGTACAGGATGTCAAGATATCCCCACTCACTGGGTCACATAGCTCCAGCTATTCTCAAGCCTATCTACCCAATGTAAGCTGTAAAGCTGTAGTCCTTCTCTTCCCATGGTGTTCAGTGATGCCTCCTCTCCCCCATTGGCAGGAGTAAACCAGATCTAGCTGTGACATAAATCCAGCAGCCAAGAACAGGAAACCTATATATCTTCTCTGGCCATGGTGTTCACAGGATGCTGAGCTGCAATCAATCTGTGATAATACATTACATTATGATAGATTTTTGGGGAAAATTATGTTTCTCAGGGCCTGGCAAAAACAGAAGATAGATACACATCCTTTCTCCCCAACTCCCCAGTTGCAACCAGCAATGGCAGAACACTAATTGGGAAAGTGACTTGTTGATAGGAAAGAGGAAATGTCAGAACCTCTGCCATTAACATGATGTACTATAAATCTTCATCAGATTGTTATGTGCCCTCAAGTCACATATGACTTACTGTATGACAGCACTATTAGGGTTAATAAGGTATGGACAATAGAGAGGAGCACGGTTACCGTTTGTCGTTTCCGTTACGTAACAAAACGACAAATGAAAATTGTGATGAAAATGAAACGAAACGAACAGAACCATGAAAATTGTGGTCGTTACGTTTCGTTTCTGTTAATGGCGACACACAATGAAATGAGCTGTTTTAAATGTTAAAAAACGCCCTGGACATCCATAAAAACTCAGTGATAATAATTTATTTTGTCTGATAATACCTACCAGGGGGTTGGGGTCCTTAAAACGTTTGTTTTTGTCTTCTCCCATCGTGATGTATTTTTCTTTTCCCTTTAAAATGGATGTCGCCACCCGCCACAAAATGGAGGCAAGCCATGTGATGTGGGATCATGTTCAACCAATAGCATGCCCAGGTTGCAGACTGGGCAGGCAGGTCTGGCATCCACAGAGGGCATAAAAAGCTCTGGCAGCCCCCGTCCTCCTTGCAGTCTCTGGTGGGAGTTAGGGTGGGATTGCTGTCTCTGCGACTCTAGCTTCAGTCCTGAAGCCTCCCTGTGTGCATGTGTGCTGCGTACCTCTCAGTGAGTACCCTCCCTTGCCCCGCAGTGCAGTCACTTTGGGGCTGCCTTGCACCCTGGGCAACGCCCGCCGCTGCCTTTGCAGCCTCCCTGCATACCTAGTCTATACTGTGTCTCTGCCAGCATCCTTTTTTTAAAGTGTTTTCCCTCTGGTCTGGGGTGTTGGGGGATGCCTGCCATGGACATGCTTTAAAAATCGTGCAAAAAGCGGGTAGAAATGACAAATGAAAAAATGAAAAACGGTAATGAAATTTTTCAAAAAAATCCCCAAAACGGAAATGAACCGAAACAGACCTCTCAATGACAAATGAAAAACCGAAACACCATTTTTTTGTTTCGTGCCCATCTCTAATGGACAATATTTAAGGTGTCATTTTACCATTGCCACTGTCCAATAACTTCCCATGGCTGAGCAAGGATGTAAAATGCATTCTTCCCATAATCCAGGTAGAAAAGTGTTCTGCCTGGATGCCAATTCTTTCTCCACCATCTAGGCCAGATGCCATCTACATCTCAGGTAGATGTGCCCACAGTTGGGCGATGTGGTCCCAGTAGAACATGGCAGAGTCCTAGCTGACCAAGACTTGCCTTCCAACAGGGGAAGCCTGGTCTACCATGATTTACATATACCACCTGCCTTTCTGGACAATAGTAATAGCAGTGCTTCTTGTGCTGATGGGGAAGGCTTGGTCAACTGAGTCCCAGATGGATCTGAACATAGCCTCAGTGAAGCCTGACTTAATAATCATCTTTCCTCTACCCCTCCTGTAACCTGCTGAAAATTGGATCTGCCCCAGATAGTCTGCTGCCATTTTTTTCCTCTGGTGGTACTGTAGGTGACTGAGGAAAGGTGTACTTTCTATGACAAAGCACTGTTGCCCTATCTCACTTACACCTTTTGAAGACTTCCAACAATAGTAATTCTAGTATATTATCTAATTTTATATTGCTGATATTGGAAATGGTATCTCAGTTATCAAGGAGCAGCTCAGAGAAATGCATTTCCCACATGAGGGCCAGAGTTATAATCAGATCCCACAGGATTCAGAATAGTGCATCTGCTTGATCTGAGAGTGAGACTTGCAGCTCTGTTGCCTTTAATCTGTATTTGAAGCAACTATGAAAATAGAACCCGATTTCTTCTCAGTGTGTGGACACAATGTGAAGCAGCACCAAGAATTTCTACAGTGCCATTATTTCCAGCAAAGTGGCTCAAAGTGACTGGAGCGATTATAGAAATATTTCTTCACTGTCAGCTACAGGCAAAGTATTGGCAGGTACTCTTCACTGGTGAATGCCAACCTTAAAAGATGCTCTGCATCTATTGACATTGGAGCTCTAATTATGACACAGAGCTATTGACATCATCTCAGCTGTTTGACATCTGAGAAAATGTCTCAGTAGAAACATAGACACAGCTTCATAGTCTTCATCAGTCTGACAGAAGCATTTACAATCATAGGCACAAAAGAGACTTCAAGGTTTATCCAATCTAACTGCCCAGCTTTAAGACAGGTCTTCTGGTACCCAAACAAGGGATGAGCTAAAATAGCTAACTCAGTTTATTATCTCTTTTCTTAAGTGCTCACAAAGCAGTGTCCATGCTGTATCTGTTCCTTTGACACTTTTTACAACCATTTTGAAACTGTCCTTTTGTTAACATTATTTGGCACTCTCTTTTCTTGTTGAACAGGCATTGTTGCAGACAGGTGAATGACTTTAGACCTTTCTGATTTGGTAAGGGCCATGCTTTGTTCCCTCCTATTTCGGTAAGCTTCAAGTACCTTCACCTTAACCATAAACAAGCTGAATGTCACCCAGTACCAGCTAGGACATTTTGCCACACAAGGCAGAAGATTTCACAGGTGCCTCTGCCCAGCACTAATGGTGAACAGATACCAATAGAGATGGGCACAAAATGACATTTTTTTTTCCGTTCCGTTATCCGTTATTCATTGTGTTACCTAATGAAATGAATAACGACCCTAGGGGCAAATTTAACACGAACCGAACCAAACCGAGAAAAAATGGTTTGGTTAGGTTTGTTTCGTTAATGGGGGGCAGAGATGTCTCCTACCTGGAGCTGGTCTGGAAGTCCTTCAGGGGCAGTGACCAGAAAGGGGGGGAAAGCTGACTGCCGCGCTACATCTGTAGCGTGGCCATGTGGTCGGCACGGCAGAAAAAAAAACAATTTTAAAAAATCAAACTTAAAAAAAGGGATGCCAACCAGCCCCAGGGATGGCCTGGTTGGCAACCTAAAATCTTAAATATATATAAAAAAACCAGCGCTGACCGGGCCCCAGGGGCTTCACAGTGGGCACTGGGGGACCTACACTACAGCTGTAGCACAGAGCAAACCCAGAAGTAAAAAAACAAACAAAAATAAAATAAGAATAAAATAAAAATAAAAAGGAGCACCTACCGGGGTCAAGTCAAAAGAGTCGGTGTCAGCAAAACTCCCGCCCACTGTCCGTTGGAGCAGCCCCACTCCAGGGTAGCATTGTCAAGGGCGCGTGGAGGCGAACTGTGGCCCTATGGACCACGAAGGCGCCCGGTGGAAAGAAGAGGATCCTTGGAGGGAGAAAGGCCGGCCTTCCTGAAGATGGCACCACCAACACCGCCACCGCTGCCGCCCTCCTCGGGGCCTCTCAGAGGCTTTGTGGGGCGAGAGGGACCGGTCAAGGTTAGCTGCTGGCCTGGGGGAGGCTGAGCCTTGGGAGGCAGTGGCTGTCCCAGACTCCCAGTAGGTTCCTCCTTGCAGGTGCTGGCAAGGTGACCTGGGAGAAGGATGCTGAGGTGCCGTTTGTGGCCTCCACGGGCACGGTTGGCATCAGCTCAGCAGCAGACCTGCCCGTGGGGCTCTATTGCGGTGAGCCGGCGAGCCATGTTTGGGCTGTCCGCTCAAAGACGCTGCCGGCTAGAGGATGAATTACCCTGAAAGTAAGAAAACCAAACAAAAAAAGCCCCACGCTAGAGCTACCGGGCACGGGTCACCGCAATATAGCACCACGGGTGGGTCTGCCTCTTAGACAATGCCAAGTGCGCCCTGCGGAGGCCACAACCGGCGCCTCATCATCCTTCTCCCAGGTTGCCTTGCCAGTGCCCAAGCTCTGAGTTTGTTCGCCCCACTGGACACTTGCCTAACCAAACACACCGGAGTACTCGCGCCCGGCCGCCAGCAAGCCCCCACTGCATCCCGACAAGCTCCGCCTACCAGCCCTCCTGCTGGCCACCAATGGGCACTGAAGGTGCCCATCTGCCCAGCCAGCCAAGCCCTCTTCTTGCTGGGCAGCAGAAGCTCAATTTTAAAAAAAGAGGCACTGGCCCCATGTCAGTGCCTCAAAAACCCCTGCTGCCGGAGCCAGGAGCCACTGCCACTGCCGAGGAACCTCCTCTGCCGCCACTGGTAAGAACCACCTGAACCCTGAACTGGTTCTGGTTTGTACTAATTTTTTTTTAAATTCCTACGAACCCAAACCCGAACTAAACCAGGGGTGGGCCCAAATGAGACGAACCCGAACCATGGTCTTTCTGGTTCGTGCCCACCTCTAGACACCAATAACAAAGTCAATAGCTAAGAAAATTCTTCTGAAACAACTCTTTCAGAAGAGCCAGAGCTCTATGGAACCACATGTGTCCATCCCTGGACCTTGGAAAGCTATTGTCAATTTTTCTTACTTTTACATTTTAAAGTGAATATGTTCCTTTGGTGCACCAAGTGGAGCAAAAGAAGATGCATAATTTATATGTGTTTGAGGATATAGGGGCCCATAGAAGTTGATGCAAACTCAAAACATGGCAAAATGTTTCTCCATGCCCCCTAGAGGACATGAAGACTTCCTGAGCCCATTTTAGTCTGGGGTGTTCCAGGCCCGGGGGGTGGGGGATATGAGCTGTTATCTAGCCCTCACGAGGGGAAGGGGAGCTGTCACTTGTAGCTCATAGACCAGCACACAATCCAATTTGGCCTTGAAGTCTTCACCCCAAAATAAACCAAAAATACCTCCTTCTCAGGCAACGCTGCTTCCACCCTATTCCAAGCCAGCCATTCCCAGGCACTGAGAAAAGCCTGAATTTTCCAGAAAGGCCCTCAGTCCATGTTTTCCCAATTTCCCATGTTGTACCTCCCTGAAATACATGATGAGGATGAGGATAATAATAATAATAATAATAATAATAATAATAATAATAATAATAATAATAATAATAATAATAATAATAATAATAATAATAATAGAACAAATGCAGTTAAGGCTAGAATAGAAAAATCAGCTGAGTCCCCCACATGTAGACTCTGTAAAGATGCAGATGAAACTACCGACCATGTATTGAGTTGTTGCAAGAATATTGCTCAGACTGATTACAAACAGTGCCATAATGCAGTTGCTCAAATGGTCCACTGGAATTTGTGTCAGAACTATCATCTGCCTGTAGCAAAGAACTGGTGGGATCATAAGCCTGAAAAAGTTATTGAAAATGCAAAATTATTTTGGGACTTCAAAAATACAGACAGACAGGGTTTTGGAGCATAATACCCTGGATATTGTGATTGTGGAGAAGAAAAAAGTGTGGATCATTGATGTCGCTATACCAGGTGACAGTAGAGTCACAGAGAAACAACTTGAAAAAAATTACTCAATATCAGGATCTGAAAATTGAACTTCAGAGACTCTGGCATAAATTCGCTGATACATCACATAATCCTAAACACTTGGGAAGCATTTGACTAGTAATTTGTATTACAAAATACAGTGTAGTTAGCTGTGTGGTTAATAATAATAATAATAATAATAATAATAATAATAATAATAATAATAATAATAATAATAATAATAATAATAATAATAATAATATTTATTTTATTTATTTATTTATACAGCTTATATACTGTCCGTCTTCCTTGTGGAACTCCAGGCGGTTTACAACAAATTTATAGCACAGCAAAATTACAAACAACAAAATAAATAAATAAATAAATAAATAATAATAATAATAATAATAATAATAATAATAATAATAATAATAATAATAATAATAATAATAAAACAACTCAACTGTCTTTTCACATGTGTAAAGCGACTTTGGTAACAGTACTTCTCAACTGCATAGACGCTGTTCAATCTTTCTATGAATTACCACAAGATTGGCACATTAACTATGCATTTTGCATAGTAAGCATATGTGGGTGCCTGAGTTGAAAGAACTGGCATATGAAAATCCTAAGGGAAAAAAAGGGTGCCAGTATTGTGTACTGGGTAGAGTATCAGGCCAGCCCAGGTCTCAGGAGACTTTGTTTCAAATCTCCACCTGACTGTCAAAAAAGAACTAGAGGACTGGCACTGTTAAAAACCACTCCTCAAATATGTCACAGGCCATGAAAATCCAGGAGTCCAATGCAACCTGAAAGCGCGTAACAACTATATGTGTTGCTCAATCAGCAGATGAAACTTGATCAACTGATCAGATTGCTAGCTTTCATATTTTCATGGCTGCAAGGAAATTTGTTTACTGTATAATTATAAATGCACACACAGTTCTGTCATGCACGTTGGGAAGTCAGCATAGACATTGTCTGTCACATATCCAGAAGTTGAATCATGACAACTGGACTTCTTTTCTTGTGAGACTGAAATGTTTCATTATTCATCCAAGTAGCTTTCTCAGACTGAAGAAATTTGGTGTGAGGCCTCCAATTGGTGCAAGACACCAACTTTCTTTAGACTGACAAAGCTACTTGGATGAGTAGGTCCAGTTGCCATGACTGAACTTCCAGATCACCTCCCCTGGATGACTGAGAATCTTCACAGACTGTCTGTCACATACCAAGTCAAGTGATTGTTGTGTGAGAGCAAATGGCTATGACTGTTTCTTAACTTGTAGAAGTTTGGTGCCAAGACTTATGGCAATGGACTTACATGGGAGGAACTAGTAGTATGAATCTATCCACAAAGTCCCGTGATTTAAGTTGTATGTGTTTCATTTTCATTTGTAACCTTCCTTGCACCATTCCAATGGGAGAAATGCAGGATATAATTTTTTTAAGTGAAGGAATTCTGAACTTTTTTTTTTTTTTTGACAATGTACTATCCACTTAGTAAGGTTAGGAATTATTGTGGCCACAGAGTGTATCCCCTTAACCCTACAAACTTTCTCCTGATGCTGCTTTTGGGGTATTTTTATTACCTACACCCCCAAAAGTGTTCTGCTTAAAGTGAAAATAGCACACCCTGAAATTCCATGCACATTTTTTCAAAACATACCTTATTTTGGAGTGGGAAGAGTTAAAAAAATACAATTTTGCCTCTTAGTCACTTGTGTTTATATTGGGAGCAACTGGTGTCTATAGTGGATAGGAAAGTGTGATAAATGACTCCACCCACATAATCCCCTTCTACAGTGAAATGGCATTTTCACACATCAGCACATTTAGAAGTCATTGTGATACCATTAAATTTGAAACTGGCTTGCATGTTTTCCTTATTCCACCCTTAGTTATAGCATTACCAAGCTTTGAAGATTTAACTGCTCCAGTCTTTGAATCACAAATATATCTGTTGCTGAGTTGATAGGGAAGAGCTAAACTTGATGAGGCCTGGTAATCTTTCTCACCCTAGTATCCCATAATGCTCTGCTCTTGTGAACTTGCAAACAATATGGTTGCAAAAACATTGTAAATAATATTCCATTAATGTGAATCTTCTTGATCATTCCCACATACTTCAGACACAGGAATATGAGAACACAAGTGATAGCTGGCTACTTAGAATATTTATGTACATATAGGAATTTCTGTCATACAGCATGATGTAAAAGGAATAGCATGATGTAAAAGGGTTAATTGATCAATTTCCATAATGCCATACCATCTGATATAAAATAATAAGGGTTTAGTCTGAACTAGGTCATAAGTAGCACAAATCTGATGGTTTTTGGACTATTATCCACAGGACACAGAAATGAACATATCATAAAAGCACCATATAATTTAGAATAATCAGTAGAGTCTGCCCAGTAGACGTCCTAGAATTTCTGCAATTTTCTCTTGGAGGAAAGCAAATATTATCATCGGGGGAGGGGGGGAAGCAGTATAAGCAATATAAACTTTGGAAAAGCTGTCAAGGGTGTTGGCATTATTTTCCCCACTGGCATTCTGGGAAATTTTATATTAGGCATTTCACGACTGCACATAGCTTACCTACAGCTACAGATGTTGACAGCTCAACATATCTTTCATCATTTGCAGCTCAGGGAAATGGAGCGGAAATTAAGTCATATTGGTTACTATGCTGCGAGAGTTGGTGGATCTGGAGCAAATTAGATGAGATTGGTACAGCGGCCACTTTTCCCCATACACAGTGAATGCAGTGAGTGCTTAGAAGTGATTAGGTGATTTGCGACCAAGCTCTTGACATATTCAAAAATTACTAAGGTGAATTACTTTTTAAATAGGGAGATAATTATAGTACCAGTCTACTCTTCAGAAACAATGTAGCCCTCAAACAGGCACAATAGCAATGGAGTGTTGCATTTTTATATGTGCCTACAATATAATTAGCACATTGTAATTTATTTAGAGCTTACAGAAAAAGACACACAAAGCATATAACCTGTAGCATTGCATAGCCAAACTAAATGTCTCACAATGAGAAGGAAACTCATGTTTTTTTCACCTCCAGCCTTTTAAAATTTTCTGTCAGAAAATTAAATAATTCAAGTGAAAGGAAATGGTTGCTCAATTTCTTTAAAATTTTTCTAAATCATTTAGATTTAAGAAACTACATTTCTGATTGCTTCACTAATTTATTTCATTTTGAAAACTTTGAATCAAATCCAATAATTTATTTATTGGACCATTTTCATGGCATTTTTCATTCAAAATGAGTTTTAAAAGTGGAACTCCTTAGAGTACTAGACTATTGTACCCTGAAACCTGAAAATTAATAAAAATCAATTGATAGCACAATAATAAGATAAAAAGCAGTGAAACAATAATATACCCCATTAAAATTCACTATTCACAGTTGACTAGGTTAATGATCAAGAAAACCACTTGGTTCAATAAGTAGCTCTTTGCACTACACTGTAGGATTTCTTTGACAGCTCCATATTAGAGATGGGCAATGAACCATTTTTGTTTTCGTTGTTCGTTTTTCATTTCGTTACGCAACAAAACGACAAACGAAATTTGTCCCTAAAATGAAACAAAATGAACAGAAACACGAGTATTTTGGTCGTGCATTTTGTTTCCATTACTGCAATGAAGTGAGCGGCTTTAAATGCTAAAAAAATCATTAAAATGGAATAAATGGTAATGAAACGGTAATGAAACAGTAACAAAATGAAAACGATTTTTTTGAAAAATTTCACGAACAATGGAAATGAACCGAAATGGACCTCTAAACGACAAACAACAAGCAAAACTCAATTTTTTTCTATCCGTGCCCATCTCTACACCATATACTACTCCATGAGATTCAGGGCCAAAAGAATAGGCCTTGTGATATCAGGGGCAATTGTGATTTTACAGGCATCAGTCCTTTTGATGTCTCAGTGGTGGGAAGATGGGCGGGCAGACCTATTAATGAAATAGAACTCCACAAATAACCTTGCTTAGTAGCTGTTTGACAACACAACAGGGTTTACTGTGTAATTTTCCACCCAGATACTGTGAAACGGAGTACATGACAATTGCTTTTCACCTTGTCTTGCTGATATATTGCCAGATGCCATTTAGAAAGAGTCTGAAGGCATGTAGTCTATTGACTACTACTTAAACTAAGTATGTGGTCTGTTACAGGAAAAGGTTGGCATTAACATATTTGGGCATGATCTATATACTTTTTTCAATATATTCCTTATAGTATGAATGTCTATCAGCCCATCTCCACCCCCTTGCTTGAACCCCAGGTGGAAGGAACTCTTCACACTCTTGATTTTCAATAAGTGGAAAAATGCTTAAAGTCATCATGACTGCCTTTAAAATGTAGATGAACCTTCTGAAATATCAGCACTTCCTTATTGTACTGAAACTTACATGCAGCCCCATTCTGGCTCTAAGGCTAAGCAAGCTTTCCACATACTGTATTGATTCTATGATTCTATGCTTAGGTCTACACTACATTTCCCACCATTTCTGGTCATTGTCCCTGATGACTGAGGCTGATGGGAGTGTTACAAAGCATCTCAAAGGGCAGTGGTCGTGGGGGTTGTGCTAGCCCATAGTTCAGTACTATACAACCAAGGGCGCTATCCCATGACCGTTAAAATCCAGTTTTACCTTCAGGAAAAATTGCCTCAAAACTCATGTCCCCATGAACAACTGGCATTTTTTAAAAAAACACAGCCATGCCCACTTAAGCAGAACCCAGTGATGTTTCCTTGTACCTGCTCCAGAGGTAGTAAGTTTTTGTCTCAGTTCAGATGTGCCTTTTTAGCTAAAGCAAATGTCAGTGGGGATGTTAAAATCCACCTTTCTTCTTTTAGCCCCGCCCTAGAAGCCCCACCCTTTTAGAAATTTCTGCTTGTTATACTGATTAGGCGGAAAGGGTCTCTCATTTCTGGAGCATCGTAATACCAGCCAAACTTAGGCTCTGATGCGGCTTCCCATTTTGGGGACACAAAAAAAGACAGTTAATGAAACAGAGTTCATGCAGACACAGGAAGCACTGCTTAAATCACGTGACCATTGCCAAAGTGAAAGCCTTTCATTAAAAACTGGTTCCTCTGGTCATGAGATAGAGCCCCAAGTCTGCTCAAACCTCAGGATTAGAGGTTCCATTCTCTAAGTCACACTCTCCTCTCCTCTAACATTTGTCAGGTGAAATCGAGCTGCTGCTTGCTTTACTGTGATTAGTCTCAATCAAGGATGTCCATATTACCATTCGTTGAGGCCAGTTTCACCCATCCTGAATGTAGGAGGGCTACAATTCTTTCCAACCCATCTGCCATCTAAAATAGTTTGTTCCCCACATGAAAATTCCTCTTACTGAGACCTCCCTAGGGGCTGTCACCTACCTTGTAAACACAATTTTACCCCCTCTAAATATGTTTCATGCTTTCAAATTCCTGTTTTTATAATCAAGAAATGAGCAGCATTTTTGAAAAAGACACCTCATGAGGGCTAAAATAGTGCAAGGGAAAGAAATGATGTTTAGTCAAACATAAAACCCCCTAAAGGACTCTGTAGGCTAATCTTTTTCAGGGTGTTGAGGGTTCAGAACACAGGAGGAGTCCTGGGGTTGCATGAGGCCTAGAAGCTATAGTCTACCACCTGCTACTCTGCTTTGAAGAGTGTCTTCCTGAAACAAATCAAGATTATTCAGTATTCTATTCTAGCTTGCTCCAGTAAACTATGGTTTAACCTAGTCCTACTTTCAGATTAATAATAATAATCTGTCATGAGTTTAAACTACAAGGTGATGGCATCAACTATAGTTTGGTGTTATATCTGATACTGGCCATGGGGTGTTTTAAATAACCAATATGCTCTTCTGAGTTGGCTTCAATCTGGATTTGATGCATTAGGTGAAAAGCACATTTGGAGGAGGAGTGGAACAGTGTAATGACAAACAAAAAAGGTATATTTCCATACTTGCACTTGGTGTCTATGTATAATGAAAAAAAGGACACAGGTGGGGAAAAATGGCAAGTCAGGTCACTCTTTTGCTCTGTCAGTGCAAATATATTTCAAATCACCATTATCATAATCAGTAGTAGCACGAGGGATATATACAGGCTGTGGGGGAAAGTAGAAAAGTGCACATGGGAAGCGAAACAGAGAAAACAAAACCACATTGTCATTTCTACCCTACAAGAAAGAAGCAAACACTAATGCTCACCAGAAATGAGCATAGGAAGGGTGCTGCCCAATGTTGCTTTGATGAGACAGGTCTAAAATCATCAAAGACTGCCCTTTTGTTTCTATCAAAAAGTACATACCAGGCCTATAGAGACCACTGAGTAGGGTAGATGGTAAAAGTAATTAGCCTCTGTGATAGTAAATCTGTCTCCTCAGATGATCAAAGACAACCAAAATTGCTAAATTATAAGCAATAGTGAAGTAATATGAATAAAACAGAAGAGAGTTAAGTCCCTACAATTGCATTATGTAGAATGTTAACTCTGCAGATGTACCTCAAAAGACAAATGCCCCATAAGATGAATTCTTCATAAAACAAATGAAATTTCTGGTTAAAGGCATTTTTTACAAGATAAAAGTTTGCCTAGCAAATGTCTTGCAAAAATCTGTCTTATGGGGTAGGCATTTGAATTGTGCACACTCTCAACCCCAGGGGGTTATGGGCACATGAAATTCAGAAGCTTGGTCTTCCATCCTGGATTTCCCGACCATGTAGCACCTGATCCACGGGTGCTACATGGTCATGAAATCTAGGATCGAAGTTGCCTCCACCACCCCCATTTAAATGGCTCCATGTACGGAACCCTTGGCAAAGGAGAGGCAGCACCTTCTGTGATTGCAAGGGGCTGCCTTCCTTTCACCAAGGGCTCCATGCATGGTGCCTGGGGAAAGGAAGGCAGTACCTTGTGCTCCTCTGCTGTTCTGAGAACCGCCTCTTCTCCATTGAGGGTCATCATGGCCAAGAAGCGGTGGCAGAAGAGCCCTGAGGAGGAGGAGGAGGAGGAGGAGGAGGAGGAGGAGGAGGAGGAGGAGGAGGAGGAGGAGGAGGAGGAGGAGGAGGAGGAGGAGAGGAAAAAGCAGCTCTGATCAGCAATGAGGAAAGAAGCCAGCTCAGCCCAAGGGGTGGATGGAGGCATGGAGGGAGGGTGGTAGCAAGAGAGAGAGAAATTACCTTTAATCCCTGCACATCTTTCCAGCAGGTCCGCGGTGTACCCTGGCTTTGGAGAGGGTGCTTCTCTCTTCCTCTGATGCGTGAGCACTCTTCTTTTTTTATTTTCTTAAGTCTCCCCCTTTTCTTCCTTCTTTCTTTTCAAGTCTTTAACTAAAGCAGCAGCAGCAACTAGGAGGTGAATCACCTGAGAATCTCAAGCCTCTTTTCTAAATTTTTTTCTCCCCATGCCACTACCTTAGGGGGTGTGACGGATGAGAGGGTGATGCACTTGGAGCTGTCAATATCAGCTGTCTGTCAGCTGAAGGGGGCAACCTTCTGTCCATTGATTGAAGGGATTTGAGACAGCCTTCCCATGGGAATGCACTGAAAACCTATTAATCCATTCCCTCCAAAACAGATTAATTGTTTTTCAATGCATTCCTATGGGAAACTGTGCCTCTTAAGACAATTCCTTCCTAAAATGAATGGACCCCTGGAACCAATTAAATTTGTCTTAGGAGGCACCACTGTATTTTAAATATGCCTGAATCTTATTTTGCTTGCTTTTTTACAAGTACAGTATAAAGCCTCATGTTATCCTAGTAGTAGCACTGCCTTATTTTCAAGCATACTATTAATTAAGTAGGTTAATAATTAATTGGTTGGTTGGATAGCTCAGTCATTTAGGTATCTGGCTGCGGAGCCAGAAGCTATGAATCTGAGAACCAACCTGTCAACTACCCATGTTTTAACAATATACCCTGTAAAGAAGAATTCCCTTTTCACAAGGGGTGCTAGGTTTTAGGGTTTCCTCCTGAGGTTTTGGGTTTGGTGGACCAGTTTTTGGGTTTCAGGCTCTGGGCCAAATCTGAAGGAATGTGTGTTGCCAATGGAGAGGCCTTACAGTTTGGGGTTCATTCCCTTAGATTCAAGACATCTCTTTCTGTTCTGCTCAGAAGCACTATTCTCTGTTTCATTATCATCCTCTAAAGATGTCATGGTAGTCTTCCAATTAATAATAGCTTCATTGTTAATTTCTCTCTTATATACATCATGTAGCAAGGGATCTCCTCTGCTTGGAGATGACAACTGAGCCGGCTGTCATCTCTCCATGGCAGAAATCCCTTCAGAGGGGACCGCAGGCTCGGCTGTGCAAGCAGAACTGAGCCCGCGGTCCCCTCTCAACGAATTGCTGCTGGAGGGAGATGACAGCCGAGCCAGCTGTCATCTCCCCACGGCAGAGATCCCTTGACAGAGGGCCGTGGGCTTGGCTGTGCAAGGGAGGGCTGCAGGCTCAGCTGCAGGGAGATGACCGGCTGAGCCCGCAGCCCTCTGTCAAGGGATCTCCACTCCTTGGAGATGACAGCCGAGCTGGCTGTCATCTCCCCATGGCAGAGATCCCTTCAGAGGGGACCACAGGCTCAGCTGCACAAGCAGAGCAGATCCCGCGGTCCACTCTGAAGGGATCTCCATCGCAGGGAGATTACTGCTGGCTCAGCTGTCATCTCCCTGCAGCGGAGATCTGTTGAGAGGGCACCACAGGCACAGCTCTTCTTGCGCAGCCGAGCCCACGGTCCCCTCTGAAGGGATCTCCACTGCGGCCCCCTCTCCAGCAATCTCCACCGTGGGTGCATGACAGCCGGCTCGGCTGTCATGCACTCGCAGCGGAGCGCAGCCAAGAGGGAGCCGTGGTGTCGCCTCCATACGTGGAGGCCAGATTGTGGCCCCCCTCTCCAGTGATCTCCACCATGGGTGGATGGCAGCTGGCCCAGCTGTCATCCACTCATTGTGGAGGGCAGTCGGGAGAGGGCTGCGGTCTTGTCTCCGCACGAGGAGGCGGGATTGTGGCTCCCACCGCCGCCGCCTCCTCCAAACCAGTTCGGGTTCAGATGATTTTTTTTTAAAAAATCATATGAACCTGAACCAGAAACGAACCAAGGGTGGGTCCGAACCAGATGAAACCAAACCATGGATTTTCTGGTTCGTGTCCATCTCTACTTGCTTGTTTGCTTTCTAATTCATGGTTGAGATCACAACACATTTGGTACAGCTCAGTTTAAATGTTTGTGGACCCTCTTAAGGCCTTCATATTTAGACCTAATATTTAAATATCAAGTGTCACTGGAATAAGGTCAGCTCAATACCAGTCTATTTGGCTGGAAATTTTAAATTTTTTATGAAGCTGTATAGTATAGCTACAATTTTATACACTGACAGAGATAATATAATTTATTAAAATTCTAATAAAATTTAATTTGTTAGATTTTGTAAACCACTGCAGTATCATTAGTTAAAAGGTGGTGCATACATATGTTAGGCAAACAACCTTCATCATAAAAATGTGGCATATCTGAGAAATTGTTTAACATTTCATGGTATCCAGGTGTAGTAGTCCAAGATGGCGGGCGGCAGCAGCTACTCTGCTTGTCTGCGCTACAGCGCTCCTAAATTTTTTATATTTTTTCACTTAGCGCTGCCTTGGTTTTTATTTTATTTTTAATTCTGTCGTGTGGGCTCCCTGGCTACACAGGGGGGGTTTAAGGGGGGCTCTAGAGGGGCCCGTTTACGGTCGGAGCATTTGGAATCCTCCATCCGCTTTCGGAGACGCCGGAGACGCTGCTTCTTTCCCGAGACCTCCCAGGTCTCCATCGCGGGAGGCTTTTCATCCTGCACCCCGGTATTTTTGGTGACCGTTGGGGTGGCCCTCCCCCTTCTCCCCCTCCCTTCCCCCCATGCCTTGGCCCTCAGGGGGAGGTGGCGGGGCCTCGGAACCCGGGCGGTGGGCCGGCCGCCGACCGCAGGCGCCATGGTACCTGGTGGTCCGTGGGGACTGCGCCTGGGTGGTGGCTTGGTCTCCTGTTGCGGTGGCTTGGTCTCTTGCTGCTGCAGCTTGTTTGTGCTGCCGTGGTCCCTGGTCTCGGGCGGCATGCCGGCCGCCGGTGCCCTCGTTCCCTTCGGGTCCTCTCCTTCGGACGGCGGGTCGGCCGTCGGTGCGGGCGGGGCCCTGGTTTTTCCGGGCGGTAGGCCGGCCGTCGGAGTGGCGTTGCTGCTGTTGGGGCTTGCTTCTCGGGCGGTGACTCGGCCGTCGGCGTTGCCTGGGGGGGCGGTTGCGGCTTGCTGTTATTCTGCAGGGCTTTCTGCCCCTTTGTGGGGGCCTGCCCCCCTCTTCCGCCAACCTACTGGTCGTGCCCCGCACCGGAGGGGCTGGGGTCCTCGGATCTCGGGTGGTGTGCCGACCACCGGCGTTTGTTTGTGATCTGCCTCCGGGGCGGCGGCCCGGCCTTCCGGCCCGGGTGGGGTGATGTGGAGCTCGCCCTTGGGGTGGCAAGCTGGTTGTCGGTGTGACAAACCCCTTCGGGGATTTGTCCTTGGGCACCCGCTTGCCTGTTGGCACCATCTTGGGGGGACAGGCGTGATCTCTCCACCTTCCCGCCTTAGGCTCCCCCCGCTCCCATATGCTCCCATAGGACTCGGCTGGATTTAATATCTCTTTCCTCCTTTCCATCGGCCCGGGTCATCGAAGGGATGGACTGATTCCATCGCCATGCCATCGCAGCCACCGCTGGAATATGAATCGATCTGATGCCGCTACCTCTGGCTGTCTGGGAGGCCCCGACAGCCTCCGTAGGCTGCGGATTTACCTTCACCGACGGACATTGTTGGCGGCAACGACCCTCCCCCCTTTTTTTCTCCATCAGTAGCCAAATGAGAGCCCTATATGTTATTTTCTTTATTTATCTGTTTTTTGCTCTGTCTATTGGTAATTAATTAATTGATAGTTCTATTTTGTGTTCGTATTACTACCTTGTTTGTGTATCGTATTTTTGATTTGTATCATTATTTGTATTATTATTGTTTGTATTATTTGTATTATTATTATTATTTTGGAGTGGGTCCTGACCACCTCAGATCCCATGGAACCTGCCGGGTGCCCTATTAGGGTGGTGTCGGGCCGCGGGAGGAATGTTCCGGGCCAGCGGGTCGATCGGATAAGGAGAACCTGGGACAGACAATTATTGCCTGTCCCCCGTTCTGACCCGTCGACTCACCGCCAGATGGTAGAGATCCGATCCGTCTGTTCCCCCTCCGGCCTGTCCTGTCTGCTGATCAATGCCAGGTCGGTACACAATAAAACCTCACTCATCCACGATTTGATCGTGGATGAGCGTGCCGACCTGGCCTTTCTCACGGAGACCTGGGTGGGCGAGGGGGTGGGGCTTCCCTCACCCTTCTTTGCCCCCTGGGCTACCGTGTGCAGCAGTTGGGCAGGTCGGAGGGGCGGGGGTGTGGCTCTAGTCTACAGGGAATCTTTTTATGTCTGCAGATCCGCGTCGTTGGTGAGTCCAGGTTTGGAATGTCTCCACCTTATGGTGGGCCAGAGGGACAGGTTTGGGGTAGTGCTCGTGTACCGTGCTCCCCGCGACCCTGCACTCTCCCTTCCAGAGCTCTCTGAGTTCATCTCGGCGGCATTGTTGAAGTCTCCACGCCTGTTGGTGGTGGGGGACTTCAACGTGCACGCTGAGGGTGGACTGTCTGGAGAAGCTCTGGAATTCATGGAGACCATGGCCTCCATGAACCTGTCCCAATTAGTCATCGGCCCTACCCATAAGGATGGACACACCTTGGACCTGGTTTTTGCCTCCACATCGCGGGGTTTTGATCTGGGGGTTGGGAGGTTATTGGCCCAGCCCGTGTCATGGTCAGATCACTATCTGCTGACTTTCTCTGTTGCTGCAGCCACCCAGCCCCGCGGGGAGCCGGGCCCTTCCATCTGGGCCCGCCCCCGGGGACTCCTGGACCCTGCGCAGTTCTCGGAGGCCCTCGGGGGTGTTCCAGACGGCTTGGATGACGATCCGGCCGACTCCCTGGTCCAACGGTGGTTCGAGGAGGTGACTGGGGTAGTTGACCGGATCGCCCCCAAGCGCCTGATCCGATGCCGAGCCCGTCCGGCCCCTTGGTTTACCGAGGAGCTGCGGGCGATGAAGCAGGAGCGGAGAAGGCTAGAGAGCAGAAGGCGGAACGCTCGGACGGCTCAGAATTGGGCTGCGGTTAAGGCGTCGACCGGTCGCTATTCCCACGCGATAAGGGCGGTTAGGAGATCATTCGTCGCCCTGAGAATTGGTGAGGCCTCGGATCGCCAGGCGGAATTGTTCCGGGTGGTCCGAGACCTCACCAATCCCGGTCCGCCAGGGCCTCCTCCTAGTGATTTCACTAGTGAGTCTTTTGCAGCCTTTTTTAAATCTAAGATAGAGGCCATCCGTTCCGAGCTGGACGCCGGTTGCATTGGTCTGGCCCCTGAGGTGGCTGGTGTCGGGCCGCCTCGGTCGCCTCGGTTTGTTGAGTTCGGGGCCGTTACATCTGGGGATGCCTCCAGGGCCCTGGGACATTGCAGGCCCGTTGCCTCTCCGTTCGACCCTTGCCCTTCCTGGCTGATTAAGACCGCAGGGGGGAGCATGCCGAAATGGGCTTCACTTATCGCCTCAGCCTCCTTCAGAGACGGGATTTTTCCCAGTCTTCTGAAGGAGACAGTGGTGAAGCCCATTATTAAAAAACCTGGCTTGGCTGTGGACGATCTGTCCAACTATCGCCCCATAGCCAATGTTTCCTTTTTGGGCAAGGTGATTGAGCGAGTCGCCGCCCTGCGTCTCCAGTCGTTCCTGGAGGAGAACCATGTCCTGGATCCCTTCCAGTCCGGGTTCAGGCCGCGTCATGGGACCGAGACGGCCCTGGTCGCGCTGCATGATGATCTGTTGAGGAGGGCCGACAGGGGTTGCTCTACCCTGCTGGTCCTGCTCGACCTGTCAGCGGCTTTTGATACCGTCGACCACGGTATCCTGCTGGAGCGGCTCTCGGAGGTGGGGATTGGGGGCCAGGCCCTGTGCTGGCTCCGGTCCTTCCTTGAGGGCCGCACCCAGCGAGTGAGCTTGGGGGGTGAGCTGTCGGCTCCCTGGACACTCTCTTGTGGGGTGCCTCAGGGGTCGTCACTCTCCCCAATGCTCTTTAACATCTATATGAAGCCGCTGGCTGAGATCATCCGGAATTATGGAGTTTGCAGTCACCAGTACGCTGATGACACGCATCTCTATCTCTCCTTTTCCACCGGTGCAGTGGAGGCCGTTCAGACCCTTGACCGTTGCCTGGCTGCGGTTCTGGACTGGACCAGGACGCACGGACTCAAGCTCAACCCCGGCAAGACCGAGGTTATGTTCTTCGGGGGTACCTCGGAGGGGTATTGTGGCCCTCTTCCCAGTCTGGGCGGGTCCGCCCTCCAGCTGGCGCAAAGAGTGAGGAATCTGGGCGTCGTCCTGGACCCGGATCTGACCCTAGAATCTCAGGTGTCAGCCGTGGTCAGGTCGGCCTTTTACCATCTAAGGCTTATCGCCCAGATTCGCCCATACCTCGATAAGGGCTCCTTGAGGACTGTGGTACAGGCACTGGTCATGTCGAGACTAGACTGCTGCAACGCTCTTTACATGGGGCTCCCCTTGAACCTTGTCCGGCGATTGCAGCGGGTCCAGAATGCGGCGGCCAGGCTGGTGGTTGGCGCGTGCCGTTTTGACCGCGCCACCCCCATCCTGGCTCGCTTGCACTGGCTTCCCATTGCCTCCCAGATAAGGTTCAAGGTGTTGGTTTTGGTTTACAAAACCCTCCATGGCTTGGCCCCTGCCTATCTGGCGGAGCATCTTTCCTGACAATCAGATCTAGCCCGACCCACCCGCTCATCGATGGCCCTTTCACTGAGGACTGTCGCCCCGAGGGATGCCCGTAGAACAAGAACCCGAGGACGGGCCTTCTCGGTGGCTGCACCAACTATGTGGAATAAGCTTCCCGGTGAATTACGGCTGGCTCCCTCGTTGGCATCATTTAGGAAAAACCTAAAGACCTATCTTTTCCGTGACGCCTTTGGAGATCTCTAAGGATCCAAATATGTTTTTTTTTCTTTCTTCCCTCATTATTAATACCCGCCGATCTATTTATTCTTGGAAACCACTGTTCTTAACTACTGTATTGACTTGTTGTTTTATCATTATTGTTGTAAACCGCCCTGAGTCCTTCTTATGGGAAATAGAGTGGTATATAAGTGTAAATAATAAATAAATAAATAAATAATAAATTCAACCTCGCTGACAACACTTTTTGACCTGAGTGGATATTGAAAGGAAACCATAGACAAATGTCCAAGAACTTGGAAAATAACATAACTATAAATTGGGATTTATTATTTTTATTTTTTAAAAATACTCTTTTTTGCATACTGGGGAGGTTTTCCTGTGCCATGTGCCTGTATTAATTTGAGATGAATATTGGATCTCATAAAAGGAAAACATGTACCCACTCAGGGATGCTCTTTTTTATTATTGATTATTGACAAAGACATGATATGAACAGATATTATCTGGTGTAAATTTTCATGGACTGCACATAATTTGTTGTTCATTTTTCTGCAAGTAACTAGAGATTAACAAGACTCATGTACTGATTAGGAAAAGAATTGTGTCATAAATTACTAGCATTTTCAATTTTAAACTTTGCATTAATTATATACTCTAATTTGAAAATATCTAATGGGGGGGCAACTTCATTTCAGCTTCAGAAAAAAATACAGCAGTACCAGTAGATGATTATTGTTACTGCTGCAACTTTGGGGAAAAATAAAATATGACCCACAAGAGAATAATCTTGTTACCAAGGAAACCTAAGTGAAGCACACCACTAATATATAAGCACTTTAAAAAGAGAAGATTGGGATGACAAAGACTGACAAAGAAGAAGTTGCTTTGGTTTACCATTATAGGTATGTTTTAAAATGTATTAAGAATATTAGCAATTACCAATGATTGAATGTACTCTAGAATAAAAAGGCCAAATTGGTAGTGGTATCCATGTAAGGTTGACAGCTAATAGTTGCTATTGCTAATTGATGAAGTGTTGACGGGTATCTTGAGAATGTACCTGGTCACATGCCTGATTTTCCAAATGTATTGTGCTATAGCACCTCATCAATTATCTACAATCAGCTGTAGCAAGTTATGCAAACATTATGTGAATGATCATAGGGTTCCTGCCATATCTAAATATAGACTTCACAGCTCTTTTGCACCATTTATGAACTGTCTAAATAGAATGCATCACACTTGTTATAGTTTTGATGCTTCACAACAAGAAGAAACATACTAGATGCAAGGCCTTGGAGCAATATTGGCAACACTCCCTCTCATCTATTCAGTGTTGAGTGGCTGAGAGATAAATGAGCAAAATAAACAGTTACATAGAAGTAAATAAATAATAATGGACAGATCTCAATGACACAAATTTGAATATGGCATTTAAATCCCAAAGCAAGGGTGAGCAATTGCAGTCTTCCATATGTTTTTGGCCAATTGATTCAAGCAGTCTTTGCCCCCCAAGCCCCGAAATAAGAGGCGAGACAACTTACAACTTTGGTACAAACGAGCCACAACTTTATTAATAACTCTTCATCTTCTTAACTGATAAAGTCAGGTACACTGAAGGGGGACCTGACGCCGTAGTGCAAGCTGGTAACAGGGTGGAATAAATTCCACAGCCAAGAAGCTCTGTATTCAGTTAGAAAAACAAGTTAAATCTGGAGCTCAGCACAGCCCTCGGGAGGCCTCCAGTCATATATAGCTTAATTTGTCCGCTGACATAGCCAATGTGGATAGACTGATAACGAGGGCTGTGCAGTGCCGTAATGGCGTCAAATTAGCTCTCAACTTGAATACGGTTACCAGCTGCGCTACCCACCAAGTTAGTGGCCAAGAAGAAGAGAACCTACCCCCGCATTGAAGAGAATGGGATGGGCGAAAATGCATGGCTACTCACGGCCAATCAGAGTAACCATCAAAAATTCCCATCCGGCCCCAAAAGGCGACCAGCGAAACTCATTCTCCAACCATAGGGGGAGGGTGGGGCCGAAAATCTCACCGCCGACAAAATGGCGGTGAGGGACTGGAGCCCTCTTATAGGCTCCCGTCCCCGGGCAAAAGAACCCGGATGGGCATGAAAATAGCGCGCCCAAACCGGGGCTGGGCAGGCAAACACGCCCCTCCCCCAACATAGTGGGGATCGGAGCTTCCCTTGCCAACATAGCTCATAGCAAGGGATTGTGCGAGTTGCAGCCCAATAACATCTGGTGTGCCATAGTTGTGCATCTCTGTCCTCAGTCTTAGACAATCATTTCCATATGACCTATATATTGTCTAGAAAATAAAAGAACATTTAGGTTAAGTGGTGTTACCGTTAACTTGCCCATCATTAAGGAAATGTATGTAAGGCAGCTTTTTTGCATCTGAGAAATCATTATGCAAATAAACCTTTGAATCTTAAAAATCAAGCCTTAAAACAGACAAATCTGAAACTTAAGGGAGGTGAGAAAAGCTCTTGCTATGACCATTATAATCAATTGACCTGCAGACCAACCAACCAACCAATATCAACACTGAATGGTTATGCTTTCTTGAATCAGCTTGCCATCAAAGCTTTTTATAGGATCCATCAAAACATTTTGAAAATCCTAGATTGCTGTTTGGTGACATGAGGAGGGTAAGTCACAACGGTCATGTCTAGCCTGCAGACCTCTGGTTCCAAGATTTGGCTTTCAGGCCATTGTTGAGTCAAAACTCCATTCATTCCTCACTAGTGGCTATGCTGGTTGGTACTGACAAGAGTTCCAGCTGATAAAGACTTTCAAGAAAGCAGATTGCCTACTCTGAGTTGAAACAACACTGCGTCTGAAATCCTGTTGCTTAGCATAGTAAATAGAACTCTCTCTCTCTCTCTCTCTCTCTCTCTCTCTCTCTCTCTCTCTCTCTCTCTCTCTCTCTCTCTCTCTCTGTGTGTGTGTGTGTGTGTGTGTGTGTGTGTGTGTGTGTGTGTGTGTGTGTGTGTGTGTGTGTGTTATGTTGTGTCATTACAGTCATGACCGACTCTTCGTGATCCTCATGTCCATGGAGTGTTCTTGGCAGGAATACTGGAGAGATTTGCCGGTTCCTACCCCAGGTACCTACAGCACCTGGTATTCCCTGGTGGTCTCCCATCCAAGTACTAACCAGGCCTGACCTTGCTTAGCTTCCAAAATCAGGCGAGATCGGATGTGTTTAGGACATCTAGACTAGACCAAATGGGCCCATTCTACCTGCTACTTACCATACTAAAGTTATTTGCATCTAGAATAGGCCCACTTGAATTGATGGCATTCCTAGAGGACTTGACTCATTAAGTCCCCACTGGTTTAGTGGGTGTACGCTAGTGTGATTTGCTATGCTAATCAAATCAACACGTTTCAGCCTGTATTAGATTAAAAGTGATTAAAATCTGGATCTGCATGCAAACCACCAAAACCATTTTTGTGATTTCCAAAGTATCCCTCCCACTTCGACCACACTGGATAGACTGTGATGGGTTTTGTTTGTTTGTTTGTTTTTGATAAAACTATTTTGGCCCATCCCTGAGGTGTCTAGGGGCAGTCACTGTGGGTTTTAAACAGGTTTGAAGGGCAAACTCCCAAACCAAAACAGGATATTATGACCAAAGTCCTGTTTGATTGCACAAGACAGCTGTCTGCTTTCCTGTAATTGCAATCCCCAAACTCAGAGTTCTTCCATATTAATGCATATTCCAAAAAGGTTTCAATGAGTTAGGTAAGCTGTCAAGGTGGATGTACTGTCTTGTAAGAACATTCAGGAAGAGCACACCCTTTCAAATGGATGTTACCTCATTATTTTTATAGATGATTAATAATATTGCAAAAATAAAGGTTTACACTGAATGCTAGAGGCACTATATTTGCAGAGATTATAGATCACCACACTGTGAAATTTTCAGTCATGGACCACAGTATTTATCTTTTCCGTATTGGGCACAGAAATCAGAAAACATCATTGCCCTCCCTTCTAGTTCTCCTTTCCACAGTCTCGGAAATGGCTTCATTTTAAAAGAAAAGTTGTCTTTAAAAATCAGGTCAGCAAAGAATCAGAAACATTAGATTAAAATTTAAAAATGATTTCTTCAGGTTACTTACAAATGCAAGATGTACGTGAAAATATATGTGCCCTTTTGATATACACATATTAAGAAATGTTCCCAAGATATTTTGGGTTATTATCTTAATCCTTAGCTGGTAGGCTCAGGTTGCTGGGTCCTAGATAAAAGGGTGAAAGAAGGAGAGAGGCAGGAAGGAAATTCTCCTTTCTTTTCTTTTTGCAACCTTGTGAGTGCTGCCTTGCACATCAGATTACCGGGTAGCAAGCTTTGCATTCTGAAACTGAAACAGTTACTGACCTTCTGTGTATTTTGGCCACAGGTGAGGTAATGAGAGGGAACAGGCTGCACAACACTCTTTAACCCACATTTTTGCCTGTCAGGTAACTATTAGACTTACCCTATCATATTAATTGCGGCAGGCACTTGTCAGTCGCACCTGTGATGTTCATGTTTGACTAAAATGCTAGTCAATCTTTCTGCTGTCAAGACTTAATATAGCTGTAAAGGTTTGACATGTTCTGATTGCCTTTCTTGCAATCTCATATTGTTCTATTGAATCTAAAGTGTGCGTTTAAACCAGTGGTTCTCAACCTGTGGGTCCCACAATGTTCCTGGACTGCAACTCTCAGAAATCCTGGCCGGCTCAGCTAGTGATGAAGACTTCTGGGAGTTGCAGTCCAGGAACTTCTGGGGACCCACAGGTTGAGAACCACTGGTTTAAATGATGGTCTTAATCTTCATTAGCCACTAAGGATGGGTACCTTACGAAAAATGAAACACTGTTTCATAGTTTTGTAAGGTTTTGAAATGTTTCAAAACAAATGAAATGGCAGACAGTGTGTTGACATGAACCAAACCAAAATGATGCTTTTTCTTCAGAGGAACTGAACTTGGGAGCAACAGCGAGAATTGATGCTTGTTCCCTGCTTGGTTCTCACCACTGCCTCCCAGCTGGTTCTGACAGCTCAAGCTGTTGGGGGGGGGGACCAGCTGGAAGGCAGGGTGGCTCAGGAGAATGGTGCAGACAGTGGTAAATTCAAACAGTGCTCCGTTTGAATTTACTGCTGCCTGTTCTGTTCTCCTGTGCCACCCCCTCCTCCAAGGTAGGTTTTCTGGACAGGAAGGGTTGTTGGCAGTGGTGCAGCCCCCACTGTGCACAGTCCTCCATGTATAGAAAACCCACCTGGGAGGTGGGGGAGCACAGGAAATGGAATGAGGCAGTGGTAAATTCAAATGGAGCTCGAATTTACCATTGCCTCCTTCATTCTCCTTTGCTACCTTCTCCTCCAAGGTAGTTTTTATGACAGGGATGGCATGGGAGAACAGAGCAGGCAGCAGCAAATTTACCGCTGCCTGCTCTGTTCTCCTGTGCTCCCCCTCCTCCATGGTAGTTTTTTTTTAAACAGGGAGGGCTGTGGTCAGTTAGGGCTGCCCATTGCCCACAACACTTCCCGTACAGGACCCCCCCCGGGAGGAGGGGTGGAATGGGAGAAGGAAGCAGGCAGCAGTACATTCACAAAATTTATGCTGCCTGCTTCCAGTTATACTGAGCCAGACCAGCATCAAGCGACTACCTGACACTTGCCTGGCTCAGAAGGAGAGCGGTGGAGGACTGGAGGCTTTTGAATTTCCCACTCAAAATCCTCTAGCCATCCACTGAACCAGAGAGTGGTAGAGGGCTAGAGACTTTTGAAGCAGGAAAATCCATAAGCCTACAGCCCTTCACCACTCTCCAGGTCTTCTGAGCCAGGTGAGCATGCAGTAACCACCCAACATTTGCCTGGCTCACCCCTCTCCTTCTGAGCCAGGCAAGCATTGGGTGGTCACCCAATGCTCACCTGTCTCACAAGAACCAGAGAGCGGAGGAGGCCTGGAGGCTTTTGAATCCCCCCAGTGCACCAGCAAGGGTGCTGGCGGTGGAAAATTAAAATATCCTCCAGCCCTCCACCGCTTTCTGGTTCTGATTTACTGCCACCCAGCTGGTTTTCACAGCTATGGCTCTGGGGAGCAGGCTGACTTTAACCCCCCTCTGCCCCTCTCTTCACAACCCCTTCTATAAAAAAAAAAAGCTGGGTGGTGGTAGCATTTTTCATTTTTCAATTCATTTTATAGTGATTTAAAAAAACCTGTTACTTACAAAACAAAACTGAAACAGATATTGGGGGACAGTATTTTTCCATTTTGTGCCCATCCCTCTTAGCCACCATTAAACCAATGTTGGAAATATATATGCTAGCAGATATAATCCAAAAAGTAACTGTTTTAAAGTTCTGTTTGAAGTTAATTCCTCCTTCTATTGAAAACGATGCAAATGTATTGCAGAATATCCCAATAGTTAAGATGCAATACTTTTGCTCCATTTTTAGTATAGCTGTACCATATAGTTACTTTTAGGGGAGCCATTATGAGCCTGTACTCCTAGCAGGATCACCCAAGATGGAATAGTCACAACTAGAGATGGGCACGAAACGAACAATTTTTTGTTTCTGTTTCCGTTTTTTTGTTTCATTATGCAACAAAATGACAAATGAATTTTGTCTCTAAAATGAAACAAAACAAACAGAAACACCAGAAATTTTGTCGTCCGTTTTGTTTTCATTATGGCAATACATTGAACTGCTTTAAATGCTAAAAAAATCACAAAAAATGAAATAAATGGTAACAAAACGGTAATGAAACAAACGAAAACAAAAATGATTTTTTTGCAAAAATTCATGAAAAACAGAAAAGAAATGAAACGGACCCCCTAAACGACAAACGAAACACCATTTTTTTTATTCGTGCCCATCTCTAGTCACAACTGTGACATTAGATTAAGAAGCATCCATTGTCTTCAGAAAAGTTACAGTATTTGGCAGCAGCAGCCCCTGAAGGTGACACTAGTGGAGTAGACAACAGCAGTGATACTCAAGCTAACTGTTTGCTAATACTGCACAGAAGGTAGCAAAGATAAGCCCCTGCTGAACATCCCTTACCGTGAAATCCCTATGATGAGACAGTACAAAATGAAACAAGAGATACTGCTGCAACATGAGACGCCCCAGGTCAGAAAGCACTCAATCAGTTACTGGGGAAGAGCAAAGGACAAGTACAAATAACTCTGTCACTAATGATGGAACTAGCTTAAAGCCAAAAGGATGTCTAGTAGCCGGCATATGCTTATGTGAAAAGAAACTTTAATGCTGCACAACATACAACTGGAACATGATATATGAATCAAGATAAACTGGAAACTGTAAAGCAAGAAATGGAATGCATAAATGTATTCGTGAAGGCTTGTATAAATGTATCAGGAATGTATAAACATTGCAGTGCTTGATGTCAATGAACTAAAGAGGACTGGTTTTTCTTTTTCAGCCAGATAACTACAACATGTTTTACTGTAGAAATGACAGATCCAGAAGAAGGGAAGTGGCTCTAATACTGAGGCAAAATATAGTGGAGGCAGTTAGGGGCTATAATATAAAGTTTTACCAAATAATATCAATCAGACCCAGTGGAAAACCTATCAGCATAACCATCATTCAAAGCTATGCTCTAATTACCAAATTAGATAAAAATTGAATGCTTTTATGCAAACATTGAGGAGGAAATAGATCACACTCCAAAATAAGACATATAATAGATATAAGGCATACAATAGATGACTGGAACATGAAAGTGCAAATAAAGCGGAATCAAATCATAGAATCACAGAATAACTGAATTAGAAGTGGCTTCTAAAGCCATCAACTCCAACCCACTGCTCAATATAGGAATTCAAAACAAATTAGATATAACAGATGGTTGTCTATTTTTTTTTCTTGAACGTCTCCAGAATAGGGGCACTTAGCACCTCCCAAGGACGTTGGTTCCATTTTCGTACTGCGATTATGAAGTTTTTTCCTGGTATTCAGCTGAAATCTGGCTTCTTGCAAATTGAGCCTATTATTATGAGTCTTGCATTTTAGGAATCTTGAGAACAGATCCTATCCCTTGTCTGCTTGACTAGTTTTCAAGTACTTGAAAAGTGTGATGATATCTCCACTCAGTCTTCTGTTCTCAAGTCTAAAAATGCCCGGTTCATCCAGTCTTTCCTCACAGAACTTGATTTCTAATACAGTGGAACCTTGACTTACGTCATTAATCCGTTCCAGAAGTCTCGACTTAAGTCAAACATGACTTATGTCAAATGAACTTTTCCCATAGAAAGTAATGGGAAAGTGGGCTAATCCGTTCCAGATGATGAAAAAGACCCCCGAAAACAGCAATTTAACACAAATTTGACTGGGATAGGTGATTCCTTCTGGGGATGTAAATGAAATGTCTCTTCAAAGAGAGGAGGAGGCAGTGGAATTATAGTTCACAAGTTATACGCCTCCACTTTTTAATGTTCATAGCAACAATGTCTAACATTTGAGTTTTACTTATTTTTAACCTGACGTTCCAAGTTCTGAACAACTCTATGCTTACCATTAGAGTCCCCACAACTGTACAGCTCCCCAACTAAAATGCTTCCATTGTGGACCAGACTTCTGCAGCCAGATTTTTTACAAGACTGAGCCGACTGTCTAACCAGCGAGGCCAGCCCCGAGCTCCCGGCCCTTCTTCTCCTCCGGCAGCAGCGGCAGCTTCGATGAGGCTGAGGACCAGCTCCAGGTGCTCGGAGCTGGCCTCACCGAAGGCAGGAGCAGTTTGGAGGCAGCAGCTGCGATGCTGGGTCGTGGCTGCCGCCCAATTCCAGTGCCTTATGCTGGGGCTCCGAGCTGTAAGTCAAAGCATGTGACTCAAGTCAAACAGGCCCCTTCTTGCTGCAAGGCAAATATGATGCAAGTCAAGCAGCATGTAAGTCAAGGTTCCACTGTACTTTGGTCATCCTTGTCGTCCTCCTCTGTATTTGTTCCAGTTTGTTGATAACCTTCAAGTGTGTGGTGTTCAGTACTTAATATGAGGTCTTAACTAGTCCTGAATAAAGGACTAGAATTTGGAAACTAAACTTCTTGTCAAACCTATCAGGGTCTTTTTGAATTTTGTTTCTGTCTTCCAGAGTAATAACTATTCCATTCAATTTTGCATCATCCACAGATACAATAGGCACTTCTTCATGCAAGTCATTAATAAAAATGTAGAAAAGCATTGTGCTTAGGACTGAGCCTTGTGGTTCTCCACAGCTAACTTCCTCCCAATTTGAGAAGGAATCATTGAGATGTGCTGAGACCAATATTTGGGATCTCTTAGTTGCTGAAAATAAAATGGCTGAATTCTTTCTTTCTTTCTGACTTTCTTTCTTTCTTTTAAATACATCAATGATACTGTATTGAAGAATCTCTTTCAATAAGATTCAGGACATAATGCTTCACTGAACATTGCTGTGGATATTAAGTATATGAGATGCAGAAAATAATGTTTTGTGTATTAAAATGGTTATGAAAAATAGATATGGTGCAGCTTTCTAGAGTTTAATAACATGGCTATTTTATTGTGTCAGCAGATAACATTGTTTTGATAAATATACAAAGGCATTATGTCTCCTCTCTAAAGATCTTGTAAGATATTATTTCAACATCAGTGGAGAATGAATACCAAGAGTCACAGATTGAAAGCAGCTAACAATGGATGGGATAAAAAGCTGCTGCCTTTTGCTTCATGCACAGCAGGACCATAAGAAGCATGTGACACATCCAGTTTGGGGGGAAATGCCAATCAGCTGGAGAATTTACAGAAATCACTCAGATTGATGCAAAACACATTTCACTAAGGGTATTGCACAGCATCCCCTATCAACTCTGCTAGGCAGATTTTCATGCCTCAGATTGTACAAAATATAGTGAAGCAAATGATGGCCATGTCATTGGCTATACAGTAACTATTGCTTTTCAGGGAGTATTATCTATTCATCACCTTTTCAGGATCTTGGCTACCCAATTTCTTTGAAAAATAGGAGAAAGCAGGAAGTACAAAATTTTTCAATTCCTGAGCTTTCTTATAAAAGGCATGTGCTCTACCAACAGTTTTTCATTTCTGTGGTATAGGAAAGGGGTTATAGAAGGGAGGTGGTAACTTAGAAGAAATACATTGCCTGTCTGTCCCGATCACAACTCACTGACTGTTTCTTCTAAACCTAAGGCATAAAAAAGAATGTTGGCTTCTTCCTTCCTGTCAATCACAAGGAGTGATATTGCATTTATCCATTTTTATCTCCGCCAGAATGTGGCTCTGGAGAAACATAGCCCAGGATAGCTCAGTAAACCGTGCTCCTATTGCAAACCTGAGAACCTCACATCACCACCTAGAAACATTGCTGTTCGGTGACAGTTATAACCCTCATCCACTCATGCTTTCCCACCAGCACCATAATTCCCAATGAATATCCATGACAAAAGATGCACAGTGGAGCTGAATGGCACCATAGTAATGTAGCTCTGAAGATAATTTTTGTAAGTAAAAAAAAATTAAAATCTCCCACCACCATCCTTGTGCACTATAAAAAGAGAGGAAAGTTTCATTTGCATGAAATTATGACAGCTACTCCTGTCTGTCTGGACTTTTAAAGATTAAAAGTATTTAATTGGTACTTTGATTGTGGTCACACCTGGGTTTTGATCCTGATCTTCTGAAGGTCCGGCTTTTCCTCTTCATCCCATCACGTGATTTAAATGTGGGACAAGAGTTCTCACATCAAAAGCTGGGTTTTTTTAATTTAAAGTGCAGTTCAGCCTCCCCCCTTGGCCAGCAGGTGGCCCTAGCATTTGAAAAAAATGGACCACTTGGCTGGGGGGAATTAAAACTTGTAGGACCAGATAGAGCTTCCTGTTTCTCCAAAGGTGAAAAGCAATAAAAAAACATAGCCCATCGGCCCCAGGAACAGCCGGTTGGTGCTATGAAAAAAGAAATAAAAAGAAACCTCCTTAAAATCTGGATTTTCAAAGTGAGGCAAACATTTCCCTACCTCTTGGGTGAGTCACAGAAACCTCGCTTAAGGGAGCATTACTGGGTTTTCATTTTTTTTCAAAAAGCCTGGTGTCCATGGGGACAGCATTTTTAGACACAGGTTATCTGGTAATTTAAACTGCTTTTAAAGGGGCCTTAGTGAGCAGATCCATTTCTCCTTGTTATGTTCAGGCAAACATCTTTGTATGAGATAGAAATTGTACACTGAAATAAACTTCAACACAACAAAGTCTCTCCTTGTCTTGTTTTCACAATGGATGTTAGAAATGTCACAAGGACTACTCTGCCCTGCCAAGAATGAATAATTTTGTGAACACTTGTGACATTCAACCTGTAAGAATTTTAAAAGAAGTTTTATGGATTCTAAAGACATCATACCATTGTGGTAGACTGCTGGATATATTGCAATGGTGTTTGTATATTTTTCTCCTTAGAGAGGAGGCATGATGTTTTGTACATTTATCAAAACAATGTTATTTAACTCTGAAATGCTGCAACATATTACATATGTAGCTGCCTCAGATGGTCAGTTGAGCTATCCTAGTGTTGTCTTTGCACCAGCTCAACAGCAAAATATCTCCTTCAGAACAATGGGATCATTGAAGTGGAAGTGTTGGATACTGGTGGAGAAGGGTTTTGTGGGGAGATGATCTACAGTGAAACTATATAGCTGTTTTCCCTAGAGTAAGAAAGCTCTATCAAGAAACTATATAAATACTGTTGCTTGGGTAAGTAGACTTGATTAATAAAAGAATTAATGGTGTACTGATTTCCCCCTTTCATAACATCTTATGGCTAGTCTGTGTTTATCTCAAGTAATGTTCCAAGGCAAAAAAGGTAATTTCATGAATAACTGGCTATTTAAGATTTTATAAGGCAAAACCAATTGTTAAATCAACACTGTATGAGAGAAATGGAAAATTAAATTTGAAGTTATGTCCTCAGTTGCTGGATCATATAGAAATTTTTTGGTATCCCTTTGGACTTGGACTTGAGATAAAAAGAGACAGCACGGGGAAATCATTTCTGCTGAGGCACAATTCTGGGTAAATCAGAGCGAAACGTATTACATATTAAAAGGAACCCATTTTGTTACTCATTACTTCTCATGAAGTAATCTTTTATCTTTTTTCCCACAGAAGTAATCCATTTATTGCCCATAACTATTGTCACACTTAAAAAATAATTTTGTAAAGGATAGTTTCATTACCCCTTACATAAAAGTAATTATTTATTTACGACTACTTGGTTATCTGTAACTAGTTAAACCTCTTTTTTATTTCTCTTTTATCTTCAAACTATCTATAAGTTGTGTGAAATGCTTCCGGTTGCCTTTCCTTTTTCTTTTCTTGTGGGATCAAAACATTTTGTTACTCATCTGAGTAGCTTCCTAAGTCTGAGAAAAGTTGTTGGAAGGCTTCCAATGTATAGTTCATCTTGGTTTCAGCCTAATATATTGAAAATCCCTCTCTCAACAGGGATGGGGAATTTAGGCACAATCTCCCACTTATCAGTCCCCAGGCAAATCAGAACCATGTCACACCTCCACCAGGAAGACCAATGTTAAGTACCCATTAGATATGAGCATTTTGTTTTGGAAAGGGTCTGGTTCCAAAATGACACACAGCAGAACAGCTGCTGTTCAGTACTGGTATCCACCTTCCAGAACAAAATCAACCAGTCTCTTTCTTTGTTTTGGGCAGTGCGGGGCTAAACTCCAATGAAGAAGCAGATGCATCATCTTTCACTCTCTCTAGTGCTGGCCAATCAGGAGCTGTGCAGGGACATGCATCATCCCACCTCCCTATCTGATTGGCCAGCACCAGGAAGAAGGAAAAATGTTGATTTTGAGGCTTCTTCCTGTTTGGGGTTTAGCCCTGCACTGCCCACAACAAGGTACGAGACTGGGTGATTTTGTTCTGGAAGGTGGATCCTGGTACCAAATGTCTGCTGTGCTGCCATATTTCATTTCATAACTGGACCCCTTGGGAAGGGTTGCACAGGTGTGATTTTCATACATCCCAGGCCATTGTACATCTAACGAGACTATTGAGGCTATCATCCACCTAATGAGGCTATTCAGACCAGGGTGGAGTGAAACCAAGGTGAATTTAAATTGGAAGACTCCCACCAACTTTCCTCAGACTGAATAAGCCACTTGAATGAGGAGCAAAATGTTTTGATCCCACAAGAAAATAAGTTCAGTTGACATGACTCAACTCCCAGATAACTTCACCTGGATGACTGAGAAATCTCCATAGACATCCATGCACATGTACACTGGAAGCCTAGAAGGAGTGAAAGATTTTAAAGAAATATGACAGCTATCTCCCATCTTTCAGATTCTTAAACAATGCAAAAATTGTCTTATTTTAGGGAATTCTAACATTTCATATAATTTGCAAATTGTACACAAAAAACAGAAAAAAAACTCACACACAAAAGCACACCAGGCAGTATGCAAAAATATTCAATTTCATGAAAAAACATAATTTGCACAGTTTACTGAAAATGCCAGAAATTCCTTCACATCTTCCATTGGAGATAATAACATTTCAACTCCTCATCTTTGCCTAAAGGGGGAAAGAAAACAAGTGAGGATTTTCATATATGCTAAAACAAACAGATCAACCAAAAATAAAAATTCAATCCCCCATTACAACAAAACAGTTTCCTTAGCAAGACAGTTTCTCAGTAATAAACACTCATACAGATTGAATACAAATCTGGGTTTTGATCCAGAAATTGTTGCAAATGTTATTTCCCACCACCACCACTTTATCACCCAACTCTGGATTTAAAAAGCAGAAATAGTTACGATGATGAAGTGTTTTCTGTTTCCACTAATTTGTGTTTAACCAGCAGTTGTGTTTCCTTCATATTTGCATTTTTTTTTCACCAGAGCAATCTCCTGGCAGAAATGACATATGTAAAAATATTAGCAGGCAATGCATTTTTTTTCATAATAAAATGGAGCGTAAGGTTATTGGCTTTATTTTGTGCTTTGCTACTAAGGAATGAGGTGAAAGAATGCTAGATTGATGAACAGAAGGTGTGTGGCAATGTACCAAGAGTGCATTCCCTAGATAGTTTTAGATTTCACCTTTAATGTGTTAGCTTTTGTCTATACCTGGAAGCTGTAGAGATTTTAATCTGCCTGAGGTTTTAGAAAACAATACACAACCACCACCCCAAACATTCCTGTGCTGGGTTTGAAAATGTTTGCTTTATTCAAATGCTTTAAAATAGTTCAATGTGATACTGGGCCTAACCTTTTCGCTTGCATCTCAGGCACAGACTTGTCATTTTGCATAAGTTAACATTGTTTGTGCAGGTAGACATTTATTATTTTTGATGCACATATGCCAGATTCATCTAGCATTATAACACTTTCTGTCATCTTCATCCAAACAACATCTGGCAGCTGTTGCCAGAGTGACCTTTCAGATAGAGTAGCAGGATGCAAGAAGGGGGAGAAAAAAGTCTGGTGTCTACTATTACAGGAGGGGAAGTGCTATGAAATTATCTCTGTGAATTGTTCTAATGCAATCGTCTTCTCGGGGACTGTTGCTGTGTTTCAGATCAAGTTATGACAAAGCTGGGTGTGAATCATTTAGCAACAATATTATAGTTACAAATCTGCACTATTCCAAGATAAATGTGCAAAATCAGACTGGATCAAAGATTTTGTGTATTTTTGGGGTGAACATGGGTCAGAGTAAAAACAAGAAATGGTTTATCATTGGGCACACCACAATTCCCATGGATCTTCCATGTTTGATATTTATGGTTTGATATTTATGGTGCAAAGAAGCCCAACAATTTGAATTGAGGAAATGGAAAATCAAAATATTGAGAAGCCAGTGAGCAACAGCTGATTCCCCCAATAAAGGCCAATATCTGTTCTTGGCATTCCACTCACTGAGACACTAGGGTGGGCTGAGATTGGCTTCACTATGCACTGCTTGCCCCTTTGTAGCTGTTCTGTCAGCCCTTTCATATTAAATGTAGAACAAAAAATACATTGTAACAGCTAGCTAGGATTCACATTCTACACTTTTCTTTTTATTTCCTTATCTAGTTTAGATCTTTTAGGATCGGGTGGGTGGGTGTGACTGTGGTTGGACATCTGCATTCCTTATGGGTGGGCTTTGATTGGTTGGGCAGCATTGGTGCATTTTAACTCCTTTTGGTGCAGATGCAAAAAGTACAGGGAATGTTTGCCAATGCCATATATTCTCATGACCACAGATCAGACCAAATATTTTGGTACTCATTTTCCAATACTGTTCGTTCTTAGCCATGCAGTGCAAGCATAAATAGATAAGGGTTTATGGTCTATGAATGCCCTGACAGGATTTGCAAAAAAAAAAAAAAAAATAAAAAAAAACCCAAAGCAAAATAAAAAAGAATCAACAAAACAAAAACCTTCATCTGAATCTTTTTACAAGAATAAAATATTTGGGGGAAATGCTATTTCTGAGATTAGATGGTCATTGATCTGCCAAGCTTATATTTTCTTTCCAGTGGAGACATTTCAAATGTTGGTGCTTCTTGCTTCTTTCATGATTCATCCTTCTTCTTCTTCTTTTTTGCTCTGTTTATGACATCATTAATGATGGTATATTTCACTCACTCTTAAAAGAGAGACAATTTTTCCCCTTTAGACAAAAATACAAGGAAAGGAAACTTTTTCCAAAAAAACTACTTCTAAATGGATCTAAAAATCCACACAATTGTGTGACAAAGCAAACCACTGGTCAAGTCACAATTGTTTTTAACCAGTAGATCAGCAAATGTGAGATAAAGTAAAGCCTGAGCCTCATTTGCCCCAAGACTTCTCATTATAACAGGGGTGAGAAATGTGCTGTTGAACTGCAATGCCCATCAACCTTAGCTGGCATAATTAAAGGTGAAGAATAATGGCACTTCACTCCAGCAACCCCTGTGGAGTGACATATCTCCCTTCCCTGCTTCATAATTATGGCAACACTGAATTGAAATCTAAAGAAAAATATATTATTTATGTTTGAGGCCTGTTTCTGTCTCATAAACCAGTATCACCACATGCTGTAAATGTGCTGTTCATGATGGAGTGAACCAACTGTTAGGCTATTCTATAGCCCAAAGAGAAAAGATTGCAACAGTGACATCAGGGACTCAACAAGTAAACAAAAATGAATCCTGTTTGTATAGATGATTGCAATGTTTATGCTCTATCCCATATCAAACCCTCTCAGGATGAGCTCCAGACAAGAAAGTGGTCCTGAATGCATATCTCTACTAGGGGCAGCCTAGTAGCTGTGTGTGTGTTGGGGGGAGAGAAGTTAAGCATCTCACCCCAGCATTTCAAGACTGGGACACAACTAAAGCCATGAGCTACCTTTTTTGCTTCGAAATCTGGAAAGACTACTTTGGTTACAAAAAAAGCACAGTTTCTGAGTCATGAAGCTGACTTGAATAAATATTTCTAGACAGGAGCTCCACCAAATATTTACCCATGGGTAGAGATGCGAACAAAATGAACTTTTGGTTCGTTTTGTTATTCGTTATTCATTTCGTTATGTAACAAAATGAATAATGAACTACCCCCTCTAAGAGAAACGAAATGAAATGAAATGGAAATTTCTGTTTCATTTAAGTTCGTTTCATTTGCCAGTGTCTCCTACCTGGTGCTGGTCCTTCCTGGTGCTGGTCCTCCTGGCTGCAGGGAAGGGGCATCCAGAAAAAAAAAGCCCTGGGCCAAAAGTAAAAAAAGAAAAAGATCCAGCGTGTGGGCCCGGTACTGGCCCGCGAGCACCAGACCTGACCTGCAGGCCACTGAACCCATAGACTGGCAAAAGTTTTTTTTTTTTTTAAATGCCAACCAGCCCACACTACAGCTGGTAGCCGGGCCATGTTGTTGGCTGTAAAAAGATAAAATAAAATTAAAATAAATAAATTAAAAAAGGAGCTCCAGGGGTGGCCGGGTCAGTGCTCTAAAATATATATAAATGTTTTTTAAAAAAATTAAACAAGCACCAACTCGGCTACAGTCGGTGCTTTAAAAAAAAGGGAAAAAGGAGTGCACCCAGGAGCCGCGTGGTTGGTGCTTGGAAAAAAAAAAATGAGGTGCTGGCCCCAAGCCAGCACCTCAAAAAGCCCCTGCTGCAGGGACCAGGATCTGCCACTGCCATCATCGCCATGTCAAAAGTCAGGCATAATTAGGCTATGCCACAAAACAAACACACACACACACACACACACACACACACACACACACACACACACACACACACACACACACACACACTTTCAATTTCTCTTTAGCTCTCAGAATTCATTACTTCTGTCACTTCTTTCAAAACACAGCCTTGCTTCTCTATTTTTCCTACGTGCTTCATAAAACTGAGAACATCAACATAGGAAAGGTGTTGTATTATTCACCTTACATTAAAAAGTCTCAGATGCCTTAATTCTGAAATAATGCCTCTTTATTCAATTGAATTTTAAGCTCTCTTTTTTAAAAAGGGTATAAGATGCAGAAACACTGTCTGAAATGGATTTTTGTCATTTTTAATTGATGAATTATAGCCACTTTTTCAACTTCTTGTGTCCCTTGTGAACTGATGTATTCCATCGGAAGTAATTTTAGCCTTACATAAGCCAATAATCCAAAATAAAATTAATTTAATTAATTTAGGTTAGCCTAGAGATTCACACTGAAATAAATGTCAGAATATAAATACTCTTATTTTGGACAGTCAAAGCCTAAATATGAATCTGAAGATACAAAACCCAGCTAAGGGGATTATATTAGGAGCAACAGCAGAAGAAAACAACCAAGATGTCAACCTATATTTAAATGTGCAAAATGTTGTTGCCCAACTCTTCATGTGTCAGATCCTGATTTGGATTGCTCTCCTCCCCAGACCTCCATGTAAAGAGAACAGCATCAGCATAGCTGACATTCTCCCAGTAAGAGTTAAATATGATTATGAAATTGAATAATCAGTCCAAAACTGTTTGTGAAATTGTTTGGTTATCTATTTATAAGTGTCTGCCTTGCGAAATAATTCCAGGCCACTCCAGAACTTGTTAACTCTATATAAGGACCATTTATTTATATAATTAATATATTCTACATGAAAAAAAAATGAAAAGTAAAAAAAAAAGATTCTAAACATGTAACTTTTGAGAAGTCCCAGGCACATTGCTTTATTTTTCAAAATCATCCTTACAGCTATGAACAAAACTGTAGGCAAAAATACTTAAATACTCAAAAGGTGAACTTGCACCTAAATACAAAACATAGGAATGTTGACATACAAAAGATAATACAGTCAAAAATATAAGAGCATAAGTACAATAAAATATCAAAAAGAGTAGCTTTTTTGCAAAAAAAATTCATTTTCGTTTCATTGGGTAACGAAACAAAAAAACCGAAAATGAAAACGAAAAATTGCTGTTTCATTAGCATTCTTTTTAGTTCAATGCATTTGCTGCAATGAAAACGAAAAACACGGCAAATTTGTTCGTTTTCATTTTCGTTTTGTTTTTTTAAAAATTTCGTTTCATTTTCATTGCGTAACAAAATGAAAAAACGAAAAAAACAAAAAAATCGCTCGTTTCGTGCCCATCTCTAATCCTGAAATACAGGAGCATTTTCATTAGGAGCACAGACTCTTTCAAGAGTAAAAATGAATAAAAAGGGCTTATAGCCTAAGAAGACAGATAATAAATATCTAGAATATTCCATTTACCTTATTATTTTCAATAAAAGGCATAAAAACTAACTAAGCTTTTAAAACCTAAAAGCATTACTTAGGTCTATGCATTTCAACTTATACAGACAAAACCTTTCTCTCTAATAGAGAAAAGCTTGCCACCCTTTATGCTATTCTTATGGCTTCCACCTGACTGTTCTAAGTCTGTTTGCCATTCCTCACTTGTTTGTAAAACAAGTGGCTTCTGCATCATTTAAAATGGTTACATCAGTATAGGTGGCTGCATGTCTCAGGAGGTGTTCTCATAAACATGATAAAAATTTCCCATATACTATTAGGGTTTTGAATAGCAAAACAGCACTTCTGTTTTCTTTTCAACTTGCTTATCAAGAAACCAATTACCTAAAATACTGTTTTTTTTTATTTGCATTGTTTTGTAGAAACTTCTTCTGTAAAACATATGTTTTTTTCTCATTGTTTAACACAGTTCACATCTATTTTGCTTTATTCCTCTGTTAATTTGTTATTTAGGTAAATGTAACTCAAGCATCTAAATAAACTGTGTAGTATTTCCCCCCTGTTGTTGTATGTATTCCTATTGTGGCCTACTGCTAAACCTTTTCCATATCTCAGGCAAAACAAAAAACAAAAAAAACCAACCACTCAGAATCTTTGGTTTGGAGAAATATGTAAGGTCATGGCTTAATAATTATATTTGGTTATACAGTGCAGAACTCTGGCCAGGCATTGGGTTGGATCCGGCATATAGGAAGACTCCCCCATCCCCTGATGTCCACCATGTCTCTGCCAGCTGGAGGTACTCCCTTGTTGTCAGCTTCTGGAAAACCCATGGATGCTCTTCTCCCTCTCACAAAATACCAGAACTAGAGGACATATACTCAAATTGAGGGCTGGGAGAGTAGGAATAGACAAAAGAAAATATTTTTTCACCCAGTGCATTGTTAGTCTGTGGAACTCCCTGCCACAGGATGTGGTGATGGCATCTGGCCTGGATGCCTTCAAAAGGGGATTGAACAGATTCCTGGAGAAAAAGTCCATCACAAGTTACAAACCATGATGGAGATGTGTAATCTCCAGGCTTAAAACCGGGGTACTTCAAGGGCCAGATGCAGGGAAGTGGTATCAGGAGACAAATATCTAGTCTCATGCATTCTGAAACACATCCGGTGGGGCCACTGTGAGATACAGGAAGCTGGACTAGATGGGCCTTTGGCCAGATCCAGCATGGCTCTTCTTATGTTCTTATGACAGAGGCTCCTTTGGCATTTCCTCCCAAGCTGTGTTGAGGGGCTCTGCACTGTCATGCCTGAACTGGGACAGCTCTTGCCTTCCCTGGGACCGATAGTGCCTCACATGCTTCCAGGCTGAGCAGGCTCCCTCCTGCCACCACATCCACCTGGGTCATCTCCCAATGTCTGACAGATGAAGAAGAGTTCTGCATAGAAGAGTTCCTTTTCCTTGCATGAGATGGCATGGTGTGCAATCTCTTTCCCATGGCATCGGGTCACTAATTTTCCAATGCCTCCGGTGGCTTTCCTCTGCATCACTTCCTTGCTTCTGGGGAACTGGTGCGTCCTGATAACTTTCTCGGAAAGAGATCAGACCAGAAAATTGCCATAGTTGGAAACAAATCATGAAAGAATTCCAGGGTGGCTAACATCGATATGATAAGGTCAGTTCCCTTACCTTTTGTGAGATCACCTCCTAGCTGCAATATCATGGCATCTTGGGGGCAGGGGGTCCTCCCTCCTTAATCCATTCCCAGACAATTGGTAAAGTCCATCCCACAACAATCTCCTTCATCCCATCCATGTTATCTTTACAACATTTGTGAGGCCCAGGTGTTCTCCCAGTGTAGATCTCATGGCCCATGAATTGGCCCAATGCACTACGCAGTGTCCAACTCTCCACAGCTGTTTCTTAGAATCTGCAAAAAAACCACTAATAAACAAAGTGTGTCAAGGCTGAATGTTGGACTTTGTGCACATATAATTGATAAGCATCTGATTTCCATCTCCCTATGTGCTGGATATGATGAGCCCCTGCCAGCCAAGCTGCCCCTATGCAGAACAAGTGAGTACCAAATTCCCTGGGTAGGAACCCTGCCTTGTTCAGTGCCTTCCCAAGTATGCCAGCAAATTAGTACCTTGTTAGTGGTTGCCCATTCTTATGAATTAGAAGTGGCCCCCATTTGGCCAGCTGTATGTGTAAGAATGCTCCCCATTGCCCGTACCAGACATAAAACTATGTTCTGGCTGTGCCCTTAATCTGATGCATGTCCTCCATCCTTATTGGTTGGTTTTAGATGACCAAAGGATTGTCCACACTCCATTGCTATATAGCACCACATCTTTAAATCTTACGACCCTACCATTGATGTCCTCGAGTGAGTTGGCTACCAACTCCCCAACCCGGAAGACACCATAGAATGCCAGGCTGAATGCCAATTGGAATAAAGTGGCCTCATAACCAAACCAGCAAATTACTTTTAGTTGCCCTAATATGGCAGACAGGATGTCTATAGTTATCACTTTCCTTTTGTCCAGTAGCCTAGGAGATTATCTTTCCCACCCCTTCAATGTTCTCCATCTTAAAGGACAGGGATCCCAGCACTGGCCTCTTAAATATGCTATCAAGCTATTCTTCCTGCATCTGCACAGGCAGGCAATTCCCCAGATGTTTCCCCATCACATGGGACCATGATCCTTCTTCCATTAGTCTGGCCATGCCACGTGGCCCAGCCTTCCTCTTAGAACAGCACCATCTTAGAACAGCTGGATTTATTTATTGATTTGTTGGAGTAGGCTTTTGAGCATAGTTGGGTCAGCAGGAAATCAAAACATTAAAGCAGAGCTCACCATCACCATAGGTATATTTCCAGTAGGTCAATCCGACATCATAACAATGTAAAGGACATAATTCCCCCCAAAACATTACACATGGGTATTCACTATAAACAAGCCTCAGCCAATCACAAAGCATTACATCATTTACTTTAACCTTAATACACATGTGTTAGCTTTCCTTTTTTGTTAACCGCAGTTACCTCACATTTGGCAGGTGGTAGTGGTACTAGAATGGGGGACAGCCTTCAAATATCTGTCCCCTGTTCTCTTAGGTCTCATATGTGCCACTTCTGCAGCATTCATACCATTGTCCGTAATTTGGATAGGCTGCCCCACGCTATGGCTGTACCTTTCCCGCCCTCCCTGTGAGTGTGCCATAAAGTGACAGTGATAAAAAAGTAACAAAATCAAAAATGGTCAGAACAACAGACTAATCAAATGTAAAATCCAATTAGCTAAACACTTTAGAGTAATATTATAATTCATTGTAACTTTGAATTGAACTGGGATTAAATAACAGACATCCTAACGAGCAGCAGAAGCCATGAAAAAGGCAGTACATAGGGTTGAATACGATCGATTAAAGTATAGTTTAAAGGTCCTAAATGATGTAAATGATGGATAATAAAATTGGTCTTAAAATAAACAATTTAAAAAAATTAAAAAAGTATTCATCACTAGTGGAAGGAATCACCAACATTCAACATATGGTTATTAAATGTTAATTAACCTTCTGCATTTAATATAACCATCCACTGACCTTCATACAACATACAGTACCCCTTTTCCCATTGTTCTACTTCCCAACCCATCTCCAAATTCTATTAACAAACGATATCATATCCATCATTCTTATACTTCCATATAAATCCAACCTTCTATTATCAACCTTCCCTATTATCATTTTTATGGGATTGTCAGTGGCTGTTCTGGCCACAGTGCTGGACCCCAGTAAGTTGGGGGTCCATTAATAATGCTTTTTGTTTACCTTTTCACAGCAGAAGCCAGTACTACATTCAGTGAACTGCTTCTGCCTGCTAGTGTATCAGTTTTCAAAAACAATTTCATGTCATTGTCAAGGGTGTTTGTTCATCCAGTGCTGTTTTAGCCATCGCCTCAGACAGGATCCTCTAATGTCCAGAGTAAGACCCTTTTTGGCGACAGTTTCTTTGCTAGCATACAAGATGTGTCCATACAATTGCCTCTGGGTTTCATTCATCTTATTGGCAATCGATCCAATGCCATATTTAGACTGGATGTAATTGTGATCACAATAGTTTTGCTTGATGCCTGAATTCCATCATAGCATCTTTGTCTCCATGATACCAAGGTGGCATTCAACATTTTAAGTTGTGGGCCAGCATTCTACACCATAGAGTGAAACAGGTTATACTCCGGCCACATTCATAAACATTAAATTCTTGAATTTATTGCCTCCACCATCCAAGTACATAATTTCAAAAGCATGTTCAGGCCACTTAAGCAGATTGCTTTGTCAGCTGGAGTTGTTGCTTCATTAGCATTTATTTTGAAAAGCCTGCAGCACTTAATCAAGAAAGCAATGCCACCTTTTCTTATTTTCCTCTACAAGAATTACATTTTCCCACATATCTCCAGTCAAGTAAGCACAAATAAGGTCAACAGCACTGAATGGGATCTTTAACAAGAGCCAAGACCTCTGGCCTATAGAGGTCTGGATGCTGGTGTTCTGAGTTAGAATAGCCAGTCAACTGATGTCACAAGAGTGTTGGCCTCAACAAAGAAGAAAAACTCTCTCTCTCTCTCTCTCTCTCTCTCTCTCTCTCTCTCTCTCTCTCTCTCTCTCTCTCTCTCTCTCTCTCTCTCTCTCAAATCTTATTATTAACCTCCCTTCTGGCACTTGGTCACATTGTTTGGTCAGAGGGATTTCTGTACTGCCTTCATGGGTGCCTATTTCAAGATAATGTCTTAGAAAATGAGAGTGGCTTGATCTCACATATTTAAAATGTCAGATTAAGAGGAAGGTTATATCAAGACCTATGCATTCACAAACATCTATGCATTTTAGAAGGATCATTGAGACTTAAATCCAAATGATAATCCCATCTAAAATATATCTAGTGAACCAACTGGGCATTCTTCAGTGGTCACCTAGGAAGTCACCTTGGATAGAACATGTATGATGTATATATTCAAAATATTTATCCACTGTATAGCCATTAGACATGGGCATGGAGCGGCGAAATTCTCGTTTCCATTTTTGGTTCTCATTATCGTTACGTAACGGGTAACGGTAATGAGAATTACTCTGCTCCAGCTCGAACCCAAAGCGAAAAAGAAAAATTGGGTCTGATTTTTCGTTGTCGTTCATGGCATCGCGGCGATCGCGCAATGCCAAGCAGCACAGAAAAAAGTTTTAAAAATTAAAAAAAACCCGATTCCCGGCCAAAAAAGCAGGCGAAAATATGCCTGCCTCAGTGAGGGCACCTACCAGAGAGGGGTGGTTTCTGGGGGGGTCCCCAGCCTCCCCCCCTCTCCTGTCCTGGGCTGCTGGTACCAGGCTGGTGGGGCAATCCTCATCGTCTCCATTTGCCATGCGGTGGGGGGGATCCAAAATGGTGACCGCAATATTTATTTTTAAATCGTGGTCCAAAAACCCACCAAAGCACCACAGAAACATTTGAAAATTAGGTATTTTAAATGCCTGATTTTTTATAGTAGCAGCAGTGGGTTTTTCTTGCAAAAAAAGTCTCCTTTGATTTTATTTTATTTTATTTTTATTTTATTTTTTACACCTGTGCAATGATGGGCTGGCCATGAGATGGGACCATGCAATTTTTTGGACCCATTCCACCAATCGCATGGCCAGGATTTGACTGAGACTTCTGAATGTGCCAGAGGGCATAAAAAGCCCACTAACCGTAACCCTAACCCTAACCCTAACCCTAACCCTAACCCTAACCCTAACCCATACGCCAGTACACTGTCCTTCTTAGTGGGTCAGAGGCACCCAGAGGTGAAGCCCACTAACCCACCCTAACCTGAACTGTAACCCTAAGCCTAGCCCTTACCCTAACCCCAACCCTAACCCAGATCTGTACGCAAGTACGCTTCCCTTCTTAGTGGGTCACAGAGGCACCCAGAGAGGTGCCTCCCAGCCAGAGCCCACTACCCCTACCCCTAACCTGTACACCGGTATGCCAATATGCTTTCCTTCTTAGTGAGTCAGAGGCACCCAGAGAGGTGCCTCTGCCACTTACCCCCCAACCCTAACATAATGTATGGTATGTGGCGGCTACGCAAAACGCTTCCCTTCCCTTCCCTTCCCTTCTTAGTGGGTCAGATGTCAGAGGCACCCAGAGAGGTGCCTCCCAGAGCCCACTTACCCCAACCCCAAACCCAACCCCAACACAAACGACAAACGACAAACGACAAACGGAAACGACAAATTTTTGAAAATTTCCACGACAAACGGAAACGACCTGAAATGGACCCGTCCCGACAAACGACAACTCGAAACGTCATTTCTCCTGGTCGTGCCCATCTCTAATAGCCATAGATGACCATATAGCTGAAAATGGAATAACAGATATATTATTGCCTGACAAATTGATTCCATTTTATTTAAAAAAACCTCTGGTTTGTGAATATATGATATTGCACTTTTATATCTAATGATTCCAAATGCCAGGAAGGACAAAGGATGTAAAGTTTTCCATACTGAAACCAGCCTGAATGTTGACCAGTGGCAGCGTCAAGATGGTCTGCAGGATAGCCTCTTATGCTCACTAGCATTCTCCAAGTGACAGCATGCAAAAGAAAACCCCAAAAGCTGTCTCCTTTTTTTTATCAGTTAACCACTTCACACTAAAACACAAAACAACCACCATGACTGTCTTTCAACAAGCGAAAATTCCAGAATGGTCAAATCTGAGGTTCCTGAAGAAGTCCTGTAATATTTGAGTTTTAGGTGACCACAGGCTGCTTTCACTCAAAGGGGTAATGAACAACTAACTGCAGAATGTGCCTATAAAACTCCTGTCCCTACACAGCTATGATTTTGGAGAATTTACAATCATTTCAACTGCCTCAGGCAGTTGGGAGCGGAAGTGCGGACTATCCAATGGATAGTTTCTTTGTCCTGTGACACTGGGCAGAGTTGGGTATCAGTTTTAAGTGTCCAGAGACACACATGAAAAAAATAAGTAAATTCTCCACAACTTTAAACTTTAAAAACTGTCCTTGAGTAAACAGGGAAGATTTCAGTAGGATTTATATTGTTAACACAGTCGAATTGCTAATGATCTTTGGGTCACAAAATAAGTTGTGACTCTTACCTTTTTGTCTAGACCAGTGGACCTCATGGGGGACTGAGGCACATAAAGATATATATTGTTTTATAGGTATTGCTCTTTTTAAAAAAGGCCCCTTATGATATATATTTGGAAGGCAGTTATAATACAATAATTCTAGTGAAATATCTTTCTGACTAAATATTTTATTTTTCCATGTTTAAGATTATTCTTTTTACTAAAATGGTTAGACTAAACATTTAGGATCATCTTATACATGGAAGTAAGCCAATGAGAGAACCACACAGTAGAGAAACAGTTATTTTGGGCTAGAAAATTTGGGGTTGTCTTATACATGGGGCATCTTAGAGACAGAAGAATACAGTATGCCCAGGATTAGAATTTTACTACAAAACAAATTGCCTTCTGGGAGAAAACTACTTTCCTAGCCATACTGGCCCGTCCCATGAGAAGATTTTCAAGTAATACAGAGAAATGCTGCAGAACAAACTTTTTTTGTTACAAAGCCAAGCCATCCTTGTTTTTCCTTGTAAAGCTTATCACTGAATTCCTAAGAGCCGCAGTGAATACTGAAAGCAAACACTGTGATAGTGAGATGTGCTATTATTAACTTGTTAGCAGGCAGATGATAGATAGATAGATAGATAGATAGATAGATAGATAGATAGATAGATAGATAGATAGATAGATAGATAGATAGATAGATAGATAGATAGATAGATGTGTACCCTATCTTTTCACTGTAAAAAGTATTCATCTTACTCTTAACCTCTGTTTATATTTTCAAACATTAGAATGTTCTTTTTGATAGGATAAAAGGCATTGACTGGAGGAAATCAGATCTAAATGGTTAAATAATTAAATTCAGACACCTGTATCTAATATTCAATTGTTGGACAAAACACTATGATATCATACCAGAATCTTGAAAGGAATAGAAAATCATCTAAATGGATTTTTGTATGAAATACCTCTTCAGGCATCCAGCATCTGTGTGAGCACCATCTGGAGAGAGATGTGCGACATTTATGTAGATTCCTAGTAAGCCATCTAATGAGCCTTTTCCAGTAAGTTGTGAAATAAATAATTTGTACATTAATTTTCCTTCTTATTTGACTAGCTCTGTAGGTGGTCAAACATTATTCAGCAAATAAATTATTCAGGATATTTTCTTCTGTCATTTTAATGCATTATTCATGCATTTATCCATTTATTATTCTGCTACCCCTCACTGTTTTTCTGGTCCAGATTTTCCGGAGACTGAAATGAAGACCTTTGTGCAGACATCTGAGGTCACTGTACCTCTTCAGATTCTAGCCATCTAGCCACTCATGTGCTGTTGAACCTGCAGATTAAAGACAATCTGTTCTCCTTGCACCAATCTGAACAGGAGAGACAGAGTAAATAAGATTTCAAAAGACATGAACAACATGAAGCTTAAATTAAGTTTGCTACCTTGAAAAATTGGTCAGGACCCTATCTATATCAGATGCTTTCCAATCTCATGGTGGTAATATATGGGGAATGTAAAAAAAGATTCTCATATAGTTTCAAGGTGCTAGTCGCCACATAGAATTGCCATGCTGAGAAAAACACCCTAGCTCTGAGGATACAGCATGTTATTAGGAATTTTAAACACATGACTGCTTTGTTCTTTGGCAGTCTACTTCTTGCACAGTGTATATATTTGCATGAAATATAATTTAACTTTCTATACAATACTCTCCCTCTCCAGTGCAAAAATCATGCCACTTGGAAATGATCTATTGTTGCTTGCTGCATTATAAAAGCATTATAGTGCCTTCCATACATACTTTTTGGTCTACAAGCATATTAATCCCAATTTTCTATGATGACATTGTCTGACAGAGTGGAAAGACATCAGGTGAGGGAACAGCTAGTGCCTAAGAACTTTCCATAGTTGTATTATGTGTAATGTAACAGACAGAGTCTTCAACTAGGACTCTGGAGACTTGAGTTAAAGTCCACAATCAGCCAAGTGGTGGGGGAGCAATGGTAAAATACACTTTGAACACTTTTGTACCAAAAAAGACCAATTGGATTACAGTACTCCCTCATTTAAATCAGTGAAATGCAGACACCTCAGCAAACTGACCTTGAGGTGCTGATGCTGGCATGCACTTCCAAAGAGAGATTTTTAACCCCCTCTTAACACCTCAGCAAACAGATCTGGGGCTGCTGCTGCTGCTGGCACGCACTGCCAGGAGCCCAAGGTCTGTTTGCTGAGGTGTCAGGAGGGAGTTAAAACCCTCTCATAGTTAGCCTGCTTCTCTCAAGAAAAATCTGTGATATACTGAGATGGCAATATATGAACTGCATTGTAGCAGGGGACTACTGTATCATAAATTGACAATGATGTGATGGATATACCTGTGAGGAAGAGGTGTACTGAAAGAGCATGTACATTTCTCAATAGCAAAGGAGATCAAACAAGTGATTCAATTTCACATAAGGCTAGTATTTTTGAGGTTGAGGTGGACATCAAAATTGCATGTGCTACCTGCATTGTGGCTGGTGTTTACCTCCATAATTGACATAGTACTAGCAAACAATGGGGCAACTATATTTGTGATTGATTGCTCCATGCTGTACATGACTTCTTGTAATGTCCTAGAATCATAGATCTGAAGAACTGGAAGGGATCCTGGATGTTATCTAGTCCAACTGCTATCAATCCAAGATATACACATATAAATCACCCTTGGCATACAATGTCTGTTTTACAACTTCCAATAAAGGAGAATCCACTATGTTCTTTGATAATACTGTATGTTCTACTGTCAAACAGCTTTTAGGAGTTTGATCTGCAAAAGGCTCACAATGGTTTAAATCCAGTAATAAGGTGCATCTAGAATAGGCCCACTGAATCAGTGAGATTTACAGGAGGAGTTGCCTCACAGAATACCCACTAGAATAGATCAATTAGAATTGACCTATTCTAATCATGAGTTATTAGTGGATTTTAGCCAATCTTTCCTCTTCATGACAAGACAGACTCACATAGATTCTTGTTTGGAAATTACCACCAAGATGTTCCTTCTATCATTTACTTGGAATAAACATTCATGTACTTTAAAACTATTGCTTAGGATCGACCCTCTGGAGCAAAAAGAAAACAAGCTGATGAAAGTGTTTATCTTAATAGTGGTGCAATCATAAAAGACAGTAGCTTTTAGATGTTACATCCTTAAAATACAGAATGTGGATTTAGATACTGTACAATGAGTAGTGAAAAGATATAGAGTGATATATTCATAACAAATCCAAAAGTCTGCAGTTATGTATTCATAACAACCTGAAAAAAGAATGGTGCTATCTTTGGTTACAAAAGCGACAAGTAGATGCTCACAGCAACAATTCCTGTGATAACAATCACTTCCATAAAAGAGATCTGGAGCATTCAGATTCAATAACAATACATCAGATGGATCCTGGTTTACAACAACCTTTAATTACTCTCTTTTCTTAGAAATGGTGATCTTCAGTTAATTTCTAAGCATAATAGATAATTGTTTAGTTTATCTGGCTTGTTTCAAAAGCCACCAAACTAATCAAGAAGATATTCACATTAAAGAAAAAAGCATTTCCCTATTGAAATATATTCTAAACAGGCTGGCACCATATTCTCACTGGAACACATAACCTAATGTCTTTAAGCTAAGTACATTTTAATGAGAGAAGGTGAAATATAAACATGGCATTAAAAAAGAAAACACTGTTTTTACCTTCCATTCCTAAGAAAATGTTGCACGTAGTTGTTGTAAAAACCTGAACAATAGACAAGACACTATATATAAAAGGATTTGTTTTCTTGAAAAACTGCAGCTAGAGTCTCATCGTAGACATTACTTGTCTGCCTGAGGCTGCTGAGAAAATTGCACAGTCATGGGATAAGAGGGCAGGTCCTCTTATGGATTGAGAACTGGTTGAGATCCAGGAAACAAAGAGTAGGTGTCAATGGGAAATTTTCACAATGGAGAGAGGTGAAAAGCGGTGTGCCCCAGGGATCTGTCCTGGGACAGGTGCTTTTCAATCTGTTCATAAATGACCTGGAGACAATGATAAGCAGTGAGGTGGCCAAGTTTGCAGATGACACAAAACTTTTCCGTGTGGTAAAAACCAGAGAAGATTGTGAAGAGCTCCAGAAGGATCTCTCCAAACTGGGGGAATGGGCTACGAAATGGCAAATGTGTTTTAATGTAGCCAAATGTAAAGTCATGCATATTGGGGCAAAAAATCAAAACTTTATCTATCAACTCATGGGCTCTGAGTTATCCGTGACAGATCAGGAAAGAGATCTTGGTGTGTTGGTGGACAGCTCCATGAAGTTGTCTCCCCAATGTGTGGCAGTGGTGAAGAAGGCCAATTCCATGCTAGGGATTATCAAAAAGGGGATTGAAAATAAAACAGCCAAAATTATAATGCCATTATACAAAACAATAGTAAGGCCGCACCTGGAGTATAGTGTACAATTCTGGTCTCCGCATCTCAAGAAAGACATAGTGGAACTGGAAAAGGTGCAGAAGAGAGCGACTAAAATGATTACTGGGCTGGGGCACCTCCCTTATGAGGAAAGGATAAAACATTTGGGGCTCTTTTATCTAGAAAAAAGGCGCCTGAGGGGGGGATATGATTGAGACATACAAAATAATGCAGGGCATGAGTAAAGTGGATAGAGGGAAGCTCTTCTCCCTCTCACAAAATACCAGAACTAGGGGACATACACTCAAATTGAGGGCTGGGAGAGTAAGAACAGACAAAAGAAAATATTTTTTCACCCAGTGCATTGTTAGTGTATGGAACTCCCTGCCACAGGATGTGGTGATGGCATCTGGCCTGGATGCCTTCAAAAGGGGATTGGACAGATTCCTGGAGGAAAAGTCCATCACAGGTTACAAACCATGATGGAGATGTGTAATCTCCAGGCTTAAAACCAGGGTACTTCAAGGGCCAGATGTAGTGGAGTGGTATCTGGAGACAGATATCTAGTCTCATGCTCTCCCAAATGCATCTGGTGGGGCCACTGTGAGATACAGGAGGCTGGACTTGATGGGCCTTTGGCCTGATCCAGCATGGCTCTTCTTATGTTCTTATGTTCTTATGTTCTTATGCCTTTTGAGTGAGGAGGACACATGGTTTTTGCACATGCACTGGGGCACTTCTAACTGTCATGGATAAGTGACCCCTTGTTGAAGGAAGTGGAGCTCAGAAAACAGATGTTAATCTGGTCTTTCTTTTCCAGCTTGTCTTCATCTTTAAACACAATCATTTGACCTTGGTACTTTGCCCTCCCACTCCCAATGATGAGACGAGTCAGTATATGGGGTTTAACTGGGCCACACTTTATTAACACATAACTTTATTCAAACAACAACAACAGGAGGAGCCTGGGATCAGTGTAGATGGCTGGAACCGCGGGGTCACCCGAGACCCCTCCAACCGGGCAGCGTAGGGCAAACAACAACCCCCAGGAGGTGCAGTTAACTGACAACACCCCCCAGGCCAGTCAAAGGTTTTTCACCTCCCGCGTCCACTTGCAACATATCCACCCCGACACCGTGATCTCCTGATCTGCAGTGCCGTGGTGATTGGGTACCTGGGGACAGATGTCCAATTACATACTTACAGCTGCCCTACCATCTGCTTCAGCCGCCAGTGTGACCAAAATTCAAGGGACTTTACCTACTGCCCAGGCACCAGTGTGGGATAGGCGAAAAATCCCCACTCTCAACAGCCAATCCAGAGTGAGGGTCAAAAATTCCTATCTGGCCCCCAAATGTGACCAGTTACACTCACACTAGTCCTCAAGTGGTGGGTGGGTGGGGAATGGCAGCAGGCAAAAGGCTGTTGGGAGGGGTAGGAGCCACCCCTTTATAGGCACTCCTTCCCCCTCCCCTCGGACGCGATGATGCATCCTGCCTTCTCTCGTCGCCCTCGCGAGAGGGCAAAGCAGCTCCGCCGGGTGGAATTGCCACTGTGGAGCCATCATTTTGTCACTGCTGAGCAAGGGCATTTTCTTCTTGAGGTATACAAGGAGTGAGGAAACGTCACAGAGAATAGAAGTAGATGGCATTTTATGAGGTATAGGGGCAGTAGTGGAGGGAGAAGAGGAGGTGGCCAGTTTTGGGTGAAGTCCCAGTTACTCATCACTACAAGACAAGCCTTCTTTTCACATTAGTCTAGGAAGGAGGAAGTTTATTTACAGTCCAGAAATAAAATCCAACAAGGACCTGGCAAGCAATCCCAACCCTCCACACCTGAGTTCTTTGACTTTCTTTCTCAGCCTCAGGAAAATTCATCAAAGGGCATATTCATACACATATTTGATCTGCTGTTCATCCTGTATTACTCACTGAACAGTCTGCACTTTTTGCGACAACCAGACAAAGTTGCTCCTAATCTTGAGCAGATATGCAGTTTGCATGTGGGAATGTTGTCCACATTATTTATTTATTTATTTATTTATTTATTTATTTATTTATTTATTTATTTATTTATTGTGTGAGCAGTTTTTAATGTTAATAAAGCAGTTGAAGTTGCTAGAGGATTCTGCCAGGAAAGCCACAGAGATCCTGATCCAGCAACTGCTTGTAAGTGTAGAAGCTAAAGGTCAAGATTTGCTAAAGACTTCAAATATCAGTGAGGTTTTTCCCTGGTTTGCATGAACACTCCTTACCATTTTTGCAAAACGAACATCCTTATGCCCTTATTATCCTCCAAAGCAATGTATTAATATAACATCACTAATTGTGAAACATTCCAACTGTGTGTGAGTCCTCAAAAGCTAGGCTTTGTCGGTTGAAACTACTTATTCTTTTCCTCTGAGTGAGCATTTCTGATAAACAAAGGCCAGAGGAAGGCATAATCAATCAGAGTATTGTTTTTTCTTTCAGGAAGAAGGGAACATTTGGATAGAACAGAAAGTTTATTGTAACATCCATCAAATGCTGCATTCATTATACAGCAATAGAGATGGGCACGGAACGAACATTTTTTCATTTCCGTTACCGTTTGTCATTTCCGTTACGTAACGAAATGACAAATGAAAATTGGGATGAAAATGCAACGAAATGAACAGAACCACAAAAAATGTGGTCGTTACATTTCATTTCTGTTAATGGCGATGAGCAATGAAATGAGCTGTTTTAAATGCTAAAAAACGCCCTGGACATCCGTAAAAAGGCAGCAATAATTATTTATATTGTCTGATAATACCTACCAGGGGGGTTGGGGTCCTTAAAATGTTTATTTTTATATTCTCCCATCACAATGTATTTTTCTTTTCCCTTTAAAATGGATGTTGCACCAGCCACAAAATGGAGGCAAGCCATGTGATGGGATCATGTTCAACCAATAGCATGCCCAGGTTGCAGACTGGGTGGGCAGGTCTGGCAGCCACAGAGGGCATAAAAAGCTCTGGCAGCCCTGTCCTCCTTGCAGTCTCTGGTGGGAGTTAGGGTGGGATTGCTGTCTCTGTGACTCTAGCTTCAGTCCTGCAGCCTCCTTGTGTGCGTGCGTACTGCGTACCTCTTGGTGACTACCCTCCCTTGCCCCACAGTGCAGTCACTCTGCGGCTGCCTTGCACCCTGGGCAACGCCCGCCGCTGCCTTTGCAGCCTCCCTGCATACCTAGTCTATACTGTGTCTCTACCAGCATCCATTTTCTTAGTGTTTTCCCTCTGGTCTGGGGTGTTGGGGGATGCCTGTGCACGGAAATGCTTTAAAATCGCACAGAAAGTGAGTAGAAACGACAAATGAAAAAACAAAAAATGGTAATGAAATTTTTCAAAAAATTCCTGACAAATGGAAATGAACCGAAACAGACCTCTCAATGACAAATGAAAAATCAAAACACCATTTTTCTGTTTCGTGCCCATCTCTTTACAGCAATGAAACCAGCCATATTGTATCCAACCATCCTAAATGATTTGACATTAATATTTTAATTATTGCTTTACAATAGAAGACATATTTTTCTGTAAAAATAGTGTCTGAAATTGCATGTATTTGTGTGGTAGCACAGCACCTGCTCTTTAAAATTTAGCACCTAAAATGATTAGGCAGCTGCTTCATGGAAAACTATTAGGAAAACAGAGTGCTGGCTGTTGAAATTATCTCACATGAATCCCTTCACATAGCCTCCACCTTTATACATTTATGCAACTCTTGATGACCACCCATCATGTTTCTATGTGCTGTTCAAAACAAGTTCAAAAATAAATAAAGGCCTAATTCCTTGTAGTTTGATAACTTGCCATTTAGGATGAACCATTAAAGATTAAATTCACCTAAAATATTCTGTCCTGTGAAACACTACAAGAAATCAAGTCTTTATAGACCTGTTGCTCTAAGTCACCTCTAACTTATAGAGACCCAATAAAAGAATAATCTCCAAAATGTCATGTCCTCAACAGCTCTTGTAAATCAGTCCATTTCATTTTTGGTTTCCCTATATTCCCACCTCATTCACCCTTTCCCAGCATCAATGTCTTTTCCAGCAAATTTTGCCTTTTAATGCTCTGTCCAAAATGTTGTTCATTTTATTTTCTAGACCTATGTGCAATGATTTAAAGACATAATGCCCTCCACTCTACACTGTGGCCTTTAATCTTCTCTGAAATCCAGCTATGGAAATTTTCCAGTGCTCTGGAATGAACACTTTTTTACCAGAAGGTTACAGCAAGGAGGATCAGCTGATGTTTCCCTTTTAATTTAGGCCATGGACTTTACATGACCACCAATCTATTTTAGTACTTTGGGCATGGCATTTTGGTAATTTGCCTGATGTCCCACTTTTTTTAACAGTGCATCAGCCACATATCAGATGATAATGTGATGGACTCATTTACAGCTCTTTGCCCAATATTAAAGTCTGCTTGTGTGGAAATGTCAGAATTTTATGTGATTTTAGAGATTGGAACCAAAATGAGAAAAAAAACCCTCTTTTATGGGGAAAAGATGCTGGAAGATGTACTACACACATACACACAGAGAGAGGATACATATATACATGGATACACATGACACAAATGCTTTCCTTTGGCTTGAAATGAAACTGATATATTTTCTAGCAATAGTACTTTCAGAATGATTCCCACCACCATAATTCAAGCCAAAATTTGGGAGTAGAAGCCCTCAAACCAAAGAGAGATAGAGGCTCCCTCTCAACCTCCATTATGTTTCCACACCATATTCTTCTTCAGAAATGGCATGGAGGTAAGAGAAAGCTACTTTCCTTTTTGAAGGGGGGGTAGGTTCTAGCCAAATTATATGAGTGGAGTTGTATAAATCCAGAATCCCATCTAGAAATTATGTGTTAATGGAGTGAACCCCATTAAATGCAAGTAAAGCCCAAGAGTCATCTAGTGTTAGTAGTCCATGGAGGAAATACTTGTGGGATATAGCATGCTGCTGTTAACATGTAACAATCATTTAATATAAAATCACATGATAATAGCATGCAGAGGGGAAAGAGGAGGAAACAGGGTGCCATACTGTCACCTTAATTGCAAATGAAAGAAAAGAAAAAAGAGTACAGGAAATCAGAGGGCAACTGGGGTGGTAAGAAAGTTACTGGATAGTAGCAATATGTGGAGCCTGAGTGAATAAGAAAGGGATAGTAAAAATTCCTTCTAGACATAGATTTTAAATGGAACAACAGAATGCTTTATTTTTCTCTGAGGCTAAGCTTATCAGCCCATGGAAGTGTTAACTCAGCCAAGATATGAGAAGCTTTGGCAGCATTCTACAAAACTAAATAACAACTCAGAATATGGGGGGGGGTGTTTGTTTGTTTTTTGTTTTTTTTTTTTTGTTGGTTTTGGGGTTTTTTGTTTTTTTTTTTTTTGCATTTTCTATAATCAGACTTTCATGACAAAAACATCACACAGCAGGGATAGGCAGAAGTTCTCCTAACGGTCACAACTGTGGGGATGTTCCTCTTATGGTAGCTTATTGAACCTCAACATTATTTGACAAGAAGCACACCTCACTGACTTCTAGTGTGGCCAAGTTGGAAGAGAAGGAGAGGAAAGGTATATTCTTTATATTATATTCTCAAATTTGGACTACCGCTCTTATCAATCCCATAGAGCACAGGAATGGTGACAGGTGGGAATTGTAGTCCAGCAACATCAGGGAAAGCCCCACATTTCCCAACCCTGCTGAGATGGTATAGTGATGTAACTAGAGCATATTTATATTCCACTCTCCCAATTACTGACACAGTGCATGGCTTTAAGAACCCTGGTCCTCCTGATGCTAGGCTAGATATTCAGATGAAAAGGTTCAAATCCTGTGAACTGTCAAAATAAGCACTTAGAAGGTCCTTATGGGTAGCTTAGCTGGAAAAACCTGCAAAATTCCAGTAAGCATCTAAATATGATTCAGAATACATCACTCTTAATATGTTAATTCTGCTTGTAATTGCCTTCTGAAAACATTGGCTCAGATTATCGGATCTGATGAGCTATACTTGATGCAGCCCCACAGAGCAGGGAGTTGGCAAGGTGCCACTTTGTCCGCATTTGTATTGCGGTGGCCCAGGGTCCGTGGAATGCTCCAGCCTTCATTTACTCCCAAATGCCATTTAAGAGCCATTCCAGCATTGTGAAGACACACCTGCCAGATCACTTCCCCCAGTTGTGCTTTTTCATTCACACAATGCCTTTGGACCCAAGGCAAGCCAAGTGAATGTCACTTATGATTTTCTTCAGGCTACAACAGAAAGCAGAGCATTTGGATGGAAACCCAAGATACTGTATATAGCATTCCCATCTAACTGCTTGTTGCACACAGAGGCTGGCTCACAGCACTGGAAGAAATCTTTTATCAGCTCAAGGCAAAAGACAGAAGGGGTCAGCTTAGGGCCCTTCAGATGTTGTTGTCCTGCAGTTCCCATCATAGCTCACTGTTAGCTATACTAGGTTTGAAACAAGATGGAAAAATGCCTAGTGTTATGCCACCCCCCCACCCCAAGAATATCAGGTGACAGCACCCACACTCTTTGAAATATGACCTACTTCTAGTCTAAAGAAAGCTCCAATCCATCTCTAGTTGACCACTTATTTTGTAGACAAATAGATTAGATTTGATTTCATGTGAAAATAGCACATCAGATTTACCTCCATTTTGTTTTTCTTAGTTGTACTTATTGCTGGTGCCGTGTCTTCATGCTGGAGAACAGATATGTGAAGAATTTCAGTCTAGCATGTTTGGAGGACACTAGCGGAGTAAGGCTAACATGCCGCATAAAGTCAGCATGCCATTGTTTTCAGTTCTCTGGGATCTCAGGAGAAACTGACTTTGCTGAGCAATTCATTCTGCCTCCTCTGATTAAGGAAACGTGTTTAATTATACAAATATATTATTAACGTTCATCTGAAGTTTGGCAAAATTAAAATTGTGATATCTTCCAATCACTCTCTAAGCAGTGCCGTAATCAAGCATTAATTCAGTGAGTTCATTTTTCCATTATATTGTTTTCATTACAAGGTTACTACATGAATATTTCCAGTATGCCCATTTTGTGTTTTAGCTGATCTGGTATTAAAACACAAAAGACACATCCTACCAAGTACAAAGAGATGCCATTTTTAAGTCTCAGCCCTCTGCAATTGGGGCTATCATTTTAAATCACTTTTAAGCAGAAGATGAAGGTTTGGGATGAGAAGTCCCCAAACATTAACATTTATTGAAATGTTGAGTAAAAACAGAATATTTTAAAAAGAGTTCTAGATTACTTAAAACTTTTACAATTTCATTCTTTTTACCCCCTATTGACATTTCCCTACTAGGACAGAAATTTTGTTGCTAGACTGTTTCATTTGAAAGCAGCATGAAAGTCTTCAGCACCCTAAATCAATTCCAGCTTTTAAGCATGGGGTGTACAAAGGAAGCAACTATACTATGCTATCCAAATACATATGTCTATTTTAAATGTAACTGCTCCCCTACTCCCATAAACAGTGGGGCTATGAAAATAATTGTTTGAGGAAAAGAATAATCTCTTGAAATAACAAATGAGAAATGTTTGAACACTGAGGGATGTGGCTACTTCTGAGGATGATGACACCTCACCCCACCTAACTCACCACATCCACACCTACACCCCCACACACACACACCACACACTGGTTCTAAATAGGTAAAGCAATCAATAGTGTGCCATATTGTGTTAAGCAGAAATCAACCAAATGGCTAAACCAAAACATTTATTTTCAATTACCTTTTTTGAATCATAAACTCAGTTTTCATGACTGTGGGAGTTTATGATGCCCATGGAAAAAACTTGCCCATGGTACACAAAACAAAGAATCATTGTACACTTTAGTTCTAAATAATAATCAATTCTGATAATAATAATAATAGTTATGATGATCCACAATCAAATTTTATCTTTATTGTTGTAAACCGCCCTGAGTCCTTTTCATGGGAAATAGAGCGGTATATAAGTGTAAATAATAAATAATAAATAAATAATAAATTTTAAATTTAACATAAAATGGCTGCTACTCTCTGTGCACAGGAAAGGTATAAACTGAAGGACACAACTACACAGTTCCTTCTTATTTCTGGGGGCATTCCCGTTCCATACTTGATATTTTATGTACACTATAGTTTTACATTTGCAGGTCTAGGTAGATGCAATCTGTAGTATCCAAAATGTAGATGGCTTTTTCATCACAGGGCATATCCAGAGAAATAGCCTGTGATGATATACCTTTTCCAAGTGAGCTTATGGTAGAGTCCACAACCGGATTGGCTATTTTGTCAATCTATTCCAGACTTGGTTACTATGAGCTAATGGGCAAGTAGAAGTGCTTATATAAATTGTCATACTCCTGCTTATAAATAATATAGCAGTCTTGATAGCTCATTGAGTTAGGCATCCGACTGCAGAGCTAGAGGATGGGAGTTCAAATCCCTACTGTGCCTCCCAGAATTAGAGCTGGCTTGTTTAAGCCTTCAGCAAGCTGCACAGCCCCAGGACACCCCCAAGAAGAAAGAATTGGTAAACCCTTCTCTACCTAGGAAACCCTGGAAATGGTTGCTATGTTAGATTTGATTTGGTGGCACACAAATATTATTATATAAATTATGCATTAAAAGGCTCTGATCTCTATTTAGCTGTGATATGCTGAAGAATAGAGATGGGCATGAAACGCCAAAATGGTGTTTCATTTCATTTTTCATTTTGTGAAGAAGCACACCAGTGACTTGTCATGCACTAGCACAAATTTTGATGCAATCAGTTACTGTAAGGCAGGCATGTCCAAACTTTGGCCCTCCAGATGTTTTGGACCACAACTCCCACAGTCCTTTGTCATTGGCAATACATGCTTGGAATTCTGGGAGTTGTGGTCCAAAACATCAGGAGGGCCAAAGTTTGGACATGCCTGCTGTAAGCCATACTGTTAGCTACAGCATTAGTTATCATGCTACAAATCCCAGGTGGTAGCCAGGAGATGTTCATGATGTTTCGTATTCCAGAAAAGGCACTACAGCACTCATGTATCAACTCTTCCTATAATGGCAGAAAGGAAAGAGACTGGGAACAAGAAGACTGCGAATGAGTCCCTTCAGTGGGGACACAAAACAGATCCAAAGTCTGCAGCAGGAAATGGTTGTTGGAGAAACTATAGGGAGCTGAGGAAGTTGCATCCTGTAGTCTCATTATATCTCATGAGAGCCATTAGGGAAAAGTGGATATAGGATGCTTGTTAGTGCATGAAGAGGTAATGCGAGGAAGGAGTGGCTAGATGATGCATATGATAAAGTGTTGTGCTATCATAATGTGCTGAAATAAAGAATTACCATCAAAAAGGCATCTGGTTCCTGCCTCTGAATCAAGAGGAAACTTATAAGAAATAACTATAAGATATATATATATATATATATATATATATATATATATATATATATATATATATATATATATATATATATATATATATATATATATATATATATATATATATATATATATATATATATATATATGTTTTCGTCCATTCAGAAATCTGGTTGTTTTTGGCGACGTTTCGAGATCTTCAGGCTGGTGTTCTGGCTTCTTCTTGAAGCAAAGCGTGGTCTCAGTTGAAGTCCTTCTATAAATACTGCTGGGGGGTGTGGTTTGCTTGCTTTGTTGCTGATTGCAGGTTCCTTTGTTCCTTTGTTCTTTTGTGATCTGCTGTGTGGCTGAGGCGATCGTTAAGGGATTAACTGCTGGTGGCTGTTTAGATGGCTGTTTAGATGCTGGTGGGTTAGATGGCTGGTGGGTTCTGGCAGTATCCTGGGCTTTGGTGGAGTGGGGTCCTGTGTCTTGTGAATTCATTTTGGTCTGGCTACGTGTCTGTGGTCTCCCAATGTTTTTTGGGGTGTGTGAGTGTGCTCCATGTGGTGACTGGAGTGGGGTGCCGCAGTAGATGGTGCAGTCGTGGTTTTGTTATTGGATGGTGGTTTCGTTTCATCTGTGGGAAGGGTCTGGGTTTGTGTTTGGTGTGGATGGAAGGTGGTGGCATCTTGTGTCCTTTTGGACCTGGTGTCAGTCTTTGTGACAGAGGCTCGTCTGTTGACCAGGGCTAGTTTCAGATGTCAGGCAAGCGGGAGGTGTCATCACGTTTATTCATGTTTTTGGGTGTTTCTCTATTTCAATGGCTTCCATGATTATTCGACTGTTGAAGTGTTCAGTTTTGGAGATGAGTTTGGTTCTTTCAAAGTCAATTTCATGACCTGTTGTTTTTATGTGCTGGAAGAGAGAGGAAGATTTTTCTTCTTTTTGACTGCGTTCTTGTGTTCTGCGATGCGACATTCTCCTGTTTGTTTGTCCGATGTATGTGGCTGGACAGACTTTGCATGGTATTTCGTTTTTCTAGCTCAATCTTGTCTTTGGGGTTTCTTAAAATGTTGGCTATTTTTTGGTCGGTGCAAAAGGCTGTCTTGATATTGTGTTTGTGGAGAATTTTGCTGATTTTTTCTGTGGTGCCTTTGATGTAAATGCCGTTGTTCTCTTCTGTTTCTTGGTTCTTGGGGGTGTTTCCTTTTGGATTAGTTTGGTGATGGTGTTTTTTTGGAATCACAATTAAAACATTCGAAGAGAGTGTAATTCAGTTTTTAGGTCGTCTTTGTCATAGATGAGGGTTTTTGCTGCTGTGCAGGGTGGTGGTGTGATTGTGCATTTAAGTAGCGGTTTGTATGTGTTTTTTTCTGGTAGATGGTATGTCCTAAGGAGCCGTAGATTAGGACGTCCAGGAAGGGAAGGGAACTCTCCACCTCAAACTCAGCAACAAAATCCACCCAACACTCTGGAACAAATCCAAGCAACTTGCCGCCTGGAGAGCTGAAACAGAGACCTCCCACAAGACAGACACACACACCAACAAACTCCACAAACTGGAAAAACGCCAGAAGCCCAACCCCCCCCCCACAACAGCCCATGAAACAAACAGTTCACAACATATCAGACAGGACACTCACCATCGCAGAGACCAAAGTCCTTTCCAAAGGATTCAACTTTGCAGTTCCAGACACATCCCCACCGAAAACATCATATGCGGAGTGGAAGCCAGCCTAACCAAAATCAACCCAGATGAAGCCAACAAAATCAGACTCGAAGCAAACCACCCAGAAGCAATTTACACAAAGAAGAACAAAAAGCCCTCTCCAACCTGAGGAAAGACAACAACATAATCATTCTCCCAGCAGACAAAGGCAATGCCACAGTGGTGATGAACACATCCGACTACCAAGCCAAACTATCCAACCTACTACAAGACCCTGCTTACATACCTTTGAACACAGACCCCACCACCTACCTGGAAAAAATCACCAAAGCCAAAATAAAAGCCTCTCCCTTAAGTGAAGAAATCAAGCCAAGCATCATCCCCAGAGAGAAATCATCCAGATGCCCCAAGCTCTACGGCCTCCCCAAGATTCACAAAGAAGGAACACCTCTCAGACCCATAGTCAGCTCCATAGGCTCACCTCTACAAAACCTCGCCAAATTTCTTGCCAAACAACTCCAGCCCTATGCAGAATCCATCACTTCACTCCCCACTTCATAGAAATTATAAAGAAACAAGACCTTGACCTACTCGTCTTCGATGTTGTTTCGCTCTTCAAACAAGTGCCCATTCAAGAAGCCTTGACAGCTATCCACAACAAATACAACCCCCCCAAACACATCCTAGATCTGACCAACCACTGCCTAACCAACACATACTTCATCCACAATGGACAAAGATACAAACAGATAGAAGGAGCACCCATGGGATCACCCCTCTCACCGGTCATCGCAAACCTATATATGGAACACTTTGAAACCAAGTTTACAGAAGTCCGAACATAAACCCAAACTCTGGCTCAGATATGTTGACGACACCTTAGTTATCTGGCCACACGGGAAAGATAAACTGAACAACTTCCTCACACATCTCAACAGCCTACACCCCAAAATACAATTCACTATGGAAATAGAAGCCAACAACCAACTTCCCTTCCTGGACGTCCTAATCTACAAAAAACCCGAAGGCTCCTTAGGACATACCATCTACCAGAAAAAAACACATACAAACCACTACTTAAATGCACAATCACACCACCACCCTGCACAGATCAACTCCGTAGCAAAACCCTCATCTCCAGAACCAAACGCCTTGACAAAGACCACCTAAAAACTGAATTACACTCTCTCTCGAATGTTTTAATTGCGAACGGATTCCAAAAAAACACCATCACCAAACTAATCCAAAAGGAAACAGCCCCCAAGAACCAAGAAACAGAAGAGAACAACGGCACCGCCCTCCTCCCTTACATCAAAGGCACCACAGACAAAATCAGCAAAATTCTCCACAAACACAATATCAAGACAGCCTTTTGCACCGACCAAAAAATAGCCAACATTTTAAGAAACCCCAAAGACAAGATTGAGCTAGAAAACCAAGGAGTCTACGAAATACCATGCAAAGTCTGTCCAGCCACATACATCGGACAAACAAACAGGAGAATAAGCGCACGCATCGCAGAACACAAGAACGCAGTCAAAAAAGAAGAAAAATCTTCCTCTCTCTTCCAGCACATAAAAACAACAGGTCATGAAATTGACTTTGAAAGAACCAAACTCATCTCCAAAACTGAACACTTCAACAGTCGAATAATCATGGAAGCCATTGAAATAGAGAAACACCCAAACAACATGAATAAACGTGATGACACCTCCCGCTTGCCTGACATCTGAAACTAGCCCTGGTCAACAGACTGTCACAAAGACTGACACCAGGTCCAAAAGGACACAAGATGCCACCACCTTCCATCCACACCAAACACAAACCCAGACCCTTCCCACAGATGAAACGAAACCACCATCCAATAACAAAACCACGGCACCATCTACTGCGTCCAGTCACCACATGGAGCACACTCACACACCCCAAAAAAACATTGGGAGACCACAGACACGTGCCAGACCAAAATGAATTCACAAGACACAGGACCCCACTCCACCAAAGCCCAGGATACTGCCAGAACCCACCAGCCATCTAACCCACCAGCATCTAAACAGCCATCTAAACAGCCACCAGCAGTTAATCCCTTAACGATCGCCTCAGCCACACAGCAGATCACAAAAGAACAAAGGAACAAAGGAACCTGCAATCAGCAACAAAGCAAGCAAACCACACCCCCCCAGCAGTATTTATAGAAGGACTTCAACTGAGACCACGCTTTGCTTCAAGAAGAAAGAAGCCAGAACACCAGCCTGAAGATGACGAGTGAGACCTCGTCGAAACGTCGCCAAAACAACCAGATTTCTACACGGGAAGAAACCCGAATCCACCCTAACATGCATATATATATATATATATATATATAATTGTTACATTTGCCCTCCAAACATGCATCTCCTTTGATTGCAAAATCAGACTTGTGAACAGAGCACAAATTTACCTCCCAGAAGCTGAAAAGAAATCAAAAACTGAATGCATAGTGAAGCAAGCTCCTGTTAAGACATTTAAATGTCTTTCTTAACTTCAGGGAGCTCCACATCAAACAACCTGGTGACTGCATGATCCAATCTGGCCTTGAGTTCAAAGGCATGTTGTGATATTTTATAGAAAATTTCTTTTACCTGAAGAAAAGGAAGTATAGAATGTATTGTTTAAAGCTTCAAAAGGAATTGTCTTCTTCTGGCTAAGTGGGTGGGACTCTTGTTCTCCTCCCTACCATCAGTGTCATTCTATGCGTGTGAACCTTGCGGCTGTTCCCATTTGTTATCTGTCCAAGAAAGCAATTGTTTACTTGTGGCTCATGAATCACAGAAAACAGGAAGGTGTGAAATCATAGTATTGGATGAGCAAGGAGGACACATAGGAATATTGCAAGCCAAAATATCTGAAGAGACTTCTGAAGGGCAAGAAGTCAGCAGGTGGATGAGAAGAAAATGTATCTGTTGTGTGAGCTGTATTTTGTTCACAGATTTGTTGATTTCGATTTTTCCATGACTTTCTTTTTTGCTTTAAATAAACCTCTTTGGTTTACCAAGTAGATTCAATTGTGAAGTGCAAAACCAATATTTTGTCCAAGTTTAATAGCTTGCTGTCTGGTAGAATCTTGGGAAGAATCCAAACAAATGAAACTAGCTGAAACTCTTTCATTTCTCTTCTCTTCCAAACTCTTTCTTAACAAACTGTTTAAAATAAATGTGGTGCTAATATTCTAGTAAACATATATATGTATGGTTTATCGTACTGATCTGTTTTTCTAGAACCTATTTTACTCTATTTCTGTTCGTATATAGCTTATTTTTCTGTCACTTACTAATGCTGTTGTTGTTGTTTTTTTTAAAAAAATCCCTGCAAGCAGGTGCTAAATCTGCAGAAATAATAAGCGGAGACATGCAAAATTGCATAACTAATGATACTGTAGACTACAAATAATAAGTGGGAAAATCGAAAGTCACATTACTGGCCTTAGCAAAAGCATACTTTCCAACCTAATAGAATCTAACGACTCTCTGTGCATTCATGATATTTTTGTGTCCGTAAATAAAAGACCAAATTGTCCAGAATATAAAATATAATGAATAGTAGTAATAGGAGTTTTATTTGAACCACTTCAGCTAAAGAGCTCTCCTAAGCATGATGGCACCATCTGCCTTTTCTCTCTCATCTTTCATAATTGGTTCAAATCCTTAATGATTTAAGGCAATAATTCAGGGGAGATCAGGCCAGCTAAATCTACAAATAGGATGTCTTCATGGGCCTCTCCAGCAAGGTAATTGGTGATGCAGTATTGTATGCTAATGACTGACCAAAGTCCTGCATAGTAGAAGAAGGAAATACATTTTATTCATGGTTTGTGGACATGGAGATCCATTAGTTTGGGGTTATTTGGGCTGCGATGAGGAGTCTGATAGTACCCTGCCAAGGTACTCTGATAATTCCTCTTTTACACTGATCCCAAATTCTGGCCTGATGTTCTTTCTTTCACAGGGTCAGGAAAAAGCCATAGGCACAGGTAATGGGAAGAATGGAACAAATCTAAACCAAGCCATTCTTCTTGAGCAGAATTGTGCTATGGTATCTACTAGAGGCTTGTACATAAAATACTAGCTTTCACAGAAGTAAAGACTTCTGCTTCTGCTTATATACCGCCCCATACCACTACAAGTCGTCTCTGGGCGGTTTACAATTTTAATTACAGTGTGCAGGCTACACATTGCCCCCCCCCAGCAAGCTGGGTACTCATTTTACCGACCTCGGAAGGATGGAAGGCTGAGTGAACCTTGAGCCTGCTACCAGGGATTGAACCCAGGTCATGAGCACAGTTTTACCTGCAGTACAGGCATTTAACCACTGCACCACGAGAAGTGACAGAATCCTGTATGTACTTATTCTGTGTTGGAGCTTTTGCCATCTCACATTCTGCTGTTAGTATTTGTGGCTGGAATGGATCTTTCAGGCTGGTGTAACTGTCAGTCTGCCCAGAACTGACAAATCATTCCTTCTCTAGCATTGAATTCAAAGAGAGCTCTGCCTCTCTCCTTTCAAGCTTTTCTCCTTTCCTTTATCTATTGGAAGCAGTTAGTCTGCTGAGGCCTGTTGCCCAAAGCAGTCATGTTGGTTAGTTCTGATTAGACATGGGCCATGCGGTGCGGGTGGGGGATCCAAAATGGGGCGACCGCGAGCAATATTTATTTAATTTGAAATTGTGGTGGTCCAAAAACACACCAAAGCACCACAGAAACATGCAAAAATAGCTATTTTAAAACTGCCTGAATTTTTACAGTAGCAGCAGTGGGTTTTTCTTGCAATGAACATCTGTTTCCAATCCCAGTGATTTTATTTTATTTTTTTTTATTTTTATTTTTTTACACCCGCGCAATGATGGGCTGGCCATGGGAGTGGACCATGCAAATTTTTTGAGCCATTCCACCAATTGCATGGCCACTTGACCAGGTTTTGACCAAGACTTCTGGGATGTGCCTGTCAGGCATAAAAAGCCCACTAACCCTAGCACGAACCCGAACCCGAACCCTAACACTAACACATACGCCAGTACACTGTCCTTCTTAGTGGGTCAGAGAGGCACCCAGAGGTGCACCCCACGAACTCACCCTAACCTTACCCATAACAACCCTAAGCCTAGCCCTTGTGCTAACCCCCCTAACCCTAAGCCAAATCTGTACTCGCGTTGCACTACACACGCAAGTACAGTTCCCTTCTTGGTGAACCACAGAGCGCCCAGACTGAGGAGGAGCCTTCCCCCAGTGCATGCACTGTGACACTGCAGTTAGCAGTGGACCTGTGGTCAACAGAGGGAGGCACCCAAAAAAGAGGTGCCTCGAATCTCAACTTGGTATGCATATCCAATTGGCTATGCATGCCATTTTGTAGTGGGCCAGAGGAGGCACCCACCCCAGAGAGGTGCCTCCAGGAGCCTGCTTTCCCTTCATAGCGGGCCAGAGGAGGCACCCACCCCAGAGAGGTGCCTCCAGGAGCCCGCTCTCCCCCAAACCAGTACTAATGACAGACAAAAAAAGACAAACGAAATGACAATTTTTTGGAAAATTTCGCGAAAAACGGAAACGAGCCAAAACGGGCCAGCTCCGACACACGACAACTCAAAAACGTCATTTTCCCTGGTCGTGCCCATCTCTAGTTCTGATATAGATCTGTTCCACTGTTTGTCTCCTTTGTCTTCCTAACATTTTCCCACAGGTGCAGGGTCTGCTTTTTAGATCTTGGAACATCATGTCTTCAGGGTGCACACAGATGATTTGCATGTCCTTATTGAAAGTGTCCTGCTATCTCTGTTTTTGTTACCCATTTGGCCACTGGCTATCAATTTTCAAGTGGTGCACAGTTTAGATGATGTTGGCAGGTGCTGCTCTGAAGAAATGTCCATACCAGAGGAGCTGACTTTCTTTCATCTTCTTCATTGTGGATGCCACACCTAATTCCTGTCAGGCAGTATAGTTAGTTATGTGGTTGATATCCAATGGATATACACATGTCCTGGAGACAGCTCTCTATGCCCACTGTGCAGACAATTGTCTTATAAATCTTGGATTTAAGATGGATTGGCATTTGTCTTTTGCAAGTTCTCGCCATTACAGTGAGGCTGCATTCACCTATGCTTGTATGTTGCCATTAATGCCACCAGCACCTTGGAGAGAAATGCCAAGATACCAGAGGATATCTGTCTTCTTTAGTTTTTATCCATTTATTTGGAGTGTTCCATGCGCAGTCTCAAGGTATCCAGCTTTCTTGATGTTTAGCTAGAGTCCAAAGTGGTTGAGGTGGTCTGGAAGTTGAGTCATGGCTACTGGACTTCTTTTTTGAGAGATAGAAACGTTTTGCTGTTCATCCAAACAGCTTGATCGGTCTGAATACAGCTTAGTGCAAATCCTCCATCTTATAGGCAGCTTTGACCTCTTGTCACCCTGGCCTGAATTAGGCTCATAAGATGAACAGTGGCCTAAATAGGCTCATTAGGGAGACAATAGTATCCTTAGCCTTAAGGTGAACAATGGCCTAAAGTGCTGAAACCTATCAAGAATGGGTTGTTAGCTATGGCCTTGTGGTGAAGGCTTTTTGATTTGCCTGGGGACTTTGGAAAGCACAGCCTGATAAGTAACAGATAGACTGTGCCGGAGCCCACCACCTCTGTTGAGGGAGGGGTTTTCAATGCTCACATGAATGGCCTCCCTTACTCCTCTTTCAAACCACCTCTCTTCTTTGTCTAATATGTGTACATCCTCATCTTTGAGAGAGTGCCCTTTGTCCTTCAAATGGAGGTGTACTGCTGATTCTGGTCCTGACCTGTTTCCCCTCCTATGTTGGGCCATCCTTCTGTTTAATGGCTGTTTAGTTTCTCCAATGTAGAGGTCTGAACACTCCTCACTGCATTGGACCGCATATACTATATTGCTCCTTTTATGGTTTGGTATTGGATCCTTTGGGTGGACAAGTCTCTGCCTTAGTGTGTTTGTGGGTTTGAAATAAACAGGGATGTGGTGTTTGCCAAAAATCCTTTTCAGCTTCTCCGACACTCCAGCCATGTAAGGAATGACCAGGTTCTTCCGTCGGGTCTGGGTCTCAGACTGGTCCCTTGTTCTTCTGGGAAGGCCCACTGCTTTGTTGAAGGCCCACTTTGGATATCCACAGGCCTTAAGTGCTGTCTTCAGGTGCCTGTCTTCCTTCTTCTTGGCTTCTGTGGAGGTGGTCATTCCTTTGCAACTGCTAGTGGTAAGTAGCAAGCATGACTTTGTTAGTGTAGAGCTTGGGCCAGGAAGCATTTTGTTGCAGGTCTTGTGTGATGTATCCATGACTAGTACAAGCAGGAGTAGCAACAGTGCAGTCTTGGTGCACTCTAAATGCTACTGGAAAACAGTTTGAGTAGCCAGCACATTACAGTGTTGCACATTTTGACCCAGTTGATGAGTGGTTCTGTTACCCTCAGGAGTGGCTATGGAGGACACAACAGATCAATTCATGTGGGACATTGTTTAATGTCTTCTCCAGGTCTAGGAATGACATGTGTAATGGTTGGGTCTTCTCTGTTTTTCTCTATCAGCTGATAAGCTACAAAGATGGTATCAGTCTTTCTGGATCCTTTGAAGAAGCCACATTGGTTGGTGGTGAGCAGGTCTCCCTCAGAAAAGGTGGAGATTTTGGCTTGTAATTCATTCTTTAGTGTCTTGTAAAGACACATTTTAACCTTTCTACTACTATGTTTCAGAGTGAGTTGTTGGGACTGTAACATAAGAACATAAGAAGAGCCCTTCTGATCAAGCCAAGGGCCCATCAAGTCCATCTTGCTGTATCTCAGTGGCCCCACCAGATGCCTCTGGGAGCACATGAGACAACTAGAAATCTGTCTCTTCATATCTCTCCTGTGTCTGGCATTTTGAGGGACCATCCATTAAATCCTGGACATAACATGTATCCCCATTATGGCTTCTAACATGGATTTTTCCTCCAGAAACCGTTTCCATCAGTTGATGAGAAAAAGTGGTGGACAAATCTGGCAACATGAAGCCATTCTTCTCTGTGAATATCTGCACTTCTGTGCATCTAGAGGAAATTAACAAAAAATTCAAAACAATGATTGTGAAGGAAGGAGAAAGGTTTAAAGATGGAGTCTGTTTGGTTCAATCAAATGTCTGTTCATTCAGCTAGTAAGAAAGCAGTCAGCAAAAAGCAAACTCTGTTTCTGTGTGAGAACATGTAGATTAGGCCATGCCATGCTCTTTTGATCAGCCTTACAGGTGCCTTATCAGCTCTGGGAAACAGCACGATGGGAGCCTTGTTGTACCATCCAGAGGCCTACAGAGACACAACAACCGTGCCAAGAATTAAGAAATGATTGAGAGATGATTGCATGGGAATGCCTGAAGAACATGGACAATAATTGTTTTAATTAAATCCAGACATAGGATTGGACAATGGGATGGAAAGAATGGAAGAAGGGGGGCACTTTGCAGAGAGAAGTTAATGCTTTAAATTAGAGACATTATTATTATTAGGAGAGCTTTTCCAATATGCCTGCATAGAGTTGTGTTATAGAATATGCTTGCATAGAGAGAGCCATAATGGCTAGTGTAACTTAGAAAAATGTAGTTAGATAGATTTCTTTATTTTCTTGATTGCCAAAGAATTGAACCAATAACTGTTTTTTGAATTGGCTTATTTTTGTAACTCTTTAACTTTCTATTTTTTAATAAAAATAATAATTTTTACAACTGGTTTGTTTATTGCCCAAGGTATGGGAGAGACTGAATCCAGGTCTTGAGAATTAAGTTGTAATTTCCACAGAAGGTGGAAGTTAGGCTGGTGTATTTTAAAAAGTATACAGCCTGTTTAAGTATTTGTAACTGGTTTACAGAGGTGATCTAAGGAAACCTCTGGTGGAACAGGTAGCATGTTCCGTACAATGATGTTGCTACTAACACATATAAAAGACTTTGTAAGAGATGTAAAAACACAAACATCCTTGAAGGTTTCTCATGCTTCATGAACACTCCGTTCAGCAGCTCCAACATGTGGCATAACATTACTTGTACTAGGACTGCTAGGTAAGCATTTCCTGTTCCCTAAAATTTTACAGTCAGAACTTTGTGAAACCAGAGGATGGGCCATTGTTTGGGCCCCCATTATTTATTTATTTATTTATTTATTTATTTATTTATTTATTTATTTATTTATTTACTTCCCATCTGGCATGAATGTGTGGTTTAGAATAATTTCAACATAACAAGCCATATACAATATATAATAAGATAAAATTGATAACAAGGCATAATAATGCTGTATACAAAACAAAATCAGATCAGACAATATCAATCATAAAATCAGAGAACAAAAATAAGCTAAATGGAAAAAGACTGGAGTGTCAACAGATCAGTGAAAGATAAATTATCAACCTGGGAAAGCCATTCAGAATAGCCAGGTCTTCAAGTGTTTTTGAAGACCAATAGTGTGGGAGCCCGGTAGATCTCCAAGAGAAGCTGGTTCCATAGACAAGGAGTCACGACTGAAAAAGCCTGATTCCTTGTTGTTGTCTTATTGGCTTCCTTCAGAGTCGGCACCCTCAGATGACCTGCTTGCGAGGAATTAGTGTTATGGGTGGTATTCTGGGGTAAAAGCCATTCTGACTGATAACAAGGCCCTAAACCGCTTAGGGCTTTGTATGTCAACATTAGGACCTTGAAGTCAATATGGTAAGTAACAGATCAGCAGCCAGTGCAGTGCAGCCAGTGTAGGGGTGATATGTTGGTATCTTTTTATACTCGTTATTAGTCTGGCTGCAGTATTCTTCAATAACTGGAGCCTCCGCATTAACCTCCAAGGCAGAGGGCACTAGAGTAGTCTAATCTTGAGACTTTCAGTGCATGGACCAGTGTAGTGAGAGCACCAGGGTCCAGGAAGGTATGCAGTTGAGCAATCCTCCATAGATGGAAGTGTGCGGTGCAGACCACTGATACTACCTGGGCTCCGAGGCCCAGGTGGTGTCAGTGGTCTGGGGGGGCAGTGGGGAGTGATGCGATCGCTCCCCCCCCCCGCGTGGGTCCGAGGCCTCCTAGACGGGTCTGGGGGTGCGGCAGGGAGTGATTTGATTGCTCCCTGCTGCCACCACCACCACCCCTACGCAGCTCTGAGGCCTCCTGGATGGGTCTGGGAGGGCGGCAGGGAGCGATGTGATCGCTCCCCACTGCGCCCCCCATAGGTACTGCAATCCCATGATATAGTGGGGCCGCAATACCTGAACCGTGAAATGGCGGGGGGGTTACTGTATTATCAGAGTGGGAGTGGGGATTGGGGGTGGTGGAAGGATTGACTGCTGAGGTGATGCAATGGGACATTTTCCTCTTTATATATTTATAGACATCCTGGTGGAGTTCAGAGATGCTTCAGACACTAAGCTTTAAATATAACTAGCCTTATGTAAGTGAAATGGATAAAATAAGGAATTCAAGGATGGTCCTACTGGGCAAAAGTTTCTATTTTAACCAGTGGCTACCCATATTCTTTTGCAATGTCCCAAGCAGAGAAAGATGATAGAAGGCTTTCTACAGATACAGTCCATCATCCCCAGTTGTTGACATTTGGATAGAAACTCAGAAAGTGAAGGCACCTTTGCACATAGATTATCCATACAGTATAAATATGCCTCAGTTTATGTATTACTTTAAAAGCTTTCTAAGTTACTGCCATCACTATACCTTAGTGTTTTTCAGACATCCCACCATACACAACCTTACACAACACATTCACAGTTTGAATACGCCTACACACTTGCAGTTGTACATGCATAATTTCTCCACAAGAATGGGATTCTGAGAAGACTGAATAGTCAGCCCATCTCTGCTTATTTAATATACCCATGAAGGAATGTTTGCTTTTGGCAGTGAATTCTGCAAGGTAATTATACTGTATCTGAAGATGTGTCTGTTTTGCTCTTGCTAAAGAATGCTGTTGGGTAACTATGTAATATGTTACTTCAAAGCTTTGTTCTTAAATCTGTAGCCGAGCCTGGCTTAGTACACACAGCTTCTCTTCTTTCAGATCTCTGCTAAGTGTGTAGAAAATTGAGGATTAAAAGTGCATGTGGCTGGAAGTATGACTAGAAGGAATGGTTCTTCTCCATATAGTATCAGCCCTCTGAATGAAGGGCTAACAAGGAGATGGAGGTTTTTGGTAGTCTAGACATGTCTATTGTAAAGAATGTATTGTGTTATTTTAGAGGAAAGCTGGGGAAGAAATGGCACAGTACTATGTGTGATTCTGATTTCCCAGCTGAGTGATCACAATTGCCAGGTAGGCAAGTCGTCAACCTCTGATAATAATTATCATGTTTTTTTCACAGCATTTGCTGCTCAAGATTTTCTTCGCCTATTTTTATACTTATTTCAACAATTTACCATTTGTGTTTGTGTGTGTGTGTGTGTGCACGCGCGCACACACACACACACACACACACACACACACACACACACACACACACACACACACACACACACACACACACACACACACACACACACACACAGATGGGAGAGGGAGTTTGATCCCCCGTCAGCATTCCCTTGCTTTTATTAAAGCTTCTGTACAAAAATGGTGCCCTTAGCCTCTTTGTATTCTTTGAGAAGAACCTCTGTGTATATTGAGAAAACAGGTCATTTGGATTCCTACCAGGCATGACAGTTTTAAAATAATCTGTCAAAAACACACTTAACAGTTACAATTCACTTTTGAAAGCAAGGGGATAAAATGGGGAGGGGGAAAGAGAACTCTGAGTGTAACAAACAAGAGAGACTTTCTTTTCTTTCCCTCCTGAGCTGTGAGCAGAATATATGTGCACATAGCAGTATATTGCCAGGCACTGCGTATTTAGAATGAAGTTTTGAACTGACCCTTCAGAACACTGGGGATCATCTCTCCAGTTCTCCGCTTAAGCTTTGCCAACAGGACTGCACAGAACTGCTATTTGGCAACCTTTTCAAAACAATGTATTAATTCCTTTAGTGAGCATCTTTATCACCAATTACAACCAAAACACTCTTAAACGAATTGTAAAAAGGCAATGGCAGAATGGGTTGTTTTCTCAAGCACCCATCTCAACTTCCCATTAAAACACATATGTTTCCATGTTAGACTTCCTATTTATAGTCCATTTCTAACTCAAAGTTGTTGGGGGGTAGGGAGAGATTAGGATCACGCACAGCCCTATTCTCCCAGCAAAAAAATCCCTTTGGCCAGCAGAAAAGCCTTCTGTTGGAAGAGTCCTTTTCTGCCAACTGACCTCAACAATGTCCTGGAAGAACTGCTCTACCAAGAAGGATCTGATAGCAAAAAGAGTGGAGAGTGTGGGAGCAGTAGGATGAGGCCCTAGGTGTGTTGATTAGCAAGACCAGACTCAAGTCTCCTCCAGCCCATGGACACAGCCACAGTGCTCCCACACATTCAGGCCAAGAAGAAGTTAGTTCCTGGGCTAGGAGGGGTTTGGATCTAGGATGGCTTCAGCTGTCCTTCCAGTTGACCTCATGGAATGGCTGGAATTTCCCTGTCTTGAAGTCTATATACTTAAGTTGTAGTGGTAGGATTTTGTTTCTAACAGATTGTGTGTGTATTATTTTTCCTCTTGGACACAAAACATTAATCAGTTTCTGTAAGTTGATGTAAACATTCCAGTTTCACTAAAATACTTTTCTACAAAACCACAAGTTGATTTTTTACTAGAGATGGGCACAAAATGGAAAAATACCATTTTGTTTAGTTTTGTTTCATTTCTGTAGTAGTTTCATTTTTTTGTAACAATTTTTAAAGTAGTTTTGTAATGAAATGAAACACAATGAAATGAAATGCTATGCTCCCCTGGGCCCTAAAGGACCAAAATGGCAGGGGAGTTTCCTCAAGCAATTCTAGGTAATCCCCTGAAATTTGGGAAGGTTTGGGGTTCAGGGGGCTGAGTTATGAAGCTCCAAAGGAGGTGCCTCTAGGGGGAAATTTATTGGATTTGGAAGACAAGTTGTGGCTCACCTGCAACTTGGCTTCCGAAGTTCAGAATCCAATTAGAAAGTTTGTCTCCTAGAGGCACCCATTTATCAATGGCAGGGGAGTCCAAGCTTTTCCCTGAAAGCCCCCTGTACCGGAGGCCTTTAAGTAATTGCTGGACTGCTGGATAGATAATCATTAGATGATTATCCATTGGGTATGTTCCAGCTCTGGATTTCATATATTGAGTATAGGTTTGAGAAAATGGCTTGCAATATGCTATCTGAAGCTAAGATTCTGTTATTCTCTGAAAGGCCACTATTCTGGGATATACATGTGAACATATAGTATTACAAAACAAGAGGTGGGAAATAGGCAAAATCAGTGTCCATGCTTGACAATGTTTATGTAAATGTATTTCCTGATGCACTCAGAAGAGAAACTTTGAGTTTCAGTAAGATTTGCTTGAGCTGCAAGTTCTTCCAGAACGCATCAGGAAGGAGAATCACATGATTGTAAGCCGCCCAGAGACCTTTGGGTAGTGGGCGGCATATAAGTTGAATAAATAAATAAATAAATAAAATAAATGTAGGTTTGCTCTGTCGGGGCTGCACCTCTAATTTCAGCTGAAAGTTCCATCACTGGCTCCAACCAAATATTTGCACATTAAGCATGGATGGTTGTAATAGGAATTCTACATGCAAAAAAGAGCAAAAATTTGTCTGGGAACCTTACTCATCTCTTACATTAGTTGGGAGTAGAGATGGGCACGACTTAGGGGTATTCCCGTTTCCGTTTCTGTTACTTCAGAGACTTCTGGGATGTGCCAATCGGGCATAAACAGCCCACTAATCGTAGCCCAAACCCAAACCCGAACCCTAACCCTAACCCATACGCCAGTCCACTGTCCTTCTAAGTGGGTCAGAGAGGCACCCAGAGGTGCATCCCAATACTCACCCTAACCTCACCCGTAACTAGCCTAACCCTAGCCCTTGCGCTAACCCGTCTTAACCCTAAGCCAGATCTACTTGCATTGCACTACATGCAACTACGTGAGACACAGTGGGTGCAAAGAGTCTGCCAGTCCGTCACTTGTGGCTCTGGCTGACTCCTGCAGCTCCCTCCAGGAGCCCGCTACCCCCCAAACCAGTACTAATGACAATGAAAAAACAAAAAAACGAACCAACTAATTTTTGTGAAATTTCACGAAAAACGGAAACGAGCCAAAACGGACTGCCTCCGACACGCGACAACTCGAAAACGTCATTTTCCCTAGTCGTGCCCATCTCTAGTTGGGAGGTAGATTAACCCTCTATTTTTGGCTTTTCTAAAGTAAGGGCTCCACATTTCCATCAAACTACTCTATATAGGAATTGAAAGTTCTGATCCTACTGGCTTTTGAAATAAGCCTCGGACCCTGGAAAATTCAAGCAGCCCAATGATTTCCATAACCTTCTATGTGCCTTTCAGATTTGGCTGTTTGCTTTGATATTGAAACCTCTAATAGAAAAATCTCATCAACATCCATTTTGTGATGCATTCTAAGATAAGTTTATTGGTTTATCACTTGTCAATGTGTGCAGATGTGGAATGATTATTAGCTTTGTAAATATCATCTTAAGTTGGTGCCATCATTTTAAATTTGTTTGAAGGAAATCCCATGTTATTTTATTGACATATTGTAGAATATGATCACATTGCCGCCCATTCTTTGCCTGCTCTTTCCTGTACAAACAGAAACATGTGTTGGCTTTAATGTGCTGCAGACTTGCCCCAGATTCGCACAATCTGACAAAGGCATACTTAGAGTATTGAGTAGCTCCATTACTGGCCTGAAAAGTTGTATCACATGCAGCCTTGCCTTTTGTGCAACAGTTTCTGCAGGGTCTTCAGCAATCAAGGTTTTCTAATGCCCACATTTAACTTTATCCATTTTTTTCTCTGTTGAATACCTTATGACAAGTAGTTATTTTATCCACCAAACATTATTGGCATCATACTCTAGTTGTTAGGACCAACTAAAGTAATCCCACTGGATTGATGTGATTTGCACAAGTGTTGGCTTACTATTTATCATCTGATTCAGTGGGTCTGCAAATTAGAACTAGCAGCTGGATATAGGTCTCCAGACTTATCTTTTTTTTGCATTGTCAGTTTTCAAATTAGAGTTTTGTTTCTTCCTGTTCTTCTTTCATTCCTATGCACACCCATCTTCTTTTATGGTGCAATCTTCATGTTACTAATTCATGTACAAAATGAAGAGTAACATGCTTGAAGTCTCAAGGAAAGTACATAGCTTCCTGATAGATGACCTGCCATTTATAATTAATGTCTAAGTGGCATTAAGCTAAATAACTCTTTATCCACTTGATCTAGGTCTTCTTCTGTTTTTCTTTTGTGTTTTTATGTACCTCCTGCAATGCAGTTTTGATCTCTTCACCAGTCCATAGTATTTTATCTGACTATAATTTGATTTACTGGAACAACATTCCCTTAATTAATGGTATTTCAATTAATGTGTCCAGATCACACCTTTTTCCCTCCTTAGCCGGCTTACAAAGGCAATCTGTTAGAACAGCTGTACAAGCAAGAAAATGCATTTTGTATTTAGAACCTAAACTGTTTTAATTGCAATAAAACTGTCTTCCTGTCAGTGATCATCAATTTCCTTTTTCATCCTCATATATTTTTGCCTCCCAAATATATGAAAAATGTGATACTTTTTCTGCCACTCCCCATTTTCATAGTGACAGTGGCTCTGGCTGGCTTCTCAAACCAAGCAAAATTAAAGCAATTAAAAAGAGAAATAATGAGATGAGCTAGGAAGGTGATACTAAAGAACATATATGTCAGGAACCTATAAATTATGGATATGTTATAATTTGTCTTGGAATCTCCCCCTTGGAGTACAGAGATTGTATAATGGGTTTCCGATGCCAAATGTGTGAAAAAGCCAACTCTAAGGTGGCAGCTGAAGCTGAGCACCTAATGTTAGATATCTAAACCATGAGAGAATCGTGTTAAAATTATTTGCTCAGTCATTGTTTCTTTTTAAACAATACATAATTGTTTAGTAAGGGTAAAGCTCTCTTGCATTATCTCTAACTTCCTGAATAAAATACCATAAGTTAATTTCATGAAGGGGAAAGACAGAAGGAAATAGATAACTTTTAGATGTTCCCCAATATGACATTCAACCCCCAAAAGAAACTGTATTTGTAGAGAGCAAATTGATAGGAGTTTAAGGGAAATTGATTTAGTTTAAATGGAGTCTAAATACAACAGTGTACAACATTTCATTGCAAAGAACACTATGAGCACATGACCTTTCAGCTCACTCAGAGTACAGCTCTGACTAGGCAAGTTGAGTGATGACAGCCAGCAGAACTGACACTAAGTCAGCTAAATCTAAATTTCTGCCGGGCAAAATATCTTAAATGATTTTAGGATGCCCAGTACCTTGGCCTACTTTTCTACTGTCTTAGTGATTGTAACACTTATTTATTTTTTTATTTTTATTTATTTATTTATTTATTATTATTATTATTATTATTATTATTATTATTATTATTATTATTATTATTATTATTATTATTATTATTATTATTATTATTATAGTAAGGCAGCACCTGGAGTATTGTGTACAATTCTGGTCACCACATCTCAAAAAAGACATAGTGGAACTGGAAAAGATACAGAAGAGAGCAACTAAAAATGATTACTAGGGCTGGGGCATCTCCCTTATGAGGAAAGGATAAAACATTTGGGGCTCTTTTATCTAGAAAAAAGGCGCCTGAGGGGGGGATATGATTGAGACATACAAAATAATGCAGGGCATGAGTAAAATGGGTAGAGGGACACTCTTCTCCCTCACAAAATACCAGAACTAGGGGACATACACTCAAACTGAGGGCTGGGAGAGTAGACAAAAGAAAATATTTTTTTACCCAGTGTGTTGTTAGTCTGTGGAACTCCCTGCCACAGGATATGGTGATTTGGCATCTTGCCTGGATGCCTTCAAAAGGGCATTGGACAGATTCCTGGAGGAAAAGTCAATCACAGGTTACCAACTATGATGGAGATATGTAATCTCCAGACTAAAACCAGGGTACTTCAAGAACCAGATGCAGGGGAGTGGTATCAGGAGACAGGTATCTAGTCTCGTGCACTCCCAGAGGCATTTGGTGGGGCCATTGTGAAATACAGGAAGCTGGATTAGATGGGCCTTTGGCCTGACCCAGCATGGCTCTTCTTATGTTCACATCTGAGACAATTTCATCTGAGCCGGGACCCTGATTCTCTCCATTCTGCAGAATTACTGTATATCTTTCTCACAAGAAAAGAAATCCAGTGGCCATGACTCAACTTTTGGATAACCTTATCTGGACGACTGAGAATCTTCATAGACATGTTATGGCATCAATGAAGTAAGCAAATGTTTTCAATTCAGTAATTATATAACCTCTAGTAAACTGAATCATAGTAGTTTAGGATTAAGTTTAGGATTTCGGATTTCCTGACCTCAATGAAAAACTAAATGCCTACTTCGTGAATAGGCCCCACTTAACTGACAGTCAGAATTATCTTTCTGTGTATATTGTATTACAGAGAGGGAGGGAGGGAGGGAGGGAGGGAGGTACTGATACACTGGACTTTGGGGTGGCATCACCATAAATTATATGGACTAGGACAAAAAGTATGCTGGCTTGGATTCTTTGGGGCATTCTACCTCTCTGCTTTTTTATGTCTGTAAAAACTATAGCTAGGGGTAGGTGGTCTATTCCCCATGCCAGATTTTATAGTCCTCAAAAGGGGGTGATAGTTTCAGTTATGTATCATTTAACAATCATTTTACCATTCTGGTCACAATTGCTGCTGCACATTGCACAGCTCTTTTTGCAATTATGACCGTAACATTTATTGTTCTTTATTTATTTTTATTTTTGTTGTTGTGAACCACCCATAAAAATTGCATTACATGAATGGGGTGGTATGTGAAACTACTGGAATAAAATAAAATAAACTTCCTTTAAACATAGTTCAGCTAGTCATATAACTTTTATTGGTTCACTAAGTTGTGCTCCTTGCTCAGTGCCTGCATTTCAGTACTTGCATGTATAAATGAGCCAGTATAACATCACAGGTTATACCCCTTCACATTTACCCTGGCTGCAGTGGAGTCAATTTATCCATGTATTTAAAACAGATGTGAACCATTCCCATGAAATTCAGTGCCAAAATCATTTTTCTTTTATACTTTGAAATTTGAATTAATTTAATCAGAATTGAACGGGTAACCATATAGGAGAAATGTAAATTATAAGTCTACAAACATCTGAGATATTTTTAAGGAAATGACTGTCCTTTTTAATAGCTGGGTGGGATGGTGACTAACACAGCATTTTCAATTAGTCTCCAGGTCATTAATGTTGATTACACTCTTCTTCTTACCATAAGTCGTTATTTAATGAAAATGTATGCCTCCCACTAAACAGCCATGTAGTTAAAGAACAATACAGCAGGATTTGATTGCCCTATTAACCATAATCATCATGAGACTGGAAGTAATAATTTAATAACTTGCATTATTGTACTATTTTTGGTGGTGCTCATTTAGCTACATACTACAATGGTATCTGTAATAAAAAATTTACTTGGCAGAGGTAATTCATAGGTGAATGTAAGCAGTCATTTAAATAAAAGACCTGATGGTACTCCAGTAGCTACCAATGAAATTTGCACAATAAAATGGGTGGAGACTTCAAATATATGCTCTTGAGAGTTCTTAGGGGAAAGTTCTTCAGCACAGTGTCCTGGACCTCAGCTACATTCAATTTCTATCATGCTTGCATACTTGCTCATGACATGACCTGATCCAAATCCCATAACATTTGTGGAATGAAAGAGATTAAATTAACAGGGGGAAATAATCATAACTGTTTTGTCCCTCTTTTGCAACCAGCAGCCCTGACATAACTGATTCCGGTGTAATTAATCTGATCCATGCAATTCTTTCACAGAACTGGAATACAATGGTGGGTCTGGCAAGGAGAATTCTCTCTGCAGTGCACATGCTAAACAAAAGTCCCTGAGCAAACTACATGTGCTATTAAACCTGCCACTTGTACTTAATGTCAATCCTTTTAAAATGCAAACAGCAACATTTTGATTTCAAGACTGGGACATTTTGGCAGTGAGAGGTAACTATTTCCCTCCCTCACCTGACAAAACTAAACAACAACAACCCCCACCCCCACCCCAAAATGGCCATTTATTTATTTTATTTATGTATTTGAAATATTTCTGTCCCATCATTCTCCCGGAAAGCACCCATATGCATCAGGAGGATAGGGTCTATTTATGTATTTATTTATTTTTGCAGAGCCCCAAGTGCTGATCGGCTATAGCGAGGGTTGGCTGAGGGTGCTGTTTTTTTTTAAACGAGAACCAGCCATGCTACAGCTGATCAGCACCTTTTAAAATCGGAAGACCTCCCCAACACAAGGAAGGAGAAGACGCTGGATTGCGGGAACGAAAAATGAAACAGAACAATACAAAAATGTTTGTTTCATTTCATTTCATTTTCCCTTGAGGGGGCAGTTAATAATGATTTTAAAAATTCTTTTCATGCCCATTTCCAGATCAGAGAGGTTGAGTGAGTGTTTGATTCCTCATTGTGCTGTCCAGGGAAAGAGCAAGCCTTCATAGCTTTGGACATGCTTCACAAACCCCAAATGTCCCCAGAAGGGAATGAAAATTTAGAGTACTCCACACCTAGAAAACTCTAATAATTGGTGTACTACAGCAGTTTATCCAGTGTACAGCAGCCAAAACTGTGCTCATGATCTGGGTTTCAATTCCAGGTAGCCAGCTCATGGTTCTGAGGTTGGTAAAAGGAGTACCCAGCTCACAATTAAACTGTAAAATGCCCAGATAGTGCTTTGAGCACTTTGGAGCAGTATATAAGGAGCACATTTTGCTTTTTGCTTTTTTGACTTAACTGGGCATGAGTATCATTATTGATTGCTCAGGCATGTTCCTCAGAGGAAACTGTTGTAACATTAATGGACTGGAACAATCTGATGATCTGCTATATTTACTTATTAGTTTGATACTCATTCTCCTCTCTTTCCTTCTCTTCTTCCTTACTTAGTGGGAGGGACAAATCACTCTTGCCAAACTTCTCAACTTTCTGCTTGCAGAGGGTTCTTCACTATCCACTGAGGTTGCTATAATGAACTTCTACATTGCTTAGTGGGTTAAGTATCTGGCTGGAGAGTCAGAGGTTGAGAATTTGATACCTCATTGTGCCTCCTTGACAGAGGATGGACTTGATAACCTATAGATTTCCTTCCATGTCTTCAGTTCAAGGAGGAGGAGGAGGAGGAGGAGGAGGAGGATAGGCCAACTGATCCTTGAGTTGCATATTGTTCAGTCTTAATGTAAATCAAAAAGAGATATCTACTGCTTCATTACGGCACTGTTTTGGATAAAAGGAAATTTCTTCAGACCTATTGTTATGTCTGAATAAAAGCTGAATTCCACCTCAACATCAGTCCCAGACACTGAGGGTGGATATTTGTATTTTATTGGAAAATGTGCATCTAGAGCCTGAAACCTCCCCCTGATAGTTGTTTAACAGTTTCACATCTCAGTTGTTTTTTATTCTTCCATTTGTATTTAAGTCAAAAAATACATTCATGTTTTTCCATTTTCCATTTATTTTATCATTGGTAGTCTCATTGGCAAGGGAAAACTGGATTGAACTCAATACTCTTGGCAGACTTGCAAATGGGAATATTTGGACATGTTGGAAATAAGTGATGATATCATTCTTGGTTCCTGTCAAATGTTGCTATGCCTTTATTATACCCAGACATACCTTTCTTTTATGACTCTCAAGGGAGATACAGGTATAAAGTGGTACCTCAGTTTACAAATGCCTCAGTTAACATAATTTTCGGTTTACAAATGAAAATCCATTGAAAATCATGCTTTGGTTTATGATTTTCCCCCTGCAGTGCCTCAGTTTACAATTATTTAAGGTTTATAGCACCACCCCAATGCATGCTGAAATCTGCATTTCAGTTTAAGAACACATTAAATACATAATCTGAGGTACCACTGTATATTGTTTATGAATTTTACTGCCCTCTTGGAATTTACTCAAGACTAAATTGAACCCTGGTTTGGGGGTGAATAGATGTTACACATCTAGTTGAGTATAACAGAACAATAAAGCTATGTGCTCAGTCCAACAGACATTCATATCTGTGTGCATGTGAATCTATCAACTTCAGCTTCTTCTATGTCAGTGCTACTGAATATTCATAATCTATTTTGTAATCTGACAGATCTTGATTTCTAACACAGGCCTTTTATTCATGATATTTCAGCTGTGTCACTGCTGTATTTTTAAAATAGATACTTCAGTGGCAGATGGTATAAATGGGCATTCATTTAATTTACAGGCTTATCCTTGCTTGACTGCTGTTTTTGGCATCATACACATCATTTTAACTTTAGGCCAGTTAGAGCCATTCCTGTCAATGACAAGGGAAATTCTTCTGGGGTCAGTTTAGCCTATGGCTTAGCTGCTTGTGTCCTTTCTGTGTGGGTTTATCCTGAACAAAAAGCTTTCAGAGGCCATAAACGAACATTGCTTTGTTCCATTTTGTCTACCATTTGTTAGCTATTTAGCACTGGCTCTCCATTTCCTCACCAGCCTTGAAAGCTAGTCAGTGCTCCAGCCATATTTCTTGGGCTGGCAGCCAGCACTGATACTATGTAATCCTTGACACATTGTCAGGGTGGAAGAAAACACTAGAGGGAAGACAAATGCTGTGGTGGTCACCTAGCTTAGGTCACTGAGCCAAAGAGTCAGAGCTGTGTGCATAACTCATGAGGAGAACAGCATGGTATTCTCTCCTCTCCTACCACTGTACTCCTCTCCCTTTCCATTACATCTGACATTTTAGAAACTGTGCTTTGTGCCCCCAAGCCCGGAAATAAAGAGGCAAGACAACTCCAGCTTTTGGGGTACGAACGGGCCACAACTTTATTTATAACTTATAAATTTGTTAACTGGGTTAGTCAGGACCTGTGAAGGGGACCTGAACCATAGTGCAAACAGGTAACGGAATGGGATGAAATCCCTCAGCCAACAAGCTCTGTATTCAGGGAGATTTGCCCAGGCGAGATGCTGCCCACCTGTTCAGTATCACACCCGGATGGGCAAATCTGCTAGCCCGGCACAGCCCTCAGGAGGCCTAAAGTCACTTGCTAACTTTCTTTGTCTGCTGACATAGGCAATGGTGATAGACTGAGTTCGAGTGCTGTCTAGTGCTGTAAGGGCGACTTATTAGAGCTTTACCTGGATACGGTTACCAGTTGCACTACCCGCCACCATAAGAGGCTAGGGCTCTTACGCCAACCAGCCGAGCAGCTCGGCCCTCAGGCCCCCCCTGCAGATCCGACAGGAAAATTTCTAGGCCAGGGGGAGACAGGTGGACACCATCTCTTCTGTACATGTGAGGGGCACGCCCGGAGATACCTGGATAGGCTATAATGGACCCATGTCCGTGCCGAAAGAAACTGGTGATCTCACAATTTACCATCCTGAGGGCTCTGCCCACCAGTCTAGGTTCATGGGCTGACCGCCACTCTAAGCGTGGGATCAACGCAGACCAGATGATATGGGTTCTAGGGAAATGAAACAAGAATTCACTCAAGTCTCGAATGATCTTGAGGAGTAGAACATCACCTGGCATTCGGGCCAAATTGTTGCTGCCCAGGTGCAGCAACAGAACATCTGGTGGGTTGTTCAGAGGAATACAGCATGCCCAATGGCAGAACTCAGCCCACAGCATGCTTCTGTGACCCAGCCATTCAACGGTGGCACTCGCGCCCAGGCCCAACTCTCGGCCCCAATGAGAGCTCACAGCATACGTGGCTGCCCAGAAGACAAAGCTATGGCCAAAGATGACCACTGTGCCTCTTGTCTTCACAACAAAACTTCTGCGACCTCCAATGGCCAATATGCTGAATGCCAGCTGCATCGTAGCCCAAGGCTGCTGCCATGGAGGCCGCCCCAATTCTGAATGAGTGGGAGCCAAAATGCCACCCCACAATACCTGCCCTGGCCAGGGAGGCAACAGTTATAGTCCAAAATTGGTAATGGGAAATCGGGGTCCCATTCTCGTGGGTAAAAAGATACCCAGGGGCATTGCCCCTAAGGGACAGGTAATCACGAAGGGCCCAGAGTGGGCATATAGCAGCAAGGTGACAAGGGCCCAGTAATAGCTCATGTCCCCTGGCCCATTGGCCTGTTTTGGACCTCCGAATGCACAGCAAGAAGCCCTACGGAAGCCAGCAGAGGTCAAATCTAAGGAGGGCAGTAGAGGACAAATCTGACTTGGAAGATGCAAGCAACTCGCTAATGCGAAGTGCAGCAAAGAAAGCTACCAGGGCAGCCATCCTGAATAACGCTGCCTCAAATGGCTCCTTGCAAACTACCAGCCACTGGTCTGTAAGCCGGGACAAAATCTTGGGAGTAAACGGGGCCCGGGCGTCTGCCACATTCCTTAGCCAAACCCTCCAACATCTTCTGTGGCAAGTCTCCCTATGGGTGCTCAAAGCGCTGGGCCCTGGCATAGAATGCCAAGGCAGACGGCCTGCCTTGAATGGTCCAAGGGGGGGGAATCCCTTGAAGTATAGGTGAACAGCAAATTGGGTCAGTTGATCAGGGGTGGCCGGCAACAGCAAGGAAAATCCCTCCTGGGCACAAAATCTCACATATTCATTGCAAGCGGCCACATAGGCCCGCCGAGTCCTAGGGGCCAGGGCAAGTGTCAGTGCCCGGTGAGCTTCTACCTGCCAAAAGACCATACCTCGTCGGGGAGGGTCACGGGCTCGGGTGACGCCAGAGGGGCCAGCAGCCAGCAGCGCTCCATCTGTTGGCATGAGAAGGCATTGGCAATCTCATTCCTGACCCCCGACACATGGCAAGCCTGAAACACTACATTAAACTCTAGACATTTAAGGATCAGGGCACGGACAATCCTCATGATTCGAGGAGAGCAGGAAGATAAGGTGTTAACCACACGGACCACTGCCTGGTTGTCACTCCAGAAATGGACAGCCGTGTTAGCCCAAGATTTCGCCCACAGCCAAACTGCACCAATGATGGGGAACAGTTCAAGGAAAGTGAGGTCCCTGGTGATGCCGGCCGCTGACCAGTGGGCAGGCCATATGCCAGCACACCACTGGTTCTGATAAAAGATACCATAGCCATAGGCTCCAGACACATCCATCTGTACCTGCAGCATGGCACATAGCATAAGCTCGGAACACCAGAAGGAAACCCCATTGAACTGGGACAAGAACCGAAGCCATACGCTAAGGTCCTCCAGCATCACAGCGGAAATCTTCCTACGGTGATGGGGCTTGTGCAGCCCAGCCATGGCCTCACAGAGCCGCCTAAGGAACACCCTGCCTGGCGTGAGGACCCTGCAGGCAAAGTTAAGGTGGCCAATGACAACCTGAAGCTCCCTAAGGGAGGCTTTGTGCCTGTCTAGGAGGCTGCACAAGAGGCCCCTGAGGTCACTAAGTTTGGCCTCCGGCAGCCTGCTGGACTGCCATATCCAACTCAATGCCCAAGAATGTGATGCAAGTGGAAGGGCCTTCGGTTTTTTCCTTAGCTAAAGGAACTCCCAGCTCGGCCACCAAATGTTTGAACTCTGCCATCAGGAAGGCACAAAGGCCAGAGCCAGTGGCACCACAGAAGAGATAGTCATCTAAGTAATGCACTACAAGATGGCTTCCCATTCTCTCCCTAAAGGCCCACTCCAAGAAGCGACTAAATGCCTCCACTAAATGGAGCAGCCACAAAATGGAGCAGCCAAAAGGGAGTGCCCTGTCTGCATAAAATTTTCCCTCAAAGGGAAACCATTGATATGGCAGTGTCGAGGGACGTGTACCAGACCGTACACCACTTGTGAGGGATACTACCATTGACTGATGATCCCTCTGGGTAGGACAGCTCGTGGATACACCTGTACTCACCCGAGGCTTTTTTAGGTACAATGCCAAGAGACGACACATGAAAGTGGGGAGTGGGGAAGCAGGGAATGGGCCCAACACATGGCCCTCCGCCACTTCCTTGTTAATCTTCTCCCTCACCAGGTCCTCAAAGCCCTTTATTGATTTCAAATTGCTAGCCAACATGGGTTCTCTGGGTCCCAAGGCAGGAATGCTGAAACCGAAGAGAAAACCCTGGAGGAGGTACAGGGTGGCTACCCTGTCAGGGTAGCGCCAGAGCCATCGACACAGGGGATTGAGTTTTATGGGGCTAGGTCCCTTTAGGAACTGAACCCGCTCCAGAGGAATTCTTCTTAGCCCTGTTGTTGTGGCCTGGGGATGAGGTCTGCCTGCCCTTGGGGCAAGCTGTCGCAGCATGGGCACTACCACAGCCAGAGCAGATGTGCTTAAATTTGCACTGCCATCAGTTGCAGGAGCCCTTGGAGTTAAACTCCCAGCAGGCCAGGCAGGGTTGAACTGCCTGGCCAGCCGCAGGGCAGGCCAAAGCCAACTGGCCAGTTCTGCAGACCAGATGGCCACTGTTGAAGTGATAAGCAGAGATGGGTTGGGCCGGGGACATGATCTTCGTCTACAGCGGTCTGTATGGTTTGTCCCAATGAAGGTTGGGAGAACAAGCTGCGCGCATGTGGAAACGTTCATCATACCGCAGCCACGCTGACCCAGCAAAATCCAAATGGGCACAGTGTATGGTATCCATGTATTCCACTAAGGCCAGACCACGTTCTGGGTGTGCCTTTATAATGGTCGCAGCATAGATGAAAAATGCTGAAAGCCAATTAGTCCAGCATCTTTCTGGCTTGCATCTATGAAGTGCCTCCCGCTCTTTCTCATCCAGCCTCTTAAAAGACTCCCGGTCAATCTCCCTATTGAACAGGTCAAATAAGTCCACATAGCTACCACTAAGAATTTTATCAATGGCAGCTTGTGAAAGGTGTTCTCCTAGCGGCACACACTCATCACCCTCCAGCAATTCCAACAGAGATACTACTGAGGTGCTAACAGGAGGGCTAGCCTGCACTGCTATATCCTGGGTAACAGGATGCCTTTGGGATAAGGAGCCAGGCTCCTGCCTAGGGAGGACCCTGGCTGAAACTACTGACAAAGTGGGGAGCGCCCCAATGACAGGCCCAGAAGGGGCCGAGTCCACTGGCCGACCTGTAAGGGTGACTGACCGTGGGGGAGGCCCCCACGGCCATGGGCAGGAAGGAGTGGAGGTGCATTGTGCCAAAGACTCACCCAATGCTTGGGTCCCTGAAGACGATGCTGTACCTGCTGGGCTGCCATGGCCAGTGAAGGAAAGGTCAAGGGCCGAGTCTTGGGCAGTCTGCGCCCCATGGGTTTCCCACATAGATTCCCCCGCAGTTGAGCCACAGGTGGCCACGTTGCCAGAGGCAGACACCTCAGAAGGGCTCGCCTGCTGGTGCTGGGCAGCAGCAGACAGCCCCTAATGGACAGCGGCAGCCAGCTCACCTTCAAGAAAAGCAATGCGTGAAAGCATTAATTCCCCCATCCTGTGCAATTCAGCCCACTTCTGGGCCTTGGTGGGGAGTCTGCCCCCATCACCCCCACCCCCAATCCCCTGGTTCGGGCTCTTGTTTGCTCAAGTTGACTGAGCTTATCCCAGATAGCCACATAGTCAGGGAGTTCTTCGTCCGAAGACGAACCAGAAAGCTGAGGGGCCAGAGTACAGGGGAGTACCCTGCATTTTGCAGGGGCCTTCTCCCTGAATATGGAAGGGTGCTTCTTGGGCGCCATGCTGCCAGCAGGGCGAGGGCCCAATGAAGCTAAGGGGAGGCCTGGCACCTCACAGCGTCAACGAGTGGTAAGCTCGGTGGGCAAGCACTATGAGGCTGGCCCCCCACAAGAGCCAGCCCAAGCCACCTGTGAGCAAATGAAGTGCCAATACTCTAATAAATATTTATTGATAATATAAAGACTGCTCGAACTAATTATCAATATCCAAAGAAATGCCGGGGTTTTTTTTTTTACTAGTATTGTATGTATGTATCCACTATTATTATTGGCTATATTGTGCTATGATGGTTATTATTTTAAGTGGTTCCATGGGTGGTTGAAGCAAACATGGACCCTGGGGCAACCACCCACAGTAGTGGGGAGTGACCGAGGACAACTGCTAGCACAAAAGGCAACGGCAGCTGGGCTGCGCGTGAGGGCACCTGAGTGTGTGCCCGAACAGCCGGCAGCCATGGCCAGGCACGAGCCTCGCTGGCTAGAGCAGCCACCGGCCATGGCCAGGCACAAGCCCCGGGTAGAGCAGCCACCGGCCGAAAGCAACTTGTGCTCGCACACAGCGAGCAGAAGATGGCAGGGCAAAGGTGGTGAGATGCGCCGCACACTCCAGGGACTGCTAGCCTAAGCCCTGCCTAAAGGCTTCCACCGAGCCGGAGAGAAGACGCCCGCCCACCCGGGTCCCTACCTACCCCTACCCCTAAACCAAACCCCGACCGTGCAGTCCACGAAGTGAACAGGGAGGCCCGGCTGAAGCATGGGCTGCCAAAGAGATGGCACATCCACCACACAAAACCACAGCAACGCTGTCGCCGCAGGCCACCTCGTCGCCGTGGATCGTCTCGCGCCGGCTGTCTCCCTCACGGGTAAGCGAGACCACTTTGCGTGGGAGTGAGGGAGCCGACTGCAGCGCACATCCAGCACTGCCAAAGATCTCACCGAAGGAGGGGTTGGAGAGGGGCGAGAGCCCTCTCATATGCTCCCGTCCCCGGGCAGAAAGTCCCAGATGGGCGCAAAGTCTTCGTGCCAAATGTCCGGGACTGGGCAGCAAACGCGCCCTTCCCCCAACAGTGTGGGGATCAGAGCTGCCCTTGTTACAGGAATCTGGCTTTTATCAGTGGGCTGAGGAGAGTAATCTTTCCTAAGGGAAGACAAGGGTCTAGGAGAGATAAACATCTCCTAAAGGAAGATAAGGGTGTGAGGACATCTTCTTTCAAGCTGAAATAGGATGTACACTCAGACATGGTACTACTTACATGTCCTATCCCAGTGCCTTTATTTCTCTTCATTTCTATAGCATTAAGACATAAAGAAGACTACCACTTATTGTCAGCATCGGCCGCCTCAGAACTGAAAGCAGAAAATACTGGCTTGTTGGCGACTATACTGCCTTATTTATCATCTTGCATGTGCAGTGCAAAATCCAGGAATCCCACATTCTTTTAATACTCACTTGTACATGAGTTCTTACCCATAAATAGGCAAACCACACTTTCCAAAAATGAACAAACAAAAACAAATGTCACTAGGGGCCTTTTCACACGATCCCTAAACTCTGCCGCAAATGGCTCCAAGCTCCGGAGCTTAAAATTGTTTCCCCACCAGCTCTGGAGTTTACAGATAATTAAGTGCGACCACACCCACCTAAGCGCGTCCCAGCGCACTTTTCAGGTACCTGCTCTCCGGAGGTGAAAATTCCTGATGCGGATATAACAGTAGTGACTGCCGGGCTCTCCTTGCTTCTGTCTGTTCTTTTTTTGCCCCCCCCCGCCCTTTTAAGAGATCTGAATGCAGTGCCGGGACGGCAGAACGAAAGGTGAGCGGCATTCTTTTCTTCCTTTTTTTCTCCCTCCTCTCACGCAGCCAGCAGCCAGCAGCCAGGAGTGTGGAGGGGGTGGGATTGCAGGAACAGCAACAAACCCCTAAGATCTCTGATCTGAATTTAAGTGGCCAGCGGATCTTAGGGGTCATGTGAAAAGGCCCTAGGCTTGATCCACACAACCAAATTAGCATTTTGTATGCTCTATGTATTTCTTTTCTAGTATACATAATAGATTATTTCCTTAGATCTAGGTAACAAGGATGTGCATTCTGACTAAAGTCTACATTGGGCTTTAGCCTAGCAACCTAAGGCATTTTCACCCTATTTTGAGTTGATATATGGTGTTCAATAACACTGTGTGTGATTCACAGACAGCATGACCATTGGTTTAAACGAAGGATGTGCAGAAATAGTTCTGTCTCCATGCTGCCACTCACCCGCATCTACTTAAAGAAAGGAAAATAAGAAAGAAAAGCTCATTCTCCACTAATCCAGAGGTGGTCAGATTTTCCTAAATTTTCTTAATGTGAGACTCTTTGGGAGTTTTAGATTCATTCATACCATTGCTTAGCACTGGACATGCTGTTTGGGAGTAATGTAATCCTAAACATCTTGCAAGCACAACCATGAGAAAAATCTTCCTCTAGTTTTTCCAGGTTGGACATATGTATTAATTTTGGAAGGAGGCTAGTATACCTGCACTTATGGCTTATGGGCTGTTTTTGCCCCATACTTTGCAATCTGTTTTAAAGAAGCTAGATCATTCTCAGTATGTTACCACAGTATAACCTGACTGATCCCCTCCCCAACCAATGACCCAAGATTCTGTTCCTCATTTATGTGGATCCTGTGGATGATCATTGACAAGATACTAATTTGCCAGCAAAATGTGAAAATGAGATTACTTTCTGATCGTAGTTCACGAGAGATCTTGGTAGATTTCAGATATGATTGTCCGAGCCGAGTGCAAAGAATCAACATAATAAAATAATTTCAACGAGATAATGAAAAACCATGAAGAAAGGGTTGAAGTAGAATTCCTGTGATAAACCAGAGTTTGAGAATCATTTTTTCTTCCTCATACACACACACACACACACACAAAATATCAGATGATATTGGGATATGGAGAAAACCTTCCTATATGAGTAGGTTGGAAAAGTCTTGGGCGACAGGGATTTCCAGGTATTCTGCTCTTATACTCTCTGTTGTTATACTCTGTCAAATAACTTTCAGTTCATTGTGACCCTTTAAATTAGAGTAAAAGACAATAATGTGGGGAAAATTGAGGGTGACAGAAAAAGATGAAGACCTAACAGCAGGTTGACTGACTCAATAAAAGAAGTCATGGATGTCCTTTGTCAAGACCAAACAGAGCTGTTAATGACAGGACTTTGGACATTTTTAATTCCTAGGGTTCACATAAAGAAGCAGTGACTTGATTACAAATATCAGCAAAAAGCAATGTTAATAGGTTTGAAATTTTTATCCCTTTAGTATTACATGTGAATCACATATGATTCTATCAAGGCAAAACTTACACAGGGATGTACATGCAAGAAGTAATTCCAGAGTTTGAAAAGTAACTGCCTTGGAGCAAAGCTCCCTTTGCAGTGTTTGGAAATAAAGTGTCAAAAGTAATACATGAATTTTAAATGTACAACTTTCTGTACCAAAGCCAAAACAGGATCCTCAAAATGCAATAATTCAAATAATACTTAAAATCTAATGTTGAAAAATGATATTTAAAATCTCATGTTTAAACTAATATTTGTAATCTAGTGCTTTTAAAAAGAGTTTTAAAAATAAGATTAACAGGAGTTTAACACATCAAAAATGTCAGTTCCCTGTCCCTCTGCAGAGGGAAGTATGCCAGTTTATATTATCTCTCCCCATAACAGAAAACAGAACCATAATTCCTAGTTTTAAAAAAAAACAACAAAAACAGATGTGTACTGGGTAGCCCATCTGCCATAATACCTGGGAACTTTCTTTAATACAGTCATAACTAAATATCTTGGATGTTTCTCTGGGAACTATAGTCTGAGACAATGAGGAGTCCCATGGTTAGGAGCTGATGCTATATAAATATCTAATTGATATCCCCAGGTTTACTTATCTTTTTCATTTTCACTGTTCCTTGTATGTGCAGTATGAGGCTGGAGCTTTCTTGCCCTTAGTGGGCACATTTATTTTGCCTTCATATGAGTTTCCAAAGGGAAACACTAAACCACAAATTTAGATGAGGCCCCCTTTCTTCTAGGTGATAAGAAATGATTATGCTCTGGCCATCTTTTCAAAATGTTCCTCGTACAGGTGGACAAACAAGAAATACCTTATGGATATGCAGAAATGCCTTTACTTGCAGAAAACCTTTTTATTTCTCTCAATATTCACACATCTCAGCAGCCTTCTGGTAAGATAATGGGAAATTTGTAGAGAAAGTAAGGGCGTTTATACACGACCCCTAAGCTGTGCTGCAAATGGCTCCCAGCTCCGGAGCTTAGAAATGTTTCCCCACCAGCTCCGGAGTTTGCAGACAATTAAGTGTGACCCTGCCCACTTTAGCGCGACCCAGCGCATTTTTCATGTACCTGCTCTCTGGAGGTGAAAAAAATTTGATGTGGATAAGAGTGCCAGGCTCTCCTCGCTTGTCTGTTTTTTTTTTGCCTCCCGCCCCTTTAAGAGCCCCTTGAGAAGGAACCAGGAAGTAACGGGGCTCGTGGCCAACTTCGACCGGCATCGGCAGGTTAGTAAAGGCTTCTTTTGTCCTTTTTTCCCTCCCCCCCTCACGCCGACAGGAAGTGCTGAGGGGTGGGGACGCAGGAACTGAAACGAACCCCCAAGATCTCTGGTCCGAATTTAAGGGACCAACGGATCTTAGGGGTCATGTTAAAAGGCCCTAAGACATCACTGCTCCTTCAACCGCACATCTCTAGGACCACTTGACCCAAGTCTAGTGGTTAGAATAAGATTAGCATCAAAACTGTGACTTCAACCAGGTGTGTGTGTGTGTTCTGAAAGCAGCTTAATTAGTAAGATTATTTACTGTTTTGCTTGATACCTCATCTATATGGTTGCTATGATACTTCATTGATCATGCCCTTCCTTGGTTACACATTGCACCTGTGCAGCTATTTTAGCACTTGCTGCTTTTAAAACATCGAGGATTTTGCCGATGAAAGAAATAAACAAGCAAATACCCTAATCCTGCCACAACAATAACTTGTAGAAGCAAGTACCAAGCAGACTTCCACATAAAAGGTTCTGGCCATTTCAGTTTATTGATTTAGCGGCGTGCACTGCATTTCAATGTGGAACACAGTTTATGTTGTTTTATTTTTCCCTCCCTTTAAAATGGCACTCCCTCCCCCAACCCTTTGGTTGAGAGAGAAAATAAAGGATGGACACGCTACCCTCTTTCCTTTTAGATATATTATTAAGAATCAGAAATGTGCTGCTATTGTGGTGCCACTGATCTCTGACAAATATTGTAAATCGAGCCACAGTCTTTCTACAGCAGAGAGATTTTCCACAAGAGGCCTAAATGGGACGTCTCAAGCCCTCTTACAAAAGCTATTGTACTTCACGCTCTCGACAGGCACCCTAAAGGCCTTTTAACTATAGTTTCTTTTCGATCATTTTCCCAAACCCCCTCTTCTGCAATTAGGAACTTCTGCCAAATAAAGGTCACTATTTGATTGTAAAGGCCTTTGTCAGAAATTGGATTCAGATTCCTTGCACTGCATAATGAATTGAGCACATGCATCTAATCTGTTTAGTTACCCAAAAGAGTTATGGATCTACAATTTTACTGCACAGCAGAGCAAATCAACATTTTACAATGCAACTCTTAAAAAAGGAGGTGGCCCAAACATAAATTTATTATTTTTAACCTTGATTTCAGCTCATTACTAAATTTAGCACAAGTGTAGTAGACAGTCTGCTCCTGCTCTGTGTCAAATTTAGGTAAGTCTGGTCAAATGAGTTTCGAGTCATGATTTTTAAAAAAATTGGAACTGTTTAATGCCTGTGCAAAAATGGGCAACCCTAAACATCCCCAAGATTTAAAATAGCTCATATAAACTGAAAAGACCATCTTGCTTATCTTGAAAGGGAATGCTTTCATATCTGGAAAGGATCTAAGCCACAAGGCCTGAAATATTGGTCCTAAAGAAAAAAAAAACAGTGTTGCTTTAAAGAAAGTAATACAGTGACAGTTCTCCAAAAAGTTATATATTGCCATGTATCCTCAGAGAATACCATGCCGGTGTTGCCAACAGGTAAAAGGAAGCTAAGCTTTACATAACCAAGAATAGTTTGAATGTTGACATCTCCAATGGTCTATAGCAGTGATGGCAAACTTTTTAGAGACCGAGTGCCCAAACTTGGATTCAAAACCCACTAATTTTTTGCAAAGTGCCAATACAAAGTGGATAAAGGGACACTCTTCTCCCTCTCACAAAATACCAGGATGGGGTCTGACCAGAGCAGAATAGTGTGGTACTATCACTTCCCTTGATCTAGAAACAATGCTTCTGTTGATGCAACCAAGAATCATGTTGGCTTTCTTGGCCACCGCATCACACTGCTGAGTCATATTCAATTTGTGGTCCACCAAGACTCCCAGATCCCTTTCACAGGTACTATTTTCCAGCCATGTGTCTCCCATCCTATATCTGTACAATTCATTCTTTTTACCCAGATGCACCACCCTAGATTTCCCTCTGTTGAACCCCATTCTGTTAGCTTTGACCCAGCACTCTTGTCTGTCACGTTCTTTTGGATTTTCAGCCTATCTTCTAGAGAATTAGCAACCCCTCCCAATTTGGTATCATCTGCAAATTTGAACAGCCTACTCTCTATTCCTTCCTCCAAGTCATTGATAAAGATATTAAATAGCACCAGACCCAGAACAAAACCCTGGGGCACCCCACTGGCCACGTCTCTCCAAGCTGAAGAGAAGCCATTTATGATCACCCTTTGGGTGCGATCAGTCAACCAATTACAAATCCATCTAACCGTGGCACTATCTATCCCACTTCTACTAATTTCTATGCAAGTATACCATGGGGAAACCTTATTGAAGACCTTACTGAAATCTAGATAAGCAATATCCACAGTGTTCCCCTCATCCATCAGGACTGTAATTCTATCAAAGAAAGAGATCAAATTGGTCTGGCATGTTTTGTTTTTAAGAAATCAGTGTTGACTTCTCAAAATGATAGCATTGCTAGTCAAATAATTACAGACTGCCTGTGTAATAATTTGTTCTAGAGTCTTGCCAGGAACTGAAGTCAAGTTGACTTGGCAGTAATTGTTTGGGTCCTCCCCCCCCCCCTTTTGAAGATAGGGACAATATTCACCCTGCTCCAATCTATGGGGACTTCCCCTGTTCTCCAGGACTTCTTCGATATTATTGCCAATGGTTCTGAAATTACTTCCACCAGTTCTTTTAATATCCTTGGGTGTAATTCATCTGGCGCAGGAGACTTAAATTCATTTAATGTTTCCAGGTGTTCCTGTACTACCTCTCTACAGCAGATATATTTTATTTATTTATTTTTGAGTATTTTTACCCTGCCTTTCTCTTTGGAAAAGGACCCATGTCACAAAAAGGCAGCTAATAGGGTGGTACCTCTACTTATGAGTTTAATCCATTTTGAATGCATGCCCTTAAGTCGATCAAATCTTAAGTAGAGCAGCCTTATCTAAAAAAAACATTGAAAAAATATTTTAAGTGTATCTAAAATTGCATCTAAAATTCGTAAGGCAGCAGTTAAAACACCAATGGTTTTTCGCTCTTAACTCGAATTGCTCTTAAGCTGTACAAGTAGAGGTACCACTCTAATTTTTCATAACTTTTCTGATTGTTGTGTTTTTATGGAGGGGAAGAGATTTTCTTCCCGATTTACCAAAATAACTTGGATATGCTGCACCTTAACTTGAGTGGCATACAATTTGCTCTTCCACCTCTAGCTACAGAATGTCTTAGTTTGCTCCTGAGGCAACCGCTCCACTGCCAATCAGAAACAAAGCCTGAACTGATACAAAGTAGAGTCCAATCTTTACCAAAAATGACACATATCAAACTGTATGTCCTTTTGTGCTGCTGGTGGTTCCCTGTAAGAATGTATTTGACTTGATTTCATAATAAAGTGTTCTGCTTATATACCATCCAATACCACTTCAAGTAGTATCTGGGCGGTTTTGTAGTTTTAATTACAGTATGCAGGCTACACATTCCCCCAGAAGCTGGGTACTCACCGACCTCAGAAGGATGGAAGGCTGAGTCAATCATGAACCTACTACCTGGGATTGGACCTCAGGTCATGAGTACAATTTTACCTGCAGTACAGGCATTTAACCACTGTGCCACAAGGGCTCGTAAATCCAATGATACAAAAATTCTATGATTCCTCTTTTTTAGACAGAAGCCAACTTTCCCATGCATATTTACTGAATAAAATAAGTTGGGAATGCCTGTCTAGGTTTTTTAGTATCAGCACTAAGAATTGTTCTGGAAATAATGATTTAGAAATCTATATTCCACATTCACTCTCTGGGCATGTGATGAAGTATGTTTAGATAATACGGTGGTGTGCTGCTTGGAATGAAGCTACATCTCCCAATAATTATGACAAACAAAGCAATTTAGTTTCTTCACAGTGCTTAGCCATGTTTTATTGTGCCTCTCTGTTGGCAGGAGGAATAGTTTTGAGGGCATGACACCTCAGTGAGATCCTGCAGTGTGTGTGACATTCTGACAAATAGCTACATTGCTCACAGTACAACAAAAGATAGTGGTGCTCTTTCATAGTTACCACAACAGTTGAAAAAGAATCTTTCCATGAGCAAGTTGAAAAAGAATCTTTCCATGAGCAAGAAACACAGAAAAAGACTTCATGGTGATGTTTCCCAGATTGTCAGGAGAACTCTCATGTGTCAATGTACAGGATAGCTCCCAAGCACCTGTTTGCTACAAAACCTAGAGTCTGACTAAACTGTGACTGCATTGCAAGCATCTGAACAAATCCTTAAAACTGATATATTGGCTTACTTTTGTCTCTCAACCCTTCCTTGTTCTCTGTGTGTATAAACTTAAGAATGTTATAAGCATGCGAAGAAACATGCATAACTGGAGAGGAAATCCACTTGCATTTGGGTGTCAAGATGTTGGACCATGCTGTGAATTGGAAATATTGCAATCACTTGTTTGCTTTGTGGAAGCACATAATTGATGCATCTTGCTCTCCCTTTTGTTTTTGTTTTGACGCAATGAACTGCTCCTGGAACTAGAGGGGGCATAGTTCCCCCTTTAGGGAGGACAGCCCTCCATCTGAAGAGCTGCCCTCTTTTTGTGTTGCAAATCCTTCTTATCAGTGATATAAAGGCAGCCACCCCCACCCACTCACTCCAAGAGGCTCCATGGCTGAATAGGGAAAGTAAAGACTTGATTGGGAAAATGTATCTAAACTGCCCACTCATTTTTTTAAAAAAGTACAATGGTTAGGTGTTGGTTATAAGAAAATATGCAAACCACACACACTGATACCACTACTGTTGAATGACAGGAAAGACATGCCACTTCTGTATGACCTTCAGATGTTATCTCAGTCTTCGGAACAAACATTTTGAAAGCACTATTCATACCATTGCTTTGAAATCAATGTTTGTTGTCTAGTTAGGCATTTCACCAAGACTACAGTACACTCTTTTTAATTTATTTCTACGTACAGATCATTTCCAAGTAAGTTTCAGAAAATACTATGTCCTTAAACAACACATAGGGCAATATTAGACAGTAGACATGGGCACGGAGTGGCGAAATTGTCGTTTCCGTTTTCGGTTATTGTTTCCGTTACATAACGGAAATGGTAACGATAATTACGCTGCTCCAGCTCAAACCCAACCCGAAAAAAGAAAAATTGGGTCAGGTTTTCGTTGTCGTTAATGGCATCGTGGTGATTGTGCGATGCCAAGCAGCACAGAAAAAAAGTTTTAAAAAGTAAAAAAAAAAATCCAATTTGCGGCCAAAAAAGCAGCCGAAAATATGCCTGCCTGAGGACACCTACCAGAGGGGTGGTTTCTGGGGGTGGGGTCCCTGGCCTCCCCCCCTCTCCTGTCCTGGGCTGCTTGCACCAGGCTGGGGGGGTCATCCTCATCGTCTGTCTCGCTGCATGCCATGCGGTGGGGGGGATCCAAAATGGCGACCGCAATTTTTCTTTTGAAATTGTGGTAAAAAAACACACCAAATCACCACAGAAACATGTGAAATTTATTTATTTTACATGCCTGAATTTTAATAGTAGCAGGCAGTGGGGTTTTTTTATAGCAATAAAACGTCGTAATTATTTTATTTTATTTTATTTTATTTTTTATTTTTTTAGACCTGCCCATTTGGGCTGGGCATGGGATGGGACCATGCAATTTTTTGAACCATTCCACCAATGGCATAGTCAGGTTTTTGACTGACACTTCTGGATGTCTCGGAGGGCATAAAAAGCCGAGGCACCTTCCAGAAATCACAGTCGGGTGTATGGATGTGGTTGAGGGAGGAGGGCTGGCTGCTGGTGCTGGTGTGATCCGATCGAGATTGAGCAGGGAGGCTGGAGGCTTTAGGATTTAAGTTAGGCAGGCAGGGTGGGAGAAAATAATTTCTTTGATTCCCTGCAGCTTTGTCTGCTGAAGGGAATAGCAGTTTATTCTTTATTTCTTCTCTGGCAGTTTGTGAGGATTTTTTTCTGATATTGGATAAAGGGGGAGGTTCGACTGGGAGTGGGAGGTGTGGATTTATTTTAAAACATATATTATATACTACCATTTATTTTCTATTTTCCCAACTTCAATTTGCTTGCACACACACACATTTGGGGTGCAAGCCAAGAACAGAACCTCTATCCTAAGTGATATCCTAACTGCCCACTCGCCCGTCCGTCCGCGCTGCCACCCGCCTGCAGCCTGCACTGCCGCCCGCCCACTCGCCCGCCCGTGCCTCCCCCCTGCTGCTGTCACCGCCCGCCCATGGCCCCCGGCCACCACCACCCGCCTGCACCTCCCCCCCGCTGCCCCCGCCCTGCCTGCTGCCTAGGGCACAAAAACACCTAGCACTGGCCCTGATTGCGGGACGCCCCTATGCTCTGGGGGAAGTCAAATCACACTAAATCACGGTGGAAACAACAAACGACAAACAAAACGACAAATTTTTGAAAAATTTTGTGACAAATGGAAACAACCCGAAATGGACCCATTCCAACAAACAAAAACTCGAAACATCATTCTTTCTGGTCGTGCCCATGTCTATTAGACAGTTATGAAATATTTATTTATTTATTTATTATGCTGTCCTAAAGCAGTTACCTAATCACAGTCTTGTAGTATATGGCAAGCACTATTGCATTTCCACTTAAATTATAGTAATAACATCTAGTTGTCATATTTGTATATATTCGCTTAAATTAGCAGGTGCAAAACTAATGCAGAAATGCCTACCTTCTTGGTGAAAATGTAATCCTTTTTAGTGTTTACTGTTTTTTATCCTCCATGTCCTCCTTTTTGGTAATAGAACATCGCTAACCCTACCTAGGAATCTCTGGATGAATAAAGACTTTGGTAAAAGTTATGCATTCTAGTTAGGGATATGGAGGGAGAGAAAAATCTGAAAAAAGTGATTGAAAAAAAGTTTTTAAACAACATATTGCTTTCCCCCCAATATTTTGTGACACATTATTCTCGTATTATGTTTTAATTATATCATCTTAGTCCTTCCTTTGTGGTGTGTTGCATTATGTGTGAGAGCTGCATTGAAAAGACATAGTGCTATAACATGGACTTCAATTTTTAAAAAATTAATATCAATGTTCTTTAGAGAGGGAAGAAGGAAGAGCACAGTGAAAAGTTTTTGATGAGATCAAAGATAGTAGCCTTAGACATATTCAATAAGATCACAAGGCTCAAAGGTGTGGACAACAGTGCTGCTCTTAAAATTGTTCATTAGACATGGGCACAACTTGGCGAAATTCTCGTTTCCATTTCCGTTACTCGTTTCCGTTATGCAATGGAAACGGTAACAAATTACTCCCACAGAACTCGAACTCGAACCGACAAAAGAAAAATTGGGTCTGATTTGTCATTGTCGTTCCTGGCATTGCAGCGATCATGCGATGCCAAGCGGCATAGAAAACCTTTTTTGAAATAAAAAAACCCCAATTCCCAGCAAAAATATGCCTGCCTGAGGGCACCTACCAGAGGGGTGGTTTCTGGGGGGGGTCCCCACTCCAGCCTTCCCCCCCTCCTGTCCTGGGCTGCTGGTACTGGGCTGGGAGGGGGCATCCTCGGCGTCTCCATTTGCCATGGGGGGATCCAAAATGGCGACTACAATATTTTTTTTGAAATCGTGGTCCAAAACCCCACCAAAGCACCACAGAAACATGTGAAAATTAGCTATTTTAAATGCTTGAATTTTTACAGTAGCAGCAGTGGGTTTTTCTTGCAACAAAACGTCTCCATTGATTTTATTTTATTTTATTTTATTTTTTTACACCTGCGCACACACAATGATCAGCTGGCCATGGGATAGGACCATGCAAATTTTTGGAGCCATTCGACCAATCGCATGGCCAGGTTTTGCTGAGACTTGCTGGTACCAGGCTGGGAGGGGGCATCCTCGGCGTCTCCATTTGCCATGCGGTGTGGGGGATCAAAATGGCGACCACAATACTTTTTTTTGAAATCGTGGTCCAAAAACCCACCAAAGCACCACAGAAACATGCGAAAATTAGCTATTTTAAATGCTTGAATTTTTACAGTAGCAGCAGTGGGTTTTTCTTGCAATAAAACGTCTCCATTGATTTTATTTTATTTTATTTTATTTTTATTTTTTTACACCTTCACACGCGGAATGATGGGCTGGCCATGGGATGGGACCATGCAAATTTTTGGAGCCATTCCACCAATTGCATGGCCAGGTTTTGCTGAGACTTGCTGGTACCAGGCTGGGAGGGGGCATCCTCAGCATCTCCATTTGCCATGCGGTGTGGGGGGATCCAAAATGGCGACTGCAATTTTTTTTTTAAATCATGGTCCAAAAACCCACCAAAGCACCACAGAAACATGCAAAAATTAGCTATTTTAAATGCTTGAATTTTTACAGTAGCAGCAGTGGGTTTTTCTTGCAATAAAACATCTCCATTGATTTTATTTTATTTTATTTTATTTTATTTTTTTTTTACCTGCACACGCGCAATGATGGGCTGGCCATGGGATGGGACCATGCAAATTTTTGGAGCCATTCCACCAATCGCATGGCCAGGTTTTGCTGAGACTTCTGGATGTGCCAGAGAGGGCATAAAAAGCCCACCAACCCTAATCCTAATCCTAACCCTAACCCTAACCCATACGCCAGTACACTGTGTTCTTAGTGGGCCAGAGGCACCCAGAGGTACAGCCCACTAACCCACCCTAACCTTAACCGTTACCCTAAACCTAGCCCTTACCCCCTAACCTCATTCTCTGGGAAGGAAGTCAAGTCGCGCTAAATCGCGTCGGTAACGACAAACGAGAAACAGCACAATGAAACGACAAATTTTTGAAAAAATTGGCAAAAAACGTAAATGACCCAAAATGGACCCGTCCCAAAAAATGACAACTCGAAAAAAAATTTTCTGGTCATGCCCATCTCTATTGTTCATCTTTCCCACTCAAAAACACAAGGTCTAATAATGGAAGATGTAAGGTAGGCACAAGTCCTTCAGAATAATTAAGTCCTGGTTTAATCAAAGACCAGTAATAGAAACCAAATTGGTCTAAGACATTTGAGCCCCTGGGCAGAACAGAAAATTATTCTACTCATACAGAATACCAAATTCAGCCATGTAATTTCGGCAACTGAGACAGAAAACTCATATGGTACCTCTCCCTAACCCTGGAGTTAGGTAAATGATTAACATTTTCTAGTTTATTATTATTATTATTATTATTATTATTATTATTATTATTATTATTATTATTATTATTATTATTATTATTATTATTATTATTATTGAAATGTAAAAACTGCTACTTGAGGAAATTACATCACTGCCTAAGGACAGTACTAGACCTAGCTAGGGAAATACTATCAAGGCCCAGGTCAAAGAAACAGAACTGAAACAAACATTGAAATTAGCCTGTGCTTGGAAGAAGGAATTTGCTAACAAAATGTGACTGTGTTGGTACATTTCTGGAATTATGCAAAATCACCTTGCTTTGTTTAGTGTTGGTCTTTACCACTAAAGCATTGGATTCTTCAGATTTCACAAACGTGGAAATAATGTCTCAGTTTCCTTTTTTGCAACACTGAACCACTTTCAGCTTCATTTGCAGCCTTTCACTGATGGTTTTTATAACCAGAAGCATAAGGAAAATGCTGTAATGCCTTAGATTAATAGGCACCTGCACTGCTGGGCAGCGGGGGGGGGGGAGGTGGTTTGAGTTAGTAGACAACAATTATAAGCAATTGCAGATCTGTGGGGTTGCATTCTGTTCTGTGGTCAACTAAAATCTGTCTAGTTGCTTAAGTTTTAGCTGACATTGTTGTCTCCTCTTTCCACTGTGGCCACTTAGATGCAAAGGATGTTCTTGAATATTACTGGCAAGGTTGAAAGGACAGGGCAAGACTCCAGGCCTGCATTTAGTGAAACTGTTATCAGGTATAAGTGTACAGATTTACTCTGTGGAGCAATGTTCAACTATTATGCTGAGCTTCTGACTTGTGAGAGCTCTGCCCCCCTCTTTAATAGCTCATTATTGTTACAGACGGCTCAGTGCTTGAAAAAGTCTTACTAGGTGGCCTGTCAGCTGGTGATCGCCATAATTGTTGCACTGAATCATTCGGACTGTTCACAACCATAATGATTTTCAAAATATCAACACAAGAGCTGTAATGCACTGTTTACAGCATCCCACTGATTGCTTTGTAATACAGGCTGTTATACCACCACCACCCAGATGTCTCTACTGGATCAAAAATCTGTACTCTTATGCATGAATGTGTATTAGATTCAGATTATGTACCTGGTTATACTAACAAACCTACCAACACCAATAGAATTTCACACATGTAAGCAAAAAAAATGAGCGAGTAATATTTTATGTAAGCATTATACCTGCTGTAACAGTCTCAGTGGAAAGCACTTTTATTCATAATGTTTTTATTTTATTTTATTAGTACATGAGTTAAATACTGGAACTAACAGTCTGGTTTTAAAGCCTTGGTTATGCCATTGCAATTAAAAGTTCAGAAGTGTTGAATTCAGGGCCACTTCACAATTGATAAAATTGGTATGAGTGCCACAAATGGCTGTATCTTCCCTAAAGGTATATAACCCGAAGCACTTAGGATCACATATAACTCTTGGCTACTCCTAAAACCTCAAAGGGCACGATCATTGTTCTAGAGCAGCTCATGACTGGGGTGAAAGAATCTCCTTCCACCACAAATTTAATAGTGAGGGTCTCCTCCACTATCCTGATCCACTACCTGCCCACACACTCTTCTTGGATTCTGAAATCACTACTTATTGCTAGTGGTAGACAGACAGTAAGGATAGAAATATACTAAGATTGTGTGTGTGTGTGTGTACTGAAATGTGCACAATGAGAAATAAATGAAATGAAATTAAAGAAATCTCAGTTTTTCCATTTCGTGTCCATCCCTAGTCCTCAATATTGTGTCCCTGGATGGTCTTGAACTACAACTCCCAGAAATCCTGGCCAGCACAGTTAGTGGTGAAGGCCTCTGTAGTCCTAAGGTCATCAAATTCTGATCACCACACCTGAAGCTAATTCTTAAAGATTTTAGTCACTATCTAGAACTTCAGTTTGGAGTCCAGATCCTGAAGCTTGAGCACCTGTCCTAGGTGATCGGATCTTTTCCACATTAGGGTATCCCCCTGGAAAATTACTGCACCCTGTTGGATGATCCAGTTTAGAAGTACCACTGGACTATTTCAGACACAAATGAACATAAAGAAGAATATTAGTATGCATTTCCCCACATCAGCATCCCCCTCCATTTCTTTCTTTCTTTTTTTCTGGCTACAACTTATATACCCTGAGAACTAGATTGTGGAACTTCTAACCTTCTATAATGCCTGCTATAGCAGGATAGAGCTGAATGAAATGTTACAGGCTAGTAATGGTAATCGTGGTCAGTAATCACCATCTTCATTTTGCATTCAGCTTCCTGTTAGATCAATGCTAGGCTATAATACAGCCATTTTCAATAACAATGTTGTACCATGGGCCACAGCTGCACATTACTTTAATTGCCTGATGGCTGCTGTCCAAAACAGTGATGTGTGTTAAATCTTCTCCTCGGTCCCCAAATCATGGCTTTCTGCATTTTTCTATTTCTGCCCTATATTCCTGTAGGAATAGAAAAACATTTCATTGGATTTGACAAAAGTAGCCTTTACACATCTTCCAAGAGTTGATGCAAGCAATCCTCACCTTGAGAAAATTCACATTTGCAAGGGTGAGTTATAGAAATAAAGTGCTCTGAAAACAGTGCTCTTGTCTTGGTCAAATGTATAGTATCTCAGGAAATGGACTGCAATTCACAAAATCTTTTGCTACCATAAATGTTAATAATCATGCTCCCCTCTCCCTTATTTTGAAATGTTTTTCAGTCCTAATAATGCAAACAACTGGGGATAAATATTCACAAACACACTTTAGTACATGGAGGAAAACACACATGTTAGGAAAATAACAATGCAAACAAATTTTGATGCAGGAAAGAAAAAGGAAGTCTTACAACCCAATGCAAAATAAAGAAAAAATGCAAGTAGGATACAATGAAATAGGACAATAGTGATACTGTAGGACATTTAGTTCTCTGTATCCTTGGCTGCTGCTCTTAGAGGCAGGAAAATAAACTATCTTGACTTGGGTAAAATTCCCCCAGATGTGACAGAAAGGGGTGGAATCACATGCACTTCTGCTATTTAAGGAACAGGCAACAGCATGTTGAATGAATTATGTATAGTAGTTATGTTTTTAGAATAAGACAGTCAAGACCAAAAGCGATATCAAAAGCATGGCAAAGTATAATATACAGTCTCTAACATATAACATTAATAACTATTTCAGCTTTACCTTTGTCCATTCCACAACATGTGGCTGTCTCTTGAAAGCTAAAAGGAAAGCATCAATAATGTTCCTTTAAAAAAAAACACCTAGAAGCCTAGCATTCTTCCTTGTTTCTTGCTTCCTTGTTCACCTAAACAAACAAATCATGGAGGCATTATGTTCTGTCATATACCATGGATACAACTGGCATGACATATGACTTTTTAAAAAATAGGTTCACAATTCATTCACCGATTCCGCCCTTTTTCTCAGGTGGAAGGAAGAAAGATACTTAGATTTGCAGGCACTCTTCCTAAGGGTTTAAATGATGATTTGCTAAAATGCAGTGAGGTATATATCGAGAAACTGAGTGTGGTATACAGGATAGAGTAATGGACTAGGACTCTGAGACAGGGTACAAATCCCCACTCAGCCATGAAAACTCACTGGGGGAGTGGAACTGGTAAAACCATTCCTTAAATATTTCACTTACAGTGGTACCTCTACTGTGGCTCTACTTATGAACAATTTGACTTAAGAGCAGAAAACCATTGGCAATTTAACTGCTGCCTTACAAATTTTAGATGCAGTCTACTATATTTACATTTTTAATTTTCTTTTAATTTTTAATGTATCTATTTTCATTTTTTAGATATGGCTGCTCTGCTTACAAGTTGTTTGACTTATAAACATGCATTCAGAATGGATTAAACTCGTAAGTAGAGGTACCACTGTACTTTGAAAGCTCTAAGGGTAACATGATGGCAAAGAATACATACAAACAGAGAGAGGCACACATACCATCATAGGCCTGGAGTAGAGTCAGGTTTAAGGATCTACAAAAGGCCAGAGAATGGGTTGAACCTCCTATATTAGCCCTTTATTGAAGCAAGGAGAGGGCTGGGGAGTTAATTTACACCTCTTCTAGTGGCAGTAGCCATCCTTTCACATAGCATTTTCTTTTGCAAAAAGGATGTGCCAAACGAATATCTCTTTGCTTACATATGTTGTGGATAATCAGCAATTCCTTCTGGATAGCAAAGTGTTAGATACAAGCAACAACAGCACAGAGACAGTGTAAGAGAGTAGCATAGGCCCTGCATCATTCCCCTTCTCAGGAACTAGCCCTTTATATGTTAATGAATACTCTGGAAACATTTTAAATAGAAAAGGACAAAACATTTCTTTACTTACAGTTGTGATCAGTTATTACAAAGAGAAGAATATGAGGAAGGTTACAGTCTCCACAAGTGGTAGAAACTGCCTTCATAACTGCACTGTCTGGAAGGATCTGGAGCAGAGAAAGAAAACAAAATCAAGAAGAACACATGGGAAGAGGTGGGGTTACAAACCATGATGGAGATGTGTAATCTCCAGGTTTAAAACTAGGGTACTTCAAGGGCCAGATGCAAGAGAGTGGTATCAGGAGACAACTATCTAGTCTCATGCACTCCCAGAGGCATTTGTTGGGGCCACTGTGAGATACAGGAAGCTGGACTAGACTGGCCTTTGGCCTGATCCATCATGGCTCTTCTTATCTTCTTATGTTCTGACACTGCTAATCAGTTACTGGCAAAGAAAGGTGGTCACCTTAGCTTGTGAACACTTTCTTTCACTAGTGTTGATCACATGCAAGATTGTTATTATTGTAACAGATTATCATTTAATGTGTGCAACATCTCTGCCAATACCCCCTCTTTAATTGAACAATTTAAATGCACAGGAGGTGGCTAAAACTATTATTGTCATCCTCATCATGCAGGGAGTTCAGTGCCAGTCCCTTTGTGTATCTTCCTTTGGTAACAAGTCATCAACACAAAGGGAATGGACCATGTGATTGAGTAAATCTAGCTCTGATCTGTTGATCTTATTTGTTCTTCCAGTCTGCCACAGCTAAATTTTCCTCACAGGATGAAATTACATCATCTTATTTTGATAGGTTGCACCATCTATCCTGCTGCAAGTTGTTTTCACATCTTTGCAAAAATGTGACCAGGTTTACAAACTTCTCATTTGATAGACTGTGTGGGCATCAGTAACTCAGCAGAAAACAGCACTCCTGTATCTCCTCTCAGGTGACTGCAAAAGTAGCTAGGAAATAAGCCCAGCACAGCAACTGCCTCAGGCATTTCTGCCAAGGCCCTGTCTACTTTCCCCTTCAGGGAGGACCTAAAATGGGGAAGTCAGGAGTTTTTCTGTGAGAAAATACCAGACAGATGGAGGTGTGTGTGTGTGTGGGGGGGAGTAACATTAACTGAACATTGAGTAAGTCATCACTGTTAGGATCTTGATTTTCTCTATTCTCCCCTACTTGGTACAATCCCACTACTGCCAATGGCAAGGGGAGGGCCTTTCCTGATTCATCACTATCTGCTGGTTTAGAGAAGCTCTTTATGGTTGGCTCATATTGCCAAATGGTAGAAGCTGTGCTTTCTGGGGGTGTTAGAGACTGTCACGTGCACAGGTATTTTTGCTGCCACCATTTAAACTAATCCCTACTTGGACTGAGTGTATTGCTAAAAACATGGAGTCTCACACACTTTATTCTTTTAAAATAATAGGAATAGTTTATTAAAACATAAATGTTAAGTACATTCAGCAATTCTGGTGTTAACTTCAGTTACATTTAAATATATAGGCCTTATCTAACATCACTGAAGCCCTAGCTAATTAACTCTATCCCCAATCAATATTACAACATGTCCCTATCTAACTCCTGGAGGCTTGTACTGAAACATAAAAATACTAGGGATAGGCACAAAACAGAAAAATAATGTTTTGTTTTGTTTCATTTTATGCTTACCTCCATTTTGTTTCATTTCGTTTCTTATGATTTTTTTAAAAAATCATACTAAATGAAATGAAATGAAGTGGCTCCCCTGGGTCCTAGAGGCAACAGATTTGGTATCCAGTGTGTGTGTGTGTGTGTGTCCTGGTACCGATTGGACCAGGTTTAAAGGGTTCCAGCCATTGACAGCTCAGCAGGAGCCTGAAAACAATGGGATGAAATGGTTTGTGTCAATGTTTAGTCTATAACGAAATGCTGCTTCTTCAATTAGTTTTGTTTAGTTTCATTTAGATTCATTATGTAAGGAAATGATGAAACAGCATTTTGTTTTTCATTTCCTGCCCATCCCTGATAAATACATGTTGGCTCTGCTCACAAGCTATCCCATTGGAGTATGCTAATTCAGGTTATTTTCAAAATTCCAAACAATAAATATTCATGGGTTAGGGTTACATGTTACATAGACCAATATTCAAACACAAAAGAACAAATAAACAAACAAACATTCTGTAAGTTCTCTCAAATGAGGACATACTGATAAGGGGATAATATTTACAGTTGTCTCTAGAGACTCAGGTACATTTATATAACCAGCCTTGCTCTTTGACTTGCTGTGAAGTGTCTGATTCTGCAGTGTAGACAGTTGGGTCCTTAGTGGAGCCATTGTGGCAGATTTAAAAGAACCAAGAGAGTTCCACTGCTAGAAATAATTTTGGGACAATCTTAACATAGGTATAGGAGCAAATTTCATTTTTATTAGTTTTTATTCTAGTAGAATCTTAAAATATGTGTATTTCCTTATATAAATTATGCCTGGGGAAGGAGACCTTTGCTCTGTCTGTGTGACTTTTTTTAGAACACGTTGTGCTCCTCCCTTTAAATATGCACTACCTTGTAGCCCTTTCTTAGATCATTTCTAACAGGCATTGATGAGTTTATGTGGTCTGCATGCAAAACAAAGTTCCCTCAGCTAGGAAGAGGAGGGAAGCATTGAGGGCTTGAATTATTTATCCAGTCTCTGGGAGAGAATTGCAAGTACCTGACTTTGGGACTTGCCTTTCCACCCACTAAGGATTGTGGTTGGGCAAAAAGTACAACAGCGGCAGCTGATTTATCCTTTGATCTTTCACTAAGTTTGAACAGAAATTGAAAATGGTGATTCCCCACCCCATCCTCATGCTAAGTGGGGTGCAGAAAAATGTCTTTATAGACTAATTAAATAATTGTCCCCAATATGTTTTCTGAAAGGTTTGAGCTCGCAAATCCTTTGGATGTACAATTTGGTTGGAATTATTAGCGTACATTTATTGCATAAATACTCAAATGTTTTAACTGAGAATGGCTGAATTTGCCTCTGTATACAGCGCAATGCTTGTTTTTCCTAAGTATTGTTTTTCCGTGTTTTTTTTATGACTGCTTAATTACTACAGTAAATACTGTCTATCCTATTACATAGAAACTATTTTGCCAGTTTTAATCATTTGTTTTTCATTCAGTATTTTCAAGGTAATGCCAATAGCTATGTACACATTTAATACATTAGTATTAAACATTGTGCATAATTTTCTTTGCATTTTTACATTCCATACAGCACCATCAGAAAATAGTATAAGTAGTAGAGTGTGAGTTACTTTCCTATGATCATCCACCGAGTTTCATGCTTCAGTTGGGATTTGAGCATGGCCATTAGCTGTTCAGAGCCAATGATTTGGCAATACTGCACTTGTGTGCCTTCTTTATTACAACCCCACATCTAAGAACCTCAGCCAACCTTAACGTTCACACTTTATTTTAGATGCAGAAATGTTAACTCCCAGTTGTGCCATGAGAATAAAGGGCTAAGTGCTTGTACTGACACCAACACAATGGTTTCAACAAATTATAGAACTTGTATAATTGGCGAAAATATTACATTTAAATGGCAGTAGGTCTTTTACAAAACTAACTTCTTATTACTTACATGCCATGAGAAAAAGGCACAACAGAAAAAAATGAAATGCAGCAAATTGTGTAGTTTGTCTCTCCTATCATACAATATCTGCTGCAGCTCAGGCCTCATAATATATACTCACCACAGCCCAGCTCCAACATTCATGCACTTTGGAATTCCTGGCAAAAATCAAAGAAACAAAACCAAACAAAAGACAAAAAACATGTGGCACCTTAAAATCTAACTATCATGTTTTAATGTACACTATTGTGGACCTGTCCACTTCTTTGACCATATAGTGGCACATCCTAACATTTCACATGTCTCAACTTCTCTCATTGAAAGTTAACTCCTGAAGTATAATAGGTCTCCTAGTTTCTTTAGTCCTGGGTTGGGCAGGTTTTGGCCTTCCACGTTGTTTCTACACTGCAGTTCCCATCACATCTAGCCAGCATAACTAAATTGAGAATGAGAATGCTACAATTTGACTTCTTCGGAGCAACAATGTCATGCCTCACCCAGAGGAGTCCTGCAGTGAGGGCAATCTGGAGGTGCTCCAAATTGATGTTGGAGGTGCTCCAAATTGATCTTCAAACACACTTGGGGGTGAGAAGCCCATGCCTGCAGGTAACAAGGTTTCAGGGCTGAATCTTGCAAGAAAAAAGTGAGATGAGACTTCACTAATAGAGTTCCATCCAGGGAGGAAAGCAGGATATATTTTATTAGTTCAGTATAAAAACATTTGTCCTGTCCACCATTTTGTTTCTGTAATAGTCAATAATATGAAGCTTTGTTTTAAAAAAGAGGATTAAATCACTGATGAGATGGACAATTTTTTGTGGATCTCATTTTAAGTGAAATGTGCATTGAATAAATTATTACGATTACAAAATGCACACCAAACTATAAAGGATGTTTAATATATATGAGTTAGCATGACAAGTGGAAATTCAGCTTGCTCATTTCCTGATGTGTAGTGTGACTCTTAACTGCTACTTTAATACTAGTCTAATCAGATTTTCTTTTTGCATTTAATACAGTGGGGATGAAGGTTTAGTGGTATGAATTCATTTTTGGAATGTCTTTTTGCTATTATTGCTTTGTAATTTTTCCTGCTGATAAATTGATATGCTGCAAAAAAAATTTTGCTCTGCTTCTCTTATTGTGTGTAATTTTGGTTAAGATGACTGCAGAGTGTAAGATCCAAGGCAATTGCAATAATATTGGTTTCCTTGCTGGAGATTTACCACTGGAGTCACAAGAATAATGGGATGACTTACACAAGCTTCTGTAAGAATTTGTATTTTCAGAACCACTAAACACTTTTGGTAGAAGTGTTTGCTAGATTGCTTGAATTAATTATGAAATATGGAAGAAGATACCTTTTGAAAACAAATTTAATTTTGTGATACTCTGAAGTCTGCATCTAGGGCTTTATGTAAGAGTTTGTTTTTGTGCATATTTCACAATGGAAAACTACAGGGGACAGAAATCTACGGGCTCCCACGTTTTATGTCATGGATGTTTCATTTAGTATTTATAAGCAAAGAGAAGAGCGAAAAAAGAGAAGTCCATGCCAGCAAAAAGCTGTGATTGTAATATAGCAAAGGGGATGGGGAAACCCACACCTGCACCTTTCAAATGTTCTGGAAATGAAACTACATATTTCCTACTGTGCACAGATGGCTTTGCTTTCTGGGAATCTGCTATCGAAAACATCCACCACCACCCTAGAAAACAATTCCATGCACACTTTGGTTGTTGTCTCTGAGAAGCAAGCATCCAGTCATCAGCATCATAAATGCCACTTGTGCAATCTGCCTAGTGCCATGTCTCTGCTAAAGATTTGTTTTGTAGGCAAAGCTGAGCATGGCTCTAAGTACAGGTGGGACCGGCAAAGAGTACAGGGAGCACCAGATTGAAACAAAATGGGAAATGATGAGCAGACACACCTGCTTCAGCCTCCTTAGTAATGTAATGCTTTGGCTGCCCGCGCAACTGTATCACTCAAGCTCTGAAACTGGAGAGATCCCAAGACCCAGGCACAGCTTTATGAATTTGGCAGCAATCTGTGCCTCCCCCGGTGCATTTAGTCCTCTTGAGTCTCTTGCCATTTTGCTTTGTTTGTAGTCTCCTAACCCCAGCTGTGAACTCTTCTCCCTTGTTTCACATATCCTGTTCCTCGCCAACAAGCCCTGTCCTCCACAAGACCCAGCATCACTATATGCTTGTGCTAATCCAAATTATCAGCCCATTAAATTGGAGCTTTTGAAGCAAAGCTGGGTTGATTCTGGTGATTACAGTGGCACATCACTGGATTCAATCCCACACTTTCAGATTGCAACCGGAGATATATAAATCAATGCAGATGGTGCATGCTGATGGGTAGATATTTTACGGCTGCATTAAGCAGAAACTGAGGATTTAAAATCATTACATCCTGTTGAAACAGTATGACAAATGCTGTGTAAATCCAGATCATCAGCTTTATAAATAAACCCACACTGCTATAAACTGCTTATAAGTTTGTGTAGCTACTGGAGAGACAGTAGTCTGCCATTCTACAAGTAACACATATGATGGAAGACTCCATGTTTTGTACCTTTGTACCACCATCTGCCAACCAAGGTAAAATGCATTCTCTTGCTCCATGTCAAGTTAATTGAAAAGATCATTATGCTTTAAGAGACCATGACTGCTAGAACAGACGGAGTCATATTCCTTACCAGTTTTAAACTGGTACAATATATAGGTCAATTAAACAGCTACCACTGGCTAGGAGACTATTTTATTATGCAACATTTGCCACTGTTCCCCACATGGCCCTTCATCAGTGGTAGTGACAGAATATGAAAACACTTCATCTTAAGTAGGGAGGAAGTAATAATCCCTGGTCAATTGGTCCACAGTCATTGCTGCACTCCAAACAGCTGGTGGTGAATATCTATCATCTCATTGAGAATTGCAGCACACATGATGTGTGCTGCTTGCCAGATGCCCTATTTACTCCTTCTTTTAAACTGCAATGTAATTTATTTTCAAACTTTAAAAATCTATTTTGCATGGGACAATAACAATCTACACTGTGGGAGAAAGAAAGAAAAGACAGTACTCAAAATAATGGCAAATACATTTAGTTTGAAGGACAAGAATGATATTGTGAGGGCCATCGTGTACCATATATAGCAATTTTAATGGGGAAGTATTCTAAAAATGTCTTTAACTCCACCCATCACAGATCACAGTATTTATAGTTGGGAACAAATGAAGAGACAGGGTGTATTTTGATGTTTTGGTGATAGATACAACAAAAGTGTTGATGGCAAAAGCCATCTCATTCAGTATAGGTAATTCTTGTAGAGCTATTACATTGCTAGGGCATTGAACATTCACTGATTTATGAATCCTATATAGATATGAGAATGAACCAAACCACAAACCAGAACAGCTGACAACTTATGGTACGGTTCAGTTCATGACCCAGTTCAGGGATCCTGTTTTGTCAAAGCAAATACTTGTTTCCCCTTGGCACTTAGTTTTTCTTCAGAAAAATGGATGCTTGCCCACCTCCTTCCCACTGTTCTGTTACCTCCTTATCTGGTCATGATGCCACCACTACCACCACCATTAACATGACAAAGCAACTCCATAATTTACCAACAACATGATGCTCCAGATCCCAAAACAGCTTTATCATGACATTTTTTTCTTAAAGGTAAGTCACCAAGGTATGCTTAACAACTTATGTGTATGGAATTAGTCATCAGCAACCATTATGACTAATGCCATCATTAGTCATAATGATGGCAATGAGGAAGAAGCCTCTGATGTCATTGTTCCTTCTCCCTGGCACTGGTGAATCAGACAGGGAGGTGGGATGATGCATTTCCCTGCACAGCTCCTGATTGGCCATCACCAGGAAGAAGGAATTATGATGTTGGAGGCTTCTTCCTCATTGGAGCTCAGCCCTATGTGGCAAAAGAGCAAAGTAAGGGATGGGCTGATTGCATTTTAGAGGCTTCCGAACACCACCTTGGCTCACACAAGTTGTTTTGGAACTGGTAGCTTCTGAAATGAATAGCCCGTCCCTAATTAACAGACGTATAGTCTCCAAATCTCACATGGTACTAGTCCAGCTCCATTCAGCAATGATTAGACCTCATCTGTCTACATTACTGTGTCTAGCTCTGGACACCACACTTTAAGATAATGCCAACAAAATGGAGCAAGTTCAGAGGAAGGTAACATGGATAATTCAGGGACTAGAAACAAAGCCTTATAAGAAAAGACAGAAAGAAAAGACAGAAGGTACTGGGCATGTTAAGCCTTGAGAAAAGAAGACTGAAGGCAGATTCATAACACTTTTCAAATACTCAAAAGGCTGTCAAACAGAGAAGGGGCAAGATATGTTTTCCAATCTATCATCCAGATTGCAGGACAGGAAACAACGGGATCAAGTCAGATGTCAGGTGAGTGTCAGGAAAAATATAATTGCAAAAATAGGTTACAGATGATACTTTATAGGCCACTAATAAAAATAAAAAACAAAGAACATTGCAAGCTTTCAAGTGTAAATCACCCTTCTTCAAAGCAGGTCCCAGAAGTTCAGACATGGTAAAAGATGTGCTTTACCAGGAGGTTACTTTTAAAGTCCTTGGTTAGATGGTGTTCTTAAAGTCCATGGTTAGGTGATGTTGCAGCCAAGGCAGGAGTCTTGTTAGAGGCAGGAAGTTGGAGAGCAGTTGTAAAAGCTGCTTAAGCATTGGGTTTCACACACCTGCTCTTCAAAGAAACATGGGTCATACACCGCCCCCTCTCCCTCATCCAATTCCTTACTCCTAAAAATGTCCTCCTAATTTTTAGGAACCAATTTTTCCAAGAGATGGTCGGTGCTCCAACACTGGAGGCAGTCAACAAAGATATCCTTTGATTTGTATTCCTGCACTGAGTAAGGGGTTGGACTCAATGGCCATATAGCACCGTCGAACCGTATGATTTTATGAAAGCATTGTGGTAAAAGAAAATTATTTTAAATTCGTTTCTAGATGGTATTTAACACCAATTAGACTGAATAGAATGAATCCTGATTACTCTGATATGCTGGAAATGTGAAAAAAGCTTGGTACATATATGCATCTTTGGTGGGAATGTGAAATAGTTCAAAAGTTTTGGAAAGAGGTTTTTTTAGAGCTAAGTAACAGGATTAAGTTAGATATAGACTGTAATCCAGAGATAGCTTTATTATTATTATTAACTAGTAAAGATTATGATGTTACAACAAAGGAGCTAATAGCAAATTTTATGACAGCTGCCAGATTAATTATAGCAAGAAATTGGAAGTCAAAACTAGAACTTAAGATGGAAGATTGGTACAACGAACTTTTGGGATATAGCTATAAATGATAAACTGTCTTGTAGTTTAAAAGTTAAACGAGGAGAAATGAAGAAAGACTTTTTTACGATATCGGGGGGAAATTTATAGACTATGTATTAGTTGAAGGGAAGGGGAAAGAGCCAACGAATATTTCACGACAATTCTGGAGAAGAGGACTTTAAGAAGATTACTAGAACAACAGAAGATGGAGTAACAAAGAACTCATGGACGGTCCCGGGGGTGGGGGTACACTTGAATTGTTAATTGTTCCTTGTTGTTTTGTTTTTATTTCGTTTGTATGTAGTTTAAAATTTAATAAAAATATATTTTTAAAAAATAAAAAAATGAAAGCATTGTGGTTTTAAATCGTATTTATTATTATTATTATTATTATTATTATTATTATTATTATTATTATTATTATTATTATTATTATTATTATTATTATTATTATTATTAAAAATCACTAATATTTAACAGATGTTATAGCACTAGCTTTCTCTTGTGGCAAATGGTACTCCTTACACCACTGCAGAGGGTAAGAGGCTCAAGCTATTACCCAAAAAGTTTGGTTCAGCAGACCAATAATTTTACACAAAGCCAGGAGGGAAAAACAGCAAGGAGTCTCATGGCACCTTGAAGAGTAAGAAATTTAATTTAAAATAAGCTATTTTGGGCAGCAGCCCAATGCATTCAAGGAGGCCGGCTATAATCCAATAAAATTATTTAGCTGCCACCAGACTCTCTTGTTTTTCTGCACAAACTCACAGAGCTAACATCCTAGAAAATTAACATGTTTTCTGCTCTCCCATATCCAACAGAGTGATTTTCTGTCAATGGTGGGTATATTTGTTTTGTTTTCAAAATGTTAATGAGAGTGTAATGATTTTTCAGTATAAAAAGTGAGTCTACAACCAAACTCTTGAGAAGAAAGAAGCTGGCTGAAAAAGTCTGTGGCAACTATTTTTGCACTGTCAGCTTATGCTGCCCCTGACTGATGTTATGCTTTTGTGGCCAGTTATAGTATGTTTCCATTTCAAATGCACACCTTTCTTAAACATTTGTGTCAGTGTCTGTTGTCAATACATTTGTATGGTTTTCAGTAGAGATGGGAACGAAACGAACAATTTTTCATTTCCGTTTTCATTTTTTTGTTATGCAACAAAATGACAAATGAATTTTATCTCTAAAATGAAACGAAATGAACAGAAACACCAGAAATTTTGTCATCCGTTTCGTTTTTGTTACGGCAATACATTAAACTGCTTTAAATGCTAAAAAAATAACAAAAAATTGAAATAAATGGTAACAAAATGGTAACAAAACAAACAAAAATGAAAATGAATTTTTTGCAAAAATTGTGAAAAACGGAAACGAACCAAAATGGACCCCCTAAACGACAAACAATAAATGAAACACCATTTTTTTTATTTGTGCCCATCTCTAGTTTTGAGTTTTTTGTGGGGAGAGAATTATGGAAGTGCTACATGTCACTTATCCCAGACTTTGGAAATCTCTCCCAGAGGAGATCGGGCTGGCCCCATCTTTGTTGTGCCTCCAGAAGCAGACAAATAAATTTTCTCTTCAGGCAAGTTTCTTCCTAGTGATTGACCATCAAGGAGACAATAAAGATGATGGTTTATACTTTGTTGCTTTTAAATCAGGTTTGTGTGCGTGCATGTTTTGTTTTGTTTTGTGGTAATTTTTATCTAACATTTTTAGTATTAAGTTATTAATCCTTTTTTAATATTTGAAAATTTTATTGTCTTTAGGATATAATATTGTTTTCTAAAGATGTAAGCCACCTTGGATCCTTTTTAAATAGAGAAACACTGGGCAAATATATTTAAAATAAAATAAAATAAATTATATAAGAAGATACTGTTATGTTGCTGAAAATATTTAAAGTGTTTTGCTTATATACCGCTCCATACCACTTCAAGTAGTCTCTGGGTGGTTTTTGCAGTTTAATTATGCAGGCTACACATTGCCCCCCCCCAGCAAGCTGGGTACCCATTTTTCTGAGTTCGGAAGGATGAAAGACAGAGTCAACCATGAGACTGTCACCTGGGATTGAACCCCAGGTCGTGAGCACAGTTTTACCTGCAGTACAGGCATTTAACCATTGCACCAAGGATCTTGGTAAAATATTTGAGAAAATGCACATAAACTCATGTTGTAAGTATGAAACTGAGACTGAAAAATGGGACCACTGGCTAATTTAAATGCACTATGAGCAAAACTGTCTATAAAATGAACAAGTATTATTGTGGCTAGTAGCCACTGGCTTCTGTTTACTACAGCTTTGCCAAACCCTATAGTGAAATGCAAAACAGTGCATCATCTGACAATAACCATCAAAATGTTTTTTTTAACAATAGACATAAATCCGCCACTTACCACAATGTTCTATGATAGCGCATTTCATCACATGTGACTTTCATCATCTGTTTGTCAAACTCTGGATTTCTGGAAAAGTGGTTATTTAAATGCTTTAAGGAGTTTTGTTCTGTTTTTCTGTTGTAATTTTTCTGTCCCAGATCTCATACCTTTTACCATGTGTTATTTCTTTAATAAAACAGAAGTCGGTAAATACATGGAGCTACTTACTATTTGGGAATAGACCATTTGTAAGACTACTCACCCGTACAAGATGTTTGAGGTTAAGATCTTTCAACAAAATCTTCATGAAACAAAATATGAACAAAAGACAAAAGATTCAGCAGGGGCATGAGGTAAAGCCTTTCTTGAGTACTAATTATCTATTCCCATACTAACCAAACTGCTGTAAAACTTGGTTTTTTAAAGATGTTGCAAAAAAGTTAAAAAAAATTAAAAATGGAATAAATTCACCAGTAGTTTCCAAAACTTATTTCCAAAAAAATTCAAAAACAGTCAAAAGCTTTGAATTAAATACACATATAAAAGGTTTGAGGCAAGGGCAATTCCAGAACAGTTCTCAAAGAACATTCAAAAGCTAGACTGCTTACACTAAAGCAGACCTTCAGCATAGTCCAGAGCATATGTGGAGTATAAATCAGAAGAAAGACAGCAGATGAGCAGAGCATTCTCTCTGAGAAATGAAGCTAAACTAAGCAAATTTGCCACTTTGCCCCCCAAACCCGGAAATAAAGAGGTGAGACAACTTCAGCTTTTGGGTACAAATGGGCCACAACTTTATTTATTTATAACTCATCAACTTATTAACTGGGTTAGTCAGGACCTGTGAAGGGGACCTGAGCCGTAGTGCCAACTGGTAACGAGATGGGATGCAATTCCCCAGTCAACAAGCTCAGTATTCAGGTAGATTCGCCCAGGTGAGCAGCCACCCACCTGTTGAGCATCACTATAGGATGGGCGAATCTGATATCCCGGCACAGCCCTCGTGATGTCTCAAGTCACACTCTAACTTTCTTTGTCTGCTGACATAGCCAATGGTGATTGACTGAATACGAGGGCTGTATAGCGCCATAGGGGCGACTTACTAGAGCTTTACCATAATTCGGTTACCAGTTGCACTACCCACCACCATAAGAGTCAGGGGCTCTTACCCCAACCAGCCGAGCAGCTCAGCCCTCAGGCCCCCTTGTAGGTCAGGTAGGGAAATAACCAAACCAGGGTCAGATAGGTGAACTCCATCTCTTCTGTAAAGGTGAGGGGCACTCCCAGAGATAACCAGGTGGGCTATGATAGACCCACGTCCGTGCCGGACAAAACTGGCCACCTCACCATTTACCATTCTAAGGTCTCTCACAAGGCAAGGGTCATGGGCTGACCGACACACTAAGTGTGGGATCAACGCGGACCAAACAATACAGGTGCTAGAGAAATAAAACAAAAATTCAATCAAGTCACAAATGATCTTGAGGCTAAGAACTACTCCTCGCATTCTGGCAAACTTGTTGCCGCCCAGATGCAGCAACAGAACATCAGGTGGGTTGTTCAGCGGGACACAGCATGCCCAGCGGCGGAACTCAGCCCACAGCATGCCTCTGTGACCCAGCCATTCAATGGTGGCACACGCGCCCAGGCCAACACTTGGCCCCATGAGAGCTTGCAGCATACTCGGCTGCCCAGAAGACAAAGCGATGGCCAAAGATGACCACTCTGGCTCTTGTCTTCACACCAAATCCTGGAACGATAGAAAGATAAAACGTTTGGGCAACAGTTAAAACTTTGGCAACTGCCAAACATACCTGAAACTTCTGCGACCTCTAACAGCCAATATGTTGAATGCCGGCTGCATCTTAGCCCAAGGCTACTGCCGTGGAGGCTGCCCCAATATGAAATGGGTGGGAGCCGAGATGCCACCCCACGATACCAGCCCTGGTCAGGGCATCAGCTGTGACAGTCCAGAACTGGTAAGGGGAAAGCTGAGTTCCGTTCTGATGTATGAAAAGCTAACCGGAGGCATCACCCCTAAGGGCCAGGTAATCTCGTAGGGCCCAAAGTGGGCATATTGCAAAATGTGAAAATGGGCCCAATAATAGCTCATGCCTCCTGGCCCACTGGTCTGCTTTGGACCTGCAAATGCTCAACAAGAAGCCCTCCGGAAGCCAGAAAATAGCAGACCTAAGAAGGGCTGTGTAAGACAAATCAGACTAGGGGGACGCAAGCAATTCACTAATGCTGAGCGCGGCAAAGAAAGCTACTAGGGGAGCCACCCCGAATAACACCGCCTCAAAAGGGCCATTGCAAACTACTGGCCAGTGATCTGAAAGCCAGGACAAGATCTCAGGGGTAAACGGGGCCCAGTCATCCTTTATTCTGCCCCGTTCCTAAGCCCAAACCTCGAGCATCTTCTGCAGCAGGAATTACCAGAAGGGTGCTCGAAGCGTTGGGACCTGGCATAGCATGCTCAAGCAGACAGCCTGCCCTTGATGGTCCGAGGGTCAATCCTTTGAAGTACAGGTAAACAGCAAATTGAGTCAATTGATGGGAGTGGCCAGCCGCAGGGAAGGAAAAACCCTCCTGGGCACAAAATCTAGCGTAGTCATGACAGGCGGCTGCATAGGCCCGCCTCATCCTGGGGGCCAGTGCCCAGTGGGCTTCTACCCGCCAAGGGACCATACCTCGTTGGGAAGGATCACTGGCTCGGGTGATGCCATAAGGGCCAGCAGCCGGGAACGGTCCATCTGTTGGCGTGAGAGGGCATCAGCGATCTCATTCCTGACCCCTGGCACATTGCAGGCCAGAAATACTATATTAAGTTCTAAACATTTCAGAGTTAGGGCGCGGACCAACCTCAGGACTCAAGCAGCGAGAAGATAAGGTGTTAGCCACACAGAAATAAAACAAAAATTCACTCAAGTCCTGCAGGATCTTGAGGAGCAAAGCATCTCCCGGCACATGAATGAGATCGCTGCTGCCCAGGCGCAGCAACAGGACATCTGGAGGTTATGCAGCAGGATACGGCATGCCCAACGGCAAAACTCAGCCCACAGCATGCCCCTGAGACCCAGCCAGTCCGAGGTGGCACACATGCCCAGGCCCAAATCTCAGCCCCAGAGGGAATTTGCAGCATACTCGGCTGCCCAGAAGACAAAGCTATGGCCGAAGATGACCACTATGGCTCTTGTCTTCACGACAGATCCTGGAACGATAGAAAAGTTAAAACGTTCAGATAACAGCTAAAACTTCAGCAACGGCCGAAGATAAACTTGAAACCTCTGGGACCTCCAACGGCCAATACGCTGGATACCAGCTGAATCGTAGCCCAAGGCTGCCACCGTGAAGGCTGCCCCAATCCTGAATGAGTGGGAGCCGAAATGCCATCCCACAATACCAGCCCTGGCCAGTGTGTCAGCAGTGACCGTCCAAAACTGATAACGGAAAAGAGGGGTCCCATTCGCATGGATGAAAAGTTACCGGGTGTGTCACCCCTACGCAACAGGTAATCTCGCAGTGCCCGCAGTGGGCATATTGCAGACATATGGCAAGGACCCCCAAAACAAATCCTGCCCCCTGGCCCATTGGTCCGACTTGGACCTACGAATGCGCCACAAAAGGCCCTCTGGAAGCCAGCTAAGGTCAGATCTAAGGAGGGCTGTATAAGACAAGCAGACTTAGATGAGGCGAGCAGCTCGCTGATACGGAGTGTGGCAAAGAAAGCAACTAGGGCGGATGCCCTGAATAACGCCGCCTCCAAAGGGTCATCACAAACTACTGGCAACTGATCTGTAAGCCGAGATAAAATATCCGGCGTAAACGGGGCACGGTCATCCTTGCTCCTGCCCCGCTCCTTAGACCAGCCCCCCAGCATCTTTTGCAGCAAAAAGTCACCCGAAGGGTGCTCAAAGCGCTGGGCCTCGGCATAAAACATCAATGCAGACAGACTACCATGAATGGTCCGAGAGGCCAATCCCTTAAATTGAAGGTGGACGGCAAAGTGTCTTATGAGGAGCGACTTAGGGAGCTGGAAATGTTTGGTCTTACAAAAAGAAGATTGGGAGAGGATATGATAGCCATGTTTAAATATCTGAAAAGAGGCCATGTTGAAGAGGGGGCTGGTTTGCTTTCCATGGCTTCAGAGAGACTCGGAGCAATGGCTTCAAACTACCGGAAAAGAGATTCCATTAGAACATAGGAAGAACTTCATGACAGTCAGGACTGTTCGGCAGTGAACATGCTGCCACGGAGGGTGGTTGAGTCTCCTCCTTTAGAGGTCTATAAGCAGAGGCTGGATGGACATCTGTCGGAAACACTGTGATGGGGTTCCTGCATGGCAGGGGGTTGGACAAGATGGCCCCCAAGGCCTCCTCCAACTCTATGATTCTATGATCCTTTGCTTCACCTCCACTTACCGCTATCCACACTGTTGAGGATATGATTTTTCCTCATGCAAGTAGTAAGTGACTAGTCAGCTGCCAGAGGAGGTGGTGGGGATGGGCCTAGATTGGTGCACTGCCAGAGCACAAGGTGACATGTGACAATAGGTAAATGGCCTATTCAGCTCAGATAGCCAAGTTGCAACCTGCACCTGTGGTGCCATGCAGACAAATACGTATGAAGCTTTCAGTTGCATGGACCACTCAACTCTACTCCCCATCCCTATTTTAAGTCCTCACTCTCAGGATCTCCCCACCAGCACAGAACATATTCTGCTTGAAAGTGATCCAGATATTTAGAGGCAAAACCAGAGGTCCCTGAATTGAATTTAGAGCCAAATTGATTTAACTGATCAAACACTATCTCCAGAAAAGTGCTGCCTCAGGGAAAACTAAGCTAAGGGTATTGCACTTAACCAATCCATGTAGGTCTTTTTTTTTTAACAAAGGATGATGGAATAAATTATCATTCGTCTATCCCCAAAATTGTACTGGCAATTGCCAGGTCGTAGAGAAAACTCCTAGTGGCTTCTGGCAAAGGTTGGTCATTGGCAAATATGATAAACAGTGTTGTGCCAGTAAGCTACCCTGCTGGAGTCCATTTCTTTGGTTTCTCCCTCAACTGTGTTGTTCCTGAAAACAACATAGAATCTATAGGTTCCTAGTAGGCAACACGATTTTCATAAATTTAAAATCTGTTGTAACCTGGAGGACTTTTTATAGAAGGTTGGCATGATTAAATGTACCTGTGTGCATGTGTGCGTGTGTGTGCGTGGTAATTTTCTTTTTTTCTTTTTTTTTAGTTTTTACTATGGGGACTGAGCCCACCTGAAGCAGGACAGACTCCAAGCCCCCGGGGCAGCACCCCACTGTGTAGAGAAGCCCCGCAGATCCCCAAGAATGCAGCACGGCTGGGCAACGCAGAATGGCGGACGCGTGCACACCCAAAATGGCGACTGCCGCACCAACTCTGCCCAGCCACCAAGGCAGCCGCCAGCCGGGGCCAGACACGCGCCCAACCGAGAGAAGCCACCACCGACCAAGTCCCAAATCGGGCTCGCACGCCGCGGGCGAAAGGCGAGCTCGCACACTGCGAGCCCAATGGAATGAGCCCCGACAGGGAGCCAGCGGCGTCGGCGGTCGGGAGCGGCCGCTGCTCGCGCGCCGCAAGCCAAGCCCCAGAAGGCAGGCGCATGCTCCGGGGCCACTTCCTAAAGCCTAACTACCCCCCCGTCCCTAGCTAAACCTCCCCCCACCACACGGTCCCTGGAGCGAACCAGGTGGTCCGGCTAAAGCACGGGCCACCGACAAGAAGGCGCGTCCTCGCGCGTCCCTGCACTGCCACCACCGCTGCTGCCCGCCGCCGAGACCTTAGCCACTTCGGCTGCCTGAGCTCTTATCAGGGCTCCGATCGGGCAGCCCAGCTGAGCGGTGGTCTTTTTTGTCTGTTCTTTTCTTTTCTTTTACTAGAACGGAGACCGGCCGGAGCACAGAAATAGCGCTGCCGCCGGTCTCGCCAAGAATCTCCTCAACTGACAGGTTTGGAGGGGGGGCGGGAGCCTTCTTATAGGCTCCCGTCCACAGCGAGGAGACCCGATGGGCGCGAAGTTTCGCGCCCAATGTCCGGGACCGGGGAGGCAAATGTGCCCTTCCCTCGACAAGCTGGGGCTCAGAGCAGCCCTTTCCAGACCTTTTGAGGGTATTCCATCAAGTGGACTTTGAGTTCCCCTGAATCTACCACAAAGAAGTAACTTTCTCCAAAGTAAGAACTCCTTTCCCCCTTTCAACTGAAACCAGTTCCTCTTAACTAGCTGGTATCAGATGTTAGTAAGTTATGCCTTTGAAAAATTCCTTCTTAAATTAATAAAACACAGCAAGTAAATCATTCCAATTAATAGGCAATTTCTCTCCCTCTCTTCTGCCTAACCAGCCCAGCGCAAGGTGACACGCCTGAGCTTCAAAGGCAAAAGAAAACATCACCCCCTCCTCATTTTCCAGCTTATTAACATTAGGGAATACTCTAATTATTGAATTTAGATATACTTAAATATTTTTGAAAATGCTTTTAAAATTAATCTTGACTAATACCTAATTGTTCTCAATAAGTTTTGTACAGCATTGTAAACTCATTATTTTATGATTTTAATTCATGGGAGCTATTTTCAACTCCCTATAAGAAAAAAAGCAGCATATAAATGAATAAATGTTTCACTGGATTCTGGGAGCTATCATCCAGTTTGTCTAGAAGGCATCAAATGGAAGAAGGCTGACTTCTTTGTGGCTCTGAGAAAATACATTAGCATAAGATACATCTATTAGGATCCTGCTTTGGTCACACTGGGCCCAGTGCATTTAAACCACTTCAGACTCCTCAAGTACATGGACTCAATAAGGCTTTCAGCAGGAGCACCAGTCAGACCATCTCACTTATATCATTACTGCCTATAACAGTGGTGGTGAACCTTTGGCACTCCAGATGTTTTGAACCACAACTCCCAGAATTCCAAGCCTGTAATGCCAATGACAAAGGATTATGGGAGCTGTGGGCCAAAATTTCTGGAGCGCTGAAGGTTTGCCACCACTGGCCTATAAAGTCAGAGCAAGAGAACTCTGGGGTCATGACAAATTGTGAGAAGAATTACTATGCCAGGATTGAATACCTCAGCCTCTGGCAGCATCAGACATCACAATACAAATCACTCCTCTCTCCAACTGGCAACCCCCTTTCCAGACTTTGCAGATGCAAGCATGGCTGCCACTGAGCTCAACTGGAGAGGAAGATCATGTCTGACAAGACTTGCAGTGAGCCTGACAGAAGGCTTTCCCTTCCTATGGATGCCACAGAGAACTCTAGAAGTCCCTCAACTATAGAGCAGCCCTGTGGTTTCCAGTCTGGACTCAAAAGCATTTGTGAGATGATCTTCTAATGGAAAGAGGGGGTGATAAATTTTAAATATTCATGAAGTCCTGATGTCTTTTGAATTGTCTGATGTTTTTCACAGGCAAGTGAACCACTTCAAGACTGCTGAAGCAATTTTGTCTGCTATCTAGTAAACTTCATATTCATTTTGTTCTGCTGGTGCCTTCCCTTCTTCCCAACCCCTTCAGATCATTTATATCTATATAAATGTACAGTTAATGTGAACAGATTGTCTCATGTGTCAGTTCCAAATGGTATATATTGTTGGAGGTATATTTTATTTTATTTACAACTAGGGATGGGCTGTTCATTTCAGAAGCAGTAGCTTCCAAAATGATCCACACAAGCCCAGGTGCTTTTTGGAAGCCTCCGAAAAGGAAGCAGCCAATCACTTACCTTTCTGCAGGGTTGCATCAGGCTAAACTCCAATCAGGAAGACGTCTCCTGACATCATATGTCCTTCTCTCTGGTGCTGGCCAGTCAGACAGGGAGGCAGGATGATGCATTTCCCTGCACAGTTCCTGATTGGCCAGCACCAGGGAAAAGGAGCGATGATATCAGGAATTTAGCCCAATGTGATCGTGCAGGATGGTAATTGATTGGCTGCTTGTGTTTCAGAGATTTCGGAACAGCACCTGGGCTTGTGTGGGTCATTTTAGAAGCTACTGCTTCCGAAATGAACAGTCTATCCCTATTTACAACCTGGCATGCTGCCTGGAATAGGTGTGGCTGGGACGGACCTTTCTGGGCTGGTTGACTGTCAATCTATCCAGAATTAACAAATGGTTCCTTCTTGCCTCTGAATGTTTTTATTTTACTTTATTGTTAACATATTTAATAATACATTATAAAAACATAAAACAGTTATAAACCACCAAACTCCATGCATTAAACATATCAAATGGCCTGACTGCCTCTGAATTCAAAGAGAGACTCAGTTTTCTGCTCAGTGCTCCCCCCCTTGAAATCTGTTGAGATCTGTTTCTAAAAGCAGTTATGTTTGTCTGCTTCCTATTTCATCTATTCAGTTGTGAGTCACAAAACATTTTATTCTACAATTATCTCAGATTGAGTTATTGAGACTTTAAGTGCCAGGTAGCTAATGAGGAAAAAAGGGGATGGTCTGCTGTAGGGAATGCAGAGCTATTCTGCTTTTTGAACCCCTTCATTTTTGCTGCACAGCTAGAAAAAATTAATCAACAATTCCAAATTCTGTAGCTGATATGATGCCCTGGAGAAGCAAAACAAAACTTGCACATAACCCAAAGAGACTTGGGGTACCTTAAAGGCTAACATATTTATTACCAAATAAGCTTCCAAATTGAGTGGCCATCTACGTGGACAACTTCATTTCCCTTTGTCAAAGAAGCTTCTGATGTGCTCACAGCAATTTTTAAATAATATTTGGAGGTCTATAGTGGTGCCCAACCTTAGCTCAGGAACGGGTTCTCTATAAAAAGTTCTAGGTTGGTGCTCTAGTGTGGGGAGGGTATACCTTTTTGGGCAAAAGTTGGTTTCCAGATTATTTGAAGAACGTCTAAAAGATGTTGATTGGAATACTGCAGTTTCGTGAATTATTTCCAAAACAAAGTAGGGATGCTCTGTCCCAGTTAGTACATTTGCTTATTCTGTGCATATTATCTAAATCAATAGTTCTCAACTTGTGGATCCTCAGATGTTCCTGGACTGCAACTCCCAGAAACCCCTTCCAGCACAGAGAGTGGTGGAGGCTATTGGGAGTTGAACTCCAGGAACATCTGGGGACCCAGAGGTTGAGAAGCACTGATCTAAATGGATCAATATCCAGATATATCTCTTCAGACACCGAAAGGACCCCACCTTTTGATTTGATCTAGCTAGTAGCAAAATGTTATAGAGCAACAGGCAGGCAATCTTTTTATTGTCCACCCACGTCGGAATAAAGAGGCAACACAGCTCACTTCTTGGGTTAAATATGGGCCACAATTTATTCAAACTTCAAGAAATTGAACTTTAAGAAATCCAACTTTATTGTTAACTGGGCCAAAGAGAGGGCCTGCCGTAGCGCAAGCATAGTTAGGGGTGTTATAAATTCCGGTCCCTCCTCCTCGGGATAAGTTAACTGGGTATATCAGATGATGCCGAGGATGGGATACCCCACCCTATGCAGGGCATCCTTGTACCCCGTATGTCGTGAATTGGCAGCCCTTTCTATCTTGGCTGGGATTATTTATTGGAGCCTAACTGCTCTTTCTGTGTTACTAATTTATTTAGGGCTGCCCTGCATCTTACGGGTGCCATCACGAGGAGGGACCTACCTAACCTGATGTTAATGCATGCGCTACCCGCCTATTGTGACCGATTAAGGATTGGTGGTATACCTAATAATGTACGTTTAAAAGCTTAGAGGATGGTGGGATGGGCGAAAAAACACTGTCAATCACGGCCAATCAGATTGGCAGTCAAAAATTCCCATCCGGCCCCGAAGCGACCAGCCAAGCATCACCATCCGAAGCTCTAGGGGGGAGGGCCGGGGTTCCCTGTTCAAACGAAGGCTGCCCGGAGGAGCATGCCTGCGCCTAATATAGGCACGCCTCCAGCGCAGCCGCACGCAAAGTGCGCAGGCTGCGCATGCCCGTCCGAACGGGGAGGGCAAAGGGGCCCCGCAGGCCGTATTCACGGCACGGAGCCCTCAATCTCCAAATCGTGCTATGTATTTTAGTTAGGGGTTGCAGTTCAACATCTCTCACTGAGGTAATGTGGGTGTCTGCTAAAGCAGCATATGCCTCCAACATCCTGAAAAGCAAACTGGCAGCCCAGTCCTCAGAGAAATCTTTCTCATGGAGGCTGACCATGGCAGAGTGCTTTGATGAACAATCTCTGTGCTGGAGAAGATTTTACTGATGCCAAGAGGCAGCCAATTAATTAATAGCTTTTTTTAAAAAAAATCTTGTGATCTACATATTGCTTTTTCTGCTAAGTTAATTTCTCCAGGCTTTTCTCCACCTTTATAATGATTTGAAATTTGAAAAGAAAGGGCACTTAGCCTGAGTTTCCAGCTAATTAGAGAATTTTGTATTTTATTGATTTTTTTTTGCCAAAGGGGAGCAATTTAAGGGAAAATGCATTTCACTAGGAGTAGTTAGAGCTTGCTGAAGCTTCTGATTTTAAAATAGTTTTTATAAACTTTTAATAATGTTTTATTTATTAACCTTTCATCCAAGCACTTATTCTACCTGAATTTTAGATTACTAGAAAAACACAAATGGAACAGCATGCCTAATTAATCATTATATCTCTTGTTAATTTAAATACCCAAGATAACCTATTTTCTTCAGATCTTCAATCGCTTTTCAAAAAGAATGCCTGAGACACTAGCTTTGGGATGTAATTATTAGAATTAATAAATAAAGAAAAGTAATTTCTGTTCAGAATTGTATGTGCAGACTGGAGTGTTGACCTCTCTGATAAATAATGATACACATTCTATTGAAAAACAAGTTTTATATAGCTTTCCTTTTTCAATGACAGTGATGGAAGTTTTGTGGCAATAAACTGTCTGTTTTCATGAAGTAAAAATGTAGGTACTAAAAGATACAGTCTGTACAGTAAAACAAATGATTTCAAAATATAGCAGGTGGGGCCTTTTGTGGTGGGGCACAGCAGGCAATTTCCCTGAGCATCACATGGAGGGGGGGGAGGCTGACTTATGAAGGAAGCTGCATAAACATACATGTGGTGCTATGTGAAGCAGGTAACAATCATATTTGTACCTTACAAGTACTACTTCAAATGCGTTTTGGGTGCTGCTTTCATTTACTGTCTTTAGTGTAGCCTCTGTTCCATCCATAGTAGTATCCATATACTTAATTGTTTAGCTTTCAATATTGTCATTTAGTGATGTAAACCACCTTGAGTCACTTCTTAAGGAGAAGGGTAAATAAATAAATAAATAAATAAATACCCCCACCCCCACCTCCTGGGCAGTTGGCTACATCAAGCAGTTGAAATGGTTGGAAACCGCAATTTTTAACAACAAAAATCTAATCAAAGAAAGATCTGGAGGAACATGTCTGGTTTGTTTCTTATGGGTTTGGCAGTGTAGTGGAATGAATGTGGAGTAAGGTAGTAAGCCCAAAGAACAGAAAATTGTTGCTCCCGGGACTTTCCACCCACACTTCAGAACAAGCCATTTTTATTCGTTATTTTAAACTGGGGCCTCTGAATCCATAAGCAGATTCGCAAGGCCCGTGATCTACATTTTTGAAGCTGAAAGCCATAAAGTATGGGTCGTTAGCTATGGCCTTGGTGGTGAAGGTGTGAAGTATCTTTGATTTGTCTGGGCATTGTTGAAATCACAGCATGATAAGTGGCAGATGCACTGTGCCTGAGCCACCCTAACCCTAAACAACCTAAGTATTTCCCCTTTCCCTTTGGAAAGAATACAAACAGACTATATTATTTTGTTTTATTTTGTGATAACACAATATTGTTCTCCCCATCATAGGACTTTCCAGTAGACCTAGCATATGAATGAAGCTAGCTTTTCATCCACAACAGTAAGACAATATAGAGGGGAAATGTCTGTAGGTGTACTCTTTGCATAGTCTTCCCCCCTCTCCCCCCCTTGTTAATACTGCACATCTTGCACACAAGAGGTTTTGGAGGAAAGGCAATGAAAATGTAGGAGCTAAAAATAATTACAGGTGCCAAGATTCTGCTTTTTGTTGTACACCATTTGCATTGTATTTTTTTCCAAATTAAGCAATCAGTGAAGGATACAGCCAATATGGTGTTTCTGTAGAAACAAAAATCTCATCTGTACAATAATTAGAATGTAGATGGATGGCGTTCCAGATGGTGCACATGCAATGAGAAGGCTAGCTTTGCACCAGATGGTATTATGGACCATGGATAAAGCAAAAGGATAATCATTATAATATTGTGACATGTCATGTTATATGAATAAATACAGCACTGACTTTTCAGAAAAAGAGGCAAAAATCTTCAAATAATTAAACAGATGAAAACTGGGGTGGCAAATGTCCAAGGAAGCTCTTCGAGAAGGAACAAATACTGCCATATGAAACAATGTCATCTAATTTGTTTATTTGCACACTGTTCATAGGGGGTGCGGTCATTCTAATGGATAAAAATAAATTCGGAGTGTGCATGCAGGGGCTTTCCTCCTCCTTTCCTTCTCTTTTGGAATGTGCAGCTTCCAAACATTTCCCTTGTAAGAGGCTACCCAGTGGGCCTATTATGAGAAGCCAATCGGTTTACTGACCCTTATTGTATTTATGCGAAGAGTAAGGCTGGTGACAGGTTTTTCTCTCTGCCACAATACAGGTCATGAGATGTCAGTGTATTCTTCTCAGTCCAGACAATTTATATTGACAATCTAACCAACAATATAACCCTTCTTATTGAGGGCTGGGGGAGAAGACTGGAACCTCAGCTGTAGCAAACATTCTAACAGAAAATCTTAAGGTATTGAAAGTGGGGATATGGTGAAGTATTTTCCTAGGCTATATTGACAACCAGTTCTTACTTCACAAGCACGTTAGCAAGGGGTGTGAGTCTCATAGCCTTTCATGCTGGGTGAGAAATTAAATAAAATAAAATAATGCAACTAATTTTATTTATTTTATTGATTTATATACCATGCCATCTGACCTCTTTTTTCTTCTAACTGTGAGATGTTTCCATTTGAGATTGTATTTTTCTGCTGACAAAATTGTAGGATTTCTTAAATGTTTTGTAATCTCTGTTGCTTCCTGAAGAAATGCAATTCTGCACAGAATTTTTTTCTTTGTTTATATACTGCCCATCTGGTTTCAAAGGCTACTCTGGGTGGTTTACAATATATATATTTTTAAAAAAACCAACATTTATAACTAAATATCATTAAACTATAACAGGAGGAGCAGGTAACATAGAAATGAAGCACAAAGACATTTAAGAAAAACATTCTCGATGAGGAAGGGAGGACACTGTGTAGCCAAGAAAGAGATGGGGAGAAAGCCAAAAAGGAGGTGGATAGGACCACTAACAACTGGCTTATAGGTTATTCGGTCTTTATGAGGACAGTTCAAGCTGCATACCTGGAAGAGGGGTTGCACCTCAGTTACCATGTCAACAATGAATTGTGATATAGGACTTTGTCACGCAATGGCCCTGCTATTGACTATGATGAGATTTTCAGGAAACCCTGTGATGTGGTTCCAGGTCACAAGGATAGGTGGAATGGGACAAAGGCAAGAATATGTTGCAAATGTGAACCCAACTGTGAACTATTTTGGCTTGCAGATCAAGATATCCTGCCTTCATACTTGAGTGCTACATCTCCACTTTCATGGAACCCAAAGGTCCAGTTTGAAAGGCGAGAGAGTTCCTTGAGCCCCCACACCAAGCCTTAGCAAGATGCAGCCTATGCACCATAGGGGCATCTCTGTACTTTGGCATGTTCTCCAATCAGATTGCCACTCTTGTACCCACTGCTCTTCACCTACAATGATCAGAAAGCATCTGTTTATCTTTGGGAGAGCTTCAGATGTGGATTTCATGGGTTGTGACTAAAGTGGGAACAGATGCAGGGAATTTGAAGTCAGTAAGGGAACTTTCATGGGTAGTGGCATTCAAAATTAAAAAGAAATCCTAGCAGGGCAAATGGCAGGGCCTTTCTCCTCTCCTCTCCTCTCCTCGCCTAAACTTTAGGTGCCACCCCCAGATATTGTACCAAAAATTTCCTGTTGAATTCCACCTGGGCATTCCATTGGACAAGACACATCCAAGTCAACACCATGGTTAGTGCACCCTGCCTTCCATAGGCAAAGCTGGTCATCTGGAGGGAGCGTATAATGACCATACTGGCTGGAAAGAAAGCACACTTGGCAAACCATAGATGGTCCTGGCCCTCCTCCACTTTGCATGCAGGGTGGTGGCACCAGGTTTGACCTTCTTTATGAGACTGGCAACATCCATGTATCGGCACCTCATCAGCACCTCAGGATATTGCCACCTCATCACTACCTCAGGATTACTAAGGGTATGAAGAAGAACCTGTTGATTTGGTTACCCTTCCTAGGGTTACTATTTGGCATCAACCATATGAGGCTGGGACAGGTTTGCATATGTGACAGATAGTATAGGTTTTGGGATTTGACTTTTTTGGAATTATTTTCCATAATATGACCCTATGGCACAATTTGTTCTGGAGCAAGTGGTTTTAATTCTGGTGTTACAACCAAAAGTACTTAAGATTCTCAATAAGCAGTCTTCTAAGATAGAGAGTAATTGGTCTTGTGCAGAGTCTTTTCCTTATCTGCCAACACAACATTTTCAGCCAAGTTTGTTTCAGGTCTAGATAATACTATCACCAATGGCATGTTTCTTTGCTAGAAATATAGTTTTTCCATGCTAGTACTACAAGCAAGTAGCACTGCAGATATATTCCCAGAATTGCTTTGGAGTCCTGATGGGGTGGGGACAGCCAAGGGAGTATATAGCTCAGTTGCTCCTTCCAGGATGTTGTAGGAAGTGCAAGATGTAAGTGGGATATTTCCTTCAAAGGTGATTTAAAGTTATGGGTATGACCCTCAAAGATCACTGGGCCAGGGGTCTTTCATTTGGTTCAGCTACTGGCAGGGAGGCACCCATTTCTCTGTTTGGGCAACTCAGGCCTTCTTACTGCATCATCCCATGAGCTGATGGCTTCTGACATACAATATGCCAAATGGCATGCTACCAACCCATTACCACTTTGGCAGTACCCTACATGCCATTTTAGCTCTAGCTGGCTACCAACTAGGGGACTGTGCATTTCATTCCTTCAAGATCGGTGCTGCCACTGAAGTTGCTTTTTGGGGCATGGCCGCAGAATGTATTCATTCATTCATCCATCCATCCATCCATCCATCCATCAATTCATTCCTTCATTCCTTCATTCCTTCATTCATTCATATCCTGCCCATCTGACCAACTGGCTGCTCAGGGCAGCTTACAACATTTAGCAACCACCACAAATAACAATAATAAATAGCATTAAGTTCATAGGTAGATGGTGGTCAGAAGCTTACAAATACTGTGTTCATGTGTCTCTCAATTTTCTTAGCAGATCACTAACCAGATAGTTGGGCTCAGCATTATCTACTGGGCTAACCATTACATGACATTTGGCAACTGTGGAATCCACTTGGGGTCCAATGCTACTGGATGCATCTTTTGGTTGGACTGGAGAGGTATATGTGGAACCAAAAACACCCTTCATATGTAACTTCCAAACTCTGGTTCTCAGCCATTTTGACTTTTGTTTGGTAAACCATCATTATGAGAATAAAAACAATGTTACAGCTGGAGCTTATAGCAGGACTCAAAGTTTATGAGAACATTCATGGAAATCCTGTAAAATGAAGTTAGCATTCATTCAGAGGTTGTGACAGGTATCTCTGGATACAGATCACATAAATAAGACTCTTTTCGAAAAACTGCCTGCATTAGTTAAATGTGAAGATAATAGCACCATCTGTTATTTCTGATCACCCCATCTTCTATAAATATAACAATTTACTAACTTCCACCAGAGCTCTATTAATAGTTGTCATCAAATGTTAACTATTAGCAATGACATATGATATGTGCATTAGAGTGTCAATAATAAAATGAATTCTTCCATTATCTCTTTTTTTTGTCCAGTCATCACCATCTTATGCATGTATAAAATGCTTGGCTATTTTTTCTTGGCCTCTGATTAATGTCCTAAAGCAAGAATAGCTTTGCCTTATGATGCTTATACACATTATATCTGAAAACTTCCCTCACTAGGAACACTTATTCTTCCTCCTTTGTTTCCACTGGCATTTCAGCACAACTGAAGAGGCACAGACATTAATGGTGTTACGTTCTCTGGACCCTTAAGGTTTTGCACTCATTCACTAACTCATGGATACCATTATTGCACAGCATTACTGTTTTGCCAATTGTTAATTCATAAAAAAATGTTTCCCAGCAACATAATTCACTTCCCACACAGAACAGAAGTGCTCAAGACAAACAGCAAGCACAAACTTCAATATGCTCCACTAGGTGAGCTGCAGATCACAAAATACAACTAAGGGTGACTACAGTGGAAAATCCTACATGAATTGCTCCAGAACTGGCATGGCTAAATTTGTAGAATTTCCCATTGACAACATGATAGCTAAACGTGAAATCAGCTAGACCTCTCCATCCAGGGCTGTGTTGAAGCTGACACTTCAAAAAGCAAAGCAAAAAGCCAGGAATTCTCAAAGTCTTTCACGGCTGGGATCTGATAGTTGTGAGTTTTTTGGGCTGTTTGGCTGTGCTCTGGAAATTTAAACTTCCAGAACATGGCCAAACAGCCCGAAAAACTCACAACAACTATAAAGCACTCTCTGGGTGGTTTACAATTTAATTATGCAGGCTACACATTGATTCCCCCCCCCAGCAAGCTGGGTGCTCATTTTATTGACCTTGGAAGGACCCAAGACTGAGTCAACCTGAACCCCAGGTCGTGAGTAGAGATGGGCACGACTAGGGAAAATGACGTTTTCGAGTTGTCGTGTGTCGGAGGCAGTCCGTTTCGGCTCGTTTCCGTTTTTTGTGAAATTTCGCAAAAATTAGTCGGTTCGTTTTTTCATTTTTTTGTTGTCATTAGTACTGGTTTGGGGGGGTTGCGGGCTCCTGGAGGGAGCTGCAGGAGTCAGCCAGAGCCACAAGTGACGGACTGGCAGACTCTTTGCACCCGCTGTGTCTCACGTACTTGCATGTAGTGCAATGCAAGTAGATTTGGCTTAGGGTTAAGACGGGTTAGCGCAAGGGCTAGGGTTAGGCTAGTTACGGGTGAGGTTAGGGTGAGTATTGGGGTGCACCTCTGGGTGCCTCTCTGACCCACTTAGAAGGACAGTGTACTGGCGTATGGGTTAGGTTTAGGGTTTGGGTTTGGGTTTGGGCTACGATTAGTGGGCTGTTTATGCCCGATTGGCACATCCCAGAAGTCTCTGTGGTCAACCTGGCCAAGTGGCCATGCGATTGGTGGAAAATTTGCATGGTCCACTCCCATGGGTGAGCCCATCATTGCAAATGTGCAGGTGTAATAAAATAAAATAAAATAAAATAAAATAAAATAAAATCAATGGAGACTTTTTTTTTTTGCAAGAAAAACCAACTGCTGCTACTGTAAAAATTCAAGCATTTAAAATAGCTAATTTTCGCATGTTTCTGTGGTGCTTTGGTGGGGTTTTGGGCAACGATTTCAAAAAAATATTGCGGTCGCCATTTTGGATCCCCCGCACTGCATGGCAAATGGATGTGCCCTCCCAGCCTGGTACAGTCAGCAAAACCTGGCCATGCGATTGGTGGAATGCCTCCAAAACTTTGCATGGTCCACTCCCATGGGTGAGCCCATCATTGTGAATGTGCAGGTGTAATAAAATAAAATAAAATAAAACAAAATAAAATAAAATAAAATCAACAGAGACTCTTTTTTTTTGCAAGAAAAACCCACTGCTGCTACTGTAAAAATTCAAGCATTTAAAATAGCTAATTTTCGCATGTTTCTGTGGTGCTTTGATGCGGTTTTGGGCAACGATTTCAAAAAAAAATTGTGGTCGCCATTTTGGATCCCCCACACTGCATGGGAAATGGATGCGCCCTCCCAGCCTGGTACAGTCAGCAAAACCTGGCCATGCGATTGGTGGAATGGCTCCAAAACTTTGCATGGTCCACTCCCATGGGCGAGCCCATCATTGCGAATGCGCAGGTGTAAAAAAATAAAATAAAATAAAATAAAATAAAATCAACAGACTTTTTTTGCAAGAAAAACCCACTGCTGCTACTGTAAAAATTCAAGCATTTAAAATAGCTAATTTTTGCATGTTTCTGTGGTGCTTTGGTGGGGTTTTGGGCAACAATTTAAAAAAAAATATTGCGGTCACCATTTTGGATCCCCCGCACTGCATGGCAAATGGATGCGCCCTCCCAGCCTGGTACAGTGAGCAAAACCTGGCCATGCGATTGGTGGAATGGCTCCAAAACTTTGCATGGTCCACTCCCATGGGCGAGCCCATCATTGCGAATGCGCAGGTGTAAAAAAATAAAATAAAATAAAATAAAATAAAATCAACGGAGACTTTTTTTTTTTTGCAAGAAAAACCCACTGATGCTACTGTAAAAATTCCAGCATTTAAAATAGCTAATTTTCGCATGTTTCTGTGGTGCTTTGGTGGGGTTTTGGGCAACGATTTCAAAAAAAATATTGTGGTCGCCATTTTGGATCCCCCGCACTGCATGGCAAATGGATGCACCCTCCCAGCCTGGTACCAGCAGCGCAGCAGTAGCAATAGCTAAGGAGAGGGGGCGGGGAAACCCCCCCAAATAAAACACCCTTCTGGCCTGGTAGGTGCCCTCAGACAGTTTTTGCCTACTTTTAGGCCCAGGAATCGGTTTTTTTAAAAACTTTTAAAAACTTTTTTCTGTGCCGCTTGGCATTGCACGATCGCCGCGATGCAAGTAACGAGCACGACAAATCAGACCAAATTGTTCGTTCGTCGGTTCGAGCTCGAATTCTGGCGGAATAATTCCCGTTACCGTTTCCGTAGAGTAACGGATACGAGTAACGGAAACGGAAACGGGAATACCGCTAAGTCATGCCCATCTCTAGTCGTGAGCAGAGTTTTAGCGGCAGTACAGCTGTTTAACCACTGTGCCACTTCAGCATGGAATGTAATCCTGGGACAGTGAGAACACACTCTAGGAGCTCTCTGCTCTTGCCACCTAGGATAGACATTCTAAAACTTTTCATTGGGAAGCATGACAGTACCTTTTCACGACAGCTTCATTAGCCGCCGGTCTATTTCCAGGCCCACTTCAGAGTGCTGGTTATATGGCCCTATATGGCTTGGGCCCAGGCTGTCTGAAGAATTGTATTGCCCCTTATGAACCTTCCTGGATTTTATGATCTTCTGGGGAGGCCTTGCTCTCGATTCCACCACCTTCTCAGTTTCATTTGGTGAAGAGATGGAACCGGGCCTCCTTTGTGGCTATTCCAAGACTTTGGAATGCCGTGCTCTAAGGAGCCAAGTTGCCACGCTCTCTTTTGCCTTTCTGTTGTCAGGCAAATGCCTTCCTCTTCAGGGAGACCTTTAGGCAGCAGATTGTCTCAAAAATGCTGGGTTTTAACTTAAAAACCTTAAATGTTTTTAAATTGTTTTAAATATTAATCTAAGATTATTTAAAATATATATTTATAGTGTTTTAAAAATGTGTTTATTTTGTAACTTTATTTGTTGCAAGTCACCCTGGGGACCTTATGGGGAGAAATGTATCATATAAAGGATAATAATATACTAATAAATAATAACACAAATAAATATTTTACTATAAATACCTGTTCTAGCAACAGAACAGTCCATAGCTACATTTCTGGGGCAATTCCTTTGCGTTTCTCCCCCATCCTGCACTGACCTTACCCTCTCTTCCTCATCTACTGTTATGTTAAGTTTCATTCACTTCACTGTTATTTATGCACGCCTATAGACAATGACAATGATGGTGACAACAGCAAGAAACATAAATGATATATGGATAGAGTCTAATGACCACCAAATGTTTAATTCACCATGATATGGTCCTTGTTTGGAATCTCTCTACAGTCAAGGCAAAATACTTGAATGTAAAAGGTAAAATGCTAACCACAACTAAGATAGAGCCACTGAACCCCCAATCAACTCTTGATAGAACCACTAAACCCCCAATCAACAATTGCATTGTTTCAGTACACTAACTGGAACTAGTAATTGGATTTAGGCCTTAGAGGCTGATACTTCACGTCCCTCTCACTGCATTTTGCAGCCCCGCTGGGGACCAGTTCGAAGGAATGTAACCTCACGTCCTTGTGGGGTCAATCCGAGTTCAAAGGAACATAACCTCACGTCCTTGTGGGGTCAATCCGAGTGCAAAGGAACGGAACCTCACATCCTTGTGGGGTCAATCCGAGTTCACCCCGACCACGCCCCCTGAACTGTGCTCCAAGCGGGGTGAGAGATTCCCGTCCTGGAGCTCAGGAATCTTTTCAATCTGCTTCTCGATCCATGTTGAAAACCGATTTCAACATGGAGTCAAGTTCACCTCGGCTCGAGGAAGGACGTGAAGTAACCACCAGAGTTTTGTTGAAAAAACACTTTGGAAGTAAAATACCGGAATCTTATTTTATCAAGGCATTTGTGTCAGATAACTTGTGTAAAACTTAATTATCTAATGTGACAGGAAGTGGCTGGTAGCTCTTTATTTAGAGCTATAAAACATAAAAAAGTGCCCATCTCATACTCCAATTGCCTTTGTATAATTAATTTTTGTAACAGTGTCAAAGGGCTGTTTGATCCCACTTCAAGCAACAAATGTGCATCAGATATAATAAAATGAGACAACTCTTCAGTATCACCAATCAACCTCTTCTCTCTTTTTTGTAGGCTCAAATGAATGTATTAGAAAACTGTGGGTAAGGTGTACTTGCCACAGTGCTATCAGTGTGAATGTTCAGTGTGCTAATTGGCATTTGAACAAGAAAAAAGCACTCTAAGGATCTTTCAGAAAATAATGGTAAATTAACATGCTTCAACTCTGGCTCACACTCTCCTTCTTTTTCTCTGGGGTGGGCACAAGAAGTGCTAAGAAGTTTCCACTTCCATTTGAACATTAATAATCAGAGTTCCCTGTAAAATCCAAGGGAAGCATCAGATTGGGAGGAAATAGGAACCACATCAGCCTAAGCACTGACTTGGGCAAAAAACAAATAAGGAAGCAAATTCTGAAGAGAGGCACAAGATTTTTGTATGTTGTAATACAATGGCAGTTAATTGTAAGTATGGATGCAGCCTAGAAATCAGCAATAAATTTCTCTTTATTTAAATTTAATATTTCCCAATGCATTTTGGCCTGATTTTTTGGGCTTCTTCAAGGACTTTAAAAAGTAAAACAAAGGAAGGTAATATAGAAAGGTGACAATGCATTGCCACTAAAGATGGGCATGAATCTGATGACTTGCTTCATAATAAGAATCGTGCACATCAACCAGCTCCCATCCCACAGGCCAGCTTGCCTACTCACCAGTCTTTGTGTACCACCAGGGTCTTCCTTCTCTGGTAGGAACTTGGCCATCCTGTCCACATCTCTGAAAACATCTAACTACTCCTTGTTCCATCTCCTTTTAGGAATCGTTAGCTGTCATGGGGAGAGATTGCCTGAGCTCCTTCCTAGAGTGAAGTGCTTCTGGAGAAGAAGGATCCTGGTAGCATGTGAAGACTGGTGAGTAGGCTAGCCAGCCCAGAGGGTGGGAGATTGGTGCTGCACAGGTTGCTTTATACAAAACAAGTCATCAGGCTTTATGCTCATTTCTAATTACCATTTTACAATGCATTGTATGTAACCATAATTTTATACATTGATCACAATGAGAATAACATCCTCTCTATTATTACATTTAATTGACCAATTTAGCCATTTGTGTTTTATAAATATTGTTGGTCTGATTTAGATCTTTCCCTTTTATTTGTTCCAACAAATAAATTATCAGTCCTCTAATTGACACATCCTGCACATTCATTTCTGTTCCCCACCATGACTCTACCTTTCCATGTTAGGCTCTGGCTATGACCAGAACCAAATGGGCTGAAACAGTCATTGAGGGTGCATGGAGTGGGAGGAATGCTATATGGAGGGGTTCAGAGTGATATGTACCCACACAATCACACATTTTAGAGGGAACCTTGATTCAGCCTGATGAAGCTGTTTGGATGAGCAGCAAAACGTTTCTATCTCTCAAAAAAGAAGTCCAGTAGCCATGACTCAACTTCCAGATAAACTCACCTGGATGACTGAGAATCTTCACAGACTTATATACAGTTGTTGCTTAGGGTCACTTTGATTAATCCTCATTCTCCTTCAAAATCAGATTTGTTGGATGTACCAGTTATCTTTATTCCTAGATATGAGCAATGACTAGGCATCTTGTCACTCTTATTTGTTTTTTTGGGCTATTTTCAACATGGTTGCCTTTGTTGTTATGATGGTCTTATACGCTCATATTTTTGGATATGTGCTGCAGAGGACTATGAGAATGTCTAGGCAAAGTTCTGGGCCATGGAGAAATTTGGACACCATGATGGGTCTTCTGAAGACTGTAGTCATTGTGCTTGGTTCTTTTATAATTTGCTGGACTCCAGGATTAGTCTTGTTGCTCCTTGATGTTTGCTGCCCACAGTGCAATGTTCTGGTTTATGAAAAGTTCTTTTTGCTGCTTGCTGAATTCAGGTCTGCCATGAATCCCATCATCTACTCCTACAGGGACAAGAAAATGAGTGCCATCTTCAAACAGATTATTTGCAGTCAATGCACTGCAAGTGCTAACGGCCCCACAGAAAACTGAACATCCTGCCTTCTCTCAAGACTGGAGTACACAGTAACAATTATTCTGTGATTTGAAGAGGAATGGAAAGATTCTTTTTAGATTTTTTTCAAGCCCATCAGATTGTTGGTTTGATAACTAGTTACTTGGGGTGTGGGGTGTCTATGAATCAAAGAAAAATAATAAACTTACAAGATCTTCTTTAATCACAAATGGATGATAGTAGTTAGTCATGGGCACGACTCATCAAAATTGTCATTTCCGTTTTCGGTTATCGTTTCCGTTACGTAACAGAAGCGGTAACGATAATTAAGCCGTCAGAACTTGAACTCAAACCGAAAAAAGAAAAATTTGGTTGGGTTTTTCATTTCCGTTTGTGGCATCGTGGCGATCACACAATGTAAAGCACAGAAAAAGTTTTAAAAAGTTAAAAAAAAACCCGACTCCCGGCCAAAAAAGCAGGCGAAAATATGCCTGCCTGAGGCTTTGCCACCTACCAGAGGGGTGGTTTCTGGGGGGTCCCTGGCCTTTCCCCCCCTCTTCTCCTGTCCTGAGCTGCTTGCACCAGGCTGGGGGGTCATCCTCGTCATCTCACCATGCCATGCAGTGGGGGAGATCCAAAATGGCGACCACAATTTTTGACTGTCAAATAGGCCTTGGGAAAACCCAGTTCAGTGAGAGCGGAAGGGTTATTTTTTTATCATCATGGTTCAGGTTTTATGTCATTAGGTGTGACAAGGGTTAGAAGAGAAACTAGACTAGTGGAGAAGCCAGCTGGAAAATTATCTTAAGTTAGTAATGGATGCATGACATATTATTATTTCTGAAGCAGTAATGCAATCAAGAAACTCTTTGTCCTGTTGTGATGAAACCAGGTATCCTGCTGATCGTATGCATTGATTTTTTTTCTTGTACATAAAACTGGTATGAAAACCAGCCTATTAATACTTAAAGTGTGTTAAGAAATCATTATGCCAGTTTAAACCTTGGGTGATAGACTAAAATGTGTGCGTGAACCCCAGTTCAGCTGTCTCCTGCTGAATCTTCTCTAGAAATCTTTTGTTCCACAACAGCTACTTTGAGATCAATGACAGAGTATCCTAGGAAACTAAAATATTTGAGCAATGGTGTGTGTGTGTGTGTGTGTGTGTGTGTGTGTGTGTGTGTGTGTGTGTGTGTGTGTGTGTGTGTGTGTGTGTGTGTGTGTGTGTGTGTGTGTGTGTGTGTGTGTCTGCATCTCTCTCTGTGTGTGTTGGCATTTCTTAGATATTTCTTATCTATTTACTCTTTTGCATAGACACTTCCCTGTGTATAATGGAGTGGAACACAGCATTAAGGAAGACATATATCACATATTTCATAAGTGAATGAATGCTAATGTTGTGGGTGATATTGCTAATTCCTGTTATGGTGGCCAGGGAGCAGATAACAAGATGGAGAAGGAATCTAAATTTCTGTCAGATGTTTGCCACTATACTTGCATCCAAATTGTGTCATTTTGGGGGAGCAGCTGCTTGTGATTGTGAAGTCTATTTGTATGGGAACATCCACATACAACTCAAGGCTTGTAAGAGTACAAATCTGGTCTTTAACATACTGACTGAAACCTGCCTTAACCATCTGGTTCAAGATCTGGGACACGTTGTGCAGCCATCTTTGGGGTCCTGAGTTCAGGACAACTGCACACCTGGAATATAATGTGGGCTCAAGATACAATATGATTCCAACAATGATTTATCCATTGATCAGGAAGAACAGAAACCTCAAGCTTCTAATAATGCCAGACTTCCTACATACCATATAAGAAGATGGTGGAGTTGTATAGCTAATCCCATGCTAAATACTAATGCTCCTCTTGACTATGCCCTAACTGGCATGCACTGGGAATAGAGAAAGTTTCCATTAAGAGCATACAATTAGAACCAGAGAGTAATGTAGGACAATACAGCATGATATAGCCATTCCATCCAGCATTTTCAGATAGTGTTTGCATCAATCTGCATTTCTTGCAATAATAATTTTAAGAAAAGGCAATTCCAGTTCCAAAATTCCAAAAATCTGGGGACAAACTTTACTTGGCTCATAATGAGGTATTTCCGTCTGATGGGGAGGCAGTATACATTTCTCAACTTGTCTCAAAATTACTCAACTCAGCATCATCACTAATTGTTTTCAACCATTTCTTTGTGACAGTCATTTACCCCACAATATTGGTTATTTTTCCATTTATGCTTACTGTTCTGACAAAGATTTTTAAAGCAATTAGTTATCCATATAATTGCACTAAAACAATTAAGAAATCATGATTACAGCTTCCAACCACAAGAATGAAAGGGAAAAAATTCAAGTCTCAAAGTCTATCAAGGCTATGATTGAAAATAAACAAAACCTTTCCATAAGCAGCCAAAGGAACTACTTTATAGAGAACCAGGGCTTGTGTAAGAATTAGAGATGGAAATGAAATTAACCATGAACCAAAAAGCTCCACAACTGAACCATTTAATGGTTTCTTCCTTGGGCAGTTCAGGGAGCTGCACTTTCATGAAGTTTAAAAAGAAGGTAGTGTTTCCATCATTGGTATTTCATTTTGCTTTATCCCCCTCCCCCCATACTCGTTCTAGCGTCCCCTCCCCTCCCCCCTTATATCCTCAATCTATGGATGCATTTCTTGTTTCCTCCATGTTTCTGAGTTTATCCCTGAAGAGACTTGCCATTTCATTGGCATGATTTCTTATTTTCATATGAAAACATAACCCTAGAGTGTGTCTACACTGGTTTTGACATGCTATTTGATCCACTGTGGGGACAGGATGGCTTGTTCCATTTGTTAGTGATTAGACAACATAATTGCTAAATTGCCCACTCTCCTCTATTTTCAGGGGCTGTTCTTTTCAGGTGTGGGTAGGATTGATCTGTTTTTGGTTCATTTCATTGCTGGGATTGAACCAAAGTGGATTTTCCTTTTTTTAATTTCTCAGCTGACATTAATTTCCTAATATCCTTAGTGGCTTAAATTGACAGCATAATCACATAATGATATTGAGAAACTGGGAAATTAAAAACTTCCTTCCTCTTCTGTGAAAAATAGGGAGGAAGTAATATTTTTAAAGAAAGCAAATTAGGGCAGCACTGATGCACTGTACATGTTAAATATTTGTTTTTAATTGAAAGCTTCCTCCCAGAAGCTTATTAATGTCTGTTGCCCACCAGAAGAATTATTACAAATCATTGTGGAATGAGTCTACAAAGAATCCTCCCTGCTGATTTCAAACGGAATTCCATGGGCAGATGTAAGGGGTAGCACTTTAAAATAAAAGAAAATGTGTGGATGCACAAAGAGGTGAGCTCCTGGGAGGAGGAGACAGGAGGAGGCAAGGAGGGAGATTTTTCCCCTTTGATTTGATTTTCATAAAGGAAAAAGAAAATAGGTTTGCTTGAGGTACATATGCCACATGTATGCAAAAATTGTACAGCATGGCATCCTACGTCTGTACCTAACCTTAAGTAACAGTACGTATTCCACACTCCCCTGCAGTGTCAATGGTTATGAACAGGAAACTTCCAAATTCTGTGTTGCTCAATGCCTCTTCTGGGAAATCCTAGAGAGGAAAGCCGTTTGTGTGTGTGTGTGTGTGTGTGTGTGTGTGTGTGTGTGTGTGTGTGTGTGTGTGTGTGTGTGTGTGTGTGTGTGAGAGAGAGAGAGAGAGAGAGAGAGAGAGAGAGAGAGAGAGAGAGAGAGAGAGAGAGAGAGAGCAACACTGCTGAGAAGTCCCATGGATTTCCTGTGAGATTTTTCAAGAAAATATTTCACAAATATCTCTGTCAGAACAACAAGACTAGCATCCATCCACATTAAGCTTTTCTTTGAAAATGAGTTGAGATATATATCGGTATTTCAGTCTAAATTCCTTCTTCACATTTGTCATTTGCCTAGTTTTTTGTTCTGTGATAACCATGGGTTTTAGGCCAATTCAGTACTAAGTATACTAGGTGAGGAGTCTGAAGATGAATTATCATAGTCAGACTCTGCCCTATTACAGATTACCTCAGAAACATGTACCTGTGAAGCTTCTGAAAGGATCCCTATGCATTCATGAAGCTTTGTACTGTCACCCTCTTCTGAAAACTGTTCAGCTGCTCCTTGAAGATAATGAGAAGGAATGTCACACAAATTGGAAAATAACACCCTAGTTTGAAGCACAAGTGGGAACGAAATGTTCTCACACAAATTAGCTAGATGACCATTTTGAAGTATTTTGAACAGCTATCATGTACGCAAAAAAACTGAGTTCTTACTCATAAGGTTAACGGAAGAAGATAATTGCCAGATTTTAAGAAAGAGGGTAATTATTGTCAAAGATTTCAATGGTGCTGCTCTCTTCACAGTTATAGATACTTGAGTATGTTGGGTTGTTGCCCAGTAGTCATTTTGCTTCATATTTCAACAGTTGTAATAGGGTAGAAACATGTGTGAGAGGAAGAATAATCATTGCTCAAATTTATAAAATAACTGTTTAAGTGTACAGTGGAACCTCTACTTACTAGTTTAAGCTGTTCCGAATGCATGCTCTTAAGTCAAACAACTCATAAGTTGAGCAACCCTATCTAAAAAATCAAAACAAATAAATAAAATATATAAAATAAAAAAATGTAAGTAGAGCAAACCACATCTAAAATTTGTAAGGCAGCAAAAATGCCAATGATTTTTCACTCTTAAGTCAAATTGCTCTTAAGTTGAGCTGCTAGTAAGTAGAGTTACCACTGGAAAAGTCTATGTGATAAAAAGTGTATGGGTTAAGAAAACAAAATATTCAGGACACACACATGTGACAAAACATTTCTGGAAAAGAATGCTGAGAACAAACCACAAACACAGAGAAGAGTTAGAAAAATACATTTGTCTGAAGAACTTCCAGAGTTTAATGTGCATATTTTTAATTGCTTTCCTCTAATGGGACTGTGCAACATTTAATTATGCTATTAATACTCTTGCCTAGTTTTTGTTGTTCCTTTATGTTTTCTTATAATAGAAAAAAAAGCCAGGTTACATAAAGAACAGAACTGAAATGCAATCTTCCCAGGAGTGGACATGAAAACATCCAACTGAATTGTTTGGACAAGTGTGTCCACAACTGCTAATTTCACAAGCTACATCATTAGTTTCTAAGAAATCTGAAGTGCTGCTGAGGAAGGGAGCAGCTGGGAACCTTGTCACAATGAAAATTTAGGAGAAGACATGCAAAGCAGAAGAGGGCCAAAATTAATGTGGCATTAAACACTTCTTGTCTTTCTTGCCCTGTCCTGCCCTTCAGCTCAGACAGGATGACATGGATAAGAATACTAAACTCCATTCTTTAAAAGCAGGAATTAAATATTACAAATAGACATAGGCATGAACCACCAAAATGGTGGTTTGTCATGGTTAGAGATGGGCACGACCAGGAAAAATGACATTTCGAGTTGTCGTGTGTCGGAGCCGGCCCGTTTTGGCTCGTTTCCGTTTGTTGTGAAATTTCTCAAAAATTTGTCGTTTCGTTTGTTGTTTTTTCATCTGTCGTTAGTAGTGGTTTGGGGGGGTAGCGGGCTCCTGAAGGCACCTCTCTGGGGTGGGTGGGTGCCTCCTCTGGCCAGCTACAAAGGGAAAGCGGGCTCCTGGAGGCACCTGGGGTGGGTGCCTCCTCTGGCCCGCTATGAAGGGAAAGCGGGCTCCTGGAGGCACCTCTCTGGGGTGGGTGCTTCCGCTGGCCCGCTACAAAAGGGTATGCATAGCCAATTGGATATGCATTGCATACCAGTTGCAGTGGCAGGCAGAGGCACCTCTCTTTCTTTTGGGTGGGTGCCTCTACTCTGACTCACTAAGAAGGACAACAAACTGGCATACAGGTGTACGGTGCACTTGGGCTGGGGAACGAAGTGAGAGAGGACCCCTATGGGCGCCCTGTGACTCACTAAGAAGGGAAGTGTACTTGCGTGTAGTGCAATGCGAGTACACAGATCTGGCTTAGGGTTAGGGTTAGCGCAAGGGCTAGGCTTAGGGTTATTACGGGTAAGGTTAGGGTGAGTTAGTGGGGTGCACCTCTGGGTGCCTCTCTGACCCACTAAGAAGGACAGTGTACTGGCGTATGGGTTAGGGTTAGGGTTAGGGTTAAGGTTCGGGCTAGGGTTTAGTGGGCTTTTTACGCCCGACTGGCACATCCCAGAAGTCTCGGTCAAAACCTGGCCAAGTGGCCATGCAATTGGTGGAATGGCTCCAAAAATTTGCATGGTCCACTCCCATGGCCAGCCCATCATTGCGCAGGTGTAAAAAAATAAAAATAAAAATAAAATAAAATCAATGGAGACGTTTGGTTGCAAGAAAAACCCACTGCTGCTACTGTAAAAATTCAGGCAGTTTTAAAATAGCTATTTTTGCATGTTTTCTGTGGTGCTTTGGTGTGTTTTTGGACCACGATTTCAAAAAAAAATATTGTGGACGCCATTTTGGGTCCCCCCGCACCGCATGACAAATGGAGATGCCGAGGATGCCCCCTCCCAGCCCGGTACCAGCAGCCCAGGACAGGAGGGGGGAAGGCTGGGGACACCCCCCAGAAACCACCCCTCTGGTAGGTGCCCTCACTCAGGCAGGCATATTTTCGCCTGCTTTTTTGGCCGGGAATTGGGGTTTTTTTATTTTTAAAACTTTTTTTCTGTGCCACTTGGCATCGTGCGATCGCTGCGATGCCAGGAACGACAATGACAAATCAGACCCAATTTTTCTTTTATCGGTTCGAGTTCGAGTTCTGGCGGAGTAATTGTCGTTACCGTTTCTGTTACGTAATGGAAACAAGGAACGGAAACGAAACAAGAATTTCGCCAAGTCGTGCCCATGTCTAGTCGTGGTTTGTGAAAGTCCACAAATCATAAATTTAAGCATTTCCCCCCCAAACCCCACAAATCAGTTTGTTGGGTCATCTGAGAAATATATTTTAGACAGTCACCAGGCTGTCTGAACACACACAATGCCATCTGCCTTGCCACCCCCACAGTTTATCCCCTCCCCCTTCTCAATCCCCCACAGTTTCTCTACCTTTTCCTTCTACTGCTTCTTACGTTGAGAAACTTTCTCATGCTGAATCTGTTCTTGTCCACAAGCTGAAGGATCAGGGTGAAATATTTCTCTTCCATATTGAGCCACACTAAACATCCTTTCTTCTCTCTGCAGTCAAGGAAGATGGGACTGGAACAGTTTCAATAAATAATTGCACATTTTTGAGCAGGAAAGAAGGAGAAATGTCAAGGTACAGCCTTCTCTCTCTTTTGTCCATAAATAGATATAAGGATTTTCCACAGGGTACTGGTATTGTCTATTGAAGCAGTATAACAATGAATCATATGGCACCTTTAAAACTTACTGACCTGCTATAATATTTTGTACAGAGTACAGGGGCATTAGATTTATAGATAATACAATTGCTAGTGGGAGATGAATCTTGGAATGAAAGATCCAAACTTTATGCATGTACAACTGTTAAAACATTACACGTAATATGTATCCACTGATATTTGAGTCAAAAAGCAATAAAGATGTATAGAAGAGACAACAAGGCCTTCTTCATAAGAGAGATAAATTTCCCAGCTTGTTTTTACAGCAGAAATGGCCATCAGAGACAGAATGTAACTGAAAGACATTTCAGTTTTGTATCACAGGCTTTCTCACCTTTGAGATTGTGCATTCTAGCCTGATTTGTTTATGATTGTTGTTCAAGGTTGAAGCACTAGGTATATTTAAATTCTGATTTTAGAAGCACAGACAAGCTTCCAGCTCTAATTATGAGCCATCTCTAATGTCTATTTCTGGTCATATTGTACCAGAAATCAATAAGCAATTATATTTCAACTTAAGGTAATTTAAGCCCTATCAAACCACATTGAAACAGAAGCAAACTTATGAGTTTGATTGACATGGCTGATTGTTTTGTGCTTAATGTTTCCTCAGAAGAATCTAGCACAAGCAACTTGATAATAAAGATGTATTTTTTATTATGAAATTCAAATATTTGCTTTGTTCATCATTTTTTCTAGGAAGCACATTAGCCAGAACATATGAGTATATACAAACTGCTTCCATAACTTATCAGTGCTACTTATAACTAATTGATGAGGTATCAGGCATCTATTCGACACATGACTGGGTATGTGGATAAGTACATGATGCACTGCCACACCTCATCAATTAGCTGCAATTAGCTAAAGTAAGTTGGGCAAAAAAATGCCCCAAGTCCTGATTACCTCATTAGGGATGCTCTGTACCACCAGACTTTATCTGGCTTTGCCTCCTAACAATTCCCTTCCCCCTTCATTTGTTTCTACACCAAGAAAATTCTGGATATTTTTTTGAGAGAGAAAGAACAACATTTGATGGTAATAGCAATGGAAGGGGTAGTGAGAAAGGCTTATAAGAGTTTCAGTTCTATAACAATGGAAGGCCACAAGTTTGTTATTCCTACCATAGAATGCTAGGATATTAAAAAGCTATCTGACATGTTTTAAGATTTTTGACTGATGAAGTTGTTTGGATGACCAGTGAAATGTTTCAGTCTCTCAAGGAAATAAGTCCAACTGCCATGATTCAACTTCCTGATCTCTTATAATATTTTATTATCCAAACCTGGACTTCTAATGTAAGTATGACTTAATTAGTAAACCTCCTTTTTTGTTTTATTGTTTAGTATGCTCAGGTATTGCAATGATATGCAGCCTTCGCGTGACATTCAAGCTTTGCTTGTTTATTTGATGATTTATTAATTAATGGTTGATTGATTGATTATCTCAAGGTGATAACCGCCTTGTTGTTTTTGTTGTTGCCTTATGTACAACTGATGTACCATTTTAACACACCAATGCCAATATAAGTAAATATGGCAGTACAGTTGGCCTATTATGTTTCATTTCCAGCCTTAATTTTCTAATTTTGTATTTGCGTAGCAGTTATCCAGATCCTTTCATTAGTTCCATCATGAAATCAATCTGCCTGTCTTCATTTTGTATCCATTTTTCAGTTAGTGTATCACATATGTAATTGTCATAATCTTAATAATTTTTGAACATCCTTTTTTAGTGTTAAGTATCTCTATTTAACAAATAATAAGCTCTGTTTCATTGTTCAGGCAATCCTTAAAGCTGTTGAATTGATGAAGCTTAAACCTACAACTTCCTGTTTATAAATGCATAATCTTACTCACTGACCAACCTGTTGTCAGATCATAAGGCCACTACTTTTCATTTGTAGTCATATCCACCACTCTGCCCTCTGAACAGCAAGTTAGGGCTTCTCTGGTTTTCAAATAATTTTAGTCCATTTATTTTGGTCGCATACACTGTACCAGTTGCAAGGAAAACTGCCAGAAGCCTGTTCTTCATCAGTTGTATTACTTCCTTCAGGTTTATTTTCTATTTCATTTGCTGTGAACAAATGTACCACTTAATATTTGCTTTCTTCTCCATGCAGTTTAAACATAATCCATACAATGCATCACTGTCTATGAAATTGTTCACAAGTGCAAAATGTGTACCATTTTCAGACGGTTATATAGGCTACGAACTGATATAGTTTTTAGAACTTTTCATCCTGCCTGTAGTTGGTTTGATTGAGAGGATTTCTAGACCACTTCTTGAGTATGCAAAAAAAAGTCAAAAAACCAGAATTAGCTTGGTGGCACTTAATTAATTAGTAGTTCAAAGACTGGGGTTTGAGATGTTTTTGTCCTTTACTTCCAAAAAAGGCCTGATTGTTTCCTGTACTGGCTTCAGAGGAAACAGGGGAGATGGTGCTTATAGAGAAAATCTTCATGGAAAATATGAGGTGCACCCTTTTCAACAAAGGGCAGAATTACAAGTAGTGATGTTTAGTAAGTACAGTACAAAGGTCATTATTAACATTAATGTATGTTATTTATTAATGGCAGTTTGGCCATTTGAACGAAAAAGTAATGAATTTAACATTAACTTGTTTAATTTAGGATCTTATTTTCATGGTTCAACTCCTGCATGTCATTTATCCCTGCTATAAACTAAACCATTCAGAATGTCACGGGGCTTCAGGAAAAATTCTGAAGATGTTCATTATAATGAAAACAGGGAACTTAGTGAATTTATTTATTTATTTATTTATTTATTTATTTATTTATTTATTTATTTATTTATTTATTAAAAGATCACCCTTGATGACATCAAGGTAAGATAATAACCAAATTGGTAAACCATGTGACATGAAACTACAAATGAAATGGGAAATATATAATCAAAATTAACAATAATCAACAGAAAAATGCCACAACACAGTTTTTGTTTTAAAAGAGAGAAAAAGATTCAGATGGCAGGCAACAATTAGCCTGGCTGAAAGGCTATTCTGATCTAAACTGTACAGAAAAAGCCTGACAGAAAAGCCAGGTTTTCATCTCCCTTTTAGGGTTCTATCACACATCCTGGGGCTGGTCAGCGCTGTTTTAAAAAAAATTAAAAATTCCCCCCCCCCCCAGCACTGAGCAGCTGGCCTTAGGGCTGTCAGCGCTGTTTTTTTTTTTTTTAATCATTTTCCTTGTGCCGACCAGCTTGTCCTGGGGCTGGTTGGCACTTTTTATTTTATTTTTTTTAAATTTTCCCTCCCCCCTGTGCTGAGCAGCTGGCCTTTGGGCTGTCAGCGCTGTTGTTGGTTGTTGTTGTTGTTGTTGTTTTTTGTTGTTTTCCTAGCACCATCTGCTGGCCCTGGGGCTGGTCGGCACTTAAAAAAAAATCCTTGTACGTTGGAATGGAGATCCCAAAACTTCAGTCATGTGACCAAGAAAGAAGAAAATCCAGGCGTTCACAATATCTGGATCTTCCCCCAGGTGAGATAGCAGCCTTAAACTAATCTCAAGCAGCTGGACTTTGATTGATATGGAGCAACAACCAAGAAGGTGTGTGATTTTTGTCTTATCCTTTTGTACTCTCAGAATTGTCTGTCATACCCACCCAGTTTGAGAAGATTGAGTGTTGCTAGCAGAATATGGTGGTGAAGGTGTTTTGTCAGGTAGGAAGATATAATAATGTTCAACTGAAAATTATGGCCCTTCCTATTCCCTGTTACTTCATATGAATCAAGAAATGACAAAACAAAATAAAAGAGGTAACTATGTTTAAATACATAGTAAAATTTATTTTTAAATCGTTGTTGTTTCTGAAGTCTACTTGCTAGAAGAAATCTCAGACCTAAATATATATTCTCATAATTAATCCCAATGAAACATATTTCTAGCCTTAGTTCTTAAAGGAAAACGAAATATATTTTATAACAAGAAATGCTGACAGAAAAAGTACAGAAACCTACAGGAGACAAAATTGAAAAACACACACAGACAGGAGACTAGAACAAAAGTTCTTGTTGCCCATAAAGCACACATAAAAAGAGACTGGGAACGGGAACCATGCAAGGCAGGGACATAAAACAGGAATTATTTCTCCTTTAGCCTCTTTCAGTTTGGTCAAATTGGGAAAAAGCATATCCCAAAAAAAGAAAGAAAGGCCTTTGAGATGAGAAGAATAAAGACAGCAATTTCCCTCCAACAAGGTCAGTTTCTTAAGACAATAACTTTTACAACACAAGAATTGGAAAGAAAGTACTCAAAAAAGTGACATTAAAGCATTGGCAGAGCCCCAGGGCAGAAAGCAAAACTGATGTGTCAGGGAGACTGAAGGTGTTTCCCTCACACCTTGCCTTCTGCTTCTGTGCATTTTATTTTGGCATAGATCGTCCGTATTATCTTAATATGCTAGATCGGAAGTAAGAAACCTTGATTTAATTTACTGATGGAAGAGATTGTATTCCATGATATCTGCTACCCTAAAATAAAATATAAACATGACTATCTGAAGCCATCTACATATTTGAGTTTGAAGTGTAGCATTTTCTTTCTGGGGCTGTCCCACAAACCATGAAAATTGAGTGTTAGAAGTTTTTTAATTCCTATGCTGTTGGATAGTGGGGTTTTTTGTGTGCTTTGTTATTTTCTGATTTGGGTTGTATTGTTCATGTTTTGCACTATTTTAAAAAAATCCAACTTGCTAGGAATGATATGGTCACCATGCTTCCACCAACCCATGAGAACAAAAGAATGCTTGTCCCCAGTCTACTCGGATTGTGTCCAGGAAGATGTTCCCTGACCCAGTATGTTTGACTTAATGGTGATACTGTGAAGCAATTCAGAACAGAGTGGCTTTGATCTAAATTAAATTTAAATCATTATTTACATATTTAAACATCAGCGTTTTTTGATGGTTTAATTTTAAAAATGATTTTTAAATCTAAATTGTGAATTGAATCACGAGTAAATTGGTTTGATTAAAAAATCATTGAATTGTATGCACCCTGATTCAAAATAAGGACAGTGCTTCTTGCCATGACTCTTAACCAGCTTTATGTATTTTCACTCTGAATCATAAGAATATAACTACCATTTCCATCCAAAAATTGCACCCAGATTATAACTTCTAACTGATAAAAAGGGTAGACTGTTTACCATCATGCAAATGAGCCCTCTTCACTATTTTCATAAGGAGGTATATTTGGTATAGAATATGAAGGGACTTTCACGCATGCGCCGAGAGGGGTGAGTTGCCTCCGGACGAGCTCCCTGGGATGATAAGTATTTTATTACTTTAAATGGCTCAGTCATAAAGGAGAGAGGCTAAAACCTGTTGAAAAAGAAAGGGGAGCCCTCCCTCTATTCTCCTCCAACTAGTGATTGATATCTCCCTCTGGTTGGAGGTCGTTGGAGATCGGATCAAAGGAGTGGAGAGTCAGACGAAATGGCTGCTTTCACCAAATGCCAAGAAGACTTCTTGATAAGCAAAACTGTACAGGCAGTGAAGGAGGAGATATCTAAGACAGTTCGAGCAGAGCTACGATGAGTGATCCAGGAGGACCTTACAGAATTAATTCAGCAAGAAAACAGGAAATTAAATGACAGCATAAAAAAACTGGTGGAACATGTAAATGATTTAAGTGTCAATGTTAGAGTGGTCGAAAAAAGGGTCGATCAAACAGAACTGAGATTAAGGAAGCTAGAGAATCGGGTTGTGCAAGCGGAGGACAAGCAACGTCGTAAAACCTTCAGACTTGTTGGTTTACCGGAAAAGATTTATGGTAAGGACATTATCCCTGAACTGTTATCTCTTTTGGCTGCTAATAATGTGGAAATAATAACAGAAAATGATATAGAAAGAGCTCACAGAGAACTGAGACCCAAACCTAAAGATTCTGCACATCCGAGAGATGTTATAGTTGCACTGTGTAAGGAGAGACTGACTGATCAGCTATTGAAAGAGATGAGGAAAAAAGATCCTTAAATTATAAAGGAACCACCATAAGATTCTTCCCGGACTTATCTCTGGAAACTTCAAAGAGAAGACAGGAAATGCGCCCATATACAAGAGAACTGACTGGAGCCAACTGCAGATTTACATGGATTTATCTGGCCACAATATTGGTAATTAAAAACAACAAACAGTTTAAAGCAAGAAATCAAAGTGAGGCAGAACTGATGCTACAAAGCCTGGGGATTAATCAGCCAGAAAGATCCCAAGAACAAGGAGAAGAATTGGAAGAACGAGAGTCTCGTGAGGAAGAATAAATAACTCTTTGTGTAAACAGAGAATAACAGAGAGTTAATAGTGAATGAGAGAAAAAGAGTTTAAATTGGAATAGGATGTGGGATAGGATATGGTATAGGAATATGGATATAGGACATAGATAGGTAGAGAACATTGTTATAGGACTTAATTCATAAGAACTATGGGGATGAAAAGAATAAGATATGAAAAGGGTTAATAAGGGAGAAGGGAGGGGGAAGGAGGAGGGAGGGAGAAGTGAAAGTACATGATGCTGGGGGAGGTTTGCCATGGGTATGATTCAAGGTAAAAGGGAGGTGGAGGAGATAATGAGTGGTGAATTAAGCGTGGGGGGGAGAAGAAGTTATAGGTGTTGTGATAATTTTGTAAGGAGAACACATAGATAATGAAATGTTTAAGGGAAAAAAGGAGACTGAGCATTTATTACAAGTGTTAAATATTGCCTACAGGGGCAAAAGGAGAGCAGCAATGGGAAGTCCAAGCTTTGCATTATGCTCAGAATGGGTAGTAAGCCCATGGAAGGGGTGGGGCTGCAAAGCAGGGGTTTAAGAAATAAGAAGCAAGCAAAAAAAGGAAATTAAGGTGAAATGGTAAGGCCAAAATAGGTGATGAGAAAGATCAATGGGAGGGGACATGAGATTCCTCTCATTAAACATTAATGGAATGTCTTCTCAGGCAAAACGAATGAAATTAGCACAGTTGTTAAATAAAGAAAAGGTGATGATTCTATTCCTACAGGAAACTCATATGGACAAAACAGAAAATAGAGCGTTATTTTCCCACCCAGCATGGCCTACCAAATGGCAGTTTCAATCAAAAGGAACAAAGAAATCAAGAGGGGTTGGAATATTATTTAGAAATGACCTGGATGTCCAAGTGAAAGAAATAGTGATCGATACTCAAGGAAGATTTATAATGGTCAAATGCTTAATTTGGGCTCAAAAATATACCTTAGTCTCAAATCTATGCTCCCAATAAAGGCCAAGTTAGATTCCTGAAAAAATCTTTAAGTAAAATTGAACAAATCTCTGAGGGGTTGGTGATAGTGGCTGGAGACTTTAATTTGAATATACAGGACAATAAGGAAACTCAACAGTACTGTAGAACTCATTTATGGAGTAATGTGGCTAATGTAGAAGGCAAACAGGGGGATCCAAAGTTTTATCCAAACAGACACAAAAAGTTTAGCGTAATAGACTTTATGCTGGTGAGGGAGGAACTTAAAGAAACGATCTCAAAATTTCAAGAGGGGGGTATATTTATATCAGATCATGCTCATTTGTTAATGCAATTAGATTCAAACCTTCCAAAAAGGATTGGAAATGGAGATTTGACTCAAGAATAATTTCTTCAGAAGTTAAGATAAGGGAAATGGAAAATAAGATAAAAAGAGTATTTAGGGAAAATGATGTAGAAGAAATTAAGTCATCTCTTTTATGGGATGCCTCAAAATCGGTTATAAGGGGCTTGTGTCTAGAGGAAGAGAGGAGATATAAGAAATAATTGAGTGAGAAAAAAGATAAAGCTATGGAGGAATTATTAGAGTTATAGAAAAAAATTACAAAATAATTATTCAAAAAAACATAGAAAAGCAAATAAGGAAACAAAGAGGAAAATTAGATGAAATAAATAATTTACTCTTATGGAAGAAACAAACCCTGGTTAAAAATGAATTTCAAAAGATGACAATTCAGGCAGGGAAAAGATTTATATCTTATTTAAAAATACAGAAAAGTAAAAACTTCATTAGAAGATTAAAAAATAAAAAAATGGGAATGTAAATATAAAGAAGAGGGGGTAATTTTGACTGAATATTTTAAGGAAGGGTTCCAAAAGAAAAGACAATGTGATGAAGATTTACAAGTCAGAAGTAAAATTTCTGAAATACAGAAGAAGAGGCTAAATGAAAAGATCACAGTAGATGAAATTAAGGAGTTAATTGGAACATTAAAAATGGGGAAGGCTCCAGGCTTAGATGGTTTTACGACTCTGTTTTATCGACAATTTCAAGAGGTGTTAGGAGATAGAATGGAGAAATTATTCAATGATATAATGCAAGGGGAAGGAATTCCAGAAACATGGAAGGAGACAGAAATTATTCCTCTCAAAAAGCAAGGTAAAGCAGAAGAACAAGTAGCTTTATATAGACCAATCACATTGGCTAATCAAGATTACAAAATTTTCACAAAAATATTAGCTAAGAGATTAGAGGATGCAATTCCAGATCTAACACAGGAGGATCAATATGGGTTTGTCAAGGGAAGATATATAGGTGATCCAATAAGAATAGTAATTAGTATAATGGCAGATGCCAAGAGGAAACAAAGTAAAGTAACAATTGTAAAATTGGATATTAAACAATCTTTTGATTCTGTAGAAAGAGAGTATTTATTAAAGCTATTAAAACAGATGGATATTATAGGTCCCTATGCAAATGCAGTAAAGGAAATTTATAAAGAAAACCTTGCAAAGGTAAGAATAAATGGATCATTAGCAGAAAAGTTTAAAGTCGAAAGAGGTACAAAGCAGGGATGCCCTTTATCCCCCCCATTATTTGCATTAGTGATGGAACCACAAAATTTGAGAGAATGTGCTCAAATAAAAGGGTATAAAATAGGAAAAGAGGAAATAAAGTTAAACATGTTTGCGGATGATTTAATTTTAATATTGACTAACCCTTTAGAAGCGGCAGGCCCCCTGATTAATATATTAAAGACATTTGAAAAAATTTCAGGATTAGAAGTAAACTTACAAAAATCAGAAATCATGTTTCTAAACGTTCATAGGAAGGAGCAAGATCAGTTAAGATTACAAATGAAAATGGGGAATGGAGTTAAAAATGATTTATTTAGGAGTGGTATTAACAAAAAATTGGGAGAAACTAGGGGAGGAAAATTATAACAAAACTTGGAGAAAGATCCAGAAAATAATAAAGGGCTGGAAAGATAAAAAAAATGTCTGAATACTGTCAAAGATTAGGGCTTTGAAAATTTTTATAGTTTCAAAACTGTTATATTTATTTCAGGTACTCCCAATATTACTTTTAGAAAAGATATTAAAGAAATGGGACACATCATTAAGGAAATGGGTTTTTGGCAAGAAAAGAATATTAAAGAAAAACAGTGGGACACATCATTAAAAGGAAATGGGTTTTTTTATAATTTTTCATATTTCTGTTTAAGAAAAAAATCAAATTCAAGAAATGAGGCATAGAAACTTTTCTAATGGTGGTGTGCCTCATGATTTTTTTCATGAAACAAGTGTGCCTTTGCCCAAAAAAGGTTGAAAAACACTGCAGTAAAAGAAGAAGGAGGATAGAGTATGCCCTCTTTGGAAAAGTATTATATAGCCTTCCAATTAAAATGGGCAATGAAGGTGGAGGAATATCCCACACCCAAATGGAAAAGAGTAGAAGATGCAATAAATAACTCAGCAGGTTATTTAGGGATATTTGATAGAGATAAAAGAATATTGAAAGAAGTTAAGGGACCAAGGCAAGTAACAATGGAGAATTTAATAAAGAGGACGAAAATAGGTGGAGTATTGAATTGGGGCCCCTTAGAACAGTTTAATAAAGAGGGGAAGATTTTGTCACAAAAAGATATAAAGAATCTAAAAGAGAAAGGATATTTTAAAATCAAAGACATACATGAATTAATGTCAACGGGAGGGGGGATAAATAAATTAAAAGGGATATTAGGGAATCAAAAATGGATGGTGGCAGAAAGTATGAAAAGAAGATATGAACAATGGTTCCATTCTCTTAAGGGAAAAGAAGCTAGACAATGGGAAGTGGTGTATAAGAAATATGAAGAAAAAAAGGTTGGAGCAGGAGAGATTTATAGATATTTGGTCAGATTGGGAAATCAAAATGAAAATTTAATTAAATATAATTGGGAAGGAGATATGGATTTAAATACAGAAAAGATTCAGGCTATATTATGGGGGATAAGAGAGGTAAAATTAGAAAAAATTAAGGATATGCAACTGAAGGTATTGCATAAATGGTATTATACCCCACAGAAATTAAATAGAATAAATAATAACATATCACAATATTGTTGGCACTGTAAAAAAGAAAAAGGCACTTTTGCACACATGATATGGAAATGCGAGAAAATACGAACATATTGGAAGAAAGTAGAAAATTGGTTATCAGAAATTACAAAGAAAAGGATTGAGCTAAAAATAGATCATATTTTCTTAGGGTTAGTAGATAGAGAAAAACAATGGAAAAGCGTAAAAAAGATCGTGTACTACGGAATAGCAGCAGCTATAATGGTATTAACGGATGGATGGAAGGACCAAGAAAAATGGAAATATGATAAATGGAAAGATTATATACATCAATTTTTTCAAAATAATTGGATACAAATTATGCAAGAAGGAAACACAGAAGGGAAACATAGATTTTTAAAGGAGTGGGAGAAATATATAAATTGGATAAAAGGTAAGCCTGAGAACGAGAAATGGGCTAGACTATTCCATCATGCCTTAATAATGTTCAACATGAAAGGGTAGTGAATTTCTGCTTGCTGGGGGAGGGTTAATGAGGAAGGGACCAAAGGATGATGTAATGATTTGGAAACTTGTAAAGACTGGAATATATGCTGTCACTTCCTCAATAAAAAAATCTAAAAAAAAACCCTTGGTATAGACTATGAAAAGCACAGTGAAGTAAAGGAACTAATCTTTGCTCGGTAAAAAGTTCAGGAAAAATGAAGTGCCTATGAATACTTCCAGGTGTTACCACAACTAATAAAGCCTGTCAAAGTTTCTCAAAGCTAAGGGGACTGGTACCTCTACTGGAGCAAAATATATGAGAAAAATGAACTGTAAGTTTCCCTAGCCAGTTGTTTTAGCTCCCGAAGAAGGCCACAGCTGAAAGGAATAATAATAATAATAATAATAATAATAATAATAATAATAATAATAATAATAATAATAATAATAATAATAATAATAATAATAATAATAATAATAAAATTATTGTTGTTGTTGTTGTTGTTGTTGTTGTTTATTTACGGTCATAGACCAAAATGTTACATGGCAATCAAGTTCAAAATGACAACACCAATAATACAAATATAGTTGGATAGATTAAAAATTAATAACATGTAGCCATGGAAAACATTAATAGACATATAATTGCATAGGATAATAATAAATAAATATTCTAAATATTATATTAAAATGTGGAAGGGTATTATATCATACAGTGGAAAATTAGGGGATCTAAAATTCTGATGACAAAATCATCTTACGGGATGCCATGACTGCCACACAAAATCTGGCCATTATCATAGTTATATTTATGTTCTTATTGGCTAGTAAATACTAAATATAAAATTTACTGGGTCTACCTGGGAACCTTTGGAGAATTGGATATAAAAGCTCTTTGTGTAGGTCCCTGTAAAAGCTGCAATACAGAAGTACATGTTCCAGTGTTTCAACATCCCCACAGTTGCAGGGGCATAAACGTAGATGATAGGAAACCCCTTGAAATCTTCCGTCCAACAGTTTGGAAGGTAACACATTTAATCTGGCTAAGGTAAATGCTCTTCTAAATTTGGGGGTAGCTATGTTGTTCAGGTAGGAGGGGGCATAAAAACATCATTACATATACTACTTGAGTGAGATAAAAGGCCCCAGTTCTGTTGGAGTTCAATGTCTCTGAGCCTTTGATGAATGGCAGTTCTGGCACTACTATAGCCCAGGGTAATAACATGCTTTACTGAAAAGCCAAGAGACATACATTCATGTTCTAAGAACCGTTTCCACTTGGAATGAAATAGATCTGTAAGGATCAAAGGGGCCAAGCCAACAGGAAAAAAGAGAAATTTTAACCAAGTATTAAATAATTGCACTTTGGCTCGGAGACCCACGGAGGTTAGGCCAGCCTCCATTCGGATGGCAGTGTTAGAGACACATGGAGGTACCGCAAATATGGTTCTCAGAAATTTACTTTGAATTCCCTCAAGGGAACTCAAGTTGGACTGGACAAATAATTGAGCACCCTATGTCACGTGAGCAAGCACTTTGGCCTTAAAAACCTGAAGAGCAGAGGGAATATGTTGGCCACCCTTAGAATAGAAGAATCTAAGTAGAACAGTAATGATTTTTCTAGAATTAATTGTTGCATCTCTGATGTGGGGAAGCCAAGATCCAGAGGAGTGGAAAAGAATACCTAGGTATTTAAAGCTAGAGACCTGCTCAATCAGGTTACCATTAATGTACCAGTTATGTTTGATTCTTCTTCTAGTAAAGATCAGTACCTTTGATTTAGAATAATTAATAATTAGTTGTTCATTGGCACAAAAGGAGGAAAGGGCTCTTAAAAGACGCCGTAAACTGACACTAGATAAAGATAATAAAACTGCATTGTTTGCATATAAAATAATAGAAATTGGGTGATGAGATAACTTAGGAGGGTGGAAATTGGGGTTTGATAACCTATCTACTATCCCATTAATATAAAAATTAAATAATAGGGGAGCTAAAATGCAGCCTTGCTTGACACCCCTTAGGGAAGGGATTGAATTCGTTAAAGTTCCTGCTTTATTACATACAACTTTCAGCCGTGAATTTAATAAAGGCGTCGCATCAACAGTAAAAGATGACGGTCAATGGAAGTGAGTTCAAATTTGCTCCAGAGACGCTCTCTGGGTACCAAATCAAAAGCAAATTTGAAGTCAATAAAGGCCGCATATAACGAGCCACCCTTGGGTGAGGCATATTTATCTGCCAAATGCTGCAGAATAAGGGATTGGTCAATAGTTGATCTACCGGAATGGAAGCCTGCTTGTTCATCTGCTAAAATATTATTTGTGCTAAACCAGTCTGCTAATTTGTTATAAAGAAGTCTTGCATAAAGTTTACTGATTGTGCTCAGCAGACTTATGGGATGATAATTGGCCGGATCATGTTTATTGAGTCTGAGCTTTTTAGAGAAGAATAAATTCTATGTTGACAATATTTTCATACATCTTGAGCAAGTAATTCCCATTCATTTCTAGTTTCTTCAAAAAGGGAGGACATGGGCTGCAGGGGTTGGAAGTATTATGAATATAGCATGTGAGTAGAATATTCACAGCCTGGAACCAAGCTGAGTCACAAATCCTTTGCATATTCCACATTGACTCTAGCATGCAAATGGGATGACTTAGTTTAAATCAATCTTGGGAGCATTGAATGGCACATAGTTAAGGGTTATGGTTAGCTTTTGCGTTATGGACCTGAGTCATGTTCATATCATTTTTAGCTTCAGATGATATATTCAAAAAACCAATCAAACAAACAAAAACACACCCAGAATGTTGAGAATTAACAATTTTGTATATCATAGAAAGATCCTTGAAACGATGTTGTTGCGGAATAGGAAATTCTATCAGTCTTACAATTTCCCCATCTTTCTAGCCCCTTAACTCAAATATTATCCTTTTACTTTCATCTGCCCATCACTCCCTACATCATGAGCGGTAGTTGCAGGTTCCTGTCCTCACTAGCTACACCTACCTTGGGTTGTTCACTGTTCTGCAACTTCTGCTCATATATGTAATTGTAAGAAACACATCATCATTCTTTTCTTCCACACTCAAGTTAAGGGATGTTTAAGAAGGTGAGAAGAACATTTTTGTCTTTGAAGTTTTGCTTTTTCACATTAATCAGTACTCAGGCTTATGCATCTTGATCTCACATGGTGTTGTGTTGTTTGTTTGGGTTTTTTTGTTTCATTAGGTTTTTATATTTGTGGGCCAACTTTCCTCACATCCATGAGACATAGTGTAGATCAAACTGAGATGGTAGGGTAGTCAGAGAGTTTCATGGCCAAAGGAAAAGTCTAAGGTCAATTAAGTCATAATCTAGGATTCTAACCATTGGACAGTATATAAGAAACCCAACTTCTTTATGAAGAGAGATTAACATTACAAAAATTCTTGTTAACTGCAGAAAAAAAGAAGCCAACAGAAAGTTGTTCCAAAGGTTTGAAGCCAACCAGTGAATACTGGCATTTTCCTCAGAAGACTGATATTCTGCAATAAAGTCTTGTATTAAAAACAATACCAGGAAATGTGCATACTGCATTCCTCTAGATCTGGCCTTAACTGTAATCTAACTCTAGGGAAACAATTAAGGCATTAAAAAGTCTCCAGGCATTTGTCTATCATTTTTATTGGGACTGGGGGAATTAATAGAACATAATGAAAAACTTAATTACACTCACCTAATTATGAAAATTTAATAGATATTGAAAGTGTAGAAGTGGGGCAGTTGCATAAGGCTAATAATACTACTGATAAACCATCAAAAACAAAGCTGAGAATGTTGGCAAGGGCCTCTGCAGGAGACTGGCTATCTATAATCTCCTATCTACAAAAATTTGCTTAATAGAATGGACAATTTAACATGAACTGGAATTTACTTCAATGAAAATGTCTTTGTACATTAATGAAAAATTTTAAAAAAATTAGGTGAATAGATAATGAAATGCAGTCAGTGATAAGGTAGCAAATTACAGCATTGCCACAAAGGTTAAATCCATGGCTGTAATCATGGATGTAAGACTCCAACCTGGTTTAGGTCATATTTCCTTATCTGTGTGACAAAAGAGTTTATATATACCTTTAAAATGCAAATTTAATCAAAGGAATTTAAACCACAAATGTAGCTCAGGTCTGGGTACATGTTAAGGTTAGATTGCTTAATTGCCCTCCTGTATTGCCTTATGGACAATATTAAAGCAAAGCAAAAGCAAAGTGTTATGCTTATATACCACCCAGTATTGACTCAACCATAAGAAATTATGATTTAAGCCAAAGCATGTATTTTAAAGAGCTATTGCTTGCAAATATCAGTACAGTGGTACCTCGGATAACAACTGCCCCGGATAACGAATAATTTGGATAACAACTGCAAATTTCCAGGTATAGGGCTGCCTCTGATAACGAATTTTCCCTATGGTCTGCCTCGGATAATGAATCACAATTCCTAGATATAGGTCTGCCTTGGAGAATGAATTTTCTCTATGGGCTGCCTTGGATAACGAATCTTCATATGGGCTGCCTTGGATAACGAATTTTCCCTATGGACTGCCTCAGATAATGAATTTCTAGCATGCATCAGTAAAAAAGTTATCCCAGGTGGCATTGCATCTGTACCTTTAAAGTGCACCTTTTAAAGAGTTTTGAGCAAAAAACCAGGTGTCTGTGCCTTTTTCCTAGGCTCCAGAATGGATTAAATGGTTTCCCATTCATTACTATGGGAAACTGCATTTTAGATAACAATGTGCTTCGGATAACAACTAACCTCGGAGAAAGGATTACCGTCGTTATCTGAGGCACCACTGTATGTGTATTTAAAGCTCCCACTCATGGCTGAGTGGTTAAACTGAGGTACTGCAACTATAACTGTGCTCATGACCTGGGCTTCAGTCCCAGGTAGCTATCTCATGGCTGACTCAGCCATCTATTCTACTGATGTTGATAAAATTATTAACCAGTTTGTTTGGGGCCTGCATAAATAAACTGTAAACCATCCATAGGGCAGTATATAATTTTTATATAGATTACCTAAAAATTTTTGAGTGATATATAGTTTTTCCTAGTTCAAAGATAAGGACTTTAGGGGTGTCCCAATGTAACCTCCTGTTGCCTGACCATTGGGCATGACTGCTTGGGCTGCACTCCAACAATATCTGATAGGTCACAGGCTAATAGACATTCCTGACTTGCCCTTACACTAGAGGACACAACACTTCTATGAGGCTGCTTGCTGCTAGCATTTTATATGCAGTAAATATTTATATTATTTTAAAAATGTGACATTAAATTTAGGCACCACATTTTTCAATAAAATGTTAAATTATCTTTCTAATGAATTATTTGGATAGGTGTTGCATTCCCAACAGTATTGCATATTATTCATAGGCCCAAATCCTGCTGTTGTTAAGTCCATCAAAATACTAACAAAAATATACTAACAAATATTCATTCATTCATTCATTCATTCATTCATTCATTCATTCATTGCATTTTTATACCACACCATCTAGCCCAAAGGCTACTCTGGGTGGTTTACAATAATGGAAAGTACACATGTTATTAGCAAAACAAGTAACCAACAATAAAGAACAAAAATAAAAAATACAAATTAATATAAATAATACAGAACTATGGAAGACAAAACAATGACTAAGAGACTGGAAACATTTAACCAAGAAAGGAAATGTCAAGGAGTACAGTAACTATAGGACCATTGCTTTAATTCCCATGCAAGCAAAGGGATGTTCAAGGTCCTTTCACAAATGCTTTTACCTTTTATGGTGCAAGAAATCCCTGATATTTGAACTGGAATCTGAAAAGGAAGAGGCACTTGAGATCATATTGCAAATATCCACTGCCTACCAGAGTACACAAAAGAATTTCAGAAGGAGATTAGTCTATGCTTTATATACTACACTTCAGCAATGCTTGTGACTGTGTAGATCATGAGAAGCTTTGGATTGTTCTGAAAGAAAAGGGTGTGTCTGTAGAGTAACTTGTATTATGGATAAGAAGCTACTGTTAGGACAGAATATTGAGAGAGAGAGAAATGGTTTTCTATAGGCACAGGTGTCAGACAAGAATGTATGTTATCTCTCTGTTCAATCCATACGTAGAATGTATCATACAGAAAGTTGAAAGTTGTTTAAAGAAATGCAATGATTTAAGATATGCAGATGACAAGCAACTAACTGGCAGAAAACAGCAATGACTTGATTTCTGATGAAAGTGAAAGAAGAAAATGCAAAAGCAGGACTTCAGTTGAACTAAAAGAAGACAAAGATCATGACTACATCTTTAATGTTGACAGTAATGCTTAAATTGATAAAAGAGGTTTGGAGCCGTGCAGCCATTAAAACAAACAAAATCAAAGCTAGACTATGGGTGATACCTTCATAGGCTGCTAGTAGAAAAATAAAAATGTTGCTGAGCTTTCGAGAGCAAGCCCTCTTTTTCAAAGCAGGTATAAAAGTGCAAACATGGCAAGGGATGCAATTTGCCAGGAGAGAGTTCTTAAAAGTTCACATGGCAAGATGGATGCCAGGCTTCTTCTTGGAAGGCATGGTCCGATGGGGCTGGACTTTACAGGCCAACTCAAACAAAGAGCTGCATGGTATGGGCACCTCCCTCTTGCTTACAACCATCGTCTCTCTATTTGCTCTATGAAGCACAGAGCTCCTGACTGGCCAGATATGGGTTAGAAGTAGGAGGTTAATTCAAAAACACATGCTCTCCACTAGGGGATGGGGAAGAAAGGTTCTTTTTGGGGGGGGATTTAAAAAAATTATCCCCTAGGTAGATCCAATTAAGACCCAATTGAGGAGGAATGATATCACAGTACCTAGTATTAATATCCTGTTGCTGTAGATGTTTCTTTCACCTTCTATTTAGGCTGATACTTCACATCCCTCTCACTGCAGTTCGCGGCCCCCTGGAGACCGGTTCGAAGGAACGTAACCTCACGTCCTTGTGGGGTCAATCCCAGTTCGAAGGAACGTAACCTCATGTCCTTGTGGGGTCAATCTGAGTTCAAAAGAATGGAACCTCACGTCCTTGTGGGGTCAATCTGAGTTCACCCCGACCACGCCCCCTGAACTGAACTCCAAGCAGGGTGAGAGATTCCCGTCCTGGAGCTCAGGAATCTTTTCAATCCACTTCTCGATCCATGTTGAAAACCGATTTCAACACAGAGGCAAGTTCACCTCGGCTCGAGGAAGGACGTGAAGTAACCACCATAGTTAACAATATAGAATGTTAAGAGTTTGTATTCCTCAGTGTATTTCTCAGTTGAAATTTGGTCAATGGTTGTTTCAGAGAAATGGATAACGATGCCCTTGAAAACCATCAGGAAACAGGATTTTTCATTAGAACAAGGCATTTTGTTTATAAAGTTCTTGTTTTCAGTGAAAATTGCTATTTTCTTTATATGTTATTTGGGTCATGTGTTTGTTTTGGTAGAAGGAAAGTGTGGACTATAGAAGGTCCAAAAAGCATATAAAATGTCCCCCAGAACCATTAAGGTTCTCCACCCTTCTCCTAATGGTTCAAGATATTTCTCAGTGACTACTATAACAAACCTGTAAAGGAAGTCAACAACATTATGTCCAAGATGCACATGGATGCTTTATACCATTTTTGCTTTATGTATTCATAAATGAGGTTCAATTTGCATATGTTGCCAGCACACGTTTTTTATTAGTATACAGTGGCAGAGTGATCAACATTATTGTTCAATATCTCAAATGTATATTTCTAGAAGACTAGTCTCCTGCAACAAAAGCAATAAACCTTTTTGTGATGTCTAAAAGACTAAGAGATTTGTTATGGCATAAGCTTTCATGGATGAGGTAGACTGAATTGAAACAGAAAGTCATAATAAGACTTTTGTTGGAATGCCTCTTGCATTTCTACAAGTCTACCTCAGGCAAAACTCTGCCTCACCAGCATTCCAATTAAATGTAGGATTTTGTTTTGGTAAGCTTTGCCAGCACAGTAATGGCATACTTTTGGGATGGCTTCCTAATAGCCCCTGAAACCCTGGCATACTCCACTGGCTAATAAGAGGGATAGTAGCTGTTGCACCTCAATAGGACTACAATGAGTACTCATAGAGATGAGCAGAAACCACCGGTTCAGTGATTCATCATGGTTCATTTCCTGCCTGCACAGCTGATTTTTTTTTCAGTGCAACACCTCCTCCAACGGGGGCCCACTCTTCATCAGCACCCAGAATAAACAGGGCAGGGTACTGCAGCTGAACCGGTGCTCACTGGAGGGGGCAGGGTGCCAAACCATGGATCAGGTATGTTGCCAGGAAACAAGCTGTGCCCAATCACTGAACAAGGGGTTTGCACCCACCATTAGTAATTAAAGATTTTGCCATAATTTGTAACCATGTGTATTAGGTCACTGTATCTAAATGACATTATCAGGAAACCTGAGTTTTCATTAAAAGAAATGGGGCATAGGCATCTTGCTACTTGTTTCAGAGAGGGTAGCCATGTTAGTTTTTTTTCAAGAATTGCAGGCAAAAATCAAAGAAAAACAAAAGAAAAGAAAAGATACAAAACATGTGTCACCTTAGAGACTAAATTTCGTATTTTAATGTAATGTTTCGTGGGCACGTCCACTTCTTTAGACACATAACAGCAGAATGAGGTATGTAATATAATATGTGCCTGCTACAAGAGTGAAAGAGTCTATTTTTTTAAAAAAAAATCCTCCACCTCCAATTTCTCTTTAAGAATGGGTGGCTAAGAGATTCCCATCACTCCACCTCGACAGTATTTTAGTAGTGCTGTCGCATATAGTATCAAGCTGTACATCTTCTAATTCCTGTCCCTTTAAGGAGGGAAATGGCTGAGCCTGGAGGGATTTAAATAGATTGAAGTATGAAACATGCAGTCAAAAGGACAAAACAAAAATCTATTTTAGATGAACTTTAATGTGGGTAAGCTGTATATTGCTGAGAAGAAAAGACCTTTAGAGATGAGTTTTAGGAAACAAAATTAATACATTTCCCGGAAAGAATTGCATAAACAGTTATCATGACTAAGATGGTCTTTGCTGTGAACCCTTATCACATCAAATAGTAATGAAGTATGACATTTAAATCCTTGGCCATTTTAAATGGTGACTGAGAAAATGGAACATTACCGATATCTTTGACAAGGCAAATGTGTGAGGTAAAGGGAGATGCTGAGTTCAGATAAGCTATTTATTTTCACTGACCCCAGTCAATCTTGCTCTTGTTTTTAAAATATTTTATCCCACCACCAGACTACAGGATATGACATTCATTAGATATGTCAGAAGAAGCCAGGAGATAAATAGACAGCAAGGATTAGGAGCAGTCTATGAAACGAAGACAGACTGATATCACTGAAGAGAACAGGGCAAAAGGCAGCATTTTCTCAGAAGCCCAAAAGTAGTTACAAGGAAGGCACCTAGTATCAAACTGTTTCAGTAGCATGGGAAAAAACCTTTTTTCAACTTTGGCAGCATTTATTTATGGTTAAATATTCCTAATAACTTTTTAGGATCTATCTGTGTTTAATGTATATAGCAGATAAAGATGGAATATTTTATTTTAATTTATTTTATTTTAGTGTGTTGCAGCTGCCTAGATGCCCTAAATTACATCCGATCTCGCCTGATTTTGGAAACTAAGCAGGGTTGGCCCTGGTTAGTACTTAGATGGGAGACCACCAGGGAATACCAGATGCTATAGGCACCTGGAGTAGGAACTGGTAAAACCACTCCAATATTCCTGCCAAGAAAACTCCATGGACATGGGGTCACGAAGAGTCGATCATGACTGTAATGACACAACACACACTTTGGGGCAGGAAAAAAACCCTGAAAAGCTGGACAAAATCTCTCTCAGGAATCTCCTGTTCTGCTTATATACCACCCCATACCACTACAAGTAGTCCCTGGGTGGTTTACAATTTTTAATTACAGTGTTTAGGCTACACATTGCCCCCAAAAGCTGGGTACTCAAACCTCGGAAGGATGGAAGGCTGAGTGAACCTTGAGCCTGCTAGGGATTGAACCCCAGGTCTTTTACCTGCAGTTTTAACCACTGTCAGTCTTCTTCCTTTCTAAGCCATACTTCCCCTTACTATATTTTTAAAGCCTTCACTTTTGAAAAATAAAAATAAAATATCAACAGAAAAAGTCACAGAAAGATTCCTTTCTAACAAAGCTGAAGTGCTTTATAAGGTAATAGAGGAGCAGGAGAAGGTGGGGCATTGTTACTATTCCAGGCTCTTCATGTTCATTATCTAGATAAAGTGTTAGTATGGGTAAGCAAGTACAGCTGATGACATCAGCACTTATGTCATCACATGTCATGACATCACCACTGATGCCACAGAATGCATCTGTGAGGCATCAGATTCTGGCTATTCTGGTTTTGTTGACCATTAGCTAACAAGATTTACCTTAATCTAATGTATGTGTTTGTTTGTGTGTGTGCAATATAATATGATATCCTTAAGTACCCCTATTTTTAAAACAGAGAAAAGAAAAAGAAAAAGTTTTCACAATAACTGTTATGATGAAAAACACATAAATATGCATCAACACCAAGAAATTGCCCCCGCCACAGTGAAACAAAGAGGCTCAACACAATGAATGGGTTTAACTAGGGCCACAATTTATTAAACATGTCAACATTAATGGCAGCCATAACCAGTGAGAGGCCTGATGTAGTGTGGATTCAGTTTGCCACCTCGGGGTCTCCCGGGACCCCTCCCACCAGCAAGCTTTTGGGCGGATCACTACCCCCTGGTAGATCAGTCCTGAGCCAGCGGCCCCAAGGCAGATAAATCTCAGTACCACTCCCCGGATCCACAAGCCCCTTCCCGTAGTAACTCTTGGCCCAAGGGGGTTCTTCCCAGTGCATCCTTCCCCCAACAATGTAATCTCCGGATCCGCAGTGTCCAGAGGTTGGATGGACTAGGAGTGGTTTTTTTCCCTTCATGACTCACCAATAGCTTTAAGCCTCCACACTACTGCCCAGTGTGACCATGCAGTGACTATCTAAATTAACCACCACCTGAGTGCCAGTGTGGGATAGGTGAAAAATCCCTGCTTACTGGGCCCAATCTATGAACAAGTCAAAAATTCCTATCCGCCCCCTAAGGTGACCAGTCAGACTCACACTAGCACTATCAAAAAGGGGTGGGTGGGTGAGGCACGCTAAATGCCGAAGAGTACTGGCTGGGGCAGGAGCCCTGTTATATATAGGTCTCCTTCCCCCTCCATCTGGGAACGAGACCTGTGTGGTCTCACACTTGATCTCCCAGGAGGGCAAACGGACCCAGCCTCCAGATGCTGCCTCTGGTGAGTCCACATTCTTAATCATGCCATGTGTGGAAACAGATACTCACTTCAGAATATCTGGCCTGTGAATAAACCTGCACAAGACTCTGCCAAAAGTCAAAAAAAAGGGTGAGATCTTCATTCCTCAAATGTACCTCATTCTTGTTTCAACTGATAGTTTTCAACTACTACTCCTACATAGGGCCTATCTATATTACTCAAAAACTTCTCAAGTTATTCCATTTTTAAAGCCATTTCTTGTGTTCCTACTGAGTAATTGAAATGTGTGTCTTCTTTCTGTTAATGTACAAATTTGGGAGCAAGACATTGTTGAGCTTGTGCTCATAAAATGTGTGCAGACTGAGAGGCTCCCTTTCAAAACAGGCTGTAAGGATCACAAAACAGCTTTCTATGATAAACAGCTCTCTGGTGGCTGTTTGTTTTAATTCACTTTCTGTTAAAATAAATGGAGTCAGGGAGAAAGAAATATGCACTTTGGAATTCTTTGTGTAAACTTAGTTTTCAGCACAGGACATTGTTTTCAGCACAGGACAAATTCCAGGTTTTTTGGCTGTGTAACCAGGGCCATAGTTGTAACACTAAGAAGGCTTGAATTAAGTGTTAACAGTGTCCCACTGACATGAATGGATTAATATTCTTAATTGAAAACAGTGAGCTACAGCTAAAGATATATAGAACATATACTGCAGGTAAAACTGTGCTCATGACCAGGGGTTCAATCCCAGGTAGCAGACTCATGGTTTACTCAGCCTTCCATCCTTCTAAGGTCAGTAAAATGAGTACCCAGCTTGCTGGGGGGGGCAATGTGTAGCCTGCATTACTGTAATTAAAACTGTGAACTGCCCAGAGCCTACTTGAAGTGGTATGGGGCGATAAACAAGCAAAAGCAGAATTAAATGTCTCTATTAAAAATCCAATTTATTCCACCATCCTCACTAGAGATGGACATGAATAAAAAAAATGGCATTTTGGTTTTTCGTTTTTCATTGAGAGGTCTGTTTTGGTTCGTTTCCGTTTTTTGTGAATTTTTTGAAAAATTTTGTTTTCATTTTTCATTGTTTCATTTTTCATTTCTATCCGCTTTCCCACGATTTTTAAAGCATTTCCGTGCACGGGCGTCCCCCAACGCCCCATACCAGAGGGAAAACACTAAAAAAAATGATGCTGGCAGAGACACAGTATAGACTAGGTACGCAGGGAGGCTGCAAAGGCAGCGGCGGGCATTGCCCAGGGTGCAAGGCAGCCACAGAGTGACTGAACTGTGAGGCAGGGGAGGGTACTCACCGAGAGGTACGCATGCACGCATGCACACAGGGAGGCTGCAGGACTGAAGCTAGAGTCGCAGAGACAGCAATCCCAACCTAACTCCCACCGGAGACTGCAAGGAGGACGGGGGCTGCTAGAGCTTTTTATGTCCTCTGTGGCTGCCAGTCTGCAACCTGGGCATGCTATTGGTTGAACATGATCCCATTACATGGCTTGCCTCCATTTTGTGGCTGGAGACATCCATTTTGTCATCCTAAAAGGGAAAAGAAAAATACATCATGATGGGAGAAGACAAAAACAAACATTTTAAGGAGCCCAACCCCCTGGTAGGTAATAATTTTAAATCATTTCAAATAATTATTGCATTATCACTGCATTTTTATGGATGTCCAGGGTGTTTTAATACCCAAGAAATCAATATTAGGCATGTGGGAGCCATTTTGGGTCGATGTCCCTGACTCCCCTTAAAGGAAAAAAAAAATACAGTGATCTGAGAAAAGACATAAATGCATGTTTTAAGGACCCCAACTCCCACTGGTAGGTATTATCAGACAGTATAAATAATTATCGCTGCTTTTTTATGGATGTCCAGGGCGTTTTTTAACATTTAAAACAGCTCATTTCATTGTGCATCGCCATTAACGAAAACAAAATGTAACGAACCCAATTTTTGTGGTTCTGTTCATTTCGTTCCATTTTTAATCACAATTTTCGTTAGTCGTTTCATTACATAACGGAACAAATAACAAATAATGGAAACGAAAAAAGTTCATTTTGTGCCCATCTCTAATCCTCACATCTTTAAATTCTCTCTTTCAATCCTTTCTTCCTTAACAATATTTTAAAAATTGTCTTTAGACAGTACCGTGTTGTGGATTTCTACACATGAAGAGCATCTTGCAAATGGCTGCAGTGCAGTATTTGGCAAGGTGTCTGTGTAAATGGTTGTGCAACCAATTGTGCAACATGTTGCAGAATCACTCACATGACCAACTGTAAGCAAACAAAGAAACTGGTGATCATGGAACATGGTATTGTTCTGGAAAAATCATACTTCTCTGTTAGAGCTTAGGAGAAGTCGGCTGGGAGTGTGGAGTGTGGTGCCTGTTCACCAAGGAGAAGGGAGTAATACCTTGACTTGATCTTTTGCAAGTGAAGTCTTCTAGACCGAGTCAGCTTGTTCCCTGGTACTGTGCTAATTGGAAAATGACCTGCTGTGTGAAGTGAGGGAACAGAAAGTGCTCCTGTCTTTGTGAACATTCAAGGGAATTCAAGTCCTGATCGGCAGACCACCTGGAAAGGTCCAATATGAGATGCTTAATGTATAAAAAGGAGTCAGAACTTAATTTAGTTGGCTTATCTTACCTTTCAAGAGATGCTGGGCCCTGCTCTCCTGTATGCACAGATTGCATGCCTGGAAGGATGCAATCTGTGCATACTTCAGAACTAGTCTTGTGCCATGCCAGTGAGTATCATCAGGTAGATAAGCTAGCTTTGTCCATTTCTGGCGTGTTTCTTTAACTTGCTTCAGCCTTTGTCTCAAGGTGCAATGCAATGATTGAACAAATGAATGACTAGTTGTTCACACAGATTTTGATATGAGAAGCAAGAGAAAGAACTACATGCAAGGACTGGGGAATCTCTGTTTAATATCCAAATATGTACCACAGGCAAAACAAAATCCATGAGGGAAAGAGTAAAGCAATGGAAAGTAGCATCTGGCAAAAGAATTTAAAAGTTACCTGATTATAACTGAGGCAATATACTGTAAGAGAGAACTATGCTAACATGTATAGTGGCAGTGTTTTGTTTGTCCTTCACTCTTTGCTCAGTGTAAAATATGACCACAATAAAATATCAGTTGTTAACCAGGAGAATAGTGTTTTGTCACTGTTGGACAATCTGTAGTTAATTAAGAGTGTCAGCAAGGATTGCAAATAATGTGAGCTCTACATGCCTGCAGTACTTGTTTTATTAGGAGACAGGCACCTTCATCCTGAATTCTCACAACCTGCTCAGAATTCTTTATGAGGCATTTCTTGATGATTTCCTATTTACATTCCTGTGCCACTTGCTTTCATCAGGTAAAGCATCTCACATGCAATTAGGACAAAATTTAACTTTTTCCCTTCTCTTCATAAGGAATCCTTCAGAAGTTGCTTGTTCCCTGATGACATCCCATGTGTCAGTGTTGCATAAAAGTGACAATATTTACAGTAGAAAAACATAAATAGTTACTTGGCGTAGTCATATACTGCCATAGACATTTTGGATGCAAATAAAGCAAAATAACTCCTGACTAGAGATGGGCACAAGTTGCAAAAAAATGGCAATTCATCCTGATTCAGAATGTGTCAAGGTCGATGAATTACAAATCATGAACTTACAAATATTTTTGATGAACCAATGAATTAGTTTGTTAGTTTGTCTTACCCCACCACAAAAGTGCCTTAATAAAAGCCCTAAAAGCCTCCACAAAGCCCATACAAGCCCCTCCCCCAAAAAGCCAGAAAAGAAAAAAGAAGAAAAAGAGAAAAAATGAATCAGAAAATCAAAAACCGATAAACATTTGTCACTTTGTATTCATTGTGGTCATCACTTCCAACACATAAGAAGTGACAAAGTTTCGACAAATTGACACTTTTGAACAAATATCATGATATTTTTAAAAATCTGTGCCCTGTTCATCCTAATCTCTTGAGTCCCATGTGATTTCGCTCAGTCATGGGTCATATATAAAAGTGCCAGCAATAAACTGTAATACCAGTTGAATAACATTTTAATTGTTGGGGCTCCATCCTAAAATCAGGTGTAAGATTTGTAGTTGGTATTGGAAAATGCTTAAAATTCTCAGTTAGAAAGCTCTAATGAAATACCCTAAACTACACCTTCGAAATCTAGATGCTTCACCAAACCATAAATCCAAGGATTCAGAATGACACAGACAGAACATATGATGTGATACCAAGTTGCTATAGCTATTGTTTCTATAGTGTAGATGTACACTGTATCTCTGGAATATTATATTACAACAGACATGCCCAAAGTCAGGCCCGGGGGTCAAATGCAGCCTGTTTTCAAATTTTGAGTGGCCTGCAGCTTCCTTTCCCTGCTGGCTCAGCCTGTCACGCATGCCTGCCAGCTGGCCTCTCCTAATACCGGATGGAGGCATCAGCTTGCAGTTTTATGGTTTGCCTGCCCTCCCTGCCTCCATCCACCCAACCAACCACCTGCCCAACCTACCCGCCCCTGAGTCCGTTGCTGCAGCATCCTCCCTGCCTTCTTGTGTTATAGAGACTTGTCCAAAGTCTGGCCCAGGGGCCAAATACGGCTGAATGATTGGCCCCCACACATTTTCACCTCGGCAAATCTGGCCCTCCTTGCAAAAAGTTTGGACACCCCTGTATTACAATGTCTCCATTAGCACTGGGAATAATTCATGTTGATCCTCCTAGAGCTCAATCCAAACCAGGTGAAGCTAATGGGATTTATGACTACCAAAGTGGGATGGGAAAAATTGTGATCCTTTGATCAGATCCTCCTAACATTTTGTACTCAGAAAAAAGGAGAGTGATGGATACTTGTCTAAAAAGTGTTCTGATTTTCACATGTCCTGATCTTCTGTCCATTGCTGTGCTAAAAGAAGATTTCTATCTTACAGCTGGACTAGGGAACTGTCCAGCTGATTATGAAATAAAGTTTTTGTAAGGAGGCGAGCCAGCCAGTTATACAGCCAAAGGAAGCCATGCTAGGTAAACACTAAAAATGTTTATGGCCAGCTCAGTAGGGCTCAGAAAAGGGAGTGATTACTACCAGAAGAGCAACATAGCTTGTAGTTTAACTTCTGCTGGATTCACCCTAATCTCTATTCCATGAGAGATCATAGAGGATCTCGAGCAATAGAACATGGCCTGCCAGCCTATGCTTTATCCCATAAATTTGTAGTCAATTTGAGCATTACTCTCTTTTTGATAGGAAACTAAAGCACTTCTTTGAAAATCTTTGATGCTCTTATTAGATGTGGGAATTGTGAGGCCTGGTGGCTATGCTATTTCAACCCTTACCCATCACTTGTTTTAGGATAAGGGGTGGCTGCAGCCCTAAAAGGTCCTTTGGAATAGAAATGGGGGAGGGGGCAACCTCCTTTGATTTTCTGAAGTTGTCCAGTTCTGCCACATATGCCAAGATAAACCATTATTCTACCCCAAAAAGGTCTTGTTTGGTACTGCTTTTTTATTCCCAACAATGCAGTTGGTAAGGCATAAGATCTTCTGCTAGAGTTTTATGCAGCACTGGGAACATACAGTAAGTGTGCATGAAGCAACAGTGAATCCCAAGAAATGCACATGATATTATTTTTGACAGGTCATAAGGTTGACTGCAATTAATGATTTAATGGTGCAGTACAGGCATTGTGCTGTGGTAAATGCAATAAACACTTGTTCTGGAATGTAGGCTATGTTCTCATCTGAAATGACTAACCACTTTTTTGTGTTTTGCAGAAGGTAGCACAATTGTGTCACATGACTGATATCGTGAGGCAAGAGTTCAAACCTCTCTGTGAAGTCTCACATTATTTAGCATAAAATGACTCCACATTCTTTGTACAAATGGCCATTTATTATATTCTTGTTTCAAAAATTTCATTTTCCATTACTGCCTCCTTCCTTTAAAAATTAATATAGATACATCAGTTTATCAATGAAATTGTCAATGTTGCCCCAACACAGATTTTAGGTTCTGGTTCCTTCACTCCTGATTAGGGATGGGCAATTTGTTTTGGAACCTTCTGGTTCCAAAATGACCCATGCAAGCCCAGGTGGTATTTGGAAGTCTCTGACACAAAAACATCCAATCATTTACCTTGTTCTGCATCTGCACAGAACTGAGCTCCAAAAAGGAAGCAGTCTCCGGTGTCATCTTTGCTCCTCCGTGGTGCTTGCTAAACAGGAGCAGTGCAGGGACAGGCATCATCCCACCTCCCTGTCTGATTGGCCAGCACCATGGAGGAGCAAATGTGACATCAGAGTCTGCTTCCTTGTTGGAGCTCAGCTCCATGCAGATGCAGAACAAAGTAAGTGATTGGCTGCTTGTGTGTCGGAGGCTTCCGAACACCACCTGGGCTCAAGCAGGAATAGGAATTGCCCATCCCTACTTCTGATACATTGCCACCAATGATGAGGAGCCAGCTGGCCACTGCATTGCTATCATGATGCATAAAAGGTGGGTTTGCGAGTCAGTGTTTTCAAACTTCTCCATTCTCTCTTTCCTTTTTGTCTCTGATTTCTCATGTGTAGTCTGTGGGCATTAATGGGGTTGATAATTCGTTGGTGGTTTGCAGAAACCCACCTAAAAATCCTGTGAAATCTAAATAATAATTTCTTGATTTCATAGATCTGCCTTTTACTTTCTTCGCATTACACCTTAAGCAGAAAACTATTGGCATAAGGAAGAGTCAACACTTCATCCATTGGCATAAGAAGGAACCAACACACCGTCTGGTAATGGTGAAAAAAGAAAAATAATGTGATAAAAAGAAACTACCAGAAGAAACCATAGGCTGTAGGTTGTCCTTCAAGGAAAAATAGATGGGGTGTGCCTTGGAGCATAGAAGAACATTCTGTCCTAAGAATGTAAGTCAATGGTTTATAATTGGCACACCTTCTCTAATTATAATAGCTTTGGGGGGAAATAGATTGTGCTACTGATCGCCATCATTCTACAAGGACATGGCACATAAAAAAGACAAAGAAAAAGGGAGGTCTGTCATGGCAGCATACAAAAAGCATATTCCAGGACCACAGTTCACACAGAACTCAGCCAAAAGTAATGGAGGGCAGAATGCAAAATTTAAAAAGTAATAGGTCTCTGTCTTGTAGGATTTGCTGAAGATTCAGCAGGCTTGCGAGGGTGGGGGGAATTTGAGGTGCACTTTTGGTTATCTGATTCCAGAAAACAAACTGAGATTAAAGAAGGACACTCAAGAAACATTCAAGAAACATTTTGCTGTGTAAACACAGCCATAGTTGGTGGTTAGATCCTTCCACCTTGTTCTCAGTACAAAACTGGGCTCATGTTGAGCATGGGAAAAAAACTGGGTTATTGCTATCATCAGATTGATTTCCTTCTCTTCATGTACATAGGTGTGAAACTTCAAAAGGGAGTTTTGTTGCCTCCCTTAATCCAGCCAGTGTGTGAAAAATTATTTCCTTCACAAGCTCTTGAAGCCTATCACTATTTTTAAAGAAAGGAAAATTGCATTTCCCATTTCTTCCCTCATTTTTTCAAACACCCTTTTGTTATGATTACTGTTATCTCACCATTCGGTAACTCTGACTGTTCTAGTTAAAACGTCTTCCTTTGTTGCATTTATATTAACTGTAGTGCTTTGGGGGAGTATCCTATGGGAAACAGGGGGAACTGATTTGTCTTGCCCTCAATCAACTAATCAGCATTCCTACACACAAAAGGCTTCGAGCAGACTTTATTTCCACAAATTTCCTTCATCATTAATGTCAAGTGCAGCTGTTGGTGAATGTATTCTTTCTTTTCTTTTCTTTACCCTTTCTCCTCCTCTTCTTCTTTATCAGTATGAGATCCCTAGCATTACACAGAATAAAAACAACTATGGAACACACAAGAGGTACTGCAGTGTTCTTGGAGCTTACTATTTGAGCTATTCATTAGTTCAAATGCTGGGAGAAATCCTCCTTCTTGCTTTGCAGTTCCCCTTCAAGTGGCATTGTTTTCACATCAATTTGGTGCTGGAAGACGTGGCTGTACAAGTAGAATTGGTTTTCAATGAGCTGAGAAGCAAATGAAAGCAAATTAGAACGGATTGTGTTTAAGCTTGCTTGTGTTTTTCTTCTTCTTTAAATGATTGCAGAACACAACATAAAATCTCTCCAAATACTTTATGGTCAATCACAGAAAAAAATAAACATCTATTTATCAGTTGATATTATTTCTAAAATGTATGCATTTAAGACATTAACTACCTGGCTAGATGGCGAACACTTCAGGTTCCAGCCCTATATCAACTGCTGATCATGGTGCTTTGCTGACCTAATTTTAAAGCTTGTTAAGATTTAGCCATGTAGTGCAGTCTAACTAATGCAGTGGGACATATTCTTTCAATATAGTTTGCTCTAATCAGTGAAAGGCTGCCTGCCTGGCACACTGAGACGGTGTGGAGTCAGGGGTTGGAAGTTCAGTTCCTTATTATGCCTCCGTGAAGAGCAGCCAGACTTTGTACCCTTAGCAAGCTGCACAGCCCTGAAGTGCCACCTCTGAATCTTTTATACCTAAACAACCCTGCCAAAGATGACAATAATCCTGACCTGACCTAATAATAAATAATGATTTACAAAGTGCAGTGTGCTTGATCACGAAGCTTCAAATCAAAATTCCTCTCTTTCTTGCTGTTCTGTTTACTGATGTTTCCATCCGATATCGACCTGTCTCCACTACAACCCATATTAACTAACGCTGCTTTTGTATTACCCCTAAAATCCAATGCAAAAGGCACGCAGATGCTGAGCTTAAAATTGTTTTCCCACCAGGTGTGGACTTTTTAAAAAAATTAAGTACAACCACGCCCACTTAAGCGCACCCCAGCACATTTTACAAGTACCTGACCTCGAGGAGGTAATTTTTTTCTGATGTGGATTAATGGCTGTCTCTCCACCTTCTGTTTGTTTGTGAATGCCTGGCTCTCCTCCACCTTCTGTTTGCTTTTGTCCCCCCCCCTTTAACAGACAGACGGGCTTCCAGTCATCCTACAACTAGCTGCTGCTGACGGCAGGAGGAGGTGAGCCTGCATTTTTTTCTCCCTCCCCTCACTGCAGACAGAAGCAATAGAGTGCAGGAGGGTGGGAACACAGGAAGCAGAACAAAACCCCACGATCGCTGGTTGGGGGATCCAAATTTAAGTTGCCAGTGGATTTTAGAGATCTTGTAAAAGCAGCCTAAGACACCAACTGCACCACAGAGCTAGTTGTGGGTAAACAGGCAGAAAAAAATAGGTACAGGATTCACCCATGCCTTGTTTTCCAAATCAGAAGAGGATTTAAAGATAAAGAAATATTGGCTGGGCTACAACTTATTATGAATCATTATTCTCCTATGTTTGCCAACTGCATTCAACACCAAAACTTGCATCAAGCAAGTGGGGAAATTGGCTGCAACCTTTAAAACCCCAGAGGAAAACTAGAGGTGATACAGATTCTGTATCTAGAGGCAGTGGTCCCTCAAGTGCCCAATAATAATAATAATAAAATCTGATTGCAAAACTGTTCTAAAATATATGATAATTTAAAGAATTGTAAACACTGGGCCCTCTGCAATCTTCCAGTTTTGATATAAACAACAAAATAACAAAGCAGATGGTACTTCTAGAGCAAAATGTTGTAAAGGCGGGAAATAAACATTTGTCTGAATATCTGTTTTGATCTGGAAGTTGATTCATGGCAACTGGACTTCTTTTCTTGAGAGAGTGAAACATTTCACTACTCATCCAAGCAGCTTTGGCAGTCTGCAGAAACATTTCAGTCTCTCAAGAAAAGGAGTCCAGTTGCCATGACTCAACTTCCAGACAAACTCACCTGGATGACTGAGAATCTTCACAGACATATGTTTTGGCCCTAATCTGAAGCTTAGGTAAATCATCTTAAAACATCCCTTCTCCAGTATCTCCCCTTCTATATCGCTTTTGGAGGCTCCCCTCAGCCCTGTGCGGGGGCGGGGCGTCGGGCGCGCGGCAGGCTACGCAGTTTGCGTCGCCTACGCAGGGGAGCGCGGAGCACGAGCCGTCATTGCGCTCCCAGCTCCCAGCCCGGCCGGATCGAAATTGTGGGACCTCCGTGTCAAGCCTTACCGGGCTGCCGGAGTTCCCGCTTGACTCGTTGCTGCTGCTGCGCCGCCGGGAAGAACATCTGACCGGCGGCAGCAGTAGCTCTTCACCGATCGGCCGGGTTCTTTCTGAGGACGGTTGCTGCCGCGCTGCCGGGAAGAACACCTGGCAGGCGGCAGCGTTATCTGCTCCCCGATCGGCCGGGCTTCTTCCCGGCGGATCGGTTGCTGCTGCGCCGCCGGAGGAACAGCTGACAGGCGGCCAGCCTCCTTTTCAGCTTCCCGACCGGTCTGAGGGTGGGGAGGGAGGGTTGGGTCGGCGGCGCAGCTCCAGCGAGTTGGCTGGCTGACCCGAGGGTGGGGGGGTGGGCTTCTACTGATCGTGGGGGTTGGTCTGGGGGGATTGAGTGGCGGCTGGCCCATGCTGGTGGCGCCTTCACCAACTTAAAAAAAAAAAAAAAAAAAGAAAAATTCATATTGTGCCACTAACAGCCGGGTAATAAATCATCTGGGGTGGGTGGTCTCGGCTGGAGGTCTTTGGGCCTCCTGCCGCTCATAGCGAGTGGTTGGGCCTGGCTGGGAACGAGTTGCTTTAGTATTTGGTTAAACCTGGACCCAGGGGTTTGTAGATAGGGCGGCCATTTTGTCATTGTGATTTACTACCCAATTTAAAAATCTGTTGCCATCCACCTGATTATTGTCCGGCCAGCGGTCCATCTGAGCAGGGTTCACTTATCATCTCTCCTGTTTGCGGTGGGCTGAGTCATTTGATTGCTTGGGGGCCATCATCCTCGTAGGTGGTTTGTAGGCCGCACGGCAGCCATTTTGTTTGTCGTTCTTCTCTGGCCTTGTCTCGGATTTCATCCGTTGCCATCTTCAGCTCGGTGTGGAGCTACTGATCTGGCCGCCCAGTTCTGGTGTCTTTATTGACCAGGGCACCGTGTTGTCTAATTATTTGGGCCACCTGGCTCTTCCTGGCCTGCTGCCCGTGTCTCCTTGTATTCAGCTATGCCTCCAAAAAAGGCCCCGGGTAAGGGCAAGGGCAAAGCACTGGCGCCTAAGCGCCCGCCCGCTCGACCTGATCCTGAGGTTTCATCTTCGGATGATGATGAATGGCCGCAGTTTGCAGCGGCGTGGCAGAAATTGTCACGCCTGGAACGAGACCATGCTACGCAGAAGGGGATGGCCTCTTCTTACGGGGGTGGTCCTCGCCCCAGGGATGCTAAGGCCCATAGCAAGGCGGGTCTGCGGATGTTAGGTGACCTTATGATGACTCGCATTTCTGCGCTCGAGGCGGCGATGGCTGGTTCATCCGGTCAGGCTGCCTCGGATGTTTCCCACAGGTCAGCGGCAGTGTCGGCACCACAACAAGCGATTCCCATGGAGGGCACCTTACCTAGCGTCGTTCCCGAGGGTACGGCTACTGAGGGGCCCGAGGAAGGCGTGCAACAGGCGCTGGACCTGTCACTCTCAGCATCACCTCCGAGTAGTTCGGTCCCATTGACGACGCCACGTCCTGGGCGGGGTGAGTGCAGCATTGCTTCTCGTTGTATTACTGGTCCAATCACTTGGCCCTGGCCGGCAGTGACTCGTGAATTACAGGCTTCGGAGGAGGTTCCTCTCCCCGGGCGCGCCCCGCTGCTGAGTTTCGGGCAGGGTTCTGCCCTAGCCACCCGCCGGCTCACCGACGCGGCTGCTCAGACCGAAACATTACCTCCCGGTTCGTCCGGCCTGGGGGAGGGAGCGCCTCCAGGCGTGCTTCTGGTGGGGTCTGCCCCCCTCGCGCAGCCCCAGTCTTCGGAGAATTCATCGACTCCGTCCGGTACTCTCGACCTCCCGGAGGGGGATGAATCACTTCCATTAGGCGATCATTTGTCCGAATCTATGGTGGTCAGAATTACTGCGGGCAAGTATGTTGAAATTTTTGATTTGCTTAATCGCGAGATTGATCCCAAGGACTTGGAGCATCTGGATGAGAAGGAGAAGGAGCGGATACGGAAACGTAAGCCGGACCGCTCATGGAATAACTGGCTTAATGCGTTTGTCATCTTCGCTGGGATATACTCCCAGGCTCATCCAGAAAAGGGGTCGGCATTATGGCATTATTTGGATTTGATTATACGAGCCCGCAGTGATTTTCCGAATATGGCTTGGCTTATTTACGATGAAGGCTTCCGCCGCTGGATAGCCAAGGATCCTAGCTTACGCTGGGATCGCCCTCATAATTATTTGTGGCTGAGGGCAATGAGTGCAAGGGCTAACGAGCGATTCGACAGCGGTCACCCAGTTTTCCGCGCTAGCACTTCATCCAATACCCGCACCGTGGCGGGTCAGTCGGTTCAACCCCGGCTGGTCTGTTTTGATTACAACAGCCGGGGATCTTGCAGGCGGCGCCAATGTAAGTTTCGACACATCTGCTCTACTTGCGGTGCCAACCATCCCGCGTCTACCTGTACCCGGGGTAAGCCGGGGAGTGACGGGGGTAAGGATTCCGGATCAAAGCGCGGCCCTTCCGGCCCGAACGTGCCACCAAAAGGGACCTAGTCCGATTAAGGTTGCAGTCCTTCAGGCGTGGCTCCGTAGCTACCCTGATTCGGGGGAGGCGTCTTACTTGTTGGATGGATTTATGCACGGATTTCGCATCCCGTTTGTTGGGGAACGGATTCCGTACATGTCCCGGAATCTAAAATCTATATTAGGCAAGGAACATATTGTTAGGGAGAAGATTGCTACGGAATTGGCTGCTGGTCGTGTATCTGGCCCATATTCTCATCCTCCCACTTCGTTTTTTCGGGTATCACCATTAGGGGTGGTTCCCAAGAAGACACCTGGTGAATTTTGCCTCATTCACCATTTGTCTTACCCTGAAGGGGCTTCCGTGAATGATGGGATACCACGCGAATTTGCCACTGTTTATTACACATCCTTTGACGCTGCAGTGCGCATGGTCCGCAGCTGCGGCGTCGGAGCGGAGATCGGTAAGTGCGATATCAAATCTGCCTTCCGACTTCTTCCGGTACACCCAGATGATTGCGAACTGTTAGGCTTTGCATTCGAGGGTTCGTATTATATGGATAGATGTATGCCATTCGGTTGCTCCATCTCCTGTTCTGCATTTGAGAGATTCAGCTCCTTTTTGGAATGGGTGGTCCGACGGCGAGCACGTAATTCGCACGTGGTCCATTATTTGGATGATTTTTTATTTGCAGGAGCTGCCGGTACGGGTCAGTGCGCGGCTCTCATGTCTAAATTTCACGCTATTGCACGGGAATTGGGTCTCCCCTTGGCTGAAGACAAAACGGAGGGACCGGCCACTGTGCTGACATTTCTTGGGATTGAACTAGACACCGTTAACCAAGCCTGCCGCTTACCACTCCCTAAATTGGTGGAATTACGGTCTAGACTCACTGCAATGATGGCGCGCACGAAGGCCACCCTTCGTGAGTTGCAGCAACTTATCGGGCATCTCAATTTCGCTTGTCGTGTGGTTGCCCCCGGACGCCCTTTTTTGCGTAGGTTATGTGATTGTGTTGCCGGACTTTGTAGTCCGCATCACAGGCGCCGTATTTCGGCCGATATCAAGCACGATTTGGCTCTGTGGCTAGACTTTTTGTCCAGCTTTAATGGTGTTTATTTTTGGCGCCGGGAGGTCTTGGACGGTGCCAAATTTCAACTTCAGATGGATGCGTCTGGGGCGCACGGTTTTGGCATGTTTTTTCGTGGCCGTTGGTGTTCAGGGCAGTGGCCCCGGGAATGGCAGCACAGTGGCTTGACGCGCGATCTCACATTCCTTGAATTATTCCCCATTGTTGGAGCAGTATATTTGTGGGCAGAGGTGTGGGCTAATTCGGCCGTCAGGTTTCAGTGTGATAACCTGGCGGTCGTTCATGTGGTTAACAATTTGACTTCTAAATCGAAGCGTGTTATGCGTCTGGTGAGGGCCCTTACTTTGCGATGTCTCAGATTTAACATTGTGTTTCGCGCATCCTATGTCCCGGGGGTACATAATGATTTGGCTGACGCTCTGTCCCGCCAACAGATGGAGCGGTTCAGAGCGTTAGCACCCTCTGCTTGGAAGGAACCAGATCAACTCCCATCAGAGGTATGGAGCCTTGGCGGGTAGAGTTCAATCGGGCCATGAGTCTGGCCTTAGCCCCCAGCACACGGCGGGCGTATTCCACCGCTTGTGCGGAGTACGCCCGTTTTTGTACCCTGGAACGAATACAGCAAATGTGGCCGGCCACTGCAGACCAGTTAGTTCAGTTCGCGGTGTACCTGCATTCTCAAGGTTTGGCGCCACGGACCATCCAGGGAAAGTTCTCGGCATTGTATTATTACGCTAAGGCCCAAGGTTTCACTATTCCTGACTGTCAATTCAGGATTGCGAAAATGATCGAGGGATGGTCGCGGGAGAGGGGCAAAATGCCGGACACCAGGACACCTCTTTCACCTAATATGTTGTGTCGCCTCGCGGAGATGTGGCCACGAGTTTGTGTTAATAGTTTTGAAGTTTCATTGTTTCATGCCGCTGCCTTGACTGCCTTCTTCGCTGCTCTGCGTATCAGTGAGCTGGTGGCCGGTTCTAAATCTGATACCTCTGAGACGGCCCTAATGTGGACCGATTTGGCCTTGGAGGCGGACCATGTTGCAATCCGCTTGCGTAAATCGAAAACCGATCAGCGGGGCAGGGGCACCTTGATACATCTTCGTAGGTGTTCTTGGCCGCAAATTTGCCCCATAGTTGCCTTGCATCAATACGCCCGGCAAATTGGCAATTACCGGGGTTACTTATTTCAACACGAGAACGGGGCGCCGTTGACCCGTTATCAATTTTGGAGGGTATCTTTCAGGGCCTTGCAGCTTGCTGGTATTCAGGGGTGGCATTTCGGTACCCATTCATTTCGGATTGGGGCGGCCTCGACAGCAGCCGCCATTGGCATTGATTCCGTTGGCATTCAGAGAATTGGCCGTTGGAAGTCGAATTCTTTTAAGGCATATGTGCGCCCGTTAATGGACCGGTAATACCGGTCCAGTCTTTCTGTTTTCTCGTTTCAGGTCTGGATGTTGAGCTCCGCACCCGTGTTGTTTTCTACGGCCATAGTTTTGTGTACTGGGCGGCAAAGTATGCTGTTCAATCCGGACGTGGCCGCGATCTTGGCCTGGGACAGTGGGCAGAGCTGGTTTGGAGGGGAAGACGGGGCATGTCCTGGAATTCATTTTTGACCACGGCTCTTTCGGACACCCTTGACCCTCCGCCTGCCATTGTCATCATTCATCTCGGTGGCAATGACTTGACCCGCATGTCAGGTAAAACTTTGATTCTTAAGGTCATTGATGACCTGAGAGTTTTCAAACGACATCGCCCTCATACCCGCATTTTGTGGTCGGCGATTATACCCCGCTTACAATGGGGTCCTCACCATCTTCCCCAGCAGATGCATAAAGCCCGGAAGGGCGTTAATCGGGAAGTTGCCCGGGTGGTCAAGTCGGAGATGGGTAACGTCATTTCACACCCTACTATTTCGGCCCGAGATATTGGCCTTTATTGTTCCGATGGTGTACATTTGTCGGATAGGGGCCTCGATGTGTTCCTTCGTGATATTAAGGAGGGCCTGTGCGCCGAACTTTTCGGCGGGTTGGGGTAAGAGACTGCGGTGCGTCTCTTTGTGGCGGGTAGCGCTTATAAATTGATTATGTCACGGCCCCATGGTTTAATTAATATCTGCAAGGTCCCGGCAGTCCTCAATTAAATTAGAGTAGGGTTTAGATAGGGAACTAATTAATAATAATCTCACTAGCCCATAGAGGGCTGCCAACGTGTTGTTATCAAAGGGGCCATGTAAAATCATCCCAGCCATAATGGTTTGCGCTACCTCACAGGTCCTCCTTGAGTTAAATCGTTATCCTTACAGTTAATATTCGTTTCCTGTATTCAATAAATCGTGGCCCATGTTAAAACCAACTTAAAACTGTGTCGTCTCGTTATTCCGGCCTAGACTGGCAATGAGATACTACTTCTCATTGTAATGCAGCTACAATGAACATTCCACTTAAATTATCTTAATTCAGGAGTCTAGACTTGCGCTTCCAGAGGGAAACAAGATGGCGGGCGGCAGCAGCAGCAGTTTATGTCGGCTGCGCTTTAAGTTTGTATTTTTGCTGCCTTGTTTTTATGTTTGGGTTTTAATTTTTCCCTGAGCTTGCCTAGGCTATGGAGGGGGAATTAAGGGGCTCCTTTGAAGATCCTATGGTCGCCACTGCTCGTTATATCAACGAATGAGTTACAGGACAAACTACAGGACGGGTATGAGCGTTCCCTCCCCTCCCCCACCAGGCATGTCTGCCGGAGGTCCATCTCACCGGCCCTGCACCGCCCTTTGTCCTACCTTTGGTGGTGGCTTTGGTGGTGGCTTGCCGACTGTTGCCGCCGCCGTTGTTGCTGCTTGCCGTCGCGGCGGGTCGGCGCTGAGGACCTTCGCCGCTGTTGCGGAGGTGGAGCGCCGCGGACGGCCTCGTGGTGGGTCGGCTGTGGAGGCCGCCGCCGCCATCGCTGTTGTTGCCGCCGCCGCCGATGGCCACCTCGCGGGTTCGGCCCGGAGGCGGACTGCTGCTGCCTTTGCCGCGGCTTGTGGCCAGCTGACTGCTGCTGGTGTGGCCGCTGCTGACGGTTGCGGCGCCCCAGTCTTGGGGGTCGTTGCCGCTGCTGCTGTGCCCCCCAGCCCGTCGATCGTTGCTGCTGCCGCCTTTGTCTGGGGAGACCGCCGCCTCCTTCCATCTGCGGTACGCCGCCTGTCTTCCTCGCGGCGGGCCAGCTGGGGAGACCGCCGCCGCCGCCGCCGCCTCCTCCCATCGGCGGGCTGCCTCTCCCCACCACGGCGGACCTGCGCCGGGGGCTGTTGCCGCAAGCAGCCCGCCGCCCGTCATCTCCGCGGCGGGCCAGCTGGGGAGACCGCCGCCTCCTCCTTCCATCTGCGGTTCCATCTGCGGCCCGCCACTTTCCAACATGGCGGGCCGCCCCAGGGGCAGCTGCCGCATGCTCTCCTCGCTGTGGGCCAGCTGGGGGAGTCCGCCGCCGCCGCCTCCTTCCATCTGCGGTCCGCCTTTTCCATCATGGCGGGCCTGCTTCGGAGGCCGCCGCCTGCGCGCGGCTCGCCGCCTGTCTCCATCGCGGCGGGCCATTCGAGGAGGTTGGGGAGGCCGCCACCGCCGCCATGGCTGTCCACAAGGGGCTCGCCGCCGCTCGCTACAACTGCGACCCTGAAGCGGAGGCACTGTCGGAGCGGAGCGCCAGCGGCCCGCGGCCCGCCAACTGTCATCCTTGCGGCGGGCCAGCCGAGGAGACCGCTGTGGAGATCACTGCCACCGCCGCTGTTTGTATGCGGCGGGAACGTTATGGAGGCTGTTGGACCTGCTTCAGCTCCCATCGCGGCTGACCAGCCGTTGCGGCTGGCTCTGTCCCGGTGTCCCGGCGCCCCAGCCTACACCTTTGGGGAGCCGGAGAGCTTCCCCGGGCGGCAACTCGGCCGCTGGCGTTGACCCTTGGACCCCCTCTCGCCCACCGGCGCCCGACCCATTAACATCTGGGTCCCCCAGCCTGCAGTCCTTGACCTCCAGTTCGGGTGGCAGGTCGGCCACCATGGGCTATTTGTCGAAACTGAGATTGGGGGGACTTGGGACAGGGGAGGGCGTTTCTGGGGATTTTGGGGACTTGAGTACCTCTTTTGGGACCTGTTGGGGTCTAGAGTTAGTAGATTAGCTGGGGTGGCTGGCATGATTATTCCACCCTTGCCCGCCCCGTCACTTGTGACCTTGCTGCTAATCAGTTCCTTCGACCTTATGATTTTCCCTTCCCCCACTCCCAGGTGTATCTGATCTCCTTTTGACAGTCAGCCTTATTCCACCTAGTTAATCATCTCCCTCCTGACTTAGGCTCTCCTGTTATTTTATTTTATTATTTGAATTGTATTTTTATTATTTGTTGTTGCATTGTATATTTATTTATTTTATTTTATTTTATTTTATTTTTTGGGGGGGGGGGGAAGGGGGAGGTTGTTCTGCCACTGTGTTTATTTGTGCCCTGTTCTGTTGTTTGCTGTTCCTTTTTTTTTTCTTTTTTTGACCACCTGTATTGCCATGTTTGCAGGGGCTCACATACCGACGGTGTCGGGCCGTGGGCGGTACGCTAGTAGCTGTTGGGTTCGTCAGACTAGAAGAACTTGGGTCAGGCAACTTGTGCCTGTCCCTCGTTCTGACCCCCCAGCTCCCTGCCACGTATCTGGGAGTCACCCCACCAGCGCCCCCAAACTTGCCTGTCTCCTGATGAACGCCAGGTCGGTGCATAACAAAATCCCCATTATCCATGATTCCATCGCGGATGGCGTCACCGACCTGGCGTTCATTACCGAGACCTGGGTGGGTACGGAGGGGGGGGCTTCCCTCGCCCTGCTGTGTCCGCCCGGGTACTTGGTAGAGGGAGTGGAAAGGTTGGGGGGTCAAAAGGGAGGAGGGGCTGCGATCGTGTACAGGGACTCGCTTCATGTTAGCAGGGCCTCGACATTGGTTAGCCAGGGGCTTGAAGTACTTCACCTGTTGGTGGGTCAGCGGGACAGATTTGGCATTGTGCTGGGTTACTGAGCTCCCCGCAACCCAGCACAATCCCTTCCAGAGCTCACGGAGTTCATCGCCGCTGCTCTGTTGAAGTCCCCGCGCCTCATGGTGGTGGGCGACTTCAACGTGCATGCAGGCGGTGGACTTTCCGGTGCTGCCCTGGAGTTCATGGAATCCATGGCTTCCATGGGTCTGTCCCAGCACGTTTTATGCCCCACCCACAGGTCCGGTCACACCCTGGATCTGGTCTTTACCTCCATGTCGGGGGCTTCGTGTCTGGAGGTGGGGAACATTGTTTCCCAGCCTGTGTCATGGACAGACCACCACCTGCTCTCTTTCTCCCTGGCGATTCCAGCCCCTCCCCGCGGGGACCATCGGGCCTCTGTTTTGGCCCGCCCCCGGAGGCTCATGGACCCTCAACGGTTCGGCGAGCTCTTCGGGGGGTTACCTGGTGGTATGACTGGCGCTCCGGCCGAGGATGTGGCTAACTATTGGCACGAAACAGCTGTCCACACCATAGACCGGATCGCCCCTAAGCGCCTCCTCCGCTGCCGAGCCCGGCCCTCCCCCTGGTTCACCGGGGAGCTTAGGGCAATGAAGCAGGAGAGGAGGAGGCTAGAGCGCAGCTGGAGGAAAACCCGGACGGCGTTGAGTAAGGCTGCTGTTGATGCCCAGACTGGTCGCTACACCAACGCGATAAGGGAGGCTAGAACATCTTTCAACTCCTGAGAATTGCTGAGGCCTCGAACCGCCAGGCGGAGCTTTTCCGGGTGGTTCGGGACCTCAGCAATCCCAGTCTGGCTAGGCCTCCTCCTACTGATTTCAGTAGTGAGCAGTTCGCAGCCTTTTTTCGAACTAAAATAGAGGCCATCCGTGCTGGCTTTGACTCCGGTTGCAGTGGCCCTGCCCCGCCATCCCCAGTTGCTGGTCCGCCTTCGCCGCCTCGGTTGGATGAGCTTGGGCCTGTTTCTGCTGTCGAGGTCTCCAAGGCTATGGTGCATTGCCGGCCTGCCTCCACTCCTTTCGACCCTTGCCCCGCCTGGCTAATTAGAGCTGCCAGAGGGACTATGGCCGAATGGGCTTCTGTCATCGCCACCGCCTCCTTCAGCGAGGGGTTTTTCCCTCTCGCCTGAAGGAGACGGTGGTAAAGCCCATTCTTAAAAAAACCGGGCCTGGCGGTGGACGATCTTTCAAACTATCGCCCAATCGCCAACGTCCCGTTCATGGGCAAGGTGATCGAGAGGGTGGCGGCAGTCCGGCTGCAGTCATACCTGGAGGATCGGCAGTGCCTCGATCCTTGCCAGTCCGGGTTCAGGCCTCGTCGGGTACCGAAACAGCTTTGGTCGCCCTGCAAGATGACCTTCTCCGGGCGGCCGACAGGGGTTGCTCTACCCTGTTGGTCCTCCTGGATCTGTCAGCGGCCTTTGATACCGTCGACCACGGTATCCTGTTGGACCCGGCTCTCTGAGGTGGGAATCGGAGGCACTGCTCGCAGTTGGCTCCGTTCCTTCCTGGAGGGCCGCCCACAGTACGTGCAGCATGGGGGAGTTATCGGCCCCTTGGATTCTCCCTTGTGGGGTTCCACAGGGTCATCTCTGTCCCCCATGCTGTTTAACATCTACGTAAGGCCGTTGGCGGGGTCATCAGGAGTTTTGGAGTCTGCTGTCATCAGTACGCTGATGACACGCAGCTCTATCTCTCCTTTACCACCTCTGCTGTGGAAGCTGTGGAGGTCCTCGACGGGTGCCTGGAGGCCGTACTGGCTTGGACCGGGGCGAACAGGCTTAAGCTCAACCCCGAGAAGACGGAGGTTATGTTCTTCGGGGGCTCGTCGTCGGGGTACGGTGGCCCCCTCCCTTGCCTGGGGGGAGTTTCCCTCCAGCTTGCGGAGAGGGTGCGGAATCTGGGTGTGCTCCTGGACCCGGCGCTTACCATGGAGGCCCAGGTGGCGTCGGTGACCAGGTCCGCCTATTACCATCTCCGTCGGATCGCCCAGATCCGCCCGTACCTCGACGCGAACTCCTTGAGAACAGTGGTCCAAGCTCTGGTGATCTCGAGGCTGGACTACTGTAACGCCCTCTACATGGGGTTGCCCCTGAATCTCCTCCGGCGGCTGCAGCGGGTACAGAATGCAGCGGCCAGGTTGGTGGTTGGTGTGCGTCGTTATGACCACATCACCCCAGCCCTGGTCCGCCTGCACTGGTTGCCCGTTGCGGCCCGGATTAGATTCAAGGTCCTGGTTTTAGTTTATAAAACCCTCCATGGCTTGGGACCAGACTACCTGGCAGAGCGGATCGCTCAGCGATCAATCTCGGCCCGTCCTGTTCGGCAGGCGCGAGCGCACTTGCTCCGGGTCGCCACCCCTCGGGAAGCCCGGAGGACGCAGACCCGGACCCGGGCTTTCTCTGTGGCGGCCCCCACCCTCTGGAATTCCATCCCCAGTGAAGTGCGCTCTGCAGAGACCCTGCTGGCCTTCCGAAAGGCTTTGAAAACCTATCTTTTTCGGGAGGCCTTTGGCGACGCTTAATTTACTTAATTTTTTTTTTCTTTTTGGCCCGCCATCGTAATCAGCTTCCCTCATCAGAGAAGTGCTGCTTAGGTTTTAATTCTGTACTGCGTGAGTTATTTGTCTTGTCCTGTCTTATTTTTAATATTTTTTGTAACTTTGTTCTGGCTATTGTAGCCTGTGTAAGCCGCTTAGGGTACTTGTAGATAAGCGGGATATAAATCCAATAAATAAATAAATAAATAAATAGATGGTCTTTTGCCTTCTACAATGGGAGACAAAAAGGAAAAGGATGAGGGTTAGGGTTAGGAAGACGAGAAAGAAGTTCAAGACAGTGTAGAGGAGGATTGCTGGGACTTAGGACACTAGCTAAAGTCTCAAGCAATTTCTAGGTTTCCCAAGGGTCTCCAAGAGAGGAAGCAAACGTCAGGATAAGTCATGCTAAAGGGTGGTGGGGCGGGGAGACAAATGTATTGTGTGTAGTTGCTATATCATCTAATGTGTGTAGAGGCTTAGTGGCTTTAATGCCTCTTCTCCCCATCCCCATATGGCACTGGGGCTCACGGAATCAGCATGAAGCTGTTCCTATACTTTACATTTGTTAGGAAGCAGTGAAGGAAATCCACATGAACTGGGACAACCTTGTACAATCTATTACTTGGCAATTGTTATGTAAAAGCCAACCCTCTGAGATGGCACAAGCGCCTGTTCTCTAGTTTCACTTTCAGCACCGAAATCTCAAGGAAAGGGAAGCTGCTACCACATCAGCCCTAGTGAAGATTGAAATTCAAATTCCAGAGTATTTTCTCCTACTTATTGCAGGAAGCTTGTATTAGCATAAGATTAAGGTGGAAGGAGCTGCTTAGAAAGGGCTCTTAAGTTGTATCTAAATAGTTTTTCCGTGACAATGGTACCATTTAACAATGCTAGGCAGTTATCCTTCTTCTATGTAGATCTCCAAAGGTTTGATCCTAAGCTTCATACTACAGGTGAAACCATGATCTTCATCTGAGCAAATGATGAAATGCTAACCTTGGAAAATAAATTTTTATCATGCTTTCTTTCTTGTTGTTTTTTTCCTTTTTTCCTTTTATTTTCAGAAACATGCCTCTGAGGGATGTCCCACTCCTATGCCTCATTTTCGCATACATTCTTTTACTAGCATTCGAATTAATATGGATTTCTTCTGAGTACACAGGTTTACGGTGCATAGATATCCATCATAAAACAGTACGGGGGATTTTCTTTTTACTTCTGTTTTTCAGAATTAGTGGGGCATGGAAGCATGTGAGAATGTTGAATGACTGGCAAAACTGATCATTTCTCTTAGCTTGTTCTTGGTTTTCTATCTTGAAATAATTTTGGCAAGCTGTAGCAAAATGCGCACAGCATAGCAGAACTCCCTTTGTATGTAGACATATCATCAGAATGGTGCAGCTTCAATTAATTTTCTGCAGCATTGGCAACCTGTAGCAATTTTGGGGGTGGATGTGCTTGCAAGGGAGGTTAGCAAATGACAAAATTGTGCTAATTTTGTCAATTCTTCCAATCACTGATCTAGACCTCTACATTGACTTGGATTTGCTTCTGTGCACCCTGAAAGCATCCAATAATAAACTAAAGTATGTGAGAGAATTCTATGTCTTTTTTTACTAGGCTTTACATGCAATTGTATCACGAGGCCCAGAAGAAATTGTGGAATGTGGGATGAGAAAGGAAATAAACAGCTGGATTATTCTCCTGTGGCAGTATAGCATGAAACCACAGAACTCTAAGGATGGATAGTTTCATACTCACTTAGTTTTAGCATAATCACCCTGTTATGACTGCAAATTGAGCTGAAAGGAAACTGTTCATCCAGTCCTAAATCTGAGATGTATAATGATAATAATAAGAGTTGTTGTTTCCTCCTTCTCTTATGGCTTGGAATCACTACCATTCCATTTTTGGATTACAATGCTCAGAATCCCCTGGCTGGCATGGCTACAGGTCTTAACAGCTGGAAGATTCTGTTACAATTTCAAAAGAAAAAGGGAAAAAACTGCTCTAATGCTTGTACAAAATCATGAACCAGAGAGGATGAAACATTCTAAGTATGCCCTTCATTGTCAAAGCCTTCCAATTTATCCATTTCTTTCAAATACATCACATCTTGGTGTTGGTAAGGTTTCTGTAAGATAGTACACCAAGAATGGAGATGTATAATATTTGTAGTTCAAACAAACAAAGAACTCCACCCTGATTTGTGGGCTTAGTATTGAATTTCCACTTTCCCACAGTCAGCTTGCCTACTTGCTAACCAGGAGATTATGGAAGTTGTAACCTTATAAATCCAAATGGAATATATTCCATTTCTACCTCTGTCCTAACTCTACAGGAGTATGGATGAAATGGACAGCTAAGTGGTGTGCCTAGGCCAGTGATGGTGAACCTTTTAGAGATGGAGTACCCAAACTGCAATTCAAAACCCACAATTTTTTTCACAAAGTGCCAATACAACAATTTAACCTGAATACAGGTGGCTGTAAAGGGGCGATGTCGGGTGCCCAAAGAAAGGGCTCAGAGTGCCCCTTTGGCACCCGTGCCATAGGTTCTCCAAGAGTGGCCTAGGCCCTATTTATGTAATAAAGGATTGTTGGATAGGGTAATGGGGTGGTTCCACAATTTTAGACAAACTCTACTCTTATACAGTTTACAGCTACTTCTAGATATATCTGTGAAGATTCTCAGTCATCCAGGTGAGTTTATCTGGAACTTGAGTCATGGCAACTGGACTTCTTTTTCTTGAGAGATAGAAATGTTTCACTGTTCATTCAAAGAGCTTCAACAGTCAGAATACAGCTAGTATGAGTCTTCCATCTTATAGTGAGCTTTGATCTCTTGTCACCCTGTCTTAAATAGGCTCATAAACTGAACAATGACCTGAATAGGCTCGTTAGGTAGACAATAGCATCCATAGCCTTAAGGTGGCCCAAGGTGCTGAAACCTATAAAGTATGGGTTGTTAGCTCTGGCCTTGGTGGTGAAGGCTTTTCATTTGTCTGGGAAACCATTCATGTGAGCATTGAAAACCCCCCTCTCAACACTGTTGGGGGCCTCAGGCATAGTCTGTCTGCTACTCATCAGGGTGTGCTTTCAACACTACCCAGACAAATAAAAAAAGCCTTCACCCTTTCTTTTGTGTTAGAAAGAATCCAGTGAATGTTTCCAGAGTGGAAGGATCATCTGACAGGGCACTGTTGTTGGTCAGGGGAGTCCAAATTTGTTTGGAGTCCTCAAATTCTTCAGGAAAGCTCCTTTCCTGGCCAGCAGCCCCTGCCTCATAGCTTTCTCCAGGCAAGCAGGGACAGCTCTGTGGATGTTCCTGCTTGTGTATACACTCCACAAGAATTCCAGTTTCCCATTTTCATCTTCTGAGTTCTCCATTGTCTCTTGAAAAAATTAGTTTCAGCAAATTCTTAATGTCTTCGTCAATTTGAAGGTAATTCAAGGATGGGTAGCTTCTGCATGTCAGAGGTGTTATTCAGATTCACTGGCTGCTTGGAGGTGCCAGTCCCAAAGGGTGGTAAATGTTTTAGTGGAAATGAAAAGTTAATATGTTCTTATTATAATAAATTAGTTCAACCAGATCTAGTCCATGACAGTGCCAAGTGGGAGGCAAAAACAAGAATAGCAGATCCCACCACCAAGTACGACTGACCCTAAGAAAAAGAAGAAGAAAAGAAGGAAGAGGAAGATGTTTTCTATTTTAAAAGCAGATTACATCATAGCTAGCCTTTTGGTGCTGAATTTTGGTTCAGCAAAGGGAACCCCCATTGCTGATTTTTGGCAGTGAAACATGTTCCTGTTTTCCAGCAGTGGGTCTTTTAAATATTTAGTGCCCCTATCCCTTGGGATGGATGCAAACAGTACTCTGAGAAACACGTGTCGTCCATGGCCCCAGGTTGTCTGTCCTGTTGTAGTATATGAATACCTGGGAAAGAGTAGATTTTTAGTTATGGAACTGCCGGAGAGTGTGTCTTTGTGTATGTATGTGTGATTGAATATGTGTACATTGAGTTGTTATGTACAAATAGCTTGAATGCTGTGAAGCATGGAAGAAAATTGACTCTGTGTATTAGCTAACAAAGAATATTGTTATACCCCAAATAACAATGCTTTAAGGTGTTCTAAAGATCCTTTTCTGCTAATAGGCCATGCTAAATTGCTGTCACATAAAAACTGGGGATTCCCACTGTGCAGCTGGAAGTGCACCATGGGGTGACTGTAGAATATCTAGCAATACATTCTATACAATTATCGTATGGCATGCTGCTACAGGGACCTGTGACATATCAGGCGGTAATTTGTGTTAATGAATGTTACTACTTGAGATGTGCCACTGTTGTGTTCTTTACAGGCCTCATGTTGTGAATTCTAACAACTGCAATGCATTTTTGCTCTTGTCTTCTCAAGTGCAATTATGTTATGACCAACAGCTAAGCCAATATTGTTCTTGGGCTCAATAGCTATCAAATGTAAGCTGCATTTTAGTTAACACCACCACGTATCTTCAGCATGGCTCCTATTTTTGCTACTGGAATGGTCTTATAATTGGTCGTTTACTTTTTAAATAATAATTTAGGTCTCTTCTCATAATTGCAGTGACTGTTGCAACTTTCTGCACCAAGCAGAAAGTCAAACTAGGCAATAGACTTGGCACAATTTTAGAATAGTTCTTCTGTCAACTTGTGAAAAGTATCTATTTGGTATAGAGGATTGTTTTCCTCAACCAAATCTTTAGGGATTTGTTTTGTGACCAGAGAAGGTAAAGTAAAGCCAATGTAGGAAAACAAGTGTATTAATAAGAAAGAATACAAATAGCTCTTAAAATTTAGATTAATTCTTAGATAACAAACAATCTCTCCCTGAGTTCCAAGTATGATTATGATTACGCCAAGTCTTCATCTCAAGCTGAGTTCAAGTCCTTCACCAGTTCTCTGATGGCTTTCCACTTTTCTGCATTACCTTTTCACTGGTGAAATAAGAACCTTGAGTTTCAAAAGAAGGCAGGTGTGTATGTGTTTTGTGTATGTGGGGGAGGGTAAATGTAGATTAATTGTTGATTCTTTGGTTGAAGAATTGTGAGGAGATATCTAGCCAATTACTACTTGGGATTGAGCGTGAAACCACAACCCTATTGTTATTTGCTGCTTGTTTGAACTCTCTTTAAGAAGTAGACCTGGCAAAAATCATCCTAAATTAATTTATGCTAATTTTAAAGTTGGAGAGGATGTGTATTTCCAAATCCATGTTTAACCACATTGCCTTTATTTATTTATTTATTTATTTATTTATTTATTTATTTATTTATTTATTTATTTATTTATTTATTACATTTTTATCCCACCCATCTGGCCGAATGCCACTCTGGGTGGCTAACAATCCATCAAAACCAAGACACAGTAAACACAAAATACCATATTTTTCAATCTATAAGATGCACTTCTCCACCCTTAAAAGTAAGGGGAAATGTCTGTGCATCTTATAGAGCAAATACAGACCCCACTACATATATATCACCCATTTTCATTTACAGAGAAATTGCCTGCATGGAGTCTTTCCCTTCCCCTGCTGCAGTGTGGATTCCACAGTTCCAATCACTTCATTTGCAATGAGGTCTCCTCCACAGAGCCTCTGCTCTCCCCTTCTGCAGCCTGGATCCCCCAGTCCCAATCACCTCGTTTATAACCCTCCCCTTTTGCAGCCTGGATTCAACAGTTCCAGTCACCTTGTTTGCAGTCATCCCCTTTTGCAGCTTGGATTCCACAGTCCAAATCACGTCGCTTTCAACCCTCCCCTTTTGCAGCCAGGATTCCCCAGTCCCAATCACCTTCTTTGCAAAGAGGCTTCCACCAGGGAGCCTCTCCCCACCCTTTCCCTTCTGCAGCCAGGATTCCTCAGTCAACAATCACCTCGTCTGCAAGAAGGTCTCCTCCACTGAGGCTCTGCCCTCCCCTTTTGCAGCCAGGATTCCCCCACCATGAAATTTTAAGCTCAACATTTGTTTCTTGTTTTCTTCTTCTAATAACTAGGTGCGTCTTATGGTCAGGTGCATCTTATAGAGGAAACAGGTATGGTAACTAAAAACAGGAAAAAAGCCATAAACGTAAATTGGCCAGTTAACATCACATAAAACTTCCAAATATATAACATTATAAAAATAACAGTACAACATTTAAAAGCAACAATATACGATCACCTCGTATCAATAGGTACTGTGGTGGGTTGATCTTGTAGGGAAGCATATAACCTTATTTTAAGTTGATTCTGGATATGCCTACCTTTGTTTTGTTGCAGTTGCAAAGAGCAACTGCAAAATTTACCCCTAGTGGTCCAGGTCTCTCATATACAGTGGTCCCTTGTATAACAAACGGTTTATATAAAATAAAATCTGTACAACATAAAATATTCCAGAGAGAGGGGAAATTTGCTTAACAGAGTCGTTTATGGGGCAAATCGTACAAGATAAAAATGGTTGCGATTAGGGATTACCCTGTTTTCAATGCATTCCTATGGGAAATTTGTATAAAGGAAAATTTGCTTAACATAATTTAATTTGGAACGAATTAATTCCTTTATACAAGGTACCACTGTACTGGATTTTCCTGCTTCATACTCTATTTTTTTCTCCAGACCATTTTTGCTTTCTATGTAACAAGCATATAAACAACATTATTCATCAGGTCAACAGAATTTATAAAACTCTAACCTAATAATCAATGATAGAAAATGACACCCCTACATCATACTGAAGGGAAGTCAATAAAGTAACATCTGCAGAGTAACTCTGCTTTTCTTTTCAGCCAACTTTTATTACTTGTGCAATGTTCAGAATCTTTGTGTTGTATAAAACATATTTTGAGCCTTAAAACTTCCCTTATGACAATCTGTATGTCGCTGCCTTCACACACGCACGCACGCAAACCACTTGCCATAAATCTCAAAGAGCAAAACAGCCGGCAGATCGGCACATTACAGATCAATATGCCACGGTACAGATGTTATTGCAAAATCCTAAAACTTGCCACCTTTGGTTATTGATATCGTCTGAATCTCTCAGTTGCTTAAGAGCATGGCAATCCATTCTCTTTATTCAGTACCCTACAGATACTGACGACAAAACTGACTGACTATAAACAATATGCTTAAACTTTTCATGTATGCTTAAGGACAGCTGGAAAATGTTTTGAATATAAATAAGGTGTGAAAAGATGTTCTGTTTGACACAACATATTTTATTTATAAATGTTGGCATCATCAGTAAAAGAGAACAACTACCACTGGTTCAAGAATAAAGCATGGGAAATAATGGGGAAATAACCCAGATGGTCCTCTTTACTATTTATACAATTCATTTTCATGGCAGCAAAATACAAAACTTTGTCATGTTTCCCTGAGGGGGAAAGGCCTTTTATTTAATGGCAAGCAGGAGTGCCGCTTATCCTTTCCCAGAGCCTTACCTCCCACAACGGTGAATCTTTTTATCTTGCATATCTCTTCCCAGCTATACATGTGGGAGTCTTTATTCCATGTTTTACTACTTGTTTTGAAAACTTTTAATAGACATCCCTGCAAAAATTAGAGATAACCCTGAGAGCTTTATAGAGCTACTACTTCATGGGAAACAACTGCTGCACTACTTACACATTCACTATGTCTGGTATTTATTATTATTATTATTATTATTATTATTATTATTATTATTATTATTATTATTATTATTATTATTATTATTATTGATGACAAAGCAGACAAGCCTAAGAGCTGAGTCCTAAAAATCTGTAGATGAGATAAAATGTTTGCAAAAACAGTGATTTTTGAACTTTAGGAAGCAAATTAGCAGCTATTCCCTATTCTAAACTGATAAGACAATATTTTGGATTCTGGAATGACTCCAGTTACTGAAATTAGTATGCAGAGGTATCTTTCCTCCATATTCTTTTAATTTCTTGCCTTATTGTTTGGTACATTCCAGTTTGTACCTCTGAATTTGCTTATTGATTGAACTCCAATTTGTGTTACTTTTTTAAAAAAATTTTTGCTAATTCATGTCCCATTGTAAAACAACCATCTAGGACTTGATACAGGCCAGTCTGGCTTGTATCACAGAGACTTGGTTGGGTGAGGCCTGGGCTGCCACACTCTCTCAGCTTTGTCCACCAGGGTTGTCTGTGCAGCTGTAGGGAAGACCTGGGGGAAGGGAAGGTGGAGTTGCAGAGGTCCATAGTGATACTACCTCCTCTCCAGGTGCAACATCCTCTGTTTTCAGGGTTTGAATGTGAGTATTTGAAAGTAGGAGCCAGGGACACAATAGGGGTTCTGTTGGTGTACTGGCCACCTTGCTGCTCAACAGTCTCCTGGCCTGAGCTGGCTCAGCTGGTCTTGGTGGTGGTGGTGGTGGAGGTGGAGGTGGAGGAGTCTACTAGGCCTGCTGTACTGGAGTGGTGGGACTTCAGCATCCATGACAATACAGCTTTGGCAGTAGTGGCTCGGGACTTCATGTCCTCCATGACAGCCATGGGCTGTTCCAAATATATTTGCTCTCATCCATGCTGCAGGACATACTTTAAACCTGGTTTTCTGTTCTGGGATAGATGTTGGTGATCTGGGTGTGGAGGACCTCTTTGTAGGTCTGTTGTCATAGAGAGACCATCATCTGGTAGGGATTAGACTCAGTGAAACTCAGAAACTCTGCAGGGGTGAGTGACTGATTAAAATGGTCCAACCCAGGAAACTGGGGCTGCAAAAGAGGGAGAGGTCAAGTGGATCCAAGGGGTAAAGAATGCCTCCTTGCAGCAGGGTAGAATCACTGCCTGCTTAAAGAAGGCAGTAGTGAGACCACTATAAATAAAACCCTCCTTGGATCCCACAGTGCTGAATAATCACCGGCCATTCTCTAATATTCCATTCTTGGGTAAGGAACTGGATTGGTTTGTGGCTTCCCAACTCCAGGGCTTTCTGGATGAGACATATTATCTAGATCAATTTCAGTCTTACTTCAGGCCTGATCATGGGACAGAGATGGCTTTGGTCACCGAAGTAGATGATCTACACTGGGAACTGGACAGGGAAAGTGTGTCCCTGTTTGTTCTGCTTTCAATACCATTGACCATGGTCTCTTTCTGGACCATGGGATGGGACTTGGAGTCACTGATTTATAGTGGTTTTGGTTCTTCCTGGAGAGAACTCAGAGAGTGGTGCTGGGGAACTCTTTTTGGCATCTTGACCATTGGCCTGTGGTGTCCCTCAGATTGTCTCTATACTATTTAACATTTACATGAAACTGTTGTGAGAGATTGTCTGGAGTTTGGAGGTTTGGTGTCATCAGTACACTGATGATGCCCAATTCTATCTGTCTTTTATATCTAACTCCGAGGAAGGTGTCTTGGTTTTAAATCAGTGTTTCATGTCATAGTGGACTGGATAAGGGTGAATAAACTGAAACTTAATCCAGACAAAACTGAAGTGCTCCTGGTTGACCAAAACCAGATCAAGGAATAGGGCTGCAGCCTGTGCTGTATGAGGTTGCATTCTCTCTAAAAATGCAGGTACAGAGTTTCTGTATTCACAATACATCCCTGAGCTTGGATTCCCAGGTTTCAGCTGTGGCCAGGAATGCATTTGCACAATTAAAACTAGTGTACCTGCTGTGTCTGTTTCTTGACAAGTCTGACTTGGCCACAGTGACACATGCCCTGGTTACATCTCAGTGGGATTATTGTAATGCAGTTTACATGGGGATGCCTTTGGAAGGTGTTCTAAAATTTCAATGGGTCCAAAATGATACAGCCAGATTATTAACTATGTCTGGCTACAAGGAACATATAACTCCCCTCCTGAGCAGTTCCATTGGCTGCCAATCCGTTTCCAGGGACAATTCAAAACACAAGTTTTAACCTATAAAGCCCTAAACAGCTTGGGTCCAAGCTATCTAAACCAATCATTTCCCCAGTGACTGGTTTGTTTCAGAGGGGTTTAAATGGATCATTGTGCTCCATTTTAATGTTTGTTTTATTACTATTTTAATAATGTACGTGTTTAATTCTTTTAAAATATTTGTATATTTCTAATTTTAAACCTTTAAATACTGTTTTATGTTGTAAGCCACCTTGGGTTCTTTCAGGAAGAAAGGTGGGATATAAATAAATAAATAAATAAATAAATAAATAAATAAATAAATAAATAAATAAATAAATAATCCAGTTTATTAAAATCAACTCTTTTATTCCCAACATGCTGGTTCCATTATAGTATTGCAGTCTTATTTTCTAATATTGGAAGAGTCTGCAATTTACAATATGGAGTGGAAAATGTGAGTAATCCATAAGATATAGCTAACAGTTGAAAAATATCTTTGAAATTGATTATATTTGCACATATAATCCATTGATGATAACTCAGAGCATCTAGCTATGAAAAAAATGAATTGTTTCTTTAAATTTGTGACAGGCCCTACTCATATCACTTACCACTTGCCTCATAGCTATTTTCTAATAGTATCTAGTGCATTTAATTTGATCTAAAGATGGTTAATTCCTATATACATCTGTGGTAACCCATTGCCCTCCCCCAGAAACAGTCTGGTCCACTCACAAGGCTCCACATGGCACAACACTCCCCTATCATCCTCAATGTGCCAGTCCTGGGTGGAGCCCAGATGGCAACCCTTTTCCTCCACATGCAGCCAAACACTGGGTGAAAAGTCTTTGACTGATTGCAAAAGGAGTCATATTCTGGAACTCTCCCTTGCTTGGTGTCACTTGTAACGGCAAAAGAGGGTGTTCTGTAAACCACATTGAATCTACTGTCCTGGGGATCTGAGTTTGCTTCCCTTTATTAATACAATTTTGTTGAAGACAATTTATTCTGCCTTCATTGCTTTCCCATCGACAATATGACTATTTTCAGTGGAAACTGGTGTTTTATAGGGAAAATATACCTGTCTCTCCATCAATGGCTCACCTCACAAACTATGAACACAGATCTTACTAACCCAAGCAATATCTGAACTGTGTGAGATATTGCACACACATTTAGATATGCCATATAAGCAATGTTTTTCATGCTTATTACCTGTAGCCATACATTGTACCTGGTTGTCCCTAATTAAGGGACAGACATCACCTGTAACTTCTAACTTTGGGTCTGAGATTGCTAGTGGTTTTCTGTCCCTTAATTTTCCCTTAAGTGGCCCTTCAAGTAGTTGATCCTATCCCTTCCTCCGAGGCAAGGGGTAGCACTCAGTTGATGGAAGTAGTGCCTCACCATGTCACAATACTGTTGGCTTATTCAGTTTTTAATGGGCACAGTTCTGATACTCCTGTACCCTGCTGTACGTTGTGTTGTGTCATTACAGTCGTGGCCGACCCTTCACATCCATGGACTCCACATCCATGGAGTTTTCTTGGCAGGAATACTGGAGTGGCTCGCCAGTTCCTACTCCAGGCGCCTACAGCACTTGGTATTCCCTGGTGGTCGCCCATCCAAGTACTAAACAGGGCCAACCCTGCTTAGCATCTGAAATCAGGCGAGATCGGATGTGCCACCACTATGTTTCAGGCAGTTCAAGAATTCAGTCAATGATATTAACCTACATATCTGCAGGCTGTTTGAGTATCCACCACACATGGATCATCTGGCCCCAGTAGTCCAGCCTCGTCCTGATTTGTTGTTGTTGCTCTAGTTTCTGCTGTTGCCACTGCTGTTATTGTTGTTGATGATGATAGTAATAGTAATAGTAGTAGTAGCTAGAGATGGGCACGACCAGAATTTTTTTTCGAGTTGTCGTTTTTCGGAATGGGTCCATTTCGGGTCGTTTCCGTTTTTTGCGAATTTTTTTTAAAAATTGTCATTTTGTCATGTCGTTTGTCATTTGTCGTTACCGCCGCCATGATTTCGTGTGATTTGACATCCCAGCGAGAGGCGTCCTGCCGGCGCTAGGTGTTTTTGCGCCCTAGGCGGCGGGTGGGGTGGCGGGGGGCCATGGGCGGGCGGCGGCAGCGGCAGGGGGAGGGACGGGCGCGCAGGCGGCAGGCGCGGGTCCCGCAATGACCCAGAGCAGGCAGAAAACACTTTAAACTGACTTGCTGCACAAGACTGCATCGAATAAAGCAATTGCAATTTTTGCAAACAAAGTGGGCAGTGCACCCACAGCAGAGCTGCAGGCAGGGTATGAAAGGACCTTGGCTTGCCACCAAGCAAATGAAATTTTTAAAAGAAATCCACACCTCCCCTCCCACTCAAACCTCCCCCCCTTTGAAGCACTATCAGAAAAGAAATCCTAACAAACTGCAGAAGAATAAAAAAGAATAAACTGCGTTGCTATTCCCCACAGCAGACAGAGAATGAAACAAATTATTATTATTTCCTAAAAATTCAATGGAATCAATTCCCTCCCTGCCTGCCTAACTGAAATCTAAAGGCTCTGCGAAATCGAAACTAGTCTAGCACAGCAGCCAGCTATACACAGCCCTCTCCCACCCACATCCAAGCCCAGACTGCGACTCTTCTGGGAGTGCCTCGGCTTTTTATGCCCTCTTGCACATCCAGAAGTGTCAGTCAAAACCTGGCCATGCGATTGGTAGAATGGGTCCAAAAATTTGCATGGTCCCTTTCCATGGCCAGCCCATCATTGCGCAGGTGTAAAAAAATAAAAATAAAAATAAAAATAAAATAAAATCAGTGCGACCTTTTACTGCTATAAAAACCCACTGCTGCTACTGTAAAAATTCAAGCATTTAAAATAGCTAATTTTCGCATGTTTCTGTGGTGCTTTGGTGGGTTTTGGGACCACGATTTCAAAAAAAATATTGCGGATGCCATTTTGGATCCCCCCAGACCGCATGGCAAATGGAGACGCCGAGGATGCCCCCTCCCAGCCCGGTACCAGCAGCCCAGGACAGGAGGGGGGAGGTTGGGGACCCCCCCAGAAACCACCCCTCTGGTAGGTGCCCTCAGGCAGGCATATTTTCACCTGCTTCTTTGGCCGGAAATTGGGTTTTTTTATTTTTAAAACTTTTTTTCTGTGCCGCTTGGCATCCCGCGATCGCCGCGTGATGCCAGGAACGACAACGACAAATCAGACCCAATTTTTCTTTTTTTGGTTCGAGTTCAAGTTCTGACAGCTTAACTGTTGTTACCGTTTCCGTTAGGTAACGGAAATGATATCCGAAAACGGAAACGACAATTTTGCCAAGTCGTGCCTATGTCTAGTAGTAGCAGCAGCATCTTTTCACAGAATAAGAATTTGTAAGTGCTGTAAGAACTAGTGGTAATTACAGAATATTATATGAAATTAGATACATGGATAAATCTTCTAAGACTCTTTGCCATTTAGCAGGAAGAACACAAATGAAATTTATATTCCATCCTTTCATAGAGATAAATCAGAGAATATGTTACTATCATAGTCTTCCTGTTGTTTTTGTAAACCACTGGTGACAGGTACTAACAATCTCTCTAATGATACTTGTGCAGGAGAGAGATCAGAAAAGAAAAGAAAATATTTTATCCAATGTGTATCCTTTCATTCAGAACCTGGCATCCATCAATCATTGCTCTGCATGACATTTAGATGCTACTTATCACTGTAGTATCTAAGTCCCATACAAAGATTAAAAGCATGGTAAGAACTGACCGAGGCAGCCCATTCTACATCCAGCTCAGCATGGAGAGGACCCTCACTGGGAGAATGATATCAGATTTCAGGCATACTCCTATTCCTATGAACATCCTGTCATGAGTTTTCTGACTACTATACTAAGGCAATACTGCCATCAAAAGATGCCTTTTGTAGCAGTAATCATGACAAATGAATGTTTACCCCTGACAAAATGTTCCTGGGATGTTGATTATAAAATCATAGATAGAATGATATTTTCTTCCTCCCATCTCTGAAAAAGAGATATTGTCATACTATATGCAATTCAAACTACAATGTGTTGCTTTTATTCCTGGTAAATTGCAGAAATGACATACTGAGAAAGCCAGTCTCCTATTGTATTGGATTGGACCTCTGTATAAAAAGCAGGCAAGTGAACTTGGATTTCAAGGTAGATCTAGAGATTGGAAGATTAATGCAGCCTCTGACTAGACATCTGCTGGCTCAGCCTGGTTCATGGCTTTTCAGCCATGTGCCTCTCAAGATGGGGAAGCCAGTAGTAGAAAAAATTTATCTGCTTTGGACTAACTGAAACTGACAAGAGCGAACTGACCAGTGATTTTTGACAAACTTTCTGGTTCATTCTTTGGTTTCTGCTCATCTCTACCTCTGATTCATAATGGTTCACCTGATGTGTGGCAATAGGAGAGAGAGAGCTCTAATGAATCATGGCAATCCCTCTCCCCCCCCTATTTATTTCCTTATAGGTAATAGCAACAAATATAATTATTTTCAAAGTAGCTCATGTGTGTTCATTATTCTTTTGCATGTTGTCAATTGTTTTCTGCAGTGAAATACCCGAATAGGACTACTGTTGATTTTAGGTTAGAGAGCTCTGGAGATTTGATTAAAACATAAGAGCCCTACTCTTAATATTTATACTTCTATTCATGTACTCTGAATGTCTCCCCATACTGTACATCATCAATGGACAATCGGAAGGGTTCTTTGCTTGGTCCACCATTACCTATCAAAAATATCAATGTGCATCACTTAAAAAAATTTCATGGAACCAATATTTCAGTGCCTATTGCCTTAGTTGAAATCCTTCTAGAGCTCTGCCCTTTACTTTTTGGGTTGCTTCAGGAATTTGCTATTATCAATTTCAGATGAAGTTACAACTTCAGTATTTCTTTCTGAACTACTGTTTCAGAAAGAAAATTTTAAAAATTCATACATAACCCAAAAATATCTTGGCACTGTCAATAAAACCAAAAGTGAGACATGATGTACTTTTGAAGGATCCAGATTGATCTCCCCCCCCCGATATTTTTTCATTTTTATACATAACGTTTCCCTCTTGTTTATCTGTGGAGATTTTCAACTAGTGAGCTAATAGTTTTCTGGATTCCTTACGTGTTCTTCATTAAAAAATTAAACATTTTCTGCTTGGCCATGGTGTCTATTCAGTAGGTACAGACACAGCAATATACAGTTTGTAGATTTGGTGTACTTTTTGCTCCTTGCAAAAAGACCGACATGCAAGTGTAGACTTCAGAAAGTGTATACATAAGGCCATGTTTCTCTCATCCTACAAGTCAAGATAAGAGAACAAAGAAAGATCAGTGAAATTTTGCTCTTTCTCTTCTCCCTCTTTGTTCTTTATTTGGTAATGGTGGGAAGTGTGCAGATGTTTCAGAGTAAGTAAAACAGGGCTGAAAATTATCCCAGTCTTTGTAATGTCCCCTTTTTATATAAAGAAGAGAGGAATGTCACTGGGGAATCAGAAAGAGAAGGTTGAATGAATGATAAATCTTATCTTGATCATGCTGGCGAATATTCTGGGCTCAAAGCCACAAATTCCTCTTTTTTTCCCTAGCACATATACAACCTTGACTACTGTTCTGAAACATCTACCACTACCTCACCAATGTTACTTAATCCTTCTCTTGAGGCACCAGAGCTAGAGGTCACATTTCTCTTCAGTTGCTGCACGATTGAATAAAGTAACAAACTAAATGGAAAATATTAAGTGAAATGTTAGCATAATGTGAAACCTTTTGAGGGTCAAAGCAGAATGGATGAACTTATTCCTTAAAATGAGGATGTTTCAAGCACGTCTGTCAGAAGGAGATGTAACTCCATAGCCCTCATTTGCTTATTCAGACAGTTAGGTATGTAAAATGGCCCTTGATTAACATTTGCCAAGTACAGGGCACTCCAATTAAACTGCATATTTCGGCATATGACAAATGGATTCAATATCATTCAAATATATAAAATTATGCTTTTGCAAACTATTTCTAACACATGCTGCATCTGACAAAAATGGTGTTTTATCAGTTACAGTGTTTAGAATATTTAAAAGAAGGGGAAAAGTTATTCTATGTGCTAATTCAACAATTCAAATATATTAATGCTGTTTCCATTTCTCATAAAATAATGTTCAGATATGCTTTTTGAAAATTTTCTTTTCTGTTATCTCCATGAATTGCTAGGCCTGTAGACTATTTGGCAAAACATACTATCCATGCTTCCTCTACCCACACATTGAGTGCAGAACCTGTTGCATGTTTATCATGCAAAGCTGTAGCTGTTGGCCGTTGGCTGAGGAGAAGGCGTGTGTATATATGGAAACTGCTTTATCACACTTTCTTTCACAACCAACAACCAACTCAAAGTTTCATTTTCTAATTCTATATATTGTCATACTCAGACATCTCAATTCTGAGCATTTTTAAAAATAATATTGATTTTCTGCATTGAATTTTCATGCTGTTTCTGAAGATGAATTGTGGCTTGTTGCATATGCCTTATGTAGTCACACATGTGTCATGAATTTGATTTGATATCCTACTTGGAACTTGTGTTCTTTTCTGGATGATTTGGAGTCAGACTAATAGTTTTCAGGATTTAGGTCTAAATGTATTTCTGATATTTATTTATATATTATTTATTTTTGTACTTATTAACCACCCGATTTTCCCATAGGGAACTTTGGGCAGTGTACAGCATGTCGCCAAGCAACTACCCAACTACAAACCCAATATAACTTAATCAAACAAACATCATAAAATACAAGACATGATAAAATACTAGCCAAATGGCCAGAGAAATAAGCCACACACCACACATTCCACATTAAAGGGGAAACTCTAACAGTTAGGAAATACCTAGGAAAGGAGTTTGTTCCTAAGCAAAGTTCCTTAGTCAAAGTGTGTGCTTGAAATAAAACAAAACAAAATCTTCCTCCCCTTACGAAGGCAAAATGCTGAAGTATGTTGGGCTGATTTTGTTTCTCTTCATCAGTCATCATTTTGAGGTTAGAGACCTGACAAATATTGGCTTCCAAGTGTCCTTGATGCTCCTGTCCCACATTTTTGGATGCCTGATTTGTCTGTCTATCCATATTACTGAGGTTACACACATAATATGCATACATGCAGAGATGAAGCACACTTAAAATGCCCGTAAGCCTAAATTAGCAGAGCCCAGGTGTTCATTACTAGAACAGCCAAGCCAGTCAGATCATGCTGTTCCCATTCATTCTATGTAGGTGTCCACTTTTATGAAATGAGAGTCCCACTTGTATGTAGTACTTAGAGCTTTAGCTGGCTTTCCTGGCCAAACACTTCAGAAGCACCTGAAATGTTGAACAGGCCCTACAGAAGCACATGCCTACTCTTGAACAAAGACCTTTTGATTTTCTTTTTCCTTCAGCTCTCAGCAATGGCAGCTCTTGTCTGATGTCATTTTAAGTACTCCCTCCTTCTAATGTGCCAGATCAAAAGTAGTAGAGAAATGAATATAATACATAAATTATCCAGTGTGTCTCTGCACACAGGGTCATTCGTATTATGAGAAACAACCGTGAAATTAGCAGTAATGAGCATGAATAGCAAGCTTGTTAGGTGCTGCTTGCACTGCTGCCACTGCCTTACTTCATGCAATGAGGCATTTGCTGCTTTGATTGTAACAAAGTCTCAAAGGATTTTATTCTATTCTCTGGGATTAGCAGATATAGGTATTGGCCCATATCCTCAGCTGGTATACTATTGGCATTTTTTCATTGACTCCAGCTGATGCCAGCTAAGGAATACACAAAATACTGATTTTGGAAGATTCCTGAAGACTCCAGAAAACAGCATTAGCCTGTGACAGCAAATGATAGGAAGTGATGTGCCAACACAAGGATTAATTGGTTTATTATGGCATCAGCATATGTAGGTCACAGTATATTTTGTCTGTTCCAGAGGATACCTGAGAAAGTGCTGATTGTATTTGTTTCTCTGTGTAGAGGTATTAGTGATGGGTAGGACTGAAGACAGCAGGCTATGGAAGGCAAACCCAAAATCATTATCCCAAAAAGGAGAATGCTAAATGTGAATACAATCTATACATGTTACGAATAATCAAAAATAAATACTAAACATGAATGCAGTGAAAAGCAGGCACAATCCTTATTCAGAGCCAAATACATGCAGTCAAATTTCCAAACAAATTTGCATTTAGCAACATATTGGTATATAATTTCCCCCTTAAATTGCAGCAATGCTAAAATCCGATACATAGCAGCTTTAGTCACATATGAAGATGTAGGAATCCTGCATACAAGGCTTGAACTACCTACATAATAATCTATAAATCTTGTACTCTTATTCTGTCGCTGTCACTTTCCTCATCTCTCTCTTTTCTGGCAGGGATGAATAGCGTGTGAGAACTGATTTCTTCCAGAGTCCTTACAAAATTAGGCCAAGGGCAGAGGGCTGTCATTCCCTCCATAATCTACAGGCATAATGTTTGATTGTTCAAATATACTGAAAAGCACTTCTAGAAGGTGACGAAGTATTTGACCTTTAAATAGGAAGGGCAAAATCCTCTTGCCCTGTTAGCATGTAACATGCTCTGTTGCACATGTAATACAGTTTCCCCCAAAAAAACATATAGTGGGAGTTGTCCAGCACCTTCTTCCATAACCTTAAACTAGTGATGAGGATGAATTGAAAAATGAATCATGTTTTCTGCAAATAATAATAATAATAATAATAATAATAATAATAATAATAATAATAATAATAATAATAATAAATAAAAGAGATGGGCACGAAATGAACAATTTTTTGTTTCCATTTTCGTTTTTTCATTCTGTTACGCAACGAAACGACAAATGAATTTTGTCTCTAAAATGAAACAAAACAAACAGAAACACCGGAAATTTTGTCGTGCATTTCGTTTCCATTACTGCCATATGAGTGAATTGCTTAAAATGCTAAAAAAATCACAAAAAATTGAAATAAATGGTAACAAAATGGTAACGAAACGAACAAAAATGAAAATGAATTTTTGCAAAAAAATCATGAAAAACTGGAAACAAACCGAAACAGACCCTCCAAACGACAAATGACAAACGAAATGCCATTTTTATTTGTGCCCATCTCATAATAATAATAATAATAATAATAATAATAATAATAATAATAATAATAATAATAATAATAATAATAATAATAATAATAATAACCTTTATTGTCATTGTACATCCAGTGTACAGTGAAATTGGCTGAGCCCCCTCCCCCCCCAACACCATCCCACTAAAAAGCCATTCAGTCTGATTTCACACTGTGTGCTTGCTGCACAACCCACCAGCATCACCAGTCTATCATGAGTTATCATGTCTCGTTTAACAGTTGAACAGAATTCATTGATTCATATTTGTCATAAATAAGGTCCCCTGACAAATATGAATTGATGAATTTTTAGCAATTTTTGAATCATCCATCTGTTGCCCTACAAAATGCCTCCAAGAGCATTTTACAAAATACAGGTTTTTTAAATTCATCCCCAACTCTACTTTAAACCTGTATGAAATCAGTGGGACCTATCGCTTGCTCACATAATGTGGCCAAAATCTCTTGACAGCACAGCTGGTGTTATAGTTTAGTTTATTATGTAATATCCTTTTATTATTTAACATCCTAATCTTATTAACCAAAACCTATTGATTAATGTAATAAATCACATGAGAGTAGGCCAGTTGAATCAATGGGGATTTGGTGAGTTAATTCTTCCATAGTGGTTCAAACGGCTCTATTCTAATGGCAGCTTACTTTAGCATAGTAAGTTGCAAATTGAGTAGGCCTATTTGAATCAATGGAACATACCAAAGAACTGATTTCTAAATCTCCACTGATTCAATGGGCCTACTCTAGTGCAATTTATTTTGTTAACCAACAGGATTTTGTTGTTTATTATATAATGCAGTAAGCACTATATAGCAGGACCATTTTTGGGGGATCAATTCCAAGCCCCCTAGTATTTTTTTAATTTAACATTTTCAGGCAGCTGATAACTGAAACAAGGGTTACTGGCCCTGCAGATATAGCAGTCTACTTGTAATAAAACAATAGTAGTTGTAGAAGTTTCATTAGATACCTTAGTAATAATAGGGATATTAATCGCCAAACATTCCATTCTTATGTGCAAAAAAAAATAAAGTATATAAAAATATTCTCACCCAAGATAAAGATGTTTTGTGCTTTGATTAAAGTTGTTGCACTTGTGAGAATGCAATGTTGCACAAACTCCACCAACAAATAAACCAGTCCCAAAATAAGTAGTCTCCTGCCACAACATGGTTCATATATTAAGATCTCAGTATATCACAGATATTTTTCTTGAGAGAAGCAGGCTTCCAAAGAATGGATTTTGACCTCTCCTGACACCTCAGCAAACAGATCTTTGGCTCCTGGCAGCACATGCCAGCAGCAGCAGCTCTAGACCTGTTTGCTGAGGTGTCAGGAGGGGTTTAAAACATCTCTTTGGAAGTGCACTCCACAGCAGTAGCCCAAGGTCAGATTGCTGAGATGTCAGGAGGGGATTAAAACCTTTATTTGGAATCTGGAAGTTGAGTCATGGCTACTGGACTTCTTTTTTGAGAGATAGAAACATTTCGCTGTTCATCCAAACAGCTTCATCGGACCGATGAAGCTGTTTGGATGAACAGCAAAATGTTTCTATCTCTCAAAAAAGAAGTCCAGTAGCCATGACTCAACTTCCAGATAAACTCACCTGGATGATTGAGAATCTTCACAGACTCTATTTGGAAGTACATGCCAGCAGCAGCCACCCAGATCTCTTTGCTGAGGTGTCCGGAGGCAGTTTAAAACATCTCTTTGTAAGTGCACACCACCAGCAGCAGCCCAAGGTGAGTTTGTTGAGGTGTCAGGGGGAGTTAAAGCCTCTCTTTGGAGGTACTTGCCAGCAGCAGCAGCAGCAGCAGCCCAGATCTGTTTGTTGTGGTGTCAGGAGTGGGTTAAAGCCTCTCTTTGGAAGTGCACACTAGCAGCAGAAGCGCAAGATTAATTTGTTGAGGCATCTGCATTTTGAAGATCTTCCTTTATCGCGGGTAGGTCAGGCACCTAACTACCATGATAAATGGGGGAGTACTATACCACTAGTATGTACAGCTTTAGCAAAATAAATGCACTGTAAATTAACCAAGGAACAATTTTTTTAAAAAAAAATGAATCAAATAGACACACCCCTATACACAGAGAGGGAAATAAGCAAAATAAAACATATAAATACAAACAAAACTCTCTCCCAAAAACCAAGAACATCATTCAAGCAAATAAAAACAAAGCAAGCAAGCAAAGCTACCTGCCCCAAAATGAGTACAATATGTAGGGGGTTTTCCTACTTCCACCACATGAGGCCTTCTTTTATCTTCTTTTATTCTACTGCAGCAGTAGGGCAGTGTGGGTGTTTCACAAAAAATAATCCCAAGGAAGCATGCTGGCACAGGCATGCTGACATGGGCAGTGGCAAAACTGATCCAAATAAATTGAAGTGGAAAATATTCTCCTTAAACTGGATCTGGGCTGGGGTGGAGAGAAAGGCTGCAAGGCAGAGGGAGAGGCCAATAGCACAAGACGGACAGCACCCAGAGTTTCCACATCCATACTGAATTCCAACCAATCAAGGCACTTTCAGAAGTTCAAAATTCCTGCCTCTCCCCGAAGTTCTGATAAACTGCAGCCTTCACTACAGTACAGTGGAACCTTGACTTACATGCTGCTTGACTTGCAGCATATTTGACTTGCAGCAAGAAGGGGCCTGTTTGACTTGAGTCGCAGGCTTTGACTTACAGCGCGGAGCCCCAGTGCAAGGCACCGGAATCTGGCTGCAGCCACGACCCAGCATCGCGGCTGCCGCCTCCAAATTGCTCCTGCCTTCTTCTGGCAGTGGTGGCTTTGGCAAGGTGAGCTCCGAGCATCTGGAGCTGGTCCTCGGCCTCACCGAAGCTGCCGCTGCTGCCGGAGGAGAAGAAGGGCCGGGAGCTCGGGGCTGGCCTCGCTGGTTAGACAGTCAGCTCAGTCTTGTAAAAACTCTGGCTGCAGAATTCTGGTCCACAATGGAAGCATTTTAGTTTGGGAACTGTACAGTTTTGGGACTCTAATGGTAAGCATAGAGTTGTTCAGAACTTGGAACGTCAGGTTAAAAATCAGTAAAACTTAAATGTTAGACATTGTTGCTAGGAACATTAAAAAGTGGAGGCGTATAACTTGTGGACTATAATTCCACTGCCTCCTCCTCTCTTTGAAGAGACATTTCATTTACATCCCCAGAAGGAATCTCCTATCCCAGTCAAATTTGTGTTAAATTGCTGTTTTCGGGGGTCTTCTTCATCATCTGGAATGGATTAATCCACTTTCCCATTACTTTCTATGGGAAAAGTTCATTTGACTTAAGTCATGTTTGACTTATGTCTAGACCTCCGGAACGGATTAATGATGTTAAGTCAAGGTTCCACTGTATAAAGTGAAACATTTCCCAGGTTATTATAGAGAGAGAAGGACTGAAAGAAAGCATAGAGGAATGAAAGAAACATGGCAGGGGGAAGCAAGCTTTTGTGCCCCTCTCTTTTATGGATACAAAGCATTTGTGTTGAATAAGCTCGCTTTTCAGAATCTGTGAAAGAACATATTGTTTTCCTTTTATTGCCCCCCTAATTCTGTCCCACCTGCTATTATTATCATTAGCAGCCTGTGTTACCATTATTACAGCTCTTCATTATACACGATAGTTTAACTTACCGTCACAAAAGGAACATAGAAAAATTTTCCAGCCTCTCCTAACATCCTTTGAATACCCCACACATCATGGGAATACCGTGAATTGCATTAAAAATGTTGGTATAGATTGCACTACATACAATCTGGAAAAGGTTTGAGTTCCCAAATCTTTTAATTTCCTATCCAAGTTCACATCCAAGCTTTAAGTCTTTATGACATCTTGCTAGAAAATTCTTCTGGCTCACTAGAGAATTAGCTGCTTTAAAAAAACAAAAGAAGTCACCAATTATGTCCAGTTCCTATGCAATCAGAAATTCATACTGTCAGCATTTCAGTCCCCCTCTCATGCAAAATGCCAGTCAGTTCAGTTGATGTGACAACCAATGGTAAAGGAAACCAGCAAATCAGAAGGGGTCAGGAAAATTTAAAGCACAGCTACATAAAACACATATTCCAACTTGAAAGTACACTTTCCACATAAAGAATTCATTTTTTTCTTTGTGTTTTCATTATCAAAGCTGTGCATCCCTTAAAAATAGTTTTCAAAAAAGGAGGAAAGTTATACTCTCTACAATGAAAAGGTCACTACCTGTAATTTCTAGAAACCAATTACAAATAGAAGTTTTCAAGAACTTATGAAGTAAGCTTTTACACCCTCACTTTCTCCTGCCCCATTTTTTTCTAATTAGTTTTTCATTCGGTATATTGCTTGTTGTTTGCTTTAACTGCTATTGGCAAATTGCATGGGTTTTATGATAAGCCTGCTCCCCCCACCAAAAAAAGATGACCTATCTAAACTGCTGTAATAATGCAGCTCGGTGATACAATGAAAAACTGTAAAGCGGGTTCCCAGGGGACAGTGGAAATTTTTTCTTACAACAGCTTTTATAGATACTTGTATTTTAAAAATTGCACAGCTAAGGTCTATGAATTGTTTAGAAGAAAATCGCTCAATCATGTTACATTTCCACCATCTAATAAGGTTGTTTCTTTTACCTTCCAGTTCAAAAATGACTGAACTCTGTCGCTTCTTAGCTGAATATTTGGTGTAACATGTTGTTACATGCTGTCATGTTCCCTACAATTTATGATAACCCCCATGAACTAGTGACCTTCCAAAGGCCCTGCTAACTGCCCTGCTCAGTCCTGGAGAATGCCAGGTTCTAGCTTCTTTTATTGTCTTTCTGGTGGTCCACAATGACCAACACTACATTTTGGATGGATCTTTTTATCTCAGTAGAAACAACTGCAATATCTATAGCTAGATCTACAGGTACAGTATATCTAGCTGTAGATATAAATACATATACGGAAGCTGTGACTGCATTGCCAAGCTGAATCAGAGAAATGTGGCACTGCTGTAGCTTGATGAACAACTTAACATATTTTTCACCACATAAGACACACTCCCCCCCCCAACAGTAAGGAGAAATGTCTGTGTGTCTTATGGGGTGAATGCCTCCAGAGTGGCTGCTGCGAAGGCCTCTGGCCCCCGAGTAGGTCCCAGCCCCAGCTTCAACTCCCATGGAGGCTTCCCATCTGTCTGATTTTTTTGAAAATGATTTTGCATGATTGATTTGTTCCATATAATAGGAGACAGAGAGAAAGCAGCCTGATTGGAGACCACAGAGATAAGAAATGGGCTAGAGAGTAACCACCCACCATGATGACCATCATGATGCATCTCTATGGTCAACATGTGGGTGATTACTCTCTAGCTGCATCATGATGGTCATCATGGTGGGTGGGTACTCTCTAGCTCCATCTTTATGGTCATTATGGTGGGTGGTTATTCTCTAGCCTGTTTCTCATATCTATGGTCTCAAATTGGGCTGTTTTCTCTCCAAACTCCTATTATATGGAAGAAATCAATCATGCAAGGTAATTTTTAAAAAACAACCTGGCTGAGAAGCCTCCGTGAGGGTGGCAGCTGGGGCTAGGACCTGCACTGGGTCCAGAGGCCTCTGCAAAGGCCCGAGGCTTCCCAGCATGGAGACCCAGGTGGGGGTGGGGGGAGGCTTGTATTTGCATTTTACTCTTCAGCCATGCCTCTCTGGGACACCCAAGAACACCATGGCTGGAGAGTAAACTGGGTTGGAGATGGACCAGGACTGCAGTATATATGTGGGAATATTTTTAAAACTAGGTGCATCCTATGTCCCAGTGCATCTTATGGGGCAAAAAATACGGAATGTATGGGTTTTTTTTTTGTTCAGAATAGCTGATAACATGGAGATTGCAAGATGTTTCAATGCCAGTGTCACCAGTGCCCCCTCAATCTGATAGGTTTGATCTGCATCACAGACCACAGCCCCCTTCTCTTTGATTATTATAGGCTATATTATGGTTCATTGTAAAGAAGGTGCACTGTTTTAAAATGTCAAAGAGGGGTAAGGAAAAGGGACAGTTTCCCCAATTTCTCCATATTATACACATACATACATATACACTGCAGAAGCATAGTAGACTTTTGTAGATTGCCGGAGCTTTTTTGTTTCATGTTGATTTTTTTTATCTTGTCTTTTTCTTTGTCCATAAAGAAGTGATCTAGCAGTTAATTCAGTAGTTCATTTTTAAAAATCATTGGAGTGACGAGTAGAAATGACATGAACCAGGGAAAAAAGGTAGTTCATGATAGCTCGTGGCTTGTGGCTAACCATGAACCACCTAGAAAATGAACTGGTTCAAGATGTTTCGGACTCATCTCTGCCCCTCTCGCCGCTGTCACTTTGTCTACCTGATACCACCAGTGCCTCCGGCATCACTATCTCCATCATCTCCTCAGCCTCCCTGGGTGGCCCAGAGAGGTGATGGCAGCAGCAGAGAAGCCAAGCAGAGGCACCGGCTCCCAGGCTCTGCAGTACACCCACCACCAAGCAAATTGTCAGGGAAGCCACCCCATATTTTGGCTGCTGTCTCTAATCATATGTCTGCTATCTAGCTGATTTCCTGATCCCTCCCCCCCCATCAATGTGTGGCAACATCCCTCTTAAAATGCCTCTCCAAAGTAATATAACGTAGTAGTATGAAATATTACATAACACTTAGCAGTCAAATTAAATTAAATTAATTCTTAACCATTGTGACAAATTAAGAGCAACAACTTTTATAAATTTTAATTATGTGCATCTGATTTCCTATATATAATTATTTGTTTAATGATTTATTCATATCTCTATAGATGATGCACATATTGCCAGTTGGGGGAACTGCTCCCTGAAATTGTGGGGTGAGACATCTATTCTAGTGGGACCATAGTCTATCCTGTGTTCACACCATCTGCTTACAGAGTTTCATCTTTCTCACTTCCTAAGGTTCCTTACCACCTGGATAATTTCTGAACAAAAAGACTGTATAGCCACATCTCCAACCCTTGTCTACAGGACACTGTCAAAGCATCTGCCCCACATTGAGAATTCATTCCATCCTTTTGGAAACCATTTGCAATAATGTTACAGAATTTATTCTGCTTGGGGAAAAAAATATCCCCCAGATGCTGCATATTCCTCATAAGCAGAAGAGGGAGAACAACACTGGAAGCATCTGAGTGTTAAAGCCCTCATTTATTTCACTTCCAGGATTGTGTATATTACCTTCCTTTGTTTGGCAGTCTTCAGGAATTAAACATGGGAAGAGTTCTTTGATATCTCACTTGACAAACAAAGAATACTGTCTCAGTCACCTCTCAGCAATTTAGAGGAGTTTTCAGCTCTAATCATGGGTTTCCTCCAAGGTCTGTATTGGGTCTTCTATAAGTCAACTGCTGCATGGCTACAGTAATTAAAGTCTAATTATTATCCATGACCACTTTAACTACTGGATGCTTTAATGCAGATCGCAGATCCAACTCACCTATATCTAAACAGAATCAGGAAAGAACATATTTATGATTCTGGGTGAAGGTATAAACATTACCAATGAAAGTACAACATATATATGCTTATGTTACCCATTAGAAAATCAAAATATATTTCTCAATCAATTCACTCAGTTAATCTTTTATGTTTTGCAATTTCTCTGAAATAATTGTAGAAATTATTTGGCAAATATTAAATAGTCCCATCTTAAGAATCACTTCTCCCAACCCAGACCGAAATAACGAGACAAGATAAAGTTTTTGGGTTAAATATCAGCCACAATTTTATTAACAGCCATATTTAAATATTAACCTTTAACTGTAAACTAAAGAGGACCTGTACTATAGTGCAAGTGGTAAACCTCTGTAGGTGTTATAACTAACAAACAGCCGCTCCCTGTTTTAAGATATTTGGAATGCATTTGGAAAGATGCAGCCAAACTACTTAAGCATCCTTCCCCTACTGAATCTCCTTATCCAATGGCAGCCCTCATTTACCTGACTGTATATTATAGTTTAACCTCCCTATATCTAATTTCTATTCTTATTTAGTTTTATATGAGGACTCCCAAGCACCTTAAAGGTGCGATATAAAGGAGGGGCATAACTGAATTAATATACCACTTATGCTACCCACCAATTGTGACCATTTAAGGAAATAGTTACGACACCCAGCCGTGCAATGAGGATGATGGGATGGGTGAAAACTCGCTATCACTCCTGACCAATCTGAGTGACAGCCAAAAATTCCCATCCAGCCCTGAAGCAACCAGCAAAGCATCACCATCCACAATATGGGGCAGGAGGTTGGGGGCAAATGAACAGCAAAGGCAAGAGGCAGGGAGCTTGCTGGGGCAGCCTTAAATAGGCTCGCTCCTTGCCCACGCAGCCACTGTAACAGGTGCACAAACTTTTGTGCCTCATCAATCAGGTGGAAAAGAAGCCCTGCCTGACAAGAAGTCTCAAGCGGAGCCACCAGTGTCACTGGAGACCGTGATCACACTCACTCTTGTATTCCCAATCACCAAGGTGTGACAGCTGGACAGTAAAGAAAGCTGACAGGGTAAAAAAAAAAACTTGAAATATGGTGCTGGAGGAGAGCTTTGCAGAAATCCTGGACTGCCAGAAAGATGAACAAGTAGAGTATAGAGCAAACCAAGCCTGAATTATGGAGTGGAAAATGTTGAAATGTGAGTCTGTCCTATTATGGGCACATCGTGTATTTTCCAAAATTCTCCGAAAAAGACAATAGCGCTGGGAAAAGTTGAAGGCAGCAGGAAAAGAGGAAGACCCTAAAGGTAGCCATAGGTTTGAGTTTACAAGAGCCTTGCAGGGTGGTTGAAGAAAGGACACCTTGAAAACATCATCCTTCATAGGATGAGGTTTAACAGCATGTAACAACAACAAGTTGAGATACTATTTGTCCTAATAACGTAATTTAAACTTTTCTTATGACCAATTTGGGAATAATAAAATTAATAGAGCCACTTCTTTAAGTTCACAAATAAAGCATTTGCACTTGCAATATGAATCCTTTCCTAATAATAAATTGATTGTCTTTCCAGTGGACATAAGTTAATATCGAAGAACATTTATAGAGAGTGTTATAGGAACCTTCACTTTTTAAGATCGTCTTCTGAATAAGGCTGAATTGGCAACTCTCAAATGTATCTCCATCACTGTTTAATATGCAGGCTGCATGAGCTCATTAGTAGAGCACAAATTCTATCAAATTACACCTTTAGCAAACAATCTTTTCCTGTCCCCCATTGTATGTCTCCCTTTCACAATATGAAGGCACATCAGAGACAAGGGGAATGTTGGGTCTCCGAAGCTTTACTTTTAATTAGTCAAAAGAGCAGCTTTTCTGTTGCAATGTTATGGGCTAACACCCTGGCAATTTTATTAAATAAATTGCACCTCTGTTATTTCCCATGATAAATCTCTGGTAGTTTATTTTTGTTATCCACTACAACATGTTTCACTGTGGGCATGTTAAGGAGAGGGATCTTTAAAATTCCTGTTTAAAATGGCAACATATTTGCAAATACCTTGCATCTTTATAGCTATATATTTGATGTGTCCTTGTTCTATAAAGAAAATAAAATGAGACAATATACCAGTGACCAGTAGAGATGGGCAAGAAACGAGCGATTTTTTGTTTTTGTTTTTGTTTTTTCATTTCGTTATGCAACGAAAATGAAACGAATTTTTTAAAAAAAACGAAAATGAAAATGAAATGACCAAATTTGCCGTGTTTTTCGTTTTCATTGCAGCAGATGCATTGAACTAAAAAGAATGCTAATGAAACAGCAATTTTTCGTTTTCGTTTTCATTTTTTCGTTTCATTACCTAATGAAATGAAAATGAATTTTTTTGCAAAAAACATCACGAAAACGAAATCGAACCGAAACGGACCCCTAAACGACCAAACGACAAACGAAACACCATTTTTTTGAGTCGTGCCCATCTCTAGTGACCAGTATTAGTAGCTCTAGGAGACTGCAGGAGCATTGAGTCCAATAACATCTGGAAGAGTATGTGCTCCCCAACAATACTACAGAAGTTTTCACATTGTTGCATCTACATATGGTTCACTTTTTCTCGGAGTCCTAATATGACATTTGGGCACCTCGACCTTTCCCTCTCTACTCCATGAACCCCTCTGGTTAAATTCCTGTTCTCCAGTTTTAGTATTTATATCTGTGCCATCCCAATGTAGGGGTTTCATTTTAGGACATCTTAAAGGGGATAGATTCTCCCTCCTGATGTCTTCCTTCTTTAACTACCCCCTCCAAATCATTGTTAGGCTACAATCAGTCAGTAGGAGCTTTCTGAAATAGTCCAATCTGTTTATCGATTTGGAGAGTGTTCTCAGATTTTTACTAGGGACTTCTCCCTCAACACAGCTCCAATAATAATAATAATAATAATAATAATAATAATAATAATAATAATAATAATAATAATAATAATAATAATAATAATAATAACAACAACAACAACAACAACAAGAAGAAGAAGAAGAAGAAGAAGAAGAAGAAGAAGAAGAAGAAGAAGAAGAAGAAGAAGAAGAAAAGGCATTATTTTTAAAAATAATTAATAATGACACTTTGGTGGTTGTTAGATGTTAATTATGTGCTCTCTGTGTAACTGTTCAGGTGGAGTAGGGAATGAGGCAAGTAGAATAGCCGAGGGATTTATTGTAATTGTGCAAAACAACCTGCTGGAGCCTTGTTTTCCTTTTGCATTGGGGAGGTTTTTACTTTAGCCAATGGCCTGCTCCTGTAGCTCTATAATTTGGAACTGTAGGAGGTTGCAGGTGCTGGGGGGGCTTACTTTGGAACAGCTTTGCAGCCTTGTCTGATGTTACCTGGGTATCTGGGAGAATGGGTGCCTGGGGAAACATTCATTACTTATTTACTTACACATGCAGGGGCATTTAAGAGGTAAGCACCCCCCATTTGAAGTTGGTTACCTGGCCCCATTGAGAACACAGTCTCTTGCAGCCACTGCTTGTTAGCACATGCAGCTGACTTGATTAACTTCTTGTTAGGCTATTGCATACCCCTAAGGGCCAAGGGTGTGGGGCCTTCTGCCTGGAGGTCCACTCCAGTTACATTTATAGTTTTCATCTTGACTGGGGGATCAAGAGGCTCTTAGAGTGGCGATAAAGTGAAGGGGAAGACCCCTGCTAAGCCTCCAGAATTGTCTTCTTCCTTATCTGACGAAGACTTTCCAGATTATACAGCCATCTGGGATATGTATAGCCACTTGGAGTGGGAGTGAGCATGGGTACAGGGGCTGGTTGAGACTGGCCCAGGGGGAAACAGTCTCAGGGTACTAAGGATCAGAAAATGGGGGAATTACAGATTATGGGGGAATTAATGTTATCTCACATTGCTTTTCTGGAGGGTGAGATTGCAAGAGCAGCACAAGCCAGGTCAACCCACCTGTGGCCCACTAGCAGGCTGGTGTACTTCATTCAGGACCCATTGCCCCTGCTTTTTCAGGTGCACAAATGTGCCTGGAGTCCACATTTTGAAGGCCTGAGGTGCAACCCACCATTTAAACAGTCATTGATCTGTCAGCTGGAGGGCATTACAGTGGTACAGGTACCAAGATGGAGGCAGGGCCATTAAGACCAGGTGACTAGATTGCATCACACATGAACAGCACATCTCTAAGGGCGTGGACATGGGGCCCTTCCCATCAGTCCCCCATTACCTACAGCCTCTAAGGTGGGATAGCCCTTGCCAGGAATGTAGACCCAGGAATGCCAGTTAATTTGACCACCAGGGCATCTGGGAGGGCAGCACTCATGGAGTCCTATTCTCAAAACAATGTCCCATCCTGTATGCAGGATATGGCAGTGCTGGTGGACCCAGTGGCTGGTATGTCTGCTTCATCCCTACTGAAATTACCTGAGGGTGACAAATCACTCCCCCTAGGTGATCATCTGTCCCAGACCATGGTCTTTAAAATCCTTAATGGACATTTTGTCAACACATCTGACTTGCTGAATAGGGAAATTGAGGATGCCTTTAAGAGACTGGATGAGAAGGAGAATGAGAATATTAGGAGGTGAAAATCAGAGAGGTGCTGGACCAATTGGCTGTCAGCATTCTTAATTTATGCAGTTACCATTGTCATGGACACCATTCACTTGTCCCACTTTATTTTTGCTGGGTCAGCCTGGCACCCATATGATGAGGGATTCCACATGTGTGCAGCCTGCCACCTGAGCCTGCGGTAGGATGAACCCTACAGGCCACTTTGGATGAGGGTTACATCCCCTTCTTGCCCATTGGCCATGGAATGGTTGAACAGTGCCCATTTGGCATAGAAAGCAGGGCAAACACACACAACCCACCCTTCGGCAGGCCAGGTGGTTCAACCCTGTTTGGCCTGCTGGGAAGTTAAATCCAAGGGTTTCTGCCACAGACAACAATGTAAGTGTAGACCTATCTGCTCTGGTTGTGGTGGCACCCACGCCGCTACAGCCTGCACCAGAGGTAAATCTTGTGCATTCCTTAACAAGGACTCTGGAGGTAAAAAGAACCCCCCAGTGTGGGTGTGGTTCCAAAAGGGACCTAGCCCCTTAAAAAATCAATATACGTGAAACTGGTGATGTAATTATCCCAACAGGGCCACAGTGCAATATTTATTGGGAGGGTTATTGTGGGGTTTTTGTATCCCAGCTTTGGGAGCATGGGAAGCCATGTTGGCAAAGAATTTGAAGTCTGTTGTCGGTTTTGAAGACTTGGTGAGGGAGAAGATTAGCAAGGAAGTCATTGAGGGTAGACTGCTTGGACCTATTTCCATCCCTCCCATGCCACAATTTTGAGTGTCCCCATTGGGCATTGTTCCCAAGAAAATGCCAGGTGAATACCGGCTTATCCACCAGTCAACGACCAAAACCATTATAAATGATGCTTGGTTTGGTATATATTTTTCGATGTGGCTATAAGAATGATCAATAGATGTGGGATTGGGGCAAAGTTAGAAAAATGCAACATTAAGTCAGCATTCCAGATATTGCCGGTATTCCCCAGGGATTTTGAGTTGACAGGTTTCTCATTTGAGGGAAAATTTTATTTGGCCCTTCCTTTTGGCTGCTCCTTTTCATGTGCAGCTTTTGAGACATTTAGTTGTTTTCTTGAATGGGTTATGAGGGCCAGTTCGGGCAGTTCCCAGGTGGTGCATTACCTGGATGATTACCTTTAATGTGAGGCAGCTGGTTCTGGCTACTGCACATATCTAATGGCCATATTCCAGAGCATTGCAGATGAGCTGGGTGTCCCTTTAGTGAACAAGAAAACAGAGGGCCCTGCCACTGATATAATCTTTTTGGGGCATAGAGCTGGACACTGTGTGCCAGTCTATCCAGCTCCCTGAGAGTAAGCTCCACAACCTCCAGAGATTAATAGCTGACTTGTTGCATAACAGCAAGTTCTCCTTGAGGGAATTTCATGTGATTGGTCATTCAAATTTTGCATGCAGAGTCATTGCAACAGGTAGGGCCTTCTTTAGGTGCCTGTGTGAGGCTACAGCCAGGTTTTCCAAGCCACATCACAGGGGTAGAGTGTCAGCTGAGATGAAGGAGGACCTCCAACTTTGGCTGAACTTCTTTGTTCATTTTAATGGGGTATTCTTTTGGTGGAGGGATCTCATGTTGGGGGCCAAGCTCCAGGTCCAGACTGATGCATCTGGCACCTGGGGTTATGGCATATTTTACCAGAACAGATGGTGTGCAGGTACATGGCCAGCTAGCTGGTTGGCATAGGGCAGGGCTGTCCAACATTGAACAGCCCGCGGGCTCCTTTTGCTCATGGATTGTCCACGCGGGCTCCTTTCCCAAGCTCTGCAGTGCTGGTGGCAGCAGCGGAGGAGGAGGAATGCCACTTCCCCTGCACCAAGCTCTACAGTGGTCACCTACCCACTTGCATCCCCACCCACCAAGCTCCCGGCAGCAGAGGAGGAACACCCACTCACCCCCCCCACCAGGCTCCACAGCGGTGGCGCGTCTGCTTGCTCCGCACCCACCGACCCTCCAAGTTCCCCAGCACTGGTGGTGGCAGCGGAGGAGGAACACTTGGGACCAGGATACCTGGCGGAGCGCATCTCCCAGAGGGCATCCGGATCCAGACCCACGAGATCATCGCAGGCGCGCTCTTTGAGAGTGGCCACACCCAGAGAGGCGCGGAAAAGGAGGAACGGAACCGCCGCCTTCTCTGTGGTGGGGCCCTCTCTCTGGAACCATCTGCCACCTGAGCTGCGCCTGCTGGAGTCCCTGCCTGCCTTTAAGAGGGCTCTAAAGACCTACCTCTTTAAAGATGCATATGGTGACCTTGCTACTTAGTCCATCTTTTATTTCCCTGCCCTATTGTTTGCCGCCATCTTGCCTCCCGCCACCCCTGCCTGGTGGCTTGGCTATTTTTAGCTTTTAACTTTTTATGCTTCTTTTTTCTGTGTTGTTAGCCGCCCAGAGTTCCCGTAGGGAAGATGGAGCGGGATATAAGTATTTAAATAAATAAATAAATAAATAAACACCCACTCGCCACCCTGCCAAGCTCTGTGGTGGTGGCGTGCCTGCTTGCCCCCCACCCCCCAGCAGCGGAGGAGGAGGAACGCCCACTCACCCCCCCACAAGTTCGGCGGCGGTGGCACGCCCGCTCGCTCCCCACCTGCCAAGCTTCCCGGCACTGATGTTGTCATCGGAGGAGGAGGAATGGCCACTCCCCCGCCCGCTTGGCGGCAGCGGCAGCGCGCCCGCTCATTCCCCACTGGCGGTGGCAGCGGCGCACCTGCTCGCTCCCCACCCGCCAAGCTTCCCAGCACTGATGTTGTTGTCGGAGGAGGAGGAACAGCCACTCGCCCCCCAAGCTCCATGGCCACTCGCCTCCACCCACCCACCAAGCTCCTAGCAGTAGCAGTGGAGGAACGCCCGCTCCCCCCCACAAGCTCCACGGCAGCGGCACATTGACTTATCCTGCCCACAACCCACCAATCTCTGGTGCTAGCAGTGGTGGTGGAAGAGGAGGAGCGCCCGCTCACCCCCAAGCTCCACGGTGCTGACAGCGGCAGCGGCGGAGGAGCCACTTGTAGCCCACGAGGTTCTCGCCCTCTCCCCCACCAGGAGGAGCGCCCCCGGATTGGGAGGTGGGCAGGGACCTGGCAGGCGGCTTCTTAGCACCTCACTGGCTACCAGTCGCCCACGGTCAACGCGTTGGGCAGACCTGTCATAAGGTATAACCAAAGATCTCATCTTTTTAAACTGTTCCCCATTGTAGGTGCAGTGTGGCTGTGGGCAGACACTTTGTCCAATGCCACTGTTTGATTCTGGTGTGACAACCAGGCAGTGTTCCAGGTCGTTAATTTACTTTCATCCCATTCAGTTAGGGTTATGGAGTTAGTCTTGTTCCTCACATTGAAATGTTTGGAGTATAATATAGTCTTCCAGGTGTGCCACATCGCAGGCATCAGGAATGAGATAGCCAATGCTCTGGCTAGGAGGGTTTTAGTTCCATGTGGCCAGCAACCCTGGACCAATAAATGCAGTTTGCAGTTGACTTACATTTTAAGGGTTTGTCTCCCAGGACTATATAGAGTAAAATGTCTGCCTTAACATTTTACGCCAGGGCCCAGTGTTATGAACATCCAGCAAATGAATTCATGCTGCAGAAAATGATAGAGGGTTGGTCTAAGGAAAGAGAGATCCCCCTTTACCCCACAGATAGTAATCCGGTTGACTGAAGCTTGGGGAGGGGTGTGCAGGGATGTTTTTGAGGCAACCCTATTTAGAGCAGCAACCCTGACAGCATTTTTCACCATGCTGAGGATCAGTGAGCTTCTGGCGACATCCAAATTGGATGAGTCCCATACCTCTCTGCAGAAGGCGGACGTGGCATGGCTTCCCAAAGGTGTGAAGCTCAGAATCTGTAGGTCCAAGGGGGACCAATGGGCCAAGGGGCATGACACATACTGGGTTGATACCATTTAACATCTATATCTGCAGTCCTTGCTCTTCAGGAGTATTTGGGGATGAGGGGTGATGCACAAGTTTGCCTTTCTCAACATAAGAATGGGGCACCACTAACCCATTATCAGTTTTGGAAGGTGACCTCAGCTGCCTTGACTAAGGCAGGCATAAGTGGGTGGTATTTTGGATCTCATTCCTTTAGGATTGGGGCTGCTTCCACGACCGCGGCCATGGGTTATGAGGTGTTGAGCATCCAGTGTATCGGTTGGTGGAGATCCCAGAAGTTTGAGCTTTATGTCTAGCCAATCCATTGCTAGAGTGTTAGGCTGTTGCCTGTCTGTTAATGTTTATGTCATTCCAGCTGGGCAACCGAAGACAAGAACAAGAGTGATTGTGCTGGGCCACAGCTTTGTCTTCTGGGCAGCAGATGATATGCCGATCCTACTTTTTAAATATTTCATCTAAAAAGAATTGGCAATTAAAACCATAAGAGCCAATTTAGAGAGAGAGAGAGAGACAGAGAGAGACAGAGACAGAGAGAGACAGAGAGACTCAAACATCTATTCAGAGATAAAACACAAAAACACAGAATACATGCTTCTTACAGACTACCTGACAGGGTGCCAAATATACTAGATGTTCAAGGGGAACCTATTCTGAAACATCAGAATATAATTTTATACATGCAGGGAAACCATGTTGGCCTTTGGAGAAACTTACTTGCTGTGTTGATACTTTATTTAGGCCATCTGACAATGCACAACATTCTCAAAATCTTGCTAGTGTTCACTGCATGTATGGCGGAGATTCATCGACGGAATACTTTTGTTCAAATTCATATTTTTCAGTTTCAGTGATTGTTCTTATAAGGCACATTTTTGGGCCAAGTCTTGTGTTTCTTTTCATCTCGAAGAAATGGTCTTTAAAAAGTGGGATTTCCAGAGATGTTTCTCACTTGGCTTTGCCCTTCATTGAGATGAGCTCAGAAAAAAAAAAGGAAAGAAAACCACTTGTGCCTTAGGTCTTTTCTTCTTCTGATTCAGTCTGGGCTATCACCTTGAAGGCATTCCTCCTACTGGAATATCTTTTCTTCTCACTGCCTCTTTTTAAATTCCTTCCCATTCTGATGTTGTGAATTCGGCTGTTAAAGCAGTGGAACGAGAGAATGCTATTGGGATACTATTTATTTGTACCTCTATTTCAGAGCTCAGACAGATTCCAACCCTACTTCATTTTATCCCTATGTCAACACTTAGGAGACTTATTAGTCCAAAAGACACTCCATCCAAGGCAACTAGCATGCTTCACTGGACAAGGAAACATTTAAACCTGGATCTTCTAACCACTTGTCCTCATTCATTCAGTTGCTCAAAAGTACATTGTTGAATGTAGAAAATGTTTTAAAACAATTCTTTTTTTCTGCATTTCTGTATCCTGGTTTTTCAAACAAACATCCAGATGGTTTGTACAATTTTACAGAAAGTAATGGAGACTGCACTCTCTTTGCAAACTTGTGGTCACGTACAGATCTTGAAATAGGTCTTCTAACAGTGGGAGAAAAACATATCATGATTGAAAATATTGGTTTTAGTAACTGTGGTCAAGGTGTAGAATATCAAGTACATAGTGCAGCTACTGAAACAAAAAGTCTATGAAAATAATGATTTATTACAACATGCAAAAGACTAAAAGATGTGACTGTGGTGTGAAAGAAGTAAAAGTGACTGAATTTCTGTGAAGCTTGTTTTCAAAGAAGGAGAAGAAAAGAAAAGAAAGAGGACCTAATGAGAGCTGCTGAAATACTTTGATTGCTCTACAATAGAAATGACAACCTTGCTTCTGTAGCCAATGCAATTTATTTCCTTCATACAGGAAATTTTCATATAGGTATATTGCTGTCCCCTGCCTTCTTCCTGGTCATATGGCATTGTGCCTTGAATTTATTGTGTTATGACTGGAATATTGGCATCTGATGCAGAACATTCCAGTGTAGTTGCTTGTCCCAATAATTCTATTGTTTTGAAGTATTACTGTATATGATATATAATTATATAGAAAACATACACAGCCAATAGTGGACAGCTACAAGTTTGACAGGCTGTATTTGTAGGTGACTTTAGAATCTGGATTTAATCTTCATATGCCTATTTCTCTATATGGTTATACGAAATACTTGACACACCTCATGAGGTAAGTCAGCTTTACTTCATCTCAGATCCTGTTGTTCCATTATTTTGAATACGGCCCTTGGTTTCTTCCATCAAGCCTTATCTTCATACAATAGCAGGCAACTGAAATGTTTGTTTGTTTGTTTGCTTGTTGCTTGTTTTTGTCTGTTTGTTTGTTGTTTTGTTTGAGCATGCACAACAGACTATAACCCAAATAATTTTCTTTTTATAGCCTGTTGAGTTTACTTTAAAATATAGATTGGCTGGCTCAATCAAGATAATCAAATGTATTTCAATATGTCTTTTGTGTAACTTCTCCCAGCAACCATTCTATAGATCACATGCTCATCTTCTGGGAACCTCTATTAATGGATAATTCTACAAAAGGGAACAATCTGATTGAATTTGAGTGTAGTGTATGGATTCGTAAATTTCCATTTTAAAAGGCCAAGAAAATCAATGGTTAATGAGTGGGAGAGATTGTGCCTTTGTGTCCACAATTCAGAAAAGCTATCAAATGGCAGATTATTGCTGCATAATATCAACCCCATGGTGTCCGCAAGCAAAAATGATTCCAACCTTTATATAGCAAAGGCCAGTCTGAATGTTAACAACAACCATGGTAGTAATCAAGATGGCCTACACAGGGGTGTCCAAAATTTTTGCAAGAAGGGCCAGAGTTGGTGAGGTGAAAATGTGTGGGGGCTGACCATTCAGCCGCATTTGGCCCCGGACTGGACTTTGCACAAGCCTCTAGGAGATGCAAGGATGCGCAGAGGATGCTGCAGCAATGGAGCTGGGGACGGGTAGGCTGGGTAGATGGCTGAGGGGGACAAACGGAGGCAGGGAGGGCAAGCAAATGGTAAACTGCAAGCTGACATCTCCATCTGATATGGGGAGGGGCCAGCTGGTGGGGATGCATGACAGGCTGAGCTGGCAAGAAAAAGAGGCTGCGGGCCACTCAAAATTTGAAAACAGGCCATATTTGGCCCCCAGGCCTGACTTTGGACATGCCTGGTCTACAGGATATTCTCTAGGGCTCACTACCATTTACATTTTTGAAAAAACAACCCTAGCAATTTCTATGTGTTTGGTTAAGTGATGAAAAATTGATGACAATGAAAATCAGTGATGAAAATCAGTGTTCGGGGTTTTCCCTTGTGTGGCATCACTTTGTGAATGGTAGTAAGTGCAAAGTATCCTGTGGACCATCTTAAATTTTTGCTACCGAAATCCCTTTTCCCACTGCCAACTCAGGCATGATATTGTGCAGCAATATTGGTTCATTTCCCAGCAATTTGAACCATGGACAAAGAAGTGCAATATCCCACATTCATAAACTGGAGGTTGGCTGAAGAATTGAATTGCAATGGTACTTTGTATAAATGAATTAATTCGTTCCAAATGAAATTCAGTTAAGCAAAATTTTCTTTATACAAATTTCCCATAGGAATGCATTGAAAACATAGTAATCCCTAATCTGCAACCATTTTTATGTTGCATGGATTCGCCCCATAGGCGATTCTGTTAAGCAAATTTCCACTATCTCCGGAATTTTTTATGTTGTAGAGATTTTGTTATACAAACTGTATAATGATGGACTACCATGTGTATTTTATATGAATCTATGGGTTCACATAGACTTTATGTTTATGACTATAACCATGTTGCTTTAATGTAATGTCTATTAATGCTGTAAGACAGGCATGTTGAAACTTTGGCCCTCTTGATGTTTTGGAACACAACTCCCAGAATTCTAAGCTTAGATTGCCAATGACAGAGGACTGTGGGAGTTGTGGTCCAAAACATCTGGAGGGCTGAAATTTGGGTCTTATTGTACTGGACTGTATATTGTTTCTCATTACTGTAAGCCGCCTTGAGTCCTTTTCCAAGGAGAAAGCCTGGGTAAAAATACTCTAAAATAAATAAATAAATAAATAAATAAATAAATAAATATTATACACGGGTCCACTGTATAAGCCAATACAGAGCAGAACTCATCTGTAATGCATAGTTGTTCATGCCAAAATGCATTTGTTCCTTTTAAGATGGTACAATTTGTTTTGTTTGTGCTTCTATTCTCTGTTTTTGTTTAGGTTCCACATCATTATCTCTGTGGTAACTACATAGCTAGGCCATGGGCCTCTTTTTTCTCTCTCTCTCCTCAATTTGGGAAGAAGAAGAAATAAGCATAATTCCAACACACCTGCATTTTGATTCAGCCTTCCTGTTTCTTCTTCTAATCTAACACATTAAGCTAGAGAAGCAATGTGGATGGAAGGGGAAAAACTTAAATTGGGACCACCTGCTGATGCAAAGGATCTAACACAAAGAGTTGCAGTCCTGTAAACAGAACCTTAGATCATCCAGATCAAAGGCAAAGTTGAAGAGGAGATGTTAAACCATTTAATCCAACACCATGTGATTTTGATCAGTAAAGAGAGACATATTTGAGTTAGAGCTGAAAAAAAAATCAGACTTTGTGGTCTTTGCCCCCAAGCCCCGAAATAAAGAGGCGAGACAACTTCCGGTTTGGTACAAACGGGCCACAACTTTATTAATAACTCTTCAACTTCTTAACTGATGAAGTCAGGATCACTGAAGGGGACCTGACGCCGTAGTGCAAGCTGGTAATAGGGTGGAATGAAATTCCACAGCCAAGGAGCTCTGTATTCAATTAGGCAAACGAGTTAACTCTGGAGCTCAGCACAGCCCTCGGGAGGCCTCCAGTCATAAATAGCTTAATTTGTCCGCTGACATAGCCAATGTGGATAGACTGATAACGAGGGCTGTGAAGCGCCGTAATGTCAAATTAGCTCTCCACTAAAATTTACCAGCTGCACTACCCGCCAAGTTAGTGGCCAATAAGGAGGGAGCCCGCCCCGCGGTGAAGAGAATGGGATGGGCGCGCATGGCTACTCACGGCCAATCAGAGTAACCACCAAAAATTCCCATCCGGCCCCAAAAGGCGACCAGTTATACTCATTCTCCAACCATAGGGGGGGAGGGTGGGGCCAAAATTCTCGCCGCTGACAAAATGGCGGCGAGGGACAGGAGCCCTCTTATAGGCTCCCGTCCCCGGGCAACAGAACCCGGATGGGCGCGAAGATAGTGCGCCCAAACCGGGGCTGGGGAGGCAAACGCGCCCCTCCCCCAACGGGGTGGGGATCGGAGCTTCCCTTTTCTCTGAATGATGAATGCATTTTCTCCTATGATGAATGCATGTTATGTATCTTGTGCAACAAGTTAAAACAAAGTTAGGATATCTAAAAGTCATAAACATTTCTTCTTGAACTGAAAAAGACAGGCAGTAGTTGCAGTATTTTTCACTTATTAGTATATTTATTTTTATACTTAAAAATTAAAGTAGGGGATGTATATCTAAGCATACATTGGTTCTGCCACTTTTGGAAAGGTTAAGATTAAAATATATGAGTTAGAGCCACCATAAGATAGTTGATCTTTTGTCCAATTGCTTTTAATGGGAACACACTCTGGTCATATATTACTTGTATCATTGATTAATCTTGGACATAAATTCAGTTAAATTAATCTGGATATTTATTTTGTATATTTGAACATTTGTGTATTAAACAGTGTCTACACATGTACTCAGATGGATAAAATGCCAGAATCTTGGGGACAGGAATCTTGTTGAATGTACCGGGGATATAAATCTTTACTTGTTTTGTTATTTAGGGAACTGAAATTTTTTACTCTTTTCTCAGCAACAGGGAAAGCTGAAAATTGGAATGGTGTACTGTGAAAAATTAAGAAAAAATGTGCAAATAACACAACTGTGAAAACAAAAGTGGCTGATGCTTTGTTGCATGGATTAGGATTAGATGCTTTGGAGGGATTGTTTGAGTCTTTTTACACCATGAGAAAGTCATCTCATGCTCGCTTTGTGTGTCTGCTTTGCAATGTGGAGTCTGCAACTGCCCAGACACTGCTTTGAGCACTGTGGGATGGTATATATAAGCAGAACACCTCCTTTTTGCTTTTCAAAGGGAACACATGGTAACTTCCATAGAGACATTTTGCACAATCATGGACACACTCAAGGGGAAACATAGTGGCCCCTTCTTACCAAGCAAGAATTCTTAAGGGACTTGGAAAAGTGTATCATCACAGTGAGAACCTATATCAATGAGAATGAAGTATGGAAGATTTTATATCACAACAACAGTTTACAAGAAAGAAAGAAAATGATAGTACTATTCTTATGATGGGCAATATAGTTTCTTCTGATACCAATGATGGGCCAGAAAAAGTCAGAAGAGGCATTTGGGATTGCCACTTTTAATGGAAAGGCAGTAGGCCTAGGTACAAAGAAATTTTAGATTTCAGTGACATATATTTGATTGTAGACTATATGAAGATTCTCAGTCATCCAGTGAGTTTATCTAGAAGTGGAGTCATGGAAACTGGGCTTATCTTCTTCAGAGATTAAAATGTTTTACTGCTCATCCAAGCAGCTTTTTCAGTCCGAGGAAGGTTAGTGGTGAGTCCTCCATTTTCTAATTCACCTTGATTTCACATCACCTTGGTCTGAATAGGTTCATAAATTGGACAATTATCCATTAGCCACCTAATGAACCTATTCAGATCACGGTCCACCTTTGAACCAATTCAGGCTATTGTCAACCTAACAATCCTATTCAGGCCATGGTCCAACTTATGACCCTATTCAGACCAGGGTGATGTTAAATTAAGGTGAACCAAAAAACCCTTTCAACACACTGGGAGCAACCTGCTCATACATTATCATTAGAATCTCTTTGGTGCTTATTGCCATCTGATGTTTTCCTGAACAATAGTGACATACCAAACAACGAGTGAGCTTCTGGCCCACTTTTTTTCTTCTCCATCCACTGTAGGAGCACATGCTTAAGCCACTTTGTTGTACTCCTTTTCTTTGTAATTAGGTAAAATGCAAGATGAATTCATCTAATTTGTATCCCTGTAGTGCTCATAAACATTTGTAAGAACAATTTCTGAGGGATAACCTGAAAGTACAAAAGTAAGTAATCACTTCTCATACAAGGTATTCTCCCAAGAATTTTAGAGAGCATGTGTTTAGTAGATGATACAGCTTAAGAAGTTATTTGTTTCATTTTTCAAGATGACACAAAGTTTCAGGTGGGCCCACCCCCAAAACCAATGCTATCAAAAATATCATTTATGTTTTATGTAAGTCATAAAATTTTGCACCCCCTCTTCTGTTTGGCCCTTTCTTTGCCTTCCATTCTTTTCTATAATCTTGAACACGGTCCATCAAAGACAGTCTTGTGTTGAAGACAGCCCCTTTGCATCCCAGACAATGAGAAAGGAAAACATGTTCTCTCAGGATGCATGCAGAAGTGTGTAAGCTCTGCTTCAACAATTCCGCATTTCTTCAAATACATATCATCCTCCTTAAATCTGTCTCAGCTAATGGAGCCTTCCCCCTTCCCCTTGAAATGGTTCCCTAGCACAGTAACCGCTTGGGAAATGAATACTCACCATTTCATCAAACCAGCACTGTTCATAAATCAATAGCTCAAGGTTTCACAGGCAAGAGGAATTTCTCAGAGCTTGATAGGTTACTTTTATGTTGAACAAGTATAAGCAAATAGTTATTTGAATTGTGGCGTAGGCTGCTCTGGGTATCTTCCGAGAGCAGAATGGCATAAGATGATGATGATGATGATGATGATGATGATGATGATGATAAATAAATAAATAAATAAATGTTGTAGCCATTCACTAGAGGTATAATTTTACAATTGGCCAGAATCTTTCTGGGGTTTATCTTTATTTTGTGAAACTTAGTGCAGTGCAGCTTATTAACAAGATGGCAGGGTAACATCTTCATCATGTACCTGGTGATTGTTTAATGGCACAACCGAGATGCAACATCATCATGTAGCTTGTCAAGTGCTCGTCAGGTTGCTTGCCGTTGCTCATTTTTGGGGATTTGTCAGCTTTAGTTGAATGCAGTTGCTTCAACAATTTGGTGGTATCAAGTCTTCAGCATAGACCCAAGCCACCCTTCAGCAAAGGCTTGTATTGGCAGCCACTCACCAAGAGGTGGATGTCCCCAGTCCATCCTGCTGCCACCTTTGGTGCTCCATTGGTGTCTGCATCTGTAGTGCCTTTGAAGTCTATGGTCTGGATACCCATCTGGTTGTTCAGGTTTCCACATGATAAATGGGGATACCAGTAAGCTGAAAATGGGAACCCTTCTTCCACTTACTTTCCCATTAAACAAGGGGACCTTTACATAGTTCACTTTGTAGTCCACCTACCCAGATGCACAATAAATAGGGTGATGCTGGTCTTCCACCTCTTCTCCAACAGCATCCTCTCATCTCAGCAGGTGCCTTCTTTGTGTGGTGTCATTACAATAGTGATGGACCCTTTGTGACTCCATCCCTATGGCGTTTTCTTGGCAGGAATACTGGAGTGGTTTGCTAGTTCCTGCTCCAGTTCATCCACATAGAACCTGCCTTTTCATAAGGTGCCATAGCCTCTATTGGGCCCTCTAGGGAGCATGCGGTGAGGACAAACAGTCTACTAGTAGCAACAGGAGTGACTCCTTCAGAGTTATTCATTCTCCAATTTAGTAGGATTTCATTGGAGCTCTTTATGGTGCCCTTGCTTTTCATGTCGCTGAACAACTTGGTATCAAATATATGATCTATCCCCACTAGCAATGGACAAATCTGGCAGTTCTGCATTCTTTTGCATTTTAAGTTTGTATATGTGCATAATTTCTGATTTAAAAATGAACTGGAATAATATCTACAGTAAATATTATCCTATTCCTAGTCAACCAGGACATTCAATTCAATTCAATTCAATTCAATTCAATTCAATTCAATTCAATTGTTACCATAAGCAGATCAGATGAAAGCAGCCATACCTACCTGATATCCTCAGCTGTCCACATAAGGTCTGATATTCAAACATAGCCTTACCTGCACGTGATATCCACCATGCATGCTCCCACATCATGCTGTCAAATAGATACAACCTGGAGTCAAAAGCATGATATCAGTTTATTTGATTTTACTTGTATCACTCCAATAAGACCGTACAACCTTGTAAAGTCACACAAGACACAGGCGAGTTAAATGGGCAAAGTACAATTACTAGGACTCAGGAAAGTGATTGATATTCAGTGAATTGCTATATTTCTCTGGGTTTCCAGGCATGGAGACAAATCTCAGGACAAGCAGTTCTGAAGGAGAAAAAGGTCTTCTTTGTGTGAGAGACATGGCTTTCATCATCATCATCATCATCATCATCATCATCATCATCATCATCATCATCATCATCATCTTAGAGCTGCAGTGTGAAAGGAACCCTATATCTAGCCCCTGTCAAGGAAGTAAAGTGGGGAATTGAACTGCTAACCTCTGGCTCCACAGCCAGATGCCTAAACCACTGAGCTAAGCAGTTCTTTAAGCTTCAGTCATCACTGGATCATGAAGGTATTCCTACTAATATTATGACTCTACAACATCAGCATCCCAAAAAGCCAGGAGAGAGAGAGGAGTCATGCAGGCAGGATTTTTTTTCTTCTTTATGCCATTTATCAGTCAGCATCATGACTATAAAATTTCATGTAGTGCAAGATACATTTGAACATGGCCAGGGTGGAGCAGTATTGCCTGCTGAGCTGATGGTGAGACTTCTACATGACCACTAACAGCACTAGTCCTCAAAAAGCTGCCTATTATTTTACCATAATTCTGTCTTGATATATGATCTAGTTAGCAAGATTTATATGGGTTTGGACATACAGTTTACAGTACCTGTATGTCTTCCATGCTGATTTCCTTAATATTCCCAACATTTATATTCTCTTTAAATAATTAAAAAACAGTGACAATGTAAACCAAACATTCAAAATCTTTGCATACCCAGTGTCTGTGGCATCACCAGAACTTCTCCTGACATGTCATATGGACCTGCCCCTGTGACATCCTAAATGATCTCTTCCACAGTACATGTATGAGCACGGTATAGCTTTTCCCTCTCCTTCAGCAAGAACCTAACAAATTTTTGCACCATTTGGCTTTAAACCCTAAAAGGACACATCTCTGAAGGCTTCTGTGTGACATTACAACTGTTGATGCATTCCATTCATTAGGGATAAAAGTTTTGGATTCTATATCTATCTATCTATCTATCTATCTATCTATCTATCTATCTATCTATCTATCTATCTATCTATCTATCTATCTATCTATCTATATTCTGGGCATCTTACCAACACCTCAGTATGATGTAGATGAATGAAAGACCTAACTTAGAAGGCTTTGAGGCTTAACTAATCCTAGCTTCATCCATGATTTCTGTTCCCACCTCAGTGCTACCTAAGAGCTTTCTTTCTGAGCAGGAACCTAGGGCAAAGCTAGGTCTAGCTAAGCCTCAGAACCTCCTAATTCAGGTCTTTCTCCCAGGTGCACCACACTGAGGCATTTGTAAGGTGCCTGTAAAATGAGTAAAAACCACAGAACAGAGAATTATAATATATCTAATTCAGAAAATCCTTTATGTCTCATTCCTACCAGTTATCCCCTTAGTCCATCCTCAATCAGTTTTATCAGGCTTTGTCCCCAATGGATTTTTGATTATCTGAACCTTTTGATTATTCTGAACCATCAGAATCTGCAAAAAGGTATATAAAGAAGATGGCAGAAAATGCACTGATAATGAAGTGCAACTGCTAAATATGGAGTGTGATGGACAAAGAAGTGTCATGGTATTAGGAGAGAGCCTGTGTACTAGCTTGGCAGTGCTAGTCACAGTGGGGCTAATGCCTTTTGCAGACACCTTGAGTTTTTCATGATGGCTGCCATCTAAAGAACTATTTGAATAGAAGCAACCTGTGGAGAAACATGCCCATTTTGCCCTTTCAAGTTGGTGCCTGCTGTGAAAGTAAATCTGACTAAAGGTAAGCGTAAAAGCAAATTCTATTGAAATCCTACTGAACAGCCTTTAACAGCAGGCATATCTAACATGCTACTGTCTTTCTTTTCTGGTGACTTCACCTCTTGCCAAGAGGTAAGTATTCATAAAGTTGAGATATGCTTTGTTTAAAGGACTTCTCAATATAAAGTCATGAATTTTGTCCTCCCCACCAAACACATATTTTGTTTTGTACTACAAATCACTGAATACAATGGTGTACCTGAACATTGGCAATCATTGGTATTTCATAGAAAAGCAGCTTGCTTTCTGAAAAGATCTGTACTTTTTCCTGACCGCAGCTTAGAAATGTTGCCTTTTTTCACTGCAACTCCTAGAATCCTACAACCAATGTGGATTTTTGTAAAAGATGTGTTATGAGTCTTATTTATTTATTTATTTATTTATTTATTTATTTATTTACTGTATATACCTGAATATAAGCCTAGTTTTTCAGCCCTAATTTTGGGCTGAAAAAAGGGGCCCTCGACTTATATTCGGGTCAATACTTTTAGCCACTGAGGCAAGTGCTTGGGTCGGTGGCTAAAAAGTCATTTTAAACATTGTGTGCCGCTTCTCATGACCCCCATCTTCATCACAGGGGAGCGGCGTGCAATGTTTAAAATTACTTTTAGCCACTGACCCAAGCAGTTGCATCAGTGGCTAAAAGTCATTTTAAACATCACACACCACTCCCCCAACTCACAAAGTTGGAGCTGCCAGGCCCTGCTGCTTTTCCCGCCCTAGATTTATACTTGAGTCAATAAGTTTCCCCAGTTTTTTGGGGGGTTAAATTAGGGGCCTCAACTTATACTTGGGTCGACTTATACTTGAGTATATACAGTATTTAGCTTGTATGCCACCCACTATTCAAAGGTCTCTGGGCGGCTCACAATCAAAATAGACAATTAAAACATCAAAATTACAATAAAATTAGAAAAATTTTAAAAAAGGAAATACAATAAATATGATACATTAAAAACACAACACTAAAATTGCCATCAGGACCCACAATCATTAGTTTAAAAACTTCTGGAACAGGAAGTTAGAAGCATAGCTTCCTATTTTGGAGTGGCATCTCGTTATCTAGGTTTCTTGGACTATGCATGCTAAACTTGAGGGATCTAGCATATCTAACCATTTTTAAAATGAGATAATAAAGTCCAAGTAATTGTGTCTATGTGTCCTTTGGTTAATTTTGTGATTTTGTGTGAATTACCCAAATGTTTCCATAATTTAACTCTGTTGTAAATTAATAATAAGTTATATTTAGAAAATAAAAATTAGCTGGAAAATGTTCTGTAGATTAATAATAAATGCTATTATAAAATTAGCATTGCATTCATTAATCTTTGGAGTGAAAGGTTCTCTCAAGAAAAGTTCAAATTATCTTGCTAGCCTACACAGTGATGATGAAGTATTTCATCTTAGAATAAGATGAAATACTTATCATGATGGCTGTGATATGAACATTCAGTAAAACTGGCTATGAGCAACAAGATACTATGTACATCTCCAAGATAACAATGAAACATTGAAATCTACAAATCCACCTAACATTAGCATTTTCTAGCTTGCATTTTCATCAGCTTGGCCACAAGAATATTTTAGGGTATCTTTCTGAAAGCCTTGCTGAAATCAAGATACATTTTGTCCATAACATCCCCTGATTAACCAAACTTGTAACTCAGTAGAAAAGAGAAAAAGATAAAAGTAGCCTGGCATGATTTGGTTTTTCAAATAGATCCTTCCTGGCTCTTTGTAATAATTGCATTCTTTTCCCACAGACAAACTATTTAATGATATGTTCCAGAATCTTTCCTGGTATTGATATAAAACTGAATGGTTGATAGTTGACCCAATTCTCTCTCTCTCTCTCTCTCTCTCTCTCTCTCTCACACACACACACACACACACACTCACTCACTCACTTACTCACTTACTCACACACACACACACACACACACACACACACACACACACACACACACACACACAACCCCCATTTTTGAAGATGAGAAATAATTTGTCACTAGTACATTGGGAAAAATATTCTTACCATACTTATTGCAATTACTGGAGTACAAAGAACACACCACACATAATGGATCTAGTCCCCAAGAGGACTAACATCCTATGTTTATATGGGTAGGCTTAGACATTCTATGATGCTCAAGGTGCAATGGTAGAAGTGATGCTCAAGGTGCACACCAAGCGCCATGCTTCATCTCTTCCTGGAAAATAGCAACAACTTTTTTTTCCTTTTTGCTGATCTTTTAAACATGCCTATATCAGAGTAGATAATATGGACTTCTAAAGTGATATTATGCTAATACATTTGCCCCCAGATTTTGGCAATTACATTGTTTGCTAATATAAATAATTTGCAATATATTGATTCATTGTCTGTAATATCACAACATTTTCTGTGTGCTTCACAGGTGTGTTGAGCAAACATATATTGAAAAAAGGCATATGATTCTCAGAATTATTTTGTTTTTGATCCTTACAAAAGTGCAGTATTGGAGAAGTGCAACCATTCAACAAAAAAGATAGATGAACTCTTTACTTGCCAATTTACTGCAAAATGGAGTTTTGTCCTGGGATTCCGTTTGGGCTTATTTTCTTCTTTGATTCTTTATTTGAGAAAACATACAAATATATTTATTGGAGATCTGCCTTGCTGCACATTCTTATATAGATTCCAAGACTGAAGAGCATAAATAATTCATAACATCCCAACAGAGATTCAGCATATATAAGTAATTACAGCTATAGTGTACAGAAGAAATGAAAACGAGAACCAAACTAGCTATGAAAATTTTCCAGGAAGTCCATTTTTGCCAATATAAATACCATAAATTTCAGTAAAGTTCTAGTTTTGTGAACAAAGTGCCAGTAGAGTACACAGAGGGTTATGCAGTAGATTCAGCTGAATACCAAGGACTAACTAGATCTATTTGTGTGAGTCTGTCCTGGCCATGGATTGGTCCAAAGTTTTCAGGGCAAGACATGATGCAGAGTGGATTGTTTTGGTTAAATTGAGAATTTGTCCTGGAAATGGAGATGGGTGTGTGTGTGTGAAGCTATTGATACCTCAATCCCTTATAGTGAAGTATTGCATAATACTTGATGGTATAATATGATGACATTAAAGGAGAATGATAACTTCACTGCCTGACATGAAGACCAAGGGCTGGTCTTGCACTCTCCTATCACTGTAGCAATGGAGAAAGACTGTGAGGTCAGTGGATGGTACGATGTCAGTGGACCTGGAATGGCCTTCTGCAACATGTAGCTCAGCTGCAGTGGTGAGGCAAAAAGGTAGCATCTTCCATTAGTATTAGCATAGTTCCCTAAGCCCTTACTAAATTGCCAAATATTATTTTCACTTAAAAAAGGAGGAGACCTTACATTACACTAGAAGACATGGGTGTGTGCAAGCATGGAAGTGAATATTTAGATTTACTGTATGAGTTTTGAGTGGTTAGGTCACAACTTCTCTTCAGAACATTATAGTAATTGATTCTCCCACCCCCAATTGTTTCTTTCTTACTACTATGATACTGCTAGATTTCATAATATCTGTTTCTTGGTCCTTTTCTTGGTTTATTTATTTATTTATTGGAGGGGACAGCAGAGGTGTGGAAATAATTTTGCCAGGAATATTTTAGTTGACACTATGTAACATCCCTCCCAACATTTTAGCCTTTTTTGTTTCCCTGTTCACAGGAATGCTGTATTTTCTGGATGTTCTGAAGCACAGCTATGGACACAGGTGAAATAACAGGATCTCCAGAAGGGCCTGAGGTAAAGTAACTCAAAATTTGCATATGCTCTTATTTAGACATATATCAGTTCTGGTTAAAGTCATAGTACACAGTGTCGCAAATTCCTTTACTTTATTATACAGGCAGGAGACAAATGGTGTAAAATTCCCTTGCTTATGGCCACTCTGTCTCCACTGGGATTCTTAAAAGCAAACTGAATCAGTGTGACTGAGTGTATCCCCTGAGAATCTCAGCAGCAACTCATTAATTGCTGGTTAGAAGCTTAGGAGCATTATCTACTTTGCCTTCCATCTGTGTAACAAAAAGCGACTGTTTAAGTACTGTACTGTTTGCTTCTTTCTGCAGATAAAGAAATGGACCCTCAATTAGTTCTATATTACTTCCACAAAATGCTAATTTCATTGTAATGATTCTAAACCTCTAAACATAACTCAAAAGTTATACAGCCATGTGCGTTTTCCATTTATCAGAAGAGCCAAAGTCTATCGCATAATAAAGCAATGACATTTTCAAACTGTGGGAAGTGAGGAAATTACATCAGAACAAATGAGGATTAAGTGTCCCTAAATTACCATCTAACCTTCTCAAATGCACACTTCGCACAAAGTTAGCCTCTTCAATGCTCAGCTCACAGGCTTTCTATTTCAGAAGCAACCCCTTGAACCATGAAGACCAGATCAACTGCTCACAGCCCGGCTCACAAAGCAGTTAACCCAGAACACCTAGATTGATGCTCATCTTAGCTTGCAATGCTGTGCATGCTTGTAACAAATGCTGTTTTATCATTAGGGAATCCACTAAGGTTTTAATCATAGGGACTGGATTTTGCGGCTGCAGCACTTCAGAGGTTCTACTATACATAAAAAGAGAACAGTGAAGCAATCTGGCACAGAAAGGGCCCTGCTACTATAATTCTCACCCTCCAGTCCTCACTTCTAAAGGTGGTGCAGATCAAAAAACAAGGGCATGTGCACGAGAATAGCAGAAAGTCATTCTTCAAACAATGTTTGGCATGTATAAGGTCCCAAGTTCATATTTCTCACAACACTGTTGGATGTTCTTTTAGCTGAAAAGTCTGAAAATGCCATGTTTCAATCCTTGGAAAGTTGCCCATCAGAATATTCATTCAAGGATGGGTGAAGCAATGGTCTGACTCACCATGGAGCAGCTTGAAACAATCATTTGTGCCTTTTCCCCCCATTAGGCATGGAGGTAAACTTCGTATCAGTCTGCTTTTAATGTAATTTTCCAAATGTGTACTTGTTTTATAGTCTGAATACAAAGAATTTAAAATAAACAGCAACAAAGAAACACATCTGAATGTGAGATAAATTAAAAACTTATCAATAGACCATCAGGTCCCTAGGTGTTTGGGACTTGGTAAATCATCATCATTGCCTTGAATTAAAACCAGGGAAGTGTACTTCCTTCAGAATCTGTGTCCTGTGAGTTCTGAAGGACGTCCATGTCATCAGTCTACTGGCTATGTACTGCACTTGCTGCAGAATCCACACCATGCTCAAAGATATTACCACACAGAGTGCATTGCAGTATTCTAACCAGGAAAATACCAGGACACAGACTGCTGTGACCAGATCATATCTGTCTAGGAACATAATAAATGGTGGGCTACTCAAAGGTGGTCCCAGGTGCTCTGACTACTGAACTCACATGGCCCTCCAATGAAAAAGATGAATCTTGGGTGCCATCAGACTATGTACCTGTTCATTAGGAAGACTGTGATACCATCTTGAACAGGTGTCTTTCCTAACTTGAGGAACTGTGTACCATAAACCACTGGACCTCCATTTTTGTCTAGATTCACCTTCAGTTTATTGGCCTTCATCCAGCCCATTACAGCCTCCATACATTGGCATTAGCACCTGTACAGCCCCTGCTGACCCTGGTTATAAAGAGAACTAGTGCTGAGTATTAGCACACTCCACGTTGACTTAAATAATAATGTAATAGACTCCATATCCTTCATAGACAGGAATAACAGCAAATAGCCATAGTGTTTAGAATAGTTCTGGTTTTGTAATATGGTTTTAGTCACTCTGGTTTTGGAGGAAATAATTGTAGAATGATTTCATTGAAGTCAGCAGGACTATAATAAAGGAGAACTTGAAGCATTCAGTTTTTAAAAGGATCACGTTGCTTTACTCTGTACTCTGAGGTAGATAGATACTGTATCATAATTGCTCCAGTCACTAAGTAATTCCAACATTACTTTTGCAATATAATTACCAGAAACCAAAAAATGTAGGAAAATGCTGTCTAGTGTTGAATTTTGACATTGCACCCTGAAACTATGCAATATGAGAGTAATCATTTCCTTTGCCACATAGAATTAATAAGAAAATGGAATACAACCTTCATGGTCAAAATGCTTTTAACATGTCTGGGAAAAGAGGTTGGAATATCACTTGTGCAAATAATTAGAAACTATACTCATTACACAAAGAAAGTACCTTTGTGCTTCTGAATTTTTGAAGTGTAATAGTTTTTTTTTAAAAACTAGTTACAATAATCATGTTAACTTGTAGCTAGCTACTCCATAGCTCTAAGTAAAGTCATTAGAGGATTTCATTAAATAAAGTGCCATAGTCATCAGAGTTTGTTTTCCTGGTTCTGTCTCCAGGATTTTTTTAAGAACTAATTTTTTTAAGCCAATGAAATATTACAAGAAACAATAAATGGCACCATTAAGACAGAAAGCTCTAGTCTTTTTATCCTCATTCCTAACAGCTGTTTTTTTTGTGAAAGATTTCAAATTTTAATATTCATTATTCTAGAGGGGAAAACAATCTTTAAAAACAATCCCAATAAAATGATGTTCTTACAAAAAGCGGATCAGTCGAATCCTGCTGTGAAAATAATTTTATCTTGTCCACTTGTTATCACTTGAGGCCTCTTCCTGATTTCTCAGCTGTGTTCCTTGTATGCTTTCTCTGCATGATACCTTGAGGTCTGTTCCAATTTATTTATTCAGATTTTATGCACAAGGATAAGTTATAGCTCCTTGAGACAGAGCATCTCATTTTCCAGGACACCCCACAGATAGCAGCAATTACACCAAAATACAAAAGGGTTTCTATCCAAGCAAATAATTTGTTTTCCAGTAAAGAATAAAGACGATCTCACTTCTGAAAGGGACTTTGTTATATCTTTCATAACTGCAAGTGACCTGGGAGACCCATCTGGTCCTTCTACAAATGGTAGAGAAAAAAACTTTCAGGGGAAAAAATATGACTTATTTGATGAGGAAATGGTTTTAAATTAAAGGGGTGGGGGAGGAAGCACTCAGCTTATCTCTCTGCATAAAGATCAAGGATATTATTCTACCCTGTTCAGATGTTATGTTCCCTAATGATATCTATGTGCAGAATATCAAATGTGCTCTTTGAAGTAAACAATTGCAGATCCTGGAATAAATCAACAGGAAATCCATAGTAGCTATTGGATTCCATTTGTCTTCTATTGCTTTGCTGCTGTTGAGTTATTATCAATCACTTTTAACTGTTCATCCTAGCTAGGGTTACAGGTATTTGGCAGCATCACTCCATGATTACTGTGATACCTCATCTATTGGATGTTGCTGCCTTGGCCTTTTGGTAATACCACACAGGAAACCTGCCAATCATGAAGTGTTAAATATGCTGGATGAGAACTGCTCAAACATTTCTAAGGGTTTGCAAGCAATGACATGTCTCCTAGTTCCATGGAAGTTTTATATTTTATCCTTTTTTTCGCAGACCTACTTGTCACTTTGCTACAGATGGTTCCATAGCCCCCCAGAGCAGCACTGAAAGATGAATTATGGGGCTAAAGGAGACACTATTCCCTTCTTGATTCCAATTCTCTGACCACTGGAAATGGGCTCATGGACAGATGGCTAAACTTTTTGAAGGGTCATCCAACAAGAAAGGTTCTATAAAATCAGGGAATTCTCAGGGAATCCTCTGTGAGTATGGCACACATAGTTTTTAACAGTGCTCCATCCTGGAAATAATCAAAGAGTTCATGTTTCATAACTAGAAAACTGCCAGCAGATATCAACTATATTCCATCAAGGTCTAAAGTATGATATTCAAAGTCTGCAGATCACTATAAGATTGGAAACAATCCTTAGTAGATTGACTAGGGGGTGTTCCATTTTAGTTGACATTTATCTTTCATATGGTTAAGTCCAGATTGAGATCACATAACCTTCTTCAATCATATCAAAGTTCATATACATATATCTTGGGGGAGTTTTAATTTTGGTTTAAAAACCAACCATTTATAACTGTGCAAAAGAAATTCAGGTATTTACAGAGCAGAATTTGCTTCAAGCCTTCCCAGAGTAGACCACATGTTATTGTGTCATCATCTGGCACTTACAGTTACAATCACTCACTGTGAGACATTGTTAAGAGAAAGAATAAAGTGTTTCATTAACATTTTTTAAAAAATATACTGTTCAAAAATGTCTGCTTTGCAATAGCAGGCCTCAACAGACTCATATCCTGCTTTCAGCAGACTTCTGCAGCCTACATTCTAACACCAAACTCACAAGAGACTAATGACTAACTAATTATTGGCTTTAAAAGGAGGAGAAAAGTTAGTTAAACAAAGAGGCATAGATTTCTTCAAAATTGGTCACTGCTGAACTGATAGACAATCACCGCAGCTCAGGAAGGTCCCTCTCAGCTAAACCTAATGAAGCAACATATGAGGTTGAAAAATAACTCAGATAGTATCAAGGTATAAGTTGCCTCTTTGTTTAAACACAGTGGTAGCTCTGGTAACAAATGTAATCCGTTCCCAGAGGCAATTCATTTTCAGAAAATTTGTTATCCGAAACACAGTTTACCATTAAAATGAATGGGTAGCCGATTAATCCATTCCAGAGGTCTGAAAAAAAGGCCAATAAAAAGGCTTTTGATTTTTAGACTTTCTTCTTTTTTGTTGAAACTGTGCTTATCTTTGTGGATTTCAGTGGCTTCCCTGTGTAGTCTGACATAGTGATTGGTAGTGTTGTCCTGTGCCTCTGTGTCTTGGAAGAGAATGGAATGTCTTTCTTCCCAATGGCCATTAGTCAGATAGTGTTAGTCAAAACAGAAGTCATTCCTGTAGGATCAATGGAATTGTACAATAACACGCATCAACAAGAGACAATCAAAATATGTCTTTGTGAAGTTAAGGTCAATACTCTGGTCTAAGCTGCATATTTTATTCATTAAATGCTACAGTTTTCTATCTTATGAGACCTTCCTTTGATTTAGGGTAGCAACCTCCCCTCCCATACCAGGTTAGCCTTTGAGCTATTAGTTTTTCATTTTTAGCCTTGGGCCAGCTGTTTCTAACCTTTTTGTCTTGCATCACTGGTATTCAGGCTTTTGTAGTTTACAGCAATCATGTAGCAATGACCTTATACTCTTTTTTTCACCTATCTCCTTGAATGTTCACATTTACAGCTAGACTGCCAGCTTACTGTGTAGCTGCTTGCTTTTTGCTCTTCCAGGTTTTCAACAGACACCAGTTCTGCTTCACCAGTCTTTGGTCTTTGCTTTCTAATATTGCACTGGAGCCCAAATTACTCTGATAGCAATCTCCGAAGGCCAGTTATTGGGATCCGTTCATCCTGTTCCCATATTGTGATACTATGATCTTTAACGTGAAACTGTAACAATTCTGAAAAAGAAATTTCTTTCTCCTTGGCCCCTATTCAACGTTATTGAATGCAAGAGGAAGACAAAGACAACTTTATTTTATTTTTTTAAACAATTACTAAAATAAACATACTGTCCCTTTAAAATGAGGAATGGAAATTTGATTTTGCTCATGTATCAATTTCATACCAACCTGTCTTACATATAATATATATAGTCATTGTCCTACTCTCTAATGCTATTTTTGCAGGTTCAGGTTTTATTTTGACTCCATTAAAATTCATTGAGTATACATATACACAAATGTGGAAACAAACAAAGCATTTGCTTGCTTTTCTTCCCAGCATGCACAGATAAGAGTGAACAATAAAAGGTTTAAACCCTGACCTGACAAATCAAGAAGCATTTTTAGTAGTCAGTATAGGGATAGGCTTGCTTTTTTACACAGTACACTGTATTCAGGTTCAGATAAAAGCCCTATTGATGAGATGTACCATAAAAGGTCTCCAAGAAACCAGAAATTCAAGCTGAATGCACAGCTCTGACTGAGGAGCAGATGGAGAGGAGTGTTTGTGTATGGGGATGGGGCTTAGATGGGTCCTCACATCATCTCCACAACTATTACTATCACCATAACACCTGAAGAGGCTGTGGGTATTCACCTAGCCCAGTATTTTAGGATCCAATTTGACAGGCAGAAGCTCTATAGACTCACAAGTGCCTATTAAGATAATCAAGGGGGGGGGCTTTTTAGAACCACCACCTTCACAGGTACACTTCATGGGGACACATAAGAGGGCCTCCTCTGTTGCTGCTGCAAGACTCTGGAACTCCATCTCATGTGAAGCTAGTCTGGCCCCATCTTTTATATTCTTCAGCAAGCAGGCCTTTCTATACAGACAGGCTTTTCCTTGACTAATAGTCTGAGATAGGTTTTAAATTGATTGCTTTGCTTTTTGTTTCAAATGTGTTTTAACACCAATGTTGTTTACCATTTTAATATACTTGTTTAATTATTTTTAATATTTCTATGCTTATTGGTATTCCACACTTAGCTTTTAAAGACTGTTTTTCAATTATACCAGTTGCCTTATTTATTTCACACACAGACACACACACACACACACACACACACACACACACACACACACACACACACACACAGAGAGAGAGAGAGAGAGAGAGAGAGAGAGAGAGAGAGAGAGAGAGAGAGAGAGAGAGAGAGAGAGAATAGCTTCCTCTCCTCTTGTAATGCTTGTGAGCCTCTGATAGGCCTCTGGTTGGTCACTGTAGGAAAGAGGACACTATACTTGATCCTGAAAAAATGTGCTGATCTCGCTTGCACCACAGAGACTTGGCTGGATAAGCCTGGGGGGTGTTAATCTCACTCAGCTCTGTCCTCTAGGTTTCTCTGTGGAACAACAGGCAAGACCAGGGTGGGGTGGTGGAGTAGCAATACTCTATTGCCACTCCATTCCTTTTGCTAGATGTCACATTCCCCAGTTCCCTGGATTTGAATGTATGTTCCTAAAAGTAGGAGCCAGGGACAAAATAGGAATTCTCTTGGTGTACTGCCCTATCCTTCGCACAACAACGTATCTACCTCAGCTAACTGAACTGATAACTGGGGTGGTGTTGGAGTCCCTTCAACTCATTGTGTTGGTGGACTTTAACATCCATGCTGAGGCAGCTCTGTCAGAAAGTTTCTGAAAATTACATGATCTCCATGACAACCATGGTTTTGTCCCAAATGGTGTCTGCCCCTACTAATTCTGCAGGTCTTCTGCCCTGGTATGGATATTGGGAACCTAGGAGTAAAGGAACTTTCTGTAGTCCCATTGTCTTGTCTTGACAGACCATTGTATGGTGCACTTTAGGCTCACTGTAACTCAGAGCCTTGACAGGGGTGGAAGTCAGACAAAGGCAATTCATCCCAGAAGGTTGATGGATCCAGATGGTTTTGTAGCCGCCCTTGTAGAGTTTCCTACCCCTTTGATGGGTGATTCTATTGAATCCTTGGTTGATCTCTGGAATGGGGAAAGTAGCAAAGCCATTGACCTGATTGCTCCTAAATGTCTCCTTCCTCGAACTAGTGCAAAACTGGCTGCTTGGTTTAGTGAGGAACTGGCAAATATAAAACAGGTGGGCTGTAGAGGGAAAATACATTGGCAGAAAACTCAAAATGAAACAGATAAGAAACAGTGAAGGGCCATTGGAAGGCTTATTTCAAGGCAGTGGAAGCTGCAAAGAAATCACTTTTCTCTACCACCATTTCCTCAGCATGGCATTGCCCAGCAGAGCTTTTCCGAATAGCAAAGTGTCAGCTATATGCTGACCCACAGGTAGATAACACAGAACACTCTGTAACTTGCTGCGAAGAATTTGCAGACCATTTTGCAGCCAAAATTGTACACTTCCAGGCTGACTTGGATGCTGCTATTCATCCAGAGCATATAAATATAACTGCCCCCCTACCTGCCTTGTATTAATAGATGACTTTCAATTCTTACAGCTGGAGGATGTAGTCAGGACCCTTGGGGAGGTGAGGGCCACCACATGTCTGTTGGATACTTGCCCATCCTGGCTCATAAAAGCTGTCAGAAAGGGTGTGACAGACTGGTTAGGAAGAGTAGTGAGTGTTTTTTTGGAAAAGGGCAGGATTCCAGCATGCTTAAAAGAGGCAATAGTAAAACCACTGTTTAAAAAGCCCTCTTTAGATCCAACAATACTGAACAATTACCGACCAGTATCGAATATCCAATTATTGGGGAAAGTATTAGAGTGGCTTGTGGCCTCACAGCTCCAGAGGTTTCTGGATGAGATAAACTATCTGGATCCAACATGACCCTAAGTCATTTGCACCACAGTATGACTTCTGTGACAAACATGTCATTTTTTTTGCCAGCCATTTCTTGAGGTAGAAAGTTGGTGGTGAGGGAACCAAATATACTGGCAATCAGTTAGAGTTACTTTCACTGAATATCAACTATTAACCCTGTCCCAGTATGCATGAGTACTAATATACAGTAGTACTTCCATATTTGAAGCATGGGGCTACTTCTGAGTTAACATCAATGTCCATAAACGAAAAGTTTTGAGAAGAATGGTTGTGTTGCATTTTTCTGAATTTTTTAAATTTATTTAATAATTTACAGAACTACTAAATTGATGACAGAGATTCCCATAGACAACAACATTGATGGTGACAACAAAACCACCCCACCACTAACAACAACAATGACAACCACACCAACACCAACACCAACACCAGCACCAACAAAATAATTAATATACCCTATCTTTAATTACCAGTGTGAAACAAAGATAGTAAAACACAAAGGGATGGAAGTTACCTTAAAGGTAAATGCTGGCCAGTTATGGCAAAATCTCCCTCCATTCTTTGTACAGTATTGTGGCTGAACACAGGTTGCAATGATGTTAAGCCCCCAGCAATTTCTTTAATGCTGCAAGATTTTGACTATTCACACTAACGTTTTCTGACTCTGATTTTATGGATGAGTTCTGCTCATGCTGACAGACTGCCCAGAAGTGACTGGTGTCACTTTAGATTATTTCTGTTCAATTGGCAGTTTTTCTGTTGTATGATCTAGCTGACTTTAAAAAATAGTATATATTCTCTAGGCAATTTAGCTCAGAGAGATTTTAGCTGACACTTAGTGATATATAAGATACTGGGACAATTTTAACAGAAGATTGTAGTATACCTTCTATAAAGGGGTAGGAAGTCTGCATACCTGTCCACTATGTTGGTAACTAGAGATGGGCACGAAACAAAAAAATTATTCCATTATTTGTTATTTGTTTCATTATGTAACAAAATGAATAACGAAAATTGTGATGAAATTGGAACAAACTGAACAGAACCACAAAAATTAGGTTTGTTATGTTTTGTTTTCATTAATGGCAACACGCATTGAAATGAGCTGTTTTTAAATGTTAAAAAACATCCTGAATATCCATAAAAACCAAGCAATAATTATTTATTCTGCCTGATAATACCTACCAGGGGGGTTGGGGTCCTTAAAACATGCATTTATGTCTTTTCTCAGATTGCTGTATTTTTTTTTCCTTTAAGGGGAATTAGGGGACATCAACCCAAAATGGCTCGCAGATACCTAATATTGATTTCTTGGGTATTAAAATGCCCTGGACATCTGTTAAAATGCAGTGATAATTATTTGAAATTATTACCTACCAGGGGGTTGCGGTCCTTAAAACGTTTGTGTCTTTCTCCCATCGCGATGTATTTTTTCTTTTCCCTTTAAGGATGACACAAACTGGATTCCAGCCACAAGATGGATGCAAGCCATGTGGTGGGATCATGTAAATTCTTGGACAATTTCAACCAAGAGCATGCCCAGGTTGCAGACCAGGTAGGTGTGGCAGCCACAGAGGACATAAAAAGCTTTGGCAGTCCCCGTCCTCCTTGCAGTCTGTGGTGGGATTTAGGATGGGATTGCTGTCTCTGCGAGTCGTTACTTTAGGCCAGCCAGGCAGATATGTGTCTCTGTGTTCCTGCTGGCTGCAGCCTGGCTCTTAGGGGAGAGAAAGAAGAGATTTCTTTTGCAGCCTCCCTGTGTGCATGCGTACCTCTCGGTGAGTACCCTCCCCTGCCCTGCAGTGCAGTCACTCTGCAGCTGCCTTATTCCCTGGGCAATCCCCGCCGCTGCCTTTGCAGCTTCCCTGCGTACCTAGTCTATACTGTGTCTCTGCCAGCATCATTTTTCTTTAGTGTTTTCCCTCTGGTCTGGGGCGTTGGGGGACGTCCGCGCGCGTAAATGCTTTAAGTCGCACAAAAAGCAGGTAAAAACAAAAACAAAAAATGAAACAAAATGTTTTCAAAAAGTTCACGAAAAATGAAAATGAACTGAAATGGACTTGCAATGAAAAATGAAAAACCGAAACATAATTTTTTTGATTCGTGCCCATCTCTACTGGTAACCAATTTCTAAAATTATTACTAAATGTACCCACTTAAAATTATTACTAAATGTAACCAGATGATTAGGCTTTATTTATTATCTGCATCTAGCCAATCCTGGTGTATCCTATGTATTTGTTTAATCATAGTCACTTGATTCAGGAGTATTTTCAATGCACTGGATCAATCAGTTATGGAAAAATTAAAAGCATATTTTTCTTTGCCTCTTCTTGCAGCTAAAGCCACCTCAGTGGATTTGTCTGTGGGCAGTTTCTCAAACAACTGTTAAGGCAAGAAAAATAAATTATATATATATATATATATATGTTTTCGTAGATTTTCACGGGTATAGGTATGCATGTTAGGGTGGATTCGGGTTTCTTCCCGTGTAGAAATCTGGTTGTTCTGGCGACGTTTCGAGAGTCTCACTCGTCATCTTCAGGCTGGTGTTCTGGCTTCTTTCTTCTTGAAGCAAAGTGTGGTCTCAGTTGAAGTCCTTCTTTAATGCTGCAAGATTTTGGTTTTCACACTAACATTTTCTGATTGCAGGTTCCTTTTATGGATGAGTTTGTTCTTTGACAGATCTGCCCAGAAGTGACTGGTGTCACTTTTTAGATTATTTCTGTTCAATTGGCAGTTTTTCTGCTGGTGGGTTAGATGGCTTTAAAAATAGTATATATTCCTGGGCAATTTAGCTGGAGAGATTTTAGCTGACACTTAGTGATTCATTTTGATACTGGGACAATTTTAACAGAAGATTGTAGTCTACCAATGTATTTGGGGGTGTGAAGTCTGCATACCTGTCCACTATGCTGGTAACTAGAGATGGGCAGTCAAAAAAAAATGTTCCATTATTTGTTATTTGTTTCATCTGTAACAAAATGAATAACGTTTGTTGTGATGAAATTGGAACAAACTGAACAGAACCTTGTGTCAAAAATTAGGATTGTTATGTTTTCTTTTCGACAGATGGCAACACTGTTGAAATGAGCTGTTTTTAAATGTTAAAAAACATCCTGAATATCCATAAAAACCATTCAATAATTATTTATTCTGCTCTGATAATACCTTCCAGGGGTTATTCCTTAAAACATGCATTTATTCTTTTTTCAGATTGCTGTTTTTTTTTTTTTCTTTAAGTCAATTTCATGGGACATCAACCCAAAATGGCTGGAAGATACCTAATATTGATTTCTTGGGTATTAAAACGCCCTGGACATCTGTTAAAATGCAGTGAGAATTATTTGAAATTATTACGCCAGGGGGTTGCAAAACGAACGTGTCTTTCTCCCAAGAAAATTTTTTCTTTTCCTTTAAGGATGACAAAACTGGAGGCCATGAGATGGATGCAAGCCATGTGGTGGGATCATGTAAACTGAACAATTTCAACAAGAGCATGCCCAGGTTCAGACCAGGTAGGTGAAACAGCCAAAGAGGACATAAAAAGCTTTGACAGTCCCCGCTCCTCCATCTGCAGTCTGTGGTGGGATTTAGGATGGGATTGCTGTCTCACAAAGACGTGACACCAGGTCCAGCCAGGCAGATGCCACCTCTTCCATCCACCAAACTGCAGCCTGGACCCTTAGGGGAGATGAAAGAAGAGACCACCATCCAAGCCTCCCACGTGCTGAGTACCATCTACGGTGAGTACCCTCCCCAGCCCTGCAGTGCAGTCACTCTGCAGCACCCTTAAAAACCCTGGGAGACCCCCGCCGCTGCCTTTGCAGCTTGAATCCACAAGACTACACTGTGTCTCTGCCAGCATCATTTTTTTAGTGTTTTCCCTCTGGTCTGGGGCGTTGGGGACGCCATCTAAATGCACCAGCATGTAAACAGCCATCTAAACAGCCAAAAATGAAACAAAATATTTTCAAAAGTTCACGAAAAATGAAAATGAACTGAAATGGACTTGAATGAAAAAAGAAAAAAGGAACATATTTTTTTGAACCTGCAATCATCTCTACTGGTAACCAATTTCTAAAATTATTACTAAATGTACCCACTTATAATTATTACTAAATGTAACCAGATGATTAGGCTTTATTTATTATCTGCATCTAGCCAATCCTGGTGTATCCTATGTATTTGTTTAATCATAGTCACTTGATTCAGGAGTATTTTCAATGCACTGGATCAATCAGTTATGGAAAAATTAAAAGCATATTTTTCTTTGCCTCTTCTTGCAGCTAAAGCCACCTCAGTGGATTTGTCTGTGGGCAGTTTCTCAAACAGCTGTTAAGGCAAGAAAAATAAATTTATAGTACATATAGTACATCAACAACAATCTACATATAGCAAAAAAAAAAAAAAGCTTTTCACTTTCTCTGTCCTCTGCTGAGCAGAGGAACTGATTAATTCTCCATTATCCTGGAGTGTCTTGCTTCTGAAGCCACTTGCACTCTTATGCAACGTGAAGAACAGCTGTTCAAAAACTGAATTCAAAATTTTCCTTGGACACACTTAACTGAAGACACAAATAATTGATCTATATTTCCATACCTAGTATACATCAATAAGTCAATGAAGGGGACCCATACTATCCATAGTATAAAAATCTATCTATACATTTTAGTACAGATATAAATTATTACTACTTTTCCCTTCTTAATTATTTTTCTCATCCAGGAGATCACAAGGTATCCTTCTGGTGCTCTTAACAAAAGAGAACAGGAACAGGAATGACTAGTGTACAACTAAGCAAAATTGTACAACCAATACGAAGGGAATGGAACATGGTCGCAGCTTTGCTTCATAAAATGCATGCTGCATATTTATTTATTTATTTATTTATTTATTTATTTATTTATTTATTTATTTATTTATTTATTTATTTGAGTATTTTTACCCCACCTTCCTCCTTTCTCCAAGGTGGCTTACCATCCCATTTTGATTAAAGCACTCTCTGGGTGGTTTACTTTTTTGAAAAATCATACAGAACATTGCCCTCCCCCAAGTTATGTACTCGCGGTGTAGTGGTTAAATGCCTGTACTGCAGCTGGATGTATGCTCAAGACCTGGAGTTCAATCCCAGGTAGCAGGCTCATGGTTGATTGAGCCTTCCATCCTTCCGAGGTCCGTAAAATGAGTACCCAGCTTGCTAGGGGGGGAGCAATGTGTAGCCTGCATTACTGCAATTAAACTATAAATCACACATACTTGAAGTCATATTGGGCAGTATATAAGCAGAACACTTTGCTTTGCATTGCTTTGCATTGCTTTACTCAATTTACCACCCTTGATAGGATGGATGTCTAAGTAAGCTTCAAGCCAGCTAACTGAGATTGAACTCAGGTTGTGAGCAGAGCTTTGACTGTGGTTTATTTATTTATTTATTTGATTTTTATGCTGTACCATCTGGCCAATGGTCACTCTGGGCAGTTTACAAAAGTTAAGACATGGACAATACAATGAATAATAAAATTAAACAAAATACAATGTATAGACTGAAATAAAAACTAACCAATCAAACATAATTAAATCTGACAACAAAGCAAAAATAATGAATCAAGTATAGCAATTTAACCATTGTGCCATGAAGGTATTTATAGATATTTTAGGATTGGATCATTATAAGGACTGTTTGTGTCTTTTAAAACAATCAACCACTCATTCTCTGCTTAGAATGTGTGTATTTATAGTTTGTTTCCAGAAAAGACACCAGTTTTGCACACAAATTGCAAAAATATTGACAAGAAAAATAACACTTCTGTGTTTCTCATCTGGAGGTGAGGGAGATGTTCTTCATTAATCTTAACTTCAAATTTAGTTCCTAAATGGATGAAAATAAAAAATGTAGTGAGAAATCTCTTTCCCACTAAACCACACACAGCAACAGAAGGCAAGGAAGGATATTAAGCATTGAAAATACATTAGAACTGCCATTTTAATTGTCTGATATTTCCCCATAGCTAAACATACATGCAGGTGTATAGCTCTGACAATATAATGCAAGGATTCATTTTACATCTGTGCTTTTTACTGGTGACAGGCTCAACAGTGCCATATTGCTAATGTTTCCACTTTCCTTTCCAGCCCGTAGTGAAGGGGCAAGACACAGAGCTTTGGGTGAAAATGGGCCACATTTTAACACTGCAATAATTCAATTTACATAAGGGGCCCACCAGTAGGATGGAAGGCTGATCCATTCACGGTCGGCCCCACCCCGAACGGATCCCAGTAGAAGATGGAATAAATTCTGGGATATACCCTTCAGGTCCCAACCACCCAAAGCTCCTGGCTCTCGGTGATGGCTAACTGTGGAACCCTACCTTTCCCCCCTCCCAGCATCAAATCCTCAGGGCCTTCAGCACTGGGAGGTGGGGCCAGCTAACACCATTATCAGGTGTCCATAAACTCCTAATCTTACCTGCCTTCCACCACTACCCACCATGGCACTGGGCTACTTCATATGCCCAGAACCCACCACCAAGGCCACCACCATGGACTTTAGCCCCCCCCACAAAGCCATTTAGAAACAACTGCATGCCCAACTCTGACAAATGTACTCTGTCACTGCGATACAGCTCACTATGTTCTACCTGACTACACGGGTGTTCCACCACTGCACCCAAACCAGCCAGCATTGCCCGCTTGACCTCCCTGTTCATAACTCTTCACGCCCAGTCAATCACCCTAGGGTCACAAGATACTTGCCACACCTTCCTTTGGGATGATTGCTGACCACAGGATCTTCAACTTTGGGAACATCATCTTCAAAGACGTGAAGTCAAAAATTATCTGATTAATCAGTGACTTGCCCTTCTTACGAGCTAAGTCGTTGCCACCAAAATGGGTGACCAAACATCAAACGGTAAGTTTCAATATGGTAACTACCCCTAGACCCCTGCATTGGAATATGAAAAACACAGGAAAAACCTGGCAACAAATACATAGCCACCTCCCAATTTGGGTAAGCCCACAGCCACCTCTCCAGGACCGAAATTCTAATTGGGCTAGGTCCCTTTTGTTGCAGGCACTGGGCTGGGGGTTTGCTCTGGCCATCACCCTGGCACATTGCATTGGTATCAACAAGGCTTCCTAAAACATGTCCCTTTTGTTTTGAAATCCCAGCAAACCAGGCAGGGTTGAACCACCCGGCCCACTACAGTGAGGGGAGCAGCACCATGGGGCATTTTGGGGATTAAATGCCCACTATCAAATTGAACTCTGAGTGATGGGCAGACTGGAGTCATGTACTGAAGCCACAGAATGTTATGTTGAAAACCCCCCATTCAAATTTCCCTTTAGGGCCACCCTCATCCTAAATCCCTTGTCACACAAAAGCCATGCATGACTGGGGTAATCAGTATAAGCCTGATATATCAAATTGAGATACTGAAACAATGAAAATGCCCACTCAGGATGAACGTGAACCACCATCCCTGAATAAGTTATGAAACCTGGCAGCCAATTTGCCCAACAACTGTCTGACTTTTTCTTGGTCAGCTTCACCCGCTCATTCCCCTCCTCTGTCTCCTTCCCTTTGGGCTCCACCTCTCTAATCAATAGATCGAAGACATCCATGTATTCACCCCACCAGATTTTTTATATGGTAGCTAGTATTCTAGGGTCAGGAATTCATCCCAGTGTCAGGGATCACCAGCAATCATCTTCCCCCAGCACAAGTCTGGACATAGCTGTATGCTGGTGACTGTGGATATAGTGACACCCATGTTGTTCTTGCACTAAATCCCCCCACCCATCTGCTCACTCCAATTGGCGCCCATGTAGGAAATCCCCCAAGGGGGGCTGGATGCTGGTGCCTCCATTACCGGGGGGGGGTCTTGGTGGAATTGTTGCCCCCCCCCAAATCCCAACTTCTTGTGTCATGCACAGTGGGTGTCATGCACAGTGGATAATTACCTGGCACTTGCATACTGTAAACACCAATTCTTTACCCTTGCATTCCACACCTTACTACCCCCTAGACCCCTTAACCCTGCCAATGAATCTGCGGGAGGTTTGAGGCTGGCTGTACCCCCACTAACTCATCTTCATCCCTGCTCTCCTTTCCCTCATGCAAGCCATGCAGAGGCTGAAAAAATGAAACCAACCGCATCCTCGCAGCAAGCTCCTGCACTGACGGAGATCAGAGACGGAGTGGCAGCAGGACTCTTGGGAGCTCACTTTTAAGGTAAGCTCCCATTCTGGCCTGAACAGGCCACTGTCAAGCCTTTCCATCATTGCCTCCTGGGCGGGTGGGCAAAATGTCTCCTGCACAATGTTCACAATACAGTAGAATAATATAGCTTTTATGCTATTCTTTATCTACATCTCCTATTTCAATTTTCCCCTACATCACTTTTTGAGATGTATTTTGTTAAACAAAGCCATGCTATACATCATGAATTCAGTCATAATCGGGGGACCATAGAATTCAGTTTATCTTACTTCAGGGTAGACACACATTGGACTGCAGTGCACATTTGTTCAATATTCTTATTTTACAGTATATAATCCTTATGGCTGGTAGCTGGAGAGAATTTAGTACATTTGGTAAATCCTATAATCCATTCAGGATTAGTAAAGGTGGTTCTTTACTGCTGCCTGCTTGTTTTATATATGTGAGGAACAGACCGGGGGGAGAGAAGAAAGCAGCAGAAACTACAACAGAGGTGAACAGAAAAAGTATGTGTAAATGGTTCAACTGGATAGCTTAAAAATACGTTTTAGATATTTTAGAAACAGCCCAGCCTTCTCCAACCTCTTGCTGTCTAGACCTCTTGACCTTTACCACCCATCAATGTCATCAGCATGACCAACAATCAAGAATGGCAGGAGTTTAATTGCAAGACATCAAAAGGGCAACAGATTGGAAAAGCCTAGATTAGTGATTTGTTCAAGGGCATCCCTGAAAAATTGCCTAACTACATAATTTCAATAAATAGTCCCAACAGCTAAGACAACTGTTTAGTATCACAGTTGCACTCCTGTATGTTTCTATGTCATCTTACCACTGTACATGTTTTGAGTTGTTGACTCTAGCCTCTGATGAAGCTACTTACCAGATTTTCCCCATCTGTAAGACACTTCCTTGTATATGATGACTCTCACTTTTCAAACCCAGAATTATAGTTTTGCAACTGTGGGGTTCTCTCCACGGCTTACTTCCGTGTATAACCTAACCCTCAATTTTTAGTCTAACAAATTTAGACAAAAATATAGTCTTATACATGGAAAAATACTGTATGGCTTTTTGGACAGATAAATTGTTATTGTCCTTCATTCTCTAGTGCCCCTCTTCTTCAGATGGTCAAAAATGGCACACCACAGTAAAACATGATATTGAATTACTATGTGTCTGTTGTGCATATTCAACTCACACCTGACCCTCAGCTCAGTAATTTGTTTCTCATGCTCACTCTGGTGTACTTTCAGCCCACCCAGCTGTGTGCCTGCTTTCTTCCTAGACTACTAAAATTGCTTGCTGCCTAAAGACGGATGCTTACTCTCTCTCCATTTCTCTTGCAACCTAAAGCTGTTCTTTGACAGCGGCTAAATCTGAAATGGAAGATGCACTTTAACATTCAGCAACTTGTGAATCATATTTTGCATAGATTGTTTCACTGCAGAAATCAGACAGATCACCAAAAGGGCAATGGAAAATATGTTTTTTCCCCTTTGAAATAATCCCAATTGGAGAAATAATGATTTAAGAGGAAGTTTATGTCAATTCCCATGTTCATTACATCTCTGAGAACCAATTCACATTATCAAATTGCTGTGTTGAAATCACCAGTTAAGTAAATCTGTCTATGCAGAGTAATTTGGTTCACCATACATCCATCTCGCAAATCAACCTACAGTTATTGCATCACAGCATTGCTCCTGCAAATTGAGATGGCAAATTCTAATTGCTTTTAAGGCTTCTACATTATTGATGTTTTAAGAACTCCTATGCCTTAAACATTTCCTAAGTCAGTGGTGTGGATGAAAAGAATCACAATAACCAATATTTTATTTTATTTTTGCCATGCTGGTTAGGAATCATGGACTGAAAAACAGTTTTTTCAAACTCATCTCCTTTGATTTGAACCAAAACAATAGATTTTTAGATAGATTAATCATATAAACTCTGCAGCATTGCTGCTACACAGTTTTGTGTTTTATGGCAGTGGTCTCCAACCTTTTTGGCACCAGGAACCTTCCCCCTCCCTATGTGGGGCTTTTTCTTGAGTGCATGCATGCATGTGCAACTCCATCACCACCACCATCATGGACAATTGATGTGACAAGTGCATGGAAAAGGAAAAAGCCCCGTGTGGAGGTGGAGAGAAGCATGCACACCCACTGGGCACAGGCCCCAAAGATAACCTTGTCTTCACACCCTTTTTAAGGGGGCACTCTGCAGCCTGGTTCTTAACACATTGACACTATGTTTTCAGTGTTAGTTTCCCTCAGTCATAACTTTTACATTGAATTTTTATTCTCTTTTTAACTGCTTGCATTCTCTGTAGCTTTAATGTAATGTTGTCTTTTAATTCTGTAAGATGTTCCTCAATTCCTTGTTCTCAATACTTGAATATGTATTAATTGTACTGGACTCCATATTGCCCCTCATTACTGTAAGCCACATTGGGTCCTCTTCCAAGGAGAAAGGCTGAGTAAAAATACTCTGGCACAGTGGTTAAATGTCTGTACTGCAGGTAAAACTGTGCTCATGACCTAGCGTTTAATCCCATGTAACAGGCTCATCATTGACTCACCCTTCCATCCTTTCAAGGTCAGTAAAATGAGTACCCAGCTTGCTGGGGGAGGCAAAGTGTAGCCTGCATACTGTAAAACTAATTTAAAACTGTAAACTGCCCAGAGACTACTTGAAGTGGTATTGAGCAGTATAGAAGCAGAATGCTTTGCTTTGCTTTAAAATAAATAAATAAATAAATAAATAAATAAATAAATAAATAAATAAATAAATAAATAACAGGCCACAGACTGGTACTGGTGTGCAGCCTAGGGGATCCCTGTTTTACGACACCTGTTTTGGAAAAATTTCTTTTCATTCTTTTACCTTCCTCCCCTCTGCATTTGAACCTGAATCCCTTGTGTATTTCTATTGCTGTTATACACTGTCATGTTACTTCCAACTTACAGTGACCCAATGAATAAGCTGAGTGTGGTGTAGTGTATAGGATGATGGACAAGGACTCAGTAGACCTGGGTTCTATTCCATTAAGCCATGGAAACTCACTGGGAGGTGGTGCTAGTAAAACCGCTCCTTAAATATCTCACGTACCTGGAAAATCACAATAGGAGTCCTATAGATAGATTCCATTTTGATGGTATACAACACAACACAACATGGAACTACCTGACCTGACCTGACCTGATATAACATAATAGGAAACAGTCTTGCTCAACTCTTGCAAATACAAGGTCATGGCATCCTTCGGGTCAATCCATCTCTTTTGATCCTCTTTTTCTCTTGCTTCCAACTTCTCAGAGCACTGTCTTTTCCAGTGAGTCTTGCCTTCTCATGTTGAGCCCAATGTAGGTGAGCCTCAGTTCATCCTTTTTCTATATGCTGATTTTATACAAATACTCCTCTCCATCTTATGGATATTAACCTGCTCATCAACACTTGGATTTGTCATACACCAATGACCTTTGCTTCTTAAGGATTACCATTAAGATCAGCACCTCTCATCCCACTCCCATCCATGGCACAGACCGATAACAAACTTTACTAAGAGTGTCTCCAAGCTGGATCTTTTGCATTTCCACTATGCTTCACATTTTTTCTCCCCTTGTCTATATACTGGGTTGAATAGGCATCTTACAGACTAACAGTTTTTATTAGGGATCGATTTTAATACATTGTATCTGAATTGCTCATGTATTTGAAGAAGTGGAATGTGGTCTATGAAATGCAATGCCAAATAAAATAAATTAGTTTCAATGTGCCATAAGATTCTTGGTTGGTTTTGCTGCAAGCTCTTTACACCTGACAGTGATTTGACTTGAGTGATGCCATGTGCCATCCGGGGAGGGAAATGAAATCCAAATCAAGAGGGGAAATCTGACAAAAGCAGTTGGCATAAAACTACATTTTTTAAAAAATCTGCTTGCATTTGTAGATGTACAGCTAAAAACTGTGATACAAATGATTATTTCATGTGGATTAGGTGCAAGGAAGTCATATGTACATATTGTACAAAACAAGACGCAAATGATAAAGTTAACCTGATTTCTGTGGCTGATAAAAGGGAATCTCCCAAGAGACAAAGAAATGTGAGAATTGTGTTAGCTATTGAAAACAAACAACTACAAGGCAAAAGAAAATGTTACATGAGATGACAGAAGAAAAATATGTAATGTTTGGAGCTCAGTACAACAAAGGATCCCTCAAGGAATTTTAAAGTCAAGTGATTTTCCCACACGGAATCAAATTTGTTCCCATGGGTAGCCGTCCAAGTGCATGTATCCTGGTCTAGAAACCTACAACAAGGGTGTTTTTTTCTAACAGTATTTATTACTGTTGACAAGATCAGTGGTGGAACCACCCACATATCTGCTCAGAAGAAAATAATGCTTATTACTTATGATTCACCTTCACAGTTCCTTGAATGTTCACCCAGAAGCAAGCCCCGCTTAGTCTAGTGGAGCTTAGTCCCAACTAAGTGGCTAAGGACTGCTTGTTTTAAACATCTTGAGACTGAAGTTTCACTGACTAACTCGAGCTGTTGCAAAGTGTGTTGCTGGGCAGATTCTTTTTTAAACATTGCAAAAAAAAGTCCATCATAAAGCGGGGGTGGGGGGAGAGATATCATTTTTTCATCTTGTCAGCTTTCTCCTGGTTCCTCTTTTGGTGTTGATAAATTTATTCTAGGAAACTCTAGGAAAAGCAAAATGTCTTTTAAATAGGTCACAAGAATCCCCTGAACCCCAAAATACCCCCCAAAAAACTAGACGCTAACCATTCCTACCTCTTTCGATCCCTCTCATTTTCTCTATGTTGGAGCTTCTGGAAAGCTGTATAATCCTTGGAAGATGCTGGGAATAATAATAATAAATTGCTCTCTCCAACCCACCAAAGTTGTCCATGGATACATATGACAAGGCAAATACACAAAAAACTGTGACACCATAAAGGTCATTTGGTTGCTATTTCCTGAATTTCACAGGGCTGATTGAATAATGCCTGATATACTGAAAGAACAATTACATCTTATCATTGTTTGTTGTATACTTTACAGACACCACTCTACTATCACAAATGGGGCCAAACTAATAAACAAACAAATAATACCCAGTGAATTACCTGAAGCACAATAAAAAAAGAAATCATAATCAATTTCTGAAACATCATGTTCTCTATCATTCACTTCACAACACATTTGCCTTTAGCTTAATTTTCAAAAACCCTTGAGATTGCGAAAGTCTGGAAACCTCTGAGGTAATCATGCATTTTCCTCCTTTTGCTTCGTGACTTCAATGTGGATGCAACCCTCACAATATTATGTCAGGCGCATGTGGTACCTATTATCATTTAATCAACCCACCTCCCCACCTAAATTTGCCCTCACAATGCTCTTGTGAAATTGGTGCTATTACCAGGCAACATTATACTCCTGTGTAATTGAGGTGGTGTTATTTGCCCAAGGTCATAGAGGACATTTGTGGTAACATTGATCTTCAGTCTCCAAAGTTCAATTTTAGCACACAAGAACATGCTTCCTCTTTGTACAAAGTGACTTTGTTGTAATAGAGTCCCTAGCCCTAGAGGAAATTTCGGAAGACAATGGGCATGCAAAATGAATACGATTAATTACAGTAAGTGGCAAGTTTCCCTCACCTCAAAAAACACTGCAGAATTTCCTCTGGCTCTAATTCAGTAACCCTTCTACTGAGAATTGCGGTTTTTGCTTTTTTAGACTGACTTTTCATATGACCTGTGCACATTATTTCGCATTTTAAAAACCTCTGCCTTGTTTTAACTTTGCGTTTATATAGAGAAAGCCTAGAGATACTTAGCAAGCCTGTATATTAAATATGCATTGTCCTACTAATACTCAATAAACTCTTGCAGATATAATAATCGTGACTAGAGATGGGCATGACTTGGCAGAATTCCCGTTTCCGTTTCCGTTACTCGTTTCCGTTATGCAACGGAAACGGTAATGAGAATTACTCCGCCAGAACTCGAACTCGAACCGACTAAAGAATAATTGGGTCTGATTTGTCGTGGTTGTTCCTGGCATCGCGGCGATCCCGCAATGCCAAGCGGCACAGAAAAAAAGTTTTTAAAAGTTAAAAAAAAAACCCGATTCCCGGCCAAAAAGCAGGCGGAAATATGCCTGCCTGAGTGAGGGCTCAGGGCACCTACCAGAGGGGTGGTTGACCCCCCCTCTCCTGTCCTGGGCTGCTCTGGTGGTGGGGGAAATCCTCGTCGTCGCTCGCAAAGCACCGGACTCGCCGCCGCCCGCCGCAATTCAAATGGAAGCGGCACAGAAAAATAGTTTTAAACTCCCCCCCCCATTCCCGGGACAAAAAGCAGGCAAAAATATGCCTGCAGTGCAGAATGCACCTACCAGAGGGGTGGTTTCTGGGGGGGGTCCCGGCCTCCCCCCCTCTCCTGTCCTGGGCAGCCGGACTCGAGTCGCCAATCGCCATGCGGTGCCGGTGGGGGATCCAAAATGGGGCGGCAACCGCAATTTTTTTTTGAAATCGTGGTCCAAAAACACACAAGCACTACACAGAAACATGCGAAAATTGCTATTTTAAAACTGCCAGAATTTTTACAGTAGCAGTGGGTTTTTCTTGCAACAAAATGTCTCCTCTTTCCTCTCTCCATTGATTTTATTTTATTTTATTTTATTTTTATTTTGTTTTTTTTAAACCTGCGCAATGATGGGCTGGCCATGGGAGTGACCATGCAAATTTTTGGAGCCATTCCACCAATCGCATGGCCACTTGGCCAGGTTGACCACAGAGACTTCTGGGATGTGCCAACCGGGCATAAAAAGCCCACTAACCATAGCCTGAACCCGAACCCTAACCCTAACCCTAACCCATACGCCAGTACACTGTCCTTCTAAGTGGGTCAGAGAGGCACCCAGAGGTGCACCCCAATACTCACCCTAACCTCACCCGTAACTAGCCTAACCCTAGCCCTTGCGCTAACCCCTAACCAGTAAGCCAGATCTGTACTTGCATTGCACTATAGCAAGTACAATTCCCTTCTTAGTGAGACACAGTGGGTGCAGAGAGTCTGCCAGTCCACCACTTGTGGCTCTGGGTGACTCCTGCAGGCTTGGCTCGGCCGGCAGCATGTGTGACATCATGCAAACCATGCCCCGAGGCCTGACTGATGGGAAGGCACCCCAAAAAGAGGGGTGCCTCTGCCAGTCTGCTGTGTCTCTCCGTGCAACTGGGTATGCAATCATAGCCATATGGCTATGCATGCATACCCTTTTGCAGCAGGTGAGGAGAGGAGACCCCCATGTATGAGGGATCTCCAGGAGCCTGCTTTCCCTAGCGGGTGAGGATAGGAGGCACCCCCCAAAAAAAAGAGGTGCCTCCAGGAGCCCACTTCCCCCCAAACCAGTTTAACGACAGAAAAAAAAATGAAAAACGAAACGACAATTTTTTGCGAAGTTTCGCAAAAAATGGAAACGAGCCGACACAGGCCGCCTCTGACACACGACAACTCGAAAACGTCATTTTCCCTAGTCGTGCTCATCCCTAATCGTGACTCATTATTTCTTAAATATTTTTCTGCCATGTTGTGTTTTGCATGCTGGATAGCCTTATATGTTTATAGTGTTGAATTTCTGAGCAATTCAACATGCAAATCAATGCATTATCACCCAAGAGGAAGTTTCAGAGTATTTTGCAATTTGTTCTGCCAGTGGAAGCAAATATTTGTTGAACAATTATATATACAGAAACAGGAACAGACAAAGTCAGGGCTTACTTAAAAACAAAACAGCTATATTACATACACACACAGATAAGTTACATGGAGACAAATCAACAACATAACAGCATTTCATCATACATGGTGTATATAATTAGAACATAGCAGAGAGAGACAAGAATGGTGGATGCCTTACTCACAAAGGCCCACTGAACACTGATTAACAGAGCACTTAGAGTATATACATTTGTCTCTCCAATCAGGTAACACATCACATCATGGCTATTGCAGCACCTTGCATCATCCAAACCAATTTAAGCCCATTCTTTACATGTGAAGTCTAATAGAAAAACCTTTAGACTGAATCACTGTGACTTTGCACATTTGTAGACTCCATCTTAGAAATCAATTAAATACATACAAACCATTTATTTATACACCTATATAATACATAGTTTCACTAACTAATATCTGACAGGAAGTGCTTGTAGTACTAACATGCTGGATAATGTGCATGATCCCCCTCCTCTTTTAACCAATTCTAACTGGCTCTTTCTCTTTTGTGGGCAAAGATGATGATTCTCTTGTGTCTTATTGTTTTATTGCCTATGTTCAGAAAAAAACTTTTAGAGCAACAAAGAGGAAGGATGTTCCTTGAAATTCTCCTGTCCTCATGTCAGCCATCTTCTCTCATCCACATAGTCTGAGAGGATCCAAAGTTTGTTTTTACTATTGCAACTTTTTTCTTATTGATTTTTATACAAATCCCTTTGAAGCCTTTGTACTTTGGTGAAACCTTCTGGAATCAAATTCAGGCCTCATTGAGTAAACAGCTTGCAGCATCATTGAGTAAACAGCTATTTTCATTTTATCTTAAAAATCAGTAAATTAATGAAGCTGGCTAAATGCATTGTAGTGTGTATGTTTGGGAACTTGCTACTAAATTTTAACTTCTAAAGTCTTTACTTCTACTAGTCTTTCTGTTGCACAAATAAGGAAGTGTTTTTTTTTCAATCTTAGAAGTGCAGAGCTAAAAGAAGCCCTAAATTAATTTATTTATTTATTTATTTATTTATTTATTTATTTATTTATTTATTTATTGCACTTATTGACCACACCAACTTTCCCACAGGAATTCTGGGTGGTTCACAAGGCAATAAACAGTTCAGTTTCTTTTCTTCAATCACCTCAAAGTTTTGTCTTAATAGATTGGACATTTAAATCTAATTTATTATTATTGGCTACATTGCTAGCATAACAACAGAGGCTGTCAGTGACACATTGTTAACTATATGCCATTGGAAGAAAGAATCAAGAAGAAAATCATCATCATCATCATCATCATCATCATCATCATCATCATCTTAGAACTAAAGCACTGGAAGGAACTCTATGGGTCATCTAGGGCTGCTATCTCACCTGGGGGAAGATCCGGATATTGTGAAAGTCCAGCTTTTCTTCTTTCTTGGTCACATGACTGAAGATGTGGGACCTCCGTTCTCACGTTCAAAGTTTTTTTTAAAAAAGTGCCATTCAGCCCCATGGCCTGCAGGTGGTGCTAGGGGAAAAAATGAAAAATAATTTTAAAAAGCACTGACAGCCCGAAGGCCAGCTGATAAGTGCTGGGGGGGAGGGGATTTAAAAATATAAAAAAATTAAAAAGCACCCACCAGCCCCAGAAGCTGGTGGGGCTAGGAAAAATGAAAACAAACAAACAAACAAAAACCAGTGCTGACAGCCCAAAAGATAGCTGATCAATGCTGGGGGAGGAGAATTTTTTCAAAAAAAAAACCACCAACCAGCCCCAGGACAAGCTGGTCGGGCCTAGGGGGAAGCAGAAAATCAGATCATATGTGAGCCACCACGAACTTCTGGCTCACATTTTTTACCAGAGCAAAAAAATTCCAACTTCTCTGGTAGGTCATGGAAAACTCATTAAAGGGGTCATAACCATTTTTTTAAAAGCCCGGTGGCTGTGGGGACAATATTTTGGGAAATACTTTATCTTGAAATTTAATCAGCATTTTAAAGGACGTGTGATAGAGCCTTAGGTATGCTTTGAAAAAAATCTTACCTTTTAAAAGAACAGAAAGGCACTTGGAGGACATCACAATGTAACATGTAGCTCAGCTCTAAAAGAAACTCAGTTCTTTGACAATTCAAAGAAACAAAACAGAAGCCAAAGCCAAAGCTTTACCTATGTCATCTTTCTCACATGATGCCAGCCAGCATAAATGGCCTCAAGACAAATCAGTAGGTGAGGATGCCTTGGTGCTTCAGGTTTTCTTTAACAAAAGGAAAAATGTGAGTTGCTTTGACTGTAGCTCCTGCCAGGTACTTCTGCATTTATTATTTAAGTTTCTTTCCACTGTATTAAGTGCTTTAAAACAGTCTTCTACCAACCCATAAGGTGATACACACAATGTATCTCCTGTCAAAATTAGTACCTCTATAAAGCTGACAATGTTACCAGATGACATTTTTCAGAATGACTTTATTTGTATGTTAGAGATACTGCAATGGAATCTAGACCACCATATAAGAGTAATTAACAAATAGAGATAGACAGAAACTATAGTTCAGTGTTGGCGAACCTATGGCATGAGTGCCAAAGCTGGCACTCGGAGCCTTTTCTGTGGGCACCCTACACCGCCCCTTCACAGCCACCTGCATTCAGGTTAAATTGCTGTATTTGCACTTTGCAAAAAATTAGTGGGTTTGGAATGGCAGTTTGGGCACTCAGTCTCTAAAAGTTTCACCATCACTGCTATAATTGAACAACCAGGATTGAGATGGCATTCTCACCGATATTAAAAAAAAAAAAAAAAGAGGTAAGCAGATAAAACCCTAAGAACACTAGTATGCAGCTTGGGGGTGCTCCTGGAGTTGTCTCTGAGCCTGGACAGCCAGGCTTTGGCACTGGCCAGGAGGGCATTAGCACAATTAAATCTAATGTGGCAGCTGTGCCCATTCCTGGAAAGGTCTGATATGGCCACAGTGACACATGTCTTAGTTATATCCTGGTTGGATCACTGTAATGCCCTCTATGTGGGATTGCCTATGGAAAGTGTCAGAAAACTTCAGCTGGTTGAAAATACAGCAGCCAGATTGCTAAATGGGGATGGACACAGGGGTCACATAATCCCTGCCCCACTATAGCAGTTTCATTGACAACTGATTCATTTCTGGGCTGAATGCAAAGCACTTGTGCCCAAGCTATCTCAAGGAGAGCATCTCCCTTTATCAGTCTCCTCAAGTGTTAAGATCACTAGGAGAGGCCATTCTTCAAGAAGGACATTGATATGTTCTGTTTGGGGTGGCAGAGCTGCCCAGGTTGGACACAATACTGTGCCTTCTGCCCCACAAACCAGTGGGGCAAACATGTCCCTGCTATCAGCAATCTGTATGGTCAGTCAGGGAGGGAAGGCCCATCTGATTTGCAGCACAGAAAGACCATACCCAGCAAGACCTGACACAGCACTCTATGCCCCCAAAATGTTAGAGCATGTAATGAGCATGTGGGAGGCATGTAGATATATGGAGTGAAGGAAAGAAACTAGAGTGGAACAACTGACCCATTGAAGTCCCAGAAGAAAGTGGATTGCACATTTGTTGACACACACGCCAGCACTGCCCCCCACAATATTGCCAGATTATTTTTCATTTCCGTTATTCGTTCGTTGTTCCGTTATGTAACGAAACGACAAATGAAAATTGTGATGAAAATGAAACAAAACGAACAGAACCACAAAAATTGTGTTTGTTATGTTTCGTTTTTGTTACTGGCGGTGTGCAATGAAATGAGCTGTTTTAAATATTAAAAAACGCCCTGGACATCCATAAAAATGCAGCGATAATTATTTATACTGTCTGATAATACCTACCAGGGGGTGGGGTCCTTAAAACGTGCATTTATGTCTTTTCTCAGATCGCTGTATTTTTTCCCTTTAAGGGGGGGTTAGGTGACATCGACCCAAAATGGCTCCCAGATGCCTAATATTAATTTCTTGGGTATTAAAACGCCCTGCACATCCATAAAAATGCAGCGATAATGCGATAATTATTTGAAATTATTACCTATCAGGGGGTTGGGGTCCTTAAAACGTTTGTTTTTGTCTTCTCCCATTGCAATGTATTTTTCTTTTCCCTTTAGGGATGACAAAATGGATGTCGCCACTCCAGCCACAACATGGAGGCAAGCCATGTGATGGGATCATGTAAGTTCTTGGACAACTTCAACCAATAGCATGCCCAGGTGGCAGACTGGGCAGGTCTGGCAGCCACAGAGGGCATAAAAAGCTCTAACAGCCCCCGTCCTCCTTGCAGTCTCCGGTGGGAGTTAGGGTGGGATTGCTGTCTCTGCGACTGTAGCTTCAGTCCTGCAGCCTCCTGTGTGTGTGTGTGCATACCTCTCAGTGAGTACCCTCCCCTGCCCCACAGTGCAGTCACTCTGTGGCTGCCTTGCACCCTGGGCAACGCCCGCCGCTTCCTTTGCAGCCTCCCTGTGAACCTAGTCTATACTGTGTCTCTGCCAGTATCATTTTTTTAGTGTTTTCCCTCTGGTCTGGGGCGTTGGGGGATGCCTGCGCATGGACATGCTTTAAAAATCGCGCAAAAAGCGAGTAGAAACGACAAACGGAAAAATGAAAAATGAAAACGATTTTTTCCAAAAAATTCACGACAAACGGAAATGAGCCAAAACAGACCTCTCAACGACAAACGACAAACGAGATGCCATTTTTTATTCGTGCCCATCTCTAGTGTCTATGCTAAATAAATGGCCTTAGTCTCTAACAGGCCATAGCCTCTTTTTTTCTGTAGGTACAAGAGTTGGGACATACAGCTTAACAGAAATGCATAAAGTATTAAGTTCTTCCTTGTGCTTTTGTGTTCTTTTGTTGATTTTGGATAGAAAATCTATTAGACCCAAATGATTCATTTTAACGAAACAGAGGAAGAAAAGAAAACCTTTTGATTCTTTTGTGCTGCCCTCTTTCATTTGACCTTTCCTTGACCACTTCTCCAGGGTAGAAAGAAACAAAAACTTAGAATCACAAAATCATAGAATCATGAAGTTGGAAAGGGGCCTACATGGCCATCAAGTCCAACCCCCTGCTTAATACAGAGATACAAATCAAAGGATATCTGCCAGGTGGTTGTGTAAGTTTTTCTTGAATACCTCCAGTACTGAAACATTCACTACCTCTTGAAGTTATGGTTCCACAGTTGTACTTTGTCTTCTTCCACTGAAATGGAAGAAAACAAAGAAAAAAATAACATGCAAGATAAAGTTCGTTTTAGATTTTACAAAAGGCCCAGGACACAAAAGTCCCTAAAATAAAAAAGACAAACCCCAAAAGAACATAAAAGAAAACCAAAATGAAAGTTTTAATCAGGCAGATCCTAAAGAATAAACACATTAGGAATTATTCTAAGATAACTTGTTCAGCTATTGCTTACTAGAAAGTACATTTCCACTTTGTCTTTAATAAGAGAGGACTCCATTCTCATATGTCATACTGGTTTTATTTTTTTGTTTTGTTTTGTTTTGTTTACTATTTCCTTTACAGACGTGTCAGCTAATGCAGTGCAAGATGAACTATCAGCACACAAGTTTGTTTGCCAGGTAGATTTCCCCACCTCTAATTATGATGAAATATAGCTCTATGGGTCTGTTTAAGAGCTTGTGCTTGTAAGCAGAAAGAAATCTGCTTAAGTGGCTTGTTTTCAGAGACTTATTTCTAACACTGACTTTTTGTAGAGACAAAGAGAAGCAAGTTTTGCAGCTTAGCGAAAAATCCTGAAGTCAACATCACTTCTGTAAGGGATGGGCCTGCAGGGGAAATGAAGCAGTGGATAGTGGGTAACCTCTACTCATTTGTCTGAGAGAGAAAATTGATTATTTACCCTTACATTAAATATCCACAGGGAGAGAAAGGTTGCAGTGGCTTAAAGGCATGCTTATTCTAACTATTCTCTTGCCCTATATAATGAAATAATTCCTTCTACTTCTAATCCAGCACAGGTGTTTTTAGATATGAAGACTTCTCCTGCCATGAAGAACTACAGTAGATGTTTAAACATATATATATATGACTAATACTATAAAAGACATATTCCTTGATGCATTACTTTTTTTATTAGGCATTGAGATGAGATCATGTTGACAAAATAATTTCCCTTGACATTAAACAAAAGCACACCTGTCAAGTATCCCGTATTGCCCAGAGAACTCCCACTTTTTACCCCTCTTTCCCGCCGACTTCCTAGATTATTATTTTGCCAGAAATGACGCATATTTTAAAAAAATCTGGCACCCACCAGGCAGGCTCTTGAGTTGATGTAAAGATTAGCTCCCAAAACCCAGAAAACAACTTTAGAAATGCAGATCTCTGGCTATCTCTGTCAGACAAGGGCTGTTGTTTAGCCTGCCTGTGTGACAAAAGGAACAACCTAAGAAGGGAGGGGGGAGCGAAGTCCCCTCTTTGACTAAGAAGGAGGGGGAGGAATCGGACCTCCTCTGCATAGACAAAGACTATCTCATTTGAACTCTGCTGATGCTCAGAGACTAAGGCCACAGTCTTACCATAGTTTTCTGCGTATATAAATTTCATGCGTATTTTTTTCAGGCGGTCACGTGGTTATTAATGTGTAGTCAATGTCCTCTTTTCTGCGTTGTATTTTCCTATCCTGGTTCTGTCTCTACCTGTCTACTTCACATTTTCCCCTTCTTTCCGGCACTACTTTCCTAGCCTCTGTGGTGTTTAACCTCAGGAAGCTGCCAAAAAGGGGAACAACAGATTTTACTGCATGTTTTCGGGGTCCTGTTGTGGTTACAGAAGCAAATAAGTAAGCATTTTTGAGCGAAGTTTCTAAATCCAGCTCCTGGCGGCAGTTTAGGAAACTTTGCTGAAACTGCTGTTCCAGGGGTGTGGTCGGCTGGGACCGGAATTTACTTCTCTTTTCAGTTAGCACGCAATCTTTTTCTGTGCAGTTCACCGCCGAGAAACTATGTAAAAAATGCTGGTAGGACCACGACCTAAGACATTTTATTACAGAGAAACAACAGTTGAAGTGGACATATGTTTGTGACTGAAATAATAAAAGATTATAGCATGATGAATGTAGGCATAAGAACATTGTAAGCCCTGTAAGGAGAAAAGCGAATTTAGTTACAGCTGCCTGTTGAATTTATATCACATCAGGTTTCTTCATGTACTTACATAAAGAGAGCAAGCAACTCTCCCAAGAAGACAAAATTGACAGATTCTGAGGCCTGCAAGGGAAGGATGTGAGGTTCAGTGAGCTGCCAAGATTAATGAAGGCTTTACTCTGCATTCCCCACAGCAATGCCAGTTCTGAAAGGCTGTTTAATATGGTGATAAAGATTGTTACAGAGAATAGGATGCCATTAGACAACAGCACTGTTTGTGCTTTACTCTCATGAAAAATCAACCACTCTAGCCCAGCCCACAAATACACTCTTTCAAAAAACAGAGTTAAGGTCTGCTACAAATTTGTATAATAAGTCATTAATGAATACCAACATCTGTAATAAAAGAGCCACATGAGTGAACATGATAAATTAAAAGAAAATGTGTAATGAAAATAAAATGTAAATGTTTTACTTAAAGATAAGCAATGTGAAATAAACAGTAACTAAAAATATAAAATTAATAAATGTGCTTCATATACCCTTTTGAGTTTTCATTTAAACTGCATTATAACATAAGAATGTTCACAGCATTTCACTGTCAACAAAGGTAGGCCTATGAGATTCTGATCACCTAAATTGTAGTTAGTAAGTGGTTTACAAGTGGTTATTTTAGATTTGAGAGATACTGGAGCTTGGTTGTGGTGGTAGGATGGCTCACGGAGGGTGTCATAAAATGTCCCTTATTTTCAAATCCAAAATTTGACAGGTATGCATAAGTATTTTTAAAGTTTTCCCCATCCTAATATTTTTTTCTTACTGACTAGAATGAGTGCAGTATTACCATATCTTTTGGACTTGATGCAAGAAGCTGCATGTAGGCACAATGTCCTAGTGCAGTGCTGGCAAACCTATGGCACGGGTGCCAAAGGTAGCACTCGGAGCCCTTTCTGTGGGCACCCAACATCACCCCTTCAAAGCCACCTGTATTCAGGTTAAATTGCTGTATTGGCACTTTGTGAAAAATTAGTGGGTTTTGAATCTCATTTTGGGCACACGGTCTCTAAAAGGTTCGCCATCACTGTCCTAGTGTTTGAGGCATTAAAGTCGCATTTCCAAAACTGGGGTGTAAAATGCAGGATACAGGTCTTTTTGTATCCATGTAAAGCACTGGTGAGAATTTTATTAAAAGAATATAATTTTATGTGTTTCTTTGCTATCGATTGATTTGAAATATTTCACACCCCATTCTTGCTTTAAAAAGACTCAATGCAACTTAAAACATTTAAAGCTAAAAATAGTAAGTATACAAATAATAAAAAGGATGGAATAAATACTAAGCTAAAAGAAGATAAACAATAACAACACAAAAACACATTCAAAGGCCCAACCATCTATTTAAGAACCCTATTCAGGCAACTAGAAATAGGTGAAAATCTGGTCTGAAGAGAAGGTCTTTGCCTCCTATGGGAGGCTTTTCCAAAGACTTGGAGCAGCAACAGAGAAGGCTCTCTCCTAAGTCGGCTCTTCAAGGAATATATTAAATCATATCTCAAACTCTCGACATTCTAGTCCTATGTTCAAAATCCTTGTACCAGTTGAGGAAATAAGCGGGGCCAAGAAGAAAAATTGCCACTCTTATTATTTCAAGTTTCTATACTCTAAAGCCTTGCAGTTATTTCAAGAAACTTTTAGAAGATATGTATGTTAATTAAGTCACAGCATGACAAAACTTCTTCAATGTTCTTCACAGCATTCCATATTTTTTAAAAAAGCCAACACTAAAGAACAATAACTCTAAGAAAAATAAGTTGACCAACATGATTATTTTCTGTATTCTGATCAGCAAATAATTCAATCTCCATTTGTATTATTTTATTCCAAATGTCAGAAGAGTACGTGTTATCAAGCATAGCAATAATACTTGTAGGCATCTCACTATTGGGCATTAAAATTTCTAGATCAGAATCAGACAATATAATGTCCTCTCATATCTTGAAAAGCCTAATCCATATTTTTGTGGAATTTCAGACTTCATCGTGTTTAATAAAATGATACCTAGGGCAAAATTCTGGTCCTCACTGTGTGAGTGACCCCACATATCATGGAATTTGAGTGACCTTCCATGACAAGGACTCAGGGTATGCTTTTAAAGAATGGTAAACCTTTTATTAATATAAACTGAAAACTGAGGAAGGCACGGGCAGCAGCCTAGCACTTCCCTCACATCTCACTGATGTTGCTCATTCCCAAGAGCTTAGGTCTTCACCTTAAAGGATATGATGCTGAGTCTCAATAAGCTTCAACAAAGTCTTGTAGAGTCCAGCTGAGTCCTATGGAGCCCATGTGAGTTCCACAGAGTCTCAACCTTAGAAATGACCCCTGCTCCCAGTAAAGTATCCCTTCCCCTCAGCCATGCCAAGCACCCCTCTCAAGATGCAGACTTGCCCCAGGAACTGGATGGTCTGGACAGTGGTTCCAGCCAAAACTTGTGTGTCTTGTTGACAGTGGGCACACCTTAGGTTCTCCTGGTGTTGTACCAAGCACAGGTAGACTCCTCTGGGGGGACCCACTCACTGGTTCTAGGGTCTCACCTCCATACTATCTCCCAGCCTTCCTTCAAGGTGGTAGGGGGTTGTGCCATCCCCTCTGTCTTGTATTTGGACCTCTCAACCCCATCTATCCAAGACTCCTCACCCTCACTAGCTGTCCCATCTTTATACCCTTTCTTGGCTATTGCCATACCCAAGTGAGCCCAAGTGCTCCATGCAGCTAAACATCCCCCACCCCAATCAATAGATTAACTGTGCAAGAGTACTGCTGAGGCCTGTGAAGCAGGGCACTGACATGCAAGGATGCAAGCCTGAGCTGGTGGATTTCTGAGAAGTGTGGCAGGGATGGCTTGTTTATAGACAAAAATTACAGCTTTGACTTAACACCAGGAAACAGGATTTTTGGCCACTAAAGCCTAGGAAGTAAAAAAACAAAGAAGGTTAGATGTCTCTTTATCACAGTAAATAGAACAACACAGCATGTTAGAGAGGTGAGTTGAAAAGAAAAAAGGGAAGAGTTATTTGGATTTCAACTACAATTGTTGACCTTAGATCTTATTAAAATAAATGTGACAAAGTGGTCACCCTTTGTTTCCTCTTGATTCAGTTGAGACCAAAATTTCTTTACTCTATAATCCACTGGACATAATTCCATCCCATTGAAGTCATTTACCATACTCTAGTTGCACATATTATTTGTAGAAAATTTGGAATAGAAACCTATGTGCAAATATATATTCCATAAAAAGCACTGTCATGGAGAGACAGCATCCATGCCTTCATAGACATTCCAAGAAAAAATTGGATGTGTGTAACATTTACATCCAGGTTGCCAATGCAGTAAACAATGTGCACTGAGTTGCACATATTTCCTTCACTGGGTTGCAGTGAAAGCATTTGCATCCTCAACTAGTGGCTGTGCTCCAAAGAAATGATGGGATATTTATTTAAAGGAACGAGTCATTTCAACTGCTACAGCAAAAATAACAGATGAAATACCAGATTTTCACATGGTTCTGTCCAGCAAGCACATATTATATTTTTGGATCTCAGCCCTAGCATTTAAAATATCTGCATTCAAATGTGATTGATAATGCCAGAACTGTTGGGTTGCAATTTGTAAATCCTGCATTTTGAAAAGCTTGCAGATGATGCTATAATCATCACTGTACAGCCATGGTTAATTTCTCATGAGTCTAATACTAGAAATGCTGAATAGCAGATGTTGCCTTCTCAGGAGCACATGGGAGAGGGCCCATCAGATGGTGAGGTAGTGAGTGTTTTTGAGAAACATTCAAAAATACAACAGAAAAGCAGAAACCATCCCACAGTCCACCTGCTAGATGGAGAAATGTGGGATTGTTTGCACTTTTCTGCCTAAATGCTGTTATATGTAGATAATAAGCAGTTGGGAAACTTGACTGATAACAAATGTTTTCAAATGAATTTAATTCAGATCTGCAAATTCTTCAGCACAACCATATGCAAAGCCTCATGCAAAGAAATGAAGGACTAAAAAACAAGAGGAGCTGCATTCGTAGGCATGAAGCACAAAGTAGACATCCATATTGTTGTCTTCCTCCCATTCTTTCCCAGTACTCCATTATATACTACTACAATAGTGAAACCAGGTAACTCTTGTAAAATGTTTTGCTTGCTCCTAGACCAGGCATGTCCAAACTTTGGCCCTCCAGATGTTTTGGACCACAACTCCTACAGTCCTTTGCCATTGGCAATCTAAGCTTAGAATTCTGGGAACTATAGTCCAAAACATCAGGAGGGCCAAAGTTTGGGCATGCCTGTCCTAGACTATGGTTCTCAAAGTAAGAAGTAAAGATTTGCTACTGTATACAGGGCCTGACCATCTTGATTTGCAGCATGTACAATCAAATTAACACAAAGGTGCATGAACTAGACTATAGGGAATTATTAGGTTTGAATGACCAGGAGAATTTTGTCTAGTCTACACTTTTAAGTGAATCAACCTAATCCACACTTGCTGGATTATTGTGAAGAGTAAAACATAGTATTCTTTATTCAATTAAACTTTGTAGTGCAGTTCTTGGCTCCAAAACGGTACATAAATGGATATAATTGGGAAGTCTTCTGACAAAATACCAATGTAAAGAGAGATTATACATGGAAATAAATATCACTGGAGGGTGTTGTTAGCTGTTCTATTGTGTGACCTTCTCTACTGTTGCTTCTGCCTGGGTGGGAATCATTGAGTTTTGACCTTTTGCAGACTGTACTGGAGGTACTGGATAACACCACCAATCACTATGTCAGACTACACAGGAAAGCCATTGAAATCCAGAAACATAATCACAGTTTCAAAAAAAGAAAAGAAAAGAAGAAAGTTGAAAAAAGTGCAAAGCCTGGCTTCCCGTACAGAAAATTACAGTCTGCAAAAGGTCAAAGGTCAATGATCTGTGCTGTTTCTGCCAGCTCACCCTCCAGAAAAGATATACGGGACATCATTAACTCTCCCATTATATGCAGCTCATACATTTTTTTGTGCTTTGGAGCTGTGCTGGGGTCTACAACCACTATCCGCCCCTGTCATGCCCAGGACCTGAGCACGGTCCTTCTCCAATTGACTGAGCTTGTCCCAGACCACTGAATAGTCTGGCTATAGAAGGAGCCCCCAGCAACTTCTATTTATTTCCCTTATAAAGGAAAACTTTGAACTTCAGAGCTGGAAGGCACCCTGTGGATCACCAAGTCTAGCCACTCCCAAGGAGGCCCAGTGGAAAAGTGAACTCCCCAACTGCTGGCTTTGCAGCCCAAGACCTAAGCCACTGAGCTATTTGGCAGTTTTCAAAGAAGGTTGGTGGGGAATCAAATGATTGGGGCTCTTCCTCGCATGGCCCACCTGCCCCACCACACTCCAACGGGCTAGCCCTGCTGGCATTAAGAGGCCTTTTCCACACCCCCCAACTTACACTATTCCTAACTAAAATCCCGCTCCCCTCACCCTCGCCACCCTAACTATCCCCCCTAATCTAATAAAAGACAAATAAACCCAAAATGGGGCAAACCCAAATTCCCACCCAAGGCTCGAGCACACTCTGAGGCCCAGACTGGGAAAGCGAAACCAGCCACAGCTCCACTCTCCACACGTGCCGCTTGCTGCTGGTCTCCCAAACAAGAACGTCCAGAGAAGCATGGAGCTGGCATAAATATACTCTGCCACCCCTGCCTAAGGTTCCTGGATCAGCATGAAAGTTTTCACGTCCGGGTCTGCATACGGGTGGGCAAACTAGCCCCACCCACAAACCCTGTTATTGTCAGGGCACCATTCTTTCAGTTTGCTGAGATAGAAGAACTGTGTGAATCTCTCAAGCCCACATGTGTGCAGGACTCCATATGAAACAACCTAGGCATCCATTACTGCAACTCAAATAGGACTTGGACGAGGCCAATTTTTTTTTTATAGTTTTTATTTTATTGTACAAGACAAGTTAAGATAACAGTACACTAGCGTCTCATTATTTATACATTCTATAGGACCAATATCCTTTTCAAAATCCACCCACTAATTCATCTTCCAACACAGTTAATTGTGACACACACACAAATAAATTAATTCTTTTAAAATTTTAAATTCCAGCAGTCAAAATTATTCCCCATAACACATTCCTCATTTTTTGTGTTAATTCCATATGTTAATAAGGGCTTCCAGGTTTTCATAAATGTATCATGTTTTATTTCCCCTCTATATATTTTAATTTGATAGGTCAACTTTTCCATAAGAGCCATTTGCCAGATTCTGTTCAGAAATTTTTGTAGTGAGAGATCTTGAGCATTTCTCCAGTTTTTTTGCAATTTCAGCTCTTGCTGCACCAATCAGATTTGCTATTAAGTCTTTATATGATAATTTTCCATTTCCATCCTTAAATATTGAGAATAATAGTAAAGCTTCATTTATAATTATTCTTTGTTTTAACAGGGTTTCTATCCATTTAATTATTTCCTGCCAATATGCTCCTACTTTGGAGCAAGAGATCCATATATGTTCTAGGGTGCCTTTGCTTCCACAATTCCTCCAACAATTGTCTGGAATTTCTTGATTAATTTTATGTAATTTTGTGGGATACCAATACCATCTGTGAGCTACTTTTAACACCAGTTCTTTCACTTTAGTTGATATTGCTTTGTAAGTATATGTGTTCCATATTCCCATCCATTCTTTCTCAGATATACTAATATTTAAATTTGTTTCCCAGGCTACTTTAGATCCCATGCCCCTAACAAATGCTTTTTCAATCAAATGTTTATATATAATTGAAGTTATACCCTTTCTTTTATTTCGATCCTTTTCTATACTGTATTGTTCGAGTACTGTAAGTGTTCTCACGGGTCCGTGTCTTTGATATAATTGGTTTGCCAAATTTCTTCCTTTTATTAATTGTAGCCAATTAGCTTTTATTTCCTTTGTTTTATCTTCCAACTGTCTAATTGTTATTGGTTTCCCTGCCTCAAATAAGTCTCTTATTCTATAAATTCCAATTTGTTTCCAATTTTTAAATTGTGCATATTTCTCTCTTGATTTAAATTTAGGATAATCCAGCATACGGCACAAAGGAGATATAGGTGGAGCAAAAATGTTCATATACTTACGCCAAATTTTCAGTGTCTCACAAGTATAAGGATTTTGTATTTGCTCCTTTTTTCTAATTAGTTCCCTTGTAAAAATATAGGTATTAACTATTCCAGTTCCCTCGCCTTTTTCCATTTCAACCCAATCTGGGATTTCTTCTGTCTGAATAAACTTTATAGCTTGAGTGATTTGAAAGGCTTCATAGTATTTTATTAATTGTGGTATTCCGAGCCCCCCTTTTTTGCTTTGACCATATTTAACACTGCTTATAAACCTTATTTTCTTCCCCTTTCTTCCAATAAACTTCTCCATACTTTTTTGCCATAGTTTAATTTTTTTAATTTCAGGTTGTAATGGTATATTTTGAAATAAAAATAAAAAATTTGGTAATATATATGATTTAACTAATGCTATTCTTCCCAGCATTGACATGTTCAGTTTCGTCCATTTTCTAATTTTTTTTAACTGAATTAAATACTATTTTGTAATTTCTATATATTAATTGGTTTTTACTTTTTGTTATCCATATTCCCAAATATTTGAAAGTAGAGTAGCATAACTCCAGATTTGACTTTTTTTTAATTTCCTTTTGCTCTGCTGTAGAAATATTTATACATAACAATTTGGATTTTTGATAGTCAATTTTTAGGCCTGTATAATAACAATGTTCTTGTAATATGTGTTTTAATGATTCTATGCTTTTTAATGGATCCTCCAAAAACAGGAGCATGTCATCTGCGTAAAGGTTTATTTTATGTTTTTTATTTTTAATCACCAATCCTTTAATATTTCCATTTTCTCTTATTTGTGAAGCAAGTGGCTCAATTGCTATTGCAAATATAATTGGGGATAAAGGGTCCCCTTGTCTCGTTCCCCTACAAAGAGTGAATTTATCAGATTCTATTCCATTGATAAGGACCTTAGCCTCTGCTCCTATATATATATTTTTCAAAAGATTAATGAATTGGATGAGGCCAATGTGTGATCTGACTCTGCAAGGCATTCTTGGAAAAAAATGCTATTTGCTTCAACTATAGATAAACATATTTGGTCCTCTGAACAGAAATGACTTAATTTGTCTGGGTTTTATCTTAAACCAGGCCACCCATGACAGCCCTTAATAAATTATGCATGGAATTGATTTAATCTCTGCTGGAAACATAATTTGTTTTGTAGAAAGACCTCCACATTGTTTAGTCACACATTTATTGCAGGCACCAGCTGATAGGCTGACTTCCAGATTTACCTTTAAAGTATTATTATTTTTAATTCTTCATATTTTCTCAACCCTTTCTCCCATTTTAAAACTGTTATACGAGTTAAAATCTTGACCTTCAAGTGGAGAAAGCACTCCATGCCATTGATCAACTATCCTTTGCACAGAGTCATAGGCTATGCAGAAGAGAAGGTTCTACACCTGAGCTGTATCTGTGAAGCTTCACTTCCCTCATCTGATGAATCTAGCTACTATTTTATTTTCCACTCTGCTTGCCAGAGGCTATCCACCATAGAAGCTTTCTTCCTGCTGAAGCATTGCTCTACTACAAGAGGGAAGAAACATAGCTACATCCTTCAACATCCCATCTGCATTAGGGGATTGGCTTTCCCCCCCTGTAATTGGCCCTGTTTCTTCCATTTCTTTTGAAAGTCATGCATTTAATAATCATCAGAAGGTCATATATTTTTCCACTTGTTTTTCTTGTCATAGTGTAGTGATATAATGCCATTAATGCACATTGATTTCCAATATGGAATTAAAGTACAGGACCATAGGTGGTGACACCTCCAGTGTCTCCACTTTATCTGTCTCTGCTCATTTGCTGTACCTGAAGTGAAAAAGGTGGCCAGCATAAAGTACGTCATGATCAAAGACATGTGAGAGATCCATCAGATGGTATAGCTCACTCTAATGACCTGTACAACCATGTAGAGCCATTGTTTCCAAGGAGCACCCCCCCAAAAAAGGCTAAGAATATGAACAAGGAAAAAAGCCGTCAAGATCACAATGGATTTATAGTTTCTTTTTTCTTAAACCATCTGCCCCACTCTGTCACTTGTGATTTCTTAGAAGGAAATCGACAACAGGACTCCTCATACTGATACCTACCCGTTGTCTCCTATCCCAGCCGCTATTACCTCTGTGTCCACATGAGCTGCTGCTGGCTCTATCATTTGACCAAGTGATAGGCCCAAGGGGGGTTCTGGAGGTGATTGGGGTGGGTCCTTTTAAAAAAATAGGCTTCAGCTGTCAAGAAACCCTCCACAAATCTACAAACCATTCATGAGTGTGGGGTTCGTGATTAATAGCTTGTCACCTTGACAAACTACAAACCATGACAAACCACCATTTTGGTGGTTCATCTCCATCTCTAGTCAGCACCCATGAGTCCTTTCAAAGCCCCGCTTACCAGAAAGCAACAAGGGACACTCACAACATACCACAAGGCTTTTGTTTTTCTTTTTCTTTTTGTCTGATATTCTGTATCATATTGTTCTAACTGAAGTTGAGAATACAATAAAGCTGCCTGGAAGAGTTTATTTGCCACTGTAGCATAATAACAGTTTTGTTATTTTGGTTTTTTTTTAAAGCCAGTGATATTGTTCCCTATTAGTTTTCCTTTAAACATATTTAAGCAATACATTTTTCCTACTGCAAAGCAACCATTACCTCAAATAAAAGTATGGGATGTGCGATAAATGAAAATGAAAACTCAGTAATACTGGTCATCAAAAGAACTCAAGGGGAATTCTGTGTGAAATTAAATTGGTTTGATTATAATTACCAAGAGCCTTCCTCTTTATATAGATATTTGCAGAAAATAAAATAAAATAAAAAGGATATGAGAATTGCTTATGTAAATAACAAGAGGAAAAAAGAGGGAACAAAAGATTTTTCATTTATATTTAAATGCAGTAAGCAAAATGAGTTAGAAAGTATATTGTGAGCAATACTATTTGACAAGAAAACTTCATGCCAGTTTTTCGAAGGAGCAGGCCAGCAATACTGAGATTTTAAAAAATGACTTGAAACAACAATTTATCCTGACAGACATTGGATGTACCCATGGTCATTACAACCTTGGGATACAACCAATCTATGTAACCAAGGATAGTGTGCATCCTCCAAACCAATATTTAAGATTCTTCAGGCAAAAGAATTCATTTATTTTGTCTTCAGAAATGAGCTATGACAAAATGTAATCATTTCTCATTGCTTGATGGAAGTACAGTACAGTAGTGTCTCATAAGATGAATTTAATTCATTCTGCAAGTCAATTCATCTTATGAAAAATTCATCTCACAAGGCATGGTTTCCCATTCAAATGCATTGCAAACCGATTAATCCATTCCAGGGGGACATTCCCTCCCTATTAATCCATTCCAAGCCAAAGCACTCATGGCGGGAAATTTAAAATGCATTTTCTCCTTGCCCAGGAGGTTTGCAATGCAAGCAGTGGTAGCACATCACCAATGCCACTTGCTTTGCAAACCTCCCAGGCTGGGATTAATAGGGAGAGAACGTCACTCTGGAATGGATTAATTGGTTTTCAATGCATTTGTATGGGAAATTGTGTCTCATAAGATGAATTTTTCTTAAGATGAATTGACTTCTAGAATGAATTAAATTCATCTTATGAGGCACTACTGTACTGTGGCCAGAGTGCTCATGAAGGGACATTTTAAAATGCATTTGCTCCCTGCCTGGGAGGTTCTCAAGGCAAGCGGTGGCAGCACATTGCCAACACCACTTGCCTTGCAAACCTCCCGGGCAGGGAGAAAATGCATTTTAAATTGGCAATATTTATGGGCCTATATGTTTTATAATGGCTTTGTCTTTATTAATTTTCCTTAGGGCTTCTTCCCTGATAATTGTTTCAATCCAAGAAATTCCTAGTGTCCTGTGACAAATCTATATTTCAAATGCTTTTGACATTTTTATATAGTGTGTGCTATGACTTATAGTAACTTTAGTAGAGTTTTCTAGGAAAGTGGGTTGTTTAAGCAGTGGTTTTACCCATGCCAAACACACAGATGTGCACATGCACACATGTACGTGCGCACACATACAAGTGACTTTCCACTTCTGAGTGGAGATTCAAAACAAGAACTCTTGAGTCCTAGGGTGCCACTCTATCCACTACACCAAATTGGAAAACAAAATTATTTTTAACAACTTGGTTTAAAGTGCATATTTCTATGCCATATAACAGAACTTAGATTAAATATCATTCTAAAAAGTGTATTCTCAAAGTCAATCCTAGCATTTTGAATCACAAATCTGAATAAGTTAAACTTCTTAATTGCTGCTTTCCATTTGGGTATAAGGCACAAGTAAAGACCTCAAGCTTTAAGAAAGCAGAAGGACTAGAGACAGAATGGCAACATCAGTGAATAATGGCTGCAATAAAAAGTTTGCCCCAAAGCTGGGGAGAGAGACCTCACAGTCACTACTGTGGTAATTTTATACTATAAATATACTTGATGTAGAGGTTTGTATCGACATGCAGGGTAAGAGATGGGTTGATTCACAGTTGTAGGTTGGACATTTGTCAGGAGTGACACTTGAAATAGTTGAGACATGGAAGAATATTTATTAATGGAACTCTTTTTAGGATAGAGATGATGTTGAGCATTTAAAGGGGTATGAGTGAGGGGGTTGGATAGAGTTTTGAGTTGCATGTAGTAAGAGCTGTCTGTTCATGGTGTTAGTTACAGCTGAAAGAAGCTGTGTAAATTAAGGTACCCCCCCAAGAGAGAGAGAGAGAGAGAGAGAGAGAGAGAGAGAGAGAGAGAGAGAGAGAGAGAGAGAGAGAGAGAGAGATTCTGAACCTCTCCAGATTGGCTGTTTTGATGAGGGCTAAATCAGATTACAAAGGGTTTAATGCATCATTTAGTTTCTATACACATTAAAAATTATTACCTAATATATGCATTATTCTAAAATACTACCCTCATTATTAAAGAGTTTTTAATAAAAATCATACAGCTGCCAATGCCTTTAGATCATCGACTACCTTGACCTTCTATTTTTTATTTTATTTTTATTTGTCTGTATATTTGCCCATAGCATTTTCATTGTCTCCTCTGCACTTAGGGCAATACCATTTCCCTTTGGTTTATAAGTGAGTCTAACACATGGAAAATGAAACCATTCAATGGGACATAGTTCATTGTCACACCAAATCATTTCTCCGTAAGACACTTGGTCACAGAGACAGTAAGTTGGTTCATTCAGGTCTACTGCAAAGTCTATTGGTGAGGCTTCCCTTTCTTGTTTTGCTTTAGAATGTTTCTCTTTTTTTAGCAGATTTAGATCTCTTCCTTGATTGACAAGATGTTTCTATATCTTATTAGAAGCCTCTACCAAAAGACCACAATTAGGGTAAGATATGGGGTTGATGGTAATTTGTCAAACTTTATTCAAGTAGAAAGAGGAGTTTGCCAAGGTTGCATTCTGGTGCCTACTTTATTCAATTTGTTCCTAAATTACCTTCATAAAAGTTGTTCAGCCCCAGAATTTCACCCACCAAATAGCTGAAAAGCATCTGTTACAGAGCTTTGTAAAGCAATTTTTCTAGAATTCAGGACTTCATATAGACATAGAGGGTGGTCACTACGGATGGGCAGGAAATGAAAAATGAAATGCTCATTTGACATTTCGTTACATAACAAAATGAAACAAAATGAAATGAAACTAGGAAGCGGCATTTTGTTATAGATTAAATGAAACTGTCATGTTTGCATTGAAATGGACCATTTTGGTTCATCGTTTTTGGGCTCCTGCCAAGCTGTCAATGGCTGGACCCCTTTAAAACTGGCCCGGTTGGCACCAGGGGGACCCTCTGGTACTGACTTGGCCAGGTTTAAAGGGGTCCAGTGATTGATAGCTCGGCAGGAGCCCTCTGAAAACAGTCAGGTAGGCAGTTCCGTGTGATTGTGCTGCCTACCCGACCGTATTCTGAGGGCTCCTGCTGAGCTGTCAATGGCTGAACCCCTTTAAACCTGGCCCATTCGGTATCAGGGGATCCCCTTGGTGCTGACTGGACCAGTTTTAATGGGGTCCAGCCGATAACAGCTCAGCAGGAGCCCTTTAAAAATGGCTCCCAGTGTCCCAGGCACCAAATCTGGTGCCTCTAGGACCCAGGGGAGCCGTTTCATTTTGTTTCATTTTGTTTCATTTTGTTATATTTTGTTTCATATGAGTTTTTTAAAATCAAAATGAAACATTATTTTTCCCTTTCATGCCTATCCCTAGTGGTCACCTCAAGATTTGGAAATATTCTATAAATCAGGTTGAAACATTGACATTTTAACAAAATATTTTTGTCTGCTTCTTCTAATAAAAGAATATCACCAAAGTGGTATGAGAATAACAGAAAGAGCCCCAGTGGACAGCAAAACCTTTCCTGGGAACTCAACCTCACTGGGCTCTATTTATTTCTCATCCACTGAACAAAGCAGCCATTTAGTTTCCAGTAGAGATGGCACGAAATGCCAATGTTTTTCATTTTTAAAATTGTTTCCTTTCATTTAGAAAGAAATATTTTTTTAAAAAAATTCATTTTGTTTCTCATTTGTTTCGTTTCCCATTTTCCCATTTTCCCATTTTTATTTTTATTTTTAATCTCACGCCAACCAGCTAGCCTGCAGGCCTGGCTGGTGGGTTTATTATTATTATTATTATTATTATTATTATTATTATTATTATTATTATTATTATTATTATTATTATTATTATTATTAACTGTGTGCCAACCAGCCGGCCCGCAGGTCGGGTCAGTGTGGGTTTTTTTATTATTATTTTTCATTTTTTAAATCTCATGTGAACCAGATTTATTTTATTATTATTATTATTATTATTTCTCTCCAATCTCACCCAATCAGGTGGGAGAAAGGGCGGGCTTTTAAAACTTTTTTTCTCGCTGAAGCTCCATGCTTCTGCTGATCGGTGGTGGCTTTGGCGGGATAAAAAGCCCATGGTTTCCCAATGCATTCCTGATGGGGAAATGAAAAAAAAAATTCTTTGATGGTTCTGTTCGTTATTTGTTTCATTCCATAACAAAATGAATAACAAGTAACAAAATGAATAAAAAAATCATTTTGTGCCCATCTATAGTTTCCAGACATGTCAAGATTGCATGCAACACTTTACGAGAATGCATTCTCGGTGTTTCTTTCACCCAGCTACACTGAATCCTCATTACAATTAAGACTGAGGATATATGACTATGGGATGGATAACTGTCTTTTCTGTACAAAACCTTCTGTCTTTCTGCAAACCAGAGCTCTCCTTCTATGCAAAACTTCCCGGAGCTATAAACCAGAACATAATTTAAAGCAAAACTTGCCTGGTTTTTAAAAAGCCTGCTGCCTCCAGTCTTTAACCACAGACTGGGGAGAAGTCCAAAAGCCTCCTTGTTGTTCCAGTAAGGAACCTCCATGGGCAGCATTAGGCTTGTATACTAGTAATTCCCTTATCTTGTGTATATGATTGACATGGAATTGGTTTCCTCTTTGGTCACAGATCACTGGGAAGCCAACACTCTATGCAAATGGACAGTGCAGCTGGTATTTGTCTTTCATATAAGATGGCAGCTGTGTCAAATACTCACAAAGCTAAATGCTTTCCATATGGCCCTGTCATATTTAAATTGCATCACATGTATTAATCAAGGTAAGGGTTATAAGCATTCTTTGTGACTCTACTCCCTGGCTTTTACAGAAGCCAGGCATACAAATCATAAAGACATTAAGCATGCATTTAGATTTTCAAACAATATCCACATGCCAGAAAACTTCTTGTTGACATTTCCTTTTAAAACACTGTGTACAATCCAACATCATAAAAATGGACTTCATCTGGACATTGTGCTCTTCCCGTCTTTCCTCCTACTGCATACAACCACCACCACCACCCTGAAAATTTGCTCCATGGAAATAGGAGACCCACTGGAGAAGATTTGAGAAAACCATTAAAAGAGATCACCTCTCTCCCCACTGTGCTGATGAAAGACATTCTGTCAGATGATTGGGTTCTAGCCACAGGAGAAACACTGGCAGGAAAAGTGGAAAACCTGACTAAGGTGGTGGACAGTAGTGGACCCAATAGTTGCCCATCATTTGTCCTTTTCCAGGCTGATCCTGATTACTATTTGGCTGCATTTTCCTGATTCCCCCATTTGATCCTATGCAACTGGTATGAGCAAAGGCCTTTGTGCTGTCCTTTTCCAAAAGTAATTTCAAATTGTTCAGCTCACATTCTTTCTCTTTTTGTTTTATTCCCTTGATGGAATTATTTCTGTCCTCTTGTGACTTCCCAAATGCCATGTTCCAATTTTCACAGAAGCAACCGTTCCCTTACTCAATAGACATTATGCTCTCATCTCCATCTTTACAACTAGTCTAAGGCCAAGGACTCTTACAATTCATCTACAGCCAGGAGATATAATCACTTTTCTTACCTGTAATATGCATTCGACTTCAAAATAAATAGCAATTGTTCTTATGTGCTATTATCTGACTTAGGCCAAAGTTAATAGGGTTTTTTAAGTATGTGAAACATATTGCAACTTGTCTCTTAAAACGGCCACAGTGCCGGAGGACTGGAGGATGGCGGATGTCACACCAATTTTTAAAAAAGGAAGGATGGGGGACCCAGGAAACTACAGGCCAGTTAGCCTTACATCTGTCCCAGGGAAGATGGTGGAAAGCCTCATCCAAGAGAAAATCTTAAAACACATAAAAGAACAAACCTTGCTGAGAGAAAATCAGCATGGCTTCTGTAAGGGTAAATCTTGTCTGACAAAACTTTTAGAATTTTTTGAAAAGGTTGACAGGCACGTGGATTTGGGTGAACCGGTGGATATAGTCTATCTGGATTTTCAAAAGGCTTTTGACACAGTCCCTCACCATAGGCTGCTGAGAAAATTGCACAGTCAGAGAATAAGAGGACAGGTCCTCTTATGGATTGAGAACTGGTTGAGATCCCGGAAACAAAGAGTAGGTGTCAATGGGAAATTTTCACAATGGAGAGAAATGAAAAGCAGTGTGCCCCAGGGCTCTGTCCTGGGACCGGTGCTTTTCAATCTGTTCATAAATGACCTGGAGACAGGGATAAACAGTGAGGTGGCCAAGTTTGCAGATGACACAAAACTTTTCCGTGTGGTGAAAACCAGAGAAGATTGTGAAGAGCTCCAGAAGGATATCTCCAAACTGGGGGAATGGGCTGAGAAATGGCAAATGTGTTTTAATGTAACCAAATGTAAAGTAATGCATATTGGGGCAAAAAATCCAAACATCATCTATCAACTCATGGGCTCTGAGTTATCCGTGATGGATCAGGAAAGAGATCTTGGTGTGTTGGTGGACAGCTCCATGAAGGTGTCTCCCCAATGTGTGGCAGCAGTGAAGAAGGCCAATTCCATGCTAGGGATTATCAAAAAGGGGATTGAAAATAAAACAGCCAACATTATAATGCCATTATACAAAACAATAGTAAGGCCGCACCTGGAGTATTGTGTACAATTCTGGTCACCGCATCTCAAGAAAGACATAGTGGAACTGGAAAAGGTGCAGAAGAGAGCGACTAAAATGATTACTGGGCTTTGGCACCTCCCTTATGAAGAAAGGCTAAAACATTTGGGCCTCTTTAGTCTGGAAAAAAGGCGCTTAAGGGGGGATATGATTGAGACATACAAAATAATGCAGGGTATGAGTAAAGTGGATAGAGGGAAGCTCTTCTCTCTCTCCCAAAATACCAGAACTAGGGGACATACACTCAAATTGAGGGCTGGGAGAGTAAGAACTGACAAAAGAAAATATTTTTTCACCCAGCGCGTTGTAAATCTATGGAACTCCCTGCCAGAGGATGTGGTGATGGCATCTGGCCTGGATGCCTTCAAAAGGGGATTGGACAGATTCCTGGAGGAAAAGTCCATCACAGGTTACAAACCATGATGGAGAAACCAGGGTACTTCAAGGGCCAGATGCAGGGGAGTGGTATCAGGAGACCGATATCTAGTCTCATGTGCTCCCAAACACATCTGGTGAGGCCGCTGTGAGATACAGGAAGCTGGACTAGATGGGCCTTTGGCCTGATCCAGCATGGCTCTTCTTATATTCTTATGTTCTTATGTTCCTCTAACTTCCTGTTCAGAAAGAAAGCTTTCACCTAGCACCGAGAAGGAACACCTAGCCTTAAAACCTTCCCGTTCAGGCTTTTCTGCAAAAATGGGAGCATGGTTATGTATGGACTAATATCTTAGTTTTCTGCTCTCCAAGATATCTTTTTTTAAAATTCTCACTATAATCACAGTAAAAGAATGGCTTCCATCCCTAAAAATGGTTTGAATAGTGTTTGTAATGAATGGGATATCCACTTATGCATTGCTATGCCTAAGCAGAAAATGTTTCTGCTAGTGCAAAGTTACTACTGCAGAGTGGCAAACTATTGGCATTCCAGATGTTTGGATTACAACTCTCAGAATATCTATCTTGTATTGCCAGGGGAAAGGGGCTTTGTGAGTTGTAGTCTCAACATCTGGCATGGCTAAAGTTCATCACTCTTGTACTAGTGGATGCCATTGATTTGCAGCATCAGCAGCATCCATGCATACTGGGGTGCTTGACCGAGGATTATTCTTTCAGTCTTGTAGTATCGGATGACCTTATTGTCACTTCAGAAAAAACATCTGTATGTGACTTCATCAAAATACCAATGGTACTGGTTTTAGAGTGCAAGAAAATCACACAGAGAGATCACCTTCATCCATACAGATCTTTCTGCAACAACCTCCAGCTTTCTGCTTTGCAGCACAATATTTGCTGGATAGCAGATGCTGAATGCTGATACATCACAATTTGACACACAGGAGGGGCCCTTCCTATTCTGTAGAAGATGAGAGAGGCCTTCCAGATCTTTCCTAGCATACTGTTATGATGCTGCTCCCAGCCCTTGGAACTCCCTCCTGCTGGAGGCCAAGACTACCACATATCTGCTGCCTTTCGAGAAACAAGCAAAGGCCTTCTTCTTCAAGCAACCTTTTATGAATGATGGATGACCATGCTTTGATTGCATTGACTGATCTCATAAGAACATCAGTGTTTCCCATGCTAGTTTCCATCCCTCTGGGTGGAATTTTTTTCTTTTTGTATGTTCTTGGTAGCTTTAATGTTTAATCTTACCTTTTAATGTTGTAAGATGCCTCTTCTCATTCCCTATTCTTAACTTGAATATGTTTTGAATGATCTGGGCTGCATATTGTCCCTCATTATGTAAGCCACATTGGGTCCTTTCCAAGGAGAAAGATGGGGGGAAATTTTTCAAACTATAAAAAAATGTTTCCCTAGAAACAATCTAACCATATTATTTTCTAGTTCATTTGTAAAATCAAAAAAAAATCCTGTTTCCTGCTCCTTGTGCTTTAGTCAGTGTACCAGATTTAAACCTCATTAGTCATAAGTTAATAACACAGTCAAGAACTTTGTCTTTGTGTGTGTGTTTATTTCCATGAGTTGTAGTGTTGTTTGCATGCATACTCACAGATATAACTGACTTCATGTTATTCTTCCCAAGATCTTGTGTTCTGCTCTCTATATATGCTTGCAACTTTTTCTTAAATCAGAGCACACTGAGAAATGATAATGTTAGTGTTCTCAGCACCACACTGGATCTGAGCACCATCCTGTCTGCATCTTTCCTTTGCCATTTCTACCTTGCAGCAGTGGCTGTTTCCTGGGCCAGCTTCTTTCTTCCCTGTGGCTCCACTTCCCCAAAACTCTGGATGACAAAATTATCCATCTCTTTTTGGCCTGCCTGAAAATCCAGAATAATGTCACAAGAACCTTGGGGGCCATTGCACTGCGGTGGCAGCGGCCACAACAGCAGCAGCAGGTAGAAGCTGAAGATGTCAAGGCAGACATTGCAGGCGTGCTTGGCTTTATAATTGCAGCTCCCTCCTCCTGGATTTTTCAATTTTTATTTTGCAGTTCAGTCAGCAATGGCATGTCCTGTTTGCCTCCTGTCTGTTCTGCAAAATAAAAGGAGTCATTTTCTCTTCCAGGTGACACGTTTGAAAAAGAAGCCTCTCCCCAGCTTCCCAAATGGCTCTGTGCTAAAATTGCAGCCTCTGCTCTTGTGGAACAGCCTTGAGGGAGCAAAAGCTTTCAGGAATATTCCAAGCACGGCTGATGTCAGCACCTGGCATCTTTGGGCAGAGGCCAAGGCCCCAAGGCCCTGGCAGGTCCCACTGGTGAAACTATGCCTTCCTGGAGTAGAATAGGGGGTATGGACCTCCTTGAATTCATTGATTTGTTGTTCCTGAATTGGCAGGCTGAAAAGTGGCAAAAGGCTGGAGTTAAACACTCTGTCCCATAGAGTCCCCAACTAGTCTTACTGTGGAGTCTTATGAGAAATTAAAAGAGTGGCAAAAACGAATACCTCAGCACCACTTGCAGCACTGTTTTACAGCATGGTTTACCAATGTAACTAGAAACATGACATTCTCCATTTCAGCCTGTGTTTTATTTCTGCCCTGGGTTTGCATCAGGTTGTGAGATTTCATTTTTTCCTCCCTTAGCATGGAAATACTGTACAGTGGTACCTTGTATAAAGGAATTAATTTGTTCCAAATGAAATTCTGTTAAGCAAATTTTCCTTTATACAAATTTCCCATAGGAATGAACTGAAAACAGAGTAATCTCTAATCGTATCCACTTTTATGATGTATGGATTTACCCCATAGGTGATTCTATTAAGCAAATTTCCCCTATCTCCGGAATTGTTTATGTTGTACAGATTTTATGTTATACAAACTGTTTGTTATACGAGGGTCCACTCTATGTGGTTATGTTCATATATGCTTATCCTAATATAGACAGTTTTTTCAAGGTAAGCATTTTTATAGTCATTGATCAAAAGAGTGTTTGTATTTTCTAAAGATAAACATTTTGGGTACATTTATTTTATATGAATTAAGAAGTAAGAAGATAACAGAAATCTACCTCTTGAAACTTTTTCCCTTCTGCAGTTCCCAAAACAAAACTGAAAGATATAGGCAAGCTTAGGAAATAATAATTGCACACAATTTAATTAATTCTGACTTGTTGTGACTTTTCCCCAGAGTTTTCTAGGAAGGAATACAACAGAAGTGGTTTAACATTCCAGTCATCTGCAGGGACCCTTGTTGCGTTACGAATCACATGGACACAGCTTCAGGGTGAAAGATCTGGTGCTCAGGCAGCATTCCTGTTCGTCTCTCCATCAGGGTTCCATGGATGTCTGGATGTGTGATGTGTGTGTGGGCATGCATGTGTGTGATGATCCTCCTACTGCCTGAGTGACCAGTGTTTTATTGATAAGAGAGGAACAATAGATACAGGATGCCAGGACCCTGCCTGTCATGGAACCCGAATGTGAAGGGTTAAATGCTGAAGAGCAGCAGGAGGAGCCATGTAGTTCAACCCAGCAGGTAGCTGAGTCTGAGGATGCAGCTGAGGGCACATCTCCTCCTCCTATATGGGCTAGGAGCAGGATCCTGCAAAGGAGAACTAACAGGAGAGCTAGGGAAAGGATCTTTAATGATAGGCATATAATTAGATCTGAAAACCCTGAGTTCTAGCAGGAGCCTTGCCAAAGATATGGCTGTGCTCCCTGTTTTAGGATAAAGCTAGCAAGTTTACCCTGAACCCTCTGTGGGAGCAACGCGTCACTTACCTTGCCACCACGTTCCTGTGTGTTATCTTGACTTTGTTTCCTGACTTTGGATCGGTTTTCTGACTACGGCGTTCTCTGTTTCCTGACCTTGGACCGGCTTCCTGATTACGACGTTTCTCTGTTTCCCTTGAACTTGGCATTTGGCTCTGTAAGTTACTCTGGCTTGACTCGGACTGTACTTTTTACTTTATCTGGATTACAACTAAAGTTCTTGGCAAAGAACTGAACTTGGCTTGCTGTATGTTCTGTGTGCGAGGCTTGTCACAGGAAGACATCGCTCGGTGGGAGGGGGAATACACGCCTTATCTGTAAGACCATATTGGCCCATCTATTGATTAGGACCTGGGGGAGAGGAAGCTGTGGGGTCAAAGGTGATAGGACAGATGACCCTGGTAGTAGTAGATGTACCTAGTCCTGACATCCTGGTCTGGCATCCTGTTTACTTGCCATCCTGTTTTCCTCTGGCCTTCTTGCCTACATCAGCACATCGGTATCTGCTTGGCTCTGGGGATTGCTAGAACTGCTCGGAAATCCAGGCCATGCAAGCCTCCCCTGGCCTTCAGTTTCCTCTGTGCTTGACCAATGTTGGGGCTCAGAAATATGGGCAATGATATTACCACAGACCCTGGGACTGCTTAGCTTAACCATTCATACAAAGCCTGGCCTTTCTCCTAGGAAGCACAGTAGAGAATTGAACTGCCAGCCTGAAGGGGTATGATGTCCCTAATTCCAGTGCTGTTGAATAGATAAATGTAACAATAAAAATACTGTAGAGTTGAAAGGCACCCAGTGGATCATTGAGTCCAGTCTTTGTCAAGGAGTTCAATTAGGAATCCAAGTCCGAACCTTTGGCTCCAAACTCGCCCACAGACAGAGACCCAAACCACTGAATGTGGTCTTCTAATAAATATTGAATGAATAGTATATGAAATCTAGATCACTCAGCACAGGACATTATTGGAGCTAAGAAGATATTGAGGATAAAGAAGAGTTTGTGGTAGTGATAAAATGTCATCATCGTCATCATCATCGTCATCGTCATCGTCATCGTCATCGTCATCGTCATCGTCATCATCATCATCATCATCATCATCATCTTCAAAGAGGCTCATCATTAGTTAGTTTTTCTTTTCCTTCCTATCCCTCAACATCTGCTCTTGCAGACATTTTTGTTTTTGTTGTTAGCCGCCCAGATAAGATGGAGCGGGATTAAATAAATAAATAAATAAATAGCCACTTCCTGAGTCCATTTGTTATTATTTGTTTTATTGTTAATGATTCATTGTTTATAGTAATGTGTAGAGATGGGCACGAATTGAAAAAACAGTGTTTTGGTTTTTCGTTTTTCATTGAGGGGTCCGTTTTGGTTTGTTTTTATTTTTCACGGATTTTTGAAAAAATTCATTTTCATTTATTCGTTTATTCATTTTTCATTTTTAACCATTTTTTGCTAGATTTTTAAAGCCTTTCCGTGCGCAGGCTTTCCCCAATGCCACAGACCAGAGGGAAAACACTAAAAAAATTGATGCTGACAGAGACACAGTATGGACTAGGTATGCAGGGAGGTTGCAAAGGCAGCAGCGGGCGTTGCCCAGGGTGCAAGGCAGCCACAGAGTGACTGCACTGCGGGGCAGGGGAGGGTACTCACCAGGAGGTACGCACGCACACACACAGGGAGGCTACAGGACTGAAGCTAGAGAGAAATCTCTTCTTTCTCTCCCCTAAGAGCCAGGCTGCAGCTGGCAGGAACACAGAGACACACACCTGCTTGGCTGGCCTAAAGTGAAAATAATGAGTCACAGAGACAGCAATCCCACCCTAGCTTCCACCGGAGACTGCAAGGAGGATGGGGGCTGCCAGAGCTTTTTCTGCCCTCTGTGGCTGCCAGATCTGCCCAGTCTGTAACCTGGGCATGCTATTGGTTGAAGTTGTCCAAGAATTTACATGATCCCATCACATGCCTTACCTCCATTTTGTGGCTGGCAACATCCATTTTGTCATCCTTAAAGGGAAAAGAAAAATACATCACGATGGGAGAAGACAAAAACAAACATTCTAAGGACCCCAACCCCCCGGTAGGTATTATTAGACAGTATAAATAATTATCGCTGCATTTTTATGGATGTCCAGGGCGTTTTTTAACATTTAAAACAGCTCATTTCATTGCATGTCACCATTAATGAAAAACAAAACATAACGAACCTAATTTTCATGGTTCTGTTCTGTTCGTTCCAATTTCATCACAATGTTCGTTATTCGTTTCGTTACGTAATGAAACAAATAACGAATAATGGAAACGAAAAAAGTTCATTTCGTGCCCATCTCTAGTAATGTGTCATAACTGGATTAATACTTATTCTTATATATCTACGCGTATCTTAAATTTTAGAATTCATAAGTTTAATTAGAAATACAATTTAATTTAATTTAATTCATATACAGTGTTAATATTTGATTGTCCATCTTGCAAAAGTCCATGAGCTATGCAATAAAGTGAATTCAGATATGTAGGAACACTAAGAAAGCATATTTCAAAGAGTTTAAATTAGGAAAGATAAGCAAATTCTGTTCAAAACATGTGCACATTTTCATTTGCAGGAAAGCCCATATTCTCATAGGCTGATGTGAATAAAAGATAAAAAACCTGAGACAGAGTTTAGACAATTGCAACACAATCAGGTTGATGAGATTTTTACATCCCAGTCAAAGGCACAGTTCAGACAATTCAGGAAACAAGCCTTGATATGCCACCTTAGAACAAGTTGAGAAGAGACTAAGTTGAGAAGATAAACTGAGCTGGCACTGATTGACATAAACTCCAAGAAAAATATCAAGTCTGCAGTTTGTGGATACTCCTGGACTTGGCACTCTTGGACCTCAGACTCATGGAGGCTCAAATATTAGCCATGGCCAAGAATGCCTTTTTGTCACTCTGGTTGATTGCCCATTTGTGCATATACCTGGCTATGAAATGCCTAATAATAGGTAATCTAAAGATAGACTACTTCCCTGCTCTCTACATAGTGCTGCCCTTGGAAACAATATAGAAACTTCAGCAGGTCTAAAATGTGGCACCCAGACTGATTTGTGTGACTGGTAAATTTCATTATATATCTCCAGTCTTAATCTGCTGCGACTGGCTCCCTGACAATTTCCATGTTCATTTCAAGGTGCTAGTTATGATCTATAGGAACTGGGCCTTTTCAGTGCAGGCCCCCAGTCTCTGAAATGCATTACCAACTGGGATAAGCAAGACTTCTCCCCACCCCCTTATGTTCAGGAAACTGGTGAAAACAGAATTGTTCAAAGTTGTCTCAAACAACTGAGTCTCCTGGTGCTATTAATTTTACTTTTTAACTTATTTTTTGTCCTTTCCTTTCTCTTTTCATATGAATTTTAGACCTCTATTTGTGAATCACCATATTGTTGAATGTATTTTGTTATGTAAGAACTTCTGGGATTTTATGTTTTAATCTATAAACAACCCAGTGGTTTAACCTATGAGGTGGGTAGTAAGTAAGTAAATAAGTAAGTAAGTAAGCAGGAATAGGGCTTTTTCAGCAACTGCCCCCAGACTTTGGAATGCCCTCCCAAATGAGACTCGCTTTTAATGTACTGTATTTATTGTATTTACTGGTTTTTATTGTTCTAATTTTATTGTATTTTGATGTTTTAATTGTTTTGATTGTGAGCCGCCCGGAGACCTTTGGTTTGGGACCTCAGTATCTGACAGAGCGGCTCCTCCCAAGAAGAACTGCCAGGATCACCCGTGCCAGCCAGGCAGGACACCTGGGAGTCCCAACACCGAGGGAGGCCCGGAAAGCTGTCACAAGGAGTAGGGCCTTCTCGGTGGTTGCTCCCCCAATTATGGAACCATCTACCCCCTGAAATTCGGCTGGCACCCTCGCTTCAAATTTTTAAAAAACTATTGAAGACCTGGTTCTATAGAATGGCATTCCCTGATTCTTTAAACATTTAGTAAGGCACTATTTTTAAACCATTTTATCAAATCGCTTGCCATTTTTAGTTTCATTTTAGCTTCATTTTAGTTTTTGTTGTTGATTTATGTATATATTTTTATTTTGTACATTGTATTTTGGTTTTTAAAATGTATTCCTTTGTTTGTTGTTACATGTTGTAAACCGCCCAGAGTAGCCCTTGGTCTAGATGGGCGGTATAAAAGTCTAATAAATAAATAAATAAATAAAATAAATAAATATATAAATAAATAAATAAATAAATAAAAAATAAGTAAGTAAGTAAGTAAGTAAGCAAGCAAGTAATTTCCCATTTTCCTGATTATTCTATATATTAAAGTATTGGTCACATATGAAACCTTGAAATTACTGAATTACAATGGTCTAACTGATAATAGGGGGCTTTCCTTGTTGCTAGTTCTGGAATGTGTACATTGTTAGTCTATGAAATGCTCATCAGAGATCTGAAACTGAGTCCACTGCTTCTTCGGACTTTTGATGGAGAAGATTTGAATACTTTAATTATGCAGTACAGGAATGAAATATACTCATCTAGGGTTTCATGTAGAAGTACAAAACACAGCTTTTCTTATAAAGAAGATATTGTCCACGACCTGGCAGATGCAGAAATGCACAGTGTGTAGTGAGGCAATAAAAAGGGTATTTCAAGACCCATATCTATTTTGTAGTTAATACTGAAAAAAGAATTATGTTGACTTGAATCCGAATACTACAAAAGTAAAATCTGTACAGTTAGATGGCCAACACTATAAAAATGCAAATACACCTTGAAGCATATCTTATTCATGAATCCCTTAAAGTGTTTCAATACTTTTAAAAACTGCAAAGCTAAAGTAAGCACCTCAGTCTGGGGAAAAAAGCTGCAACATATAATATATATTTAAAAGGATAAATTATACATAAACATTGTTCATAATTTATTGCCTATAAAAGTTTTATCAAAGGCAGTGGAAGAGTTGGTCATATACAAATACACTAAGCAAAAAATAAACATTTTGATAAGCCAAGCAGCAAAAATTTATTTGGTATATAATGTTATGTTCAGGGAGATATAAAATTAGAAAATGCTGCCTAAGAGAAAATATTGGTTGATAGTGGTGCCCAACCATTTTTCTTTATTTAAGTATTGGTAATATACCACAATTCAAACCAGAGTGCAGACAATACCAGTGCTATCTCCATTCAACCAAGTTTTCTTAACAGCAACAGTCAGTCATTTAATACACTTCTGACTTGCTACTGCAGAGTCCTTTATCTGAATACTTGGGTCATATGTTACTTACCAATATATTTGGCAACAATATCTATGTCTACAAAACATACCAGAACCCAACGATCCAGTGGCATTGGTATGCACCTGTAGATTATTCTTCAACAACAACTCAGATCTCCAAAAGCAGATCCCATTAAATTCAGATTAAAAGACCAACCAGTCCTTCAAATCCTCCCTAATATCCTCTGAAACCCACCTCCTGTGATGTGGCTTCTTCAAACCCACAGTAGCTTCACACCACCTTCATAAAAAGGCTCTTCCAGGTGCAATGACTTTGCAAACAAAGTTCAAATTATCAAAACCTGTAATTCCCTCAAAGTCACTTTACTCTGTCATATCACTCTCTCAAGCATCAACAGGAAATCCCTGATCTTTTGCCCTGGGAATTCACCTGCAAACTCCTAAAATACCTGCATCAGCCAACCACAATACCCCATCCCAGGCCTCCCACAAAACAAGTAGTCATCCAAATAATTTACTACACACTTGGAGCCCACTCTTTTTAACCACCCACTCCAAAAACATGCTACATATTTCAAATATGGCACAGGAAATAGCACATCCCATTGGGAGTCCCCTATCACAGTAAAACTCCCCATTAAAAGCAGACCCTAACAACTCAAAATCCCCAGGGAAAACTGGCAACAAACAGAAAGCAGCCGACTTACTGTCACAATTCCCTAACTCAGCCCCTGGCCCACAACTCCTTACCATTCTGACAGCTGCATCAAACGAGATATAACACACACTGCACAACTCTTGTGGGATAATGTCATTAACTGATTCACCCTCCGGAAATGACAGATGATGATTCAGTCAATTCCCCTGGTGCCTTCTTAGGCACCACACCCAAAGGTGAAACCCTAACATTCCTCATAGGTGGCCCAGGAGAGGGTCCCAAGACCCTCCCTTCCTTCACCTCCTTATCTATCTTAGTCCACACCACACCCTCAAAGCCATTAACAGACTTGAGATTCCTGGCCAACCTAGCTGTCCACCTACCACAAGCTGGGATATGAAAACCATAAACAAAACCATTCAACAAAAACTTTTATCAGGGTACTCCTCTAAACACCATTCTAAAGCCTCTAGTTTTGCAAGTGTACTGTTAACAGGGGGCTGCTTCCTTCCACCTGCATCCCTTCCCCCTGAACCCCAGGCTTTGCCCTGTTGAATGAGGGTACAGTGTGCACACATCCACAGTTCAAGCAAATATGCTTGTACTGACATTGCTTTCTTCCACAAAATCCTTGGAGATGAAATCCCAACAAATCAGATGGAGATGAACCATCTGGCCCACACCCATGTGGGCAAAACCAGGTTGCACTGACCTATGCACCAGGTGACCACAATCAAACCTATCACCCTGCATCAGATGCACTGGAACCATGATTTGCATAGAAAGAGCATCGTGGGGCACGTCCCATCTCAGGCTCAGGCAGCGTGTCACTCTCATTTGAAACCCCTCATGGTACCTCAGCCAACCTGAGCCCAGGAAGTCAACATATGCCCTATAAATCATGTCCATATACTGCATTAAAGAATATGTCCTCTCTGGATGTGCCTTTATCACCACCCCCACATAAATGAAAACAGCTGGCAACCAATTTGCCCAACATCTATCTAGTTTGCACCTTCTCAACCTCTCCTTTTCTTTATCTTCCAACTTATCAAAATGAGTTGACTCTATTTCCCTGTTTAATAAATCAAAACCCCACATACAGTATTTGCCCTGCAAAAATGAAAAAAAAATCATTTCAGGGGATAAATGGACTCCAAGTGGCAGTGATTCATCTCCTTCTAGCAACTTCAGTATGGACACAGGTAGATCTCCCCCCTGCATTGACACCTCTTTATCAACCTTGCTATCCTTTTCAGTTTGCACTGTAACACTTACCTTATTCACTGGCAATGTCTGCACCTCACATGCTTGTGTAGCTGGCACCAGAAGTGCCTGAGAGGACTCTAGACTGGGGGCAGGAAGCAAGGCCGGTGGGACCAACACCTGATGGCTCTCAGTATCCCATGGCCAAGCCGCTGTTATTGGTGTGCTAACTCGTGGTGCAGAGGACTCACCTGCCACCAAATGCCAAACATCTGGGCCTGTGCTGTCACTCTTACCTCACAGAATGTTAGTCAAGCCTCAGGCTTGACTGCTATTGATAGCAGAGTGGGCTGCCCCCATTTCTGAACCAGGTTCTGAAGTTTAAGCCTGCCCTTCATTGCCAGCCTGGACCACTGATGCTGTAGAAACCCTTGGAACTGCCACAGACTCTGCACCTCTGGAAGCATCCTCCAGCTCTGCCTCCAAACATGTAATACAAGGCATCACAAGATCCCCCATCATTGTCAATTCTGTTATTTTCCTGGCTTTAGCACCTCTGCGAGACTGCCTCCCTCCTTAAGTTTTACTCATATCCTGGGCCTGGGCCCAATTTTTTCTAAACTGCTCAGATTCTCCCAAATGGCCCCATAGTCCAGGCACTGTTCCCCATTTGTCAAAGAATGTTCAGAGGGAGTTAACTCTGGTGGGTGGCACCTCCTAGCTGGCTGCTTCCCTTGTTCTTACCCTTACCTTTTGGAGAAGCCATTCCAGGCCACAGCACCACATCCAGACCACAGCCAGACCTAAACGGAAGCCTCCCTGATTACACTTTCACATATATTGCAGCCAGGAATAACTATACTTTGACTCAGCTGGGGCTCTGCTAAATGATCCAGCTCTAAGTAGAATAAGGGCCCTCTTGCTGGGCATTGAGAGGGGGAGAGGGAAAGCAAAGATGAGACCCTTATCAAGGTATCTTTTTAAATCAAGACATACTAAACTGAAGAGAAAAAAGAATTTTATAAATGTTGTTTATGCCTTGAACATAGAGGCATGCAGCAACTGTCACCATATGATGAGCCTGTAAATGTATAATACATCCAAATTAGCCACTTAAAGCCACATACTTTTTTATAACAAGGAAGAAAAAATGCTGTCAACACCACCTATGTGATGTTTTCCTGTGAGCTTTCTCATAGCAGACATGCGCTCAGAATTCCAGAAAGTTTTCTTCAACTTTGGGTCCCTTCTTCTAAAGACTAATGAACATCCATTTACTTCAACTTTAAAATGCTCTTTTTTAATGTGACAGTTGAACCTTTTATTCTTATAGCACCTTCTCATTTCTGTCGAAACAACTCTTTTAAATAAATGTCTTTCAATAAAATGGTTCTTTTTGTCTCTATAGGGATTTTTAGAACTTAGCAATGGGGAGGAAGTTAGCATGATATTTCAGGTTTTTATTCATAAAGATAGTTCAGATTCTAGTTCCAAAACATCTTCCAAAAATATCCTGCAAGAGGTAATTGGTCACTCAGAACTATTCATGGTTCTTTGACTTTTGCCTGATTTAATTATACCCCACAGGCTTCTGCTCAAAGTCAGGTCTGAACATATATGAGAATTCATTAACAGCCAGAGACTAAGATACACATTGCAGAGAACCCACCATTGGACCTGTATTCACGACATATGACTGATTGTGAAACAAAGCATATACTTATGACCCAAGAACCAATTATAAAACAAAGGAAGCTAATTTGCAAAGTATGGGAGGTGGGGAAAGCTCCTATTGTGACAGTTATATTCTATCAGATATATATCATATATATGACTGATATATATGGTTGATACTCATATATACAGGATTCTCCAGTATGATAGGTTGCCTGTAAAGTATATTTTGGCTCAAAATCATCCAGAGTAGCATCTATGCTGCAGTCATAGCACACCACAGTGCCTACCACTCTGCTACTAATCTTTATCAACTTCTCATGGTCTCCCAATGAGACATAGGGTGCACTGGCTTCAGGGAGTGAGCTAGTTGGACTAATAACCAAGCCTGACTATTCTAAAGCCAATATCATGATATGTCTTAATAAGTTAAACACTTTGATACTAACAAATTAATCACTTCTGCTCAATGAGAAAACTGAGAAAACAATGCTCATTTGAAGCAATCCAAATTCTTCCAAATAAACAGAAGTATCCAACTGGAGATCAATCTGGAAAGGATTAGTCTGCATTAGGGGCAGTTTGGAATACTCTAACAAAAATGTTCTGTTGTCAATCTTTTTAGAATGACTCCAGCTGTTCCATCAGAAGCTACAGAATGTGATAAGCTTCTATCCAGCTGACTTCTAACTGTGGTCAGTAACCTCTATCTGTTGTCATGCAGAGAGATAATTTGAAGTACTGGCTGGCATCTCTGAGTCCTTCTCCAGATGCTGTTAGACACCCATCTTAAGAACAGTGTAAGTAGATAGGATGTGCTCAACTTTATGCAACTCAGCACTCCAAATGTTCATCAGGTTTACTCTAATGAAAAATGTAGCATGACTGTTCTTCAGTCTATTAAGAAAATTATGTCTATAATTAGAAGCCTAATGGACTGTATCTCTAGTTTTGATGCACTCAAGATTAGTTATTAACTGGAAGAAATTACTTACATGTATGCTGCAGCTTATCTACTTGAATCCATACATCCAATCCATATATCACAAAGAAGTGGGGAAAGAATTGTCAACAAAGGGGTAAATAACTGGAGCTATTAAGAAAGATCATTGAGAAGAAAAAATATTTAGTGCACTACTTCAATTCTGTGTAAACATAGTCCAATTTTACAAGACTCCAAGATAAACACAAGTATAAACAATGGCCATAGGAATGGAGATTTCATGTGTGTGTGTGTGTGTGTGTGTGTGTGTGTGTGTGTGTGTGTGTGTGTGTGTGTGTGTGTGTGTACACATACATATATATGTATATGCTGCATATTTGCAGTGGCATGCAGAGGGTAGAAGTCTGAAGCTAGAAGCAAGAAATCAAAATCTTAGTGAGGCGTTTTCAGTCACACATAGTCACAGGCCTTAAAGAGCCTCTTCAACAATTTCTATTTTGAATGTGGAGAAGGAGGAAGCTGAGAGTGACTAAGCTTTAAGGGAGTTACTACAGGTTATGGCAGTGGTTCTCAAACTGGGTGCGGTGGCACCCTGAAGTGCCACAGCAATACTATTTAAATTTTCACTAAGATTTAGCAATTTAGCAGTAGAATCCATTTTTATAACATGAAAACACCATTATCTCCTTGTCCATGCTACGTCTGCACTTGTTTCGAGTAGTACCGGATTGTTGTAGTCACACACACAAATCTGGTGGATCTGACAGTAAATTTGTATTCTTTTATTTTAAGAGACTGATTATTTAGCGAATATAATGTTTACTGTATGGCTAGAGACTGCGCACTTGCTTATATTTTCATCATAGTTCTATAAAATTAAAAATGTTTCAACAAGAGGTTAGTTTTAAAGTTACAAGACAGACAAATTTGCAATGCATCACATGTACTAACTCACCAGATGTAATCAAAATCAGCCACAAAAACATGATACTGTTTTGGGAGGGACCTGCAATGGAATGAAAACATTGATTGATTTGAGTCCCTACTTTTATTGCAGAATTATGGCAAATTGGCTAAAAACTGGGTCTTTAAAATGGAAAGGTGGTGAACTTACTGAAGCTTCTGAAGCAACTGATTAAATGACAACCAGCATCATCAGACAAAATCTTCCAGCAGACACCTGTTAGTCTAAGCCATCCAAGTTTGTCTGCCTCAGTTTGAGGAAAAGCAACTCATGACCAAAAGGAAATCTGAGGAAAAATAAGAAAATAAGATCCTGATACCTCACGTTGTTTAGATTTGTTCCCGTTGGGAACGAACAGGCACCGGAAGGGCAATGTGATAGCTGTCATAAAATTGTTGCTAATGGCTGCTTGGTTCCATCCAAATTAAAAATACATCTGGAATGCAATCATTCTGATTCAGTACATAAATGTAATCTTCAAATGCTGCACTTTATCTCTTTAGGCAGGGTCATCCATGATGGAGAGAATTTCTAAAAATGAAAATGAAAATACAACTGAAGTTTCATTTATTTTCAGGTGCAGAACCCTTATTCCTGATAATTGCCCTTCTGTTGTTTTTAGCCCAGCCCTCAAGCCTATCAAGATCATTTTGAATCTTGTTTCTGTCTTTCAGGATATTAACTAGTCCACCCAGTTTTGTGTCATCTGCAAATCTGATTAGTATTCCTTGCACTTACTCATCCAAGTAATTAAGAAAAATATTGACGAATACTGGGTGCAGAGAAGAGCCCTTGGGTACTCCAGTTGTTACCTCCACTTTGAGAAGGAGCCATTGATAAGCACTCTCAGCATACAATCTTGTAACCAACTTTATATCCATCTAACAGTTGTTTTATTCAGCTCACATCTAGTGAGCCTGCTAATCAGAATGTCATGGAGCACTTTGTCAAAGGCTTTGCTGAATTCAATGATAAATTACATCTACAGCATTCCCACCATCTATCATGAAATTTACTTGATAAAAATGAGAGAAGAAATAAGATAATCAACAAATCAAAGATTGCTAAAATTTAATCAATTCATTTTTGTTGGGTCTCAATTAGTACTAATATGAATGTACAAATTAGTGATTTTAAAATGGTTTTTGCAATTCATTTTGTTTTGTTTTGTTTAAATTTGTGCCCATCTCTAGTAATATCCTCCCTTTTCATGACCAAAGCAATGAAGGCAGATGCCTTGAAACATGACTCATGTCTAGGCCTCCAACTAGACATATCAGTCGAATTGGTGGACGTTTGTAAAGCTTGACACACCCTCGTATGAAAAAAAATGTACATTTTCTTCTGACAAATGTGAAATGTAACCTCATGTTTCCAAAGAAATAGCAGGACAGAGAAAAGACCCCAGAGACAATAACAGAGCAGTGTGGCATAGTTAAATCTTGCACTCAGTTATTTATGTAATTAGAAATGGGAAAAAGAAAAGAAAAACTCAGTATGATGCTGAGTTGCCAGCAATGGAGACGAAGTGTGTGTCCTTAGCTTAAAAATAAGCATTCCTATTTCAAATTAGTCGTGTTACAGCCAGTCTCTTCTCTGGCTGTAACATGACTAATTTCAGATCCAAGGAAGAAAAAGGCTGCAGAAAAGACAAGAACAAATTCCCAAAATTTCTGTTTTTAGAAGGAATAGAAAAGAAAGCATACCCTTTGAAGTCCCTCATTCAGTTCCTTCCTGAAAAATATTATACAAAGCCAATAGATGGTTGGGGGGTGGGGGAATGAAAAAGGAAAATAAAACAGCATGCTCAATTCTGAAGACGGAGTCTGCAGAATTTTGAACAGCAAAATATTTCACTCTAACAGGAAAAGAAGTCCAGTTGCCAGTTTACGGATAACCTCACCTGGATGACTGAGAATCTTCACAAACACTCTGCAGATAGATACTGCCTGGCCAGAAGTCCTTTGACCTGACTGTGTCATTCATTACATGACCTTGCACTTCCATTTGTATTTCCCTATTGATGGAAATTACCCCCTCTCCCAAACCTGGAATACGCAAATAATAGCACAGACTGGAGCAAGGATTACCTCAGAGTGACTTTAGGAGGAATGCTGAGCATTGAGCTAGGTGTCCATGTTTGGTCATGAAGCAGCTGGGTTTTAGGGGTTGGACATACATCCTTAGTACAAATGGACCCCTGTTTCTTCTACAGCTGTAAATTGCAGAATAAATATCATCCCAAAGGCTCACCAGGATGTAGCAAATGGATACAGTGGTCACCCTATTAGTTGCTTGGTCAAGAAGAAAGTCTCAATGACCCATAATAAAAATTCATAAAAGAATGGCTAGATCCAAAAGTTCAACAGTTATTACAACTAGTTATACAGAACACTCAATGTTTAACAACAATAATAGTTGGTTTTTTAAAAATTCATGTTGGCACTGTAAATCTGCCCTTGAGTTTAGATCCAAATTGATTTTTACAGTGATTCTCAGTCATTATGATAAGTAATTTCAACATTTGTAGTCTAGATGCTGTTGGTTTGAGAAGGGCAGAGTGAGATCCTGCTGTGTTCTACTTGAAATTTCTGTCTTTATCTCTTTCTTTCTTTCTTTCTTTCTTTCTTTAAAGGGAGAAAATCACTATCTCAGAAGCTGTCATGCACTCATCTAGCCAAAGTACCCTGTTCTTAAAAGAGTATTTCACATCACAGACTCCTCAGTGTGAGTCACATCAGTGGAACCTGCTGAGTGCTTCAAAATATCTGAGGACATTATTCTGGCTCATATTCAGGCCTAGCCATTTGATAAATAGGGTATCTGTCTATGGCAATGGATATGTCTGACACATGTTTTATATGGACAAGACAGAAGTGGTGGTTATCTCCTTTGTAGTCTCTAGGCAATGTTGGAGAAGAGGAAAGGTATCAGTTGGGAGTGGCAAACCATCTTCTTCCCAAATCATTTCAAGATGCATTAGGAAGCATTTAATGCTAGTTCATACATGCATGTACATATTTTACAAACATTTCAAAGTAGGAACATCTGAAGCAGCTTTATACTGGATTATACTATTTTAGGCCCATCTAGCCCAGTATTGCAATCAGTAGCAAGCTAGGAACTGATGTCTAGGTTTCTGGAAAGCTTCTTCCCTAGCCATGCTTGCAGAGCTTAGAGTTCAAATTAGGACCGTTTGTGTGCAGTAAAGGCACTCTACTGCTGAGCCATGATTGGTTAGTTATTTTTTATTTCATTTCAGATGTGGCTGTATAGTTAGAATGAAGCAATTATCTCAGGCAACTGATACACTCACAAAGCTGTGACTGCTCTTAACTGTGCTTCCTGAGCCCCTGACTACCCCCCCATTAGATGGCAAAGTTGTGTGCACCTGGGCCCTTAAACTAACCAGCTGAAGTGGGTGCAGCGGAGGGCATTACCCAGTCAAATTCAACAACCTGTCCAATTGTTTTCTGTACGTCAAATGGATAATGGCCTCATCTCATTCTCCACTACAGTGAGTAAAATATCTTGGATTGATTCTGTTTCATACAGTGATGATATTATCATGCCAAACAGAATAAGAAGGAGTGGAACACATTTCTTACCATCTGAGGCTGCAACGGCTGGGCCTCTTCACTCTTGAACAATGGCGCCTAAGAGGTGACCTGATTTAAGTTTATAAAGTCATACATGGTGTGGACAAAGTGGATAAAGAAAAACTGTTTTCCCCATTGCAGAGCACTAGAACTAGGGGGCACCCCATAAACATTTTGGTGCTAGATCTCAAACAAATAAGAGAAACTACTTTTTCACCCAGAGGATCACTGGTCTGTGGAACTCCCAGCCTTGACAGCTTTAAGAAAGGATTGGACAAGTTCATGGAGAACAGGGGTATCAATGGCTATCATTATGGATGCCTAAGGACAACCTCTGGGTTAGAGAGAGAGGCAGGATATCTCTCAATGCCATTGTGGAGAATCATAAGCAGGTGAAGACATCTGCTTGGGAATACCCTGAAGCAAATGGTGAACCACTGTGTGAGACAGAATGCTGGACTGGATGGGCTGTGGCGTGTTCTAGCATGGCTGTTCTTATGTTCTTATGCTATGTAAGAAGACTGTGAGATAATTCAAATGTGAAGAAAAAATATGAACAGTATTTTAAAATGTAAAAAATTGTACTGTTGACCTAAGAATATAGAGCATATGTGGAATTCAGTTTTCATATGAATTCTGAGAAATTCACACATGTCTTTATATTCAGAGTGAAAGCATCCTACTATGAGAGAAAACAAGACTGAAGAATTTACCCACCAAGCCACAAGACATTCCATATATAATTCTTACAGGGCTGAAGAGTTAAGCGAATAAGTGCTGAATTATAAAACTCACACACTACCTCTGTGTTCTGAGAGGCTTCTCATATTTAACACTTATAACACTGGTAGTGTACAACCCTAGTACAATATGGTCTTTTCCATGCTGGAAGTACAGTAAAAGTACACAATGTATTAGGCCAATTCAGATGGATGAAACTTTCATTCCATTTCATATTTGAAGAAGTTATCACAATTGACAAACCACAAACCTGGGATCCAAAGAAATGATGGTATATAACATTTGAATATATAGGAGAAAATGATATTGACAGGCTTTTCCCTGCAATAATGCCATACCTTCATTTGGATCATGAAGATGAAGTGCAAGAAAATATGTATATTCTTCTTTGTAAGCTACAGCTGTAGAAATGTTACAATAGTAAGTAATTCTTAAATAGATCATCAATGAAAAAAGTGCTTTATAATAGCTGGGAACCAAGTGAAACAATGCTGACATCTCCAACATCTCTATTTACTGGAAAAATAATATAGATGTTCCTATGAGCGGAGAAAGGTGAAGGACATGGTCCAGTGTATCATACATATTCTTCCATCACCCGTGGACATGTTCTTCCACCTAACATGTGCAATTCATCCCCATGTTCTTGTTTGAGAGATTATTTTCTTTTATCAAAACTAGCCCAATAGAAAATACATACTGTATGCTCTCTCTCTCTGTCTCTGTCTCTGTCTCTGTCTCTGTCTCTGTCTCTGTCTCTGTCTGTCTGTCTCTCTCTCTCTCTCTCTCTCTCTCTCTCTCTCTCTCTCTCTCTCTCTCTCTCTCTGTGTGTGTGTGTGTGTGTGTGTGTGTGTGTGTGTGTTGCATAGTCCCAGAACACTATCAGAAAAAGGGATCAGTTAAGCATTTCTGAATATTCTATGTTGTGAAAACCCTGGAAATCATCCTAATAAATAAGAATCAATTTGACTATAGAACATTACACATACACACACACTTTTGCTAAAGATCTTTTAAAGAAAATAGAACTACCAACTGTCAAACTACCAATTACCAACTGAGATATTTTGGGGTTCAGGGAACTGACTTATGATGCTCCAAAGGGAGTACCCCTAGGGGAAAAAAACCTTCTAATTGGAATCAGAAGCTGATTGGGCAATAGCACTGCCTCTGTTTCCCATATAATTTTGATTAGAAGGTCTTTTTCCTAGGGGCACCACCTTTGGAGCTTCATAACTCAACCCACTTACCCCAAATGTTTCCAAATTTTAAGGGGCTTTTTAATTTTTAATTGCTTTCTGGAGATACCCCTGCTACTTTGGCACCCCCAAGGTAAGTAATTTTTGAGTGCATATATTTTTAAAACAATTGTTAAAAATAATTTTTAAAAATATGCACTTGAAAATTATTTTAAAGAAACTACAATCAAAATTTACTTACCTTGGGGCTCCAAAGTAGCAGGGGTACCTTCCCGAAGTGATTTTAGGAAAATCAGGGAGTTTACTCTATGGTATTAACTCTCTAATTGCCTACACACTGGGAGGAGGGGGTGGCAGAGGAGAAAGGAGCAGTCAGGCAGGGAATTTACTTCTGCCTGGCTGTGAATTTCCTCCCACCCACCCCCACCTCCCAGCTGGGACTGAGCTGTCAAAATCTGCTCAGAGGTGATTGCAAGGAGGCTTTTGAACCCCCCCCCATGGCACTAGCTAGAGTGCTGGTGCCGTGGGGGATTTATTTTGTTTTGTTTTGTAAGTAACAAAAAAATTGAAAATTTTTATTACAATATGAAATGAAATGTGGGGGAACACAAAATGGAACACAATTTTTCCATTTCATGCCCATCCCTAGTCATGAGAGGAAGAATAAGCCCTAGCTAGAGTAATATAATCTTGGGATGAAATGCTAAATGTGTGCTAGTGAGAGGGAGGAAATCAATGCACTTTCTCTGTCTGCTGACTGTCACGGCTAGACATTGTGCAGGGAATCACCATGCTGTGAGTCTTGCTGTTCTAAAAATGCAGTTGGGTCCATATAGAGGCATTTGGAGGTGAATGGATCATGTGCTTTTTAATATCCTTTACTTTCCTTCCCTAGTAGCTCACATCCCCATATATGCCATGGAAATGTTTGGCACGTAATAGCAATATAAATCACTGAGCCTTGTTACTCTCTGCTTCCTTGATACAGATTTTACAGAGGATGAACCTGGAAATCTCACTGGGGAGAGGCTGCTTCTGTGTCTCTGAATAGTAAAATATGCTGAAGCAAGGAGCTGCATGAGAAGCAGAAAAGTAGCTGCTTCTGCAGGCCTCTCTTGTCTGTGTTACCATTAGCAGAAATCCGGTGTGTATAACCTACTGAATTAGAATGATGAATGTTCACTTATTAAGAAAGTGGTGGAATTTTATTAGTACAGCCACGTAGCCTTTTGTTGGTAGGTTTGGGGCCATCAGTGTTACTTCTTAAAAACAGTCACTTTTTCCCAATCCCTCATTCTTTCCACCACCAATTTACCGCAAATGATAAATACTGTAAATATAAAATAGTTGTATATGTAAAAGATTGAGAAACTGAAAAGGCCATTTTGTCTCTATCACAGAGGGAGTTAGGTTTTCTGATAGAATGATTGGGGGTGTATTATAGGAAGGCTAACTATGTGTTGGCCCAACACTTTTCATGGGGTAGGCTAGAATCGCTTTCTAGAGGTACCCCTGTCATTTCCTCTAGAATGAATCAATTCTTTCTAGAGGGGGAAATGGTGTATCATTTTGTTTGTAATGGAACACTGCTTCCCCATTTTGTTTTGTTAGCTAACGAAACAACAAAACAGTGTTTCATTTTTCATTAGGTGCCCCTCTCTACTCACAACTCCTCTTCGGGTTGGGGTGGGAGTGGGAGATCACCACAGACAGAGAGGCACATTAACTGTGTTCCTTGGAGGGAATTCTGCAGATGGAGAGCTTGTGCATATAATGCAAACTAGAAAGTCAGTGGGAGACAGAGACAGAAACTGACATATATAGAATGTCCAATGACTGCATATCAGTACGTTTGAGTTTGATTGGGATCCATTCAGAGCCCAGATAAATTGTTGGCTTGTCCTGGACATTCATCCAGTTATTCCAAATGAATTATAGAGCAAAGTATAATTTATTGTTTTGACTTACATGCCTTCCTATAGTACTTAAGAGTGTACTCTAGCCAGTTTGCAATGTAATTGTGCAAAAAACACTCTGCCCTCCCCAGTGAGCTGGGTTCTCAAAGTACTGATGGAACCATGAGTCAACCATGAGCTGGCTATCTGAACCCATTGGGTTCAATCTCAGGTTGCAAGCACAGGTTTGACTGTAGTACTTCACTGCACCACTCACAATGACTTAGTATTATAGCCTTTAGACAGTATTGTGTTACATCTACAGGAGCAGCAGATTATGAATGCTCCATAAATATATTAATGTTATTGAATTTAGGTACATGCGTACCTGACATTGATTTATCCACATTTAATAATAGCAGGTGTGGTTTTGTGTGTGTGTGTGTGTGTGCCTGTTTATGTGATGACATGTGCATGTTTTTCTTGGTACTCAACAACCTTCTTTATGTTTCTGAAATTCAATATTCATGCAAAGGTAGTATTTCTCTATACATTATTCAGTATGCCAGAAAGCACATATCAAAGCAATTATATGACCATCTCTGTTTTGAATGATATGCTTTTAGAAAAAATGGCCTTTAGAAAAAATGTAGTAAGCACTTAACAGCCCAGATTGCAAAACAACTTTGTCTCTATCCATCACTGTTAAGTCAGATGTTACAGCATTTGCAAACATTTTCTCTTCATGGTTATTTTCAGACATTCTACTATGTCTTTTTGGCCTTGCTAATTATGCTCCACCCCCAACTCTCTGTGTCTGATCATCTGACAATATTGTCTGTTTGTTTTGCTTGAAAGGCACATGCTGCTGAAGATGATGGCAAAGATTCCCTGGATTTTTACAGCCTAAAGCTCTGTATGATTCAAAACAGAGGACAGAACAGAATTTATTTTTAAGTTGTGATTTGTATGAATTTTTTGAGTTCAGTCTCATATGTTGCATCTAGTAGGTTTAGCTAGTAGGGACCTTTCTAGCTCGGGATGATTGACAGTCAATCCAGCAGTAATCAATTGTTTCTTCTCTGCCTCTGATTTTGAAGAGGGCCACACCTCTTTGCTTAAGAATATTCCCCCTACTTCCTTTTAGTTTGCTGGCAGCTGTGCTGTTACTGTGCAATCAGAGAAGTCTGTAGGAGGCAGGTTGTGAGTCTGTTGAGGCCTGCTCCCGAAAGCCATACTTTTTGTACAGTATGCTGTTTGATCTATTCAATTGTGAGTAAATGGAATTTTTATTCTTTCTCTTACCACTGTAGCAGAATGGATTATTGAGACTGTAAGTGCCAGTTGATAAGACAATAAGGCATAGTCTGGTTTGGAAGACTTAAAACTAATTCTGTTCTGTAGATTCCTGTACTTCTACTGTGTAGCTATAATTTCTTTAAGCCCCAAAATGAAAACTCAGCAATAGAATTTTCTAAAATTCTCAGATTTCTTCATATCCAGAGACTGATTTTTTTCTGCTTCTTAGAATGCATATTGGAACAGTGCTATGATATCTCCTATCTTGCTTCCATATCACACGTGCTATTGCTACTATAGCTTGAAGCTTGAATATGTTATGTTTTGGACTGTACGTTCCAACACAAAGTCCCATTGAACCACATTGTTATGGTTTGGAAACCTCAATAAAAAACAATTGTGGATAGAGTTAACTGGATACAGGGAGTTTAGGCAAGGTCAGTCTATCACGAGACTGCCTGCAGGTCCACCACAAGACTCTGAGGCAGTCAGTCAGTCTCTGTTTGTCTTTCCCTCACAAGTGTGAAGGTCTGTCCAGCAGCAGGCAGTTACTCAGCTGCTGTGTTGCTGTCAAGGTATGTTGATGTTAAAGTAAAAACCTGTTGCTGTTCATGGAGGCGTCTGTGAGTGAGTTATTTGGAAGAAACCTATTTTAAAAACTCTGCTAATTGGTGTTCCCAGCCACACTCATCATCCTAACACAAATTTTGGAATCTTTTATTTTATTAAATTCCACCATTTTACCACCTGTGAGCAGAGAAATAAAAACTAGGCAATTCTAAGGGGAAAAGTCCCTGCTTAAACCCTGGTTAAGTGACAGGCATTATATATCAGAACAAGGAACAGTGTGCTATGTCGATCTTCCTCCGATATGGTCTGAAGCAGAGCTTTCTAAACTGTCATTTTCCTGTGGAATGCATTATTTTATCCTTTACAATATCAAACTACAGTGAAAAAGGCAAGGTTCCCTGATGATTTTTCTGCTTCCATTTATCAAGGCAGCTGAGTGCACACAGAAGTGTTCTGAGCAGAACCATAATGCATGTGTTATTCCATTTAATTCCTGGCTTCCATATTTCAAGATTAGTTTAGCAATAAAAATGTCAAATATACACCTAATTGTATCATAATAAATACAGCATTGGGATAGACATGCTATATAAATTCAGAATGAGCCATTAGTTATATGAAAGCTATGACTACCAATGAATAATTTGCTGTAGACTAGGGAGCACTGACTTTCCAAAAAGAACAATTTTAATGGTGTTATAATAAGATTAGACCAGGATTGCTTTGCTTTTGTACAGTTTTTTTGTAACTCCAGATTGGAAGGAAATATGTAACTGTTTTCTCTCTCTCTCTCTCTCTCTCTCTCTCTCTCTCTCTCTCTCTCTCTCTCTCTCTCTCTCTCTCTCTCTCTCTCTCTCTCTGTCCCACACTTGAAACTTTTCTATGTCTTTTTACAGTAAACCACCAGATTTCCTTTAAACCTCTGACCTTGCAAGTATAGCAAAAAAAAGGAACAGATACATCCAACAGTGAGAAGGGTGCAAAAGAGAGAAAGAGAAAGATGTGGAAAATAAATGTGTAGATTTATTTCTTTGTACCAACTTCTTATAGAAATGAAGTTAGTACAAACATAGGAAAAGTTAAAGATCTGCAGGCTTGCCCCTAAGGCAGGCTTTGGCCAAAGCATGCAGAGTTTGAGGTTTTTAATAGAAGACCTGAGAATAAATCTACATATTTATAATCTACATCCTGAGATTGGTTCTTTCTTTTGCACCCCTAACAACATAAAAACAGGACTATAGCTAAGGTGGGGTATTTGGGACTTTTGGCACCAGGGAAACAAAATTTAGGGGGCATTGAAATATGGAGATGTATCTGAAGGTAGTAGCTGTTTGAAAAATAAATAATAAACACACACACACTCGGCCGTACTCATTTTTTCTCTCTCCTTTTAAACCTAAACCTTTTCCATTTCATCTCCTTTTTAGGCAGCTTATCTCAGTGCCTCAAAACATAGAGGGTAGAATATTGTACCACTTGTTTCAGAAGGCCAAATAGCTAGCTAGCTGAGATGGCACTGCTTGCCTTGGTAGATGACCTACACACAAAAATGGATAGGGGATCTGTGTCCATTTTGGTCTTACTGGACTGTTCATCTGCATTTGACACTATTGACCGCAGCATCCTCCTGACTTGTCTCTCTGAGATGTGACTTGGGGGCACTGTCTTACACTGGCTTCAGTCCTTGCAGGAGAGAATGCAGAAAGTGGTATTAGGGGACTCACGTTCAACACCACGGCCACTAACCTGTGGGGTCCCTCAGGGTTCTGTTCTGTCTCCTACGTTATTTAACATTTATATGAAACCTCTTGGGAAAATTATCTGGAGTCTTGGTGTTAAGTGTCACCAGTATGCCAATGACACTCAACTTTACCTCTCATCATCTCTGGATTCCAAGGAAGCTATTTCAACTTTAGAACAGTGTTTAGGTTCAGTAATGAACTGGACGAGGAGGAGCAAACTGAAACTAAATGCAGATAAAACAGAGGTGTTTCTGGTCAGTCAAAAGGGAGATCAACAGATAGAGATGCAATCTATACTGGATGGGATTAACCTCCCCAATTGAAAAAAGAGGTACATGGCTTAGGGGTGCTCCTGGACTCATCCTTGAGCCTAGATGCCCAGGTCACAGCTGTGGCCAGGAGTGCATTTGCACAATTAAAACTAGTATGGCAGTTACGCCCATTTCTTGAGAAGCCTGCTCTGGCCACTGTGACATATGCCCTAGTGATGTCCTGGCTGGACTACTGTAATGTCCCAAAATGCAGCAACTAAATTACTGACTGGGGCGGGTTACAGACATCACATTATCATTGGCTGCCAATCAGCTATTGGGCACAATTCAAAGTGCTGACCTTAACCAACAAATCACTATATGACCTGGGTCCTAGCTACCTCAAAATCGAATTTCACAATATGAACCAACTCAGGTGTTAAGGTCATCAGGAGAGGCCTTTCTCTCCATCCCCTCACCCTCACAGGTACAGCTTGTTAGGTGGACAATGGCCTGATTAGGCTTGTGGGTGAACAATGGCCTGAATAGGCTCGTCCACCTAAGGAGACTATTCAGGCCATTGTCCAACCTATGAGCCTATTCAGACCAGGGTGATGTGAAATCAAGGTGAACTATAAATTGGAGGACTCGCCACTATCCTCAAACTGACAAAGCTGCTTGGATGAGTAGCAAAACATTTTGATCTCACAAGAAAAGAACCCCAGTTGCCATGACTCAACTTCCAGATAATTTCACCTGGATGACTGGGAATCTTCACAGTCATTCTGAAGGTCTTGCATTCCTGACATATTTACTTCTTTTGAAAATCTCTGAAAATGTACTTGAAAACATATTTATTCTGAAAATGTATTTACTCTGAAAATCTCATTTTACACCCTACTTCCAAATTAGCAACCTCCATCTGACATATATTTGCTCTTGTTTTTTTGTCATCAGTTAAAAAGTAAAGAAGTTTAGTGTGGCAGTAAAAATTGTACGTCCATGATATCTACTAGTGAACACTCTCCAGGTACCATATATATTCGAATATAAGCCTAGTTTTTTTCCAGCCCTAATTTTGGGCTGAAAAAGGGGGGTCCTCAGCTTGTATTCAGGTCAATACTTTTAGCCACTGAGGCAAGTTGGGTCGGTGGCTAAAAGTCATTTTAAACATTGTGTGCCACTTCTCCTGACTCCCCCCATGTTTAAAATGACTTTTTAAAAAGTCATTTTAAAACAATGTTTAAAATGACTTTTAGCCACCAACTCAAGCACTTGCCTCGGTGGCTAAAAATCGTTTTAAACATCACACACACACACAGCTCACAAAGGAGGAGTTGCCAGGCCCTGCTGCATTTCCTACCCTAGGCTTATACTTGAGTCAATAAATTTTCCCAGTTTTTTGGGTTTAAATACTTATACTCGAGTATATACAGTAGATCCCTAATCATTTAGCACTTATGTCTTGTTTAGCATAGACATTTACCCTGCAATAGAAAATATCTTCTGCATGCCAGTCATTGATTACAAAACACTTACAACAGTTACTGCTAAGTTTGCTTAACATAAAAACATAAGAACAGCCTTCTGTGGCTCTCATCAGCTGAATATTTTTAAAGCAATTACAGAGTTAATTTCTAACAAAACAGCAGACATCTGGTCTGCTCTGAACAAAACATCCTAGATTCTGCCAGTCCCTAAAACACACCACCTACTTCATTAGCCCTCATTAGAAGGTGACCCAAATCTCAGCTGTTGCCTTGAAAAAAAAAATAAGCTGGAGGTGACCACAAATGGAGCACAGAAATGACAAGATTATGCCTTTCATTATGATGTTTTGTCATGTCATTTCCAAAACAATATATATTATCTTCGGAGTAAGAGGGATAAAAAGGGACACTGATGAGGCTGCCATATTACTCTGCCTCAACACAACCAAAAAAGGCTTGTTGCACCATTGAGATTTGTAAGAGTTATTTTCAGAGGAGCTTTTGTGGATTACACATACACAACCATTCCCAGATATACTCTTTGCATCTGAGCAAAGGATTCGAGCCACACACAGCTTTGGTCTTTTCTTTCTTCTTTCATCCACAGCTGAACATCATTTTGGATTATTTTTGAATTCAAAAATGGCTCCTAATTGCTTCTATCTATGCAATGTTGACTTCAATGTAAGCTTCAGCAGCACTTCCACTGTCCATGAAAAGTTATCATTCCTCTGTCACCTTCCACCACTGCCCAGTATCTGCCCTTCAGGAGGTTCTCTGTCCCATCACCACTGGAATCTCTTTCTGCTGATATCTTGAGTCTCAACCCTGAAAGTTTCAGCGTGGCTGACCCTGCTAGGAATCTACATTTGTAACCACATTGGTGTCAGTTTCTCATTCTCTATAGGCAAAGGATTCTTGCCTAGTTAATCTGTATGAAGAATATACAGAAAAAGCCAGACTAGATTCAGATGAGCAAGAGAGATTTTTTTTTGAAGAATCGTAATAATTTAAGATCTGCAGATGATACCATGTTATGGGCAGAAAACAACAATGACTTGAAACAACCTTTAGTAAAGGTGAAAGACACAAGGGCAAAAGCAGGACTACAGCTGTGTTGGGCACATCACGAGATTCCCTGGAAAAGACAGTAACTCCTGGGAAGGTTGAAAGCAGCAGGAAAAGAGGAAAACCAAACACAAGATGGATCGCAAAGGAATCCACAGGTTCCCGGTGTTTTGAGTTTACAGGACAACTGTTGAAGACAGTACTTTTTGGTGATTTCTCATTAATAGAGTCACCATTAGAGATGGGCACAAACCAGAAAACCCATGGTTCGGGTTTGTCTGGTTTGGGCCCACCCTTGGTTCAGTTTGGGTTCAGGTTCGAATGAATTATTTTAAAAAATTGTTCAAACCCGAACTGGTTCGGTGGTGGTGATGGGAGCCGTGATCCTGCTTCCTTGTGTGGAGGCGAGACCGTGGCCCTATCCTGACCAGCCTCTGTCGCGAGTGGATGACAGCTGGGCTGGCTGCCATGCAACCCCGGCAGAGATCGCTGGAGAGGGGGCTGCGATCCAGCCTCTGAGTGTGGAGCCAAGACTGCGGCTCCTTCTTGGCCACCCTCCGCTGCGTATGCACGACAGAGGGGCCGGCTGTTATGCACCACGGCAGAGATACTGGAGAGGGGGCTGCGATCCCACCTCCACATGCGGAGGTGAGATCACGGCTCCCTCTCGGCCACCCTCTGCCGCACGTGCATGACAGCCGGGCGGGCTATCATCCACCCACGGGGAAGATCCCTTCAGAGGGAGCCCCGGTCCTGCCTCCGTGTGTGGAGGTGAGAACAGGGCTCTCTATAGACAGTCCTCCCCATGGGCAATGACAGCCAGGCTGTCATCACCACCGGGGAAGAATGAAGCGAACCTCACCAAACCATTTTTTCCGGTTCGGTTAGGTTCGTTCTTAAATTACTCTGGGGCTCATTATTTGTTTCATTACCTAATGAAACAAATAACGAATAATGGAATGAAAAAAAATTGTTTCGTGCCCATCTCTAGTCACCATAATTCAGAGGTGACTCGATGGCACATAACAATAATTATCATAGCAAAGTTGCTTGGAAGAACAAGATATGTGTTGAAATGACAACTGAAAACTCGTTTTGTTCCATTGCATCATTCGGATATGCAAATGATGGTTGCTTAAAATATGTGAAACTGGATGGTGTGTGTGTTTGTGTGTGGGGAGGGGAGAAAAAGAGGAAAGAGGGGGAAGGAAAGAGGGGATAGAGCATTTGATTATAGAATTCCATTCATTTTCGCTATGACAATAATAAGTACAGAAAGGTTTGGGGGAGTTTTGACAGCTATAAGATCTAAACAATCAGCTCCTTCAATTGACTGCATAGAACAGCCCCCACATGGTTATGTTTCACTGATAGTGGTTCATTGCGAATAATTGGGTGCTCAAATATATAGAGCTATATTTTAGAGGGTGTGTGGATAAAAATACATAGATCAGCTACATGAAAGAAAGTACATGGGGATTATTACCAATTATCTCCATACATGTTCACACCAGATGGGGGTGGGTGGGATCAAGACAGTCAGATAGTTATGGGTAGCTGCCAGTTTGTACCCAGTATGATTTGGATGCAAATATTCCCTAATGTTCATGATTGTAGTCTGGGAAAAGATAGTGATTAATAGCATCAGCTTTGTCCTGAGAGATGTGGCCCTTCAGGTAGCCAAAACTCTGATTAGTTTTTAAGGCGACTCCAGAATTTTGGGTCAGATCTAGAAATGTAGTTGGAATACCAAGTCTTAAGCCTAGAAAAAGTGGTTTTATAGGCTGCAAGTCCAAGATTCCTGCAGGAAATAGATGTGGTAGCTGGCAGTTAAATGGGAGTACTAGTCAAAGGAAATAAAGCAAAGCAAAAGCAAAGTGTTCTGCTTATATACTGCCCCAGGTAGTCTCTGGACGGTTTACATTTTTTTTAATTACAGTGTGCAGGCTACACATCCCCCCCCAGCAAGCTGGGTACTCATTTTACCGACCTCAGAAGGATGGAAGGCTGAGTGAACCTTAACTTTGGGCTCAGTCAGTCCCATCGTTCCTTAGGGAATGTGGTGTATCCAACTGGCTTATCGTCAACACTCATTTGTGCCCCAGTTTCTTCTTTCATAAACAAAGATACTGGGTCAGTTTGCAGTGGAATAATTTACAATCTCTTTAGGCCAAAACTTGACTGCCTGTGTTGATCAGGATTTCATTTTCATCTATTTGCTGGATGATTAACGTTCTGCTGCATAATACATCAAGTGTATATAGAATACAGTATATTTTTAAATCAGCTCTTTGTTTTGAGATCTCCACCCGTTTTCAAGTTATGGAATGTTTTCATAAGTCATGTATTTTGTGACAGCTGCAGAACAAAAGCTATACATCTGACTTTGGTACTGTTGTTCAATAAAGATGTGGGGCCTAAAGGCCAACATCCATGTAATTCTGATGTTCTTTTTCTTGTGGGTGTTTTTCTGGACCTGGCTCTTTCTTGGGATTTCTAGATTGCAGCTGTGCTTTTATTCAGCTTAGATTTATCACCCAACTTTGTCCCTATCTAGATGAGAACTGCTACCTAGATGAGCCCTCCCTCAGGACATAGGTGCAAGCACAGGTTATAGAAGACAAGGTATGCAGCATGAGTGGGACCAGGTATCTAATGGAACAGACCTGTGGTTGTAATAGATAACATGAAGCATTCCTGACCAGCTGGTTTTAGCATGGGTGTTGATGCCCTCCAGAAATTCAAGCTGTGTAGACTCCAGCTACAGAGAGTCTTGAGAGTCCCCTGGAGGGGAGTCTTGAGAGTCCCCTGGACTGCAAAGAGATCAGACCTATCCATTCTGAAAGAAATCAACCCCAAATGTTCACTGGAAGGACAGATTTTGAAGCTGAGGCTCCAGTACTTTGGCCACCTCATGAGAAGAGAGGACTCCTTGGAAAAGTCCCTGATGCTGGGAAAAATCAAAGGCAAAAGGAAAAGAGGACGACAGAGAATGAGATGGTTGGACGGTGTCATCAATGCAGCCAAAATGAATTTGTCAAATCTCCGGGAGGCAGTGGAGGATAGGAAGGCCTGGCGAGCTCTGGTCCATGGGGTCACGAAGAGTCGGACACGACTGAACGTCTGAACAACAACAGACTCCAGCACCACACTTGAGTTCAGTTCAGCTTGCTTAAGAACAGAGATTGTTAAGCTCTGGTATGAGTGTCATATCAGTAGAATCTTAATTCTGTCCTTCGTACCCATCTCTAGGCATATACACTTAGGCTCAGCTAAGCACCTAAGGCAAAGAGTCATGAAATGGGACAGAAAAGAAAAACATAAAAGCAGCTCCACCACCCTCACCTAGTTCCTGTCTTCTGTTGCACAGATAACTTGAATGCATGAAACTGAGTAAGATTTAATGGTGCAGTTGCATCCTGCCAGGTCTCTGTAACAAAGGCTAGGTCAACAGGTTCATTCAGCACCAAGACCTGGATGGCCCTTGTTTTTCCATTGATTGACTTGGCATTTAGCTTCAGTGTTTTCAGCCCAAGAGACCTAATGCCAAAGTTATCCAGACAATTTGAACTGGAGTTCACCTAGGGGTTTAACAATACACACAGCTTTCTTTCCTCTTGCATTGTTCCATAGCTGCTGCCCCCCATTACTCCTTAATAACTTTCTTCTTATGACACATCTTTCTCCCAGGAAACAGCCCCTCTAAATTATATCAGTTTTTTATATGTGTAGAAGCAAACAAGCAAGCAAGCTGCAGCAACTGCTGGATTTAACAAGCTTGCATAATAATTATTCAGTAAGGGTTCACAACAAACAAAAATGAATTCCTACTGGCTGTTTTAACAGTCCAAAATCACAAGGCTTCTGGGTGGAACAGCATTTTGATAAAAGTAGGATGTTCCACTGAATGCTAGTGTTCTTCAATATTATATTCTCATGTAACTCTAAGCATGATGCAAAGTGCACACTTATTGCACTTTGAGTGATGGTAAGTTATGTGTAGAGGCACTGCCTATGGCATGGTAAATACCTATAAATATTTATGGTGGGAAGGAGACACAAATAGGCCTTATAGGGCAACCAAGCTATTCTCAGGCCAAACCTCTTCCTTCCAAATATTCCTCAAACTGTATTAAGGTTTCATTTTTTTCTTCAAGTTTCTTCTCATAATCTCTGCCTTGCTATGGAGATATTGGAAACTATTGGAAAGGAAGCAGGGTGAGTGGGTTTGAAATATACATTAATGCACAAAAGCAGCAGTGAGGTAGGGTGTACAAGAAAATTAAGACAAGAAAGATTTTTTTCTCTCTCTCTAGTTTTTGCAACTTGATGGAAATGTCTCTGCCAAAAACAAGTGTACTCCATTACCAAGGCAAAATCCATAAACAGCAAGTATGAAAAGTCTAACTGAATAATGATGATGATGATGATGATGACGACGACAACGACAACAACAACAACAACAACAAGCACACATAAACAGGCAGTTTTAAAGTGTCCATCTAATTAGGCTGTAGACACCGTAGTTTTGCATAGTTTGCAGTAAGTTTTGAAAAGCCATTTTAGCAAATACTAAATTATGATCAAGGCTGATGAAAATATCTGTCGCTAGTAATTAGATATGTACAGGTGCTTTAAGACCTTTGGGATAATAAAATAAGGAGCACACTTTGGTTTTTGCTTTTACATGTGTTCCCCAGGGTGTGGTTTATCATCCTCCTACATGAGAATGAAGCAAGTGAGGATTTACAGTAGTAGCACAGAAACGTTTTCATCATCCCCAACTGAAGCATGGGTAGATGCAAGAGAAACTCTTGCACATTCACTTCCAGCAGGGACACTCAAGAAGGGAAGCTAATGTGGCACAAATGCCCAGATTACTGTAGCATTTCTCTCACTTCTTTGTTGCTTAGCTCTCTGGAGTAATAACATAGTTTTCATGAATTCCCCTCTGATGCTAGAAACTCTGCCCTTTTACTTTGGCTTCCCAGATCCCTCAGATTGCAAGAGCTATTAAACCATCTTCAGTTATTCACCTCAATAAGCTTTTGGTAGGACTAAATGCCAAATGCACCAACAGTCTCTCTATGTTTCTAATACCTGTCCCACATAGAATCTTATTTGGTATAAATATTTTTTTGTTGTTCATTCTGAGCTTGCCGCTTTGCTGCTTGGATGAGAATCAAAACACTTCGATCTCAAATCCAGTTGCCTTGACTCACCTTCCAGATAGCCTCATCTGGATGACTGAGAATCTTCACAGACATATTTTTCTCTCAGGGAGATATACATTATTTTCCTGTGTATAAGACTATATGTTTGAGGGTCATCTTATACACAGAAGTAAGCCAAAGAGAGAATCGCAAACCTGTAATTTTTGGTTGGAAAAATGGGGGTCTTCTTATACATACATGGAGGCATCTTATAGATGGGAAAATATGGTAACTTTGTGTTTCATGCAACACCAGTAGCAGGTCATTTGGACAGTTATTGCATATTAAAATGGTTTACACAGGTTCATCACTTGTTGTTCCAAAAGAGTTATTCTTTACTGCCTTTCATAACTATTATAAAGCTGGTCAATTAACATTTAAATCACTCATTAGAAGTAATTTATTAACGTTGCCTTGAATGATATTGAAGATGCTAATTGGTAAAAAAAATGGCACAATTTAGCAGTTGAAGTCCAGAATACAGTCCTAAGCCAATACTGTAAGTTTTGTTTTATGTAGCATGTTCTATAATCAGTAGCATAACTTCTCACAGCACACATACCCTATCAATAGTGTTCAAATATTTAACAGTCTGTCAGAGAGATGAAGGAGAACAGTTGTTGACAAATTTCCATGAATATTGCCTCAAGCCACAGAGCAATGGGTTCCAATTGCCCAACAGTAGATTTAGGTTATAGATTTGGTGGGAGAATTACTGGTAGTTGTAAGTGGAAGAAGCAAGCTATTTAGGGTGGCTACAAACCTTTTCTTTTGGCAGTTTTAAGCATTCCTTCAATAACAATTCAAGAATTTGATCTGGAAAAGTATTTGCTCTTGATAGGCTACAGCTGCCATTTCAATTTGCAGTTCTACAATGGCACAGGTTTTTCTAGCTAGAATTTGTTCCTGTGGAATTTGAATGCATATCTTACATAATTTGCTTCATCATTTTGCCTACCACTAGAGTTGAGCATTTTAGAAGAACCCAGTTGATATTAGCATATATTTTCTTCTTCGATATTTACTTGGGTGCATCATGATTGAAGGGGCTTGAAGGTAGCAAAGTTGTAGATGGGAAGCATTCCATCACTGCCAATCCTATGTGCGGGATTCAAGGCATGATGGTCCAAAAAAGGAACTTTCTGCATCTCTGAGTATAACCACAAATATTTTCAGTAAAATATTCCTGAAATCTTTAAAAAATATGAAACTGACCTAATTATTAAAGCTTTTGTACCAGTGCTGTTCTGATGGACAGTACAGTCGACCCTCATATAACAAACTGTTTGTATACATAAAATCTGTACAACATAAAAAATTCTGGAGATTGGGGAAATTTGCTTAACAGAATCGCTAATGGGGTGAATCCATATAACATAAAAATGGCTGCAATTAGGGATTACTCTGTTTCAATGCATTCCTATGGGAAATTTGTATAAAGGAAAATTTGCTAAACAGAATTGCATTTGGAAGGAATTAATTCCTTTATAAAAGGTACCACTGTATTCTCTATCTGATACAAACTTGTTTTATTCATTTATATTTATTTGTTTCTGCATTTGTATACTGCAGCCAATTTATTGATTATTTGATTACTTTTTGGGGTAAAGATGCCTACCTTTTGACCAAAAAGGGGGAATTTCCTAAGACATGGAGTGATATAAAAGGGGGACTCATCTTTGATCAACATGCCTTGTAAAGTGTGTTGCTGCATGTGCAGTAGAAGGACTGTTTTGCTTATGTTACAGCAAATTTTCTTTCCCATTTAAATAAGTAAACATACCTTGCCATGATATATGCTTTTTCCTTTTCTTTTTTAAACATTCAAGAACCAAAAATTTCATTACTGGTTGAGACAGTTCCATCAAATGTCAATTGCTATAAAGGTAAAACTGGAAAATTGCAATCTGCTCCTAATAAATTGCCATATGGAAATGCATATGTATTAACGGAAGCCCTTTTCCATAAAGGCTCTGGCATCAATCTTCTGAAAATTATGTTTCCATGTGGATGAAAAGAAGCAAATGTTTTTCTTCCCATGTCGACTGGAAACACTGGCTACAATCCAGTAAATCATATCACTAGCTGGTATCACTTGCATACCCTCCACCAACAGCCTGTGGACATTTGTTTCCTGAAACAGCAGCCCACTATTCAAAAAAGCATACCATGCTTGGCACCAAGGAAAATCAAGAAGACGTTTTTCAATTCATGATACAACAAGGGCAAGTTCCCATCCTAATTTGCCAAATAAAGTGTCTGAAACAATGTGCTAATTTGATTCTTAAAAACAACAACAACAACAACAAAACTCCAGTTTAAGAATGTGCTTCTATACCCACAATTCAAAAAGCCCGGAAATGACCCGATATCGCTGCAAGATATCACATGCATGTTGCCAGCAAGAAAAATGATGCCAAGCTTTATATAGCAAAGGGCAACCTGAATGTTGACAGCATCAGTGGCAGGAGTCAAGAGAGTCTATATGATGTCATGTTCTACTCACTGCTATTCACAAACTAATACAACACAATGGAAAATCCTTTCTTCATCAGTTATCATCTTCTCACTCAAACACAAAACAATTGCCAAGGTTGTTTTTCAGCAAGTGAGAGCAGAAGAAGGTATAATAAATATTATCCTCTTCCCACATCCTGGATTCTTTCCATTTTTAAAAAAGATAGCTGGGACTAACAATTCTCTTTCAAGATAAGCAAGTTTGATTTTGTTCAGTGTAAGTTAGTATCTCGGATAACGAATGCCTCTGATAATAAATGTTTCAGGTAGCAAATGGAAATTTCAGGGTATAATGCTGCCTCAAATAACGAATGTTTCATTATGGGTTTTGCTGAGAATCCTCCTGTTTTTTTCTCTGTGTTTAGTGGGAACAATCAGGGTTTTTTTCTTTTTGGAGCTTGGTTTTATTGATCTTTGAACTGCTTTCCATTGCATTTTTGGCATGAAAAGGCCAGGGTAGTATTGCTGTATTCTTTTGTCCATGTTTGCATTGCACTGGGGGGGGGATATTCTGGCACTGCAAGCCTTTAAAGTGCACTTTAAAGTGGTCTAAAAAACCAGCTTTTTGCATTTTTTCAGACCTCCAGAATGGATTAATCAGTTTTGGATAACAAATTGCCTTGGAAAAAAAATTAAATTCGTTATCAAAGGTACCACTGTATTTGATTTGTTTTACACCTGGAGATAGAAAAGTTCACCATTGTCTGAAATGAGGAGGGGAAACAGTTTTATTTGAAAAGATGATAATTCAAAAACTGTTTGTCCTTCAAATATTGCCCACCACCACCAATTTGGGACTGAGCAAGAGCAAATGCCATTGTACAATAGGATAGTAAGGCTGCACCTGTAGTATTGTGTACAATTGTGAGCACCACATCTCAAAAAAGACATAGTGGAACTGGAAAAAGGTTCATCCACTAGGTGACATCCACTTAAATTGAGGGTAGGGAGAGTGAGAACAGACAAAAGAAAATATTTTTTTACTCAGCATGTTGTTAGTCTGTTGAACTCCCTGCCACAGGCTGTGGTGATGACATCTGGCCTGGATGCCTTCAAAACGGGATTGGACAGATTCCTGGAGGAAAATTCCATCATAGGTTACAAACCATGATGGAGATGTGTAATCTCCAGACTTAAAACCGGGGTACTTCAAGGGCCAGATGCAGGGGAGTGGTATTAGGAGACAGATATCTAGTCTTGTGTGCTCCCAGAAGCATTTGGCGGGGCCACTGTGAGATACAGGAAGCTGGACTAGATGGGCCTTTGGCCTGATCCAGCATGTCTCTTCTTATGTTATTATGTTCTTAAGTTCTTAAATGGTCTACAACATTTGTGCTAAGTATGGTGCTGATCCAATATCAAGTTTTAAAATTATAATTTCTTGTTTGTGGCAAACTGAGTTGGTTTATGGAACACTGAACTGGGATATTGCACAATATAATAACTGGCTGAACAAAATATTAAAGTTCAATAAAACAAATTACTTTGTGACTGAAGCAACAATAACCACAGTGACAATCTAGCTGCTGAAAAACAATGAATAACATAACAATTACTTTTAAAAAGTAATGTATCAAGCTCTGGAGTCAATAGTCTAATGCACCATCATACGAGTTGGTGCTACCAACACATGACATGAGAGTGTTCCTGCCCTTGTCAAGTCTTAAAATACATATTTTTGTCAAATCTTATAATTTCTTGATCTATTTAAGACCACTGCTATGAAGCCTGAAATTCTTGTCAAGGTTGCCAGCCAATTGTGAGAAAAAACATGTGGCTTACAAGAAACTGGGCCTTTTTAGTGGTGGCACCTCATACATTAAGTATTTTTTATTTATTTATTTATTTATTTATTTATTTATTTATTTATTTATTGTATTTCTACCCCGCCCATCTTCCCGCAGGAACTCTGGGCGGCTTACAATAGGCTGACACGTTCAGCTAATATACAAATCAATGAATAAAGACAAATTAGACAAATATAACAGACATGATAAAAAGGCACCCTTGTCATAAAAGCGTATGAGGCTCAACAGCAATTGCCTCACTAACTAGGCTTAAAAATACAGATGGCGGGAGGAGAGGGGAAAAAAACTAAAAAAGGTCACCAAAGGCCTCGTGGAAAAGCAAGGTTTTCAGCACTCTCCTAAAGGCCAGCAGGGACTCTGCAGAGCACACTTCACTGGGTAGGCTGTTCCGCAGAGAGAGACCAGCCACCGAGAAGGCCTGGTTTCAGGTGGTAGTTTTCCGGACCTCCCTGGGGTGACAACCTGCAGCGAGTGCGCCCACGACTGCCAAACTAGTTGGGCTGAGGTTGATCGCTGGGAGATCCGCTCTGCCAGGTAGTCCGGGCCCAAGCCATGGAGGATTTTATAAACTAAAACCAGGACCTTGAATCTCATCCGGGATGCAATGGGCAACCAATGCAGGCGGGCCAGGACTGGGGTGATGTGGTCATAATGATGCACACCCACCACCAGCTTGGCTGCCGCATTTTCTACCCGCTGCAGATGACGGAGGAGAGTCAAGGGCAACCCCATGTAGAGAGCGTTGCAGTACACCAACCTCGAGATCACCAGCGCTTGCACTACAGTTCTCAGGGAGTCGTCATCCAGATATGGGAGAATCTGGGCAATTTGGCGCAGATGGTAAAAAGCGGTTTGGGTCACAGCAGCTACCTGGGCATCCAAGGACAGTGCTGGATCCAGAACCATGCCCAGATTCCGAACCCTGACCACCAGTTGGAGGGAAACACCTTCCAAACAGGGGAGAGGGCCTCCATATGCAGACGGAGAGCTCCTGAAGAACATCACCTCGGTCTTCTCGGGTTTGAGTTTGAGCCTGTTGGCCCTGGTCCATGACATGACTGCCTCCAAGCACTGGTTGAGAGTCTGGAGAGCTTGGAGAGCATTGCATGACATATATAAATGCTAGGTAAAGACAGCTTATTCGGCCAGACATTTTAATAATGGTTTGTAGCTATATAATAGTTCTTCTCTTTCTAGCACTTCATTATCTAGTTGTGGGCTATACATAGCTTTAGAATAATGCAGTTTTGTTTTTGTCTTTTTAACACTTTAATCCTGAGTTTGTGGATTTACAGCATGCAGAATATTTTGTTTTAATCACTGTTTCCTTATTCATATTTTATATTTTTAATTTTTTTGTATGCAAAGATACTGCACTCTGATTACTGAGTGTGATAAATTAATAAAGCTTCAATAAACAAATGGATGAGTAAACATTGCAGCAACTTTATGGCCAAATGAATTACATCTGATGGACTATGTTAATTTTATAACATAGAATTAATCTTTTGGGGTTTTTTTATCTACAGTTTCAACAATGATCATGCCTATTGTGTTTTATGAACATGTAATGTATCTCAACTAGGTTATGCTTACACACAAAGAGTAGCAGTAGATGGATAAACACTTTTGTTTTTCCACTTCTGAAGCTGTGGCAGTGAGAACATTTATTTGTTTATTTATTTATTTGTTGTACTTATAGCCCATCTGTCTTCCAAAATGGAACTCTGGGCGGCTAACAATAAAAACAAAGCAATAGAAAGGAAAACAAAAGTAAAAAGAAAAATCCCAATAAAATCCCAATAAAAACGATGAGGGACGATACCCTCCAAAAAGATGGCATGGGTGGCAAAGAGGAAAGAAGGAAAAAAGTTAAATCAGAAGGTCGCCAAATGCCTCCTTAAAAAGGTGTGTTTTCAATGCCTTTTTGAAGGCAGTTAAGGACTGTGCAAGGCGCAACTCACTGAGAATATGGTTCCACAGCACGGGGCCCACCACAGAGAAGGTGCGGTTACGCGTGAGTGATTTCCACGCCTCCCTGGGTGTGGCCACCCTACGTGAATGCACCTGCGCCATTCTCGTGGGCCTGTTCCCAGTTTATCTCTGAGAGATAAGCTCCGACAGGTACGCTGGTGCCAAGCCATGGAGGGTTTTGAAAATCAAAACCAAGACCTTGAACCTTATCCAGAGGACAATAGCCAATGCAGGCGGGCCAGAACTGGGGTGATGTGCTGAAATCTACAAGCACCCACCACCAGTCTGGCTACCACATTCTGCACTTGCTGGAGCCTCTGGACAATGGTCAAGGGCAGCCCCACATAGAGGGCATTGCAATAGTCGATCCTCGAAATCACGAGGGCCTGCATGACTGTCCTCAGGGAGGACTCATCAAGGTACATTCGGATCTGGGTGATCCTGCAGAGGTGGAAAGAAGTGGCCCTGGAGACTGCCATCACCTGGGCTTCCAGGGAGAGGGCTGAATCCAGGACCACGCCCAGATTCCTGGCCCTGTCCGTAGGCTGGAGGGATACCCCCCAGTCTAGGGAGGGGGCCATTGTACCCAGATGAGAGTGCCCCGAAGAACAGTACCTCGGTCTTCTCCAGATTCAGTTTGAGCCGGTTCATCCTGGTCCATTCCAGGACCGCCTCCAGGCACAGGTTGATGGAGCGTACTGCCTCCTCTGCAGCAGAAGAAAAGGAGAGATAGAGTTGCATGTCATCAGCGTACTAATGGCAACGAACTCCAAATCTCCTGATGACCTCTGCCAGCAGCCTCATATAAACATTGAACAGCATGGGTGAGATTGCCGACCCCTGGGGCACCGCACAAGGGAGAGTCCAAGGAGCCAACAAATCATCGCCTAGCTGAACCCGCTGAGACCGGCCGCCAAGAAAGGAACGGAGCCAGCTCAAGGCAAGGGCCCCAATTCCAGCCTCAGCAAGCCAGACCAGCAGGTTACCATGGTTGACAGTATCAAAGGCAGCTGACAAATCACGAAGTACCAACAGGGTGGAACACCCCCTGTCAGCCTCCCTGAGGAGGTCATCCTGCAGAGCGACCAGGCCAGTCTCGGTCCACCAAAACAGCCTGAACCCAGACTGGAAGGGATCCAGGATACGATTTTCCTCCAGGTATGACTGATGCCGGACGGCAGCCACTCTTTCAACAACCTTGCCCAGGAAGGGAACAATGGCAATCGGACGATAGCTAGATAAATTGTCTGACGCCAAGCCAAGCTTTTTCAATGTGGGCTTCACCACGGTCTCCTTCAACCGGGAAGGGAAGATTCCCTCCTGGAAGGAGGCCATGGCAATAGCTGAAACCCACTCTGGCATGTTCCCTCAGCTGATTTGAGAAGCCAAGCTGGGCAAGGGTCAAAAGGGGTAGCCGCCGGCTGGCAATAAGCCATAACCATGGAGGCCTCCACTGGAAACAGCAGCCCAAACTCAACCTGACGAAGAGACCAAGGGGGTGAGGGGACATCAGAGGATGGACTAGAGCAACCGGGGGGTAGATCAGAATGGATGGCCTCTATTTTTGATCTAAAGTAGGCTGCAAATTGCTCACTAGTGAACTCACTAGGAGGAGGCCCCAACTAACCAGGATTGGAGAGGTCCCAAACCACCCAGAACAACTCCGCCTGGCAGTTTGAGGCCTCGCCAATTCTCAAGGAGACATAGGCTGATCTAGCTTCCCTGATCACGTGAACATAGCGGGCAGTCAGCAGCTTAAGTGCAGCCCTATGCACTGCCGTCCGAACCATCCTCCAAATGTCCTCAAGCCTCCTGTGTTCTTGTTTCATCAACCGCAACTCATCCATGTACCACAGCGAGGAGCAGTCTCCACAGTGCAGGAGGCGCTTGGGGGTGATCCGGTCTACGGCTCCGGAGGCACCCTCATACCACCTATCCACCAGGACTTCTGCCAGATCGTCTGCCAGACCACCAGAGAGCTCCCTGAAGGCCTCCATGAACCTAGTAGATGAACCTAGCAGGGTTCAGGAGCCTACAGGGGCAGGTCCAAATGAAGGGCCGATGGTCGCCGTGGGGCAGCGTGGCGATAAACAGGGAAAATTTTAGCAGATGGTGATCCAACCATGACACAGGCAGGGGTGAAAAACCCCTGACCCTCAGACTAGAATCTGACGACATGGAGGTAAAAACCAGGTCCAGGGTATGGCCTGCTCTGTGGGTGGGGCAATCAACATGCTGAGATAGATTGATGGAAGTCATGGATTCCATGAATTCCAGAGCCGCACCAGAGAATTCCTCCTCGGCATGCACATTGAAGTCCCCTACCACCAGTAAGCGGGAGGACTTCAACAGGGCAGCCGAGATGAACTCAGAGATCTCTGGAAAGGATTGTGCTGGGTTGCAGGGAGCATGGTACACCAGTACAATGCCAAACTTATCTCGCTGACCCACCGATAAATGAAGGCATTCAACCCCGGGACACACCAACGCTGCAGATCTGCTAACATGAAGGGATTCCCTGTAAACGATGGGCACCCCACCCCCCTTTGACCCTCCAACCTGACGGCCCACTGGACCTGAAACCCAGGGGGGCACAGAAGGGAGAGGGAAGCCCCTCCCTCTGCGCCCACCCAGGACTCAGTGATACAGGCTAGGTCGGCTCGCATATCCATGATAGCATCATGGATAATTGGTGTCTTATTATGAACTGACCTGGCATTAACCAGGAGGCAAGACAGGCCAGAGGCGCTGGTGGAATAGCACCCGGGTACATGGTGGTGAGCAGGGGAATCAGAACGGGGGACAGGTACCAACTGCCTGACCCGGGTTCTTCTTACCCGACTAATCCCCCCGCTCCAAGCGTACCTCCCATGGCCAGACACCAAGGGAATTTATAGCCCCTGCCAGCATGGCGACCTAAAAAAACCACAATAAAAATAACAATAAGAACACCAATACAATAAGTAGGCAGTAACAAAACAAAATATCAATAGCAGTAACAATAAAAATACAACTCGTGAGTTGCACCAGTACTTTAATAACCTTGGGTTAATGACCGAGTGATCAGTAACTGAAATCCAAACAATAAGTTATAATCAGACTACACCTACTGGATCAATGGAATTTATAGAGCAATTGCTTTACCCAACAACAGGCAATGTTTAGCAGAATACAGTAGACAGTGTGCAAGGAAGGCAGGAAGGGTTACCTGTCTTTTCTTTCATCAGTTCATCACTGTCACCATGCTCTAACTAACACATGCATTTAAGCCCAGGTTTTCTTCCATCTCTAGTCAAAAACATTGTCAGATCAAAATAAGACTTGTAAAACAGCCCAAAAGATCTAAGTAGAAAATGTATTGTAGTGTAACTTATTACTTAGTATTCACTGTGTTTGATTCTTAGAAATGTAAACACCCCATAGCACCTGGCATACAAATTGTTTCAGATCTGTTGCAAATTAATTAAATTGGGGCTTTTTTGCATGCCACACTGTCCAAACATGCATATTGTTTGTGCTTTTAGATGTAGCACCAATGTTCCTTTGAACTTGACTGAGTGACTCAGAGTGAAGAGGGTTTTTTTTTGGGGGGGGGCAGAACAGGCTGGAATGTCCATGCAGGCTAAGTCTCTTCCACTAAAGTTTCTAATAAAAGGAACTCCTAATTAGAATCCTATTCACAATTATTCAGCTGCATTTGGCATTGCAATAGGCTAATTTTGCTCTTTTATTTTTGAAATCTATACTGTACAGGGATGGGCGCGAAACATGAAAATGCTGTTTCATTTCATTTTTTGATTCATTTCATTTGAAACAATTTTTTAAAATTGTTTCTTTTTTTGTTTTGTTCTGTTTCCCCTTTTTATTTATTTTTCTTTTTTGACAACTAGTTGGGGCCCTGCCAGCCGATCAGTGCTTTCTTTTTTACAATGAAAAATGAAAAATGAAATAAAACAAATTCATTTTGTGCCCATTTCTAATAATGTATGCCCTAAATTTAATCATTAAGTATAATCTAAATAAAAAGTTCAAGTGACTGCTTTTTTTAATGAGACACATAAAATTAAGAACATCAACATAATGACTCATAGCATTTCCCCTTCAAGTTTAAAATTTCTCCAAACTAAGGCATGAGGATTGTGGAAATACCTTGAAAGTTCAGCAATGGAGTACATGCTGCATGTTTCATGAAGGAACTTCTTGTTTGACCTGTCTGGGAAAAGACTTGACCCCCTGGTTTACTTGAGGGCCTTGATGGTTCCTCTGTGGACTGTGAGGAAAATAGGGGAGAGGCCACCTTGAGCATATATAGCCACAAACACAACTACATGGGCTGCGAGAAGGACTGTAGATGATCAAGACAATACAGTACCTGCTCATGATGGTAGGGGAGGAGACTTCATGTCAGATTTTGGAGAGAAACTTTGTGCATAATTCTTTTTTTAGGATCAATCTTTTTTTAAGTTGATGTTGCTAGTTGGGGCATACTTTCTGAACTCATCATTCCTATATTTTGCATTCTGCATTTTGCATTATTATTATTATTATTATTATTATTATTATTATTATTATTATTATTATTATTATTATTATTATTATTATTATTATTATTATTATTACATGGGCACGGAATGACTAAATTACCATTTCCGTTACCGTTCTTCATTTCCGTTATGTAACGGAATGAAGAATGACAATTTGGACGGGTTAGGCTCAAACCAAACAGAACCAACAAAAATTTGTTCAGTGCTGTTCGTTTCCATTAGTGACTGCATGCGATAAAATGGACTGGAGCTGTAGGAAAAAAACAGTGCAGGAAACCGCAGCTTTTTTTTGGCAGAGCCCCAAGCACCCATCAGCTGTAGTGCGGGGGGCTTGGGGCTTGGCAAAATATAGTTTTAAAAGCCCCTGCTTTCCTGGCACCGATTGGGCACATTGGGGATGGGAAGCTCCCCGGCATATTTTTAAACGTTCTTTGCTTTTTAAAGAACAAGAAGATAATTTTCTCCACTTCCCACTGCCACCTCCGGAACTCTGGGTCAAGCATGCCTAAATAAATCAAGCAATTTATTCCTAGCCAAGGTTTGGGTGCTCTCTTTCTTACATTCTCCTCCCCCCCTTTGCCGTGTCATCGTAAAAAAAGGAAAATATTAACGAGCGAGCTCAGCGAAGTACACCCCCTTGGCCTCACCTTTCCTCCGGATCTCCCGGGCTTGCCTCCTCCGCCCTCATGGTCATGCCCTCCGTGCTGTGTGTGTGTGTGTATGTACGCGCTGCGCATGTGTATGGAGAAGAGGGGGAAGCTAGTGGGGATTCTGGGAAAAATCTGTGCTCCTTAAAGGGGCGGGTTGTCTTTCCACATCCATTTGGCAATGAGGGTGAGGGACCATGAGGCAGAGGAGGCAGCAACCCCAGGAGGAGATCCCGAATCAAGGTGGGGGTAAAAGAGGGTGTATTTCGCTGAGCTCACTATGTTCCTATTTTGCTTTTTTGTGACTGTATGGTAAAGGGCGGTGGGGGGAGGGGGAGAATTTAAGAAAGCAAGCACCTGTTCAGGAGTTTGGGAGGTGGTGGCGGTGGCAGAAGATGGAGAGAATTATTCTTGTTCTTTTAAAAACAAAGGAGATTTAAAAATAAGCCAGGGCACTTCCGCCCCAATGCACCCGGAAAGCACGAGCTTTTAAAACTTTTTTTTTTTTTTTGCTGAATCCCAAGCCCGCACTACAGCTGATTGGCACTTGGGGCTGTTCCAAAAAAAATGCTGCGGTTTCCGTGCTTGCTTTTTCCCATAGGAATGCATTGCTTCAATGCATTCCTATGGGAAAACGACAATCGAACCAAAACGACAAACGGAACAAAGTTTTTCTAGAAAAATCCATTTCAATGGAACTGAACCGAAATGAAAAGGGCCCGAACCAAAACGGAAACAGAACACCATTCTTGCGTTTCATGCCCATCTCTAATTATTATTATTATTATTATTATTATTATTATTATTATTATTATTATTATTATTATTATTATTATTATTATTATTCACCACACAGCTAACTAACCTGGATTTTGTAATACAAATCACTAGTTGAATGCTTCCCGATGATGATGATGATGATGATGATGATGATGATGATGATGATGATGATGATGATGATGATGATGATGATGATGATGATGGATGGGAATAGAGAAAAAAATTATCAGTGGATTAATTGCTTTAGCCCATGTGATGCTGACCACACTCATAGTGCTTCATGTGATTTTATACTATGCTATTGTTTTTTTCTATTGTGGTGTCCTTGGGAGATGTTGAGAGTACTGGGGCAAATCCATCTGGGGACTATACAAGGGTCTCTGGGCACATGACCAGGTTGTGTGTTATCATGTCTACCTTAGCTCAAGGTGGTAGAAAGGACCCACAATGCAACTGACATCTAAATGGAACACACAAACCCTGCAGCTGCATCCAATAAAGCTGTGGCCTTCTTTATTCCACCAAAGATGCATTGTCTTTTCTTCTCCTTCCTTCTCTAGCTTCTCAGCTGCTCAAAGTGCAATCAGAAGATCACCATCAACTAGTATAGTCCAATTCTTTAATTAAACTTTGTTCTCAGAGCAGTATGTGCCTCCTTTATAGATCTGTTAATTAAATGTCTGTTTTCTTGTAATAAATGATAAGACTGCAAACTGGTCTGAGACTCAAATTAAATATATATTGTATCTGATAGTGTGAGGATTGTTATGTAATAGCCGTAGGACATACACGGGTTCTTCTCTCCATTTCCTTGTAACAAATGATAAGACTGAAAAATGTTCAAAGCCCTAAATTAAACTTCTGCAATGTTTGATAGTGTGAAAATTATGTATTAAGTGGCCATAGGATATACCGGGATGGTGTAGATATGTTATTGCTATTTAATCACCTAACTACTGTTAGTCACTGGGAGAGCCTGATAGGTCCACAGTTGCTTACTACACCCCCTTCTTATTCTTTTATTTTAAAGTTAATGATGATTCACCAGCCATAATGCTAACTGCAGTGAGCAACAAGCCATAGTTAACAATTGATAATTAGGATGAAATTTGGAGACTCTTATTTGAGATAACATACACATTAGAATACCTGTAGTCAAACCATAGTTAGTTCTGTCCAGGGAAGTTAAAAGTACGAATGGGTAAAGGCACACACCCATGTAGTACTCCCCACAGAAAGAGAACACCATCATATATAATCTGAACCAGGGGAAAACAATAAGCATGTTGATAGCCACAAAGTGTCTTTGCATCTTGCCTTTTGTAGATCTGTATTTAGATTTCTACTGTTTCTCTTTTACTCTAAGGTAGCTTCAGTAGCTTCTTTCTCCTGCAACTCAAAGAGGCTGATAATGGTTTCCAGTAGACTTGTATGCATAAGAGCCAACAGCAAGAGTTTTTGTAAACACATTTAATGTTCTTTATCTCCTTACATTGTCAAAAAAAATATGTTTCCACCCCACCCACCACCACCCTGACGGTCTCCAGTTTCATTCTTCTTCTCAGGTCAAATTACAAGGTGAGCACTGGGCTGCTGCACATTCTGTAGTTAAAATTGTTTTCCAAAATTTGGAAATTGAAAAGTTATTTAGTAGCTGAAAAATACAGGGCACTGTAGAGTATATATATTTTGATACGAAACAAAGGGATGCTACAACAGTGATGAGTACTTTCCCAATATTAGTTCTCTATTCAGTGGTAAGCTCTCCATATAACCTATAGCCCAATCCTTAGTTGCCTACCTCAGGTAGCAAATACTTGGAAGAAGAAACATGTTATAGAGAAGATAGCAGTCTGCTGTGAGGCCTGCCTTGCACTCCCTAACTAAGAGCCTGCCCACAGTGGCAGAAAATTATAATATATAGATCACTGAGGGCATGATTTATCTTAGGGGAAATCCCACATCTGCTTGGGTTTACATTGAGCCACCACCACCACTTTAAGAGTTGTTATGCATCTCTCTGGTCCAGTAGTAGGGCAGTCTTTATTTTATTTTTTGACATGCTGAGTTTATATAGTAATGAGGCTGAAGTTGGAGATGAATGAGGGGAGGGAAGCAGAGAAATGGTGAAAGAGAATACCCCTGTTCATTATCTCTTTCTCTCTCTTCTGTCTTGCTTCTGCCTTTCATTAACTGTGGAGTGGGCAGTGGCTGTTGGATCAGCTGGGGAAGCAAAGATGGTCAGTTCTTTCCTTCACTCAGCTCACTTATTTTTGCAGTTCATCCTAGCCACCAATGAGGGGGAAAAATAAAAGAGGTGTCAAGCCTCTCTGGCATTGCAGCCAGCTTTCAGTCCTCTTCTGCTGGCTGGAAAGCAGAGGGTGGCTATGTGCAACTGACAGCTGATCAATCTGTGTGTGTGTGGGGGGGGTTGTTCAGTTGGAAAGAAACTATAAAAAGTCATATCACTCCCCACTATTTCAACAGAGCTTTTGTGTCCTGGTCCTCCCACACCCAAAATAGCTAGTCTGGACAGACTGTAAACTACTGCCTTTTTGGTTGGCAGACAATGGCATTTCATTGCCAATGTTCCCTTTATGGGCAAGGTTATCGAGACAGTGGCCGCGGTCCGGCTTCAATCATTTTGGGGGGAGAACAGGTCCTTGATCCATTCCAGTCTGGATTCAGGCCGGGTCAGGCTCTATCCTGTTGGTCCTTCTGGATTTGTCAGCGGCCTTCGATACCATCAACCACGGTATCCTGCTGGATCGGCTCTCTGAGATTGGGATTGGGGGCACTTCACAGTTGGCTCTGGTCCTTCTTGGAGAGCCGTACCCAGCGTGTGCAGCATGGGGGGGAGTTGTCTGCCCCATGGATACTCCCTTATGGGGTTCCACAGGGGTCGTCCCTCTCCCCCATGCTGTTTAGCATCTATATGAGGCCACTGGCAGAGGTGGTATACAAGTCCAATAATAAATAAAATAAATAAATAAAGTATTAAAGTATTAAAGAGTATTTTGTTATTCGCCTGTGTTTGTTGTATTTGAATATGAAATTGCCTGAAGACTTTTTTTCAATAAAGTACATAGCCACCTAACCTAAACAGAATGCAAGAGTCACCATGGTGGTCTTCAACTCAAATAGCAAAATATATTGTGCAAGACATGGCCCCAATGCTTGACCTGTGATTCAAAGTACTGGATAGCCATAGTTTGATACAGAACACTTTGATAATATGCTGGATCAAAATTGATTTGGCATCTAGGAAACTTTTGATGGAAGCAAGTGTGTGTGTGTGTGTGTGTGTGTGTGTGTGTGTGTGTGTGTGTGTGTGTGTGTGTGTGTGTGTGTGTGTGTGTGCGTGCGTGCGTGCGTGCGTGCGTGCGTGCGTGCGTGCATGCGTGCATATATGGGCATGCACAGGAGTAGGGCTAAACTGGGGAGGAGTCTCACCCTCAAGAATCCCAATTGTTAAGATAAAGACTAGAGATGGGCACGACTTAGCGGAATTCCCATTTCCGTTTCCGTTACTCATTTCCGTTACGCAACGGAAACGGTAACGGGAATTACTCCGCCAGAACTCGAACTCGAACTGACTAAAGAATAATTGGGTCTGATTTGTCGTGGTCATTCCTGGCATCGCGGCGATCCCGCGATGCCAAGCGGCACAGAAAAAAAGTTTTTAAAAGTTTAAAAAAAAACCCGATTCCCGGCCCTAAAAGCAGGCGAAAACTGTCTGAGGGCACCTACCAGGCCAGAAGGGTGTTTTATTTTGGGGGGGGGTTCCCCACCCCCCTCTCCTTGGCTAGTGCTACTGCTGCGCTGCTGGTACCAGGCGGGAGGGCATCGTCTCGTCTGCCTTTGCCATGCAGTGTGCGGGTGGGGGATCCAAAATGGCGACTGCAATATTTTTTTTGAAATCGTGGTCCAAAAACCCACCAAAGCACCACAGAAACATGCGAAAATTAGCTATTTTAAATGCTTGAATGTTTACAGTAGCAGCAGTGGGTTTGTCTTGCCAAAATACATCTCCGTTGATTTTATTTTATTTTATTTTATTTTTTTATACCTGTGCATTCGCAATAATGGGCTCGCCCATGGGAGTGGACCATGCAAATTTTTGGAGCCATTCCACCAATCGCATGGCCAGGTTTTGGAGACTGTACCAGGCTGGGAGGGCGCATCCATTTGCCATGCAGTGCGGGGGGGATCTAAAATGGCAACCGCAATATTTTTTTTTAAATCGTGGTCCAAAACCCCACCAAAGCACCACAGAAACATGCGAAAATTAGCTATTTTAAATGCTTGAATTTTTACAGTAGCAGCAGTGGGTTTTTCTTGCAAAAAAAAAAGTCTCCTTTGATTTTATTTTATTTTATTTTATTTTATTTTATTACAACTGCACATTCGCAATGATGGGCTCGCCCATGGGGGTGGACCATGCAAATTTTCCACCAATTGCATGGCCACTTGGCCAGGTTGACCACAGAGACTTCTGGGATGTGCCAATCAGGCATAAACAGCCCACTAACCGTAGCCCGAACCCGAACCCGAACCCTAAGCCTAACCCATACGCCAGTACACTGTCCTTCTAAGTGGGTCAGAGAGGCACCCAGAGGTGCACCCCAATACTCACCCTAACCTCACCCGTAACTAGCCTAACCCTAGCCCTTGCGCTAACCCGTCTTAACCCTAAGCCAGATCTACTTGCATTGCACTACACGCAAGTACATTTCCCTTGGAGCGGGTGCAAAGAGTCTGCCAGTCCATCACTTGTGGCTCTGGCTGACTCCTGCAGCAGCATTTGTGTGCCATGCAAACCATGCCTGCAAGTGCTGCCTGACTGTGTCTCACCTACTGTTGCAGGGAAGGCACCCCAAAGAGGGGTGCCTCTGCCAGTCTGCTGCGTCTTCAATATGCATATCCATAGCATATGGCTATGCATGCCCTTTTGTAGTAACGCTGGTGGGTGAGGATAGGAGGCACCCACCACAGAGAGGTGCCTCCAGGAGCCCGCTACCCCCCCAAAACCAGTACTAATGACAAACGAAAAAATGAAAAACGAAATGTCAATTTTTTGTGAAATTTTGCAAAAAACGGAAATGAGTCGAAACGGGCTGCCTCCGACACGTGACAACTCGAAAACGTCATTTTCCCTAGTCGTGCCCATCTCTAATAAAGACACATGCATATTTTTATTTTAATAGCAACAATATAGTACCAATTTCTCTTTTTCACTGTGGAGTGGGGTCACCTTCCACTTCAGAAAGAATGGATAAATGATAATAGAACAGAATCAGAGTTTCCTTCTAAGACAAACTTTCCTGTGCTCTCATAAATCAGCTGGGGGAAAACAAGCCCAAACCTCATTATATCATATGCACATCCTCTGGTTTCCTCCCTGTTTTTTTTTAAACAAAGTAGGCTTAGAAAGAACAAAGGGGTTGTAGCAGTTCAGTGATATTATGTCTAGGAAGAGCTGTACTGGGGGAGTTCCATTTTGCCATCTCAAAGAGGATTTTATTCAGCTGTCACAGAGAGCTCTTTTGCCTCTAGATAAAGTATGAGTAGGGGAGAATTTATTTTATTTTTGTTTGTACTTTAAAAATAGTCTAAAACATTCTAGTCTTTGCGGGAAATTTCTGAAGTTTTCCCAACATCAGAAATAAATTCAAAGTCAAATTCACTGTTAAGCCATCCATGATGTCTATTTCTTATTTTTCTATACTTTAGAGAACAGTGCATCACAATCTAGCTCAAGTTAAAAATAAGCTTTAAACATTCTCACATTCTTGCATACACAAAAGCTGACTTGTGAAACTATTTTGATTTTTACTAGAAGTCAGACACTTAGACAAGGTCAGTATTATTTCATAAGATTTATTGTTGTTCTTCAGTGGTACTGAACACAATGGGTGGGTGTTACACACGACTGCTAGAACATGCATGAAAGCCATGTTTTTTATTAGGTTATTATCTGTTTCAGTACAATCCTAATAACCATGCTACATGCTTAATTTTATTTCATATATACAAATACATGGGCCCACATTCTTCCTTAATTGTACAAAATTATATACAGTAGGACCCCCATATCCATTGATTCATTATCCACTGATTCAGTTATCTACGGTTGGCAGAGGGGAAAATTAAATTCCTTCATTTATTTATTTATATTTATTTGGAATAATTTTACCCCACTTTTCTCCTTGGGAAAGGACCCAAGGTGGCTTACAATAATGAGGGACAATTGTCCAGAACATTTAAGACATATTCAAGTTAAGAACAGGGAATATGAAGAGGCATCTTAGACCATTAAAAGGCAACAGTAGAGCTACAAAGAGGACACAGAAGAAAATATCCTGCTGTCTTGCGTACATAATTCAGCTGATACAAAGCAAGCTACTGTTACAAAACAGCAGTTTTGCGGGTGTTCTCTCTTATCCATGGTTTTCATTATCCACGGGAAGGCATGGAACCAATCCCCAGTGGATACTGAGGTCCTACTGTACTTGCAACAATCAAGGCTGTGTTACAAGTAGCACAGGTCCCCAGCCACATCAAAAGACAGTTGAATAGGAAGGGGTGAACAATGTGGTGTAGCTCCAGATCCAGAAATACAGCTATCAGCTACATAGAGTAATAGAGAATTCTGTGTCTTCCTATCACACACTCAATTTAAATCACTCTTTAAAATTATTTGACCAGTGGTACCAAAAGTGTAGCTTTGAAGTAATGAGGCACTTTGGTAATAGAGAGGTATGTGCAGTTCCTGGACCTTGACAATTTCTGAGAAAAATATAAAAACAGTCTGTACTAGAGGCATTCAAGAATTGTTCCTTTAATGGTACTGCCACACAAGAATGCACCAAGACCTTTTGCTAGCACAGCAAGTTGATTGCAAAAATGGCGACAACAACAAACCAAACCAAACAAAATATGACTTGGAAACTAGACTTTTTATCAGCACCACAGTCTGCTGTTTTGTGTACCTAATTTGGTGGATTTTGCCAGTCTAGGCCGGAATAACGAGACGACACAGTTTTAAGTTGGTTTAACATGGGCCACGATTTATTGAATACAGGAGGCAAATATTAACTGTAAGCATAACGATTTAACTCAAGGAGGACCTGTGAGGTAGCGCAAACAATTATGGATGGGATGATTTTACACGGCCCCTTTGACAACAACACGTTGGCAGCTCTCTATGGGATCGTGTGATTATTGTTAATTAGTTCCCTATCTAAACCCTACTCTAATTTAATTGAGGGCTTCCGGGACCTTGCAGATATTAATTAAACCATGGGGCCGTGACATAAGCAATTTATAAGCGCTACCCGCCAAATCGTGACCGGGGTATTTAAGAACTCCACGCCAACCTGTGACTGATGGGATGGGCGAAAAAGCACTGCCATTCATGGCCAATTAGAATAGCTGTCAAAAATTCCCATCCGGCCCCGAAGCGACCAGCAAAGCATCACCAGCACCATAAGTAGGCGGTGGGAGGGTGGGCAATCGACGATCCCGCCGGGCGGAGAGCTGGGAGTGCAATGAAAGATCGCGCTCTGCGCTCCCAAGCGTAAGCAAAGCAAACTGCGTAGCCTATCGCGCCCGCCCGGCCAGACGGCAAAGACGCCCCACCCCCGCACAGGGCGGAGGGGAGCATCCATTGCCAGTCTAGGCCGGAATAACGAGACGACACAGTTTTAAGTTGGTTTAACATGGGCCACAATTTATTGAATACAGGAGGCAAATATTAACTGTAAGCATAACGATTTAACTCAAGGAGGACCTGTGAGGTAGCGCAAACAATTATGGATGGGATGATTTTACACGGCCCCTTTGACAAGAACACGTTGGCAGCCCTCTATGGGATTGTGTGATTATTGTTAATTAGTTCCCTATCTAAACCCTACTCTAATTTAATTGAGGGCTGCCGGGACCTTGCAGATATTAATTAAACCATGGGGCCATGACATAAGCAATTTATAAGCGCTACCCGCCACAAAGAGACGCACCGCAGTCTCTTACCCCAACCAGCCGAAAAGTTCAGCACACAGGCCCTCCTTAATATCTTGAAGAAACACGTTGAGGACCCTATCCAACAAATGTACGCCATCCGGACGATAAAGGCCGAGATCTCGGGCCGTAATAGTAGGGTGCAGAATGACGTTACCCATCTCAGACTTGACCACCCGGGCAACTTCCTGATTAACTCCCTTACGGGCTTTATGCATCTGCTGGGGATGGTGGTATGGACCCCATTGCAATCGAGGGATAATCGCCGACCACAAAATGCGGGTACGAGGGCAATGCCGCTTGAAAACTCTCAGGTCATCAATGACCTTAAGAATCAAAGTTTTACCCGACATGCGGGTCAAGTCGTTGCCACCGAGATGTATGATGACAATGGCAGGTGGAGAGTCAAGGGTGTCCAAAAGAGCTGTAGTCAAAAATGTATTCCAGGACATACCCCGTTGTCCCCTCCAAACCAACTCTGCCCACTGTCCCAGGCTGAGATTGCCGCCACGTCTGGATCGGACAGCATACTTTGCCGCCCAGTACACAAAACTATGGCCGTAGAAAACAACTCGTGTGTGAAGCTCAGCAACTGGACCTGAAATGAGAAAACAGAAAGACTGGACCGGTATTACCGGTCCATTAATGGGCGCACATATGCCTTAAAAGAATTCGACTTCCAACGGCCAATTCTCTGAATGCCAGCGGAATCATTGCCAATCGCGGCTGCCGTCGAGGCGGCCCCAATCCTGAAGGAATGGGTACCAAAATGCCACCCCTGTATACCAGCAAGCTGTAAGGCCCTAAGAGATACCCTCCAAAATTGATAACGGGTCAAAGACGACCGGTCCTTGTGCTGAAATAAGTAACCCCGGTAAGTGCCAATTTGCCGGGCATACTGATGCAGGGCAACTATGGGACAAATTTACACCAAAGAACACCTACGAAGATGTATCAAGGTGCCCCTGCCCCGCTGATCGGTTTTCAATTTACGCAAGTGGATCACAACGTGGTCCGCCTCCAAGGCCAAATCCGTCCACATTAGGGCCGTCTCAGAGGTATCAGATTTGGAACTGGCCACAAGCTCGCTGATATGCAGGGCAGCGAAAAAGGCAGTTAAGGCAGCAGCATGAAACAATGAAACTTCAAAACTATTAACACAAACTCGTGACCAAGTCGCCACGAGGCGACACAACATATTAGGTGAAATAGGCATCCTGGTGTCAGGGAATTTGCCCCTCTCACGCGACCAACCCTCAATCATTTTCGCAATCCTGAATTGACATTCAGGAATAGCAAAACCTTGAGCCTTAGCATAATAATACAAGGCCAAAAATTTTCCCTGGATGGTCCGTGGCGCCATTCCTTGAAAATGCAAGTACACCGCAAACTGCACCAACTGGTCTGCAGTTGCTGGCCACATTCGATGTATTCCTTCCAAAGCACAAAAGCGAGCATACTCTGCACAAGCGGCGGAATACGCACACCACGTACTAGGGGCTAAGGCCAGACCCATGGCCCGATTGGCCTCTACCCGCCAAGGCTCCATACCTCTGATGGGAGTTGATCGGGTTCCTTCCAAGCAGAGGGTGCTAACGCTCTGAAACACTCCATCTGTTGGCGGGACAGAGCGTCAGCCAAATCATTATGTACCCCCGGGACATGGAAAGCACAAAACACAATGTTAAATCGAAGACGCCGCAAGGTAAGGGCCCTTACCAAACGCATAACACGCTTCGATTTAGAAGTCAAATTATTAACAACATGAACGACCGCCAAGTTATCACACTGAAACCTCACAGCCGAATTAGCCCACACATCCGCCCACAAATATACTGCTCCAACAATGGGGAATAATTCGAGGAATGTGAGGTTGTGTGTCAACCCACTATGCTGCCATTCCTGGGGACACTCCCCCGAACACCAATGGCCTCGAAAAAACATACCAAACCCATGAGCCCCAGACGCATCTGTCTGAAGCTGAAATTTGGCACCGTCCAGAACCTCATGGCGCCAAAAATAAACACAGTTAAAGCTAGACAAAAATTCTAGCCACAGTGCCAAATCGTGCTTGATGTCAGCCGAGATACGGTGCCTGTGATGCGGACTACGAAGTCTGGCAACACAGTCACCTAACCGGCGGAAAAAAGGGCGGCCGGGAGCCACCACACGACAAGCAAAATTGAGATGCCCAATAAGTTGCTGCAACTCACGAAGGGTGGCCTTCATGCGCGCCATCATAGCAGTAAGTCTGGACCATAATTCAACCAATTTTGGGGCCGGTAGGCGGCAGGCTTGATTAACGGTGTCGAATTCAATCCCCAGAAACGTCAGCACAGTGGCGGGTCCCTCTGTTTTGTCTTCTGCCAGGGGCAAAGCCAAATCCTACGCAATAGTTTGAATTTAGCCATAACGGCAGTGCACTGACCCGTGCCAGCGGCGCCTGCAAATAAAAAATTATCCAAATAATGAACAATATGTGAATTACGTGATTGCTGCCTGACCACCCATTCCAAGAAGGAGCTGAATCGCTCAAAAGCGGAACAAGAGATAGAGCAACCAAAAGGCATGCATTTATCCATATAGTACGAACCCTCGAATTCAAAACCCAACAGCTCGCAATCATCAGGGTGTACAGGGAGCAATCTGAAATCCGATTTGATATCGCACTTACCGATCTCAGCTCCGACGTCGTAGCTGTGGACCATGCGCACTGCCGCGTCAAAAGATGTGTAATTGACAGTGGCCAATTCACGAGGTATCCCATCGTTAACCGAGGCCCCCGCAGGATACGACAAGTGATGAATCAGATGAAATTCACCAGGTGTCTTTTTAGGGACCACCCACAATGGAGATACCCGAAATAGAGGAGTGGGGGGGTGAGAAAATGGGCCAAATACGCGACCAGCAGCCAATTCGGTAGCGATCTTTTCCCGAACAATATGTTCCATACCCAATATTGATTTTAGATTCCTAGACATGCACGGAATCCGCTCCCCACAAAACGGAATGAGAAAGTCGTGCAGAAAACCATCCAATAAGTAATGCACAACATCCAAATCAGGGTAGCTGCGAAGCCACACCTGAAGGACCGAAACCTTGATCGGACTAGGTCCCTTTTGGAGGCACATTCGCGCCCGAAGTGCCACGCTTCGGTCCAGAATCCTTTCCCCCCTCACCCCCAGGCTTACCCCGAGCACAGGTAGATGTGGGGTGGTTCGCTCCACAAGTGGAGCAGATGTGCCTAAATTTACATTGGCGCCATCCACAAGATCCCCGGCTGTTGTAGTCAAAACAGACCAGCCGGGGTTGAACCAGCTGGCTCGCGACAGCGCGGGTGTTGGACGAAGTGCCTGCACGAAAAACTGGGTGACCACTGTCAAATCTCTCATTAGTCCTTGCACTCATTGCCCTGAGCCACAAATAATTATGTGGGCAGTCCCAGCGTAAGCTAGGATCCTTGGCTATCCGGCGATGAAAGCCTTTGTCATAAATAAACCAAGCCATATTCGGAAAATCACTGCGAGCACGTATAATCAAGTCCAGATAATGGAACAAAGCCGACCCCTTTTCAGGATTAGCCTGGGAATATATCCCGGCAAAAATGACAAATGTGTTGAGCCAATTATTCCATGAGTTGTCCGGCTTGCGTTTCTGAATCCGCTCCTTCTCTTTCTCATCAAGGTGCTCTAAATCCTTAGGGTCAATTTCCCGATTAAGCAAATCGAAGATTTCAACATACTTGCCTGCAGTAATTCTCGCCACCATGGACTCTGACAAATGGTCACCTAAAGGCAAAGATTCATCGCCCTCCGGGAGATCGAGATTCCCAGAAGGGGTTGATGAACTCTCGGAGGACTGAGCCTGAGCAGGCGATGCCGTTCCCGCAGGGGCTGCACTAAGAGGCGCTCCCGCAACCGCGCCCGATGTCTCATTTGATAACTTATCAGTCTGGGCAGCAGTGTCAGTGAGTCCCTGGGTCACCAATTCAGTGTGACACCCAGAACCCAGCACAGGAAGGCGACTAGCGAGAGTAGCCTCAGGCCGAGAATGCAACTCTCCCGTCGCAGCCGGCCAAGGCCAAGTGACCTGACTGGGGATACTAGAGGGGGTAATGCTGAACTCACCCAGACCAGGTCGACGAACCGCCAATGGTGTGGAACTGCTACCAGATGTTGCCAACAGCGACAAGTCCAGCGCCTGAGGATGGCAATATTCAGATCCAACAGGAGCAGTGCCATCATGAATGGGGGCAGGCGAGTCAACACCTGGGGTAACCACTGCTTGCATTGGAGACGCCGCCGCCGACCTGTGGGAGACATCCGAAGCAGACTGACCAGAGGGACCAGCCAGCGCTGCTTCAAGAGCAGAAAGGCGCGTCATCATGAGATCACCTAGCATCCTAAGGCCCGCCCTGCTTCACGCCTTAGCATCCCTGGGGTGAGGACCTCCCCCGTAAGAAGATGCCATTCCTTTTTGCTTGGCATGTTCCTGTTCCAATCGCGACAATTTCTGCCAGGCGGCCACAAACTGCAGCCATTCATCCTCATCAGAAGAGGAGGCCTCAGGATCAGGTCGGGAGGGCAGACGCTTAGCCGCCAGTGCTTTACCCTTGCCTTTATTCGAAGCCTTTTTGGGGGCATGGTTAACCACCAACGATAAGTTGAAACCGGTAAAGAAGCTGATTGAGCTCAAATAACTGGATAAAAGGATGCCCTGCCAAATAAAGACAAAATCCAAAGGCAGCTAAATAGGAAGACACACCCCAAATCAACAGATGGCGATGGATGGTAACAGGGGAACAGGCCCAACAAAATGGCGGCCGGGAGGCCTATAATCCACGTGGGAATGTAGGCCACCAGGCAATAAAATTAAACAGCCACCACTAAGACAATACCTAAAAATAAAGCAACCCCCCAACTGCACAACCACTGCAAGGATAAACAGGTGGATGTCAGCCAATAACCAAATTAAAACCCAACCTCAGATGTGGAGTACCCAAAATGGCTGCCCTAACCCAGGAGCAGGCAAAGAGTCTCCAGTCAAACAATCAACCTTACAACCCTGTAAGCACGCTCCCACCCAAACTCTACCGGATGAGTAAAATCCCACCAGCCTGGCAAAACCACCCAGGCCAAAGAGAAAAGAAGTCTGCCGGCCACTGCAAGAAAGTCACAGCAAAGGCTGCCGGCAATGGCGGCACAGAAACTCTGGCGGTGAATGGGCGGCAAAGCGATAATAGCACCCCAAACTGGCGCCCCACCTCCAACCCCCGATAGCCTGGCTGGAACAAGCCACCCGATCGCTTCCCCACCCCCACCCTCAAGCCGTCAGACCCGCTCGCAAGAGCGGTGCTGCCTGCCCAACCCTCCCCGCAACCCTCAGGCGATCAGATGCCTGATAGCACTGCCGCCGAACAGATGATTTTTGCGGCAGCGCAGCAGCAACAATCGGGAGGACCAGGGAATAGTGGGCACAAAAAGCGAGCTCCCGATGCTTTGGGCCAAGCCAAGCAGTGAGGAGCTCGCAATCGACTATCCGGCCGGGCGGAGAGCTGGGAGCGCAATGAAAGATCGTGCTCTGCGCTCCCAAGCTTAGGCAACACAAACTGCGTAGCCTATCGCGCCCGCCCGGCCAGACGGCAAAGACGCCCCGCCCCCGCACAGGGCGGAGGGGAGCATCCATTGTGCAAAGCTCTTTTGAGGTATGATATTTAAAAAGGAAAATGACCCCCATCATGTAGAAATAAGTGGCTATAAAACATCTTCAAAACAGATCACATATGTTCAAAAGATTAATATTGCTTATCTTGAAAGATAATGGTTCCATCCATTTTTAAATTTTCATTTATGAAGAATCTGAGCTACAGCAGCTGCAAAACCGATCCTCAAAAATAAACTGAGCATGTGTGGAACAGGCTTGCCAGCAAGCACCTTCCAAAGTATATAAATTGTTGCAGCTTCAAGCTGAGATGGCTACAAGGCACTGATGGCGAACCTTTTAGAGACCGAGTGCCCAAACTGTGATTAAAAACCCACTAATTTTTTACAATGTGCCAATACAACGATTTAACCTGAATACAGGTGGCTGTGAAGGGGCAATGTCTACAGAAAGGGCTCCGAGTGCCACCTTTGGCACCTGTGCCATAGGTTCGCCAACACTGCTATATGGCAATGAAGTTTCATGGAGACAGAGTCAAATGATATGTTGTCTTGAGATTTTAAAAAGGAGCAGCTTCTGGGATTTTTTTGTTTGCTTAGTGTCACGTTGGGAAGGGAATTGGCAGGAAAAGGAAAAAACAGCTAATCTCCAGGAATTGGGGCTCAGGAGAAAGGCAATGCAAATAATTTTAACACATTCCTCCATATATTGGATATGATAAAGCAGTGATGGCGAACCTTTTAGAGTCTGAGTGCCTGAACTGCAATTCAAAACCCACTAATTTTTTTGCAAAGTGCCAATACAGTAATTTAACCTGTATACAGGTGGCTATGAAGGGGCGATGTCAGGTGCCCACAGAAAGGGCTCCGAGTGCCACCTTTGGCACCCATGCCATAGGTTCGCCATCACTGTGATAAAGCTAGTTGGAATATTTGGGGATATAACTCAAGCACAAAGACGTAGGAAGAAACCTGCAGCCTCAGCAGTGTTAACTCATCATATCTCAAAACTGGGAAACAATGCCTATTACCATCTAAAGAGTCTCCATCAAGTTCTGATAGAGTGGAAAATACGATATTTACATAGGGCTACAGAACATATTGATCTGTAGATGTTTGGAACTTCATTTCCAGGGACCCCATAGCATAGACCCTGCCAAACTCAGCTAGTAGGAGTTTATGTTAATACATCTAGATAGCCAACATTCTCCTCACCTATGGCTTGGAGGACAGAAATTTGGGGAAAACCAGACAGGGGTGATAGAAGATGCTCCAACACTGGTGGTCAGAGGCGGGGTAGCTACAATGGGAATATCAAAATAAAGATGCCACCTTGCTGCCACAATGATAGAAGACACTGAAGAAGGGCACAGTGTGGGGTCATTTAATTTCTTTATGAATGCTGGCTCAAAAAATGCCATTTCAAAGCAAACACTGACAATCGAGAGGGAGAGAGAAACGTCTGCTAGAGATAACACTCTCTCTTTGTGTGCTTCTGAAATGGCTAGTTTTAGATTTGACAGCAACTAGCATAACTTAAACAAAGTATTCTTTTCACATTCCTTTTATTTCTCAAACTCTTGTTAGTTTTTATTGTGAATCTTGACAATCTAAAATAACAGCATTGCCAGAGCAGGATGTCTTAAAAAAGCTCCACTCATCTTTATTTCCTTCCCTGAGGGTAGAAGGTTGTGTGTGTATGTGTCTGTATTCTTCCTATTTTCCATGTTATATATTTTATTTTATTTTTACCTTTAAATAACTTTGACTGGTAGCAGAAGTTCTAAATCCTTGTCAGCCCATGAATGAACTGCCAATCTGAGTAGCAGTCTAAACATTGTGAAATGGGAATGGAGGCAAAAGGAGTTCAACCAGAAGATCTTTCTTTCTTTCTTTCTTTCTTGTTTTGCCCCTCCTGATGCCCCCTCTTGATGTCCTGATTTTGTGTGAGCAATTGCTAATGAAACTCTGAGAAACTGTCTGTCTGCTTTTGTTTGCTTGTCTGTCTTGTCAACATAGACTGTAAGCGCTTTGAGGCACGCTCTGTCTCTCACCTGATAGAACAGCACAAAGCAAACAATGCCTTTGAGTCTGGTAAGATTTATATGAGCTACTGACATACTAATGCCGACTAATAACAAAGAAATGGATGTGAAAAAGACCTATCTGATTCTGCTGATATCAGCCTTACAAGTAGGAGGAGGCTGGCCCCAGTGAGGTAGAGCAGTTTCACAGAAGAAACAGAGAAAAAGGTACAGATATACAAAAAGGCTCCCAGTGTGGAGTACTGGAGAGACTTCAAATCCCTGCTCTGGAAGGGAAACTTATTCGGGTTGTTGGACTGGTAAAACCACTCCTTCAATATCTAACATAACTTGAAAACTGTAGTAAAGTTTGTAAAAGTTTTTTTCTAACTTGATGACTCATAACAACAAATACAGAAATAAAGTTTTAATGGGGATTAAGGCAGTATCACAATACGTACTCTGAGATGCCAGTAACTTCTATGAGAATGAGTACTCTCCGTTGAGCCAATTTATCGGTTTCTATTTGCTACAAGAACAAAATCTTGTCCTCACCAGTGTAGAATTATGGAGAAGAGATGGTGTCCGAATTTGGAAAGTTTTAGAATGGCAGCCTCAGGAAATCTGGTTCTCTGAGGGATAATGTTTGGCTTTCAAATTGCCAACCTAGATTTCTTCATCTAGCCACCATGGCTGGATGGAAACAATAGTTTCAGGGTACAGAAAAGCAACCAGATATTTGTTGCAGGATTATTACTATGCAAAAGTTTTACTGATTGCAGTAGCATATCCTTTTCCCTTATCAGGAACATACATCAGTAAGTAAGAGACAAAGAGTTGGAGGAAAAAATAGAGAATGATACATAGATTTAAAAAGGAGTGTATGACAAAACATTTTAAATATACTGAGATTTGGTCTGCTCATTCTATTGTCCTCCAAACAGATCTCTTTATTTACTGCTCAATGCCTGAGGCAAGATTTTGCAAGCTTGTGTTTAATCTGTGAGGTAAAGCCCCAGCTGAAAAATTAATATATGAGAAATACATTTCTGCCACATATTCTGGGTATTATTTGATATTTCTTGGGGTAATCAAAGTCTACAGATCTTCTTGTTTGTTTTTATAGATATTTCTATCTCTATTAACATTCTCAGGGAGGTTTGCAATCAAAACAATAAAAAGTTACAATTTTGTGGGAAGTTATTGTAAATGGTCAACTTAGGCAGTGAAACACAGTTGTATAAAAAGTGTTAAAACCCATAAAAGGCTGACAATGAAATCTTCACTTCTGTATACTCAAGAATAAGAGTCATTGAATTCAAACATGCTTACTCTCAGAATTACACCCTAATAGATGGTAAAAGCTTGTAAACTAAAAGGTGTGAAAAACTAAAACTATATTTAGTATAGACACAAATAAAAATGAGCAGCAGACAAACCTGTCTGTTAGATCCAGAGGTCTTCATAAAGGGGTTTAATGCAACTTATTTTGACATCGCTTGAAGAACACACCACTGTCAAAGATACCCAAGAGCTACTTGCTACATGTGATCAAGTCACCTTTAAGTTATGGTAACCCCATGAAGAAGGGATCTTCAAAAGATTCTGTCATGATTGCATCAGAAAGTAAGGCAGATCTTGAGCACCAAGCCCAAGTATGGAGTGACCATCTCACAGGGCTTGGCTTGCACCTGAATGTGAAGAACACAGAATATCTGATAACCAACCCAAATGAATATGGTACAATCCAAATTGATGGTACAGTGGTACCTTGTATAACATAATTAATTCATTCCAAATGAAATTATGTTATACAAATTTTTATTTATACAAATTGCAAATTTCCATAGGAATGCATTGAAAATGGGATTAATCCATTCCAATGCATAGCCAAGGCTAATGAGGTTGCCAGAGAGGATGAGCTGCTGCAGGAGCCAGTGCCAATCATCCTCTTCGTCATTGTCACCAGCTGCAGACAGCAAGGAGTGAGGATGATGGTGGTGGTGGTAGTGCTGCCACTTCTTTTGCCCCACCTGGGCGGTGGTCCGCAGCCAGGCCCGGCCTCAAAGCTGCTTGGCCACCTGCGGGCTGCCTCCAGGCACATCTGTCATGGGCGGTGGGGGGAGCAGGTGGTGGTGGCAGCACCAGAGAGATGAGTGTGGCAGGCGGCGGGGAACAGAGGTGAAGGAGCCAACCCCCTCGATGACACATAGGGGGCTGCTCGGTCCTGGCTGTGAAGCTACCGAGGCATCCCCTCCCTCCCTCGCCCACGAAGAGTCAACAAAGGTTCCCAGCAGCTTCTGCATGCTTGACTCGACCCATGGCCCATGCGGAGCAAGACCCCAAGACCCGCATACCATTCCCTCCCCCACCCACCCCTTCCCTTCCTTCTCGTGGTGCCTCCTGCTTCCACTTCCGGCTGGAGTGGGGAGAGAGAAAAAAAAACAATAGAGCTCAAAACCATAGAGCTCGAATGGGCCTGGGATGCTTAGTCCGCTCATCCACCCCCACCCCGGTTGAGTCTCCTAGGGGGTGTTGTTGTTCATTGGGGGGTGTCCCCCTCAATCAAACCGCGGGAGTTACCTTATGGGGCTCCTTGCAACCAGGACTTTGGAGTTCCCTCCCTTCCCAGCAAGACGTTGTACTAGTCTGGGGCTGCTCCTTCCAGAAGATGGCGGCAGGGATGGGTAGTAGTAAGTAGTGGGCTCAGCCTTCCTTTTTTGAAAAGGCAGAATGAAGTTGGGCCCATGGTGTTGTCACCACAGCAGGCGGGCACCCGTGGCATGGTCGTGGGTAGAAGGGTGGACTAGAGGACTCAGGAGGGCCTGGCTCCGATTCCCAGCCCCACTGCCTATGATAACCCTGCCTCTCCTTTTATTCCCTAACGACTGGTGTTGTTCTGTGCCATGGAGTTGGGACTGAGCTGCAGCAACCCTGATCGAGGACCCGCTCTACAACTGATCAGCGCACTTCATGCTGATTCCCTGCTCTGCAGGACACGGTTGGGGCTGAAGGTAAGGGGAGAGGTGGGGGGCAAGCTGAAAAGGCTAGAAAGGAAGAAGAAGGCTGACGATCTGGTAGACTCCATGGTAGATCAATGGTTCGATGAAACATCTCGGGCTGTCGACCAGATCGCCCCTAGGCGCCTCATCCGCTGCAGAGCTCGTTCTTCACCGTGGTTCACGGAAGAGCTTCGAGCGATGAAGCAAGAACAGAAGAGGCTGGAACGCAGCTGGAGGAAGAACCAGTCGGCGACTAAGAAGGCTGCAGTCATCACACAGTCCAGGCGCTATGTTCATGCGATCAGGGTGGCTAGAAGATCTTATAACACCCTGAGAATTAGTGAGGTCTCGAACCGCCAAGCGGAATTGTTCCGTGTGGTTCATGACCTAACTAATCCTGGGCTGTCTAGGCCTCCTCCTACTGATTTTAGTAGTGAGCATTTTGCAGCCTTTTTTCGATCAAAAATTGAGGCCATCCGCACTGGTTTTGAACCCTGTTGCCATAGCCCACTCTCGGCATCCCCGGCAGCTGCGCCCCCGGTCTCCTCACATGGTTGAGTTTGGGCCTGTTACCTCACTTGAGGCCTCCAGGGCTATTGCCCACTGCCGGCCCGCGTCCACCCCCTTCGACCCTTGCCCATCATGGCTCATGAAAGCCGTTGGTGGGAACATGTCCGAATGGGCATCTATCATCGCCACAGCCTCCTTCAGGGAAGGGATCTTTCCCTCTCACCTGAAGGAGACTGTGGTAAAGCCCATTCTGAAGAAACCCAACCCAGCATTGGGCGATTTAACCAACTATCGCCCGATTGCTAATGTTCCCTTTATGGGCAAGGTGATCGAGAGGGTGGCCGCGATCCAGCTTCAATCATATCTGGAGGGCGAGCATATCCTGGGTCCATTCCAGTCTGGGTTCAGGCCCGGTCGGGGGACCGAGACAGTCTTGGTCACTCTGCAAGATGACCTCCTCTGGTGGGCCGATGGGGTGTTCCTCCCTGTTGGTCCTCCTGGATCTGTCAGCGGCCTTTGATACCGTCGACCACAGTATCCTGCTGGATCGGCTCTCCGGGGTTGGGATTGGAGGCACTGTTCACAGTTGGTTCCGGTCCTTCCTCGGGGACCGTCCACAGCAGGTTCAGCATGGGGGCGAGCTGTCGGCCCCTTGGACACTCCCTTGTGGGGTTCCACAGGGGTCATCTCTCTCTCCCATGCTGTTCAACATCTACATCAGGCCGCTGGCTGAGGTCATTAGGGGACATGGAGTCTGCTGTCATCAGTACGCTGATGACACACAGCTCTATGTCTCCTTTTCTACCGCTGCAGATGAGGCTGTCCGGACCCTCGATCGGTGCCTGGGCACAGTCATGGAGTGGACCAGGGCTAACAGGCTCAGACTCAAACCCGATAAGACTGTCATGTTCTTTGGGGCTTCCCCATCCAGCTACGGTGGCCCGTTTCCCACCTTGGAGGGCGTTTCCCTCAGGCCATCGGACTTTGTCCAGAATCTGGGAATAGTCCTGGACCTGGCGCTCACCATGGAGGCCCAGGTGTCCGCTGTGTCCAGGGCTGCCTTTTTCCACCTTTGCCGAATTGCCCAGATTCGCCCCTGCCTGGATGGGGACTCCCTCAGAACAGTGGTCCAGGCGCTAGTGATCTCGAGACTGGACTATTGCAACGCGCTCTATATGGGGTTGCCTTTGACTCTCATTTGGTGACTGCAGCGGGTCCAAAATGCAGCGGCCAGACTGGTGGCGGTTGTGCGCCAATTTGAGCACATCACCCCAGTTCTGGCCCACCTGCATTGGCTACCAGTTGCAGCCCGAATTAGATTCAAGGTCCTGGTTTTGGTTTACAAAACCCTCCATGGTCTAGGACCTGGCTACCTGACAGAGCAGATCGACCAGCGGTCAACTTCGGCACGTCCGACTAGGTTGTCGTGGGCGCACATGCTGCGCGTGGCCATGCCCAGAGAGGCTCGGAGAACTTCCACCCATACCCGAGCCTTCTCTGTGGCTGGCCTGACGTTGTGGAATCATCTCCCAGCAGAAGTGCACCTAGCAGAGTCCCTGCCTGCCTTCCGGAAGGCATTGAAAACCTTTCTCTTCCGGGAGGTGTTTGGGTGATTCCCCCCCCCCCGCACCATCTGCATCTCCTGGTATTGCTGTTTTGTCTGCTTATTTTATTAATTTAATTTATTGGCTGTTATTGTAATTTGCTGTCTTCTTAATTTGTTGTAAACCGCCTAGAGTTCCCCTCCAGGAAGACGGGCGGTATATAAGCTCCATAATAAATAAATAAAATAAGGCTGGGCATTTGGTAACCGCGGAGCAGGAGGAAGTGCCTTATGGCCTGGCAGAGCCCACCTGCAAGATTGGTGGATGAGGTGGTGGAGCGCCATGGTGGCGCTAATTCCCTATCTCTGGATTTTTTTACATTGTACAAATTTTACATTATACAAACCCTACGTTATATGAGCTACCACTGTATTGACCTACCAAGAACTGAGAAGTTCAAATACCTTGGTTTCATGATCACAGACAACAAGAGCCTGACTCATGACTTGACATCAAGGATCAACAGTGCCTGGCTAAAATGGTGTACAACATATGTGACAAACAGATCAACAACTGTTTAAAATCAAAGATCTATCACATCATTGTTCAACCTCTTGTGTTCTATGGAATAGAGTGCTGGTCTGCAATTAAAGAAACTGAACGTTGCCTTGATGTAATGAAATGAAGATGCTGTCATGTACCTCTGACCCCACACAAAAGTATCATGTGTGCAATGATGACATCAGAGCAAAATATGGCATTGCTCCTATCGCTGACAAGATGTGCAAAGCCCGACTGTGTTGGTTTGGTCATGTCCTTTGTGCCAACGAGAAAACTCTGGCCAAACAGTGTCTCACCCTGCAGGTCAACAGATCTTGACCAAGGGGTCGTCCAAAACAGTGCTGGACAAATACCCTCAAGAATGACATGAAGTTGTCCTGGATTCACTTGGATCTAGCCCATGACCATGCCAGGTGGAAGGCCAAACCAAGAATACCAGACCCCGCCACCAAGTGGGACAAATGCCAGGGGAAAAGGGGGAAAAAGAACCCTGCTCAGCTCAACTGGGAGTCAATCGATCTCATATTTGGTATTCCCACCACTGTTGTCTTTTCTGATAATTTTGCCTTTTTATAAATCACCCAAAGTAGGACAGCCTCAGTTTCATCATTTTTCATGGAGGAGCGAAGATGATGTCGGAGCTTGCTTCCTTGTTGGGTCTCAGCTCTTTGCGGGCACAGAACAAGGTAAGTGATTGGCTTATTGTGTGTTGGAGGCTTCCAAACACCACCTAGGCTCACGTGGGTCATTTTGGAACCACTAGGTTCCAAAACGAATTGCCCATCCCTAGTGTTCATATTTCCAGCTCACTTTCACCATTACAACTGTTTCCAAAAGATTACAAAACATTTAAAACACAACTTGGGAAATTCAGACAAGATCTCTCTTACTCAAAAAGCACAGATGAGATGGTTACAAGCTGGGAAAGTAGCTCATGCTTTTTCTATATTTGCCTGTCTATATATTGTGTGCATATGTGTGATCACTGCAGATGGTGACTGCAGCAATGAACTTAAAAGACACCTGCTTCTTGGGAGGAAAGCAATGGCAAACCTAGGGAGCATCTTCAAAAGCACAGGCATCACTTTGCCTACAAATGTCGGAATAGTCAAAGCTATGGTTTTCCCAGTAGTGGTGTATGGAAGTGAGAGCTGGACCATAAAGAAGACTAATCACTGTGGAATTGATGCTTTTGAGCTGTGGTGCTGGAGAAGACTCTTGAGAGTCTCCTGGACTGCAATGAGATGTTGGGAAAGACTGAAGGCAAAAGGAAAAAGGGACCGCAGAGAATGAGATGGTGGGATGGTGTCATTGATGCAACCAACATGGATTTGACCAATCTCCAGGAGGCAGTAGAAGACAAGAGGACCTGCATTCTCTGGTCTATGGGAACATGATTTAATGACTGAACAAAAGTTGGTGTGGGGTTTGGGGGGCTCATGAACTTTCCCTACACCTTTTTGATGGGAAATTGTGAGCCAACTGCGAACTATGTGAATAGTTCATCGAATGTACAGCTTTTAGTTTTGCTGTTTGTGAGTTATTATGTAATTATTTCTAAAGTCAATATTTATTTATTTATTTATTTATTTATTACATTTATATACTGCCCTATCTTCCGAAGCAGAACTCAGGGCGGTGTACACTTAAAAACAACAGTAAAAGTAGCAGTAAAATACCAATAAAAATGGGGGGGGGTACAATACCCTCCACAAAGGGTGCCAAAGGGGCAACAACAACAAAAGAAATTAAACAGAAATTAAACAATATGTTGTGCTTAAATCTGGCTTAGTGAATTGCAGATGTTGTTAACCCTTTATCCCCATTCACTATAAACCAGTATTTCTCCTTTTATGGTCAACAGATCTGTGATGCTTTTCAACAGCTCACAAACACACTTTTATAATTCATTGCAATTCCTCCTCTCTCCCCTCCCCACAAAAAAGATTACATTCTTGTTGCTTTGGGTTCTTTTTTAACCTTATGGCTGACTGATATAGTTTTGTTTATCAGCCACCTGCACCTCCTCACCCTATTTTGAGGTAAAAATCAAGGAATAAGAAATTCCAATTTTAAATTCAATCAACTCACAAGTTGTTTGATGCTGTGGATTCAATTTTAACAGCTGCCTCTGTCTACTGCACCCACATGGAAAAACAGCTTCCTCTGGAGATCTGAACATGTACATTTGGCGGCTAAAATTCAATTTAAAGCTGTCCACATACAATATTACTGGCACCGGTCCCCAGGTCTTGTGACTGACTTAAACCTTTAGAGCTTCCTGCCCAGCCCAGTTCTGTAATCTGCTCAATAAAATACTTTCCATTTGACTTGAATTACTTTATAAACCTGAATTTAAATTTTGGTGTGTTGTTTTCCCTTCCAATTTAGTATTCTTTATTCCTAAATCACTATGACAATGACAATGAAATAATTGAAGTAGATTCAATTTTCCTGTCTTGACCATGAGCCTGTCTACAGTCTAAAATGCATACAGAGCTCCACTCTTCAGCCCCCGTAGAATGCAGCTGAAAGAGAAGCATCTAATGAAGTAACCTATTTATGGTATCTGGCAATCATCTATGAAAAAGTAACAGCAAATGACAGGAATGAAGAAATTAATAAGCAATGAAACAGAATAAACCTTTAAATGATATATGCATTAAAAGTGTTCACCTATGCTATGTACTGTTGTGTTATAAGATTAGGCAGGAAACCAGCATTTTATTTAAACATATCTCCAGTCATTTATAAAGACCCAGCAACAAAAATATATTTATTTAATTAAATTTATCTATTGAGAGATGAAAGCAAAGAAGAGGAGATGTTCAGAACAATATACCAAAAGAAAGATGTGGATAGATGTTGTAGATTTAGGGCAAACCATACATGCTAAAGTCTTCTTGGTTTACTCAGGTGGAGAAACCCTGCTCAAGGAGTCTTGATGTGCTGGAGAATTTATAGGGTAATTTCCCCCTATTTCATAATTTCTAAAATCCCAAATGTGTCTACAGATTGTTTTGTGTAGAACATAGAAGGTTGTCCATGCAATGAAGAACCTTGATTTTCAAATATGTGATGGATGAAATGGAGAGTCCATGAGTGAGCAGCATGAATGATGAAAGGAACAAAGATACCTTCCTCACACATTTATTTCTTCTTGAGGCTCCCTTTCAACCTGGGGAGCCTCAGCACTTGGGGGGGGGGTCCTTTAATAGCCCAAAATTACTGCTGACAGCAGTGAGATTGGCATCAGAAATCCAGCAGGATTGTTTTGGCTATTAAAATCTCTTCCCTCCCACACCAATCCTAATGACTTCCCTAGGTGGAAAGGAAGCTGTAGGGAGCTTCAGAATCTCAAGGGGGGTGTGAAGCATTAAATTAAATTAAATTAAATATTTCAGTCACAGGCTGTTGATGTCATCCTAATTACCTGATGCCAACTGGATATCAGCCAGTGAGCTGGAATACCTGACTACAGCCAACAGCTAGGAGTTTCTCCCTACTGCCAGTGTCGCTATTCTCATTTAGATACACATCCCTAGAATGCCCCAGAAGAAGGAAATGATAAGTACTTCTAGGTACTTTATGCCTAGGGAAATGCAATCAGCCTTGAAAATTCTGTCTTAGAACTTTCTACATTTTAAATGTTATGCTATATTACGTTATTCCCCAAGAATCCCAATCTCAGGGAGGTGGGTCACCCTTGGAAATCCCCCAAAGAGGCAGGCTCATATTGAAGTATGTCATTCTCCAAACAGAGAGGACCCAAGCCCTATGAGGCTTTATACATCATAAGCAGCACTTTGAAAATGCCCCCCAAATCTGCCATAACCAGAAATGTGTGTGTTCAACATTTCTTGAGTCATATATAGTATGTAAGGCAGACCTAGAGATATGATTTCTAGTTTACAGTTGAGCATGTATTCTACTCCAGTCTTTGGGGTTTTTCTACTACTTAATTTGTAAGCAGGCTTGACTTGGATCAAAATTGTGTTGGTCAGGTATGGTTGAGAATGATTAAAAATGGATTAATTTGAATACATACATTAATGTTGTTTTCCCCCTCCAAAAATTGAGATATGGGCCCTGAACTGGCAGATTCTGTCTCCATGTGGCTTATTGGAAGTGGAGAGTGGGTATGTGTTGCAATTGCATTTGAATAACTGGAACAATTGCCTGGGAAGTGTCAGTTAGATCATTTCAGTGAGTGACTGGTTTTATCCTTTAATTCAAATAAATACCTTAATACCCCATTAAAGCATGCTTCTCCAGAAATTTTTTCAATAGTTTTCTATAGTGTTCATTGCAAAATCAAAACTTGGCCTCCAGTTTCCTTCAAGACACTAGATTTTTCTTTTCCTACAAAAGCTGCATTGAAATCATTTGAAAGGGTAGAAGTCATGCAAATGTGCAGGAACTTATGCATGTAATTTCTATTAGCATTTACAGATGTGTGTCACTCATGCTGACAAAAAACTATAAAAAGAGGTGGACTCTTGTGACTCCAATATTTATCCCCCTCTTCAAAGCACAATGCAAACAAAAGCCCTATTTACTGCTCATAGGGAGGCTGAATGGCCCCAGGTTATTATTTGTACTGTTGTAGTGCCCAGAGGCACCACCTCAAGTTAGGACCTGAGTATGTTAGACAACCTATATCCAATTAGAGCTGAACAGGAGTTTTTGGCTCTGGCTATTTCCCCTCCACAAAACAAACAAAACCCAGGGAGAAAGTAGTAAATGAGGAGAGGTGTTGGGGAAAATCCAAAACCAGATTGTCACTGCAATTTAGTGAGATATTTGTTTATTGAATTTCTAACCTCCCTGCTCCTCAGTGAGCTCATGGGGGGGGGGCATGTGGAGCTTTCGCTTTCTTCCCTACTCTACCTGCACACTTCTGTGAAATAAAACAGATGGAGAAAGAGTGACTGCCCAAGGTCAACCAACAAATGCCATAATTCTACAAGAACTTGATCTCCCACATCTTAACCCAGAACTCTAAGCATTTGAATGATGGGTGTTGCATACAGAGTTAATACCTTCTCTGCTGTGCTGTCAGGAGAGCATATTGGAACATCATTCCACTTGATTTCTTGTGTACAACTGTATACTCGGGAGAGTATCAGGATACGGATATTTCCTTCAACTGTCAGCAGGTCCAGCTTCCATGAGAGACATCCGGACATGTTTTCCATATGCAGATTGAGCTTTCCTTCTCCTTACTATTTATTTATTTTTATTTATTTTAGAGTTTTTTTACCCCGCCTTTCTCCTTGGAAAAGGACCCAAGGTGGCTAGGAACATAAGAAGATGAACCTTTAGGCACAGTTCCATCCAGGAATGGAATATAGGGTGCATGTGCATCTTAGTCAGTTCCATTGTGTCCCAATACCTCAGGCAATATCTGATAAGGAAGGAAGAGGCACAGAAGCATCCTTCTCTGGCAGCTTCTAGGCACCACTTTTGCATGCCTAGCTATAAAAAAAGAGAAGAAGGGCCCTTGTTCTTGTCGGGTTTGCTTGCATCTTTTTTTTTGTCAACTCAGAGCCCTTTTAGAGAATGTGTTACACTTCTTTTAAATAAAATAAAAAGGTCTAGGGACCTCCAAATGAGAAGGGCCCCATACACGGTAGAAAGGGCATACCGTAACAAGTGACAGAGCCAAGGTTTATTGTTTGTATTCCCAAGCAGCAGATTTGCTGCTCTCTTTTCAGTACTTACCATAGTATTTTATGGCAGAAAGTGAATTGATGATAGTCTTGGTGCTGTCCTAAAGGCATGCCTTGATCTTTATGAGCGCATGGAACAAATCTATTCACTGGCCCCTGCTTTTCTGAATCACACACCAATCCGATTCCTCTAGTTCCATCCACCATGCCATGGGAACTCCCATTTATCTGCATGTCCAATTATCTGAAACTTTTTGATGTCCCCACTGACAATTCAGATCAATGAGCTTAAACCGTAAAGTCATTAGAGCTGTCAACTGGTTAAAGATTCTGGAGCTGATTAATTGTGTTGTTTCAAACAACTAACTGACAAATTAATTAAAAAACTTAGTCTTGCAGAATCTCAGCACACCCATTCAAAGGCCCTGGGGGACCTGTAGGATGTGTGCAGTCTTTGTGCTTCACATGCTTAATATTTTACAGGTAGTATCAGGACTTTTTATTATTTTTATGACCATTTAATTGTTTTTCCTAATTTTTCCAGAGGAAGAGTTTTGTGCAATGCTCCTCTCAATCTGTTTTTCCATTTTTAAAAGTTGCTTGATGCATAAAATCATGCAGCAGTACAACACTACACATGTCAGTGTAGACATTAGTCCTTATGAATTCAATAGGTCTTGCTCCCAAATAGTGGTATATAGGAACCCTCCACATTCCCTGGCCAAGAAGAGGCCATTAGCCTCGAAGAGGCACATGGAGAGGGGGTGTGAAAGTGTGTATGTGAGCCATGACATGTTGTTTGAAGGACAGGGACAATTAAAAAAACCCTTTACTTCAGATGCAGCCTCAGAATATCTAAGGTCCGGGCCTCAACTAAGAAACTACCTGGCATATTTTTCATCTTGCCAAGGACTTTACGTCTAAGAAATAACTCCTGGCAACTCCATCATTTGCCATGTTTTCACCAGTTGTTCACAGAGTGTTATTGTTGTTCAGTCATTCATTCGTGTCTGATTCTTCGTGACCCAATGGACCAGAGCTCACCAGGCCTTCCTATCTTCCACTGCCTCCCGGAGTTTGGTCAAATCCATATTGGTTGCATCAATCACACCGTCCAACCATCTCATTTTCTGCCATCCTCTTTTCCTTTTGCCTTCAATCTTTCCCAACATCAGGGACTTTTCCAAGGAGTCCTCTCTCCTCATGAGGTGGCCAAAGTACTGGAGCCTGAGCTTCAAAATCTGTCCTTCTAGTGAACATTCGGGGTTGATTTCTTTCAGGATGGATAGGTTTGATTTCCTTGCAGTCCAGGGGACTCTCAAGATTCTCCTTCAACACCACAGCTCAAAAGCATCGATTCTGCGGCGATCAGCCTTTGTATAATACAGAGTAGTCTTATACAAATACATATCAAAGAAAAGCCTATTGTGCTCAATGAAACTTCTTTTCAGGTATTGAATATTGGATAAAAAGATAGCAGGTTTCGACATGGGCCGCAGAATTAGTGGCCCTTCTGATGTTGCTGAGCATCTATTTTCTCCATTTCCTGCCAGGTTTACTAGGATGATAGGGACTGGACCCCAACAGCCCAATAGGGTTACAGCCCCCTCAAGCCCTACTTGAAAGCTGCAGTCCTACATAGACCTCACTGCTTTAAAGGGTTTCCTATCCCTTTTTTCACTTTTACAGGATCATCCACAGATTTGTTAAAATTGTGACCTACAGGTATAAAGGTATCACCTAGCCTAGCCTTGTATGGATTTGTTAAAAGGGGAATAAGCTTAAAGAAAAGAAAAGCTTATATACCACCTTACAGTGATTAAAGCACTTTGTCCACCCAGCCCAGAAATAAAGAGGCAATGCACGTTTGTGGGATTAAAATTGGGCCACAATTTATTGATATAAAATGCATTCGATTCAACTGTTAAACATCTCTTAAACAAGGGTGCCTGAATGCAGTGCAAGCAGATCAGTTAATGATTCTTAATATTATTAGAAGGGTGCTGCCCACTTGTTCAATGCCCTTCTAATACTTGCAGTCTGGGCAGCCCTCATTCCTAATCTTTGAACCTATTTATACCTAGCACCTAATGTTCTTCATTTCCTAATCCATTTCCTAATTCATATTGAGGGCTAATGACTCACTAAGGAATATTATTCAATAAATTTCACCTGACTTAAATTTATTGCTTGCACTACCTGCCAATTGTGACCAGTTATAAACCTCCCCTTGGCCTTTAAGAGAATGGGATGGGCAAAAACACACTGCCACTCTGGTCCAATCTGAATGGCAGCCAAAAATTCCCATCTGGCCCTTATGAGACCAGCTAATCTCATTCTCTTATTTGGGCAGGAGGGTGGGAAGATGGCTAGATCCAGAAAAAGACCTCTACCACATGGTGAGGTTTTATGAAAACTGACACCCCTGCAAGCAGCCCATAGGCTGCACACATGTGACACCAGCTGGGCATGCGGGCAACAAATATGGCAGTTTGGTGGTTTACAGTTTAATTATGGAGGCCACATATCCTGCCCCCAGTGATCTGGGTATTTACCAACCTCAGAAGGATAGAATGCTGAGTCAGTCTTGAGCCCGTTCAGTCAGCTCATTTGGACTGAACCCAGGTCATAAGTGGAATCTTAGCTGCAGTAATAAAATACTTCTGGATTTTCTCAATTTAAATACCAAACCAGCAAAACTTAGCCACTGCTTTGAGCAGCGGTTTCTCACTGTCTTCATTACTGAATACATAATTATTGAAAACATCTTATTCATAAAAAGGCAGCCAATATTCATGCTGTTTATACTTCATTCTTTTGTACTAAAAATCTAGACAGTCAAAAGGGCAACATTAGGATTAAACTAGAAGAGTCTCTACCATGACAATTAATAATAACTGCATGCTGTCAAGTCACTTCTCACTTATAATGACCCTTTCCATTGTTTTTTAGGTAGAGAGTATTCAGAAGTGGCTTATCATTCCCTTCATCTGGGGGCATCCTGAGATCTTGCAGCTTGTCTAAGACAGCACAGCCTTGCTCTTGTGGGATGCCCAGTAAGGCAGTGTTTTTCAACCTTTTTTGGGCAAAGGCACACTTGTTTCATGAAAAAAATCATAAGGCACACCACCATTAGAAAATGTTAAAAAATTTAACTCTGTGCCTATATTGACTATATATAAAGTAATTCTCTTGAATAGGAATCAAATAAACACAAAGTATTTTATAATTACTTTATTATGAAATAGTAAGTAAACAGAAATATGAAAAATTATAAAATACTTTTCAGTGCGCAACCTGGGTCTGTTTGGCTGAACACAAAGCTGATATTCTGGCATGGGTGCTAAAGGTGGCACTCAGAGCCCTTTCTGTGGGCACCCGACATCATCCCTTCACAGGCACCTGTATTCAGGTTAAATTGCTGTATTGCCACTTTACGAAAAAATTCGTGGGTTCTGAATTACAGTTTGGGCACTCGGTCTCTAAAAGGTTCGCCATTGCTGGTGTAGGGAGAAGCAGGACAGAGGGGCCACAGATTGAGGCAGACCGCTCTCTAGCACCCAGTTCCCACTTACCTGTGTTGTTTTTTTAAAGAGATTTTGCCCTGCATGGACTTCTGTGTCCAGTGGAGACCTGAGAAGGGGAACTGACTCTCCAGGAACACAAATAAGACCCAAAAGCCCATCTTGCTCTCCACACTGTGGCCAAGGCAGATGCCTTCAGCAGGTCCAGCGACAGGAGGGGAGGAGGATGAAGGAAGGCAGGAAGGCAGGAAGGAAAGAAGGCAGAAAGTGTTCTGCTTGTATACCGCCCCATACCACTTCAAGGAGTCTCTGGGCGGTTTACAGTTTTAATTACAGTAGGCAGGCTGCTAGACATACACATATGCAGGCTAGAAATGAGCATGTTTCTATGAAGAGGGGAAAGGGTACGAATGGAAAGAGAGAGGTGGGGAAAAAAAGAAAGAAAAGACAGAGAGAGAGAAGAGGGCGACCCAAGACAGAAAGAAAGGGGCAAGACTTCAAGGAACCCATTGCGGGACCCCTCAGAGATGGCTCTTCCCCTCCCAGACCCTAAAGGCCGGCCGGTCCGGCCATCCAGCCGTGCCAGTAGCCCCTCTGGCCCACCCACCTCCTCAGCCCAGGTCCCAGCGGAGGCCTCCTCCATCCCCTCCTCCTCGCAGCCCTGCCACAGTGCTCGTGGGGCAGCCGGACACCCCTCCTCCCCATCCCCTCACCTGGTGGTTTGTTCTGGGCTGGGGCTCCCAGGCCGGCTCGTGTTGGCAGGCAGGCTGTCGGGCGGCTCAGTCCATTGGTAGCTCCCAGGAAAGGGGTGGTGGTGGTCCAGGGTAAAAAAAGGAGGGGGGAGGGAGAAGCGAGCGAGTCGCGGCGGCGGCAGCAGGCAGGCACAGGGCAAACACTAAGAGAATGAGCGGGGCCAGGTCCGGCCGGGGAAGAAGTGACGCCAGCGCTGCAGGCCACAGGGGGGAGGAGCCAAGCTGCCCCTTGGATGCTATTTATAGTGCCTCCCAGCTGTGGGCCGCCCGCCGGCCCTGGGTTGAATTTCTTTAGAATTTTTCAATTTTTCCCACGGCACACCAGGCAACATCTCGCAGCACACTAGTGTGCCGCGGAACAGTGGTTGAAAAACGCTGCAGTAAGGAACTGAACTTCCAGGCGCTGCTTCTGAACCCAGATACCCATCACATTGAGCTACCCCACTAGCAACTAGACCATTAGAAAGTGATCAAATATTTTCCCCTCTGAAGGCAGTCACCACAACTGATGTTTGTACAGAAACTAATTGCAAATGGTAGCCACACTTCTCTCACAATGAGAAAGCACCAAAGAAAAGCAACCTAACATGTAGTTGATAGAACTGTGCTAGAGCAGGAGACCCTGTGCTAAAATAGATGAGCACATTTAATCTCTTTAGGGAGTTTTATTTCTTATGCAATGTCTTTTTTGAAAATATGTATCTCTAGTTGTGTGTTGCCTTTTGGCTATGGAGGTGGGGAGATAACTGTACATCTTACAATGCTTAATGTCAGCTGTCCCTCACGGACTCTTCAGTGAATTGTTGCTTGTTGATTTTTATTTAATTGTTTTTGTAGGCAACACATACAGAAGCCAGTTTGTAGATGTTATTGTTTTATTACACCTAGTTCCACAACTGTGGTATTATATATTTCCGCACAATGAAAGCCTATTAAGGGATCACTCAGATTTCCCTGTGATTAAGACTGGCTTCAAAAAGCCGCCACATCCAGATTGTTCTGAAACATCAGCAGTAAATATTGTACTATCGGCCAGGCTGTGATTAGAAAGATTACTGTTATTGAGCAGAATAATCAGCTGCCTGAAACTTTGAGCTTGACAAAAAATAATGAGGTGCCCTTGATCTCTTTAGCCCAGTAAGGTACCATGAGATCGCCTGAAGGTCTGAAGTGAATAGTGCCAGCTCTATTCAGGAAGAATGGGTACAAATTGTCTCCTTTGACAGTATGGGGATTTTTATATTGCCAAGTTGGGAAGAATCCTTTTTCTTTTAATTGATTTACTTTCTATAAAGTGCTCCGTGTTTTCTGGTCTCAGGCAGGGAATCTGGTCCCTTTCCTCCCCAAATGTTATATGTGACAGATTAGTGAAGCTGCCAACAGAGGCACAGAGGAGAACAATTCTATTATATAGTGAGGCAAGCATTTTCACACAATGGACGGCCAGGCTGAAGAAGCACCTTTCATCTGATGGGGGGGGGGCGCTTTGCAAGGTGTGAACTTGTTAACCAGAGTCCATGCTGCAGATTATCTCCAGTGCTAAATCAGCAGAACACTTTCTGTCTGTATTAGGAATTAGTGATACATTTATTTTATTTTCATCATCATCATCATCATCATCATCATCATCAACAACAACAACAACAACAACAACAACAACAACAACACAAACCAGGGAAATGATTAATCAGGGTAGGTTTGGGGTAGCTGCAAATCCCAAGCCATTCTGGAGAAATGAACCAGTTCCCAGTTTTTTTTTCTGATTTGTGCATTGGGAAGGGGAACCTAATGCCTTCACCCCCTCTACCACCCCACCTCCTTCCCACTGCTTCTGTTGCCTGTGTACCTGCCACCTCTTTTTCCTCCTCTGCCATCTTCAAAGGCAACATCCTGGCTCCTCTTCTGGGTGCTAGGCCTGCACAAATTTTGAATGTAAATTTTAAAAATACTATCTTGCAAAAGAAAAGTAAACATATATGCTGCGACATACAAAGCCCCCAAAGTATAACTGAGTCTGAAATGTTTACATAAGAAGCAATAGAATATCTGTTTCAGAAACTATGAAGGCTCGTTTTAGCTCTCTGGCCACAGGTATGAAGCCATGGCATCACAATCCTATGTTAGAAAAAGTGGGAACTATTTCTGGGTCTATTCATCATCATGGCCAGTCAAAAGGATAGGAATCCTGAGATATACTTTAAATATATATTCTTTGAAGATCAGAGACTGCATCTCCAGCTTAATTTCTTTTTATCTACATATTACATTTCTACATTACCATTCCACTACAGAGTAGTACAGGCAGCATAAATACAGCATATCATAAACCAGAATAGAAACAAGTAGACATGGGCACGACTTGGCGAAATTGTCATTTCCATTTTCGGATATCGTTTCCGTTATGTAATGGAAACGGTAACGACAATTAAGATGTCAGAACTCGAACTCGAACCGAAAAAAGAAAAATTGGGTCTGATTTGTCATTGTCGTTCCTAGCATCGCATGGCGATCACGCGATGCCAAGCAGCACAGAAAAAAGTTTTAAAAATTAAAAAAAAAACCGATTCCCAGCCAAAAAATCAGGCGAAAATATGCCTGCCTGAGGGCACCTACCAGAGGGGTGGTTTCTGGGCGGGTCCCCAGCCTTCCCCCCCTCCTGTCCTGGGCTGCTGGTACCAGGCTGGGAGGAGGCATCCTCGGCGTCTCCATTTGCCATGCGGTGCGGGGGGGATCCAAAATGGCGTCCGCAATATTTTTTTTTGAAATTGTGGTCCAAAAAACCACCAAAGCACCACTGAAATATGCGAAAATTAGCTATTTTAAATGCTTGAATTTTTACAGTAGCAGCAGTGGGGTTTTTATAGCAGTAAAAGGTCGCACTGATTTTATTTTATTTTATTTTTATTTTTATTTTTTTACACCTGTGCAATGATGGGCTGGCCATGGGATGGGACCATGCAAATTTTTGGACCCATTCTACCAATCGCATGGCCAGGTTTTGACTGACACTTTTGGATGTGCAAGAGGGCATAAAAAGCCGAGGCACTCCCAGAAGAGTCGCAGTCCGGGCTTGGATATGGGTGGGAGAGGGCTGTGTATAGCTGGCTGCTGTGCTAGACTAGTTTCGATTTCGCGGAGCCTTTAGATTTCAGTTAGGCAGGCAGGCAGGGAATTGATTAAATTGAATTTTTAGGAAATAATAATAATTCCTTTCATTCTCTGTCTGCTGTGGGGAATAGCAATGCAGTTTATTCTTTTTTATTCTCCTGCAGTTTGTTAGGATTTCTTTTCTGATAGTGCTTCAAAGGGGGGAGGTTTTAAAATTTTCAGTGTCTTCATGCCTGCAGCTCTGTCCCACTTTGAGTTTGTTTGCAAAAATTGCAATTGCTTTATTCGATGCAGTCTTGTGCAGCAAGTCAGTTTAAAGTGTTTTCCGCCTGCTCTGGGTCATTGCGGGAATCGCGCCCGCCGCCCGCGCGCCCGCCACCCACGCGGCGGGACGCCACTCGCTGGGACATCAAATCGCGCAAAATCGCAGCGGCGGAAACGACAAACGACACAACGAAATGACAAATTTTTAAAAAATTTCGCGAAAAATGGCAATGACCCGAAACGGACCCGTCCCGAAATGACAACTCGAAAAAAAAATTTTTCTGGTCGTGCCCATCTGTAGAAACAAAAGATTTTTAAAAATAATTCATCCATAAAGACCATTACAATCACCTTAATTGAAAGTTTTCTCAACAACTCCAACACTTTTGTAAACCTTTCTTAAAGTAGTAAGAGTGAAAAATGATTGCAATTTTGATGGGACTCTCCAGTGATAGAGATCTGATTACAAGTCTCAACTGTTTATTAAATTACTTCTGCAACTCTTCCACCTGAGGATGAATGTGTGAGGGGGAAGATCCTCATCCACTAAGCACATTCCTGATGCTGCTTGGGCCACTTGCAATGTCCCTCCACCAACCATGCATGCAGCATAAATGAGAAAGGCTAATGCATATACTGTTTAGAGATGGGCACAAAACGGAAAAAATTGTTCCATTATTCGTTATTCATTTTGTTATGTAATGAAATGAATAACAAAAATTGTGATGAAATTGGAACAAACCAAACAGAATAATGAAAATTAGATTCGTTATGTTTCATTTTCGTTAATGGTGACACGCAATGAAATGAGCTGTTTTTAAATGTTAAAAAATGTCCTGAGTTAGGGGACATCGACCCAAAGTGGCTCCCAGATGCCTAATATTGATTTATTGGGTATAAAAATGCCCTGGACATCTGTGAAAACGCAGTGAAAATTATTTGAAATTATTAACTAGCAGGAGGTTGCAGTCCTTAAAACGTTTGTTTTGGTCTTTCTCCCATCGCAATGTATTTTCTTTTCCCTTTAAGGATGAAACAAAATGGATTCCAGCCACAAGATGGATGCAAGCCATGTGATGGGATCATGTAAATTCTTGGACAATTACAACCAATAGCATGCCCAGGTTGCAGACTGGGTAGGCGTGGCAGCTACAGAGGACATAAAAAGCTCTGGCAGCCCCCATCCTCCTTGCAGTCTGCGGTGGGAGTTAGGGTGGGATTGCTGTCTCTGTGACTCATGACTTTAGGCCAGCCAGGCAGGTGTGTGTCTCTGTGTTCCTGCTGGCTGAAGCTTGGCTCTTAGGGGAGAGAAAGAAGAGATTTCTCCTGCAGCCTCCCTGACGTCACCGTCACCCCTTTCAGAGACTGAGTTTTCAAAGGCACAAACGGGTTTTATTTCAACATCCCACTGCTGTGCCACCAAATTGTGACAACACCTCCCTTTTACACGTGTAATTTTGATGGAAATGGTAATGCTGCCACCTTTTATTCACTTGGTAATGCTGCCACCTTTTAGAATCGTCACCTCATGAATTGGGACCGACTCAGATGTATAATATAAAAATAATGACAAAGTTTATTGAGAAAATAATAAATATAACAATGTCTGAGGATGGTATGTGTTGCCTTTAACATATAATAGATTTCATCACCTCTTCCATCCCCCCTTTCTTTAATAACTAGTAAACAGTATAGCCCTCACTGCCTGACAGAACTCTCACAGAGCAGTGCTCTCTCCCAGCACTCACTCTCAAAACCTTCAACTTAACTTAACTCAATGAACTGCCTCAACTGACTAGGCTCCACCCTTTTTATATCATACTATTCCCCGCCCTCCTGCTGGGATTGGCTGATGATTTGTATATTCATTACTCCTGTTTCCAGGGTTTTGTCACAGCATGCGTACCTCTTGGTGAGTACCCTCCCCTGCCCCACAGTGCACTCACTCTGTGGCTGCCTTACGTCCTGGGCAACACCCACCATTGCCTTTGGAGCCTCCCTGCGTACCTAGTCTATACTGTGTGTCTGACAGCATCATTTTTTTAGTGTTTTCCCTCTGGTCTGGGGCGTTGGGGGACACCCACACGCGGAAATGCTTTAAATAGCACAAAAAGCGGGTAAAAATGAAAAATGAAAAATTTTCAAAAATTTGTGAAAAATGAAAACGAACTGGAACGGGACCCACAATGGAAAAAAAACACTCCATTCAATTCGTGCCCATCTCTAATACAGTTGTGTACGTAGACGTTTCATCTGCCATTGTCATTGTCATCATCACCATCATCATCATTGTCATTGTTGTTGTAATTGGTATTGTCATTGTTGTTGTTGTCGTCATCATCATCATCATCATCAATTCAATCTATAGTACATTCTCTGGATGGTTTACAATATAATTATGTAAGGGAATATGTTGTCCACCAAAGTGACCTGGGCTCCCCCTTTTTTCCAACCTTTGAAGGATGCAAGGTTGAATCAGCCTTGAGCCAGCTACCTGATAGGTGGCTGAATTCTGGGAGTTTAGGAAATGCTTTGGCACCCCTACCTTCACCAATTCTGCCCTCTCTGCTGCAACTATGTTTACAGCTATTTTGGTGAAAACAGAAGGAGGGAGTCCTTCTCTTCTTTCAGTTAAGATGAATGCTTTCCATACCTTATTTCCCACTGAAACTGGGGCTTCTCTTTTTTAAAAGCTGAGCACCTTGCTTACATATTCTGTTGAACCTCTGAGTGACTTTCTCAGAAGTGTTTGACTTAGGTTTCTTCTTGTTTCAAAGGGGAACAACACAGTTTCAGTTTTAAATAAGGTTCATGAAGTTCACTCATCTTGGTTACAGGGGGAAAACATTTATAATGCCATTGCCATTGTGACAATGATAAAAACAAACAAAAAATACGACACCGAGACAATCTGTTAGTCTTGTGAAATCTCATCTTTTTTTTTCAACTACATGTGGTTCAGGGTCATGCATTGTCCACAGATGTGACAGACTTTTCTGATGTGAGAATCTGCTTCCTATGAATAGGCCAGCCATGAATCTGCCCACTGTCAGCTCCAGTTATGCCTTCTGATGTCCATTCTCTGATCCATGACCCATCAAAACTTCAGAGGCAAAATGGCTTGCTCACTCTTGTCAGGCATACTCTGCCCATTTTCTCCTTTCTGAATCAAACTCTGCTGCTGTTTACAGTTGATAATATTTTAAATCAATTCCTTCTTTCTAATATATTCAGCTGCTGGCAGGTGTTACATCCAGATTTTCACAAAAGCTTCCTTTCTCAAATTATAAGCTCTCCAGATACCTACGAGGCTTGGAGGCTCCCCTATCATTCTTTGTTGAGTCCCATTCAAGGTGCTGTCATTTCTACACTTTACTTTCTTCCATCAAGGCAATCATGAAACTTCCACTGAAGCAAAGGGTAGGGCAGTTGCATGGGTCAGTGGGCAGACAGAGAATGTGGGGTTGAGATAGCTAAACAGTTTGCATCCACTTTTGAAAGACAGCAAAGCCTGTGACCAGGGATTGACTGTCGGCTTTGACAGCCGAGTGTCCTATAACTGTTTGAGTAGGTTTCCAATCTGTCTATTTAACTGACGGGCATGCTGGTTACTGCTCTGCTCTGTCATTCCCCACTTTGTATTTACCAAAATGTAACAAAATAAAAATCACACATTTTCCATTGCCATACAAAATAAATGGTGTTTTCTTTCCTGTGGAGAGGAGAAGCACTGTGTGATTTGTGTCTTTTTCTACAACAGCTTCCCTGAATGCAAACATTAAGCAAAGAAAAAACTGACTTCTGTAACTGCCAATAATAGCCTGGGAAGAAATTCAGAAGATCTAGCTATCTAGTATCCAACAGGTTTCCCCATGCTTTCTTATCTAAACATGAGCATAAAATGGCAGCCACAAAGCATGAAATAGAGAGGGACATTTTTGTGAGTGCTAAGTGAGAGCTAAATGTACATACAGTATTTATTAATAATTAGTAATTTTTCATGTAGGCGTATTATAAAAGACATATATCAACACATACATTTTGAATCATTTGTGTAAGACTTTTTCTTCCAGGAGAATGAATATGCAGTAGAATAGGGATCAAGATGGCATCTGCAGGTTCTGTTCTTACCTAACCCATGTTCCTCAGGAAAAAAAAAAACAGAAGCAGGGGTGGACAAAGTGCAGTCCATGGCCACATCTTGTTCCCCACAGTGGTTTTTTTTATGGATGTCTCAGCATTGAAAGAATGTTCTGTCTCTGCTCTGGAAAGACTGGTTGGTTTTTCAGTAAATGGGCCACAGTCCCCACAGTCCACAAAACTGAAACTGTAAGTTTACTTGCAGCAACATTTACTTTTGATTGTACACACTCCCCCCCTTTGGACAACTGGTGCCATCCCTCTGTGTATCCCATAGTGGAAAATTGGACATCAGATTTTATCAACCCATGGATTAAAGAGATCCACTACAAGTACAAGCACATGCAACTGAGGCCTCTCTGTGTGGATAGGATATCTGCTTTTCTAGTGTTCTTAGTCATGTGAAGAATTCCCAAAACACATACGCTTGTATATGAGAAGAGCTCTATGCAAACATCTCCTAGGGTAAAATAAACATGTAGGGGAAGGAGTGGTCAAGCTGCACTTGTCCTTCAATCATTTCTTTGTTCATCTGAAAAGTAATCCTTTTGAATGTCCTCTTATGGATTGAGAACTGGTTGAGATCCAGAAAACAAAGTGGGGCCACTGTGAGATACAGGAAGCTGGACTAGATGGGCCTTTGGCCTGATCCAGCATGGCTCTTCTTATGTTCTTATCTTCTTATGAAGAGGAAACATGTTCCATTTTTGGAAGCTCTCCATGCACACCAGCACCTTGGAGCATGCAGATTCAGAATTGTGCAAACTTTGTTGCTCCATGAATAAAGTAGTCCACCTATAATGACGTTGGATGGAATTAGCATTATTAGAGTGTGTGTAAATACTGTCAGATCTGAATTTGATCCTATATTTGCTGATTCAGAAATGGCCTGACTCAACATATCCATTGGTTTATAGAGACATTTTTGTAGGTGTCCACATACAAAGGAAAACATGCACTGGAAATGGTGAAAATAAAGGACAATGATTTCAATATCAATAAGTGTAAAAGAAATGGAAAATTTCAAGAAATATAACCCTGAATAATCCCATTCCATTGAATCTCCCAGAACTACAGTATATACTACAATCAATGAGAAATCACATGTAAGTACTGCCACCAAAATAACTGGTTATGACAGGAAATCCCAGTATGAAATCATGTCCATTTTACCTTCATCAGCCCCAAATAGAAGCACATTCTGTGGTTTGCTGAGACCTTGAGCTTCTGAAAAGTGGAGTAAAGCTTCCGGTCAGATCAGAAGCAGTTAAGTTTAGTGGGTATACATTATGACTCACAAAGTAACCTGGACATTTTAACAAATTGCCCCAATAAGCCCATAAGAGAAGTCATGTGATGAACATATTTTTCATTCTGGTCCAGGCAAACATGTGGCATCTATCTCCTTCTAAGCTGCCTTGAAGCCTCTCTATGAAGCCTGAATAACTATCCTTTGAACTGCCTAGGACCTTGTTGGTCTGTCCTTTTTTGGACTTTCTTCCCCAAAATGTTCCACCTGGGATACAATGTTTCCTTGCTTCAAGATAATCTAACAAGACTGAGGAATGGTAATTTTGTCCCCTTGGTCTATTTTTAAAGGTGCAATAGGGCCCTGGTATCTGGATCCAGGCCTTTTCATGGATAACAAAAATGGTGAATAAGAGAGAATGCTAACACACATACACACCCAAACAACCTGCTGTTTTGTGACATTAGCTTGCTTTAGCTTGCTTTATGACTAATGTTTTGCAACACTAGCTTGCTTTACAGCTGCTGCTTGTGACAGTAGTTTGCTTTGTGGCTGCTGAAATATTAATTTATTTTTTTCCTCTGCCAACCATGGATAACTAAATCAGTGGTCAATGAATCAATGGATACGGGGGTCCTACTACACTTAAAAAGTATTCCCCATTCAATTCCCTCTTATATGTGTGAGAGAGTTTAGCTAGAGAAAAGTGATATTGTGATCCTCCCTTTGGACTTTTTCTTTTACATTCCTCCACATGCAATAAACCCATGAGCCTTCCATGTTTTACTTCCATTGAGTTGCCATTAATCAAACATATGTTTCCCATTCTGTGCTGCTTTATGCTTCTTAACTTTAGGGTTTGTTATTCGCCAATATAACCTTAGCTATTTAATAAAAGTTTCACATGGAATATCTCTACATGAATATGACATACTCAGAGAAATATGTGTTGAGGCATTCTATTGCTATGATTTAAAGATCCCTTACAAGTAAATCTCAGCATGTGCAGTTCATACAATGTGAGAACATACTGGCCAACATGCCGCATGACCCTTGTCAGCATAATCCTTTCTTCACATGTTTATTTAACTTCATGGAACACAATCGAATAGGGTGTAACATTTCATACCTTAAATAAATAGTGTACAGTTTTTGTTGTACTCTTCTTCCCATCCACACATGTTGGTTTTTTCATATTGTATGTCATTTAGATCTATAACTCATCTGTCCTCCAATGAGCTCAGGATATTTCTTTCCCTGATTTACTAGAGGTAAGACTGAGAATCAATGACTAGTGTCAAGTCACCCAGTAATTTCCATTGGTCAAAGAAGACTGTAACATTTTGCCTTTCACAACGTATGAATTTTTCAATCATGATTTTTTCCATGTCAGATAGTTTGCAAAGTTACATCGATGATGCAAAAATGAACTTTTTTTGTGAATTTCTCCCTCATTTGCTATGTGCAAAATAATAGCTACTATTAACTCTAAATAAATAGATCTAGTACTCTTTCCACTACACCACGTGGGATTTCCAGTGTGGTGTAATGCATAGAGTGATGGACTAGTACTCTGGAGAATAAAATCTCCTCCTGGCCATGGAAACTCACTGGGGAGTGGAACTGATAAAACCATTCTTTAAATACAGAATTTTTTAAAGAAGTGTTCTGCTTATATATCACCCCATACCACTTCAAATAGTCTCTGGGAGGTTTACAGTTTTAACTATAGTATGCAGGCTACACATTGCCCCCCCCCCAGCAAGCTGGGTACTCATTTTACAGACCTGGGAAGGATGGAAGGCTAAGTGAACCTTGAGCCTGCTACCCTGGATTGAACCCCATGTCGTGAACACAGCTTTACCTGCAGTACAGGCATTTAATCACTGCACCACTTACCCTGAAAGCACTAATAGGGTCACTATAAGTTGGTTCCAACTTGATGGCAGAAAAAAACCCCCACATATATTAACTCTAGAATACCAAATACCATGCTGTATATGTTTAGTGGGTGCATTTTAAAGATGAGGAGCCCTCAGAAGAAAAGAGGTGAGTCCCCTAGTTCAGTAGTAATGGTTCATTTCACAATGATCAAAAACACACTTTTATGATGAAAGTGTGCAAAGTCCTTGGCGTCAGTGAATTAATCAGTCTGTTTTTATCCGTTTCTGTATCTCCCACAGTGGACTTGGGTTAACCTTAAATTCTTTCTACCCTAAATATACTGTAGATAAATGTATCAGTGTTAGTAGATGTGTAGCAAAAACCAACTAAATGGAATTCTCAGCCATCCCTCGATTCATCAAACCTTTCTCAAGTTCACATGATTTGATGTAACACAGTGAATAAAAGAGTGACACTGGATCAGTCATTAATGGTCAAAATCATTTTTTTTAAATCACCAGTTTGTCATTATAATGAAATAAAACATATCCATTTGTGTGCAGAAAAATCCAGCATAAAGAGGTATCAAAATAAAATGAAACAATGGGATCTGTACCTTTAGAAAATAGTTCCTATCATGTGCTTGGAAACATTTCAAGGATATTTCATAAAGCAGTCAAGGATAGACTGAAGATAAAAGTCAGCGTGCTAGCAGGGAGGACAGGCTGACCCAACAGAGCTTTTTCCAGATCTGATTTCTCTGATACCGTGAAGCATGCCCTCTATTTATGTAAAGCAGAGAGCAATACAGAAGCTTCAAGGAGGCAGACATTTGACAGTAGTTACCTCAGCAGAGGCTGTCCCCATGAGATACTCTATACCTTTGATTGCTGGGACATTATGAGCATCTGCCGCTTTCCTTATCTTCTGACTGAGTCTAAAGGATCTTTGAGATCTTTTGACCAGGATGCCAGCAGAATATATACTAAATATGTGTTGCATAAAGTGACTTTCTCTAGTCCTACCTAGGATGGATAATTCCCCAATTCTCAGCAGTGCAACAGTGCAGGTAAAAAAGAGAAAAGCGTAATTAATTACTGCCAACCTCCACCACTACCCTTTCCCCACACAAGCCCCAGGCATGCTTCTGCCCTAGATACCTCAAGGCAGTGGCGCACTCCCCTTTTAAAGCTTAGCAACTCTTCCACGAGAAATAGGAAGAAAGTAGCAACTGACGTGGCTTCATGACTTTCTGTGAACAATAGCTACTAATCATGTTCCAAAGGAGCAGCTGCAGCCAGACAATTTCTTCCTGAACTATATTGCAGAAAATGTGGCTTGTAGAGCACCTAAGCTGAACATCTATTTTCTCTCTTAAAAGATTAGGGCATGCCATATTCATGAGGAAAGGTGGTTATTTTGAATGACAAACATGCAAAATATTAAAAATTGCGACATGATGATGAGTAAGAGAAGGCACAGTCTGGTGGAAAATGTACCTCAGAAATGTAAATTGCAAGCATAGTGCTATTAAACATGCTGGACGTTCTGGTGTTTCTGACAACAGCAATCTAGTGTAACTCCTTCAATTTTTGTGTTCTTGAACAAATGACATTCAAATTCTGAAATCTCATAGATCATGTTTCCTATGTTTTATAACATCTATGTGGTATGAGGCATCTATGGAGATGGAATGGGGTGTCATCAGCTCTGACTCTCAGTATCATTAGAATCAGGTAAGGCTACAGAGGTGTCTGGGTTCATCAATTAGACAGATAGGGGCTAATAATATAAAGAGCAACTATCTGGTTTTCTTGAACTTTGGAGTCAGACGTAATTATTTCTAAAAGTAGATTTCCATCCTCTGCTCCATCCACACAAACCCTATGCAGCCTAAAAAGTTTTATATCTCCTGCATCACACCAATAAGACAGATTTAGCTTGTGCTCTATTAAACTCCTTAGATTCTTTTTACACCAGATTGGTATAATCAATTCTAGATATCCACGACATAATTTTGCTATCTCAAGTGGAACGTTTCATCCTCCCCCCCCTTCCAATCCTGGAAATGATCTTATTTGTTTGGTGCCCTCGGGAAAACAAAATGAGCTCTTTGCTCATAGGACCCATTCATTATGAAGTAGGTTGGCATCCATTCCTTTGTACACGGGCTTCTGATTTCTCCATGTGGGTCTTTGCTTAAATTAATGGTTTATTATGTACCTTTATTCTTCGTTCTGCACACTGTTCACTCCATTGGACACACCAAGTTTCCCATCACTTGTGTGACTTACATTTGTGTGTGTGCGTCTGTGCCCCCCCCTCTCTCTCTCTGTGTGTGTGTGTGTGTGTGTGCACCCTGTGTCATCAGGTCAGAAAAAGTTATAGTGACCATAATAGAGCTTTCAAGGTAGATGAGATAATTAAGGAGTGGTTTTAGCAGCTCCACATCCCTATTGGCCAGTGGGGATTCAAAGCCCGTTGTCCGGAGTCCTAATCAATCACTCTATCCTCTACATCACAATGGAAATTCCCAACTTAAGAACAATACTCTTTTTTTAAAAAATCAGTATCTTTCCCCATAATACTTACGATGAAAATCAAGTATCTTTAGAGTGCAAGACATCTTCCCAAAGCAAAGCACGTCTTCATTTCTTGTCCGATCATTTCAGCCCCAGTATTTTGTGTATATTGGCTGCACCTAAGGCCTTGCTTGATTAGTTCAGTAGGGCAAACGTGATCACAAGCAGAGATGGATTAGTTAAAACTAGCCAACCATCAATAAGAATCTTAATTCTTTATGTGTTGTTAGGCTGCCAGAAGTGACAGCTTGGAGAAATGCAGCCAAATGCAGGAAAAGAAATTGGGGGGAGGGGGCAGTCAATTCCTAACAGGGCTTCAGTTCTGGGTCAGAAATTGAAATTGACATGTTGGTCCCAGAGCAAGAAATATTTCCACTTGAATTGTGGGACTTCTCACTAAAACAATTGCAAACCACTCAATGATACTAAACTGCATCCCATTTGTGTTAACTGGATTCCTTTTTATATGTTGAAAATATATACCAAAAAAAAAAAAATGTAGTGTGTGCATTATGTACTCCCAGATGTGCGTAAAGAGCCAAATCCAACCACACAACCCTGACGGTTCATGTTAGTTAGCCACTCAAAAGTGTTATTCAAACAATAGCAGTAACAGCTCCATAACAGTAATACAGTACATTACTTTTTCAAGATACAGCTTGAAGCTTTGATTTGCTGCACTTATATGCTATCATCTTTTATGACTTTTGGTGACCAGATGAATTAATAATTTCCCCTTTTAAAAAACCCTATAGTTACAGCCCTGCTTCAGTCTCACAAACTCAAGGTTTGGGAGCCTTTGAGAATATATTCAAGGTTGTATGTTCCTTTATTGAAGCCATTCATCTCATTCTATGCCTTCTTTTCCTACTGCCTTCAATTCCCCCACAGCATTATTGACTTTTCTAGAGAATCTTAACTTTTCATAATATGCCTAAAGCAATGATAGTGTCAGTCAAGTCATTTTGGCTCCTAGCGAGAATTTGGGCTTATTTAAACTAAAATCCATTTGTGTGTCTTTCTCACTCCTATGTTATTACTACACAAGAGTGCAGCAGTGATCTTGTGCTTGTAGAGCAAATCGTCATTCTATAAGACAAGTCTAAAAATAAGGGTAGCCCTTCCCGACTCAAAATTTATAAATTTTAAACTTTCAGATCAACACCAAATGTTTGAGGAAGATTGGGCAACAAATTTTTGGATTTGTCCTCCCATTTAAGAAAAATTATTTTTACCCCTTTTCAGAAATAGGTGATGCTAAACAGAATTAAAATAGTTCATATAAATTGAAAAAAAGCAAACCAAAACACTTGGCCCCACACACTTTTTTTAATTGGAAAGAATCAAGGCTATGGGAGCTGAGAGAAGGGCTTTTCAAAAGGGAAAAGTATTCATAAATATTTATTTCTTATCACACTGAGAATTCATTCATGTGGCATGCCAGCAAGAGCTTTGCAAAGTAGATATGTTGTTGCAGTTTTGAAGGTGGAAAATGGATATATTTGGGGACTTTAGAAGCAAAAAAAAAAAAACAAAACACCATACTGTTTAAAACACTCTCTAAGTGTTTTAAAATTTATTTATGCAGGATACACATTGCCCCCACCCTCGCAGGTATCTGCATACTCATTTTACCAACTTTGGAAGGATGGAAGGCTGAGCCAACCATGAGCCGCCTACCTGGAACTGAACCTCAGGTCAGGCATTTAACCACTATGCCATGAGGCTCAGTAGGCTTAAAGCACTCTCTGGGCTATTTCAATATAATTACACTGGCTACATATCCCTGTCCCCCCACCACAAGCTGCATACTCATTTTACCAACCTCTGAAGTATAGAAGTCTGAGTCATCCATGAGCCGGGTACTGTGATTCTGCTTTTGCACTTTCTTTCCCCTTAGTCATTTCAAACAATTTTTATTGTCATAGTACTATCTGCACATGATGTTTCTTCCATCAATATTCATTCCTGTTCTATCTCAATCTAATACACAAATAGTATGGTGTCCTGTATATTGATTTTAGATAATAATTTGCACTGGTTACTATCCTGGCTGAAAACATCCTATTCCTAAACTACGTTAATTCACTCACACTAAATATTGCATTATTTAAACAATGCAATTGTTGACTTTGACTCATGTTGTCCACCTCCTACTTTCACTTTTTATCTGTGAATATTTGCAACTGGATTTAATCCAGGTTTTCTAAATTAGGAACCAAATTATTCATGTTTATTCTTAACTCTTACCCTGTATATCACTGAGTGCATTTTGATCTGGAAATCTTAGCATTCAGTTTCCTTTTGAACTGTTCTGCTGTGCACATCTTTAATATGGTGAGGGGGGGGGTTACATGTGCCAGATATTCTCAGAAAAATAGTGCCCACTGGCAATAATAAGATTCTGGATGGAGAACAAAGCACTGAGATAAATTGTTCACACAGTCAGACTTAGCAGGTGCTTCTGCAGCACAGAGACCATCATTCAATCGAAACCCTGACCACCAAAATGACAGACATTTTTCTAATATTATATAAGTTATAGGGGGAAATTCATTATACTAATGCACAAAGAAATTAATGAAATACATGCCATGTTGTTCATCATAATGGATTGACACATGTTTGTGGAAATGTTGATGATGCATCTGAGTGAGTAATAATTTACACTGTGTTAATTATTTTGCCATGTTTGGAGAATGTTATCAAAAGTATGACATCTGGTGCTGTTACAATAACTAAATATAAATATTTAATAGATTTAAATTAATTGCATCTAATCAAATCTTGGCTTATCTTTTATCTTCCCTTGATAGTCATGCAATCTTGAATACTGTTAAACAATTCTGCAGTGGTTAGAACTAATGCATGCACAGCTTGTAGCAAAGACGGGAAATCTGCTATTTTGCTTTTCCCTACATTCATGTTTTTAAAAATCACCTTATATAGCCATCAGTTTCTGTTGTTGTTGTTGTTGCTGCTGCTGTCGTTGTTGTTGTTGTTTAAAAAACCCACAAACTCCAATTCTTTCTGTAAATGAAGAAATGTATGAATGTTGTTGATAAATTCTTGCTGAAGATAAAACACAGGGAAATGCTGTTGCGTCCATATCTTGTGGATCCTCTCCCTTCTTATAGATAAAATGTATGAAGACAAGGGTGAAGACAAAGCTGGTCTTCTACTGTATCTTGCCTGCCATCTGAAGAAGAGCCCCTACCATTTTTTTGTCTGGTAGACCTGGAATCACCAGTCATGTACAAAAAAAAGTACCATCAATAATAAAAGATTCTCTCTGTGAATACCAGGTCATTAATATTAAGTGCAGCCTCATTAAGTTCAGTTCAAGTCAAATGCTATAAATGGCAACTGATGGTGGCTCCAGGCATTCTTTTTTGCAGTACCTATTAATTGAAGAAAATGCCCTTCATAATGTATGCATTCCTGTCTATTTCATATCCTCTCTTTTCTTCTCTGAACCTCCAATGCAAAGTAAAAAATTTGGAGCCATACGTCTTTTTGGTGCCGACATCAAAAACGAACCTCTCAGATGACGGGAAACAATGTTGATAGGAGTAAGATCCTTCCATATTAAAAATATTGACAACAAAGTTCATTTGTTATAAAATACTTCCCACAGTAATATAACCATCGATCCCAAATGGAGAGTACAGCCAAGAAGCCAAAAGAAGACTCAGACTCAGAAAGGCAGCAAGGAAGGGATTAGAAAGAACTATCAAGTAGAGATGGGCATGAAACGGAAAAATGGGGTTTCGTTTCCATTCCGTTTCATGCCCATCTCCCTTCATTTACTGTTTTTTGGACATGAATGTTTTAAAAAACTTCATTTCTGTTTTTCATGTTTCGGGTTCTTCTTCCCCATGGCGGATGAGAGCGCCAGGCGCGCTGTCATCCCTGTGGGGAAGATCCCTTTAAAGAAACCCCATTCTGCCTCTGCATGCGGAGGCGGAACGGGGATCTCTTCTTCCCCACACTGGTCATTATAACGTCGGGCGTTGTCATCTGGCGGAGGGAGATGGAGGGCAGTAGGGAGGGGGCTGCGTTCTGTCCTCCGCAGGTGGAAGCCAGATCCCAGACCCCTCTCGCTGCCCTCCCTTGAGAGGAGACCAAGGGCTCTGCTCTGCTTGCACAGCCGAGCCCGCAGTCCCCTCTGAAGGGACGAATGCTGCCGCCCTGTCATGGGATGGACCCCTTGTCAAATGACCCGGTTGGCACTAGGGGGTCCCCCCAGTGCCAACCGGGTCATTTTTGAAGGGGTCCTGCCAATGACAGCTCAGCAGGATCCCACTGAAAATGGCCCCGTTGCCAGCACGGAGCTCCTCCGTTGACAACGCGGCCATTTTCAGAGAGGCCCTGTCATGGGCTGGACCCCTTCAAAAATGGCCCACTTGCCAATGGGGGGACCCCCCACCCACCCAGACAGAGGCAAGACCATGGCCAAAGCTCAGCTGATCTCAGCCCAGGATGACAGCTGTGCCGGCCGTTACCCAGGGTGGAGGAGATCGAGCCGCAGTCTTGCAGCCCCTTCCTTCCCGGCTCCATGGTGGAAGGCAGCAAAAGGGGCTGGGATCCAGCTTCTGCACACATGGAGACCAGATCTCAGCCCCTTCCTTCCCAACTCCGCCCACAGCCTGCAGCTCAGGGGGCTGTCAGGCTCCGTGGTGGAGGGCGGTGGGAGTGGCTGGGATCTGGCTTCCGTGCATGCGGAAACCAGATCGGAGCCCCTTCCTTCCCGACTCCGCCCACAGCCTGCATCCCACTGGGCTGTCAGGCTGTGGGGGGAGGGTGGCGAGAGGGGGCTCCAATCCTTCCTCCACGCATGGAGACCGGATGGCAGCCCCTTCTCAACTCTGCCCCTGAATCTGGAAGCCAGAAGACTGTCACTGGACCAGGAAGGCCAGCAGGAGCACCAGCAAGTAGGAGGGCTTTCTTCCATTCATCGGGTGGCCAGGCCAGTAAGGGAAATGAACAGAACCAAAGAAAATTTTCTTGGTTCTGTTCTGTTCGAGCCTGGCCCGTCCAAATTGTCGTTCTTTGTTCCGTTACATAACGGAACGACTAATGACTAACGGTAACGGAAAATTTGTCATTTTGTGCCCATCTCTACTATCAGGCATAAAAATGGGTCACTGGAGACCAAGACTGAGATAATCCACACCCTTGTGGATTATGGAAGCAAGGTCATTATTAGATAACCCCACCCTTCCCAATCACTATATATGGGTGTAAAATCTGGACAATGAAAAAAGCTGAGAGAGAGAAATGGATTCTTTTGAAATCTAGTGTTAGATTAGAGTTTAGTAGATACTCTTAACTGCCAGAAGGGCAAACATTTTTTTGCATAAGAAAAGCAAAGATTCTCTGGAAAGGACAATAATGCTGGGAATGTCTGAAGGCAGCAGGAGAGGTGGAATACCAAATATGAGGTGGATTGACTCCCTGGGTTGAGTTATTAGGAGCTGAGCAGGACTATTGAGGACATAATATTTTAGAGACCACTCATTCATGTGATCACCATAATGTGGACGTGACCTGATGGCATGATCATAGCAACAAGAAGAAAACCAGATCTACTGTTAGAGAAGGCAGGAAAAAATAACATTGGGGGGGGGGGACCCATTAACTCAGGATGTTCAAAAAATCCATTGCTATCACAAGGAAATTATAACTTACCCCTTAGGATGCAGCTCAAATGGACAAGGCTTTATCACATGATTTCCACTAGGCTACAAATCACCCTATAATGGGTAAGATCCAGTTCTTTTTCATGGGAGGTGAGAATTGTAGATTCTGTATTTTATGGTCGCCACATTAGTGGTATTTTATGGTATTTTATGGTCACCATATTAGTAATGTCAATACATGGAAGGAAATATTTCAGTTAGCATTTCATGCTCCTATAGCTCTTATTAGGGGCTGCACATGAGATGGGATATCTTGTTCAGATTAGTACACACTGATAATGACAAATTCAGCAATCACCACATAGCAAAACATTAGAGAGTTCCCAAATAGGAAAAAAGGGAGAAATGAGGGATGAAGAGGAGGGGTAGGAGGAAGTAGTTTTTAAATTCCCATTCATAATCACATTAAGCTTCAAAATAATCAGTTAAGCATATAACAGAATGTATATGTCCCACATTCCAGTATAAAGGCTCAACCAGAAATTATGGCTGGGGAAAAACAAATTCAAATATAGATAATACAGTGATGACAAGATGTGAAATTGTGTGTTTATAGAGTGTTAAAACAATAGGCGGTGTAGAAAAAGTAGCTCTAGAGGTGTGCTTTGGGCTTTTAAAACTGAGGTTTGAAAACTTGTTTATTAAGATTAGCTTCAAAACAGTCAGCTATCTCTCTAGTCAATGATGGAAGCAAGGTCATTATTAGATAACCTCACCTTGCAGAACCCCCCCCCCCGGTTGATAGTTGTATGTATATATGTTACAATGTGCTAATATGACCAGACATGATGTCATAATGTACACCCACTGTAAGTACAATACACTGTTTTCAAAGCACCTTGGTGTACCAAATCCACCAAATACCAACCACAGTGATACTGGGCACCAGACATCAAAAAGTGCAGCATATAGCACTACAGCAGTAGGCTTCATTGAATTTCTGGTCACATCCTCTACCTGTGCAGAATAAGTGTAGGGATTCAAAGGCTAGAAATAGCTTTATACCATTTTCTTCTCGACTGGCACTTACAGTCTCAATAACTAATGATGGAGAAAGAATTACCGGTAAACAATTATTTACTTTTAGTTCTGAACACATAAAAAGCAAACTGACAAAGCATGGTTGCTTGCAGCAACAGGTCTCAACAGACTCACTGACGTTCAACTAACGGACTGGGGGTGAGTGGTGGTGGATCAATTAGCAAAGAGGCATAACTGTTTTTGAATTCAGAGCAGCAAAGGAATGACTGGTTAGCATTGAATAAGCTGATAGTCACCCCAGCCTAGAATGTTCCCTCCCAGCTACAGCTACTAGAAGCAGCATGTGAGCTTGAAAAAAACACACCCTCTAGCATCATTTCAAAAGCCAGCAAAAGAAATAATCATATATTTGCAAAAATAGATGCAAACTGGCACAAGGCTAGCTTGACTGGGTGGGAACATTATTTATTTATTTATTTATTTATTTATTTATTTATTTATCTATTTATCTATTTATCTCATTCCCTCTAGTGATCTGCTTAAAGGCTAGTTAGAACTTTGAAACTGGAAGAGATGTCATGGATCATCGTGTCCATTTTCTCTCAGGGGGACATGCTGGAGACTTTTAACTCCCAATCTCTGCCTCTCTAGCCAGAGTTCTAAACCACTGAGCTATGCTTTTTATTTTTAAGTGGTGTTTTGAGATTTGTTCTTCCATCTGTTCTTAAATGTGCCTTTTAAAGTTGTAAGCTCTTGCAGCTTTTCATAGTTTTGAATATTTGGGATGGCAATCACACACCTCTTCACCTTTTCACCATGCGCAAAGATGGATTTTTGCTTTCATATTTGTTGTTGGAGAAATTAATAATCTTGCATGTTTTGTAACACTGGGCATCAGTGGGATGGAGGGTTTCTAGGACATGAATGAGATTCTCTCCTTTCCCACTAACCACATAGTAGGGATCCTTTTTGCGCCCTGGCTTGCCTGTCCCCTCTTCCTGCATGGACAACTTAACTTTGCTTTCCATTCCTCTCTGACCACTGACCAGAGAAAATATATAGTTTTCTGCTATTACACTCTGTACAGTGTGGGCAATGTGACACATTCAGCTTCTCCAGTGGTTGAGGGTTATAAATGAAAATCAAGAGCAAGTAAAGCTTTTTTTCTATGTATGTTACTTGTGGAGTTATTTCCCTTCCACCTTTATATACAAAGGGCTAGTAAAAACCAAAAACCTTGGTTGAAGCTGAGGGTTTTTGTTTGTTTGTTGTTTATTGGTTTTGTTTTTATTATTTTCTCCATGTTTTCCCTTTGCTGTAGCTGACTCTTTTGTATTTTACACTTGGCTAAGTATAATGAAGCTACCAGTTTTCCCACCGATTTCCATAGGTGTAAGACTTTTGGATGTTTGCAATTTTGAAGTATTTTTACGCTTGAGGAACATGGAAGCAATGTATAAATAAAATGTGTAGGGTTAGACAAGTTGATGTTGCCTGGAATAATTTCAACAATGAAATCTATACCTACCCAGGTGAATTTTAAAACGATTGGAGGTGATTGCCTGATTTCATTCTGGAAATAGCCCTTTTTGGGATAAATGCCAGCTGTGATGAAAACAGACTTCTAATCCCTCCCACTCCCGAGGTCTTTCAAGATTTGGAGAACTTTTTTGGGGGGGGGGTGTTCAGGTGTCAGAACCCCTGACCTGACATCAAGATTATCTAAGTTGGTGAGGTGAGGCATCACAGAGTTTTCCAACCATGAAAATTCTAAGGATTCCAAGAGTCATGCAGTCCCTCTGTTTCATTCAGAGCTACAAGTATATATGATTTGAAAGTACATTTATTTATTTATTTATTTATTTGTTGCATTTATACCCCGCTTATCTACATAGTGTACTCTAAGCAGCTTACAAGGCTACCAAAGCCATAGAAATTACAATAAAGGCACAAGTAAAGCAAATAGTAATAGCAATAAAACAGAAGGTTAAAAACCTTATGGCACCTCAATCACTGTACAGTTGTAAATAAAAACAAATTGTGATGGCGGAAAAAAAAACTCAGTTAAGGATCGCCGAAGGCCTCCCGGAAAAGATAGGTCTTTAACGCCTTTTGGAAGGCCAGCAGCAACTCTGCAGAGCGCACTTCACTGGGGATGGAATTCCAGAGGCTGGGGGCCGCCACTGAGAATGCCCGGGTCCGAGTACTCGTCCTCCGGGCTTCACGAGGAGTGGCGACCCGAAGCAAGTGCACTCGCACCTGCCGAACGGGACAGGCCGAGGTTGATCGCTGAGCGATACGCTCAGCCAGGTAGTCGGGTCCCAAACCATGGAGGGTTTTATAAACTAAAACCAAGACCTTGAATCTAATCCGGGCTGCAACGGGCAACCAGTGCAGGCGGGCCAGGACTGGGGTGCTGTGGTCATAGCGACGCACACCAGCCACCAGCCTGGCCGCTGCATTCTGTACCCGCTGCAGACGCCAGAGAAGAGTCAAGGGCAACCCCATGTAGAGGGTGTTACAGTAGTCCAGCCTCGAGATCATCAGAGCTTGGACCACTGTTCTCAGAGAGTTCGCGTCCAGGTACGGGCGGATCTGGGCGATCCGACGGAGATGGTAATAGGCGGACCTGGTCACCGACGCCACCTGGGACTCCATGGCAAGCGCCGGGTCCAGGAGCACACCCAGATTCCGCACCCTCTCCGCGAGCTGCAGGGAAACTCCCCCCAGACAGGGGAGAGGGCCACCATACCCCGACGGCGAGCTCCCGAAGAACATAACCTCCGTCTTCTTGAGGTTGAGCTTAAGCCTGTTCGCCCTGGTCCAAGCCAGCACAGCCTCCAGGCACCCGTCGAGGATCCTCACAGCTTCCACAGCAGAGGTGGTAAAGGAGAGATAGAGCTGCGTGTCATCAGCGTACTGATGACAGCAGACTCCAAAACTCCTGATGACCCCCGCCAACGGCCTTATGTAGATGTTAAACAGCATGGGGGACAGAGACAACCCCTGTGGAACCCCACAAGGGAGAATCTAAGGGGCCGATAACTCCCCCCCATGCTGCACGTACTGTGGACGGCCCTCCAGGAAGGAACTGAGCCACCTGCAAGCAGTGCCTCCAATTCCGACCTCAGAGAGCCGGTCCAACAGGATACCGTGGTCGATGGTATCAAAGGCCGCTGACAGATCCAGGAGGACCAACAGGGTAGAGCAACTCCTGTCGGCCACCCGGAGAAGGTCATCTTGCAGGGCGACCAAAGCTGTTTCGGTACCCCGGCGAGGCCTGAACCCGGACTGGCATGGATCGAGGCACTGCCGATCCTCCAGGTATGACTGCAGCCAGACCGCCGCCACCCTCTCGATCACCTTGCCCATAAACAGGACATTGGCGATTGGGCGATAATTTGTTAAATTGTCCACCGCCAGGCCAGTTTTTTTCAGAATGCGCTTTACCACCGTCCCCTTCAGATGAGAGGGAAAAACCCTCTCGCTGAAGAAGGCGGTGGCGATGGCAGAAGCCCATTCGGCCATAGTCCCTCTGGCAGCTCTAATAAGCCAGGCAGGGCAAGGGTCGAAAGGAGTGGAGGCAGGCCGGCAATGCGCCATAGCTCTGGAGGCCTCGACAGCAGAAACAGGCCCAAGCGCATCCAACCGAGGTGACGAAGGCGGACCAGCAACTGGGGATGGCGGGGGAGGACCACTGCAACCGGAGTCAAAGCCGGCACGGATGGCCTCTATTTTAGTTCGAAAAAAGGCTGCAAATTGCTCACTACTGAACTCAGTAGGAGGAGGCCTGGCCAGACTAGGATTGCTGAGGTCCCGAACCACCCGGAAAAGCTCTGCCTGGCGGTTCGAGGCCTCAGCAATTCTCAGGGAGGTAAAAGATGTTCTAGCCTCCCTGATCGCATTGGTGCAGCGACTAGACTGGGCATCAATGGCAGCCTTACTCAGTGCTGTCCAGGTTTTCCTCCAGCTGCGCTCTAACCTCCTCCTCTCCTGCTTCATAGCCCTAAGCTCCCCCGTGAACCATGGGGAGGGCCGGGCTCGGCAATGGAGGAGGCGCTTGGGGGCGATCCGGTCTATGGTGTGGATAGCTGTTTCATGCCAAAGATTAGCCACATCCACGGCCGGATCGTCAGACATACCACCAGGTAGTCCCCTGAAGAGCTCACCGAACCGCTGAGGGTCCATGAGCCTCCGGGGGCAGGCCAAAACAGAAGGCCGGTGGTCCTCGCGGGGAGGGGCCGGAATTGCCAGGGAGAATGAGAGCAGGTGATGTTCTGTCCATGACACAGGAAGGGAGACAAGGTCCCCCACCTCCAGACACGAATCCCCTGACATGGAGGTAAAGACCAGATCCAGGGTGTGACCAGATATGTAGGTGGGGCATAAAACATGCTGGGACAGACCCATGGAAGCCATGGATTCCATGAACTCCAGAGCTGCACCAGAAAGTTCACCATCCGCATGCACGTTGAAGTCACCCGCAACCAATAGGCGCGGGGACCTCAACAGGGCAGCGGCGATGAACTCCGTGAGCTCCGGGAGGGATTGTGCAGGGTTGCAGGGAGCTCGGTAGCCCAGCACAATGCCAAATCTGTCCCGCTGTCCCACCAACAGATGAAGGACTTCTAACCCCTGGCTAACCAATGTCGAGGCCCTGCTAACACAAAAAGAGTCCCTGTAGACGATGGCGGCTCCCCCCCCTTTTGACCCCCCAACCTTCCCACTCCCTCTACCAGATTCCCAGGTGGACACAACAGGGAGAGGGCAGCCCCCCCTCCGTGCCCACCCAGGTCTCGGTAATGAATGCCAGGTCGGGCTTCTCATCCGCGATGGTGTCATAAATAATAGGGATTTTATTGTGTCATTCATTTTATTGTGGCATTCATCAGGATACAGGCAAGGTTGGGGCGCTGGCGGGATGTCTACTGGGCACGTGGCAGGGAGCCGAGGGGTCAGAACGAGGGACAGACACGAGTTGTCTGACCCAAGTTCTTCTTGTCTGACAAACCCAACGGCTACGAGCATACCGCCCACGGCCCATCACCGTCGGTATGTGAGCCCCTGCGCTCATGGCGAAAAGAAGAAAGGAGAGGAGAAGGAGAGGGGGGGGAAGCTACTACTGTGAGCTAAAAATACACACAATGCAGTGCTAAACTACTACAGAAGCCACAGGACTACAAAACAACATTTACTATACAATAGTACAAAAATAAAATAACAAAACAGCAATACTACTGTAAATAAGAGACAATATACTACAACAAACTACTACATCAGTAACAGGCAGCAATCCGCCTGTAAACAGACAACAAATCAAAGCAATAGTAGATGAAGGATAAAAGAGAATTGAAGAGAAAAGTAAAACTAAAGGGTAGTGGGCAGTCTGCCAGGATGACATGTAGCACACCTGGGGGAAGGGGGGGAGGGAGCCAGAGTCCAGGGGGGGCAGAAGGCTACTGATATCATCAAGGACATGAGTGGGCTGGCTGAGCAAAGGTGGAACGGCCATCGCCAGACGACAACAAGCTGGAGAGAGGGGGAGGGGATGCACAGCAGACCATCCAAATGTCCGAAGCCACCTAGAAGCTGCCCCTCTAAACCACCTCCATCCCAGATCGTATTATGGCCCCTCCTAATGTCCATCTCAGTTAATTGCCACACTCTAACATGATACATTTCCCAAAACAAAAAAAAAATAAAATGAACATCTGTGATGAACAATGCCTTTTCTAAAATAAAACTAACAGTGTTAGTTCCTTCACCACCACTACCCAAATAAACACAAATAAACACAAATCACTTTAGTCCAGTGACCATGTCAAATGTCTTTAGGAGGCATTTATGTATATTACATCTAGATGAACTAGCCAGCTTCTGTGGAGTACATGATCTTCTTATACGCGTCTTAGAAATTTCTCTATTTAATACAAGAGCAAAAAGTATTTGAAAAAGATTTTTACTGAGATGGGCACAATTCTGGAGTAGTATATCTGAGCCGTAAACACCTCATTAGCAAAGTCATTCTCCTCTGTTATTACTCTGATCATAAGACGTTGCCCTCTTAAGTCCATCAACTGGTAAGGATGACAAATCTCAGGGTGCCAGTTAAAATCCCAGGTAATTGCTATGCTTTCCTGGATATCTAATTAAGGAGGAAAATCTCACGGTGAGCAAAGGTGGAAAAGAATAAATTTTGATTTTTGAACGTAAGGTGTCTTTAAAACTTGGGTAACCATATCCATCCATTCCCAACTAATACAGAGTTAAAGTGGCTCAGCACAAATATATCGGTGTGTGGAGCTTGCTTTTCTTCCAATCCTTGCATGTCTCTGAAATCTGTAGAAATGTGATGTTGCTACCTTGGCAACCATATACACTGGATATATTCCTTTAAAACAATGATAGGCAACTTCTTGGCATTGGGAGCTGTGTTTGGCCCAGACTCATTGAACCACCGGAAGTTACATTGCCACTACTAGCCAACAGCTCTACAGCTGACTCACAAAGGTTGATGGCAATTGCAGTGCAGGATGGTGGCAAAAAGGACCAGTGCATTGGCAAAGCAGACAGACCAATGACTTATCCAATAACATTTCTATGGCAATGCCAAATTTCAGTAGCACAGCAAATTTGGTTACAGCAACAATTTTGGGGTATGGATCATAACTGTGGCTGAAGCAGGCACACATAGCCCAGCCTTAATGTCTTGCTTCCCTATTAGGAAACAGTTCCTTGCCTTCGGTGACATCAGTTACTTAAATTAATTCAATTGTCCAGAATTATTTTTAAGTTCTCCAGAACTCAAAGTATATGTGATAGCCATGCTAGTCTAGGCTAAGGGAGAGAAAACTTTAATGGCAAAGGTGATGGGTGAACAGAGATGTAATAATGGTAAATAGAGGCCTGAAAGGGATAGGAACCATAACCTCTTCTACATATACCAGCTTAGTTTCTTTCAAGCTTTCAGCTCCTCCAATAAACCTTTATACATTTTCCTGCAATTTAAATCCTGAAAAGAAAGACACTTGAGAACTCAGAGCAGATTTATCCGGGAGCCAGTGTACCATCACTGATTCCTAGTTCTCCATCATCATTGCCATTAGAAGGAGCTTGTCTTCCTACAAACAGGCCAAGCTTACATGTGTTTCAATGTGATGTGTCATGTTTGCAGGGGTAGTCCACAATTTCCTATTACCTGAGGTTGGAAACACACAGTCCACTTCCACAGTGAGGAGAGATTCTGTAGTTGTCACCATGCTGGGGCATCTCATTCATGGCATGAAGACCTGGCAAAGCCCCACCTCTACCCTGACAAGAACCCCTTGGAGGATCTTGGAGCTCTCTTCCACACCACTCTATTCAGCCTCAATGATGTGACCATCTTCAACATGAGCTGACTCTGAAGCGGTGTCCACAAAACTTGCCTGTGGGACTTCTTCTAGCCTGGCTGTGCCAATGAAGCCCAGCACAGGTCAGTGAAGCGGATTGGAGCTGTGTGGAATGGAACACCATGACAAAGGTTGGTGGCAGGAGGGAGGGCAGCAGAGGCACTGCAGCAGAAACTTGACCATGTGGGTGACCGCTTTGAGGGACCATTCTGTCACCCAAGGTATCTGCCCTAATTAGCTAAACGATCAGGTGGCCGATCCTACTACAATCCTGCCACTTAGCAGAAAAAGGCAGTTGCCTCTGGCAGCTGGTTTTGTGTGCCCTCCAAGGGCAGCAAATTGTTATTTACTTTGCTGTTATTATCTCATGTCTTACTGTCAGGAGACCCAGATGTGTTCATGGGATTTCCTGCCTCAAGGGCAAGAATAACGTGCCTGGCTTTGGATACTAAGCACCTTGACTTGGGTGGACAATATCTGCTCTTCCAGAGGCAGCAGATCTTCAGCCAGTCCTGCATGCAATGCAATGTTTAAAATAATATATATAAATACTTAATTAGCTCTTGTCAAGGATGTGACTTTGATGGATGGAGGAAGAGAGAGAGAATATTTGAAAACCAAAGGGCAGGAACTCCATTCAAAGCTTAGTGATGACTGACAACATATCCTGCAAAGTCTGTTTTGTTCAGCTCTCTGTATATTCATTCCTTTTCCTTTTTTTAATTTAAAGGGTGAAAATCTGACTTTACTGATGTTAATGCAAGCTATCCCTTTGGGTAACGGGCTGCCAACAGGTTGAAGCCAGATGCTCCTCTGCCCCTGTGGAACTGTCAAGCAGCAAGCAGCTGCTGCTTTAGGTATTCTTCTCATTGTTCCTAGTTATGGGACTGCATCGTCATTTAAAATTTTGATGGCAACAAGATATGCTTTGTGACTAAGTAACCGCTCTTTAGCATATATTTCCCAGAGAACATCTTTGTCAGCTACAATTTAACAGCTCAGTAAAATTACTTACTGAATAATCAATGGTGTGTGTGTGTGTGTGTGTGTGTGTGTGTGTGTGTGTGTGTGTGTGTGTGTGTGTGTAAAAATGAATTACAGTATTTCTGTTATGCAGACATAGTAATCAGGGAAGTTCAAATACTATCAACTTTTTAAATGGGGGACAGAAGAGGGCAAAATAGGAGCTTTAAGGCAATCTCAAAGTTCAAACTATTGCCTTTAGCGGATTAGCCCATTGTAAAATTTCCAAAAGAGGGGCATTTGTTTAGGCTATATTTTTAGTCCTTACAAAAAAAGTCTAGTAGCAAGGATACTAGACTTTTTTGATAGCACAGCAAGTGCAGGTATCTTGCTGTAAAGAGATAGGTTTCAGTCTAGTTCCCTCTTTGCAAGAAGAACCAACCTGTGTAGCCCTGTGGCAAAGGTACACAGCCCCAGAGCAACCCCAGAAGAAAGCAATAGTAAACCACTTTGAGTACTCTTTCCCTAGAAAATCCTCAGTACAGTCACTATAAGATGGGACTGGCTTGATGGCACATAATTATTATTGTTCATTAGCAGCCACAATCAAGTGGAAATCTCATCCATCATAATTTGCAATAACCCTGTGGACCAACCACAAGGTTTGGTTCATGTCCAGTTTAGGCATTTATAAAGTCAGCCTTTTCCAGTGGAGGCAATTTTGGAGACTGTTCACTTGAATTGAAAACCAAATATAAATTCAGGAATCTAAATCTTCATACTTCCCACTGGGAATTGCCACTGGCTGTAAACTCCACCACCAACAACCCCAGTTGATTATACTAGAAACAGTTTTGAAGAGATTACTATAACTTTCAAAATCTCACTATGGGAGTGAGCTGGCTATCCAGTTTTCCATTTGTTTAAAAGAAAGTGAGGAATATGGTATATGTCTTGGCTAGAGATGGGCACGAACCAGAAAACCCATGGTTCGGGTTTGTCTGGTTCAGGCCCACCCTTGGTTCGGTTCGGGTTCAGGTTTGTACAAATTTTTAAAAAATGTGTACGAATCCAAACCAGTTCAGGTGGTGGTGGCCACCACCAGAGCTCCATAGGCGTTGGAGGGACTGTCTACTGCTGTCTGGCCCAGCTGCATCCAGGGCTCCATAGGCAGCAGTAGACAGTCCCACCAATGCCCCTGGAGCTCCGGCCACGGCCTGGGCTCCATAGGCATTGGAGGGACTGTTTACTGCTGCCCGGCCTGGCTGCGGCCAGGGCTCCATAGGCGGTGGTAGACAGTCCCACCATCGCCTCTATTTTTTTTACTTCTGGGTTCCTGCCCCATGCTACAGCTGGGTCCCAGTCGGTGCGGGTTTTTTAAAAATATATTTTTCTTTATTTTATGGTGTCGACCCAGCCACCCCTGGGACCGGGTCAGTGCACCTTTTTTTTTTGCTTTATTTTTATTTTTATTTTTATTTTTATTTTTATTTTTTACTGCCGACCACGTGGCCCACACTACAGCTGTAGCATGGGCCATCACTTTTTTTTGTTCCTGGGCCATCCCTGAAGCCAGGAAGACCAGCACCAGGTAGGAGACATCTCCACGCCCCCTTAACGAACCAAACTGAACCATTTTTTTTTCAGTTTGGTTCAGTTCGTTCTAAATTTGCTCTGGGATTCCTTATTTGTTTTGTTAGGTAACAAAACAAATAACGAATAACAAAACAAACTAAACGTTCATTTCATGCTGATCTCTAGTCTTGGCAGAGATGGATGCCTCTCCTCAGTGAATGGGGGCCACTGGGATTTAAAAGAATAGCAGGAAAGGTTTTCTTCTTCTTCTTCTTTATGTGTAAAATGCACTATTCAGAACTGGGTGCTTTTAAAGACCCTGAAAAAGGACATATTAATCTTTATGAGTTTTTGAGATCAATGCTTATGGTAATAACAAAAAGAGTAGAGATGATTCATGTTAAGAAATCTGCCAAAATCTCTGAATAGAAGGTGCAGAAAAGACTTGGGAGCTTCTTGTTCCTATACAAACACAACATTCCCCTGTCTTGTGCAGAGTTTGGTGTGCACAGATTGGCAGAGGGATGGGACGCATTTAAGGAATCTGTGAGAAAATGGCATATACATAGAGTTATCATTAGACCAGAAGCATACAGAATATCATGGGCATAAAGAATGAGACCCTAGAAACTTTTTATTGCAACAGAACAGTGCACACAGAAGTGCAATAAGTTAAGGATGAGTGGTGGATGTGGAGAGTACAACGACATAGGCCAAAGGACTTTAATGTGTAGCATTTTCTAGGCAAGCAACCAGTGTTATATCTTCCCCAATACCACAGACTCCTCAAAGCAGTTTTAGCAATTCTGCTCTTGTGAGAGAAACTAGCAAAGAGCATTGAACAATAGATTCACAGGGACTGACGAGTCCTCACAAAATTTATTTATTTATTTATATTTATATTTATATCCCACCAGATTTTCCCAAAGGGAACTCAAGGCAGCTAACAAGTACCTAAGTTCCACAGTACAAGACTAACAAATTAAAAATAAAAATACCAATAATAACACTAACGTAAGATGGTGGAAAAAAATAAAATAAATAAAATAAAATGGGTGGACATAATATAATACAGAACCTCGAACTCTTCTGTTCCTCTCCCAACTCCTGATTTCCCCTTATATCAGATTGCTGGGGGATATATTAGTTTTTTGAGACCCACCGCCTATGTCTCTGTGGACCACTGGCTCCAAATTGCTAAACAGACCTCATAGATTCATATATGATCTGCTTCAGAGGATTCCTTATATCTACCAATTTGTATGGGCCAAAGTGAAGTCATGGATAGTGCCATGGGTGCCCCTGTCAGCAGGTAGTTTCACTCCTCCCTGGACTCCCTGAAGAATTTCACACTGTAGGTTTCCCAGTGAACCTGGGAGAGACAGAATCATTAAAGGAAGTCCCAGAGAAACCTGGATAAGATGTATCTGGAGAGCAGGAGGGCACCTAAAGAGAGACCCTGGAGTGGCAAAGTGATGGTAACAGCCTTGGCCCTGGGAAGTGACACATGGAAAGGAAAAGAGTGTCCTGGGTATGGGACAAGCCTAGAAGGGGCAAGGCAGATGGGACAAGAGAGGAGATCACAGAGTGTGGCATACAAACTGGAGTCCCACTCCCTAACATGATAGTTTAGGAAAAGGATGAGGTCAATGAAATATCCTGGGGGGGTGTCCCAGAGGACCCTAAAGTGGTTCCTCTGGGACAAGTAGAGGGCAAGTGGAGGTAGAATTCCAAGAAGAATGCAAGCCACCTGAGGACATGGAGCACATATATAAGGGTGCTGTTCCACCTCCAGATCTCTCAGAATGAGGTAGACTGTCACCTTCTACTGGAGAGAGTAGAAGGAGAAGGAGACACTAGGCTCAGGAAGCCAGACCCCCTCCCTTTCCCCTCTTCATCTGCTAGTATATTCTTATGACCCATCCATCCATAGTTGTCTCTTGAGCAATGATATGTATTTGAAACCTAGGTTTTTTAAAGGAAGTGCTCCACTAATGATTAGCTCAGCTTCTCTCCAGAGCACATTATATAGGGTCTATAAACCTAAAGGTTGTGTTTATATGCCTTGTGATGTAGGCTGATCTGCCCATGTACGTGTTGTTCCCCCAGGGCATACAGAAGCTTCAGACATTAATGTTTCATTTTCCTTTAAAAGTCTGGAAGGAAACTACAGCATACAGCAACACTGGCCATGGGGACTGAAAAGTATTGATTTATTTGGGTAAACAGTCTTGTCTGCTAGGCTATAAATTCAGTGTACAACAGAATGGCTGACTGCCATCAACTATCTACAATTTCCAAATGACATCCATTTTTTTTTAGTGAGGAGTATTGTATATCCACCTCAGTCCAAGAAGGCTGGTGCCACAGTAAAAATACCCTCAAATAATTAATGGCTTCTAACATACCTATGAAAATATGTTTCATAATCATTTGCACAGCATCCTGGCAACATCATCATAAACAAAAGAAGGCAACCCCAGTGTATAAATGTCATGTTGCCCTAACATCACCAAAGATATTAATCGTAATGTACAACTGGGATTTGGAGTAACAAAACCTAGTGAGCATCTAATCAAAAATATTATTTGGGAGCTTTCTGCATGATGACAAACAACTGCTTATCACAGCCTAGCTATGAACGTGTTCTGTTCTTTAGATGCCAGTTCCCAACTAGATGAGGATCACACCAGATGGGTGCAGTCTGTCATGGGTGATCAAGCAAGAAGCCCAAAAAGACATTGCAGACTGCAGATAGAAACATGGAGTTCAAACACAGTGGGCAGTTATGAGCCAGGTTTTGCTATCAATACCATGTAGGATTGTTCAAACAAGGAGTAGATGAAAGAGTCATCAAAGGGTCATCAAGGTCAACTTTCTAGTGGATCAATCAAGCAGAGCATTGTCAAGACAAGAGCACTAGAGAAATCAGAGGTGCAAACTGGGCTGCTCACAAGGAGGCAAAGGAGACAGAAAAGCCACAATACACAGCTGGATTTGTTAGGATTCTGAGTGGTAGAGAATGATGTTCCCCATAAGTTATGCCTTGATGGAGATAACTGAAACTTGGTAGGATGACTTCCATGACTGGAAATATATCAACAGAAGGACATAAATTGTTCAGAAAGAACAGAAAGACAAGAGGAGTTGCACTACAATAATAGAAGAGGATGAGCTTGGTTGTCCCATCAAGAGCATCTGGGTTAATATAAATGTTCCAAAACACAATGGGAATATGGTTGTTGGTGTCTTATACTAAGTAGATTCCTGCATTGAGCAGATAGTTGGCCATATAGCCCCCTTCATACTCCATTCAGTGCTGTTGCTAATGATGCAACTAGGTTAAATGGAAAAGGACAGCTAGTGAATTACATGCATGGAGATGAAAGGTAAGCCTGATGCTGTTTGATGCATATAATTGGAACACTGAATGTGAGAAGTATGAATCAAGGTAAACTGGAAATTGTGAGAAATAGGCCATTTAAACACTGCAGTAATTGGAGTAAGTGAACTAAAGTGGAGTGGATTGAAACATTTTCAGTCAGATGATTAAAAAAATATTTAACATGGGAAATGACAAACTCAGAAGAAACTGAGTGACTCTAATCCTGAGGCAAGATGTAGCATAGGCAGTTAAGGCCTATACTATAAGGACGGAATGCATAATATCAATCCGGTTTATTGGAACATCTATCATTATAACCATCATTCAGATCTATCCTCCAATTACAGCTCCTGCAAAGAAGTATTTGAAAGCTTTATGTGAGCATTCTGTGGGAAACTAACACATGAAAACAAAACATGCTTATACTCATGTGTGAAGGGAATGCAAAAATAGGAAACAAAGCAGAACCAAATAATGTTGGAGCTTAGGGCCTAGGAATGAGAAAAAATGTAGGAGAATGTTTCACAGAGTTCTGTGAAGGCAAGAATCACAAATTCATGCTTCAAGCAATGAAACAGTAACTATAAATGTTATAGTTCATAGGGTTTATTGATTGATGGACTGATTGATTGATTTTATTTGATTTGATTTTTTATATCACACCATCTGGCCAATGGTCACTCTGGGCAGTTTACAAAAGTTAAGACATGGACAATACAATGAATAATAAAATTAAACAATATACAATGTATAGACTGAAATAAAAACTAACTAATCAATCATAATTAAATCTGACAACAAAGCAAAAATAATGAATCAAATACATACAAAAACAAACAGAAGCAGATTAAAAAATAAACCAGATCAACGAGATGATCAAGATGAGAAGTAGTGGTCAGGGAAAGTGTGTCTATATAGCCAGGGTTTAAGCTGTTGTTTTTTAATGTAGCATTTTAAACCAGTCTCAGGGGGCAGCTGGTTCTATAGCCGTGGTACAACCACCTAGAAAGTTTGGTTCCTCCTAGTAGTGGTTTTCCGAGCTTCCTTTGGGGTCATCACCTTCAAATGGCCTGCATGAGAGGAGTGTGTGTTATGGGCAGTACTCTATGGCAGGAACCGTTTTGAGAGATATAGAAATCAAATAGACTGAGCAGGAGATAGAGAAGCAGTACTCCCTCTGCAAAAACTAGATGAGGAGCAGACAGGACTATCACAAATTGTTAATATAAAAATTAGGGAGAAATTCAAAAATAAGACTAAAACAATGGTATTCCTGAAAAATTTAAGGCAAAAATCAAAGACAAACAAAACAAAACAAAAGGGTCTTCTGGTGTTCGTTGATGTAGCTTTATTATGGCTTTGTGGTGAATGCCTTTGGAAAAACCAGACAAGATCAGAGCACGGTGAGGGGGGTAGGAAGAAAAAAAGGGGGAAAGGGGTGGGAAAGTTGTTTACCTTAAGAGTCCTGGTGGAAGGTAACTTCCATGAAAAAGGTGGCAATATGGTATATTAAATTTGATAATGACACAAGAAACCCTGACATGTTTAGTCCATTTTTGTGTGTGTCCATCATGCATACTGATTTAATCTCAGCTGTTTCCCTTTGTATTCTGGATCTGTAATGATTCTGTTCCAAAATGGTGACCTTCAAGTCCTTCAAGGAGTGTCCAGGTAAATTAAAATGTTTTGAGACAGGTTTTTGTGTATTGTGGTTTCTTATGTCAAGCTTGTGTCCATTGATGCATTTTCTTAGAGATTATCCTGTTTGTCTAATGTAGCGTGCAGATGGGCATTGTTGGCAAAAGATGGCATAGATCACATTGGTTGAAGAGCAGGTGCCCTTGATACTTACTGTATGTGACATAGTTGGTTCCTGTGATTGTGTTGCCAGGGTAGATGTGTGGGCAGAGTTGGCATCAGGGTTTGTGGCAAGGTTTAGTTCGATTGTCCATGTTGATGTTTTGTAATCTTGCGTGCATTACTATTTGTTTGAAGTTGAGAGGTTGTCTGTAGGCAAGTATGGATCTGCCACGAAGAGCTTTGAAGGGTGATGTGTTCTTGTCAAGGATGAGCTGGACATCACTTAAGATGTGTGTCAGTGGTCTCACTTGTAGGTGACAACCAGCGGTGTTCTATCATTTGCCCTTTGGCTCTGTCTTGTAGCAGGTTATCTTTGGGTATGTGTCTTGCTTTGTTGATTTGTTCCTTAATCGTGCAAGGTGGGTACTGTAGTCTGAGGAAAGCATTTCATAGAATCATAGAATCATAGAATCATAGAGTTGGAAGAGACCTCCAGGGCCATCTAGTGCAAACCCCTGCCATGCAGGAACCCCCATCACAGGACTCCCGACAGATGGCCATCCAGCCTATACTTAAAAACCTCCAAAGAAGGAGACTCACCCACCCTCCGTGGCAGCATATTCCATTGCCGAACAGCTCTAACTGTCATGAAATTCTTCCTAATGTTTAAATTGAACCTCATTTCCTGCAGTTTGAAACCATTTCCCCATGTCCTAGTCTCTGAAGCCATGGAAAACAAACCAGTCTCTTCTTCAATGTGACATCCTTTCAAATATTTAAACATCCCTGAGTTTGGAGTCTTTGTCTTATGGGTCAGAGCAGATGCAGTTGTATCTAAGGGCTTGGTTATATACAGTGGATTTTGTTGTGTGTTCAGGATGGAAGATTGAAGAATGCAGATAGGAATACCAGACGGTTGGTTTTCGGTATGGTGTGGTACTAAGATGCCCATGTTGTAGTTTCATGGTGGTGTCCAGAAAGTTCACTTTTGTGGATTGTTCCAGGGTAAGGTTGATGTTTGGGTGAAAACGATTGAAGTCCTGGTGGAATTTTTTAGGTTCTCCATGGATCCAGATCAGAAAAATATCATTGATGTATCTCAAATAGAGAAGTGGTTTGTGGGTGCAGTGCTTAAGAAAGTGTTGTTCCAGGTCAGCCATGAATATGTCCGCGTATTGTGGGGCCATGCGAGTGCCCATTGTATATTATGTCATTTGTATTTTAAATCCTTGTTAACCACCCAGAGTGGCCTTTGGGCCAGATGGTAGTGGTATAAAAATCAGGTAAGTAAGTAAGTAAGTAAGTAAGTAAGTAAGTAAGTAAGTAAGTAAGTAAGTAAGTAAGTAAGTAAGTAACAACTCTATGGCCCTGCAACTGAGTGTTTAAAAGTATATACACCCATGCTGTTCAATGTTTATATGAGGCCGCTGGCGGAGGTCATCAGGGGATTTAGAGTTCGCTGTCATCAGTACACTGCTGTCACACAGCTCTATCTCTCCTTTTCTTCTTCTGCAGAGGAGGCCGTACGCTCCCTCAATCTGTGCCTGGAGGCAGTCTTGGAATGGACAAGGACTAACCAGCTCAAGCTGAACCCGGAGAAGACTGAGGTTCTGTTCTTCGGGGCGCCCTCGTCCGGGTACAATGGCCCCTCCCTAGACTGTGGGGTCAACTGTGGTCAGGCCCACTAGAATGGCACAGGCACGCTCACTTAGGGTGGCCACACCCAGGGAAGTGTGGAAATCACTCACACGTAACTGAGCCTTCTCTGTGGTGGGCCCCATGTTGTGGAATCATCTTCCTAGTGAGCTGCGCCTAGCACAGTCCCTGCCCGCCTTTAAAAAGGCTCTGAAAACCCTCCGTTTTAAGGAGGCATATAGCAAACCTTATTTATTTATTTATTTATTTATTTATTTATTTATTTATTTATTGCCTGCACCGCCTCTTGTTGGAGGGTTTTCCCCTCTTTATTATATTAGTTTTTTTCTTTCCTTTTCTCCCTTTCTTGTTATACAGTGTTAGTTTTATCCTCATTTGTAAACTGCCCAGAGTTCCTTCTGGAAGATGGGCAGTATAAAAATGCAATAAATAAATAAATAAATAAATAAATAAATAAATAAATAAATACATCATGTCTTATTGCATATCCACAATGCTAGATAAATATATGAATTGTGTGCTAGTCTTTTGTTTCTACTTCAAGTCTGAATTGCTATAAAGTGGAACTCCATCTGTATTCTCTTTGCAACATGCCAAAAAGATAAGTTAAATTAACCACAGATATCTTATAAAATGGCCAGTAACTACTCCTCCATGTTATAGTTGCCTGAGGAGTCATCCACGTTCTATTTAAGGCAGTTTGCACACCGTGACAGCCATGTGCACTATTGAGAGACCAGTGTGAAAGCTGCAACAGACGTAGAGCAAACATGCACAAGTCAAGATGAGGCCAGTCAGATGTAGAGAGGAGAACCACAAGACCCCTCTCCATCCATATTTGACCTCTGAATAGCACTATTACCCATTGCCAGAATCCATTTTGATGAGCTGTGATCAAGTGCACATTGCCCCCCCACTCGGAATGACGAGGCGAGGCAGTTTGTTGGGGTAAACTGGGCCACACTTTATTAACAATAACATTATAACATAACTGGAGGGGCCAAGCATCTCTTCATTTGGTCGGAACCCGGGGGTCTCCGGGACCCCTCCGACCGGCAGCCTTAGGGCGAGCCATGAACCCCAGGTGGTGCCCTAGGACGGCACGGCCCGGCCGGTTAATTTGGTTTCCTCCTCCCTGCCTGCTATTCTCAAACCTGGGTCATTCCCAGCGCAGGGAGGCGCTTGCCTTCCCCCACCGCAGCCCCGTGACCTCCCGGCCCGCCGTGCTGTGGTGGAGGGGCGTTTACCTTTAACTTGCCAATGTTATGCTCCCTGCTGCCCTCCATGCTTTTAGCCGCCAAAGTGTGACCGATACAACATTTCAACAACATTTAACCTCGAGGAACTAGTGTGGGATAGGCGAAAAATCCCCGCCCTCAACAGCCAATCTAGAGTGCGGGTCAAAAATTCCTATCCGGCCCCCAATCGGGCGACCAAGTAAATTCACACTAGCCCTAACGCGGTGGGTGGGTGGGGAACGCTGCTCCGTTGTGACTGAAGCTGGGGGGGGGAGGAGCCACCCTTTATAGGGCGCTCCTCCCCCCGCCCATGCAGGACCTAAGGTCCTGCCTCGCCTCCTTGCCCTCCTCGGGCGGGGCAAATCGGCTCCGCTAGCGGACGAGCCGCCCGTGGAGCTAGCATTGCCCCCCCACTCGGAATGACGAGGCGAGGCAGTTTGTTGGGGTAAACTGGGCCACACTTTATTAACAATAACATTATAACATAACTGGAGGGGCCAAGCATCTCTTCATTTGGTCGGAACCCGGGGTCTCCGGGACCCCTCCGACCGGCAGCCTTAGGCGAGCCATGAACCCCAGGTGGTGCCGTCCTAGGGCGGCACGGCCCGGCCGGTTAATTTGGTTTCCTCCTCCCTGCCTGCTATTCTCAAACCTGGGTCATTCCCAGCGCAGGGAGGCGCTTGCCTTCCCCCACCGCAGCCCCGTGACCTCCCGGCCCGCCGTGCTGCGGTGGAGGGGCGTTTACCTTTAACTTGCCAATGTTATGCTCCCTGCTGCCCTCCATGCTTTTAGCCGCCACGGCCGCAGGCCTAGCCTTGCTATGGCCCCGGCCCCCCACCAGCAGCCAATTCTTCAGCCAGGCCCCTCCTCAAGTCTCGCAGGAACAATTCCATGCCCACGTCCGACAGGTGCACCCGTCCGGCCTGTACAGCTCCGTCCTGCGCGCATCGAACTCCGGGTGGCCCAGCACTGCCCCAAACTCCCTGCAGACCGCCCTACAAACCTCCTGATTCACGCCCTTCCTGGAGCGGTTAATCTTTCGGGGGTCACAGTCTGCCCTCCACACTTGCCGTGGTATCAATGTTGACCACAAAATTCTGCTTGTGGGAAACCTGGCACGCCAATCCTCCAGGTCCCTCAAAATTTCCCATATCAACGATTTGCCTGTCTGGGTAGTCAGATCGTTTCCCCCCAAATGAATCATTAAGAAATCAGGTGGCCTGCCCCGGGCAGCCATAATGGCCGTCCCTAGGAACTCCCGCCACTTCATCCCTCGCTTCCCCCACCATTCAATTACAGCACGACTACCCAGCCCTAAATTTGGTCCCCAGCCGGATCTGCGGGCGTACTTCTCTGCCCAGTATACGTAACTGTGCCCCACAAAAACAACCCTCGACCGGCGGGTGCCGCCCTCTGCACCTGGGAAGACAAAATTAACACATTAACCGCCATTCTTGCCAGTCCGGACCTGGGGGGATAACAAAACAGGTTAAATCGGCGGCAACGGCCGCACATACCTCTTGTAACAGGGTGAGGCCCACCTCCCCAGCCGGCGGATGGCTCCCTCATCGTACCCCACCGCCGCCGCCGTCGAAGCCGCCCCAATCCTAAACGAATGGGTGCCAAACCGTAATGCCCCCAGCCCCAAGGTCTCCAAGACCCTGTTGGTGAGGGTCGCGAACTGGAATTTCGTCAAGGGGCTCCCATCCCGATGCACGAAGGCATACGTACCGTCCACCCCTCGTAGTGCCAGATATTCCCTCATGGCAGCCACCGGGCATATCCCCCTTATGGAGCATGGGCCCAGCCTTAATTCTGTGCCTTTCCCCCTCTGGTCTGTCTTGGATCTCCTTATCCTCACCACTAAGGTCTCTCCTGTCAGCCGGATATCGGCCAGGCCCAGCGCCGTGCAAGACGAATCCTTCCCACTCGATGCCACGAGCTCGCTGACACGCAGGGCGCCAAAGAAGGCCAGCAACGAGGCCGCCCGAAACAGGGACGCTTCGTAGCCATCCTTGCACATCTCTGGCCAACTGGCACTCATGCGCTCCAGCAGCCGCGGCGAGAGCGGGAAGCGAGCATCAGGGACCCTCCCCGCATCCTGGACCAACCAGCCACCATGCCCCGCACCCGGAAGTCCTCGTTGTGTCAGTGTATCCCTTCAGCCTAGAAAAGAATGCCAGGGCAGCTAGCTTCCCCTGCAGGGACCCGGGCGCCAGACCCTTACGGTGCAAATACACCAAGAACCTTTGCAAGTGCTCCACTGGCAGCGGCCAGTGCTGGGGAAGGCCTTGTTCCTCCCGGAATTCTGAAAACTCCCCCATCACCGCCGAGTATCCCCTCTGTGTTCTTGGGGCGACAGAGCCTCGAAGGGCTCCGTCGGCCTCGGCGCGCCAGCCTGCCATACCTCCAACGGGATCTCCACAGGGGCCTGGGCCGCTTCTGGGGCGAGGGCCCGAAACGCTCTGCCTGTTGGCGGGATAAAGCATCGGCAATCTCATTCTCCACCCCCGGCACATGACGAGCGTGCACCACTATGTTAAACTGCAGCGCCCGCAGTACAAAAGCCCGCACCAGCTTCATCACCCGGGGGGAACGGGATGTCAGGTTGTTGATGACATACACCACCGCCTGATTGTCACACCAAAAGTGTACTACTGCATTGGCCCACGCCTCCGACCAGATGTAAAGGGCCGCCCAGATGGGAAATAGTTCCAAAAAGGTGAGATCACGGGTCACGCCCTCTTCCCGCCAATCCTGGGGCCATATCCCGTTGCACCACTCGCCCCTCCAGTAGATGCCAAACCCCAGGGTCCCCGCCGCATCGGTGTGAACCTGGAACCGGGCACCCAACCGGAGCTCGTCCCTCCAAAAGGAGACTCCATTAAAACCCCGTAGGAAATGCCCCCATACCGCTAAGTCCTCCCGCATGTCCCCGTCACCCTGGTCCTATGGGTGGGCTTCCGCAGCCCACTCATAGCGGCACAGAGGCGGCGCAAAAGGCCCTGCCTGGGCCACCACTTTGCAAGCAAAGTTAAGGTGCCCCACCAGCTCCTGTAGCTCCCGTAGGGAAAGTTTCCTGCGCTGTAAGGCGTGGTCCACCCTGTCCCGTAGGGCTTGAAGCTTATCTTGGGGCAACCTGCAAGCCTGTTCCCTGGTGTCAATCTCGATCCCTAGGAAGGTAAGCACCTCACTGGGCCCCTCCGTCTTCTCCTCTGCAAGCGGTAGGCCCAGTTCGCCCGCCAAAGCCCGGAAGCTGTCCAACAGGCCCCGACACCTGCCTGTGCCGGCTGGGCCACAGAAGAGGTAATCGTCTAAATAATGTGCCGTGCTTTCCCAGCCCGTCTCGTGGCGGAGCCGCCACTCGACAAATGAACTGAAGGCCTCGAAGATGGCGCAAGAAACGGAACATCCAAACGGCAGTGCCCGGTCCACATAAAACTGGCCCCGGAACCGAAACCCCAGTAGTTCAAAGTCGGAGGGGTGGACGGGGAGGAGGCGAAAGGCTGACTTAATGTCGCATTTCGCCATCTCCGCCGCCGGGCCGCAGGCGCGCACCATGCGCACCGCAAGGCAAAGGACGTGTACCTAACCGAACACAACTCGGGAGGTATGCCGTCATTGACGGACGCGCCTGACGGATGAGATAGGTGGTGGATCAGGCGAAACTCGCCCGGGGCCTTCTTAGGCACCAAGCCGATCGGCGACACCCGTAGGTTGGGCAGCGGTGGGGTCTGGAAAGGGCCCACCACTCGGCCCTCCCTGACTTCCTTATTAATCGTCTCCTCCGCCACCCCCTCAGCCATCTCCAGGGACTTCAAATTCTCAGCCAACCGGGGGAGGCGGTCCCCCCTGAACGGAATACGAAAACCCAACTCGAACCCCTTAACCAAGAACTCTGCGGCGGCCCTGTCCGGGTACTCCGCCGCCCAACTCCTCAAAACGTCCAGCCTAATTGGGCTGGGTCCCAGGTGCAGGCGGGCCGTCGGACCCACCTGGCTTCTTAGGCCCCCCTCCGTCCCTGTTTCTACCCTGCAGTGGGCGTGCCTTGCCGCAGGTATTGGCCGGGTGTGACGCCCCACAGACGGAGCACTCATGCCTAAAACGGCAGTTCTTCCTATTGCAGACCCCTTGCCGATTATATTCCCAACACACCAGCCGTACTTGAACCGACTGACCCGCTGCGCGGGCATTGGCGTTGGCTGGGGCCTTCCTAATGGTGTGCCCACTATCGTATCTGTCGCCCATAGGCTTATTTGGGGTCATAAACTGCAGCCAAAGCGGGGGGAGGGGCTCGTCCCATCTGACAAACGGGTCGAGGGCCGCCCTCACGGCGGAAACTCCTCATCGTAAAGCAGCCAGCAGTGCCCCGGTAATCTACAAAGGCCCTGTATATGATGTCGAGGTACTTCAGCAGGGCCTGCGCCCTCCAGGGGTGGGCTTGCAACGTTAGCGACATAAAGATCAAATACGCTGGCAACCATGCTGCCCAGGAGCGTTCCGGCTTCTTTTTGAGCCTGCGCTCCTTGTCCACTGGGTCCTCTTTATCCATCTCCTTAACGTCCATTTCCCTGTTCAGCAAGCTAAAAATATCCACATAGTCCCCCCTCCAGATCTTCTCCCTCGTGGCCTGCGTTAAATGGTGTCCAAACGGGGAGGCGTAGTCCCCATAAGGCATGGCCGCGGCCGCCACCCCCGGGTAGCCCGGAGCTGCGGGCGCGCCCATCCAAGGTGTCCACCCCCCTGCCATGTGACCCACCCCCGACCAGCAAGGTGTGGGGCTGGGCGGCCAGTGTGACGAGGCCCCCGGGTAGCCAGTGTGCCCCATCCCAAGTCCTCCCATAGCGGCTGTGGGCTGGCCTGGCTTCGGCCCCATGGCCGGGGGCGACGCCCCAGGCGCCCAGGGTGGGAGTGGGCCCCACGCAGGGAGCACCTGCGGCGGGCCCTGGGCGGGCCAGTTGCCCGCCGCTCCGTGCATGGGCGTCGCTGCCCCGGCCGGGGCACTGCCCGCTGACCAGGGCCATGTTGTAATGGGCGCTTGTTCAGGCGCGCACGCCAACTCACTCGGGGCTGCTGTCTCCGCCGTCGTCAGATGGGCTTGGACTCCCTCTGTTCCGGTCCTCTCCATGTCCCTGTCGTCATCTGAGCTGGACGGTCCCTGGCGTGGCCGCTTCGCTGGATCTGGCTGCGGGTCCGTCGAGGCCGACGGACCAGGCATTGCATCCCTCTGCTCCAATGCTGCAAAGCGAGCCGACATGTCAGCAATTTTTTCTTTTAGCTGCGCCCGCTTGCGTGCCTTGGCCGGCCTAGTGCCAGCCCTAGGGGCCTGCTGTGTCTGGGGACCCGGCCTGTCCACCCCCTTGGATGCCTCCAAGGCCCTCAGGCGCGCCTCCATCTGTTGCCATATGGGCCACTGTTCCTCATCAGAGGTTTCAGGCGAGCCGGGCCCTGGTTGCAGGGCCGGGCGGGGGGCGGGCTGTTTGCCCTTGCCCCCGCCCTTGCCCCTCTTTGGCGCCATGGCTCGCCTTGAGTGCTGTTCCGGCCTCCGCCCCCCCGCCCCCAACCCTGGCAAGGGGAGTGCGAGGAAGCACAGCAGCCCCCGCCGGCCGCAGGAAGACTGATGGCGGAGGGAGCCCTCTAGGCGCAGCCCCCTAGCCCCAGCCCCTCTGCGACAGAAACTCCAAGGGCCCAGACCACTTAAACCCCAGGACCAGGCCTTTTCGATTGACTCTTAGGCCAGGACCACCACCCAAGTCAGCTGGGGGACTCACAGGGGAGGGCAAAGGCCCGGTACCAGCAAGGGCGGGGGGGGGATAATGGGCCAGGAAGGCCCGGTTAGTAAAGCGGGGAGGGGGGGCGACTACACTGAGCTACCCCGGCCGCGCCTGCCCGTGCGATAGGCCCCAGGCTGTGGTCGCTGTCCTACCCCCACCCCGTGAAGGACCACCCGGCCTCCTGCCCCCCCAGGGGGCTCCCGCCACCCGCAGGCCAGCCCCCGTCTGCCGTCTAGGCCGGCCGGCCCGCGCCGGCTGCGGCCGCCGTTCTCCGCCGCACGGCCGCACCCCCCCTACTCAGCCCAAGGTCCCCCTCACTCAAGGGGGGGAGGGCTGATGCCGCTCCCCCCAATCCGCTGCCCGGCCCCCGCCGGGACTTGGTCCGTCTCGCGGCCTCCGCGCCGAGCCGCCGCCGCGCGAGCCGCCGCGCGCCGCCGAATCGGCCGCTGAGGCCCGGACGCTGCCGCCGCCGACCGGCCGCGAGGCCCGGACGCTGCCGCGCCCGCCGACCGGCCGCCGAGGCCCGACGCTGCTGCCGCCGCTGCGGCAGCTGACCGTCCGCCCGACCACTCGGCGGCAACCGACCGGCCTACCAGCCGAAAACCGGCCCACCGGCCCGCACCGGGAGGCCGCGTCGGCTGCTCTAAAATGGCGCCCGCCACGTGGCTAAGCCAAGATGGCGGCGCCGAGCAGCGTTCAGCCGGAGATCCTCCTCTGAACGCTCCTCCGTTGTGACTGAAGCTGGGGGGGGGAGGAGCCACCCTTTATAGGGCGCTCCTCCCCCCGCCCATGCAGGACCTAAGGTCCTGCCTCGCCTCCTTGCCCTCCTCGGGCGGGGCAAATCAGCTCCGCTAGCGGACGAGCCGCCCGCGGAGCTAGCAATAGCAAGCCTTTAAATCTCTTAATATCATTGGGGTTTGAAGATTCTTCTTAACTCTTTGCTAGACTATCAACAGCAGGCAAACTATTTTCAAAAAGGTGGCAGTATTTGTGTTAGAGGAACACTAATGAGTGGCTTCCCACTGATGAGCAATGTTGGCATGCCATCAACCAAGCATGAGGTTATATATAATTTTCTTCAAATAGCAAATAGGTTGCTAGTTAGCATTATTCCTTACAGCTGTGTGATAATGTCTGATCATCTAATCAACTAATTGCAATCTTCAGTTCCAAGGGGTTATTTTCTAATGACCCCTGTGATCATCAGACTGACCATTGATGTGTGCTGGCAGACTTGTGCTTTTGAACTGATTTTCAGTATCTCTCTCTTTCTCACTGTCTCACATGGACAAAGCCATGTACTTAACATTAAATCTGTCATTGCAGAACGCACTGGATTGCCAGTGCTGGCAAAAAAAATATTGCAATACCATTGCCACCTCCTAAACACCAATTGGTCAAAACAGAGCTAATAACTCTATGGCAGCTTTTGGAAAAGTTCTATTGTGATATTACAACTTTTGGCTACCATGGTCCGACATTAAGAGCAATAAAAATAATGTCATTTTAAAAAGAAAGAAAGAAATGGGGAAAATAGTACAATCTGTTTCATTCTAAAAATGAACTGGGCTGGTTGTCTATGGCCTATTTAAATGTGAAATAGTCTAAATAGTTTTTGTTCTATATTGTGGTCAATTTTTCTCCCTATGTTGGATGCCAAGGAGACAACCAGCTGTCCTCCCCTCCTGCTGCTAAATGTAAGCTGTTTCAGATGGCAGTCTGTAATAATGTAGCAAAGAGAAGCCGAAATTATGTAAAAGCATTTTCTTTCCTTTTCAATGATAAGCTTTATTGAAACTCTCTATCACAACAGAAGACAAGGGCTGCAAAGCTAATTGAGAACAGGATACTTAGTGCTCCTTTCTGTCACTTCCCTTTATAAATATATAATAAAAGATATGAATATTTAAGAAGCAACTGTTCCTTCTATACTAGGAGGTTCCTTTCTTAACATCACATTAGAGCCAGCAAATTGACTCAAAATGTACTATTTTTTAGCTATTGTTGATTTTTAAACAAAATCAACAAGACAATCAAATGGGAATATAAGACTAGATCTGACAAGTGGGGATATCATTAGATCTATCTGAAAAATATCAGCCCAGGGAGGAACGCCTTTTCATTGTGCCCCTTCCCTTTGGAAAAAGCTTCCAACAGAGGCTTGTCTTCCATCTTCATTTAAAAAAAAATACAGTAAATTATTGTGGGGGTTATGGACCCGACCTGACCTGACCCGTGATAATAGAAAACCGTGATAAGTGGATGCTGGGTCAGGTTGGGACTGGAGTGCCTATCCAGGGCCTCCTACACTTACCTGAGGCCTGGTGCTATCCTGAGCGGGCCTCTGATGGGCTTCTTGGGCCTGTCAGAGGCCCCAGAAGTGGTTTCCAGCGATCTGGAAGTCATTTCTGGTTCACCACTTCTGGGGCCTCCGACAGGACTGGGAAGCCTGTTGGAGGCCCATTCAGGACAGCGCCAGGCCTGGGATAAGTACAGGAGGTCTGAAACAGGCCCATCCAGCTTACCCCAGGGGGCCTTGCCTTTCATATACTGCGGTCCCACGATATACTGGGACGGTAGTGTATGAACTGCAAAATGGCAAGGGAACATTGTAGTAAAAAAAAAAAAGCATTGAGTTCCTTTTTATTAACTCTCTGTTATCCTCAAATTTATATTAGTTTTTTTAATTTTATTATTATTATTATTATTATTATTATTATTATTATTATTATTATTATTATTATTATTATTATACAGTATTTAAAAGCTAAAAACAGGAGCCATAAAAATTTAAAAAGAATCAAACTAGTATGATATTAAAATAATAACTAAAACACATTTAAAACACATTTAAAACAATGGAGCACAACAATCAATTTAAAATCATACTGAGGTCCCCAATCATTAAGGAAAAGCTGCCTGTATGCCAAAGGACAATAGAAATGGGACCAAGCTAGTTGCCCATGGGAAAGAGTTCCAGAATCTGGGAAGGCCCTCTGTCATGTTCCCATCAAGTACATTGTGATGGCAGTAGAACTGAGAGAAAGGCTTCCCCTGATTATCTTAAGGCCTGGCCTGGCTCATATATGGAGAGGCAGCCTTTAGATATATGTTCTTATTGTGGCTATACTGTGGAGAGGAGGAATTCACCACTCCTTGGGCCCGCTCAGCCAAGTCCCTCTCTGGTAGCTTTTATAAGCCAGGGTGGGCAAGGGTGTGCATACAAGTGGCAGCTTTCAGCTCTCCAAGGGTCCCATCCATATCATCAGGCAACAAAAACTGTAACTTTCCCATCAACACTGAACAAGGAGGAGTCATAGTTACATCTACAGGACCTGTATTAACTACAGCAACCAAGTTAGAGTGGATCTGAGCAATTTTGCCTGCCAAGTGCTGTCCAGATTTTTCAGAGCAAGCTACCAAAAGTTATTGACAGTTACAGTTTAGCGAGGGACACAAGTTTTTATATGTGCTATTAATTTATAATTTACCCAGAGAGTGTAAGTGAACTATGGGGTGGTATACTAATTTATTAAATAAATAAATAAGTAAATAACATTGAAACAAAAAGAAAACAACATCAATGTGCTGTTAATGCCAAGTGGCAAACTTTGGTGTGCATAGTGTGCTAAAAAATATGGGGGGGGGGGGAGTGTTATATAAAAATGCTAACCAGAAAGTGAAGGAGAAGAAACAACTAAATCACCCAATATTAACTAAGGATCAAACTGGATGTCAATAGCAAACAAAGAGTAGGTGTTAATGGGCAATTTTCACAATGGAGAGAGAAGAAAAGTGGTGTGCCCCAGGGATCTGTCCTGGGGCCAGTGCTTTTCAGTCTGTTCAAAAACGACCTGGAGACAGGGATAAGCAGTGAGGTAGTCAAGTTTGCAGATGACACGAAACTTTTCTGGGTGGAAACTTTTCTGGGTGGCATGTATCTTTTCCTAGCCAGTCCTGGCTCCTATAAAAGTAGCTCCCTCTCCCGAGTCCCCAGTCTTGTTCTCTCCCTGAATAAAGAGCTGTTACACTAGAAGCTGTCTCCAGCCTGCTATGTCTAAAAGCTGAAATCACTGCTGAAATCACTAAAACCCACGCTACTACACTTTTCCGGGATGCCTTCGGCGTTGATTAGGGATACAGTTCCCCCCGCCCTCCCCTCGCCTGGCCTGCTTGATCGCCTCTGCCATTCTGTGTTTGGATCTTTGGATGTTTTAGCTGTTATATTCTATTTTGGTGTAAACCGCCCTGAGTCCCCTTGAGGGAAATAGGCGTGGTATAGAAATGTGAAATAAATAAAAAATAAAAAAAATGTTTGAAGGAGGTGATACTAAAACCACTGTTTTAAAAGCCCTCTTTAGATCCAACAATACTGAACAATTTTCATGGGTAAAGTGCTAGGGTGGGTTATGGTCTCGCAGCTCCAGAACTTTCTGGATGAGATAAACTAACTGGATCCAGCTCAGTCTGGCTTCAGGCCCAGTTATACAACTGATATAGCACTGGTTGCCTTGGTAGATGACCTACGCAGGGAAACAGATAGAGGATCTGTGTCCATTTTAGTTTTATTGGACCTTTCAGCTGCTTTTGACACTGTTGACCACAACAACCTCCTGACTGTTCTTTCTGAAATGGGACTTGGGCACACTGTCTTACAGTAGCTTCAGTCCTTCCTGCAGGAGAGAATGCAGAAAGTGGTGTTAGGGGACTCATGTTCAACACCACGGCCACTGACCTGTGGGGTCCCTCAGGGTTCTGTTCTGTTTCCTATGTTATTTAACATTTATATGAAACCACTGGGAGAAATTATTTGAAGTTTTGGGGTTAAGTGTCACCAGTATGCCGATGACAATCAACTCTACCTCTCGTCACCTCTGGATTCCAAAGAAGCTATTTCAACTTTAGATCAGTGCCTAGCTTCAGTTATGAACTGGATGAGGAAGAGCAAACTGAAACTAAATGCAGACAAGACAGATATGCCTCTGGTCAGTCAAAAAGGAGATCAAGGGATAGGGATACAACCTGTCCTAAATGGGAGATGCCCAGGCCACAGCTGTGGCCAGGAGTGCATTTGCAAAATTAAAACTAGTATGCCAATTGCGCCCATTTCTTGAGAAATCTGCTTTGGCCACGGTGACACATGCCTTAGTGACCTCCCGGCTGGACTACTGTAATGCAGTCTATGTGGGGCTTACCAATCAAAAGTTTCAGGATACTTCAACGTGTCTGAAATGCAGCAGCTAGAATGCTGACTGGGGTAGGTTACAGAGATCACATTACACCCGTACTAAATCAGCCCCACTAGCTGCCAATCACCTACTGGGCACAATTCAAGGTGCTGACCTTGACCTAACAAAGCACTGTATGACATGGGTTCTAGCTACCTCAAAGATTGAATCTCGTAGTATGAACCAGCTTGTAGGTCATCAGGAGAGGCCTTTCTCTCCATCCCACCACCTTCACAAGTGTGCCTCCGAAAAAAACACATGAAAGGGCCTTCTCTGTTGCTCCCAGATTTTGGAACTCCCTCCCTCTAGTGGCCAGGACTGCACCATCTTTGCTGTCTTTCTGGAAGCAGGCAAAGATCTTCCTCTTTCTGTATTATTGCATTGACTGATTTCATAAGAACAGTGTTTTCCATGTTACTTTACACCCTCGTAATAGATTTTTCATTGCTTTTTGCATGCTCTTTATAGCTCTGTTGTTACCTTTTAATGTTCTAAGATGCCTCTTCTAATTACCTGTTCTTAACTTGAATATGTCTTAAATGTTCTGGACTGTATATGGTCTCTTATTATTGTAAGCCACCTTGGGTCCTTTTCTAAGGAGAAAGGTGGGGTAAAAAAATTCAAAATAAATATATAAATAAATAGAGGACAATCAGCATTTACACTGTCATTACTGTCCACAGTCTTCTTTGCTGCTGGCATTACTTTCCTGAATAGCTATTCATTCCTAGATGGTCCACCCCTTTTCTTATTAACTGATACTTGCAGCTTCAATGGCTCACCTGAAACATTAGCATAAAGAATAAAAATGTTGCATTTTCTTACAATGGTGACTATATAAATAACAAAATAACCAAGAACATGACTACTTTTAACAAATCTGCTTCAATATAGATTTAAGTAGAGATGGACATGATACATTTTTTTTCATTTCATTTTTTGTTTTTCATTTCATTCCCTCCCTGGGGTGGGGGAAAATGTTTTTTCCCACCTCACTGCTGATCAGCTGGCACCCGGTGCTTGGGGAGGGGGGGAGTTTTAAAATCCCAGGGTTTTTTAAACTTTATTTTTCCCTCCCCCAAGCTCCATGCACCAGCTGATTGATGCTGGGGTCGGGAAAATAAACCCTTCCCCCCCACACCAGCGCCAATCAGCTGGTGTGCAGGGCTGGTGGGGAAAGTTTTAAAAGCCCCTCCCCCAAACCCCATGCACCAGTTGATCGACACTGGTGCAGGGGAAAACCCTTTCCCCCCACCCCAGCGCAGATCTGCTGATATGGATGGCTTGGGGTAGGGGGAAGTTCCACCAGCACTACACACACACACACACACACACACACACACACACACACACACACACACATGTTTAAAAACAAAATACAAAAATTGGTTAAAACAAAATGAAACAGAAGGGAACAAAATAGAACAAAACGAAATGAAACAAAATGCTATTTTAGCATTTTATCCCCATCTCTAGTTTTAATTTGGCTTCTATATACTTTTCTAGCAACCAATATCAATGGACATTAACAGACTCTTGGAGGTAAACAGTATTCTCAGCAGAGAGGCAGGGTTTCCTTTGAATTTAAAATACAGGAGCAAAATACTGATTAATGTTGGACAGACTGGCGGTCCCTCTGAGTCAAACAAAATAGACACAATGTGTGAGTTGGCAATAAACTGAAATAATGCCACCCTACAGCAGAGTTTGGCTGTCGTGGCATGGCCTAAGGCCAATGCTCAATTTGGGTGGCAGCTCAGGGGTTGCATTTTCTAGCAAAGATACCCCCAAAACAAACAAATAAAAACAACCCCACCTGACTCTAAACAGGGGTGTCATCCACCTCCAAAGAAAATCAGTAAAGCTTCTCCACAGTGGCTTTCCTTGTTTTGAGGAATAAACTGAATGGTAATTTAACAATGAGAATTTGTTTTGTTTTTCTTTTTGTCCAAGTTTCTTTCTTCAAAAGATCTAAAATTGCAGTAACAACTTCCTGAAGAAGACTTCAATAGATGCATTTACTCCTTGCTTTCCTTGTATGTTAATTGGAGAATGTTATTTCCTGTGACGGATCTGGACTATTTAGGTATCAACAAGTCACAGCTCTCTGGTTTTCTGATTTCTAAAAGCCCCTAACCTTTGAGACAGGCAATAGGAAACAACAACCAGTCACCAATTAACAAGAAAGCAAGACATATATCAGGAAGTGATTACTCTAGTTGAAGACTTCCGTATTCAGTTGAAACATACAAGCCCCAAACTGCAGTTTTACATTTAAAGGGAAATGATAAATAGTGTTTCATTACACAATACGTTTTTTTAAAAAGCTACTGAAACACCAGGAGAGCAAGTTGGAAACTATACAACTAATTTTCAGTAGGTTTTTTTTTAATTAATGGCCAGAATCTCATTGATGAGTGCACAGTTTTCGTATAAATTGACACTAGAGATGGGCATGGAACGAATATTTTTTCGTTTCCGTTACCGTTTGTTGTTTCCGTTACATAACGAAACGACAAATGAAAATTGTGATGAAAATGCAACAAAACGAACAGAACCACAAAAATTGTGGTCATTACGTTTCGTTTCCGTTAATGGCAACGTGCAATGAAATGAGCTGTTTTAAATGTTAAAAAACGCCCTGGACATCCGTAAAAACGCAGCGATAATTATTTATATTGTCTGATAATACCTACCAGGGGGGTTGGGATCCTTAAAACGTTTGTTTTCATCTTCTCCCATCGTGATGTATTTTTCTTTTCCCTTTAAAATGGATGTCACCACCAGTCACAAAATGGAGGCAAGCCATGTGATGGGATCATGTTCAACCAATAGCATGCCCAGGTTGCAGACTGGGCAGGCAGGTCTGGCAGCCAGAGAGGGCATAAAAAGCTCTGGCATCCCCTGTCCCCCTTGCAGTCTCTGGTGGGAGTTAGGATGGGATTGCTGTCTTTGCGACTCTAGCTTCAGTCCTGCAGCCTCCCTGTATGCGTGTGTGCTGCGTACCTCTTGGTGAGTACCCTCCCCTGCCCTGCAGTGCAGTCACTCTGCGGCTGCCTTGCACCCTGGGCAACGCCCACCGCTGCCTTTGCAGCCTCCCTGCATACCTAGTCTATACTGTGTCTCTGCCAGCATCCATTTTTTTAGTGTTTTCCCTCTGGTCTGGGGCATTGGAGGATGCCTGCGCACGGAAATGCTTTAAAAATCGCGCAAAAAGTGGGTAGAAATTACAAACGAAAAAGTGAAAAATGGTAATGAAATTTTTCAAAAAATTCCCGACAAACGGAAACGAACCGAAACAGACCTCTCAACGACAAACAAAAAACCGAAATGCCATTTTTCTGTTTCGTGCCCATCTCTAATTGACACCACTAACTGCGGTTAACTGGTGAGGTGCCAGGACATGCCAGAATTATGCTCTTCGGTGCCCATTTTGAAGAGCACAATTCTGGCATGTACTGGCACATCAAGCTGCACACCATGAGTCAGTTCTTAGATAACCACAAGTTGGATTCTGGCCAGCATTTCCGAGGCCACTTGGGGACTGAAGAATGACCTTTCAGGCTTCTAAGTTGTATCCTGTCAGTCACTGCACAACAGAGTACCAGGTTGGGGGAACTGAACTGAGTGCATTTGACTGCACCACATCATAGTACACTATCAATTGGGGTAAAGTGACCATAGCATGTCCTTTTTCCATGCCTTCTGCAGTCCTAAATTAGGCACTGGTGAATCAATAGCTCTTTTCCATTGATAGATGTTCTCACCTGTTCACTTCAACAAAAGTGACCAGTAGTGCCAACTTGCAAGCATGTTAAAAGGAGTTTACAGAGTCAACAAAATTAATGTCTATCAAATTTTCTTCCTTGAACAGGACAAGGGCGAGGTAACCATTTGTTCCTTTATGTTCAGCAGCCAAATATCTTGAGCCAACCCCGAAAGCCATATTTTCAGAGATTGAAAATGTTATCCTTTTTTCCCTACAACACCCAGAATCCCCATTGCCATCTAGGCAATGGTAAACTTTAAGCAATAACCCATTTAGGACAGTACTCTTTCGTTCTACTGGAAGCAAAGATTCCCATAAAAGAGGACTCCAAGTCCTGCTGCCTGAGAAATGTTACTAGGAGTCTCAACTCAATGATCCATAAGGTCCTTTAAAACTCTGCAGTTCTAAGTTCTAAAAATGATATGAACTGACTTGCAGGCATTCTGGATGCAAAAGCCTGTGTTCTGCCACCTGCACACAGTCCCCCACACACACACACAATGTAGCATCAATCTTTTGAAAGTGTGCAGCCTTCCCAATAACAGTTCTGGAATATTGTGTTGGGCAAACAGACACTGTATGGTCCTACATACTGTTCCCCCCCCCCCCAAAAGGTTCAATAAGACACCAGTAACAATGAAATGGGAAGACTCTGCATTTCACATTAAGAAAATGGCAACCTTTGTTGCAGGTTATATAGCTCAAAGACATAAAAGATGCAATTTAGAGGGTTTTTTGTTGTGGGAGAGGGAGAATCCTCTTCTAAAGATTATCAGTTTTATTATATACTGCTATTTCCTGATTTCTTCCTGCAATTCTGCTATTTTCTCTTAACAACCAATCTTTAAAAACCCCATTTTGTTTACCTTACACACCATTCACAAAGTCTCCTGTGGGAGACAGTTTCTTTGTGCTATCCGTTTCCCAGTGTTTATATCATGCTCTCCTTCAATTTCTTTCTGCTTCTGTACAATAGTAAAAATGTGTTTGTATCAGTTTTATCAATTCCCTTCAGAACAGGAAGAAAAAAACCCAACCCCCCTTTAATTACAGTATTGATTCCAAGTGGAACAATATGGCATGCAATTTCCAGGTCAGCTCTCAGATGGAAGCCAAGTGTGTTCAGAAGCAATAACTTCCATATTATCCAGTAATAAGGTCATATTAGCTCATGATAATTCAGAGGCTGACATGTGTCACCTGGAGTGATGGGTGAACCATAAATTTCACAGATTAAAAATAAATTAAATGCTTGGCACATTATCTTAACATTTTGGGTACACAGCCTAGTCCAAAAGGCAGAGAACTAGCTTTCTGTTCAGAGTCCCATTCCTTCATGGATAATCAATCATGGGATGCTTTCAGAGTGGTAACCCCAGAATCAAGGCCAACTTCTTGTTTCTTTCTCTCTTTTTTGCTACCACTATCACTTCTTAGTCTCTGTTGTTGTAGGCCTGGACTGACCTTGCTATGTATCCTGCCTTTCTCCCAATAAGAGGACTCAAGGTGACTTATAATATTAAAAAAAATAGAATTAAAAACATAAGTTAAAGATTAAAAACAATTAAATAGTATGCTAATTAAAATACAATTGAATAATTAATAGTAAGTGACCATTAAAAACTTTCCTTAAGAAGGCATTCAGGGATTCAGTCTTCATTGTTAAAAGCCTACCTGACAAGATGGATCCTCCGCTGTTGGCAGATGGATAAAAGGGAGAGGGTGAGCCTGATCTCCTGATGGAAAGCATCCCATGACCTGGAAGCTGCCACAGAGAAGGCCTCCCAGCCATGTCTCATCAGCAATGGGACCGATAGAAATACCTCCTCTGATTATCTTAAATGCTGAGAAGAGGCATATGGGGATAAATTGTCCTTCAGCTAGCCTGGACCCAAGGTGTATATGGCTTTATAGCTAATGACCAGCACTTTGAATTGGGTCCAGAAATTGATTGATAGCCAGTACAGTTGTAACAGGGGTTACCCCAGTCAGTAGTCTGGATTTTGCACCAGCTGAAATTTCTGAACCATCTTCAGAGGTAGCCCCACAAAGAGTGTGTTAGAGTAATCCAAATGGGATGTAACTAAGGCATGTTTCACTGTAGCCAATCAGACATTAAGAAATTTGAATCTTGTGCAGCCTAGAATCTAGGGCAAGACACGCATGTGAGCATCTTGATATAACTGGATTGCAGCCTTCATCGGCTCTACCCAGCATAGCTAGTGAATAGTAATCCCTAGGAGATACTCTCCAACAGTATATGGAGCACCAAAGGTTATCTATTCACAGTCTTGACTTCCCTGATGAATGCTCTGCTGTCCAAGTTTTCATGAAATTCTTCAGAACACAAAGTTCTTTCCAGTTCACCAATATGCAATGAAGTAACAAATGGCCAAGAGAGAGGTTGGGCCTCTTTAACTGAACCAGTGCTTTGACTTACATAAATTCTTTTTCTTTTTCAGTTTTTCCAAATGAGCATAAACAAAGACCCACTATAAGAAAGGTTGCAAGTTCATAAATGAAGGAATTTGTGTACCATTCTTCAGGGGTGAGAATTACAAGACACTTCTCTTCCTCCAGAGTACTCATCTGAAGTGCTCTCTTATAAAGTGGAACAGCCTTTTGAAAGGAACCATTTGTGCTGAGCCTAGTGGTACACCTATACAACATATACATAATATTGTATATGTTTGATTTCACTTTAAGAGCCCCATATCCATCTTTTGCATGTGTAGGTTAGTGGGCTACTTAGAGTTCTTTCACTGAGAGCTCTGGAACAATCCTGTGAACTACAACACTAGAATGGTCTAGAAGAGAATTCTAAGTCAGCCACCAACCTATCAATCTCAAAGGATGGAACCAGGGCAAATAAAATTGTTTCAAAAACTTATTTAGAACAGCATAGTGCAGATATACTTTAAGGGATGATAATTGAATCTCTACAGTGCCAACTGTACACGAATTCTAAAACCTTTCTTTTTCTAAAGACTCTCGGGCCACAGGTAGAACCCTTTTTGAGGTAAAATTATCCAAATGCCTATCTATTACAAAAGTCATACACTGGTGGTCTAGCAGAGGTAAAATTACCTTGAACAAAGTGCAGCATTAATAGCAACCAGTGGTGTTTAACCTGTTCAGCTATCTACAAGGAAAATAACTTTTGAAGTGAATAATGTGAGGCATAAGGGAGGCATAAAGGCTGAGTGATTCTATGGTATTATGCTAGATAACATTAAAACATAACAGTGGTGTTATGTGGAATATCCAAGCATTGTATATAGCAGGAGGACAACAATATACAATTCAGGTTTAAGGGCATTTAGGCCCATGAGCATCATTTATAATAAAGTCAAGCTGGCACACTATTATCTGGTTCCTCAGCCTCTTGACTATCTTGAACCTGGGCTATGTAATCTTTCTCAGAACAAAAGACGTATTAAACAGAGAGTTTAACAGCCAGTACATACGAGAGAGAGGAGAAGAGAGACATTAGAATTTATGTGTACAATAGCACTATGGCTGACCTGCTCAGTAATTGGAGGTTTGGTGTGGGTCTTCAAACTTTTTGTTGCCCTGTATGCTTATTTTGAAGGAAAAGCTAAAGATCTTCAGCCAGACCTACATGGTGAGTGTGGGGTTAGTTCTGGATAAAAGCTACAGTGCAACCATGCCTGGGATGTCATGAGTTATCATACTTGCCCTAAAAGGGCCCCCAGGCAATGTGGACCCAATATCTGTCTGTTATCTTTCACTGCATCTTCTGTTAGCTTTTCCCCTTAACTGGAGTTTTAGCCTCCAGCTTTCCACAATGAGAATCAGGATTTACAGGTTGTTACAGCTGATCATTCAATGTGTAGGGAAAAGAAGTGCAAGAAGTGTTGTGGCGTGTCAATACACAACAAGAAGGAAAAGACTTTATTGGTTGAGACACCCTGGGGATTGGTTTGGTTACAGCAGAGACCATTCAGAGAGACCTGTCCAACATTCAGTAGGAGAGGAACCTTTCCTCTGAAAGTTGTAGTGATTGCTTCCTGGTGTCTTCCATCCTGAGTCTTCAGCCCTCAGACCTAGCCATCATGAAAGAAACATCCCTCTCCTAACCTCCACATTCAGTCATATGTTGTTTTAATTTTACACAGAAAAGCAATCCTCCTCTCCCTGGGAGTCAGGACTACAGCAGCTCTTTGTATTTTCACACTAGCAATCTCATCTTGGATGAAGTTTTGTGGAACGTTACGTCCCTTCACAAAGCTGTACTCATGCATGGGCAATGGATAATTGCATGTTTCTCTTCCAAACCGTCTGCACATTTTGTCACTCAGCTTCTTAAAATAAACGTCTTGTTCTTCAGGTTCAGATGCTTTAAGTGAAATAGGCAACAGTGTTTTGCCAGGGAGGGGGATAAGTGGGGTGTTGTTTGCTTGTTTGTTTGTTTTGTTGTTATTTTTATCACAAAGGTGAGAGCATTAGGAATTTTTTTCATCGTCGATTGTATACAAGTTTTTTAAACCAGGAAAGTAATTTGTGCAGGGAAACAAGCCTTTATTCACTGACTATCCCTGCCATCACATAAGAGAGAAGGTTCTTAAGGGGAACAGAACACCCAGAAATGTGAGCAGCTGAGAGTTCTTTACAGTCATCTTGCCTTTTCACCCTGATACCAAACCAATGAGCAGTGGCTGAAATGTGAGACAAACCCATGCCTGCAGATTCTTGCATGCTATGGCAATCCAACAGTTTAATTAATGAGTTGCTTCCACATTTCCCATTGACTCCCTTCAGAGAAAAAGGAGGCCTGCTTCTCCTACCACTAGCTGCTCTCACCTCTGCAGGTTCTTAATCAGCCTGCTTTTATTTTGTAACTGGTCTTCTGAACATAAACATGAGCTTCCTCTGCAAGTCTACAAGTCTCCTTTCTTGACCACAAGCTCTAAATGAAGGGTATCATTGAAAATAAAGCATTTTATCCCTCTGTTTGGTAAAAATATATTTTAAAAAAGTTCCTGAGTTTTCTTCTGGACAGTTTCCTAGAAGAGAAGCAATAGTTGTCCTCATAACACACATATTGTCCTCATTTGACCATGAAAGTAAAACTAGAACATGATCTGGATATCATAGCAACAGAAAGGACAAAAAATGACTTGCAATTTCCTTTACCAACTCCTATACGTGTAATATCCAATTGAGGAACTTGCCTATTTTCCTCCTGGCAATCTTCCACCCATACTTAGGTATCACATATCTTCTAACAGAAATTCAGTTTCTTTCTTCACATATTACCAGGAAGTATATATATTGGCAAGATTCAATGTTCTTCCCACAGCCCTACTTTGGGGTAGATTCAATGGAATTCCACACCATGAACATGTTTGCCCCTGTGGAGCTGGGGTAACTGAATTTTTATCACATATCCTTTTATACTGCACTTTTTTATAAAGAAATTAGGAGAGACTTGATTCACCCCCTGATTTATAAATTACAAGGGTATCCAGACAAATTATTGGTTGCATACTGTCTTTCAGATCAGAATTCTTATGTAACAACCCAGGTGGCCAACTTTTTTCATGGCTGCTATCCATAGAAGGACTGTTCTAGTGGCAGAAGATTGATCTAGGGATTTATTGTTTGCATTGCTATGTCATAAATTCAAACTGTTGTATTGTTGTGTTTTAAATTGTGTTCAGATCAATTGACCGCAATAAAGGATACAAAATAGAAGTGGAGAATAGAAAGATTCAGGGAATACTTGGGACTTTAAAAAAAATTCCAAATCACCTATAGGGACAGAGAAAAATGGAATAAGTCTGATTGAATTTGCTGGGGTTTACTCTTCCACCAATATGCCTTGGATGCTCTAAAGTGAGCTGCATTCAGCACTATTACAAAGTGGAAGAACTCACAATATGATTAGGGACAGGGCTCCATCAGGTAGTGTCACCTTCACTGCCCCAACCCTGCAGGCGGGCATGTGGCATGGTGCAGGAATACATCCACAATCCATGGCTAACTATCCTGCACAAAAGAGTGTGGAATCAGTACCTTCAGTTGCTGGAAGATCAAATTTCCTAACTGTAAATGTTATTCAGGACAATGGTTCCTATTAAAGGAAGGAATGTCACTAAGTCATAATGTGAGAATAATCTTGATTATTATCATAATCATAACCTAGTGAAAGCTACAGCAAGGAATATTGGAACTAGAGGCCAGCAAATGTGATGCGGAAACCTGCATCCAAAGCAGCTAAGATTCCATATCAGAAACATTTCTAGACAGAAAGCAAGCAGAATGGTGACAAGTCAAGCATGGAAGTGCATCCAGAAGGAAAGAGAAAACCCTGTATTCTCCTACAGTCTAACCTTATGGTATATTTACATTGTTCTTCAAGGGCTATTTTAGCTCATGTGAAATGAAGTATTTTCACCAGTGAGATAATAAGAAGAGCTCAACTTAAATGTTAACCTACTCCTACACCCTGCATCTCTCAGTAATCAACCAAATGCCTGTAAAGAACCATAAATGGAACATGGAACAATAGCTGTCTGGTTATTTCAGAAAAGAACCCAGAACAAATAGGATGCAAAAGAAGAAGAAGAAATAGCATTGTGAACATCAACGTAGCAGCCTGTCTCAGTCTGAACACAAAGCAGTTCACAGCTAGAATCACAATATATGAGTTCAATCCTCTTTCCAATAACTATGTCCCAGTGTTGCTTTCCACCATCTGATGTCTTGTTACTGCCTCTGACTTCACTAAGGTTCCCAGGATATGTTTGTGCAATCAAACTGGTTTTAATAGCTTTGAAAGTAATGTTTGCTACCATGGTGCTCTCAGCTGCAATTAGCTCCTTTTTTTATTTAAGGCTAACCTTCTTGAAAAATGATCAGTCTCACTGCTGAGCAAATTCAGATGTGTTCCATTTGTCCCCTCTGAAGCAGAAGGAATGCTATAGCAAAAGATATTTTTTGATTTGCTTGTTTCTGATGTGTTTGCTTGCTTTCAAATTTATCCTGCCCTACCTCTCAAAAAGTAAATGGAATTTGTTCCTTCTGGGGTATTGTTTATGTGCATGCATGGGGTTGACCTCTCTCAGTTTCATGTATTCTACTCTCTTTTCTCATCTAAAGGTCACACAAAGATCCTTGTGTAACCAAAGAGAGACTCCCCTCACCAATGAGCCATGAAATTGTTTATGACAGTACCACATTGAAATAATGTCCAAACATGTAGAGAATTAACCCAACGAATTCTGGTTGCTGGTAGAAATTTTGATTAAACTAGGACCTTAAATAACTCAATTATTTCTGAGAATAGATATTTTCTTCCATTATCTTTCTTCTTTTATTAAGATAGTAACAATATCACTTTTGATTTAATGAAATATTTAAGTTAAAGCTTTTAAAATCATAAAACTTTCAATGCTTCACTGGAGCAAATGCCACTGGGGAGTCCAGCAGGCACCCTAAACTAGTAGAATCATGTCTTCTTCAATAGAGAGGAGGGGAATTGGACTGAGTATAAATAAATTTTGTTTGCTAAAAACAGCATGCCTAAAAAATTAAAAGCCTGACCTTCACAAGTTCTTTGACAAGGCAATCAATGCACAATAGTACTATTGCCAAAATAGGAACAATGTTATGAACACTGTGATTACGACCCTAATGGATTATTTTGATTGCTTATTTGAGAGTGTTCCATGTTTCAAATAAATTCCTCTGAATCTGTTTAGATGTTGATTGAAACCTCTCTAGTGCATGTATGATCATCCTTGTTATTTATCATCCTCATCAGTTTCTAATAGTGCAGAATTTACAAGATTTAGCGGCAGTCCTTTATAACATATCTCAGCTAAATTTCTTTTCTTTTCACTTTTCTTGACTCACTTTTCCTGCTGTCTCAAGTTTCAGGTTGGTCTTCCAAGGATTGAATTTGAAAGGGAAAAAATGTCCCACTGAAATTTCATTGTCTCAGAGCATATGTTCAGACATTTCCAACAGCTATCAAATCTAACGAGAAGATTCTTTTGAAAGAGGCTCAGTTCCTCAGAATGATCAAAGTGAGATGTTTATAGGATGGAAACAATATCCATAATCCTAGTGTGCCCATCAAATTCCTACTGAAATCTCAGCCATTCTTCAGAAACTGACAAGAGTGATGAACTAAACATAAGGTGCTTCAAATATTGGTCATAGTCATAATGCTTTAAGAGAAACATGAAACAAATTTTCTAATGTTCTTACATAAAGGAATGCTCTTGACTTGAGTCACTTTGGATTATCACTTTTACACTGTTTATGTATTCAATGAACTGCATATTTCAATTGTCCACTTCTTCATATCTCATCATTAGAAATGTGCACAGTGAAATTTTTCACCTTTGTTTCATTTCAAGTTCTTGAGGGGAAATCTAATGCTAATTTTCCTGTTTTTCATTTACCAGTTATTTTGTTTTACATGAAAAGAACGGTTTCTTTGGGGTAATTGTTTTTTGTTTTGTTTTTTGGTTTTTTTTGCCATTTGGGTTTTCAGGCACTAGTAGTCCAAAAGCCCTAAAATAATTCTTTAAAACTACTAGAAAGAAAGAAAGAAAGAAAGAAAGAAAGAAAGAAAGAAAGAAAGAAAGAAAGAAAGAAAGAAAGAAAGAGTTACAAGACAAATTATAATTAGCTTATCCTAAAAGTAGGAAACAGTACAGCCACCAGAACAACCACTTACAACCATCCACCTGTGGAACACACATCGCCACAGAACTAAACAAAACAACCCTCAGAACTTCTCAAAAATACACACATATATAAATTATACAAATAAGAAATTGAAGAGATCAAGCAATAGGAAAAGCACTGCACATATACCAGGACAAATAAATTCCAAATACACACATGGCCCTCACTCCCAAAATCCAAAGGGGTGGGTGGGAGCCAGCAAATAAATACAGTAGGACCCCTGTGTCCACTGATTCATTACCCACTGATTCAGTTACCCATGGTTGGCAGAGGAAAAAAATAATTCAGCAGCCACAAAGCAAAGCTATTGTCACAAACAGCAGCTGTAAAGCAAGCTATTATCACAAATAACATCCATAAAGCAAGCTACTGTCACAAACAGCAGCCATAAAGCAAGCTACTGTCAGGAAACAGCAGTTTGGGGTGGCTGGGCAGGCATTCTCTCTTATCCACAGTTTTCATTATCCACAGAAAGGCCTAGACCCAATCCCCAGTGGATACTGGGGTTCTATTGTACTATCAAATCTCCTCTCCAAAAGCATTTTTCCTTCCACTACCCACTGACACTTTTACTTCTTTGAGTCCAGTAGTTGCAGCCAGCAGACTAAAGGCAGCAGTGAAAATAATTAAAAGTAATGAGGGGGAAAATAAAAATAAAAAAGAGGAGGGTAAAGGGCAAAACCAGAAAGGATCTATGAGAGAGAGGCACAGAGTAACGTGCAAGCAGCAAGACCGAAAATGGAGAGTACCAGGAGACCTTAGCAGCACGACACAGTAATTCCACCCGTCTGAAATGACAGAAGCATAGACTCCTCCTGGACACTGGGTCCCAACCAATCTAGGCCTTTTACAAAATAAAAGCTCCCACTCCCCCCTGCACATTCTGATGGGCAGTTTACAGTAGCCCCTGCAGCTCTCTTTGATGAAAACGTCCCCACATGATTTGAGAAAATGGAGCAAGAGGAAGTTTATATGAAACAGGATGTGAAAGTATGGGGTTTAGTGATTTCAGCAAGTGATTTCAGCTCTGTGACATAGTAGGCTGGAGACAGCTTCTATGGTAACAACTCTTTATTCAGGGAGAGAACAAGGCTGGGGACTGGGGCGAGGGAGCTACATTTATAGGAACGAGGACAGGCTAGGAAAAGATACATTTTGGAGGGAATAATTACAACCAATCACAAAGCTGCCTTTTGGCGGAAACCAATAGGATTGAGGATCCAAATGCAGCAACTAGAAATAACCAATAGGCCTGTTCCCTTTGGGAACAGGAAGGCAGTTACTTCAACATAAGCAATTACAGATCAATGCACAACACCCCCCTGGTGGGCACAGCACACGTAATCCTTAAGATATTGTGGGGCCCTGCGACTTCTACTTGATCTCCTGACTACCGGTGTTGCAGGGGCTTGAGCAGGCGGTGTCTGTGGTGGAGAGTCTACTGTAATAGCTTCATCTGACACGGAGGCTGTATTAGACGACTCAGTGTCCCTGATCTGTTCCTCGGCACCATGAGGACTTGCAGGAGCAGATTCATTTGCATTTCTGGGGCATCTCTGCTCTGGTCTTGCAGCTGTGACTCATTAATGGGGGTAGTGTCACTCTCAGACTGCAATTCCCCCACTCCTGTGCCCACTCTAATGAGCGCTATGTGCCACAGTTGGTCCACGTGCCTATGCCAGACCCTGCCACCGTCAATGGTCACGTAATAAGAGACTGGCCCAGATGCTCTGGTGATCACCCCTGGCACCCACAGGCGACCTCTGGCATAATTTCTCACCCAGACCAAATCTTCAGGAGCAAAATACCTTGTAGAGTCGCTGTCTGCCAGTGGAGGTGCTCTAGCATTGCAGTTTGGCATTTTGTCTGGGTGGACATAATCCAGCACCGTTACCAGCCTTCTACCTAGGAGCAGCTCTGCTGGCAACTTGCCCATAGTAGTACATGGCGTCGCATGCTGCAAAAACAACATTTGGGCAATGCACATTGACCAGTCACCCTCCATCAAGTGTGCAATAGATCCTTTGGCTGTCTGCACCATGCGCTCAGCCTGCCCATTGGAGGAGGGGTGAAAGGGAGCTGATGTGACCCCTCTTATGAAATTATCAGCCAATAATGCCCTGAATTCTTGGGATACAAAGGCTGCTCCATTGTCTGACACAATGGTCTCGGGCAACCCGTGGGTTGCAAACAGCTGTCTCAACACTTTGATGACTGCAGCTGATGACATGCTGGGAACCATAGCTACCTCTAACCATTTAGAATACGCATCAACGATAACAAAAAAAAAGCCTTTCCTTGGGAGTCCGGGTCTGCTCCCACCAGTGGACTGGTCCTCTGGCCACTTCTGGGCACACTTCCTGACATGCCTTGCACGTCCATACCCATTGTTCAACATCTTGGTCCATCCCAGGCCACCACACATAGCACTGGGCTAGCGACTTCATCCTGACCATTCCTGGACGCCCCATGTGAAGCGTATCCAGAACCCTGTTTCTCAGTGGCGCTGGAATGATCACCCTATCTCCCCACAGGAGACAGCCCTTATGCAGGGATAGCTCATGTTGCCTTGTTGCATATGGTCTAAATTTTTCTTCATGCGGGCCACCTGACCATCCCCTCCCCACCCAAGTGAGCACACGGGAGAGAGCGGTATCTTTCCTCGTTCTCTCAGCTATTTCAGTGGCCGTTACAGGGGCCCCTGGGAGTGTTTCCAGCATCATCACTCATTCCGCCGGGGCAGGATCCGCATCGCTCACACCAGGAAGGGGCAAGCGACTTAGCGCATCAGTGTGGAACAACCTTTTCCCTGGAACATGGGTCAGGGTGTACTGGAACCCATTCAGGAATATAGACCATCGTAACATCCTGGGGGAGAGAATCTGCGGTGTCTGCTTGTTCGGGTTGAACAATCCTAACAATGGCTTGTGGTTGGTTTCAAGGAAGAAGTGGCGACCGTATAAATAGCCATGGAACTTTTTAATCCCTGCCACTATTACCAGTGCTTCTTTGTCAATTTGTGGTTGTTGCGCTCCGTTGGCGACAACGTACGAGAATAGAATGAGATGGGCTTTTCTGACCCATCCACTTCCTTATGGCTCAGCACAGCTCCCAGCCTATACTGAGAGGCATCACATCCCAGGACAAGAGGTTTCGACTCGTCATAATGAGCAAGGATGCTCCTGCTAGTCAGCATGCCCCGTAAGGTGTCAAAAGCCTTCTGCTGTGCCTGAGCCCAACGCCACATACACTTTTTTTCAATAGTCTATGCAACAGTTCCACTATTGAAGCTTTCTGAGGTAGGAATGAATGATAAAAGTTAATAAGTCCCAGGAATGACTGTAACTCTGTCTTGTTCTGTGGGCGTGGAGCCTCAGTAATGGCTTTGATTTTAGAGTCAGTGGGGTGGATGCCTGTTGCATCAATTTTAAACCCCAAGAAATCCACAGATGGCACCCCAAAACTGCATTTTTCCTTTTTAAGCTGCAGCCCCACCTCTTTAAATTTTATTAACACAGCACAGATATGCCCAACTTGTTCCTGGGGGTCTTTCCCAGCAATCAGAACATCATTAAAATGGCAAGACCCCTGGCAGACCCCTTAACAGGTGCTCCATTAGACCTTGAAAAATCCCTGGGGCCACACAAACTCCAAACTGTAATCTGTTTACTCTGAAAGCCCCTTTGTGTGTTACGATAGTCTGTGCTTCTGCAGATTGCGGAGTCACTGGCAGCTGCTGGTACGCTTGTGCCAGGTCAAGCTTGCCAAAAAAATCCCCCCCCAGCTAGTTTTGCCAACAGCTGTGAGACGACTGGAATGGGGTATGAATTTCCCCTGAGTGCCTTGTTGATAGTACATTTGTAGCCTGCACAAATTCTCACTTCCCCATTTGCCTTAAGGGGTGTTATGATAGGAGTCTCCCACTTAGAAGAGTCCACAGGTGAAAGAACTCCCTGTTTGACCAATTTGTCCAGTTCCGCCTCAATCTTGGGTTGCAGCGCAAATGGCACTCACCTTGGCTTGAGTTGGATTGGGGCCACCTTGGGGTCCAGCTCAAAGTCAATTGGAGGCCCTGTATAACAACCCAGTTTACCACTGAAGAGTTCGGCAAATTCCTGGCCTAATGCCTTGCCCAACTCTGGGGACGTTTGGACTGAGTGGAGCCCTGATATACTCAGTCCTAAGGCGGGAAACTAGTCAGTACCCAGGAGACTGGGGCGACTCCCCTTTGCAATCACCAATTTAAGCACGGCCTGTTTCTCCCGGAATTGTACCCTCACAGCACACATTCCTAGAATGTGGATGCGGCCAGCCATGTATGATTGCAAGGTTGCTGGGAATGGTTCCAGAGAGGGGAACTTACCCCCAGGGAAGAACCCCCTTGCAGTCTGGTCTGAGACAATGGTGAATCCCGATCCGGAATCCACCTCCATGTCACACAGTTGACCTTCAATCTTCACTCTGACAGATGTTTTGCCTTGTGCCGGAAACTGCACGGTCTCTCCATTGATCTTTGTGAGATAATTGCTGTCGTCCAGGAGATGAGTCGTGGTGGATGATCTGCGACGCGTTGATCTAGGTGATCCCGTTGTTCCAGCTGCCACCGACATACAGACCCTGGCGATGTGTCCTGTCTTTCCGCATGCCCTGCACGTAGCATCACGAAAACGGCAGCTTTTCCGCTCATGGTTTCCACCACAACCTGGGCAAGCGCCTCGGTGATCTTTGGGCCGTGCATCAGCCTGACACACCAACTCAACACCACAGACTGGGCTCTGGCTTGGACTAGCCTCTGGTTCATCCATGGAATGGGCAGCCTCTACCCGCAGCTTCATGGCCTTGCAACTGGCATTGAGCTCTTCCTGCTCATAATTCTCTGTGGTGGTGGCCTCTTTCAAGGCGGAGGCAAGGGTGACATATTCCTTTGCCACAATGCGCCTTCGGGCTTTTTTACTGCTGAGCCCCCCCCTCCAACTAATTGATCCAAGAGAGTGTCTTCAAGATTTGGGAAGCCACAGTGCTGAGCAAGCTCCCGGAGTCCTGCCAGGAATGCAGCCACAGATTCTCCTGCTTGCTGCTGCCTTTTCTGAAACTCCATCCGCCAGGCCATCTTGGTTTTCACAGGTGCCAAGTGGCTTGTCAGCCGGGCGAAAATGTTTGTGAGTGATGTCTGACTCAGCTTTGCTGGGGCGAGCAGTGCCTTGGCCAACATGAAGGTCTCACGCCCACAGCAACTCAGGAACGTGGCCCTTCATTTGCTGTCATCCGTGATTTCTTGAGCCACCACAAAGAACTCGAAGCGTTCAACATAGTCCTCCCAAGTGTGGGGCTCCAATGGCTGGAAGGGCTCCAATACCCGTGGACTTTCCATTCTCCCGGCGGGCAGGGTCATCTTCTAAGCCGGCAGGTGAGTCTTGTTCTTCCCTGCGATCCAAACTCTGAGTCAGTGTGATGATCCTCTGCTTCTCAGCATTCCAGATCCCATCCTCGTTGCCAATGTGAAAGTGTGGGGTTTAGTGATTTCAGCAAGTGATTTCAGCTCTGTGACATAGTAGGCTGGAGACAGCTTCTATGGTAACAACTCTTTATTCAGGGAGAGAACAAGGCTGGGGACTGGGGCGAGGGAGCTACATTTATAGGAACGAGGACAGGCTAGGAAAAGATACATTTTGGAGGGAATAATTACAACCAATCATAAAGCTGCCTTTTGGCGGAAACCAATAGGATTGAGGATCCAAATGCAGCAACTAGAAATAACCAATAGGCCTGTCCCCTTTGGGAACAGGAAGGCAGTTACTTCAACATAAGCAATTACAGATCAATACACAACAAAGGAAACATGAAAAAGCACAAACCAGTTTATTCATATTTAAGAGACTCCTTTTCAGGTATTAACAAAAGAATTGAACATAGGGGATAAATCACTTTCCCCCTTTCATGTGAACATGAAAAGCCCACCCTTCTCCTTCACTCAGTCTGGTAGAATGGTCATTTACTTTTCTGTAGATGACTGGTGGCTTCCCATGGAAACGGGCTTTCTTTTCGGAAACTCTGGTGAGCTGGCTCACAGCCCTAGCTGGAGATCCCTTGTTTTTCCTTGTTGTGTTTTGAGTCTCACACTAACCAAGCCCAAACTGAATAACTTAATGACACTGAATATATTCTGCATAAGCACAAGTACAAGCTGAATAATGTGAGCAGTACTGTTGTGTATTTTAAGATGAAGGAAGTCATAGTATTTTTCACATAACAAAAATGTAGAAATAAATCCCATTTCCAAAAATATAAACTATGATGCAAAAAAATTGTATGAGATGAGACCATTTCATGTTTAAAAAAATGTATGAAAGTTGCATTAACTTTCTCTCTGACTTTCACATCTCTAAAATATCCCAGCCAACAGCCTTAACATACTTCACAACAAAGTGGTAAGATATTATTGATTATTACATTTTGAACTCATAAGGGAGGCAAATGAATTCGAAGTCTTACTTTGTGCTCCAGACTAGAAGAAATTATGTTACTGCTCAACAAGGGCATTTAGCGCTTAATGAACAATGCAGGATTATTACTGGCTACTCAAAACCTCCTCCCACAGAACAAGTCCATTGTTTGGTTGGCATTGATTCTCTGGAACTTCACTGAGAAGTGTTAGCAAATAATGAATGAAATGAGGTAATACACCATTGGAACTATCCATTTCATGGACACCAGTCCTCTACATGACAGCTAAGTTTTTTACACAAACCTCAGGTCCTAAATATCAAACCAGAAGAGGTAAGGGTAAAACTAGAAAGAGAGAGAAAGAAAACGACACACTTAGCCAGATGGATGGATTCTGAAGAATGTCTCCCACCATGACAAGAGTCTCACTGGGCCACCTGGAAGTCTTAGACATCAAAGCAAAGTGGGAAGATCAAAGAATAATCAAGTAAATTTCAGTTCTGGATCAGTTTCAGTAATGGAATGGATGAAGGTGAAGAAACTGATACTTAATCCAGACAAGACAGAGGTGCTCCTGGTTAGTTGGAAGGCATAGAGTAGAATAGTACTCAGTCCTGCCACCTTCTCTGGTGCATTTGGTGGGACATGGGACAGGGCCTTTTCTGCTGCTTCTCCCAGACTTTAGAACTTTATCCCACAAGAGGGCAGGCTAGCTCCATCTTTGCTGTCCTCCCAGAAGCATGCTAAGACCTTTCCCTTCAGGCAGGATATACCTCAGTGGCTTGATTGCACTTTTTAAATTGATTGTTGTAAAATACAGCTTTGAAGGTGCTTTAGTGTTCCTTAAGTTTTTAATATATTATTTGTTTGAACTTTTTTAGCATTTGTATGCTCACTGTTGTTAACTTTATTTGAATGGCATAAGCCTCTTTAGATCCTTTTAAGGAGAAAAGTGGGGTAAAATATTTTATGCAAATATTTTTGAAAAATAAAATGGGGCTACTTGGGTACAGGACAAATATGTGAATGTAGAGAGAATCAATCAGTGCAGAATTTTTGTGCCCCACCATGTGCATTAAAGTTGTTGTTGTTGTTGTTGTTGTTGTTGTTGTTGTTGGTGGTGGTGGTGGTGGTGGTGGTGGTGGTGGTGGTGGTGGTGGTGGTGGTGGTGGTGGTGGTGGTGTTTACTTATATCTCTCTCCATGGTGCTAAAGCATTTTCTTGGTAGCTAACAACATAAGTATGAAAACACTTTGCCCCATAGTGGATTTGGGTATGAAATTGCCGAGATAACATTATTGAAGTATCCTGCTTCTGGTAAAATAATAATAATAATAATAATAATAATAATAATAATAATAATAATAATAATAATAATAATAATAATAATAATAATAATAATAATAAAAGAAAGAAACATGCCTCTGATTTTATGCTTGCTTGCTGTGGTTTCTTTTCTTTTTATTGTACACCGCCCCAAGTTCCGTCTTGGAAGATGGGGCGGTATATAATAATAATAATAATAATAATAATAATAATAATAATAATAATAATAATAATAATAATAATAATAATAATAATAATAGTGATTTGTATTACAAAATCCAGTGTAGTTAGCTGTGTGGTTAATAATAATAGTCTTATTGTTTTAGTATTTTACCTTTGTGTGAACTTCATCTATATTCTGTATACAGCCCCAAAATTTTAAATTGTGTAACATTCTGATATGAATATAGAAAAGAAAGACTGCTCAGCTCTATAATGTGCAACTTTGTAGCTGACAGTTAACTCCCATGAGTGTTGACAGATAGCATACGAACATGCCTTAGTCATATCACAGAAGCTAAGCCTAAGTCAAAAAAAATATAAAAAGAGATATATTGTGATGAAGCTGGGTAAATAGCCAGGCAAGATGTGAAACAGTTTAATACTGCATTTGATAGCCTGGCTGCAATTATTAATTCTTCTCATCTGCACTGCATGGAAACTTTATTGACTATAGGGACTCAACAGGGATAGGGAATTTTCTCAAACATTTTCTTGGACTTTTTGTAACATCACATGCATTCTTGTTCTACTCCTACTTCATATCTATTTTTTTATTTTTATTTATTTCCAGAGATATCTTGCTTCTGAGTAGCCTGGCATCTGTTAGTTAAGTGATGGATTGATATCATTTTAAAATACAATATAACAAATATATGCCTATTCAGGGTCCCCTTAGTATCCATGTCAAGAGTGTAGATTTCACAGTTTGAGGCTATGATAATACTTTATTTCTTGCTCTTGTTCTTGCTCTCTCTTGCACACACAAAAGACTAAAGATATTGTATCTCTTCCTCTAGTTTTTCAGACTTATAATTTTATTTTGCTCTCACTTTCAGTTTCAGAGTGGACCCCTCCACCAAGTGAGGCAACCGCTATAAGAAAAGAAATCAGTTTCAGTATCAGCAGTCAGAAACGACTTGAATGTGGCTAGTTACGATGGAGGTGAGGAGACAGTTACATAAAGAAACCAAGAACAAATCCGCATTCCAGTTCTCCATCCTGAAACTCTGATATATTCCGGCAAAACTGCCTACCAATATGGGTCTTTTCAAGGATATGAATTTAGAGTCACTTGCTACAACAGGAGGGCTGAACTGCAAACCAAAGGAAATGCCATACAATCCACTTGCTCTTTGAAGACAGAGGATTTTCAGTTTCCTGATGTTATTTATTCATCACTATTATTAATATCTTGTACATGGTTTTCCAACTTGAAGGGGGCAAACTCATTCTTGTTTTCTTAGAAGGAAAGTAGACTGTAGGCTTTGTGTCCCAAACCTCTTCCATGAGAAGTCAGACTTGTTTTCTCCTTGGATACTCACTGTTGTCAATTTTCTTTTAAAAATCTCCAAGCTGTTTGCAGTTAAAATATTGTGTTATCTGGTGGAATGGAAGTAACAGGTGATCCAGGGAACAACCCTGGAATAGTATCGATATCCCATTCTTGGGGAAAGCATAAGAGTGAGTTGTGGCCTTGAAGTTGTAGAGGTTTCTGGATGAGATAAACTACCTGGATCCATTTCAATCTGGCTCCAGGCCTGGTTATGGGACTGGGATGGCAATGGTTGCACTGGTAGATGATTTACGCAGGGAAATGGATAGAGGATCTGTGTCCCTTCTGGTTTTATTAGACCTCTCAACTGCTTTTGACACTGTAGATCAGAGCATCCTCCTAACTCACCTCTCTGATGAACCAGCTCAGGTGTTAAGGTCATCAGGAGAGGCCTTTCTCTGCATCCTGACACCCTCACAGGTATGTCTCATTGGAACACATGAAAGGACCTTCTTGGCTGCTCTACACAGACTCTGGAACTCCCTCCAACTAGAGGCCAGGACTGCCCCATCTCTGCTGTCTTTCTGGAAACAGGCAAAGCGCTTTCTCTTCAGGCAAACTTTCCCTGAATGATGGACTACCTATTATGTGTGTTTTATATGAATCTACCTTACATGATTAATGCAGCTTTAATGTTATCTTTTAATGCTGTCCCTCAGTTTCCTGTTCTTAAACTTGAATATATCTTAACTGGACTGGATTGCATATTGTCCCTCATTACTGTAAGGTGAGCTACCTAGGTACCCTAAGCACATCCAATCTCGCTTGATTTTGGAAACTAAGCAGGGTCGGCCCTGGTTAGTACTTGGATGGGAGACCACCAGGGAATACCAGGTGCTGTAGGCACCTGGAGTAGGAACTGGCAAACCACTCCAGTATTCTTGCCAAGAAAAATCCATGGACATGGGGTCACAAAGAGTCAGTCATGACTGTAATGACACAACACACACTGTAAGCTATCTTGGGTCCTTTTCTAAGGACAAATGTGGGGTAAAATACCAAAAATAACATAAATATTATATAAATAATAACATTTCTACCTTCCACATGCACACGTGCATGTGTGTGTGTGTGTGTGTGTGTGTGTGTGTGTGTGTGTGTGTGTGTGTGTGTGCACACACACACACACACACACACACACACACACACACACACACACACACACACACAGAGAGAGAGAGAGAGAGAGGAGAGAGGAGTGAGAGAGAAACAACTAACAACTTAATCAATGGAAGGTCCTTGAAAAGCACACTCACAAATGGTTTACTACCCTTACTGTTCAACTGTTAGTCAATTTGTATCATTGATAGTTTGAAACCCAGTGTGCTCCATTGTTCTGTGGTTATATGGTGTTTAAAATTCAGTTGCCACTTGATGAAAGCCAGACTTTTCTGCATCAGAAAAGCAGCCATGTTTCCCATTCAAAGCAGTGGGGGCTGTGTATGTAATGTGCCTTTTAATGTGCCTTTTAAAAATTGTTTGGCCTTTTTATTTACAGCTTAAAATATTTCTCTCCTGCCTTACATTAGAAGATCAAAAAGCAGCATTCAATCAAAACACCTAAAAACAATGTTTAATTCATTTTTTCCAAAAAAAAAACAAAACTGAGCAACAACAAAATAACATGCAGAATTGAAGGAAGCTACATGTAAATTACAGTCACTGGGTCCTTAATGCTTGAGTTTATATTTGGCATCAGATTTATCTCACTCCAAAATGAGGTCAATGTTAACACCAGTCCATCTTCAAAGGGGAGATTTTTCTTAGATGAGATCCTAAAGGCTAAGGAGTCCTTCCCACCTAGAGTACTATTCCTCACATTGAAACCCTGAAGTCCCCAGGAGAGATCTCGGTACATATAGGAAGTGGTTCTCCCAGACTTATTTAGGTCTGAAGGCATTTGGGGCTTTGACACCCATCACTATTACCTTGAACTCAAGACTGAAACACAATGACAATCAATTCCACTTTTTAAAAAAGTGTAATATCACTCCTATATGAAGTTCCACACAATGATCAGCCATTGCACTGTGCACTAATTGATAATTACTTGCTGTTAAGTTGATTCTGACTAATGGCAATCTTTTCCAGGATTCTCTAGGCATAGAATGTGTAGAAGTGACTTACCATTCCCTTCTGAAGGTATAGATGGTCCAACAGTCCAGCTTTCCCCCTAGAAGGCATAACACAGAACTGAACTCATGACCGCTGGCTCCACAACCAGTTACCCAACTCACTGAGCTATCCAGGCAGCACGTTGCATCTTGCACAAGCTGCCACTTTAATGCATCTTCAAGAGAAGTGCTATAATGCACACATTTTAGTAATCTAGATGAAAAGTTATCAGTACATGAACAATTGTGGCAAGATTATCCATTTCCAATAAAGGTCATGGTTGTCAAGCCTATTGAAGCAGACAAGAAGCATTTCAAATCACCAAGTGTGTATTTGTCACTTGAGGCTTAAGTAACAAATGTGCATCCAGAAATACTCCGAGTCATGCCCTGCTTCTTCAGATGGGGTGCAATGCCATCCAAAATTCCTGGACCACCAAACCACAGTGTATCCATCTCACCAACATTCAGGGTCAGTTATTAGCTCTTATTATTATATTCAAGGCAGAGTGGCTCTAATCTAGATTGAATGCAGTGTGTTTATATCAACAAAACATTGTGGTTTTTCTTAGCTTAAATATTCTAGGTAGATTTTGTTAAATGGAAGATTGTTTCAAATGTTCAAAAATCTCCCTGATATACTTAAAAGAGGTAATTAGTATCACTGAAAAGAGCATTACAAACTTATGTTACATTTACCTGTTCTATATTATTATATTATCCCATCTCCTAAAATATTCATGTGTGTTGCAGAGTTCTTGTGATTCAGTCACTAGAAGCTTGGAAGTACTGAGGGACATCCTGCATTATTTTGCTGTATGGCGCTCCATCAGCACCATGGTCAGTTCCCTCCCTCAAGCCGTGATCAAGATCTCTCGAAAGTGTTCAATGTTCAATTAAACCTGAGCAAATGATTTTACATTAAAGCTAAGGATAAAGGAATTTTGTCTTCAAATGGCATAATTAATAATGAGATTAATCAGGCATGCTTGCAAATATATCCCCAGAAAGATAAAGTTACAGGAAAAGATACAGAATCAGATATATGTAGAAAGTGTTATTCAAATTTCAGCAATAAATTCTCTGGTTGAAACTCTCGTCACATGCTAGAATATTGGCTTCCTGCTATATGATGCAGTTGCTATAGAAACTTAGAACAGGGAGCTAAATAAAGTAATTTCTATGCTAGTGATGGAGTCTGAAACGTTAGCACCTGATGCCAACAAAATTGTGCTCAGTAAACATACTTAAACTTTAAAGCCATGCAAGAAGTTCAGAATTATTTCTATAATACTGATTATTCTCAATTAATCTCAGATTAAAATGTAAGAGTGTGCAAATTTATAGGAACAAAATAGTATACTACATAATGATTATTTGTAGGCTCCTTTTGTCCAATTTGAAATGTTGCTTGATCCTTCTTTCTTTTGTTAATTGTCAAACTGTCTAGTCTACGCTGGTTCTTGTTGGTTATCTTCATATGGCTAATGGTTTTAAGCAAATTAATTTTACATACTCTGACTTGACCTTCAAAGATAAAGCTGAGAACAAAGTTCACTTTTTGGTTTTTCATGAAAACACAACTGCCAACTTAGCAACAACAGTAACAAAATCAGCAATAAAATTGTAGTGGCTATATAAAATTTGCACAATGCTATGATTAGCTCAAAGATTTAATTACTCTAATCAGTTTTAACTGATTAATCAATTAATCTTTGTCAAGAGGCTGATTTTATCCCCATGTGATTGCATTTGTATAATAAGGGATGAAACAAGAAACTACTGGAAGGTTGCCTGCTAACAACATTAGGGCCCATTGCTCATCCAGACCTGAATGAAGAGTTAACACAATATTGTTTGGATTTAAATTGGGCCAAAACTTATAGAGTAAAACAACTGAAGCTTGATTGGTTTTAATAATCCTGCATTGCTCTTGTGAGGCACCTGCAAGGTACCTCTGGGCCGTGGTTTGAATTTACAATGGCCCCCAAGAAAGGGAAGTCTGTGGGGAAGAGGAAGCAGCCTGCCAAAAGGAGAGCCCTGAGTTATTGCCCCCTAGAGTCTTTTCCTCGGATGAGGAAGATTTTCCAAATTTTAGGACAATCTGGGGGAAATTATGCACATTAGAAAAGGAAAGGGCAAAGGACAAGGGTGTGGCAGAGTCCCATGTTCTCAGGCAGTCTAGGAGCAGGTCCAAGCCCAGAAAGATGGCTGAATTGAAGATGATGAGGAAATTGATACTTTCCTATATTGCTTTGTTAGAGGGTGGTCGCCCTGGCAAATCTGGACAGCAGGCAGCTGCAGCCTCCACAGAAGTTCAGTGTCCAGACTTCCCCTCATCTGAGTGATGTTTATCACCAACTGGTTGAACGCCAGGGTGCCAGGCAGGCAGTGGAGGGGGATGCAGCTGATGTTGGTGATGGAAGTGAAGCCATCTTGGACCTTTTGAGCACCCAGTGGCCTGAAGCTCGCAGATGTACTACAGTAACTGTTTGCAATGTGGAGGCTAATTTATTTAAAGTACACCACACAGAGAGTTTTGGCCATGGGTTACCGGGTGCCAGAGGGTGCCGGTTCCTTCAGCCTTTGCTCCTGTACTATGCCCAACACATGGCTGTTCATCAGAGGCTGCCACCTCAACTTAGCCAGAGCTGGCTGGGCCTTCATCAGTGGAAACACAGACTGAGCACAAGCAGGGAGATAGGTCTGTAGAGTTCTACTTGCTTACTAATTACTTAAAATAGCATTCATCATTTTCTCCTCTTACACCATTTTGTAAAAGTTTCTTTGGTAAAATACATGCTTATTCTCATTTGTTTAACATGACTTTTCCACATGTATTTTGTGTAACTCAGTTGGCTTGGGGAAGGCGGCAGAGAGCAAGTCTTGCCCACTGGAGAAGGCACCCTAGGATTATACTCAATTCAATATGTTTTCCCAGTTTTTTGGGGGGGGGCAGGGGGAATTAGGTGCCTTGGCTTATATTTGGGTTGGCTTGTACTTGAGTATAAATGGTAAGCACTGGATTACTTCAATATCTGATTCCACAACCAAACCAAAAGAGACTAAGGCCCCGGTCACACTACCGTTTTGGTGCTGTGTTTGCTGCGAATGACTGCACAACAAATGATTGTGCCTCTACTCCAAGCATTTTAGCATCCTAGCCAACCACGCCCCCGGAAGCGCACTTTAACCACATCATCCTATACTATCACTAAGGGTTCAATCAAATTACTCCTCTTAATGATGCACAGTTTTTGCTGCAGCAATTGCAATGCAACCAATGAAAATTTGCACCATTTCAGTCCCCCCTTTTTTCTGCCTCTTTCTGCTGTCCTACTTTAATAATCAATTGCTGACATTTTGGTAACTGAGCACTTCTACAAGCTGCAAATTGCCTGGTACAGTGACCAATGGGAAAGGAAGTGAGAGATGAGAGAAAAACAAAGGAGTTGCTATAAAGGCACTCTGGTGCTAGGGATACACTGCCACGTTCTCAAACTTTCACATGAACTCTTGTAGTAATACCAGAAAACCGACATGCCGGTAATCAACAAGCAAATTGCTTTTTTGATATATATGTGAGCATGACGGAGAAAAGCAGATAAATAAACAGGGAAAAGATGTGCATTTGGCAAGATGGGACGCACAGAAAGAAGTATAATACACCCCTGCCATCAGGGTGTTAACTGCGCACCAAACATCACGTGATCGCCCACGATTTTAGTACACAACAAAATACAATGTGCAGTTAATAGCCATGCGACTGAGGCCTAAGTCACCGGACTACAACATTATGCTTTCCGATTGAACTATGGGCTATTTGTAACATCCACACCTGGACTTCTGATTTGCCTTTTATAGATAGCTTTGCATTACAGAAAAATTGTGCTTTCTGTATTTAGAAGAAGAGCTGAATGTTTTATCTGGCAGAGTAGCTGGAGCTGGGTGATTCTCCTTCCTGCAATCTGTGTTCTGGAGGATGGAAACAGAACAGAGGAAATGAGAAATTCTTACTGAAAGTTGGTTGGTGACCCAAGATCTGAGCTTGATTGCTGCCAATTTTGGCACTTAGGACAAACAGCTGCAGAGCAGACATGGCCTGTACAGGGAGGAAGTAGAATTGTTGTCTTCTGATTGTATTGATGGAATTTCTTCCTTTGGCAGATTAATACTCTTGGGTCCTGCCATCTAAAACCCCAGAAGCCTCTTTTAAAAGGTTATTTTAAAAAGAAAGTGGCATCACTGGAAAATCACAATAGTCTTGTGTGGCTAGATTTCCCTGCATTATAGAAATTACTAAATTGCTCTCAGCTTCTGGAAGTCTAATAATGTGTTCCACCGATCCTATATATAAAGATATGCAACAATGGAAACGGTACCAAAAATCTTCACAACAGTGTTAGTGATCTTTAAAATCCAAGCATTTGAAAGAAAAAAACACCAATAATTACAGTGGTTATTTTCAGCATTAAACATCTGATTGTGATCAACACATACGCATTTTAGTCTGCTCAATAGAAATCTCAATGGAATTGTAAAGGACTGGTGCACCTTTGGTGACATGATAGGAATTCATTGCCTCACAGTGTTGCATGAGGGACAGACAAGACGTTCAAACTTGATTGGAACTAGCCCAGAGTTTGGCCTCACATCATAGAGAGAAGTCCATGAAGTGTAAAAACAATGGAAAATGCATCTGGAAGGATCTTGGAAGCAGGTTGGAGCATCCGCATGCCTGTGTATTAGCCTGAGGAGGGAAGTGGCAGCTAGCTGGGTGACCCAAGCCAGGTGGTCCGAGTCTATTCACTGCTAATTTTGGCACTTAGGATAAACAGCTGCAGAGCATAACCAGCCTGATATCAGACCAAACAGCAGTGTAAATCAGGAGCCAGGCCATCAATTGCCAGCCAAATCTGAGCAAAGCAGGCATTGGTCCAGAGCAGAGAATAAAGGCTAATTTCTAGTGTTCCCTGCAGGGTGTCTGCAGTTCAATGCTTTGGAAAAGTGTGTGTCAAAAATATTACCGGACAAAAACTGTACGTATGACTTGGGGGTTGAGGGAGCAATGATGTTGAATCAATAAATTGTAGTGTAAAATTGAGCTCATGCAGTATTAAGGAAAGAGCTGGCCTTGGTAAGCACATTAATACACAGTACGGGGATAATCACATGATATTACTATCCGGAGAAAGAAACACCGTACACAGAGAAAACCTGCATACTTAACTAGCTCTCCCTTTCCTGGTTCATTTTTCACATGTTGTATTTTCTACTGGCATTGTGGGATTGGGAATAGGTAGATAATACTCACCTGACCCTTCACCTGAATCAAGAAGGGTTGTGCATTTGAATGTCACCTAGAGGCAGGGTAGGGCTAATGAAAGATAATAAATTGAAACTGGATCCTGATCAAGATGCACACTCAAACAGATAGCTGTCAAGTGCAGGAATTCAGTAGGCATCCTGGGTGAGGCAGGAAGTGGGAAATACTTCCACATGTCAGAAAATACAACTAGTCTGGCAGCATCCTCACCCAAAACTCTCACTTGATGACTTCATAGCTAAGGACTTCATGTCACCTGGGGCTTGTTATCCAGCTATGCAGCTCCTTACCAGTACAATCTGGTAGTAGTAACCAATAGTAATTTCCTAGTTGGATTATGATGAGGCTTTCTATATGAGCATATGGATATTACAGCTCATGCAAAATGTTACTGCCTTTTGTTGACAAGGCAGCAAGAGAGAAACATATAATATTAAGACATAGGTTTTGATATGTCTGCACTGGCTGCCAGTGGGCAACCAGGTCCACCCAGTGCAACATCCTGAATGGCTCAGAGCCATTCCTGAAGGATCTCTTTCCCTAGAACTGACTTAATATGGGGTTCAAGGCCACATCACTTGACATGTCCTGGATGAGCATGGGCTGTCAGGCAACCACATATGCCAAGGACTTCTCTGCGCCAGCATCACAGCTCTGGGACTCTTGCTTTGACTGAGAGCTGTGTGTCTCTCCACATCCCATTGTTCAATCACTAGTTCCATTTATTTGTGTAAATTTTTGAAGTATAAGCAATTGCTACATTTGTCTAGCTGTTCACCCTCCTTTATGGTTTTACTGTATTTCATTACATACAAGTCATCTTGTGGTTATGATTCCAATCCTGCTTGTATTGTATCACTATAGAACTGTCGGATAACTCAGTGATTTAGGCATCTGGATGCAGAGCCAGATTTTTGGAGTTCAGTTAGCCACTGTGGCGCTGGACTAAATAATCTGTATAGACCTTTCCAGCTCTACAGTTCTAAGAGGAAGAGGCAGAGGAAGATGAGGAGGACTCCATGTCTTCCCTCTCCTTGTGGTGAAGAAAGCTGGGATCCATAGAAAAACTCTTGAGTATTTTAATGATATTTTTCTTTTTTCTCTGACACTTTTTCATAGGAGCTCTAGCATGTACATTTCTTAGAACATAAGAACAGCCTTGTTGGAACAGGCACAGCCCATCCAGTCAAGTATTCTGTCACACAGAGTGGCTCACCATTTGCTTCAGGGTATTCCCAAGCAGATATCTTCACCTGCTTATGATTCCCTGAAAATGGCATTGAGAGATACCCTGCCTATCTCTCTAACCTGGAGGTTGTTCTTAAGCATCCATAAAGATAACCATTGATACCCTTGTTCTCCATGAACTTGTCCAATCATTTTTTAAAGCTGTCAAGGCTGACAGCTGTCACCAGTTCTTCTGGCAAGGAGTTCCACAGACCAGTGATCTTCTGGGTGAAAAAGTACTTTCTCTCTCTCTTTTTTTCTTTTTTTTCTTTTTTTATTTTTTATTTTATTTTTATTTTATTTTTTAGATCCAGCACCCAAAGGTTTCATGGATTGCCCCCTAGTTCTAGTATTATGAGATAGGGAAAACAGTTTTCCCTTATCTACTTTTTCCACACCGTGTATGATTTTTTAAACTTCAATCAGATCACCACATAGGCACCATCATTCAAGAGTGAAGAGATCCAGCCATTGCAGCCTCAGATGGTAAGGAAGGTGTTCCAGTCTCCTAATCATTCTGGTTGTCCTCCTCTGCACTTTTTCCATTTCCATGATATATTTCTGGAGGTATGGTGACCAGAACTGTACATAATACTCCAGATGGGGCCTCACCATAGATTTATAAAGAGGCAAAATGACACTTGCTGACTTATTTTCTATACCCTTCCTCATGATCCCTAGCTTTGAGTCTGCTTTTTTCACTCCTGTGGCACACTGGATTGACACCTTCATTGAGCTGTCCACCAGGACACCAAGGTCCCTTTTCTGATTTGTTGCAGGGATTTCAGACCTCATCAGTTTATAAATGTAAATATATTTTGCTGCAACATGCATCATCTGCACTTGCTAATGTTGAAGCTCATTTGCCACTGGTTTGCCCACTCCCCCAGTGTCAAGAAATCCCTCTGGAGCTCCTCACAATCTCTCTCAATTTTTATTACCCTGTATAATTTAGTGTTGTCAGCAAATTTAGATACCTTGCTATTTATTCCTACTTCTAGATCATTTATGAATAGGTTGAAAAGCAGGGGTCCCAGTACTGAACCTTGGGGGACCCCACTCTTTACCTCCCTCCATTTGGAGAAGTGCCCATTTAGTGCTACCTGCTGTTTCCTGTCACTTAGCCAGTTGCTGATCCAGGACAAGACCTGTCCCTTGATTCCATGACTGGCAAGTTTATCCCAGAGCCTTTGCTGCAGAACCTTGTCAAAAGCCTTCTGAAAGTCCAGATAAACAATGTCAACTGGATCTCCCTTATCCACATGCTTGTTGACACTCTCAAAGAATTCCAACAGACTAGTAAGGCATGATTTGCCCTTGCAGAAGCCATGTGGCTGTCCTTCAGCAGCACCTTCTCTCTATGTGCCTATTAATTTTATCTTTTAGGATGGTTTCCATCACTAAAAGGTTGAGTATGAATGAATGACTGCCATTTTGTGCCCAATTCTGGCTCCGCGGGCAGCTTGTCCACCCACGGTGCCAATTTGCCCCTTGTGAGAATGGTGAGGGGTGAGACAGGACGCAGGCGTCCTGTGAGGGAGGGGGAGGAGCGCCCTATAAAGGGTGGCTCCTCCCCCCCACCTGCAGACAGTCTGTTCTGGCGTTCCCCACCCACCCACCGCGTTAGGACCAGTGTGAGTCTGACTGGTCGCCAATTTTGGGGCCGGATAGTAATTTTTGACCCGCACTCTAGATTGGCCATTGAGGGCGGGGATTTTTCGCCTATCCCACACTGGTACCTCAGAGGTAGAAGGTTGGTTGCAAGTTCCACATTGGTCACACTATGGCAGCTAAAGCTGATGGAGGGCAGCGGGGAGCTTACAATTGACATCTGAAACCAAATGCCTCTCAACCACAGCACTGCGGGCCAGGAGGTCTCGGTGCTGGGGTGGGGGGGAGCAAATGCCTCCCTGCGCTGGGAATCACCCAGATTGGTGCCATCAGAGGCAGGGAGGATTAAACAAAATCAACTGGCCTGGGGGTGCTGTTGGACGACTGCACCACCTGGGGGTTTGTGGCTCGCCCGAGGCTGCCTGGTTGGAGGGGTCCTGGGAGACCCCGAGGTTCCAGCCAAGTTAGGGATGCCTGGCCCCTCCTGTTGTTGTTTGTTGCATGTTAATAAAGTGTGGCCCAGTTACCCCCAACATACTGTCTCGCCTGGTCATTTTGAGTGGGAGGGCAATTTGTACATTTTGTTTCATTTTCCTAAACCTGTGAGAATAAGCTTGAGGAAGTGAATGTCATTTTTCATCCTCTAGATATGCCCTTTATGAAAGATAAGAAAAACATGTTAGGACCCAGAGAGATAACAGAATAGAAATACTCTGTGTACATCTCATCTGCTCAATGTTGTAGAATATATGTGAACAACTAGCTCCATGAAATAGGCTACTATGCACAGAACTAACATATTATCAAATCAGAGCTTGGCTGTCCTTCTTCAGAAACCTTCTTTAAATTGTATTACAAGGCACCCTGCATGTCAAAATCTATTTTTCAGACAAAAGAGACTGGCCTACATTAGAAATATTTTGCAGTAGTGTACAGTATGAGCTCTTTACCTGTGAAGGAACCTGGATCCGAGTTTGCTAAGAGATTTTGTTTTGATTTGATTTGATTTGGCTGACTTTTGAGTCTCCTTATAAAGTAACCTTGAGGGAATCATGGCACATAAAAAGAAGCCATGAGTAGGCTTTTCAGAGAACATTGATTCTTATCTACAAAATAATTGTCAACTGTCCATTTTGCAGTTCAATAAAGCATTATTCTATCCAGGAACTAACTAGCTTCTTGGCAAGCTGATAGTTTCTGACTATTCATGGAAGAACCATACCTGTGGTTGTGTTAGCTATAGTTTAATCCTAAATAGCCAAACACAATAATGTTAATGCAATAACTATTGTTTGTTAAACTAATGACAAATATTCTAGTTGTTGTGAGTTTTTTGGGCTGTTTGGCTGTGTTCTGGAAGTTTTTCTTCCTGACATTTCGCTAAACTATGTGGCTGGCATCTTTAGAGGGCAAGGAGCCCAGGGAACTAGGAGTTCTCCCTCTGCTCTGGAGATGCCCTCTGAAGATGCCAGCCACAGAGTTTGGTGAAATGACAGGAAGAAAAACATCCAGAACATGGCCAAACAGCCCAAAAACTCACAACAGCTATCAGATCCCGGCCATAAAAGCCTTCAAGCATACATTCAACAAATATTATGTTGAATGAGGATTAAATGATGGGCATATTTATCTAAGTTGCTGGGGACTTACTTCTGAGTAGATTTGCTGCAAATGATGAGACTCCCTGGAATCTTGGTGAAATAGACATGCTGCTGAGACCTAGAAAACAAAAACAAAAGCTGCTTGTACTGACATATTTAGACTGCAGTCTAGACAATGCAAAAGCTTTTACGGCTTCTGCCTCAAAGAACAGCATGCTATTTTAAACAATGTTTTTCTATTACACAAAATACAGAAGATGTCTAAGGTATTTTTAAATAAAATGCAAGGCATGTAAGTAGTAATTAAAGCTTATGTACCATGACATAAATATGCATCATATCTAATGCAAAATATTTTAAAATGAATGCTGTACATGTTAAGTACCTATTGTTAGATGCAGAATACACACACTGCTAGTTGCTACAGCTTCTGAGATCACCTGCTTTATCTATTTATCTTTCTTTCTGTAGCATAAGTTGTGCAGACAATTCAATTTATTGAAGTCTCTCTTTTAGCCAACTAATGGTGTAGTACATTTAGCTGGATATGCTATTTGCCACTTACTCCTAATGACTCTTTGATCAGCTTATATGTAGCTCACTATTGTACCTCCATGTTTCATTGTCCGCAGATAAAAAGGTAAGAGTTTAATTTTCAAGAGGGTAAAATGGCAAACAAATGTAACAGGATCAGTGCTCTCTAGGAGGCTGATCAGAGATGGGTCCCGTTGGTTCTAATTCTCTAACTCTGTCGGTCCTTCTTAGCCATTCCTGATGTTAACCAAGATGGACAAGAATGAGTTTAGGACCGGGCTCTGCAGCTACCAACAGTTTTCTTTTCAAGTAAAGTACGTCGGCATGGCAGAACCTAAAGACAGCCTTTACTGACTAGTAACAAACAATCACTCCTTGTTCTTCATGCACAGCTGAGCCAATTAGAAATGGGGAGTCTATTTTCCAGATTTAATTTATAAGAGTTTCCCATCCTTTGCTAGTACTCCCAGCATTTTTATTACAAGTCACAAGTTGAGAGGAATGGAAGTTTCAGTCCTTTGAGTTGCATTATTTCTAAACAATCTCTATTCCCCAACAAATAATTGCCATCTCCCCATGCAATCTTTATCACCCCATGCAAGCTGTTTTCCCTTGTGCTGCTAAACAGTAGACCTTTTCACAAAGATCCCTGTCAGCCAGTTACTGCAAGTGGCACATGGACCAAGGAAGAGTCAGCAGCTCCTCCTGGTGGGCAAATCCCCTTGAGTGGGCACAAGCTATCTTCTATACAAGTCGTCTGAACTTTCACCTCTTAGCCATGAAGCTTTCCAGTGGCCTTGAGAAAATCACTCAGCCTAAATAACATCATGGGATTGCTATGGGTATAAAATTGAATAATGCCATATATGTTCCAATAAGCTTTTCAAAGACATTGAGTAATTGCAATAATCATTACACAAATACAGCAGATGCCACAAATGGGGAGGGGAGATTATCCTCCATAGTCAGAGTTTCTGGACCAAAAGACCTCAAAAGAAACCTGTTATCTTTTGTGACTCCTCCTCCTCCATGTAAGTGTCCAAGTTGTTCAATAATACTTCTCAATTAATGCAATGTGTGCACTTTGTTATGTAGGTATCTCTAGTCAGTGACATCAGAATATTTTCTTTTCTGGTGGTCTGCTTTATTTTGAGAGGCTAGAGAGAGAGTAAGGATAAAATCAATATATGCAGACTGTGAAATATCAGAATTACCATGTAAATTGATAGGCTCTAGGTACGTTCCTAGGCAAAGACCTCCAGTGATGTCTTTAGGATTATTCCTTCTCAATGCCTTGCCAACCCAGCCCATATATAAAGAGGTGAGACACATACATGGAATTCAAATTGGGCCACAATTTATTGAAATAAATTCAACTTTCTTTAACTGTTAAAATCCTACATCAAGGGGCCTGAATGATGTGTAAGAAGGTCTGAACTAGAGATGGGCATGAATAAAAAAATGGCATTTCGTTTGTCATTTGTCGTTTGGAGGGTCCGTTTCGGTTCTTTTCTGTTTTTCGTGAATTTTTGCAAAAAAACATTTTCATTTTCGTTCATTTTGTTACCATTTCGTTACCATTAATGATTTTTTAAAAGGATTTTAAGCAATTCACTCATATTGCAGTAACGGAAACGAAACGCACGACAAAATTTCCGGTGTTTCTGTTTGTTTCGTTTCATTTTAGAGACAAAATTCATTTGTCATTTTGTTACATAACGAAACAAAAAAACGAAAATGGAAATGAAAAATTGTTCATTTCATGCCCGTCTCTATTCTGAACTATAATTCCCTGTTAACTTGGAAAGGGTGCTGCCCACCTGTTCAGCACCTTCCCAACCTTTAGTGGTCAAATCAAGCATGGGCAGCCTTCAGTTAACATTTTAACATATCAACCCTAGCTATTTATTAATCCTAATTTCTAATACAGTGGACCCTCGTATAACAAACAGTTTGTATAACATAAAATCTGCACAACATAAAAAATTCTGGAGATAGGGGAAATTTGCTTAACAGAATTGCCTATGGGGCGAATCCGTACAATATAAAAATGGTTGCGATTAGGGATTACTCAGTTTTCAATGCTTTCCTGTGGGAAATTTGTATAAAGGCAAATTTGCTTAACAGAATTTCATTTGGAATGAATTAATTCCTTTATACAAGGTACCACTGTATCTATTAACGCTCTGTGAGGGCTACTGACCTATCCTTTTGAATTACATTAGAAATGACTATATCCCACCAAACGACCTTTATCATTCAGTGTCTTTCTAGATTCTACAGTCTAGGCTTCTAGTCTATTGATAATTTAATCCCAATATTTTTCTGAACTGAAAAAAAAAATTTTCAATAGGGCATAATTAAATTATATTGTATAATGTTGCTATTGTTCAAGACCATAACTAAACCAAAATCCTAAATCTACAGGTGGATTGGTCCAGATTTAGTCATTTCTCAAGTAAACCTATTATACCCAATGGGACTTTAATTGCCATGACTAACTTGCTCCATTGCTCAGTAATGTATTGAGCTTCCTCTGAGTAGAAGGTCCTCCAAGCATAGTAGGTTGTCTGTGTAAGTCTTGCTGCTGTGCAAAAGGAGGGCAAAGAACAAATAAATGTTAGTTAGATGTTTCAGCTTTGACCATTCTGCTGTGGGTGACCCTGCCAGGACTCTAGGCTAATAATGGATTATAACCTCTTTAAGGCACTTCTCTCAGCTTCCCTTGACACACCCACAGCCCACTCATCATGTTAATGGAGTTCATCCAAGACAGAGTTATTTGGATACTGACAAGTGTTTTAGTAGGCCTTCTCTAAGCATGACTAAGGTGCTATCCAACTCATTAGAAACAGCTCCAGCTGAAACTAAGGCCTGATGCTGGACATCAAACTGCAAGTGTTAAAAGAATTGGATGTACACTGGTGTACCTTGTTGCAGCTTACTATGACACCTTCAGCACCTTGTTACAGCCATGGCCATTGAATTCCAAAAATTGCAAAATCTGCTCACAACAGACATTTACAAGGAGACATTCCAATATGCTTCAGCATCATACTCTCTCTGTACAAAGAAGGAATAAATGTATGGTTTGTTACATGGCAGAAGAAAACAGCAAATTGGCCAATGGCTGTGTGCTATTTGCCTAGCATAAACACTGGGCATATAGAACACTTTAGTCATCAAGGAGGGCATGAATTAGTCCACACTCCACCGAGCAGAATAAAAGGAATGCCCTAGAAGAATGTATAGTATGTGGATATGAATGTACTATTTTATAAGCAAGATCCTGGCAGGATGATTTTTGCTCACTTACTTTCTCCATGAAGAAACATAAATGTCAAATCCTAGTAAAGGTATACAAAGGTGCAGGGTAACTTGGTGGAAAATATAGATTGCTTACCATTAAGATCTCTGTGTATTATTTATCTACGAGGATGTTGATATTACTCCAGAATAAATTATGTAAAATGAGCATCCTTCCTGACACTAATTCAGCCAGTACTTCCAAACATAAATAGCAGGGGTCCTTATCAATAGCACAAATGTGTCTGCTGGCAGCAGCAGAATATGTAAATATATACCAAAGCCTTTGTGTGTTAGCAATGTCACCAGTGAACCACTGCAGGGATTGATTTTACAATTCTCTATTTCCTACAAGCACTTTCCTGACAGCACAGTTGCTTTCTCTGGGGTGATTGGGGTTTAGGATTTCAACCCAAACTCTACTGGGGACTCCTGAAATACCACTCTGTAATGAATACCCCAATTGTCTCCTTTCCTGTCAATAACTACATTCTAAACTAGCATTTTCTGCACCTATCTCATGACAATGTTATAAAAATTGCAGCATTTCCTTGTTTTCAGGCCAGTGTTTTCCCCCCTGTCCTTTATTTTCCTGGTTTCCTTCCATCTCATTCCTTCTGCACAGCAATTACAGAATAACAGCAGAAGCCTCACATAGGAGTTTGAGTGAAAACAACCTCTTCAGTGAGTTACCACCATTCGTTAAGTCACATTTGGACTCAAAAGCAAAGCCCATGTTATCTAAAAGCAGTGAAAATGACAAGGGCATTGCCTCATAAAAATGTGAAGACAGAATAATGTCAAAGACACATTGTCCCACACCCTATTGATCCTTTGAGCCTGAGGAGATGCTTCATGCCTTATTCCAAAATCCATGTTCTGGTAATATCTTAAGGGGGGGTGGCATATGTGCATAATTGACATTCATCCTCCACACCATTACAACAGAGTGGCTGAAATCCTATTCTATAGCTCCATGTGTGCAACATGAAGCTGTGGAACCAGATTTGTAGCTCATAGTGTGGCAGAAGTGCTAATCACAAAGTCCATCCTCAAATATGCTATGCAACAGCCATGATAGGCACCTCATAGCTGACTGCACAACTGAACTGTGCAGTCCTCAATGTCCAGGCATTAATGCCCAGCAAACTTGCAAAGGTGCAATGTTTCATTATGTGAAGACAAAGATGATTTCAGCCAATCTATCTAATCCACACTGAAACAATATGTTTGAGATTTGGGAACAGGGGCAAGCTTTCAACCCCACCCTACCCACCCAAAACATCCATATATCTTCAGATACCGGGAATATCCAAATAATGCATAAACATCATAAACATTTTTTAAACAGTTTATCATGTTTGCAAACCAAGACCAAAATTAAAATTTCTGTTTTGCTTTTTTTGTTTGTTTGCTTCAAGCATGTGCAAGCCATTTCTTATTTGTAAGAATTTAGAAGACAGCCAGAGATAATAGCAAATAAAGGTTGCTGCTAAACAGGCTAGCATTGTAGCTAAGTCTTCCCATCTCCCCACTACATAAAAGGACATAACTAAATGAAATTCTGAAGAAAAGCTTGGGAATAGACATGGGCACGGAGCGGCGAAATTGTCATTTCCGTTTTCGGTTATCGTTTCCGTTACATAACAGAAACGGTAACAATAATTACGCCACTCCAGCTCGAACCCGACCCAAAAAAGAAAAATTGGGTTGGGTTTTCATTGTCATTAATGGCATTGCAGCGATCGCGCAATGCCAAGCACCACAGAAAAAAAGTTTTAAAAAGTAAAAAAAAAAAAACCCGACTCCCGGCCAAAAAAGCAGGCAAAAATATGCCTGCCTGAGGACACCCAACAGAGGGGTGGTTTCTGGGGGGGTCCCCGGCCTCCCCCCCCCATCTCCTGTCCTGGGCTGCTTGCACCAGGCTGGGGGGTGTCATCCTCGTTGTCTCACCATGCCATGCGTTGGGGGAGATCCAAAATGGCAACCACAATTTTTCTTTTGAAATCGTGGTCAAAAAACACACCAAATTACCACAGAAACATGTGAAATTTATTTATTTTAAATGTCTGAATTTTAATAGTAGCAGCAGTGGGTTTCTTATAGCAATAAAATGTTGTATTGATTTTATTTTATTTTTTATTTTTTTAGACCTGCCCATTTGGGCTGGGCATGGGATGGGACCATGCAAATTTTTTGAACCATTCCACCAATGGCATCGCCAGGTTTTTGACTGACACTTCTGGATGTCTCGGAGGGCATAAAAAGCCAAGGCACCTTCCAGAAATCGCAGTCGGGTGTATGGATGTGGTTGAGGGAGGAGGGCTGGCTGCTGGTGCTGGTGTGATCCGATCGAGATTGAGGAGGGAGGCTGGAGGCTTTAGGATTTAAGTTAGGCAGGCAGGGAGGGAATTGAATTTAGAAAATAATTTCTTTGATTCCCTGCAGCTTTGTTTGCTGAAGGGAATAGCAGTTTATTCTTTATTTCTTCTCTGGCAGTTTGCGAGGATTTTTTTCTGATATTGGATAAAGGGGGAGGTTTGACTGGGAGTGGGAGGTGTGGATTTATTTTAAAAATATATTAAATAATACCATTTATTTTCTATTTTCCCAACTTCAATTTGCTTGCACACACACACATTTGGGGTGCAAGCCAAGAACAGAACCTCTATCCTAAGTCATATCCTAACTGCCCACTCGCCCGTCTGCCTGTGCCGCCACCCGCCTGCGGCCCATGCCCCCTGCCGCTGTCGCCGCCCGCCCATGGCTCCCTGCCACCACCACCTGCCCGCACCTCCCCCCGCTGCCCGCCCGCCCGCCCCACCCGCCGCCTAGGGCGCAAAAACACCTAGCGCCGGCCCTGATTGCAGGATGCCCCTATGCTCTGGGGGAAGTCGAATCGCGCTAAATCGCGGTGGAAACGACAAACGACAAATGAAACGATAAATTTTTGAAAAAATTTGCGACAAATGGAAACGACCCAAAACGGATCCATTCCGACAAACAAAAACTCAAAACGTCATTTTTTCTGGTTGTGCCCACGTCTACTTGGGAATACTGCTTTTTTTCTCCCCCCCCCTTTTTTTTTTAGCATTTAGCTCCATAATCCCCTGCCATGCCGATCTGGGATTAGGGACATTGGGGTAAATATATTTCACTACTTAAACTTTCTATTGGTGGTACAGGGTCAGCAGGTATGGACTGAAAATACTTTCCAAAAGCCATGTGGTGATGATAATTTTATTAGTTTGCTGAAAAAGGTACAAGATCTGTGCAGGTATTCAGGATAAAAACATGTCTCTATCAGGCAAAATGCTCTATTAAGGCTAACTGAATGTTTTATTTCATCCCAACCAGAAGTTGTTCACATTGATACTGAATGCCTGATAAGTCCTGCTGTGGTGCCTGAAACTTTTTCTCTTTTGTATCTCAAAATAGCACACACAATGATTTGTGTATCTCATTAGTAAGCCTAATAAAAGTGTATTCACAGCACAGGATGCAGAATTTGTCTTAGGGCCAACATGGTTTTGTGCTGATAAATTGATGTTGAGGTGCATAAAGCACTCTGCCACAATGGAGTTAAGAAAAGATTTATTTATGATTACAAAGGTTCACACAGGACAGACAAAAACAAACTAAATGCATTTAGGACTGGAAATCAAGGTACCTCTAACGGTACTAGTGGCAATGATTCTCAACAGTCCAATGATGGTTGACACCCTTTTAAATATCCTTTACCCATGTTCCAGAATCTTCTAGAAGCTTGCCCCAAAGTTCCTCTTTGGTTGACATGAGATAATCATGATTAGAGATGGGCACGAATCAAAAAATGACGTTTCGTTTGTCGTTGTCATTTGGAGGGTCCGTTTTGGTTCGTTTCTGTTTTTCATGAATTTTTGCAAAAAAATCCGTTTTCATTTTTGTTTGTTTCATTACTGTTTCATTACCATTTATTTCAATTTGTGTGATTTTTTTAGCATTTAAAGCAGTTCACTGTATTGCAGTAACAAAAATGAAATGCACGACAAAATTTCTGGTGTTTCTGTTCGTTTTGTTTCATTTTGGAGACAAAATTCATTTGTTGTTTCATTGCGTAACAAAACAAAAAAAAACGGAAACAGAAATGAAAAATTGTTCGCTTCGTGCCCATCTCTAATCATGATTCGAACCTGTGTCTACCATCAATTTCTATGTCAGCACATTTGGTAAGTGTCTGTAAACAGATCTTTCTGTGATCTGGGTACCCAGGCATGTTCTGCTGTGTGCTTGAATAACAGGAAAACCACATGTTACCAGTTCTTAGCAAGTCTGCTAGCTTTGCAGAGATCTAACTGAAACACTGATTAAGCCACAGCAAGAATAGAAGTTCTGCTAGGCCTGGGCACGTGATTTGTAGCAGGAAGCTTTTGCAAAGAAAGAGAGAGTACAAAATCCTTTAACTAGCAACTCTATTCTGTATTAATTAGCTATTATCTATGTTTATAAAAGAGTAATGAAAATATGCTTTAAGCATCTAAAGTGCACATTTTGACTTTCAACAGAATAGGTACCATTTCACTGGGAAGGGTTTTTTCTGTGAACTATTTTCCTGGTTAAAAACAGAGAGAGGGAAAGTGTGCTGCACAAGAGAAAGCTCAAATTTCATAGAAGCTACCATGGGTAGCTTGTGGGAATTACAAATGATAAAACAGCCAATGTGGGAGCATTAAACCTGTCTCATCTCCATGTTCTGCAACTTGATTTTCTATACCTGCCATTCACTTTTTCCAGTTATGTCCTGTGAATACAAAATGCGTCATTTTACATCACTGCACTGTAAATCTCCATGTCCTTGCAATTTCCAGTGTCAGCATCATGTTCCCAGTTTGGTATCTCCATGGGGTGGGAGTGAGATGCAACACTTGTCATCATCTAATATATCGTCTAATACTAGATGCTATCAGAGGGAGGGAGCATAAGGCTGCGGCTTTCAATAGCAGCCTTATGCCTGCTGCAAGGCCTAGGCCCCTTCCAGTCTGCTATAAAAAGCAGAGTCAGATTCTTTTACTCTGCCAAATGCTTTAGTGATGGTCCAGGTGAAATTGTAATTCATTCCCCAGATAATTGCTCTTCTCTCCCCCCCCCCCAGTACTCCTGTTACTTATGGCTTTAGTGACACAAATGCTTTCTCTCTTGGGACTTTGATGTAGGCCACCAACTCATTTCTACTAGGCCAAAGAGCATCAAGCAACCATCAGATAGCAGCAACTTTTCGTTCCTGTCATTCTGGTCTTGATCTGAACCAGTGACTTGAAAATGAACAACCCCATGTCCAATTACCAGTGTCCTAGGCAACGCATCTGTGTCATGCAGATAAAATCAGTTGCCGTTTGTATATTCAGACTTCAAGATAAAACTGGTGAGCACCGGGCACAGAAAGGGAAAATGAAGAGGAAGTTCATTCTGACTCTATCTTGTTTTATCCCCTCATTCCCCGATACCATCTAATAGTCTTTTCAAGGCAGGTATCCAGGTTCTCTCTCTCGCTCTCTCTCTCTCTTGTAGTGTGAATGCTTTACCCATCTTCTGGGTGATATTTGAAAAGAACAAATACTACTAATAAAAGACAGTAGTAGTGTTGAATGGAGTCTTGGGGGTGGGGTGGGATAAAGTCCCAAATAAGTTCTTCCTTTGTTAACAAGGGAACTGAATTCACATGGAGAGGCTCCATCTGAATTCCCAGCAAATCAATCTCTTGAAGCTAGCAATCTGAGACTAGAAAAGTTTTAGAGAACAGTGAAAAGCCTTAGAGCACAAATCCATATAGCAGCTTGTGATGTACATCAATTGGAAAAGGGACTAGATCAGCCAGAGGCAAGGGGAATAGCACACAAGAAAACACAACATTATAGGTACAGATGCATCATGAATGTAACAGTGGAATGTATCATACACTTAACAAGTATGTTTTGTTATGATTGTTATCTTCTTTTTTTACATAGGAGAGGAAAGAGAGATAGAAGAGCATTCACAGGGGAGCTCAACCCAAGAAGATGCTTTAAATCCTGGCTGCCTAATTAGAAAGCCTTTCAAAAACACATAATTAAAGTCATTGGGTTGCAGCTTAATCGCAGCACTTTGTATGCTCCATGTGGGTTACACTGTTACATAAAAAGATTTATTTTTATTTTTATTTTTCATTTTTGTTAAGGAGAGGCAACCTGTTATAGTAAAGAAAGGAGCATGAATTCCCTCTTAAATTACCAATTGCCTAAGCATTCAACTAAGGGAATCTGAATGACAGCATCTTCTAAAGCCCATGCAAATTTCCTTGAGGTGTAATAACAGATGTTCTCTGAGGATGGAACACTACTTAAAAGAAACATCGCTCTGGTGCTGATAACAGAGTTGAATAGTTCATTGCTTTGAGAAGTATGCTTCCTTTCCTCAGTCTCCCAGAAGGACTGGGCTTAGAGAAATGATAAGTGAAGACGAAAACTCTCTTGAGCTCTACAGCTTGATGGGTTTTGAACTTTTCAGGCCGTTGCCCTGTTAACAATGTGAGACTACTTGCTGTGCTCTGGTAGCTTTCAGTTTGTATCACCTTTCTTTTGCACATTTTATCTTTCTCTGGCCACCACATGTTACACATTTCCATCTGGCCCTCAGATAATTCCCCTTTAATTTTTCCTGGTTTGGGCTCCAATTAATTTTCTGGCATCTCTCAAATGGCAGGATCACCACCATCTCCCAAAACAAAATATGCCTGCCATAAAGTCACCAGACGCAGAACATTTCAGAGTGTCACAAGGAAGCAAATGGAAAGAACAATTCAGGTGATAACTCTTAGCAAAATGTAAAAATAAATCTTAGCAAACCATGGTTCTGTGCATCACGTATGGTCTAATGCAGTGATGGTGAACCTTTTAGAGACCGAGTGCATGTAGCGTGCATGCACCTTATGCTTCTCCCATGGTGGGCCAGGGAGCAAGGCAAGGAAGAAAAGGAGGAGGAGGAGGCGCCACAGCCACTGCACCTACCACATACCTGCCTGCCTTCCTGCTTTGCCGCTCGCCTGACTGCAGGGGCAAAAGGGATGGGGGAGAAGGGTGGATCAGATGGGGTGGAGTTTGGGCAATGGCCCCGATCTTCCTGAACTCCTTTACCCAGAGTCGCCTCCGGCAGATGATCCTGCCAAATGCCAGCAGTCTAGTTCATCTTGGGAATTTTGGCGGACTGTTCCCAATGGGGGCTCTTTTAGGATTCTTTCTGCCAACCCGATTTCTTCTCCACGGTGGAGAGTTGAGGGAGGGAGAGAAGGAAGGAAGGCATGCCGGTGCCCCAAGCGGGGTTTTCCCCTCCTTCCACCCTTCTTCCTTTGCAGGCACCCCTCGGAGAGGTCTGCCACAGATGTGCCTCCTCCTCCTCCTCCTCCTCCTCCTCTCCCGCACATTCAAGGGCTGGAATGTCTGGGGGAAAGCATGGCTGACGTGCATCTTGCTGAGGGAGGTGAAGGGGCACTGTTTCTCTGAGGGAGTCTCTTGGGACAAAGGCAGTCTCTGTCCAGGGCTCCCCCTCCTCAACCTGGGGGGCGGTAGGGGTGGGGATTGGGGAAGGGCAGAAGTGTGGAGATTGGTGACGGGGGAGTCATGGGTGGTCGCTCAGAAAGAGAGATGTCAGAGCCTCCAGGCACCCACAGATTGCTGCACGCCTGGGGCAAATGCACCCTTCTGCCCCCCCCGACGCCCTTGCCACAGAAAGGGCTCTGAGTGCCACCTTTGGCACCCCTGCCATAGGTTCACCAGCACTGGTTTAGTGCATCCAGTTAAGCCTGGGGAGAAGACAAGACAGGCCTATAATGTTTCCTTGATGGCCTGGTCACTCTCAGCTCGTTCTTGTTGGCTTTTTTGGATAGACTGCAGAGTGTTAGAAAACATTGTTTAAGGACGTTCTGTGATAGTTCAACAAATTTACTTTTTAAAAAAGCACAACCAAAAGGGGCATACATACTGTACCTATATATGAATCAATCCACATCAGAGGAAGATGTTCAGTCCTTGACCGTGTGTGTGTGTGTGTGGTGCTGTGTGCTATCTAATCTGAAGCAATTTATAAGTGGTCCAAACAGGGCTTTCAGTGTAAGTGAGATACTGAAGGAGTGGCTTTACCAATTCTCCTCCCCCAGTGAGTTTCTATGGCCAAGGGGTGTGTGTAAACCATGTTTTCTAGAGTACTGGTCCATTAATCTGTCCACTATACCACAATGAAATCCTCATCTTTAACCCTACAACACAAATATTGGGACTGTTCCTGTTTGTTAAATCAAACGGTGCAATTTTTTTAAAAAAAAAGGTTAGGACATGATCCAACCAAATCAAGTGTGTTGTTAAGGCATCAGTTCTATAAGAGAATTAAGCTGATGTTTTCATTTTTGACATTGGAACTATCAAAGTTGATGAGTGCTCAGTGTTTCTGGCTTGCTGATGGCACATTATATATCAAGGAAGGTTTGGAAAATTATTATTTCCACTGTGCATGTCCTTATTTTTAGCCAAGAAATCTGAAAAGAAAATGCTGTCTGTGCCACCCATACTATTGTATTGGGTTTCAACTGTGCTCATACTGCAAAGACACAACACTTATCTCTTTACTGAGTCTAAATTAACAGGCTGTTAAGCACACACACACACACACACACACACACACACACACACACACACACACACACACACACACACACACACACACACACACACACACACACACACACACACACACACACACACACACCAGCTTTGGGACAGCAGAGGTTAATACAGTAGTTTTCTACTATTTGCTGCTTTCTAGGATAGATGCCGCATGACAAACATTCTATCTCCATTATACATTTCTGCTCTCTGTATATGCCATGAAATTGAAAGTATGAAGCAAGTTCACCTCTGTTTCCCCCTGCTTCTCCTCTGTTTCCCTTACCAGAAAGATCTCACATTTAGCTTAATCCCATATCATATGGCAGCCTGGCTTCAATTTGAGATTAAAATGCTTGGTAGAAGTGCTCCAAGTGACAAAAATGCCAAGAGAGGTAGGAGGTCAAGAACTAATATTCCTACTTTAATGCTGTTATGCTGGAAAGATGCAGTTCGATGTCTGCAGGAGAGTGTGAGGGGGTGTGTGCATGTCCACATGCACATGCAACCACATGCACTGTAAGAGTTTTAACTTCAATTAAGATTTGTTTGGCACCTGATGGAAGCTAAGCACTCACTCTCCTGACCCTTTTATCTTTTTTACCCTTCATTAAAGGAGAAAGGAGGGAATTGTTATTCATCTCATGAAAAAGATTTGTTGCTCCTCGCTGCCAGATGCAACTTTATTTCAGTGGGGGTTTTTAAAATTTTATTTTTATTGATTTTCACAACCTTGATTATTACAATCTATTACAATCTCAGATCTCTTAAAATATTCATTTACCCTCACCCCCAGCAAAAAGGCCATCTTCTAACCACAACTCAAATTTTTAACCACGAGCACAATTTTTCCTATTTTTCTACAATGATTATATTGGCTTCACCATTATATGCCCATTGAAAATATACCAACACTTTCTCTTTTATCTCCTCTTTTTTCCATCCCATGCCTTATCTTGTTTTAAATATTCCAATATATCAGATTGAATACATTCATACAAATAATCATTCCATCTTTCTAAGGTCCATTTGAGTTCTCCTTCCATCCATATGTTATCAATCATTTCATTAGCCGCTAATACAGCCTCATGACACAGTGGTTAAATGCCTGTATTGCAGGTAAAACTGTGCTCACGGCCTGGGATTCAGTCCCTGGTAGCTGGCTCATGGTTGACTCAGTCTTCCATCCTTCTGAGGTCGATAAAATGCTTGCTGGGGGGCGCAATGTGTAGCCTGCATAATTTAACTGTAAACTGCCCAGAGACCTACTTGAAGTGGTATGGGGCAGTATATAAGCAGAACACTTTGCTTTTGCATTAATAACACTGCTTTAAATGTATCCTGATTTTTTTTTCAATTCTATTGTTTCCCATTATACCCATAAATAATAGATCTACATCTATATTAAGCTTAACATTGCATAGTGATGTATTTTTCCCCATACCTTTTCCCAGAAAACTATAACCTTTGGGCACTCCCACCATAAGCGGGAGTACCATCCTTCTTTTGTCTTACAATGCCAACAACTAGGATTCATCCCTTTAATCATGTATGCTAGCTGGGCAGGGCTTCTATACCACTTCCACAATAACTTCCTTTTGAGTTATCTATACCTTTCTAACTTGATTTTCTTCAGATTCACCATTAACATGTTAGCATCCTTAGAAGTTATTTGTTTTTCTTCATTCCATTTGTTACTTAACGTTCTGAACATGAAATCCTTACCTTTCACCATTTCAAGATAGATTTTCCCTGCCAACCCTTTCTTTATTCCATCCACATACAATATGTGTTCTAAATTTTTGTCTTCCCTTTTAATGGCTTTTTTATAGAGGTTGGCACAAACCAGAAAACCCATAGTTTGGGTTTGTCTGGTTCGGCCCAACTCTTGGTTCAGTTTGGGTTGGGTTGGACAAATGTTTTAAAAAGATTCACACTAACCCAAACTGGTTCGGGGTTCAGGTTCTTACCGGCAGTGGCAGCGGCAGCAGCAGCAAGAGTGGCAGATCCTCGGTGGTGGCACTGGCAGATCCTGGCCCCTGCGGCAGAGGCTTTTTGAGACACTGGCATGGGGCCAGCGCCTCTTTTTGTTTCAAGCATCCACCGCACAGCCCCTGGGGCCAGGTCGGCTCTCCTTTTTATTATTATTATTATTATTATTATTATTATTATTATTATTATTATTATTATTATTATTATTATTATTATTATTATTATTATTATTATTATTATTATTATACTTCCAGCTAATTTTTTTTACTTCCAGGTAAATTATTTTTTACTTCTACGCTGTAGCATGGCTGGCTTTTTTTTGTTTGTTTGTTTGTTTTCTTTAAGTGCTAACTGTGTGCCCCTGGGGCCTGGTCGGCAATGGTTTTTAAAATATTTTTTCCATTTTAAAGTGCTGACCAGGCCACCCCTGGAGTCGGATTGGTGTTGGTTTTATTTTTTTAATGTTTTTCTTTATTTTATGTTTTTCAGCGCTCCTTTTTAAAAAAAAATATTTTATTTGTTTTTTTTTTTTAACTCCCAGCTCATTTGTTTTATTGTTTCTTTACTCACCGACCGTGCGGCCCCTGGGGCCCAGTCAGTGCTGGTGTGTGTATATATATTGAATATATATATATATTCCATTTTAGGCTGCCAACCAGGCCACCCCTGGGGCTGGGTCAGCACTCCTTTTTAAATTATTTTTATTTTATTTTTATTTTATTTTTATTGTTTCTTTTAACTGCCGACCACGTGGCCACACTACAGCTGTAGTGCGGACGTTGGGTCCCCCCCGGTCCCCATCCCTGAAGCCAGGAAGACTGGATCTCTGGACCAGCACCAGGTAGAAGACATCTCCACCCCCCATTAACAAACCGAACCAAACCAAACCAATTTTTTTGTTTGTTTTGCTTCTTTTTAAATTTACCCCTAGGTTCCTTTTTTGTTTTGTTACCTAATGAAACAAATAAGGAATAATGAAATGAACTAAATGTTCATTTTGTGCCCATCTCCGCTTTATATTTGTCTTGTTTAATTAAATGATATAGTCCCATTAAACGTATCCAATTTTTCCCCATTTTTTGACTCAACTCCTGAAATGATACCAAATATCCTTGAAAATTAAACATATTCTTAATTCAGTCTATCTACAAGAGGCAAAAAAATTAATAATAATTTTGCTCCACCAACCCCTCTGCCGAGGAGCAGGGAAAGTTTGCAATTTGCTGATATCCTGAAGTAGTTCATTTCTTAAGCCACTTCATGATACAGACAACTGACAGCAGAATGGCATCTCTGCTTGGGACTTGTTGTCAGGTGGGGCTTCTTTGCCACCTGACCGATGTGGCGCGAAAGTTTGCATACCCATTATGGTGGCCACGTGGGCAGGGAGTGTGCCTATTTAAGGCAGACCCTGCACACTCCCTGCCTCTTGCCTTTCCAGCTTGTTTGCCCCCACCCTCCCACCCTATATTGTGGATGGTGAAACTTTGCTGCTCTCTTTGGGGCCAGATGGGAATTTTTGGCTGTCACTCAGATTGGCCCAGAGTGACAGCAAGTTTTCACCCATCCCATCATCCTCAATATGTGGCTGGGTGTCGTAACCTCATTAACAGTCACAATTGGAAGTTAGCTTAAGTGGTATATTAATTCAGTGGTACCCCTTCTTTATATTACACTTTTAAGGTGCTTGGCAGCCCTCATATAAAATTAAATAACAGGAATTAGAAATAGGTATTGGTTAAGGTAAATGAGGGCTGCCATGGGATAAGGAGATTCAATAGAAGAAGGATGCTTAAATAGTTTGGCTGCATATTTCCATATGCATTTTGCATCTCTTAAAACAAGGAGGGGCTGTTAGATTATAACACCTCCAGAGGTTTACCACTTGCGCTATGGCACAGGTCCTCATTAGTTTACAGTTAAAGGTTTATATTTAAATATGGTTGTTAATAAAATTGTGGCCCATATTTAACCCAAAAATATCTCATCTCATTGTTTTGGTCTGGGTTGGCAAGGAGTCATATTAAACAGGGTCACTATATGAAGACTCAGATTTAGCCAAAATACATATTGGTCCTCTCCACAATCTCAGGTGACCCCATTTAAACAGCACCAAAAGAGCCAATGTAATAACAGCCTTTGGGGCAATGAAGTGTCTCAGCCAATTTGATTTACCTAAGGCATGTTCTGAGATGTCCTGTTATGCTTGACTGAAAACAAAACCAGCAGAGCTGTGCTTTCTGAATATTCTGTGGTTCTCAAAATGGCAGTCGTTGAGGTAACTACCAACATCTTCACAAGTCTATTTGTTATACTAATGTATATTATATTTGGTTTAAGTTAAGTTATCAGGCATCAATCTTAGGTCATCTTTTCTGTTTAGTTTCTGGTATTATACTTTTGTTATTTTTTAAAATTGGTTGTTTGCTTTGCTTAATTGCTTAAACTGCCCCAAATAATGTTTCACTAAGTTGGGCAGTCTATAAGCTCAACAAACAAACAAACAAACAAACGTTAACTGTATTCACAAGGGCTTTCACTGCTGAAATCTGATAGCTGTTGTGAGTTTTTTAGGCTGTTTGGCTGTGTTCTGGAATTTTTTCTTCCTGACTTTTTTGCCAGACTCTGTGGCCAGCATTGTGAGAGGGCAAGGAGCTCGGGGAACAGCTATCAAATAAACTGTTACTTGAAAACTCAGTGCTCATTGGCAAAATTATTAATTAAAGAGGCTTTTTATTTTGTTGAACAGGTTTTCCCTCTTAGTTATTCATGTTAGATAAACAGGCTGAAAGATGAAGGATGGACTGCTTGAGATATTTGTTATTAATGTTCATTACACCATGTATAGGTTTGTTTTAAACACAGCAGGAAAGGAAACACAAATAACCTTAAGTCATTCTCATCTCCATCCACCCCACCCCCAAAAAATACCTTTCCCCCAAACCCTTAAAGGGTTCCTGGTTATATTTTCCAATTAAATGCATCACAAACACATAGTATGCATCAACAGTACATCCTGTCTGTCTCATCACGAGCTCAGAATCATCACATGCAAGTATACAGTTAAGTGTTTATGAGATTATTTTATCATATTTGCAAAATCAGAGGAAGACAGAAATACTTTTCAGCTTCAGCAATCAGAACAATTACCTCATAGCTGCTGTAACCTGAAAGGTAGTTTGGCTCAATTTTCCACAAGCACTAGTCCAAATGAGAATTGCAAGCAAAACCATGAGTGCTGCTTCCATCACACAGAAACATACACACCCTGCCTTTTCAGAATTCATTTCCTCAAGGTGAGGAAATCATTCTTAACAGTGGGTGGGGATCTTAGGGCACATTGCAGGGGAAATAAGGGAGTGGGGAAACCAAGAAATACAGGAGTAAACGGGAGAAGATAAATATTACTTTGTAATATACTTTAAAAATAACAGCTAACTGAAGATGTTCTCTCAGAGGGAAAAATAAATTACGAGGGAACACTAAACAATGTGAGAAGCTGTACTATCATTAATAACAAGGTAACTAGGGATGCATTGTCTTGTTTTGCTGTTGTTGTTGTTTTTAGCTTGAAAATTATTTCCCAATGTCTAATACTGTCCCATTTAAAATCTGCCTGCTCTGCTGATGCTATCCAATCAAACTGCTTACTCAAGCCAGCTGATTCTGGAAAAGGGGTGGCAATAAGCAAACACCTTCAGGGTTTCATGTATCAGCACAAATGTAGGCATCATTTTCAAAGCCAGAAATTATGTGTTCAGAATCCAGAATTCGTTTGAGGTTTTTAGCCAATGAAAAGTGCATGATCATCTTATGATATTATATGATATCTCCTCTCTTAAAAGAATGGCTTCCATACCTGGAAAAATCCAATCAAAGAGCAACAATCAGTCACAATTGACTTGATAGCACATGATGATGACGACGATGATGACGATGAAGACAACAACAACAACAACAACGACGATAGTGACAATGCTGATGATGATGATTTATGGGTAAAGACTGAATGGGGTCTGGAAGCTGAGTCATGGCAACTAGACTTTTTTTCTTTTGAGATCAAAATGTTTTGCTACTCATCCAAGTAGGTTGGGGGAAGTTGGTGCAAGGCTTCCTATTTATAGTTCACCTTGGTTTCACACTACTCTGGTCTGAATAGGCTCGTTAGATGTACCCCAGTGGGGATTACTAGACAGAATGTCAGACTAGGACTTAGGAGACCTGGGTTCATATCCCTCCTTGAATAGCTTGAATAGGTTGCATACATTGAAAACTGTAGTAGGGTCACAGTACATGAGAAGTGATTTGATAACCCATGATAAACATATGGAGTAATGAAAATATATTAGAAAACTAATTTTAAAATAGTAACAATTATTTTAGTGATGTTCTAATACTAATACTAATACTAATACTAATACTAATACTACTACTACTAATAATAATAATAATAATACATAGATAAGATGAAATACAGTATTTTGGAATGGGAGTACAGTAATTTTAAATTGCTAGCAAATGGATCCAAACCCAGCTTCTGAGAACGTATACCCCCAATCCCTGGTGGTTAATCTAGATGGGAAGTCACACAGAGTAACTGGCAGCTTGAGCTACAAAAAAGCCAAATTAAAAGTACATGGTAAAGAAACTGTCTACTGACCTCTGCTCTTGTTTAAAAATGGATTTCAAGGAGTTATTAACCACAAATTTTTGGTTATTTTAAATAAGTCTTCATATTATGTATTAGCTACTGTGTAACTATGTAGTCCCTGATCCTTTTATCAAATAATCAAGTCTATGACCATATACAGTACTAAAATTGGAATTTTAACTTGAGATATTTTCACATGACAAAAAGTCTCAAATCAAAGCTATTCATGAATGAAATCTGTGTCATTCACAAAATTGCTGTCTTATAACCAATACCAATATATATGTAATAGTAAGAGTAATAGCTCATGTTTTGTTAGTTGGCAACATGGTTGTGCCATCACAAAGAGGTACAAGCACAGCCAAACAGCAGACATAGGTTCAGAATGCTGTATTAGTTATGTCCGGTGTTTTGAAAATGCATAATGAGATTTTGTACTTTATCTGCAAGATGACCTCCGGGCGGCCGACAGGGGTTGCTCTACCCTGTTGGTCCTCCTGGATCTGTCAGCGGCCTTTGATACCGTCGACCACGGTATCCTGCTGGACCGGCTCTCTGAGGTCGGAATTGGAGGCACTGCTCACAGTTGGCTCCGTTCCTTCCTGGAGGGCCGTCCACAGTACGTGCAGCATGGGGGGGGAGTTATCGGCCCCTTGGATTCTCCCTTGTGGGGTTCCACAGGGGTCGTCTCTGTCCCCCATGCTGTTTAACATCTACGTAAGGCCGTTGGCGGGGGTCATCAGGAGTTTTGGAGTCTGCTGTCATCAGTACGCTGATGACACGCAGCTCTATCTCTCCTTTACCACCTCTGCTGTGGAAGCTGTGAGGATCCTCGACGGGTGCCTGGAGGCCGTGCTGGCTTGGACCGGGGCGAACAGGCTTAAGCTCAACCCCGAGAAGACGGAGGTCATGTTCTTCGGGAGCTTGCCGTCGGGGTACGGTGGCCCTCTCCCCTGTCTGGGGGGAGTTTCCCTGCAGCTCGCGGAGAGGGCACGGAATCTGGGTGTGCTCCTGGACCCGGCGCTTGCTATGGAGTCCCAGGTGGTGTCGGTGACCAGGTCCGCCTATTACCATCTCCGTCGGATCGCCCAGATCCGCCCGTACCTGGACACGAGCTCTCTGAGAACAGTGGTCCAAGCTCTGGTGATCTCGAGGCTGGACTACTGTAATGCCCTCTACATGGGGTTGCCCTTGACTCTTCTCCGGCGTCTGCAGCGGGTACAGAATGCAGCGGCCAGGCTGGTGGCTGGTGTGCGTCGCTATGACCATATCACCCCAGTCCTGGCCCGCCTGCACTGGTTGCCCGTTGCAGCCCGGATTAGATTCAAGGTCTTGGTTTTAGTTTATAAAACCCTCCATGGCTTGGGACCGGACTACCTGGCAGAGCGTATCGCTCAGCGATCAACCTCGGCCCGTCCCATTCGGCAGGTGCGAGCGCACTTGCTTCGGGTCGCCACTCCTCGTGAAGCCCGGAGGACGAGTACTCGGACCCGGGCGTTCTCAGTGGCGGCCCCCAGCCTCTGGAATTCCATCCCCAGTGAAGTGCGCTCTGCAGAGTCCCTGCTGGCCTTCCGGAAGGCGTTAAAGACCTATCTTTTCTGGGAGGCCTTCGGCGATCCTTAACTGAGTGTTTTTTTTTCCCGCCATCGCAATTTGTTTTTATCTACCACTGTACATTGATTGAGGTGCCATAAGGGTTTTTAACCTTCTGTTTTATTGCTATTACTATTTGCTTTACTTGTGCTTTTATTGTAATTTCTATGGCTTTGGTAGCCTTGTAAGCCGCTTAGAGTACACTATGTAGATAAGCGGGGTATAAATGCAACAAATAAATAAATAAATAAATAATACTAATACTAATACAATTTACCTGTGGTAAAAACTGACATGGAAATATTTTCCTCTCATCCAAGATTCTTGGAATTACAAATAATTAGCGAACAACTGATGGACTTTTATAACTGTAGGGTCTAAGGGAAAATTCTCTAGGGACCTTTCATAAACAAATATAAGCTTTTTGTTTCCATAATTACATCTGGGCTTTTGCATGTGCAATACCATAAAGACTGTATGGAATTCAACGTGACCAGATTGGCTACTGCTGCTGAACCCAATCAGAATAGTCATGTCAATGTTTAGCCTCTATTAGGAAAGGAAGGGGATGATTGTCAAGTAGGAACCCAAATAGGAAGGCCATTGGACCATTAGATGATAATGGAAGGCAAGGGATTATTAAAGAGGAAACAGAGATTGAAGAGAGACTCAATGAATTCTTTGCTTCAGTATTCACTGAGGAAGACAGAGACCACATGCCCAAAACAGAGCCTATCATCCTAGGAAGGGAAACCGAACAGTTAAGCCAGATAGAAATAACCAGGGAAGAGGTCTGTGAAGGAAGGAGAAAGGTTTGAAGATGGTGTCTGTTTGGTTCAAGAAATGTCTGTTCAGTCAGCAAGAAGCAAAAGTCCATGTCTGTGTGAGAAAAGATAGATTAGGCCGTGCCATGCTCTTTTGATCAGCTTCACAGGTGTCTTATCAGCTGGGAACTCAGAGTGGAGAAGATCTCGCTGTGCCATACGAAGACACAACACTCTGTGCCAACGCCAATTAAGGAATACCGTGAAGATGAACGCATGAGAACTGAACAAAGACACATAAAATAATTGTTTTAATTAAATCTAGCCTTATGATTGGACAATGGGATGGAAAGGATAAAAGGAGGGGGGCAACCTGCAGAGGGAAGTTAATGCTTTAAGTTAGAGACAATATAATTATTAGGGGCTTTTTGTTCTAAAATATTTTGCTTAGAGCATAGATGCTTTTAGTCAGAATGTCCAGTGTAACTTAGACAAGATGTAGTTAAATAGAATTCTTTATTTTCTGATTGCCAAGAATTGAACCATGAACTGTCCTTTAGCTGGCTTATTTTTGTAACTCTTTATTTCTCTATTTTTTAATAAAATAATAATTTTTACAACTGGTTTGCTTATTGCCCACATATGGGTGAGGCTGAATCCAGGACTTTGACCTAAAAGTTGTAATTCCCACTGAGGGTGGAAATTAGGCTGGTATATCTTAAAATATACAGCCTGTTAAGAATTTTACTGGTTTTTTCAGAGGTGGTCTGAGGAGCCTCTGAAGGAAAGCAGAGCCTTTCCGTACATGTTTGTTAAACTAAATGCTAACAAATCACCAGGATCAGACGGCATCCATCCACAAGTTCTCAAGGAACTTAAAGATGAAATTGCTGATGTCCTAGCCAAAATATATAATGTTTCCTGCAAATCAGGCATTGTGCCTGATGACTGGAAGGTAGGAAATGTAACACCAATCTTCAAAAAAAGATCCAGAGTTGATCCAGGAAATTACCAGCCGGTAAGTTTGAAATGTGTCCCAGGTAAAGTGATGGAAACCATCCTAAAAGATAAAATTAATAGGCACATAAAAGAGAAAGTGCTGCTGAAGGGAAAGCCAGCAAGGCTTTTGCAAGGGCAAATCATGCCTCACTAATCTGTTGGAATTTTTTGAGAATATCAACAAGTATGTGGATAAGGGAGATCCAGTTGACATTGTTTATCTGGACTTTCAGAAGGCTTTTGACATGGTACCACACCAAAGTCTCTTGAATAAACTTGCCAGTCATAAAATCAAGGGACATGTCTTGTCTTGGATCAGCAAATGTTAAGGGACAGGAAACAGAGGGTATCATCTCCAAGTGGAGGGAGGAAAAGAGTGGAATCCCCCAAGGTTCAGTACTGGGTCTTCTGCTTTCCAGACTCTTCATAAATGATCCAGAAGTAGGAGTAAATAGCAAGGTAGCCAAATTTGCCAATGACACTAAATTACACAAGTAGTAAAAACTGAGATAGATTGTAAGGAGCTCCAGTGGGATCTCTTGACACTGGGGGGGGGGAGTGGGCAAATCAGTGGTAAATGAGCTTCAACATTAGCAAGTGCAGAGTGATGCACTTTGGGGCAAAAAATATCCAATTACGGTTATAAACTGATTCGGTCTGAAATCTCTGCAACAAACCAGGAAAGGGACCTTGGTGTCCTGGTGGACAGCTCAATGAATCTCTTTCACTACCATTTGCAGGGAATCTTAAGCATGTGAACACATCTGCTTGGGAGTTCCCTGAAGCAAATGGTGAACCACTGTATGAGACAGAATGCTGGACTGGATGGGCTGTGGCCTGTTCCATGGAGGCTGTTCTTATGTTCATAAAGCATATCCTGAAATCTCATTATTTCTTCTTTTGAAATCCCAGTTAACAGTATTTTCAGGTAAGAATTCCTGACTAATCTGTTTAGCTGTAAAAGTATGAATGTCAGGTAGTGTGAACTACAGATTAACAAATATAATTTGTATTATCCTTCTCTACAGCATAGAACTTTTGTTTAGGTGTGTCTGAAGGCGTGTGAGGGATCACTGTGTTTGGATTACCATTCTTTTGAAAGTTGCTGACAACATTATTAAGCATGAAGCATGACAACTCAATGGTTTTTATATAAAATTATTGAATCCTATCTGGACTGGCTGAATTGAGACCAAGTATTCATGCTATCACAACCATACTTACAAATGAGAAGGATACATATTTTTAGCTATGTACCTCTTTGTTCATTTGGGTTTAGTCAAAGTTTCATAGCTCCAAGAATCCTTCAACCTTTGTGACTAATACTGTACATCCTAGGCAGTTACAGTATAAAAGTTAGGACAACAGTACTAGTATTCTTATAAAACTTCATGTTTTTTATTCCTATTATTTCAAAGTTCTGTTGACACAAGAAGAGTGCAACTTCCAGAGCCCCTGCTAGTACCTTCTTTGGACTACACCCTCAATAATCCCCCAACGAGTATTGCCAATCAATGGGAAATCCTACTACTCTACTGCTTCAGTTTAGAAATTGGAAGCATTTTGGAGCAGTTTGTGCTTCTATCTTTGACATTTTCATTATACTATTACAATTCCAAAAATATCCCCAGCCAAGATAGTAAAGCACTTATTTATTTATTTATTTATTTTATTTATTTATTTATTTATTTATTTATTTATTTATTTATTTATTTATTTATTTAAAATGTGGTGGTGGTGCTTTTTCATCTCACCATCTTACTTCCTCCAGTTCCATGTTGTTTGCAGGCAAGTTTGCAGAATCAGCCTCAAATGCCTGTGCAGAGGTCTTCCTCAAAATGTCACCATTTATGGAAGGAATTGGTGGGATGTCTTCCCACATTGTCTAAATGCACTCAAAAGCAGAAGTAAAATCATTGTTCCTTGAGCAACTGTGGCTGTATATTTGGCTTCAAGTCTCCACTCATATAGGGGGCTAGAGCCTTGCTTTGAAACACAACACACACATACACATTAAAGCTGGGGATCCAGGCCAGCAAATGGTCCAAAGAGGTACCAGGTGGCATGCTTGGAATCCAGATAATACCCAGCCAAATGAGCAATATGGCAATCTTGGCCCACAGGCCTTATGTTTGACCCCCCCCCATGGAAGGTTATAGAAAAGAAAAAGAACACTAAATCATCAGTGTGTCTTTTTTACAATCTGTAAATGATTGAGAAGAGTTAGCTTCTGAGTCACATCTGATTGGATACAGCTGTAACCACTTTCCATAAAATTATGCTAAAAGGGGAGTGAGGGATCAGTCTGCAGAGATGTAAATAATCCCAGAAGCCTAAATGAAAGATAAATGTAGTCGAAACATCCTAGTCAAATTCACAGCAAAGAGAAAACAGCTTTCTAGCAAATTGCTAGAGATGACACAAGCATGAATTACAACATGGATCTTCAAAATGGATCTTCAAATACTTAAAGTACCTCACAACCTCGGAATGAAATAATGGAGATACATAATATTTCGCTGGTGTGCTTCAAAGTGTCTGTTACACAAAGTAAAAACATATCCCTCTATTGTGTTGGTAGAGTTAACCATTTGTGGAGTAAATCATGTACAGTTTGACCCTAACACCAATGATCTAGTATCACTCCAGTTACAGATAAAAGAGAAAAAGGACACATTGACAGACTACTTCTCAGGAGGTTGATATTGAAATCCCCACTCAACCATGGAAGCTTACTGATGGTGTAGAACTAGTAAGGTAAAGGTAAAGGTTCCCTCCGCACATGTCTGCTACTCATGTCCGACTCTAGGGGCAGTGCTCATCTCTGTATTCAAGCAGAAGAGCCATTATTATGCAAGTCTGTGGCCATGTGGCTGGCATGGCTTCAAGGAAACACTATTTTATCTTCCCACTTTTTGTGGCTTTACCTATTTATCTACTTGCATTTACTTGCTTTTGAACTGCTAGGTTGGCAGGAGTTGGGGTTAACAGCAGGAGCTCTCTCCACTGTGTGGCACCCGGGATTTGAACTGCCGAGCTGCTGACTTTGCAGCCAAAAGTTTTCAGTTCTCTAGCCCGCTGAGCCACCATTACCCTCTAGAACTGGTAAAGCCACTCCTTAAATATCCCACTTATATTGAAAGACCTGTTAGGGTCTCCATACCTTGGTTCTGTCTTGAAAATACATAACAATTCTTAGAGTTAAAAAGTTGTTCAACAATTTGAACTGAGAAGAGGGAAACAGAAAGTCATGCAATAAGAGGACAATCAGCTGCTTGTACCGCAGGAGAAGGCATGCGATAATTTAAAACCCCAGGAAAGTCCAAGTCACCTGGGCATTCCAGGCAGCCACTGAATCACTAGGAGGGACTCAGACTGAGGTCACTGCATTGTATCGTATATCCTCTTGCAACCGCTTTGACAGCCATTTCATGAAGGTATAAGACAACTTGAAAGACAGCCTTTTTCTCATTCTGAAACATTTTTCTTTTCTTCATTCACTCACTCACCCTTGTTTACTAAACCCCACTGAAATAACATTGTGAGCTCCATGGCCTTCCCCAGCTGATGGCCATATTCATTTCCTTCCATTCATAACAACTGCATTTTTAAAAACTGGAGACCCAAAAATGCAGGGATAACAGACATGTGGATGGGGCATCTCCAAAAGGGTCCAGGCCAAGGTGGCCCCAATTGTTATGCCTTTTACCCAGTTATAGATTGAGAAAGGGAGCTTCTTCACACATGAATTTAAAAAGAAAATCATACCAATAATAACAATAATGTGATGATAATGATACAAATAATACCAAAAACAACAATGCAACAATGCTTCTATTTTAACTTTCTGGTAGACCACATGCACCACTAATAATTTCTTTTGAAGTCTTAGTGACTATTGAAATAATAAATCAAATGACAGCGGCTTCCAATTTGCTTGTTTATAAAAACTAGGGAAAATCAACACACTTTGCTATTCTGAGACTTAACGTATTGTTTCTTTCTTTGCTAGTGCCCCAAACTTTCTAAAAGGCCAGAAAGATGGTGCAGAATGGTGCAGAATACTGCAGTTTATTTCAACAAAGACGTTAAATGGGTTTGGCAACTGCCTGCAAATGTCAACAGATTCATAAACAAATAGTTGCCCAAACAATCCCCATCTCACACACAGTCAGAATACCAGAACCATGTATGCTTTTAAATATACTCTTCAACTTTGAAGAAGAATCTATCAAGAGATAATTGATTCCACTGAGCAGAAGAAAAGATTTAAAATGTCACAAGAGAATCTTTCACCGTATAAAAATGTGCTAAGGAGACATGTGAACACTAAAACGTTATAGTACATAAACAGCCTTTTTGATAGCTAGCATAAGGAATTTGTCAAATATTCACATTTGATTTTCTCAGTAATTTTCTCCATGCAGTTTTATGGTGCTTAACTAAGTCTGTTTGCAGCAAATGAATGAGTGATAAATTAGAAATGGGAAGATCTTGACCTCCCTTCCTGGTGTAGTGAGCTGTTGATCTTGTAAAATTTTCTTTTCTTGCAAATGTGGTGCTGTGTTTACAAGTTGTCTGGTGTGGAACACCCCATTATGCCAATGTATATTTAAATGGCTTTTTGTTTTTAAATGAGAGGAACTACAAGGTTACATCCATCCACTTATTTTACCTCTCCCTTTTGCTATCTATTTTTCCATCCAGGTGCACCTAACCTACCAAAACTTCTGTCCCAATGTTGGGGTTCTGGAGACATTAAACAGACACATGCATCAGGATGCTCAGAAAGTAGAGATGGGCACGACTTGGCGGAATTCCCGTTTCCGTTCCTCGTTTCCGTTACGGAACGGAAACGGTAACGGGAATTACTCCGCCAGAACTCAAACTCGAACCGACTAAAGAATAATTGGGTCTGATTTGTCGTGGTCGTTCCTGGCATCGCGGCGATCCCGCAATGCCAAGCGGCACAGAAAAAAAGTTTTTAAAAGTTAAAAAAAAAACCTGATTCCCGGCCAAAAAGCAGGCAGAAATATGCCTGCCTGAGTGAGGGCTCAGGGCACCTACCAGAGGGGTGGTTGATCCTCCCCTCTCCTGTCCTGGGCTGCTCTGGTGGTGGGGGAAATCCTCGTTGTAGTCGCTCGCAACTTAAGTCGCAACAAGCACCGGACTCGCCGCCGGCCACCGCAATTCAAGCGGAAGTGGCAGAGAAAAAAAGTTTTAAACTCCCCCTCATTCCCTGGCCAAAAAGCAGGCAAAAATATGCCTGCAGTGCAGAGTGCACCTACCAGAGGGGTGGTTTCTGGGGGGGGGGTCCCGGCCTCCCCCCCTCTCCTGTCCTGGGCAGCCGGACTCGAGTTGCCATGCCATGCGGTGCGGGCGGGGGATCCAAAATGGGGCGGCGACCGCAATTTTTTTTTTTGAAATCGTGGTCCAAAAACACACAAGCACCACACAGAAACATGTGGAAATTGCTATTTTAAAACTGCCAGAATTTTTACAGTAGCAGTGGGTTTTTCTTGCAACAAAATGTCTCCTCTTTCCTCTCTCCATTGATTTTATTTTATTTTATTTTATTTTATTTTTACACCTGCGCAATGATGGGCTGGCCATGGGAGTGACCAATGCCCATGCAAATTTTTGGAGCCATTCTACCAATCGCATGGCCACTTGGCCAGGTTGACCACAGAGACTTCTGGGATGTGCCAACCGGGCATAAAAAGCCCACTAACCGTAGCCCGAACCCGAACCCGAACCCTAAGACTAACCCATACGCCAGTACACTGTCCTTCTAAGTGGGTCAGAGAGGCACCCAGAGGTGCACCTCAATACTCACCCTAACCTCACCCGTAACTAGCCTAACCCTAGCCCTTGCGCTAACCCTGTTGTCTAAGCCAGATCTGTACTTGCATTGCACTACACACAACAAGTACAGTTCCCTTCTTAGTGAGACACAGTGGGTGCAGAGAGTCTGCCAGTCCGCCATTTGTGGCTCTGGGTGACTCCTGCAGGCTTGGCTTGGCTGGCAGCATGTGGGACATGCAAACAATGCCCCCGAGGCCTGACTGATGCAGGGAAGGCACCCCAAAAAGAGGGGTGCCTCTGCCAGTCTGCTGTGTCTCTGCGTGCAACTGGGTATGCAATCATATCCATATATGGCTATGCATGCATGCCCTTTTGCAGCAGGTGAGGAGAGGAGACCCCCATGTATGAGGGGTCTCCAGGAACCTGCTTTCCCTAGCGGGTGAGGATAGGAGGCACCCAACCCCCAAAAAAGAGGTGCCTCCAGGAGCCCACTACCCCCCCAAACCAGTTTAATGACAGACGAAAAAACGAAAAATGAAACGACAATTTTTGCGAAGTTTCACAAAAAACATAAACGAGCCGACACAGGCCGCCTCCGACACACGACAACTCGAAAACTTCATTTTCCCTAGTCGTGCCCATCTCTATCAGAAAGTGAGATGATGCCCCTCGGAAGGGAGTCAAACTATACATGAACGAGAGCAAGTTATTATAATTTCTAAGGGGCTAAATGTGGTTGGACTAAACTTTAAGAAAAACATAGTATCCAAATTAGTTTGCCTTCTCTGACTCATCATCTAGATAAGAACACAGCCAAATCTTGCTTAATATTAATGTCTTTCCCATCCATATTATTAATTTCAGCTAAATAGACAAATCTGGAAGAGTAGTCCTCTTGTCTGCTTCTGGTTACTATAGCCAACAAGGTACTCATATCAGAGAGTGAACTAAATCAAGTGCTGAGCATCTGAAAACAGGGAACAAGAGCAATTCAAAGTCAAGATGGTTTAACAGACACTGAAAGAAGCAGGGAGTGTTTGAAGAGTTAAGCTAACCAAGAACATTAGCTAATCTTCATCAGTCTGATGCTGATGCTTGGATGAGTAATGAAACGTTTCAATCTCTCAAGAAAAGAAGTCCTGTTGCCATGACTCAACTTCCAGATAACCTCACTGGGGTGACTGAGAATCTTAACAGATAACATTAACTAATCACTTTCTAGTATTTGTACTCTTACTGTTTTTAGCTTGAAACATTGGTGGGTAAAGCATTTTAAATAAATAAATAAATAAATAAATAAATAAATAAATAAATAAATAAATTTGCACTACCAGGATGAAATAAAACTTTCTGAGTCTGATAGGAAATATCTAGTCAATGCATGTGTTAATGATTCTAACTCCAGCAATACTGCTTTCATGCTCTGTGACACAGCAACATTAATGAAGTTGTTCTACAATTTGATAAGGCATATTTTGAGTCATCATACTTGACTTCCCATCCCCAACATCTCTCCTTTATTAAAATGCTGTCCTTTCACTTTCCTAAATCCAAATGCAAGCTCTGTACTGGCATAATTTAAATAGTGGAAATTAAATGGTTTTAGAACGCCTTGCCACCACTACTCAGATATTAAATGTTTTTAAGTCAACTCATTCAGTGAGGAGATTTTGGATAAAATACAATGTTGTCACTGTCAAAACACAGAATGCAATAGTAATGGCTATAAATAGAAGTATAAAATCATATTGCCAAATCTCAGAAGCACTGCTTTCACCAAAAGAGCAATGCAATTGACAATCAATTTAAGCCTGAGTGTGAAAGGATGCAAAAATAACAAGATTTGCATAAAAAGTATTGCGATCATGAGAACATCAAATTTCAAAAAAACAAAACAAAAAAGGCTTAATGTGCCTCATGATTGAATCATGAGAGCAACATTACTGTTAGAACATTCAACATACTTGGCTTTGAAAAGAGTTTTATAATGAGGAAAGTGCCTGTCTGTACTGGAAGTAAATGTCATTTGTAGGCTTCCCATCATGAGAATCAAGGACACAAAAATATTGAGTCACAATGGAGGTCAGAACGTCTTGGATGGCTCTGGTTGCCATTGAGTCTCTGGTGTCAGAAAGCAAAGACAGACATGGATGCTGTGTGGGAATCACTCAATCAATCTAAGATTAAACAATACAAAAGGGCAAACAAATTTCAATCAGGCTCTTGATTGTCTGCTTATTACGTCTTATCAGGGGCCAATCTCTCTTAGGAAAGGATAAAGAGTTACCCTGATCAGTGAAGAAGGTAGCAGATGTAAAATCTGGTCATTGGAAGAGAAATCTTCACATCCTGCTGTTTTTGCCCTTCTGAACCATTTTGCTTCCACACAGTATCTTTTATTGCTTTATGATATAGACTATGTGGGGAGGCAGGGACTAGTCAGGATTTATTGTAGAATGGGATGTTTATGCTTTCTGTTCATGCTTTGGCTGAATATTACAGACTTGTCAACCCAGGTGATATGTCCATGGGGTTGCCACACTTATTACAGAAAACATTTGTGTAACTTTTCAAGTTTTTCAATAACATTTCTATATTATTTCCCAGCCATTATATTTAAAAAAAGTCTTCCAGTGTTTTAAAATAATAGCTTTATTTGTTGCAACGTAATTGAAAAATCCTAGACAGCTACATTGTCAGGTATCTATCGTTCCCCTAGTAACTCATGGCAGAGTTTGTAAAGGACATGGTATTTCAACTGAATAAAAGGATAGATACTAATCTAAGAAGGCTGTTGTCTCAGAGCAGCTAGGATCAGCTGCTTCAGTGAACCCTGTTTAATAGAAATATTAAGGAAGAAAACTACACACATTGCTCACCAAAGAGAAATGCTTCTTTTTTAGCTTTCTGGTAGACCACATGCACCCAAATAAGTTATGTTAAGAAGACTGAGGAAGGCTTCTACTTGATTAAAAGCAATTAAGCAAATCAGGAGATGCCCTCCTATGCCATCATCCTAAGGAGTCATGCTATTTCATCCCACAAGTTTCACCATGACAATTTTTGGAGATGACATTTTGTGGCACTGACATTTTGCCATGCACCATTTCATTATGGCAGCATCCCATCATGAAATATCTTGCAACTGACATTTCATCATGGGCATTGTCCTGAGGATTTCTTCATGTTCCATCTCATTGTTAACACTGTTGGCACTGGGGTATTTTGTCTTTCCAAAAGGATAGTTCCATCATTCCACAAACACTGTAATGGCTCTCATTTGGGATCTAATTTTCCTTTTGTGCAGCATGAAACAGACTTGTATAACAAGGCAGTAGACAGGGACATTCAGCAGCTTGAAAAGTAGCTTGCATAAAATACAGACCATCAACTAACTAAAGCTTATATTTAAAATTTTAATTGAGCTAGATATCTACTGTATCCATTCCAATGCTTGTATTTAAAACTGTGCTTTCAACAAAGCACAACTTTCTGACAAAGTAAAATAGACCAAAAAAACTCAACCTTTTCTCTGCCATCTCTAGATGAGTAGCTTATGAGACCTGAAGGCTGTGGTACTCTGTCATTCAATTTAAGATTGGAGAATACTTACCAAGTTGACTGGATTACTGTGTAGTTGTCAACAAAAGGGGCAAGACACAGCCTTGCCTTTCAAACAGAAGTTGTACATTCTGTAGCTATCTCATAGATCAAGAGAGAGATAATATCCAATAGGCTGGGGATCAGGTACAGAAAACAGATTACTCAAGTGATTACTGGGCTGGGGCATCTACCATATGAGGAAAGTCTACAGCATTGCTGCAGGGTGTGGTGATGCCATCTGGCCTAGATGGCTTTAAAAAGGGAATGGACCAATTTCTGAAGGAACATCTGCCACAAGTTAAAAGTCATGTCAGTGATACATGTTGTTTCCAGGCTTAAAAGGAGAATACTTGAAAATAGTAGGTGTAGAAGAGTGGTATTAGGAGACAGGTATTTAGTCGTCTCATGTGCTCCCAGAGGCATCTGGTGAGGCCAATGTAAGCAACAGGAAGCTGGACTAGATGGGCCTTTGGCCAGATCCAGCAGGGCTTTTGTTATGTTCATATGTTATGTATTTTGATTGGCAGCTCAGGGGCCACATCCACCCAAAATAAGCCAAGTGCTATTGCCTGCTGAAAATCAGTGGCACAGATTCAGGAACATTTTTTAAAATTTTAATTTGTCATTTGAACTTATCTAGTAATTAGTAATTGTTTACCCATGTGGATTTTTTTGTTCTTAAAATTGCAGTTCCGTGACTTCATTATATCTTAATTGGACAATTGAGTCACTAATTGGTGTGTTTTCCCTCTAAGAATATGATTTCTTACATGGCATAGATTCTTGATTTCCATTAGCACTAAATCTTCACACATTAGAACAAAAGGGACAGTACAGGAAACCTAATATCCTAATTGATCCAGCCAGAGGTTAGATATGTGGATGAAGAATGGAAATCAAGGGTTAACTCCAGCTCCACTTAGCCTCAGTGGCAAGGCAAGAACAAGGGGCACTGCAGTCCCAGCAATATCTGGTAAACCCTCAAGCTCTTCACTATTCTTTATGTTCTTCTTATCATACCATGTTCTGTTCCATGTAAAGAAATGTGGCTGCTATAATTCCTGGGATTGTGACAACATGAAAATATACAATCAGTTTCTTAAAAAGCATTATTGCCTCCTTATGAAGGAGAGTGTGGCCACGTGCACCTTCCACAAATATTGTCCAAAAGGCATTTATCAGCTTTTATTGTCACTTTATTTTGGATATCCTGGCTATGCAGGGGCAATACCAATTCATTTTATTGCAGACTTGATTACCTGCTTAATTGTTTTACTTTATTTATTTAGTAGTAGAGATGTTTCTCTTTTATACTTTATGGTCCCATGCAGAAAGCAGCCCTGAACATAGGAGAAAGCCTGTTTCCTTGAAATATGATTTAATGTGTCATTACTGACAACAGATTTTTAGAGTGAAGTCAATGTACAAAAGCTACAAGGGGTGTGTGCTCATATATTTTTTGTGTGCTTTGGAATACTTCTTATTTAGTCTTCAGCATGGAATTTACCTGAAAAATTCCCCACTCTGAGTTAAAGGACCTTGCACTGATAACTAGAGATGGGCACGAAATGAACTTTTTTTGTTTCCGTTATTCATTATTCATTTTGTTATATAATGAAATGAATAATGAACATTGTGATGAAATTGGAACAAACTGAGCAGAACCACGAAAATTAGGTTCGTTACGTTTTGTTTTTCGTTAATGGCCACATGCAATAAAATGAGCTGTTTTAAATGTTAAAAAATGCCCTGGACATCCATAAAAATGCAGCAATAATTATTTATACTGTCTGATAATACCTACCAGGGGAGTTGGGGTCCTTAAAACATTTGTTTTTGTCTTCTCCCATTGCGATGTATTTTTCTTTTCCCTTTAAGGATGACAAAATGGATGTCGCACTCGCCAGCTACAAAATGGAGGCAAGCCATGTGATGGGATCATGTAAATTCTTGGACAACTTCAACCAATAGCATGCCCAGGTTGCAGACTAGGCAGGTCTGGCAGCCACAGAGGGCATAAAAAGCTCTGGCAGCCCCCGTCCTCCTTGCAGTCTCCAGTGGGAGTTAGAGTGGGATTGCTGTCTCTGCGACTCATTATTTTCACTTTAGGCCAGCCAGGCAGGTGGGTGTCTCTGTGTTCCTGCCAGCTGCAGCCTGGCTCTTAGGAGAGAGAAAGAAGAGATTTCTTTCTAGCTTCAGTCCTGCAGCCTCCCTGTGGGCGTGTGTGCTGCCTTGCACCCTGGGCAATGCCCGCCGCTGCCTTTGCAGCCTCCCTGCGTACCTAGTCTATACTGTGTCTCTGCCAGCATCAATTTTTTTAGTGTTTTCCCTCTGGTCTGGGGCGTTGGGGGATGCCCACACACGGCAATGCTTTAAAAATCATGCAAAAAGCAGGTAAAAATGAAAAACAAGAAATGAATAAACAAAAACAATTTTTTCAAAAATTCACAAAAAATGAAAACAAACCAAAACGGACACCTCTCAATGAAAAACGAAAAACCAAAATACCATTTTTTCAATTCGTGCCCATCTCTACTGATAACTCCACTCTATTTAGTAACTAAGTAAAGAATTATCTGCATGGGACCTTTTGGAGTGGGCTGCTGTGGGCTCAGTAGGATCACCTCGGGTTGGGTGGAGGTCCAGCAAGTCATTTGATGTGTTCCTTGCATCCAGATGGCATACACACCTCAAGCAACCCTGTTTGGCCCGCCTGCCTGTTGATAACCTGGGTAGACATTGGCTTTTTTTCCTTCCCCTTCTTGGACAAATATTTCAGTATTTAAAAATATTTTTCTAAGTGATGCGGTGCTGCCCCAATTATTTGGGGGTTTTGCTTCCTCTCCCTGCTCCAAGGAGGAGCAGAGGAAGGAGGAAGTTTTTAATTTGGCTACTTAATTGAAGATTTCCAATTTTGAGGAGAGATCAACACTGCAGAATTTATAGTCACAACCTCTGGCCTAGTTCTTCCAATGTCCCTTCCTTTTATATCATCTATCCCGATTCGAGGTATGAAAAACCTAAACAATTGGCACTTTGCTTGGGCCTAGTGCAAATGTTCTCTAGTCTCTCATTCATCAGACATTTGTGTTTACAAAAGAAATCACCATCATTTAATGTGCAGAAATGCAGAAGGACAGAACATGCAAGGCAATTTTAAACCAGTCTCTTTTTCTGCAGACAGAACAACATATGATGTGAGTATCAATTACTAATATAATGGAGGTTGGAGAAGATTGGAAAGCTTGAAAATAATCCATGAATCTGCAGGGCACATAATTTCCCCCCACCCCAAGATATTAACACCACACACATACTGTAGATATCATAAGTGTAGACTTTTTTTAGTTATAACGATTCATGCAAAGCAAAGCAGACAAAAATATCAAGTCCCACACTCCACAGCTGGTTTTAGAAAATAGAAATGGGGGACGGGGAGGTAACACAAACGGAATGCTATTTAGATATGGGGAAATGTAATCTGCATCCATGGTTGCTGGCAAAGAAAGGATCATATTTAAGATGTGCTTTCCTGAGCTTGTTGAAAAGGGAGAAAAGATTAAAGTGTGCCTCAGAAATCCATTCATAGGAAAATGTAGTTTACCTTTCTGAAATGTTACCATTTTCCTCTTTTACAATTTAATTCAAGTGTCTTCAACTTTCTGATTCCATTTTTCTCAAAGAAAAAAAAACCCAAGCCATGTTATGCTTTGTCAGTTTTTATTTGACATGCCTAAATTGTTTAAGATGCTTAGAATTACTCCTTGCAGAAAGTGTCAGATAGGCAAGCGCATGTATTGACTGTTGCTCCCACATATACTTCAGACAATTGGAGGAGGAATTAAACTGTGTATGAGTGACATGCAGCCACTGGAACAAGAAAACAGGACACAATACCTTCCCAGATTGGACGACCCTATAGTCCTGGCCAGGCTGTTGAGTGCCCACATCTGAATCCAGGCCAAGAAGGTGGATCCTCCAGTTCAGGACCTCCAAAGTCGTTGGCCTGAAAGCTGCAGCCAGAAAAGCAGTAAGCACAGAATGCAATGCTTTGTTGACTAGACAAAAACAGAAGGCAAGACTCCTAGGATTTATTCCAAGCCTAGCCAGCCCTGGTATTTATCTTAAGCCAGACAAATCTAGAGCTTCACACTGCTTGCCAATCCACATGGGTCTGGCATCACACGGGTGCCAAGAGGGGATTCTGAGATCTAAGCACACAGACACTCCCTGTCAGCTTGGCATGGAAGCTGCTTTCTACAGATTCTGTTTTAATATTGATCACCTCTTTCATTTTCATCTGTATTAGTGCCTTTTAAATTTTTTTCTGCAAGTCCCACTACTGGGGGAGGGGATGGGGTATAAATTGAATGAATAAATATTGTGTGGCTTCTGGTTGCATTGCTAGGTGGGCACAACTTCTGTCATGGAAAGACTTGTGTGGGGAGTGCAGAATAGTATCAGAATAGAAAGCAAATGAGGAAAAGTAACAATTTTTTTATTTTATTTTTTATTTACGGTCAACGACCAAAAACTAAAAATAAAATCGTAAAAATAAGGATGTTCAAATATGCATTCCAATAGACAGCACATGAATCAAGCCTTATTACAAGATATATCGTAAATACAATTTTAAATACAATTTAAAATACAGTTTAAAATATATTCTGGTCCGAAATAAAAGTGGCCATTAGCTACAATAAAAACAGTCATCAGTTACTACTATGTTTCTTTATAAATTTGTTTATGAACCCTTATTGCAGCAGCACAGAATTTGGCAACTTGCCTAGTTACCTGGTAAGTGTTATCAGAAAGGAGCAACTGTATATAGAATTCTATTGACCTCCCAGGATATTTGCCTATAATTGGGGAGATAATCTCGAGTGTTGGGTTTAGAAGGCTCCTGAGAGCTTTCTCCTCATACTGTACTCAGGAATGTTTAGAAATTAATTATACTAAAACCAAAATAATGTTTTTTGGCAGGAGGAGAATTAAACATAAATGGTCCCTTAATGGTCACCCAATTGAACAGGTCCAGCAGTATAAGTACCTAGGTATAACATTTCAGTCATCTGGTGCTTGGTCCATGCATATAAGCTGTGCTGCAATGAGAGCACAAGGCAATAGCAAAGCCATTAGCAGATTCTTTAATTCGACGGGGGGGGGGGGATATGTTCCCTCTACTTTACAAGTTTTCAGGGCAAAGTAACAATGCTCACTGGTGGTGGGTAATGGGGGGGGGGGTTAGTTGTCCAGCACAAAGTGGTCTTCTACCTCTTTGTTCCCAACTGCACTCAGAAACCTTGTTGCAATAGGCAACGCACAGTATTTTCTTTACGATATTTTAAGGCCTTTTCAAAATTATTTAATTATTTTCCCCAAAAAATTATTTGGGGGAATGACAGTGCCGAGAGACTGTCCAAGCTCCAGGTGTGCAGATTTCCCACAATTCCATAACAGTGAGCAGCCGGATATTAGGATAGAACACTGGCACCCTCCTGGTTTTTACTACACCAGCTTCTCTCAGCCATATGACTTGTCAACCATTCCAGTTTATCCAGCATATTAGATGATTCTATCCCACCTATTCAGGTGTCATACTAGGTGATGTTCTGAACACTGCTAAAGGGGATCAACAAGCTCTGTAATCTCTTGTTCACAGTTTCAGCATCAATTCTGGAAATGAGAGGGTTAATGCCCATGTGTACTGTAGGGAGTACATGTAGGAGGGAGCCCTGAAAAATCTTAGTTCATGCAAGTGCACAGAGCCTGTATGCAAACAGCTACCCACTCTTCTATAGCCTAAGCCAGTGCTGGCAAACCTATGGCATGGGTGCCAAAGGTGGCACTCGGAGCCCTTTCTGTGGGCACCCAACATTGCCCATTCACAGCCATCTGTATTCAGGTTAAATTGCTGTATTGGCACTTTGTGAAAAATTAATGGGCTTTGAATCACAGTTTGGGCACCCGGTCTCTAAAAGGTTTGCCATCCCTGGCCTAAGCATTGATCCTTGAGCAAAGCAATGGTGGTGAGACAAAGACAGTGTTCAGAATACTAGCTAAAAACACCTAATTCAATTTATCACTAGGGTTGAAAATAATACCACCTGAAGGAGATATTTGGATGTCATGAAGTAAGGTTGAACTGCTAATCTAGGTCTAATCTAGCTGAGTTTGTCTGTAACATAATTAACATAGATCTGTCCACATAGGCGGCGGGATTATCCTACGATCACCTTAAGCACTCTGAACAAGACAGACTCTTAAATCTCATATTTTCCATAATTAAGATGAAAAAGGGGACACCTTTTATCTTACCCTGAGGAATAGCTAAAAGAGACGTGACTCATTAGTTTGGAACAATAATCTCTGCATCGCAGTAATGAATCATGCACTTCTGCAGAAATTCTTTGTTAGACCTATAACTGAGACATATTGTTGAACTATTTTTCAGTCACCACCGTGTACATTCCTGCCACACAAAGCATCTGTGCATTATTTGCTTGAATAATGCAATTATGAAGAAATGTATATAATATCTAGTCTGGAAACAATAATAGATTTCCTCTTGCTATACTTAGTTGCTTCAAATATACATATTAACCTGGGAAGTCAAGATAATGATTTGACTTATCCCTAGTTGGTAATTGTTCTTAAGATAAAGTTGATCTCAAAAGCCAGCATGCTGTTGCTGTTCTTTGGTAATGAACACCATTGTAGCACTAAAGTAAAACAGGTATCTACAACTAGGGGAAAAAACAGCCTTTAGAACAGGGACATTTCTCATTTTGGGCTTATTACACCAATAATTTCTGCAGAGATAATTCAAAATAGAACTGCTGTAGACTGCCGGAACAGTTGTGGGCAAATCCCAAACCAATTGAAGCCCTCTTGTATAGATCTTGCTGTGTTTGTGTCTTTCTTTAGTTCTTGGATACAACCAATGAAATGAGTGCTGGCAACACAGTAACAAGTCAGATGAGGTTGGCTTGGCAGACTTTTCAGAATAGTTTACAGAGAAAGTTGCTTGGGAAGACAGACAAAGAAGACTCAGAAAGGCCTTACACCTGAGTTGAGATTCCAAGCTGATCAATACAGGAGGACTGTGGGAGGGCTTAATACAATGTTGACATAAGATGACAATACACAAAAGGTGCTGCGGGGAATGCAGATATTGGGTGGAGGCTTAAATTAGGTGTGTGTGTGTGGGGGGAGTTATTTGTCCTGCAAGTGACTCTATTCAATATTTTCATTTCTCAAAAGCAGAACCTGGTGTTGTATACTCGCTTGGTCTTTAAAGGAGTGTGACTTACATGCTTTTAAGAGACCATATCCTGTCACTATTTGAAAATGATTTTCAAAGGAAAATTTTTGCAAGTTACTCAAGTGAATTTATTTCTTCCAGATGAATAATAGCTAACGGGGACTCTTGGATGGGAAGCATTCAGAATCTCAGTTGGTGCCTCACACTCTATTGAAGGCAAGGAGGGGCACCTGCTGGCACCATTATGTGAGTCTCACACCATGAGGCAAGAAATGGAGCTTCCTGTTGAAGTCTCCACAAAATAAAAATCACCTCATATACAGGGAATGTATAGCAGTTGCTAGTTTGGCGGCCACTGGTAACCTACACCTCTTACCTGCAAACTCTTCAAATCCCCATTCAGCAACACACAAAGAACAATAATTGTTTATTGATCTAACTGTTAACAATGTATCACTTGTTCTCCAATAAGGTCTAGAAATGTGACTCAAGGTCAATAATGGCTTTGGATAGTGACACGTCTATAGAATCTATGTGCTTTCTTCCGATTTACCATAATTTAGTCAGAAAGCTAGATTGTTATTTGCTGTTCTTCATGGTTATGGTGGCATTTCTATTTAACAGAATATTTCTGGGAAATTGTGTGTAGTAACAGATTAGAAAAATGGGTCTTTATTAACACAAATACATGTTTCAAGACTGAAATGCTCGAATGGTATTTTCCTCACAGAGTAACCTTATGTGTCACACTAAGAAGTTTTAAAAAGAATATCCAGCAGCCAATATGCCAAGGCAACACTGAAGTCCATGAACCTACAAAAGGTATCTGTTTCTTTTTAGGATACCCAGAGCCTCCATGTGTTGCTGAGTGAAAAAAACTTTAAGGAGGTTTGTCAAAAAGGAGAAATTGTCACTTCCAGAAACCTCCAGCTCTAAGTAAGCAATTGTCTGGAAAAGTAAGATTCCTTGGTGGCAAATGTGCTTTTAAAATCTTATTCATCAATTCATTTGTTTATTCATTTGTTCATTCATTTGATTTTTCTACTGCCTTTCTCCCCCAGTGGAATTCCAAAGCAGCATACAATTTTTTAAAAACCAACAATTAGTTAAGACAAATAACTTAACATTCAAAATTATAATATAAACATGTCTAAACATTATTTTAAAAGCATAAAAGTTGAATCCCCTTCTTCAGGGGAAAGGATGCTCTCATCCATTCCACCTTTTAAATTAAAAAAAAGTTTTAAAAAACTATTCATCAGAAGTGAGCTAGCTGTGCTTGTCCACCCCTGCTCTAACTCAATACAATCACCCATTTTGTTGCATTAACAATGAAGGTGTTAAGGGAATATGCATGTATACAAAAATTCCATATTAGAAAGAGGAGTATATACAGGACTTTTCACTAGACATAAAGAAATAAGTAAGAGGTAAAAATTTCCGGACATAATTAAACAGTTATTGAAACAAAATAAACCATGAAACATACATTCAGATTCCAATTGGTACACAACACCAGGTGTAAGGAAACTCAGGAGTAGGGAGTGTAGCTAGTCGAGAATTACGTGAGTTCCTGTGGGTTCTTTTAAATAAAACAAATAGCCTGAGAGTATCAATTTAATGAAATCTTTTTATTCACTATTCCAAGTTACGAAAATGAAAAAATAATGCATAAAATCAATGAAAAATATAAAAATACTTATCAGATACAATCATATAATATTGCCTGAAAAATAATAAACCTTATGATATTCTCACTATCTTAATACGATGAAAATTACAAGCCAATGCTGGCTAGGTCTAAATCTAACTGACTACATCTTGAAGCCGAATTCAAAGCAAGCTTTTCTCCTAGGCTTAAGTATAAACTTTTATTTTCCCCCAGCTCCGAGAGTCTTCGAGATGTCACGTGAAAGAAATAACCAGTCTTAGCTTGCTAACTTCTCTAGCCTGTCTTGTTATGTCTCGACTGTTACATTCCATAGATAAGCATCTGGTATTTTGTGATTATTTACTTCCAAAGTATGATGTTTTCTATAAAAAACCCTGGCACTTTATATTTAAATTTTACTGCAGTTGTGCATGATATTAATTAAATGAAATAAATGGCAATAGAAATATTACACTGAACTGTTTCAAATGAGGAGAGAGCACATAATGTCCATGATAGTCCTAAGCAATGAGAACAGCAGTAAAGATTTATTTTTATTTTTATTTTAGACCTTTCTCCTTGGAAAAGGACTCAAGGCAGCTTACAGTAATGGGGAATAATATACAGTCCAGTACAATTAAGAGATGTTCAGGTATTGAGAACAGGGACATCTTACAGCATTAATAGACAACATTACATTAAAGGTTTCTCAAGAAACAGGTGTAACTTGCGTACCAGCTTTAATTGTTCAAATGTGCTCCTGGCCACAGCCATCACCTGGGCATCCAAGCTCAAGGATGAGTCCAAGAGCACCTTCGAGCTGTGTACCTGTGTTTTCAATTGGAAGGTGACCCCATCCCTATCCCCTGTTCTTCCTTTCAACTGACCAGAAGCACCTCTATCTTGTCTGGATTTAGTTTCATTTTGTTCATCCTCATCCAGTTTATTAGTGCAGCTAAACACTCATGTAAAGTTGAGATAGTAGCTCCCTTAGAATCCGGAGGTGACGAGAGGTAGATCTGGGTATCATTGGCATACTGGTAGCACTTAACCCCCAAAGACCTGATACTCTCCTCCAGTGGTTTCATATAGATGTTAAATAATATAGGAAACAGAACAGAACCCTGGGGAACTCCACGGGCCAGCAGCCGTGGTGTCGGAAATTAATCACCTAACATTGCTTTCTCCATTCTTTCCTGCAGGAGGGACCGGAGCCACTTTAATGCAGTACCCCTGTGCCGGATGTAGCACAGATCTTTAAACATAAAGGGCTTTCCATGTTAAATGAGAACTGAAAAGTTTTCAAGTTCACAGCTTATAAACAATTTGTAGATCTGCGTGCCAGATAGACTCTTGGATACTGGGGTCACAATTAATTACTTATCTTTAAATTCTGAAAATGGAACTTGAAAGTCAGGTGGCAACATAAAGCAAAGCACCCCTGGGACTGAATCTCAAGACAGAAATGACAGAAAATCATTGGGAACATAAGGCATTAAAAGGTCAAATATAAATTGTCATCCAGCCCCTTTTGAACATTTTATCTGTCTGAATTTTTCTTTACTTTAGAATAAATAGCATTTTAATTGCAAAAATGACTCCTCAATCTCTACAATTAGGAAAGTACCTGGAATATAACAGTATTTTCATACCTGGATAATATCTGACCTCAACATATTGATTGAGAAAAGACTCAAATGTTGATTTTTTTTCCCAAGAGAGGGAAAAAAAACTAGACACACACAAAGAAAAACTCAAAATCCACAGGTGGTGAGTTAGGACCAAATTCAGTTCCATAATAGTGTGCATGCTTTTGGGTTATTTTCACACGTGGACATAGAACTTTAATTAATCTCTCAGGAGTAAAGGAAAACATGAAAGTCCAAATATCTGTTTAGATGTCTTGAGCCATGAGCTCTGCAGAAAAATTAATCTTATGACTTAACACATCTGGACATAGATGTCATACTATAGTAGGTTATCTATTTTCAGGCATTATATATACAGTAGCTACTATGTGAGTTAAACACATGTGAGTTAAACACATCTTAATTAAAATATGGCAGAAAACAAAAGAGTTTAAAAACGCATTAAAATTTTAACAGCGGAAAGTGTAGACAACACTAAGCATGTCATTTCTCTTTAACAGCAAATCAACTTTCATCCCAAAGGGCCAATTGGGTATAAATATTGTGGCTCACTGAGAGGAATGTTAACCTACTGTAATCTTTCTCAGCAGGGAGTTCAAGAGATTGGAGGCAGTTACTGAAAAGGCCTTGCTTGCTGTCACAAATGTCTGCGCTTAAATTTAAGAAATGAAGTGGGGAACATAAAGTTATTCCAATCACAATTCAGGCTTCTAGTGCAAACCTTACAACTAGACATGGGCAGGACCAGAAAAAAATGACATTTTGAGTTTTCGTTTGTCGGAACGGGTCCATTTCAGATCGTTTCCGTTTGTCGTGAAATTTTTCAAAAATTTGTCGTTTCTGTTTGTTGTTTGTCGTTTGTCGTTTCCACCATGATTTAGCACAATTTGACTTCCCAGAGCATAGGGGTGACCCGCAATCAGGGCCAGCGCTAGGTGTTTTTGCGCCCTAGGCGGAGGGGGGCAGGGGGCAGGGGGAGGTGCAGGCAGGTGGCGGTGGCGGGGGGCCATGGGTGGACAGCAGCCACAGGCGGGCGAGTGGGCAGGCGGGGGCGCAGGCTGCAGGCGGGTGGCGGCGTGGGCGGACGGGCGAGTGGGCAGTTAGGATATCACTTAGGATAGAGGTTCTGTTCTTGGCTTGCACCCCAAATGTGTGTGTGTGCAAGCAAATTGAAGTTGGGAAAATAGAAAATAAATGGTAGTATATAATATATTTTTAAAATAAATCCACACCTCCCACTCCCAGTCAAACCTCCCCCTTTATCCAATATCAGAAAAAAATCCTCACAAACTGCCAGAGAAGAAATAAAGAATAAACTGCTATTCCCTTCAGCAGACAAAGCTGCAGGGAATCAAAGAAATTATTTTCTAAATTCAATTCCTCCCTCCCTGCCTAATTTAAATCCTAAAGCCTCCAGCCTCCCTCCTCAATCTCGATCGGATCACACCAGCACCAGCAGCCAGCCCTCCTCCCTCAACCACATCCATACACTTAGAGGGGAAATTAAACGGGACCGCTTTATGGAAATATGGCACCCACTGTTAAACTCATATAATGAAACTAGTGATAGATTAAGCAAGATGGAAAACGGGTTACACAATGGGCTGTTATAAATTGTACTAGCAGAAATTATAAAGAAAATAATGTACTATATTGTGTTACAGTATGGTTGTTTAAAAATAAAAAAATAAAAAATAAAAAAATAAAAAATAATAATATAAAAAATAAAAAATAAAAATGAGAACATAATGCTTGATCTTTGAACCCATGAAGAAATTGCTGATATCAGATAAACATATGAATGAAACATTTTTAAGCATCGGGACAGATTCTGAAATCCTGTTTAATTGCTGAATGCATGTGCAGCGAACCCGTACAAAGCCCCCAGTCGTTTCACGGGCCATTGGCCTGTACACACCTTTTTACTCTCGCTGCCACCATTCAAGGTTACCCAGTTGAAATAATGGGAGTCTCAGTCAAGCTGTAACGTTAGTAAAGTAAAATAAAGTTTATTGAATTCAACAAGCTGTCTCAGTTTAAGGTTTCCTTGTGGGCCCTTAATTGAAAGTTCCACTTGAGCAGATTACACTCAAATTCTGTCCTTTTACTATTCTCAAGCCTCTGTCATACTTTTTATCTCAGTCTCTCTCACCCTTCTTCTTTCTTTATCTCTTTCACGTCTCCCTCAGGCTGAGCCTTTTAAACATGTGGGCTCTGCCTCCACATTCCCTCATTGGTCCACAGCATTAACACTTTATGTCCTCCTGCACAAACACTTTCGGCTATGAAGGGGTAATTGCCACAGCATGTTTGGAAAAGGCGTTTCTCATCTTATGCTGCTCTTTGAGAAAAACACATTAGTATTCTGCTGATGGCACATCATTTTCAACATGCTGCTTAAAAATAATTTTAAACAATTCATCTTTTCCAGCCACCTACAGGATACTGTGAAACAACGCACTCCAAAACTCAAATGTCTTTAATTACTACTTGCTTCTGCCTCTGAGTGCCCATACAGGGATATTTTTGTTAACAAGTTAATTTTTTTCTAATGTATAAGTGCTTGTGGTTACAAGCTTTGATACATCAGCTCCAGTTTCAGTCTAACTTTTTATCCTCTATGTATACCCCAGCCCTTGACATTATAATTCCAAAGCAAATTAGTAGCTCTGGTGCTATCTTATTTGTTTCACATGTCAAAGAAGTACATAGAGTACAACTTGCCAATGGTTTATGCTGCTGAAGCCACTCTTTGTATTTCCTTTCTGCCATTGAAAAAAAATAGGATCAAAGAAATAGAGTACAGTGAGAAGTATCTTTTTTTTTTAGCTGTGAGAGGTCCAAGGAGCATGTGCTGTTTGGGGAATTCGGGTAACAAAGTTATTGAGATGCCTCAGATGTGAGAGCTTCGAGTAATATTGTCAAAACCATGAGATTTCATGAGCCAAAGCCAAGACCCACAGGGCAGATTTCTTGATAGGGTTATGTGTAAGAAATAACCATCCCTCCTGAAACACAAGACTGAGTGAGGTGGTAGAGGCTGAGAAAAATACAGAGCAGACTGAAGGAATGTAATGGGAAATATCATACATATGTTTCCTTGTTCCATAGGTGAGGAATATGAAGTAGCTTCGGTAACATCTTGTTTATGGTCATGATTTCTTAACTTTCCCACAGGAAACTTTGCTTTCAGCATGGAGTGAGACAACAAACCCTTCATTCTTCCATAATGATTTTCATAAATTATGCATGTCTTTCTGGTCAATTTTTCCTCTGTGACACTAAGTACACAAACAACAACAACAAGCAGAAGAGAAATCAGGCTGCTAAGAAATACAGTATGTAAGATTTATATCAGCATATACCATGCATCTTCTTATTAATATCTCATGTAAAAAGTAGCAATTATTGCAGCATTAAATTTTGTGCAGCCACAAAAATTTATAATTTCTCATAATTTATCCCTGAGACTGACAAAAAGATTATCGACACATAGACAAGGAAAATGAAAATTTAATTTGTTCATTCAAACATGAAAATGAATCAGGTCACAAACTATATCTCTATCTGGGACCAGTTTTTAACAAGGTATATCAGCACACATAACAAAAAGAAAAACAACAGGGTTGTAGAAGCTTAAAAATGAACAGATTTCTTTTAGCGTGAACAAGGGTGCTAATGGCACTGACAGTCATAATCCTAAACTTGTTATTTCTTTAAAGAGAGGTAAAAATTGTAGTCAGGTCAACAATTTGCCAGTACCATTAACAGACCCCACCTCCTCTCCAGTTATTTCTGTGGATGCCTTTGTAGCTTGCCCCTGGCCTTTTCACAGGCTATTGACAAACACCACTTCTTCTTTTTTTAGTGCCACCAATTAGGTTTGTTAGTAAATTAAAGCCTTCAGACTTTTTTTAAGTAGAATAAAATTAAAATAAGCTTATTTATTATAAAGCAGAATCAAAATCTTTAAGGGTAATGTGTTGAAATACAGATAAAAATATAGTTCAAACCCACTTAAGTTTAGTTACTGGTAGAGTTGAATATATGCACACCCAGTTCCTAAGTTCACAAACTCCTCACAGACACTAAAAGTCCTAGCTCTTCTCTCTCTCTCTCTCTCTCTCTCTCTCTCTCTCTCTCTCTCTCTCTCTCTCTTTTCTCCAGTAAGTGTAGGTCCCTATCTATCCCTATCTGATTCTCTCAGACTCTATCAGATTCCCTGTCTAACTAAATCAGTGCTTAGCAGAGACTTATATCCTCTCAGACCATTCCCCAGACTCTCTCATTGGTCTACAAGGCCACCAATCAGTACAGACACGTCTCATGAATTATTCATTACAACAGATAAACGCCAGAGACTTTATCAGCAGGAGGCCAGATGCTGAGCCAAAAACCCACACAATTGGCTGAAGAGATTTTATATTTTATTATAATAAAAAGAAAAGGGACAAAAGCCAAAAGGTCAGAAAGGTGCAAAACAGGTTCAAGAACACACTTAGATCAAAAAACACTGTAGGCAGTCTAAGGCAATACAAGTGCCCCCCCCAAAAAAACCCCTGCTTAATCTACTTGATTCAGTTTAGTGTGGAGACAAGATACTGTAGTTTCAAGACATGCACAGAATACTTCCTTTCAAACTCAGACATCTGTTGAACAAAGCCTGCTCACTAGAATGTCAGACTGAACCGGACAAAGTCTTATTTTCCTTAGACAAAAGCCGAGCAAATGAATCATATTCATAACCCCCTTTCATACATTAAACCACTCATTCCAGATCTTTCCATTCAACATGCAAATTTATTTTAATGATTACCAAAACAAAAGCATCTTCTTCCCCTCTTCCTTTTACACCACTCCAGCTGTTCGCATGAATGCAGGAAGGGGGGGCTGCAACAAGCCCTGTGCTGGGAGGGAACCTTTTGTCCACGTGCCCACATGAGATGCATGGACGAATGGCCACACCAGCCAATGGATCTTTGCCAACACTGGCAGGGAGCATGGCCAGCTGCTGACTGATGAGTTAGCAGACCTGGCAGCCAGACCCCTTTGTATAGGGTGGCATTGGGGTCACCAGCCTCTTGGTTCGCCAGCAGCTCACTGGGCTGTACCTCTGTGGCTCTGCGGCGCTCACACGGAATGATTTTGACCACGTGCGAGAACCTGCCTGAGTTGCCCTTCTTTTCATCCCGTGATTCCTTGATTCCCCCACTTTACCTTACCTTCACACTGGTGCTGTTACTGTGGGAACACTTTCGATGGACTTGCCATGCACGTAGGTGCTCATTGTTTGAGAATATTTCTTTGGCCCCTGTCTACCTGCCTGTTGAACAAAGCCTCCTCACTAGGAAGTCAGATTGAACTGGACAACATCTCATTTTCCTTAAGACAGGCATGTCCAAAGATGTTTTGGACCACAATTCCGAAAATTCCAAGCTTATATTTCCAATGGCAAAGGCCTGTGGAGGTTGTGGCCCAAAACATCTGGAGGGCCAAAGTTTGGACATGCCTGCCTTAAGACAAAGGCCAAGCAATTGAATCAGATTCATAACCTCTTTTTATACATTAAACCACTCATTCCAGATCTTTCCATTCAAGATGCAAGTTGACTTTAATGATTACCAAAACAAAAGCATATTCTTCCCTACTTCCTTTTACACTGCTCCAGCTGTTTCCATGTATGCGGGAAAGGAAGCACACTGACTTTTGATGACAAGAAATGGGGTGTTAGCTCCTTTTGCTACTTCTTTGATGTCCTCTCAGGCAGAAAACCATTTGAAGGTATCACTGACCCCTTCCTTCTCAAACAGCTTTTTCAGGCAGTCATAAAGGGGCCTGGATGTTTCTAGCTATATTTCATGTTCCATGTTTCCCTAATTTCTTAGTTTCCTCACAACAACGCACAGAGAATGTAGAAATACTCTGTTAGCCTCGTTCTGATGTTCATTTTTCATGCCTGGCATGTGTAAAAATGGAATATGTGGTTCCATTTGTAATATGATGGGCAAAGTTTCCGTTGACAAGTCTGGAAATCAGGGGAAATGATAATAACAGTCAGTTTTTCTTATTTAAAAGATTTGCCTGAATTTCTGCTGAAGTGGCTATTTGAAAACTGCTGTCACTGGGCTTAAAGGGGATATTTATTTCAGTTGTAAATTGGGGGCACTTTCTCTCTTGGCTCTGTAGCAGAAAGTATTTTCAGCTTAAGGGTAAGATTTCTGCTTGGCTAAGTATGTAAACATCATAACAGAAGGGAAGTACTGATTTCTTGGTGCTCTGTTGACACAATGAAACAGGAGATGGTTTCAGGTAGCATATTTCACTGAAAGTGAGACGTAAAGCCATAGTATTTGCTTACATTTATTTATGCACAATATTTATTTCCTGACTTTCAGCATCACAAGAAAGGCAGTGGATTTTGGTTTGGGATGTATGACAGCAAATCATTTGACCAGCTAGAAGGGTGAAAGGTAGAGAAGGGTTGGGGATGGTTCGTAATCAGAGAGCGATGGAATGGCCATGGGTTTTGTATTTTCATATATTTTAACTCGACCAAGACCATTTTAAATTGTTTTATAGACGTTTAATATTAATCTTGTACCCCAGCCTAAGAGCTCTACATTACAGGGGAGTATGTGGTTTGGATGGCAGGCAGGAAGGCTGAGTCATTGGACAGTTTTAGAGGACTGAGGGAGGAAAGAAGAAAGCATAAATTGTGGCATGAAGAAGAGTAGGAAGGCAAACATTTATTTGGGAGGTTTGGGGCAACTGATCACTTGGAGAAAGTCCCTTAACAGGGGATGTTGTATTCTCACCCACTCCTTTCCTTCTACAGATATTCTTTTATATGATTTTTAGCTTGGCTCTTATCATATGGCAATCTGTTCAATTGTAATATTATACCTTATTGCCTTTTCAGATGTACCTGATTTTTAAATTGCGGTGAGAACCAAACTGAGTACTAGTCCTAGATTAAAATAGGGCAGAAATTAAATACATAATTAATGGAGGTTTGAATGAGATATCTCCTGGGAGGTGGAGAGAAGGGAGAGAGGGAGAATCTCTCTCTCTCTCTCTCTCTCTCTCTCTCCTTCCCAGGCTAAAACCTGGTGTCTCTGAAGTCAGAATGTAGTTATGGGGGCTAGAACTGACTAATAGAAAGGAAGGGGATTGCAGCTTTAAATTTTGTGCAGCCACAAAAATTTATAATTTCTCATAATTTATCCCTGAGACTGACAAAAAGATTATCGACACATAGACAAGGAAAATGAAAATTTAATTTGTTCATTCAAACATGAAAATGAATCAGGTCACAAACTATATCTCTATCTGGGACCAGTTTTTAACAAGGTATATCAGCACACATAACAAAAAGAAAAACAACAGGGCTGTAGAACCTTAAAAATGAACAGATTTCTTTTAGCGTGAACAAGGGTGCTAATGGCACTGACAGCCATAATCCTAAACTTGTTTTTTCTTTAAAGAGAGGTAAAAATTGTAGTCAGGTCAACAATTTGCCTGTACCATTAACAGACCCCACCTCCTCTCCAGTTATTTCTGTGGATGCCTTTGTAGCTTGCCCCTGGCCTTTTCACAGGCTATTGACAAACACCACTTCTTCTTTTTTTAGTGCCACCAATTAGGTTTGTTAGTAAATTAAAGCCTTCAGACTTTTTTTAAGTAGAATAAAATTAAAATAAGCTTATTTATTATAAAGCAGAATCAAAATCTTTAAGGGTAATGTGTTGAAATACAGATAAAAATATAGTTCAAACCCACTTAAGTCTAGTTACTGGTAGAGTTGAATATATGCACACCCAGTTCCTAAGTTCACAAACTCCTCACAGACACTAAAAGTCCTAGCTCTTCTCTCTCTCTCTCTCTCTCTCTCTCTCTCTCTCTCTCTCTCTCTCTCTCTCTCTCTCTCTCTCTCTCTCCCCTTCCTAGGCTAAAACCTGGTGTCTCTGAAGTCAGAATGTAGTTATGGGGGCTAGAACTGACTAATAGAAAGGAAGGGGATTGGGGGGAATAGAGAAAGAAAAAAAGGCATAAAGGGACAGAGAGAAATTGTTTTTAGTATGCATAAGATTTTAGCATCGTTTCACTAACTCTCTATGTTAATTCTGGATTCTTGCTTTCTATTATTTACTTATGTACACAGTATCTATTTAAGCACAATTTCAGGCAGCTAGAGGCTATAATACAAGATCTGGCTTAATAATATCAATCAGATTCTGTGGAAAATCTATCAGCATAACCATCATTCAAGTCTATGTTCAAGCCACAAATGCTGAAGAAGATGAAACTGAAAACATTTATGTAAATGTCCAAGATGTATGCTTATAATCACCCTGGATCTTTTTAAGGAGAAAAGTGAGATAAAAATAGTTTGTGTAAATAAATAAATAAATAAATAAATTTAACCAAAAATGACTTGAATGCAAAATTAAGAAACAACTCATAGAACCAAATGTTTTCTGAAAATTTTGTCTAGAGAACAGAAAAGAAGCAGGAGAAATCTCATAGACTGGGATGGATCAAAGGCATCAGTCTCATCCAGGAGTGCTTAGTTTTGACCAATAACCAGAAAAACTGCAGAGTGAAACCAATGATATTGTCAGGGAAGGAAGCAAAAAAAAGTCAATTCCTCTAGTAAAAAAAGAAAAGAAATACAGTATTGAGATAGATAGGGGATAGAAGAAACACCAAAAATTCCAAAGGACAGCCTAGAAGCAAAAGTATGAGGTAACAGAAGTAGGGTGAAAACCAAAATGCAGTTTTTAGTGACCATTTTCTAGAAGCAAAAAGAACTATCACAACAATCCATGCAAAGAAAAAGAGGCAGATAACAAAAAGGGGGGATGAGGGATCTCTTTAAAAATGAGCGATCTCTTCCAGGAAAACCAAGAAATCAAGCAGAAATTGAAGATGAGTTGAATATTAAGACAAAAATCATGAGTAGAGAACAGCTATAAAATTTAATGCTAACAATGAAAAAAACTGAAATAGAGGTTTTGTATACCTGGGTTCAACCAGTAACTCAAAAGGAGACTGCAGCCAAGAAATCAGGTATCTGAGACTAGGAAGAACAGCACTGAAGGAATTTGAAAAGATCATAATGTGTAAAGATGTCTCACTGGAGACTAAGGCCAAGATCGTTCACACTCTCGCATTTCCAGTCAGCATCTATGGAAGTGAAAGTTGGATAGTAAAAAAAAGTGACAGGAAAATAACTGTTTTAAATGTGGTGTTGGACAATTGTTTTGTGGATGCCCTAGACTGCTGGAAAAACAAACAAGTGGGTCCGAGACCAAATCAAGCCTGAACTACCTCTGAATGCATAAATATTGAAACTGAAGCTGTCCAACTTTGGACATATCATGAGAAAGTAAGATCATTTGGAAAAGACTGGTACATGTTTAAGGAAGCACGAAAAGAGGACTGACAAATACATGATGGACTGGTCCCTAAAAGAAGCCATAGGCTTGAATCTACAAGACCCGAGCAGGTCTGTCAAGGACAGGACATTTTGGAGATCACTCATTCACCATGAATAGAAAGCAACATAACAACAACCACCTAGTGAGCGCCAAACCCAAGGAAGATAGCCCACCACTAGTTTCAATGTTATGAATAGAATATTTTGGCATCAAAACCTACTACATCATAACTCACATGATTTCTCCTTTATCATATCTAACATATTGCCACATCTGTACTATTAGGATAGATAGTTTTAATAACAACTGATAAAACGGCCTGTACCTATGCATGAAGAGTAATTTTCACCAACTACATACTGGGGCCTACGATAACTACTGACAATCTGATCAGTAGTTATCTGATACTACAGTCTCAAATTCAGAGGGAATTGTCCACCTTATAGGTAGATGTGTGTAGTTTGGCAGGTTCCTTGTAGGGATATATTTTAGAATTTAGATACAAATATGTGAATGAAGCTCTATTTAATGCAATTTCTTAGAAAATGGTGATTTGAAGACATGCCCTAAGATCAGATGTTGATGAATTGAGGAAGGCATGAAAACACTGTACAAACTATTGATTCACTCTGCAGATTAAAGTTCTGCTTTACGCCAGTCCTCGTTCTGTGGTTTATATTTCTGGACTAAAGATCATTACACAGCCAGCCTGAGATAAATTATTTTCCAAAATGGAAAACTACATCAGTTAGACATTTCATATCTAAGCCAGGCACACCATTAAGAAAATTGAATGCAAGAAAACTGTATATTGTCTCCATATATTATATTTAAGCAAATATAGCAGAACTGGGTGAATCTCCAAACAACTATAAAAGATTTAGAATATTTGTTGATATGCTTTTTTCTGCAGCAGCAGTACAAATTTTCCAACACAGGTTGGTAACTATGCAGCTGATGGGATAATTTTTAAAGGGAAAGTACAATGCAGAACTGGGACAGATGTGGCACATCTAATCTGAATTCAGAGGCAAAGGAAAACTATGCAAAAGCTGGAAAATCAGTTATGAAACTTCAAACCTCACCATGGAAGACAGGTTTTCCTAGTGGTCTATGCAAAGCAATACTCCAATGTTGCACCTGAGAACTACATTTCATTGAACCTGAATTCATTTCAATTTAAAATTAGAATATAGTTTCCTATAGTTTCTGCAAAGCAGCATTGCCTCCCATAACAGCTTCTGTCATTAGATCCATACTATTTATTGAGTTAATTAGCACAGGAGAAGACTAAGTTGTGTAGGAAAAGCATTAGAAAATGTGTGCTTTATCTGATTTTAATTCATATTTTAATTGTAATATAGTATATCAGAAAGGAATGGAAAAAAATCTGGGGTGAAAATATATGTTAATGGAAATGTGCATTTCCTCCCTTTAACCAATTTCCCTTCTACAAGAAATTCCCTCTAAGCTGTGCACCTCAGCAATCAGACTTGGAAATGAAGCCTGTGTTTACCTAAGGAAAAAAATACAAGATATGTAGTTGAGGAAAGACAACAGGCATGCTTCACAACTTGTGGAATCCCCTTATCTAAGACCTATTCTAGCTGTGTCCTCTGGTTTGAATGTAGGAGCTAAATTTTTTTATTATTTTTAGGCTCCACATCAAGGCACACTTACATTGTAAAACACTGGAAAATATGGAATGGCTTAAACCAGTGGTTTCCAAACTGGGGGGTGGGACCACTTTGGGGGTTGAACAACCATTTCACAGGGCTTGCCATGAGCCAGTGAAGAAAAAGGCACAAATGGCTTGGGTCTGGAGGAGACAAATATTATTATTATTTGTCAGCAGATTTAAGGGGCAGCAGACAAATAATAATAATAATATATACTTGTGCCTGACACAAAGCAGTGCAGCAGTAACGTAGATAAAATGTTAGTATTGATATAAAGGGTTTGCAGAGTTAGTCTATCAGAAAGACAATGACAATGAATAGAGTAAAAACTCATATATTCATATATACATCAAAATATACACAGCATAACAACCAAGCATTATATACAATATAGCAAACAGACAAACAGAGTATGGGGTGAACTGTTCTCACCATAACAGTCCCCAAATTACAAATGGTAAGCTAGTGCCTTTTATACTTATTCAGCACTCATAAGATCTGATGCAATCACTAATTAACAATCTGATGCAATCTGATCTATCCATTACAAATCATGATGTTACAATCGGTTCCACCTGCACTTCATCACTTAACATGCCTGTGATTACTAGTCTCTAACACTTGTGGATTAACATCATGACACTGCAGAATTTAACTGCCTCCATTTTACAATTCACTTTACACATTCTGTTAAATATACATAACATATGTTTTGTCAACTTTTACATATGTTGACACCCCTCCTATATTTAACAGATTTCAACTCCTAGCCTTTTCTTAAAACATACATGTTTATCTTTACACAAAGGCTTTGTAAATATGTCAGCATAATTATCAACACTTGTACAATATTCCAATACAATCAAATGTTGTTCTATGCAGTCCTTGACATTCTGGTAACGGATCCCAATGTGCTTGCTTCTGGATCCGACTTTCTGATTCTGTGTTAATTGGATACACGAAAAAAAATCATTATATACTTTGACTGGTAGTTTTACATTTACATTCACATCCTTTAACAACTGTACTACCCAGGTTAACTCACAACACAAATCACTCACAGCCCCATACTCAGCTTCTGTAGAAGAACACGAAATGTACCTTTGTCTTCGGGCTTTCCAGATAATTAGTGAGTTACTTAACAATATGACATATCCAGACATTGACCTCCTTTCTGGACTTGAACCCCAGTCAGCATCTGCATAGCTAATTAAATCAAGATCATCACATATGGATACTTTCAACTTTTCATGCATTGTTCCTTTAAGATATTTCAAAACATGCTTTATACCTTTCCAATGCTTCATCAACAAATACTATCAATATCAAAAAACCTTTTGTATACAAGCAACCTATTTCTCTTGCAAAATGTCCATTGCTCTTTGGCGCCATCTACTGGTGCATCCACTTGCCGTTCCTTCAGAGACATATGCTCTTTGTCCATGGCCCATCATCCACTTCTTCCTTTCTTCTCCAGGCATCAGCAGCACATCTTCAAAATTCTGTGGCTCATGGAATGCATTATTCACAACAAACCTTTCAGGTGGCACTCCTTTGTTAGATCTTGTAGATTTTCTGATCAACACTGGCTCCTCATCTTCCACTTTTTCATCATGAAATGATGTAGACTCCCCTCCATCACTGGCAATCTCATCTTTCACTTTTCCATCATGTAATGCTGTAAACTCCCCTCCATCACTGGCAACCTCTTCAACCTCAGTGTGGGGATAAATACTTGGCAAAAATACTTCATTATTAGCATGTAGAGCTTCCCAATTTTTCTGTTCACAAAATTTTGCTGACCTGCTTATATAAACTTTTCCATGACTGTCACAAAAACGCCAGGATTTTGCTGCAGGCTGAACACCAATAAACATAAGCTTTCTAGACTTTGGACTGTTCTTGTGTCTATACCTCTTTGGAATTAATACCCAGGCTTCAGAGCCAAATATATGGAGATATTTGATTGTAGCTTTCTTTCCATGTATTAGAGTATATGGAACTTCATTCACAGCTGAACTCCACACTCTATTAGACACATAATTTGCATATTTCATTGCCTCAGCCCAGTAACCTTTGGGAAGTTTTGCATCTGCCAACATTGCATTCATGATATTCTGAAGAATCCCATTCTTCCTCTCAGCTAATTCATGCTCAGCAGAAGCAGAAGGGTTTGTCAATCTATGTTTCACCCCTTTCTTTTTTAAATAATCAACTAACTGCTTTGCTAAAAATTCACCACCTCTGTCACTTTGTACAGCTAAAATTTTCTGCCTGTACTGTCTTTCTGCCATCACAAACCATTTCTTAAATACAGCACTCACTTCACTTTTGTGCTTTATTATGTAAACCCAAGAATAACGTGAATAATCATCTGTTATCACAAGACAGAACCTGGCACCACCAAATGAATTAGCCATGGGTCCAATCACATCAATATGTACCAGCTGTAGTGGTTGATGTGACTTTCTCAAACTCTTTTTTGATATGGGTGCAGACTTCACCTTTGTGCCTTTACAAACATGGCAATCTAAAATTTTTTTACAGCTTTGCACAGACCCATGTTCCACATGTTGCAAAGTTTTCCTAATGCTTTCAAAACTTAGGTGCCCTAATCTTCTATGCATCAAATGTATGCATTTGTCATGTAGAGGCTTATTTTCAACCATGTTCAAAACTTTCTCAGAAGTGCTTATCATAAACAAACTGTTTTGGAGCCGCCCAGTTGCTATTGTTTTTCCATTCTTTACAATCTTGCAACTATTCTCACTAAACTGTACTTGATAACCTTGTTTTACAAGCATAGGCACACTCAATAAATTATTCTTTAAAGACGGTATATACAGGACCTTATCAAATACACATTTTAAAGGTTTGAAAAATATATTACCTTCTCCACAGACTTTTGCCTGAGTCCCGTCTGCCAAGGTTACATTTCTACAATTAAACAAAGTTAGTTTCTCAAACAAACATTTCTTGTTTACACAATGAATGCTGGACCCTGAATCTACAATAAATAATTCCTGTCTTGAGCACTTTTGTTCCTTATCATTAATTACAGACAGCTGTTGACCTTCACTCTTCCAGCTAGTGCCGGCAACTCTATTTTGCTTTTGCCGCTTGTTTATCTTATCACAGTAACGAAAAACATGTTGGTCACTCCCACAATTATAGCATCTTCTAATTACTTGTATTGTTTCTCCAGACACTTGAGCAGGCTTATTATTTATTTTAGAATCATTCCTTCTTGATTCTTCCTGCTGGAGTCTTGACTGTATATATGATATAGACAATTCATCACTCTTCATAGCTTCTAATCCCATTACTAAATTGTCATATGACTCATCCAAACTTGATAATATAACTAGACATTTATACTCCTCTTCATGATTTATGCCCACCTCAGACAATTGCTGAAATATACTATTTACTTTCCTTATATAATCAGAAATAGTTTCACCTGGGCTTTGCCTTGACCGGAACAGTTTTTTCATTAGAGATACTTTACTCCCAGCTGTGTCTTTGATGTGAGCTGCTCTGAGAAACGACCAAGCCTCATGAGCTGTTTTTGCTTCCTTCACATAAACGAACTGCGTTTCTTCCAAGGATAACATTATAATTGCCAATGCTTTTTCATCCTTCTTCAAATCTTCCTCATCAGCTTCCTCATCAAGCTGCTTATCTACATACTGATATAGCTCATGGAAGATCAAGAAATGCTTCATTTGCAGACACCAATTCAGGTAATTATTGTCAGAGAGCTTTACAAGAGGCTTTGAATTTAAATTTATACTTGCCATTCTCGCTGATATGTGCCGGCTCCTTATCTGCCGTTATCTGCAACACTTTTTTCAGCTTTTTTCTTGGCAAATATTTCCTCAGCCTCCACAGCTTCCAGTTTAAATCACACTCTGTTTTGCTTGGCTTGTCCTTATCAGCTGCTTTTCTCCTCCGCTCTCATTCCAAGCCTCTGAGAAAAATCCTTTGCAGCTCTGCTTTGTCTCCGTTCCAACTTCAACCTGTTTCCTCTGCAAAAACACAACTTTACACAACACACACTTTATCTATACAGGTACAACAAAACCCATCAGGCTGCTGACCCAGCTGGGCCCATGACCCTGTCAGCAGATTTAAGGGGCAGCAGACAAATAATAATAATAATATATACTTGTGCCTGACACAAAGCAGTGCAGCAGTAACGTAGATAAAATGTTAGTATTGATATAAAGGGTTTGCAGAGTTAGTCTATCAGAAAGACAATGACAATGAATAGAGTAAAAACTCATATATTCATATATACATATATACATCAAAATATACACAGCATAACAACCAAGCATTATATACAATATAGCAAACAGACAAACAGAGCGTGGGGTGAACTGTTCTCACCATAACAGTCCCCAGTTACAAATGGTAAGCTAGTGCCTTTTATACTTATTCAGCACTCATAAGATCTGATGCAATCACTAATTAACAATCTGATGCAATCTGATCTATCCATTACAAATCATGATGTTACAATCGGTTCCACCTGCACTTCATCACTTAACATGCCTGTGATTACTAGTCTCTAACACTTGTGGATTAACATCATGACACTGCAGAATTTAACTGCCTCCATTTTTAAAATTCACTTTACACATTCTGTTAAATATACATAACATATGTTTTGTCAACTTTTACATATGTTGACAACTTACATTGTAAAACACTGGAAAATATGGAATGGCTTAAACCAGTGGTTTCCAAACTGGGGGGTGGGACCACTTTGGGGGTTGAACAACCATTTCACAGGGCTTGCCATGAGCCAGTGAAGAAAAAGGCACAAATGGCTTGGGTCTGGAGGAGGAGAGGGAGGAAGGGTGGAAGTGAGTTACAGCATGATAGGTTGGAGGAGATGTCAGTCAATGGCACAGGAGGCTGCGATTGGCTGAGGGTGCCTGTAGAGCAGGCATGTCCAAACCAAAACCTTCCAGATTTTTTGGACCACAACTCCCACAGTCCTTTGGCAATGGCAATCTAAGCTTAGATTTCTGGGAGTTGTGGTCCAAAACATCAGGAGGGCCAAAGTTTGAACATGCCTGCTGTAGAGGCAAGTTCTCAATGGCATCTGCAGCAGTGGCCTGCCAAAGGGGGCTTGTGGCCCCTTCCAAGCAGGGCAAAGGGTCAGTCACCACAACATGAGGAACTGTATTAAAGGGTCACAGCATTAAAAAGGTTGAGAACCACTGGCTTAGACTTAGGGAAATTTTTTGAAAAGATTGGTCCATGGGGTTGTGACTTAAACCTGATCAGCAAAGCATTTATTGTTTTCTAAGGGAAAAGAACCATTTTCACGGGTTCTAAGAAATGGAGATATTATATGATTTTTTTTTTACAGGATGGCTCACTATATTACTAAATACCTTATGTCTTAATATGTTCTGGATTTAGGGCATTACTCAGGAATCAGGATATTTGTACTTCAGCTTTTGGACTACCACCTAGGGGAGGGATGAGTAATATTGGTCTCTCCAGAATATTTAGTACTGCGACTAGATATGGGCATGAAGTGCCAAACTGGAGGGCAGTGTTGGTTTGTTTTTCTGCCAAACAGATGTTCAGTGGTTCCAAGCCCTGGCTCCTACAGTGGGTGCCCACTCAAAGGCAGTGCCACAACTGCCCTCTCTGGCCATTTCCAGGTGCTTTCTCTGAGTGGGTGCCCAATAGACTAGATGAGGTGGGGTTGGGTAGTGCTGAACACTAGAGATGGGCACGACTAGGGAAAATGACATTTTCGAGTTGTCGTGTGTCGGAGGCAGTCCGTTTCGGCTCATTTCCGTTTTTCGCGAAATTTCACAAAAATTAGTCGGTTCGTTTTTCCGTTTTTTCGTTGTCGTTAGTACTGGTTTGGGGGGGTAGCAGGCTCCTGGAGGGAGCTGCAGGAGTCAGCCAGAGCCACAAGTGACGGACTGGCAGACTCTTTGCACCCGCTGTGTCTCACGTACTTGCATGTAGTGCAATGCAAGTAGATCTGGCTTAGGGTTAAGACGGGTTAGCGCAAGGGCTAGGGTTAGGCTAGTTACGAGTGAGGTTAGGGTGAGTATTGGGGTGCACCTCTGGGTGCCTCTCTGACCCACTTAGAAGGACAGTGTACTGGCGTATGGGTTAGGCTTAGGCTTAGGGTTCAGGTTTGGGCTACGATTAGTGGGCTGTTTATGCCCGATTGGCACATCCCAGAAGTCTCTGTGGTCAACCTGGCCAAGTGGCCATGTGATTGGTGGAAAATTTGCATGGTCCACTCCCATGGGCGAGCCCATCATTGCAAATGTGCAGGTGTAATAAAATAAAATAAAATAAAATAAAATAAAATAAAATAAAATCAACGGAGACTTTTTTTGCAAGAAAAACCCACTGCTGCTACTGTAAACATTCAAGCATTTAAAATAGCTAATTTTTGCATGTTTCTGTGGTGCTTTGGTGGGGTTTTGGGCAACGATTTCAAAAAAAAATATTGCGGTCGCCATTTTGGATCCCCCGCACTGCATGGCAAATGGATGCGCCCTCCCAGCCTGATACCAGCAGCGCAGCAGTAGCAATAGCCAAGGAGAGGGGGGCGGGGAAACCCCCCCCAAATAAAACACCCTTCTGGCCTGGTAGGTGCCCTCAGACAGTTTTCGCCTACTTTTAGGGCCGAGAATCGGGTTTTTTTTAAACTTTTAAAAACTTTTTTTCTGTGCCGCTTGGCATTGTGCGATCGCCGCGATGCAAGTAACGAGCACGACAAATCAGACCAAATTGTTCGTTCGTCGGTTCGAGCTCGAATTCTGGCGGAGTAATTCCCGTTTCCGTTTCCGTAGAGTAACGGATACGAGTAACGGAAACGGAAACGGGAATACCGCTAAGTCGTGCCCATCTCTACTGAACACCTGTACAGCCAAAAAAAAATGAGCCAGTGGAAACCACTGGTTGGGTATTTCATGCCCATCTCTCACTGTGACTCTTTTAATCCCTTACCACAGTTATGCTGGGTGTATCTGATGGGAGAAAGGTCAAAACATTTGGAAGAAAATTCCCTACTTTGCTCTGAATACTAGTGTCTCCTGCAGTAGTTTTAAGACTCCATGACCTCCGTAAATAGATAGGGAAGTCAGAAGTACACCCTCTCTGGCAAGGAGGGAAGGCAGTTGCATGCATTACATTTTAAAAGGTCACTCATTACTTCTTGGCAGCTGAATTACCATTATCATCATCATTGCTCCTATGGCACAAGTAGTAAGTTGGTCACTTGTGTGTTATTAACATATTGTATTGTCATAACCAGCAGGCCAAATAAGTACTCTCTGGTTCTATCTCTTGTGCCTTGGAAATGTTCGTAAAAATACTGAATGAAAACCCAAATGATACTTCCCTTGATACTTAGGATTGATTGAAAAACAGCATAACTTCTGAAAATTTGTGTTAAAGCACCCATACAAAGTAACTTTTGAAACTAACTTTGTGTTTTTCATTGCAGTTAAGTAATGGCTGGTGATATTTAGTCATTTCTAGCCCCCAAAACTGTATTTTTACTTCAGAGACACCGGTGGTTAAGTGACACTTTAATCCTATTCCTGTTGTGGTTTGTGTTTGTGCAGTATTTATTCCAGGATGTTTATCCCAAGATGTTTTTTTTGGGGGGGTTTACCAAATTATTTGGTGCCAGATTACTATTCCTCTTGACCAATGTGACCCTGTTATTTTTCTCTTTCATATATTTTTTTAGCATTGATAAGTTGGAACTGTTCTACTTCTCCTGTGTCCCAGTGCCTCAGGAAACAATGCATTGCAATCAATGGACCACCTTCGCCCCCACCTAAGAGCCAATTCAATAAGTGCCTAGAGCTTCTTGTTAGGACCATTTGTCAGAGGTTAACCAATGCATTGACACAAACACAGCAGAGTTTTTTAAAAATAAAACTAAATCACTCTGAAAGCACATCCATGGTGACAGACAGTTCAAAAAAGTTGTGATAAGATCATTCACACATGCAGCAAAATATCCTGCAGTTAGCATCCTTGCTGGGTAAATAGTTCACTAAAGGCCATGCATCATGTGATCCCAAATTAATAATACAAACTCAAAGAGGGACAGTAAGGCAACATTTGGTTCATGTGGCTTAAACATTTATTTCTCTCTCTCTTTTTAACTAAGGGAGCATAGATTGTTAAAACCTGGATCACTTTTGTTTTGTTTTTACTAGAGCACTTTTCAATGACTGCCCATGGAAGTAAAGGCTTTGATTCAAGGTCTATAAATGAAACCTAAATTATATATACTGTTGCTCTTGCTTTTACCATCAGCATCCGATTCCAACATGTGTCACCCCTCTGTTAACTGGAAAGTGTCAAGTCTGCTTCCTAGTGAAGGAGAAATCAGTGAAGCAGGGCCTCAATATATTCTAAGAGAAAGTGGTTTATTCCCATGGAAACTTGGGCCCAGAATGGAACTGACCAGCCACTTTCTCTTCCAGTTCCTTTCAATGCTCTTAAAAACAGACAGTGAGTTTATGTACAAAACAAGCTAAGCATCTGCTTAACATCTGACACTTTTCTCCTAAACATGACCCATTTTTACAAGTAACCCAGTGCATTATTTGAAGGCTAAATATTTTTATATTTGGCCTTTAAATATATTTTTTTATTTTTTATACAGTGATAGCTTGTTTTACAAGCATAATCCGTTTCAGAAGCATGCTCATAAACCAAAATACTCATATATCAAGGCAAATTATAGAAACTCAAATGATTCATTATGGGGAAAATTGCTTTGGTCAGGAGCCACAATAGCCTCTGGAGTTCGCCGTGGGCCCAGCACTGCCTGGGGCATGCTGTAGAGGCCACGGACTGGCAGCACTGGGCTTGAGGCATGCTACAGAGGCTGACGACAGGCAGCACTGGACTCAGAGTGAGCTCTAGAGGTCCAGCACTGGCCCACCGTGCAACCTGGAAGTCACTTGCCATCAGTGCTAGGCTTAGCGAAGGCCCAATGGATGCCCCGGAGGCCTGTTCCAGGCATCACTGGGCCCATGGAGAAACCCAGGGGCACTTCCAGTTCACCAGAAGCCACTTCCAGTCAGTGCAGGAGCCAGCACTGAGATCTGATAGCCCTTTGCATGCCCATCACGCAACCAGGAGGCCTGTTCCAGGCAGCACTGGACCCACAGAGAGGTGATCCTTGCTCGCAAACTGAAGCAATGCTCACAAACTGAGGCAAAATTTTACTAGAAATTTAGCTCAGTTTGAGAAATTCTTGCAATCCAAGGTATGCATAAACTGAGGTATCACTGTATTGCTTATATTGTCCAGCATCTTATTGGCATTTCTGTAAGGTTAAGTGCAACTAATTATCAAAAAAACAACTTAGAGGATATACAAAATTTGAGCAATTTCTGACAACATATGAATCAGAGAAAGGAAATACAGGGAAAGGAACAGTTGGCAAATTATATAAAATAATTCAAGATTCATTTGAGAATAGGGAACAGGACACAATAAGAGAGCTATGGAAACAAGACATAGAGAAAGAAATAAATAATGACGAATGGAAAAGAATTTGGAATTTGAGGATTTTACGGTCATTATCAGTCAGAATAAAAGAAAACTACTTCAAACTAGTTTTAAGATGGTATATGACTCCAGTCAGAATGAATAGAATGAATTCAAAATATTCTAAGCTCTGCTGGAAATGCGAAAAAAGATAGGTACCTATTTTCATTTATGGTGGGAATGTGAAATAGTTCAAAAGTTTTGGCAAGAGATTATTGAGGAGATAAGAGAAATACTACAAACTGATATTAAATGTGTACAAATTGCTTTGTTATCATTACCATCTATCAATGAATATGATGTGAAAACTAAAGAATTAATAGCAAATCTTATGACAGGAGCTAGACTGATTATTGCTAGGAACTGGAAACTGAAATCAGACCTTAAAATTGCTGAATGGTATAAGGAAGTGTGGGACATAGCACTAAATGATAAACTATCTTGTAATATAAAAGTTTTGAGAGGTGAAATAAAAAAAGATACTTTCTATGATGTTTGGGGGAAATTTATAGATTATGTACTATTAAAAGGGAAAGGGATACAACCAACTTATAACCCAACACAGTTCTGGCGTAAAGGACCTTAAGAAGCCTTTTGGAAGAAAAAAAAAGATGAAGAAGAAAGAGAAGATGCAAGAATACTGGACGGTTTCTTGGGGGTGGGGGGCACTTTGTACTGTTTATGATTGCCTATTACTGTTTTTTTTATATAATTGTTTATCATTGTTGTTTTGTCTTTTTTTATGTTCAATAAAAAAAAATAAAAAAATAAAAAAACCCTTCATATTTAAGCAGTTTCTACACATTTGCAAGAAAACAAAAATGTTCAGAAAGATTTATTTTGACATTCCAATAAAGCTGCAATCATATACCACTTGCTCCAAAAGTAACCCTCATTGAACTCAATGGTATTTTCTTCTGAAGAAACATGTGCTGTCTTACAAAACTATCCTATTGGTGTTTATTCAGGAGTTCCACTTAAATAATAACAAAGAAGCAGACATGCTGACTATTTCTACAGCAATACTGTCCATGCTAGATAGCCAAAATGGTGTAATATATAAAATGCCAGAGTGGGTTCAAGCCCTTGCTTGGCCATGGACATTCACTGGGGAGGTTATAGCAGTTGTAAACCAATCTTCAAACATCTCACATATTTAAAAAAAAAACCTATTGAGGGTTACTATAATTTTGAAGCTTTACAACTTCTTTATAACAAACTCCCATGTGACTACATTGGAGAAACCAAACAGCCACTAAACAGGAGTCTGGCCCAACACAGGGGGTCAACTGCTCAGGATCAGAATCAACAGTGTATCTTCATTTGTAGGACAAAGGACACTAATTCAAGATGAGGATGTACACACATTAGACACAGAAAATACTGTAGATGATTCAAAGACAGGTCATGGAAGTCATTCCTGTTTGCATTGAAAACCCCATTTTCAACAGAGGTGGGGGACTCGGGCACAATCTCTCTGCTACTTATCATGCTGCCCTTGCATTGATCTCCAGACAAATCAGAAGCACTTCACACCTCCACCAGGAAGATGACAGCTAATGACCCATACTTAATGGGTGTTGAGTATAGATGTGCATGATACAGAAAAATAGTGTTTTGTTTTGTTTCTGAAGTAGTTTTGTTTCATTGCATTTGTAACAAATTTTAAAGTAGTTTTGTTATGAAATAAAATGAAACGAAATAAGACACTATGCTCCCCTGTGTCCTAAAAAGCCAAATGGCAGGGAAGTTTCCTCAAACAATTCTAGGTAAGCCCCCAAATTTGGAAAGGTTTGGGCATCAGGGGGCTGAGTTATTAAGCGCCAAAGGGAATGCTCCTAGGAAATAATCATTTCATAATTAAAGGAAGCACTTGAGGAAGCGCCCCCGCAGGGAGCTTCCTCATGCGCTTAGTGATTATTTTCTGAAGGCACCAGCTTTGGAGCTTAATAACTCAGTCCCCCGAGCACCAAGTCTTTCCAAACTTCAGGGGCTTACCTAGAATCACTTGAGAAAGCTACCCCTGCCATTTCCATGCTGAAACATGGCTGTAATCCATATTTTCAAGTATATAACATAACAATTATGTACTTGAAAATATGGAGCAAAACCATATTTTGGCATGGAAATGGAAGGCTTGGCTTCCTTAAGCAATTCCAGGTAAGCTCCCCAAATTTGGAAAGGTTTGGGGGTCAGGGGGCTGAGTTATTAGGCTCTAAAGGGAGTGCCCCTAGGAAAAAATCTTTCTAACTGGATTTGGAAGCCAAGCCGTGGCAGTGCTAATTGCTCACCCATGTGTGTGTGGAGTCTATCACAGTTACCAAATCCAGTTAGAAAGATTTTTCCCCTAGGGGCATCCCCTTTGGAGCTTCATAACTCAGCCCCAACCCCCAAACCTTTCTAAATTTCAGGGCCTTACAGGGAAGACCTTGAGTTCCCCTGCCAATGATTCCTCTAGGATGAATATTTTTGTTCTAGAGGGGGAAATTGTGTTTCATTATGAAATAAAATGACCACATCCTACCATTTCCATTACATAACAATGCAATTTGTTACCTAATGAAATGATGAAACAGCATTTCATTTTTTTTTTTTTTGTGCCCATCTCTAATGCTGAAAAGGGTTGCACAGGTGGTACTTTAATGACCGCAGACCATTTTATATTTAATGAGCCTATTTAGGCCATTGTCCACCTAATGAGCCTATTCAGAGCCTATTCAGACCAGGGTGATGTATAATCTATGTGAACTATAAATTGGGAACCTCTCCACTAACGTTTCTCAGACAGATGAAGCTGCTTGGATGAAGAGTGAAATGTTTTGATCTCACAAGAAAAGAAGTCCAGTTGGCATGACTCAACTTCCAGATGCCATGTGGCTATGGAGTCTATGTAATGAAGGCGTGATCACCACCTATGAAGGAGTCAGAAGCTTCACACAAGACAGAAATAGAGGCTTGAATTCACAGTTGGATTCCTTTTACAGTAATTGAGGATTGCACTTTTCTGTAATGCTTGGTTCTCAGCCAATACAATGTCTGCTTCCCGCTGCAGTCTCTTGCGTCAGCTGCGTCTGAACATCTGCTGTTTCCCCCTCCTCCATCACTACTGGGAGATAATGGAATAAGAGATATTAAGATTTAGTCTGCTTCTGTTTCTTATCACTCCCCTTTCTTGATTCCTGGCCCATACTATTTGCAACATTTTGCCTGATTAACAGGTCAGATCTAAGCAGTTTCTATATAATTGCACATCATTTGGGGTGGGTTGAAGGTGATCTAATAAAGCTATTATCCTAACATGGAGTTTGCATTTTCCCCTAAAGTCAATTGAAACTTTCTCTCAAATAGATATGCACTGTACTGCAGCCGTAATGTTAGACCCTAATCATAAGACTATAAGGCTAATTAGCCATTTATGACCAGTAGTTAGAGTATGAAACTGGTACATTTAAACCTTGCTCATTCCTGAAAAAACTGTATTAATTCAATGAGCACATGGAAGGAGGAGGAGGATTACCCTGAAATTAGAGCCTCTGATCAGATCTTTGCTCTTCCCATGGACTGTGGAAATGCACACAACAGTATGTTTGTATGTCTTCTACATGAATATGAAGCCTGAATGATCAGAGTCCTCACCACATATATGGAGCCTCCAAAAGCATAGATGCTGTGAATGCATAGAGCAGGAAAATGAGTGGCCCTCCAGCAGTGGAAGATAGCCACACCACTCTTCTATAGGCAGTACGACTATTCTGTGTTTCAGTTCAAAAATCCGCAAGAGCTATTCAAATGATTCTTCTAACCTCCAATGCTTAGTTGCCACCATATGTAGCTCCTGAAGGACTCCTTTATAATCCAGGGCAAATTTATTGTCTCTACAGAATTGGTGTCACCACTCTCTGTCCCCCCCCCCTGCAACACACACACACAAACACACGTTACAATTCTCATCATGCCTCACAGTGGACTTATCTTGACTGATGCTGATGAAAACAGCAGGCATAAGGCTGCACTTCAACTCCTGCTTGCACTCACATATAATCCTGCCCCCAGATCCCTGTCCATAGTAAAGAGATTTGAAGATGGGAGCAATATGAACTTATGAGAATGTGTATGAGCATCAGAATGGATCATAGGATAAGTTAAATGCAAACATACAAAAATAGAAGAAGTCTTCATCTCTCAGACCACCAGAGTTTTGTCCCATGCTGCAGGAATGGTGTGAAATTGTGAATCCATTACTTGGGTGTGCATATTATACAACACTTCCTTCCTGCCGTTTCCTGTCAGAAAGAAATTTATAATATAAAGGCTTGACACAGAACTGATATGGCTTCCATGTGCTAAGACCTCTCCCCCATTCCTTCAACCCCTCCCACATTAATCAGGGATGCTGCAGCTTGTCCTAGACATCCTTCCTTCTCCCCCCAAGAAAAAGTCAAAATAAAAAAATCATACTTTTGTCACTCAGTTCTATATCAAACCATTCAAATAATGTACAAAGGCCATCTTTAGACCTGTGGCTTCTGTGATGCACAAATTTCTCCGATGGTACAACAGATAGTTCAACTTTAAGTTAATTATGTGATTAATAAACAGATGGTTCTCCTTTGGAGACAGTCTGACACAGACCTTTTGCTACCTGAGATGGAGCAACAAATGGCATCCTTTACTGAAGCAAGCCTAGGCACATGGTGCCCAAATTAACCATGTTATTTTGGGAAATGTGGCAGAAATTCCCCCAAAGTCCTGCTCCCCATTTCAGCCAATAAAATAATTAATAAATAACAATTTGCTTTCTTCTCATGACTCTACACCTGTTGCTTATGTTAGCTGCTTCACTTTGCCTAACAATACAACAGGGCCTATTTGAGGGATAAATGTGGATAGCATGGTTTGTTGATCCTTTCCAATTCTCTGTATTTTAAATATTATCCTTCCTTGCAATTAGAGGTGGGCATGAAACAGAAAACCGATGGTTCAGTTCATTCTGCTTCAGGCCCACCCTTGGTTCAGTTCGGGTTCGGGTTCATACGAATGTTAAAGAAATTTGTACAAACACAAGCCAAGCTGAACCAGTTCGAATCCAACTTACTGGCACCGCCGGTGGCAGCAGGGGCTTTTTGAGGTGCTGGCTTGAGTCCAGCATGTCTCAGCTGAGAGGCACTGGCTTGGATCCAGCACCTCTAGAGGCACTAGCTTTCCCACACCTCATTCCCCCCCCCATTGCCAACCACGTGGGGCCCAGTTGGCACTTGTTTTATTTATTTATTTATTTATTTATTTATTTATTTATTTATTTATTTATTTTAGAGAGCCAACCACGCAGCCCCCGGGTCCAGGTCGGCACTTGTGTTTTTTATTATTATTATTTTTTCCAGCACTTACCACACAGCCCCTGGGGCCGGGTTGGTGCTTGTTTTATTTATTTATTTATTTTTACTGTTTTATTTTAGAGCACTGACCATGCAGCCCCTGGGGCCAGGTTGGCGCTTTATTATTATTATTATTATTATTATTATTATTATTATTATTATTATTATTATTATTATTATTATTATTATTATTATCATTGCCCACCACACAGCCCCTGGGGCTGGGTTGACACTTGCTTTATTTATTTATTTATTTAGAGTGCCAACCATGCAGCCCCTGGGGCTGGGTTGGCCCTTGTTTATAGCGAGAGAGCGAGAGCGAGAGAGCTGACCACGCAGCCCCTGGGGCCGGGTTGGTGCTCCATGTTTTTTTAATTATTATTTTACAGCACCAACCATGCAGCCCATGGGGTTGTTTTATTTTTAAATTATTAAATTTGTTTTGTTTTAGAGTGCTGACCACACAGCCCCAGGGGCCAGGTTGGCACTTGTTTTATTTTATTTTTTATATTATTTTAAAAAGTCCCCAGCCCCAAGCCAGTGCCTCTACAGGGCTAGCTTTCTGGGAGTTCCAGGAGGACTTTCCAGCAGTGGTGACAAGTTGGGGGGGGGCGAAAAACAAAGCAAACAAAATGGAAATTTCCATTCCGTTTCATTTCATTTTTCTTTGATGGGTTGGTTCGTTATTCATTTCATTAGCTAGCAAAACGAATAACGAATAACAAAATGAATTAAAAGTTTGTTTCGTGCCCATCTCTACTTGCAACACCAAAGTCTATGAAGTAGTCCCATGAGCAGCACTATTACCTGCTCAGTCAAGTATATCAGGATATTCAGTTTAATTTTCTTGAACCCAAGTTAGAAAATATGTAGTTCTGTGATCTCCAGAAAGCTAAATATTCTATAGTTCATGGGTTCGAATCTTTTTCAAAGGATAGACTAAGGACTTCTTATATTATTCATCTGACAGTAACCTGAAACAAACGATTCAGTGACAGATGCATGGAAAGGCAGACAAAACTAATCCAACCACTCAGTACATCATTTAACATTTAAGCCCACAAGCAGAGTTCCACTATGAAAGTGTGAACACTTTATTTTATTCTGTCACCTATGAAAAGATGCAGAATTATAAGCTTTGTGGAATATAAATCATCATTAGTTTTTAGGCTTCTCTTGTGAAAAAACATCATTCAATATATGAATGCCTAGTGTTTCATTTCCTTTGGCTGATTTATAGTCTAAGATAAAACAAACCAGAAGGAACCATTTTAAAAAGTATGGTGGTTAACTAAAGAGAATAAAGCCATGGTGATCCTATAGCAAGACAGATACGGGCGGGTCAGAGGAAAAATTAAGTGAGGGTAGATCGATACCAGCTGAAGAGATGGGTTAGTAAATCCAAACAGTCACTAAATTCCTGTGTAAATTTTATCTTAGCTACTGTACTCCACAGTGAAAAGGGGATTACTTTCTATCTTGCATTTTTGCTCAGAGCCAATTGAACATGTTCCTTGTGCTAGTCACTGAGGAAAGGAAAATTAAACAGGGATGGGCAGAAAACACATTTACTGCTACTGATTTGATGTCTGCCATGACTCATGAATGTAGGTTGCTAGCAACATGTTGCCGAAACACTACATTATTAACTGTAGCAAATGTATCAGAAAACAAAATGTACACCATTTTGGAAATACAAATGTCAAGCATCTTGTGTCTGCTTGATGGGCTGACTATTCTGAAGACAGACATTTGGGTCTCGCTAGATATGTCTCATTGCTAGTCCATCTGTTCTTCTCATGCACTTGAATTTTGATACAAGTCTAGTCATGCATACTCTCATACTGTGGCTAGATTCTTATCTTTTATATGTTTTTCAATGATTATATTCAGAATCTTGTCACAGATGATTTTTCTGTACATTCTCTATTTTTAGAGGGAAAATACCACTAGACAGCAAAGGGAGAAAATAGAGAACTTGACAGTTAGCAGTGGTATACGCACTAAATGGAACAAAAGCTTTCATTGCCCCCCATACCTTCCAATGGCTGTGAAAACTTTCAAAATAAAAGGTCGCACACCCTGTAGGCCAAGTTATGCCCATCTCCAAAACTCTTTTAAGCTCTAAAAGGGTCACATTTTGAGAAAGTCCCTTTAGCTTAAATTGGCCCCAAGGGAACAAAACATGGCAATATTGCTCCACGCCCTCTGAGAGAACATGAGGGAGCTTTTAAAGGCAAATTTGGAGGGAAATGGGACTCAGAATAATGTGATAGTCTGGTTCTCTGATAACAAGATGGGTATCTGCCACAGATGTTTGTTCCTGCACAGCTAAATTCTCAGAAAAATCCAAAGCAATGCTTATTTTGCAACAGACTACAATGCTTATTATGAAACAGAAATCATGTGATTTCATGGTCATGGTGGTGGATCTTCTTAAGAAATTTCAGAGGTGCTCTGTATGTTGTACCTCTGTAATCTTCTCCAATTTTCCACTGTTTCTCCTGTTATCTCCACGACTGCATGGCTAGGGATGTGCCATTCATTTATTTTGGATCCAAAATCCCAGATTTTTCCAAAATTAATCCAGGTAGCATTCTTGGAGTTACAGTAACAAACAGACACCTACAGATAGCTTCATTTCAATCATCTAAGAAAAAGGCTGAGGGCTTCTTCTAGGCATTATTTTCTTCTTCTGTGCCTCCTGGAGGTGGTAGTCTCATTGGTTTTTATACTCTATAGTAAAGTGTCTGCTGCTTATCAAAGAGATTGTAGCTTAACTATACAGGCTACACATCCCCCATCATGAGCTGGGTAACTATTTTACTCACCTTAGAAGGATGGAAGGCTAAATCATCTTTAAGCCAGTTACCTGAATCTGTTGAGATTGAAAGCGGGTTATGATCAGAATTTTTCCTGCCATGTAACCATTGTGCCATGAGAAGACCATGTCTTCTGAAGAAGAATGTCTCATAAGAAGGAAAAGACAGAATGATTGAAATCCAGAATTAGGGTAGAGTAGGCCCATTAGGCCCATTGTATCTTTACCACTGTTTCCTAAGAAATCTATATGTGGGACAAGCAGCAACCGTCAAAACTGGATATGGAACAACTGACTGGTTTAAAATTGGGAAAGGAGTACGACAAGGCTGTATACTGTCACCTTGCCTATTTAACTTATATGCACAGTACATCATGCGAAAGGCAGGTCTGGATGAATCACAAGCCGGAATTAAGATTGCCGGAAGAAATATCAACAACCTCAGATACGCAGATGATACTACTCTGATAGCAGAAAGTGAGGAGGAATTAAAGAACCTCTTAATTAGGGTGAAAGAGGAGAGTGAAAGAATGGGCTGAAGCTCAACATCAAAAAACGAAGACCATGGCCACCGGTCCCATCACCTCCTGGCAAATAGAAGGGGAAGAAATGGAGGCAATGACAGAGTTTATTTTCTTGGGCTCCTTGATCACTTCAGATGGTGACTAGAGCAATGAAATAAAAAGATGCCTGCTTTCTGGAAGGAAAGTAATGGCAAACCTAGATAGCATCCTAAAGAGCAGAGACATCACTTTGCCAACTAAGGTCAGGATAGTCAAAGCTATGGTTTTTCCAGCAGTGATGTATGGAAGTGAAAGCTGGACTATGAAGAAGGCTGATTGCCGCAGAATTTATGCTTTTGAGCTGTGGTACTGGAGGAGAGTCTTGAGAGTCCCGTGGACTGCAAGGAGATCAAACCTATCCATCCTGAAGGAAATCAACCCCGAATGTTCACTGGAAGGACATATTTTGAAGCTGAGGCTCCAGTACTTTGGCCACCTCATGAGGAGAGAGGAGTCCTTGGAAAAGTCCCTGATGTTGGGAAAGATTGAAGGCAAAAGGAAAACGGCAGAGAATGAGATCGTTGGACAGTGTCATCGATGCAACCAATATGGATTTGACAAAACTCCGGGAGGCAGTGGAGGATAGGAAGGCCTGGCGAGCTCTGGTCCATGGGGTCACGAAGAGTCGAACATGACTGAATAACTGAACAACAACAATGAATGGGACATACATAAGTGTTAACTCACTGTATCCCTTTTGATTCAATGTGATTTAAAACTGGATTTCAACCAATAGCTGCACTTTTTAGGAAGAAACCTCAGTCTTCCTGTTCAGTCTCCCCCCCCCATGATATGACACAAACCCCATGCACCTTCATTACACCTGCACAAGCGTGCATCTGTGATATTGTGGAGCAGAGCAAATAAGCATTCCATCTGGGCCCGCCCCCGGGGACTCCTGGACCCTGAGCAGTTTTCGGAGGCCCTCGGGAGTGTTCCAGACGGTTTGGATGACGATCCGGTCGACTCCCTGGTTAAGCAGTGGTATGAGGAGGTGGCCGGGGTAGCTGACCGGATCGCCCCCAAGCGCCTGATCCGATGCCAAACCCGCTTGTCTCCTTGGTTTACCGAGGAACTGGGGGCGATGAAGCAAGAGCGAAGAAGGCTAGAGAGCAGATGGCAGAAGGCCCGGATGGCTTCAAATAGGGCTGCGGTTAAGGCATTGACCGATCGCTATTCCTGAGCGATAAGGGCGGCTAGGAGATCTTTTGTCACCCTGAGAATTGGTGAGGCCTTGAACCGCCAGGCGGAATTGTTCTGTGTGCTCCGAGACCTCACCAATCCCGGTCCATCTGGGCCTCCTCCTAGTGATTTCACTAGCAAGTCATTCGCAGCCTTCTTTAAATCCAAGATAGAGGCCATCCGTTCCGAGCTGGACGCCGGTTGCACTGATCCTGTCCCCGCCTTGGCTAGTGTCGGGCCGCCTCGGTCGCCCCAGTTTGTTGAGTTTGGGCCTGTTACATCGGTGGATGCCTCCAGGGCTCTGGGACACTGTAGGCCTGCGGCTTCGCCGTTCGACCCTTGCACTTCCTGGCTGATTAAGATCGCAGGGGGGAGCATGCCGAAATGGGCTTCACTAATTGCCTCAGCATCCTTCAGAGACGAGATTCTTCCCAGTCTTCTGAAGGAGACGGTGGTGAAGCCCATTATTAAAAGATCCGGCTTGTCCAACTATCGTCCCATAGCCAATGTTCCCTTTTTGGGCAAGGTGACTGAGCGAGTCGCCGCCCTGCGTCTCCAGTCGTTCTTAGAGGAGAACCATGTCCTGGATCCCTTCCAATCCAGGTTTAGGCCGCGTCATGGGACCGAGACGGCTCTGGTCACTCTGCATGATGACCTGTTGAGGAGGGCTGACAGGGGTTGCTCTACCCTCCTGGTCCTTCTCGACCTGACAGCGGCTTTTGATACCGTCGACCACGGTATCTTGCTGGAGTGGCTCTCAGAGGTGGGGATTGGGGGTCTGGCTTTGTCCTGTCCCCGTTCCTTCCTTGAGGGTCGCACCCAGCATGTGATCTTGGGGGGCAACTTGTCGGCTCCCTGGACACTCTCTTGTGGGGTGCCTCAGGGGTCGTCCCTCTCCCCAATGCTCTTTAACATCTATATGAAGCCACTGGCAGAGATCATCCGGAGTTTTGGAGTCTGCTGTCATCAGTATGCTGATGACACGCAGCTCTATCTCTCCCTTTCCACCTGTGCAGTGGAGGCCGTCCGGACCCTTGATCGTTGCCTGGCTGCGGTTTTGGACTGGACCAGGACCCACAGACTCAGGCTCAACCCTGGAAAGACCGAGGTTTTGTTCTTCGGGGGTGGCTCGGAGGGGTACTGTGGCCCTCTTCCCAGTCTGGGCGGGTCCGCCCTCCAGCTGGCGCAAAGAGTGAGGAATCTGGGCATCATCCTGGACTCGGATCTGACCCTGGAATCTCAGGTGTCAGCCGTGACCAGGTCGGCCGTTTACCATCTTAGGCTCATCGCCCAGATTCGCCCGTACCTTGATGAGAGCTCCTTGAGGACAGTGGTACAGGCGCTGGTCATGTCGAGGCTGGACTACTGCAACACTCTCTACATGGGGCTCCCCTTGAACCTTGTCCTGCGATTGCAGCGGGTCCAGAATGCGGCGGCCAGGCTGGTGGTTGGCACGCATTGTTATGACCGCACCACCCCCATCCTGGCCCGCCTACACTGGTTGCCCGTTGCCTCCCAGATAAGGTTCAAGGTGTTGGTTTTGGTTTACAAAACCTTCCATGGCTTGGCCCCTGTTTATCTGGCAGAGCGTCTCCCCCGAGAATTAGATCCGGCCCGACCCACCCGATCCTCCCTGGCCCTCTCGCTTCGGACCGTCACCCCAAGGGAGGCCCGTAAAAATAGCACACGTGGACGGGCCTTCTCGGTGGTGGCGCCTACTCTCTGGAACAAGCTTCCGAGCGAGTTGCGGCAGGCTCCGTCCCTGGCCTCCTTCAGGAAAAATCTAAAGACGCTACTGTTTCGGGATGCCTTTGGCACTGATTAGGATTTTTTTTCCCCTGGCCCGCTTGTTTGCAGTTTTTTTTTCTTTTTCTTTTCTTTTCTTTTTTGGCCCTCCTGATTGTACTTACTTTGTGCTTTGTATTGGTGATGTTTTAGCTTTTTAATTGTTTTATCTTATTTGTTGTAAACCGCCCTGAGTCCCATGTCTGGTGAATAGGTGCGGTATATAAATGTGAAATAAAATAAAAAATAAAAATAAATTCTACAAGGCAATTCTTAAAAGGGACGCAGCCCAAACAAAAATTATAACTTTGAAAACAGCTAAGACTGCCCTTTGCTCTGTAAAGCTTGGCATCTTTTTTCCTACTAGCAACGCAGACATAATATTGTGTAGCCACATCAGGCCATTTCCTGGGCTTTTGAATCATGGATACAAAAGCATAACATGTCACATTTATAAACCAGAGAGTTGGTTTTATTTTGGTTTTTTTTTATAGTATTTAATATTTAAACTAAAGGTAAAAGACCTATTTTGGAGTATTTGAAAATAATATTGTGAACGCAGCAAATTGCACGGCTTGAGAGGTTAAGAGCCACAGTACAATTTCTGGCATGTATTTTCAGGCATGCATACACAATAAACCAATTCTTCAGGAAAGTACAAACACAGGAATGTTGAACTATTCCCTGCAGACACTGGCTCTTGGTACAACAAGGCAGGCAGCTGGTTCTGTGAGGAAATAAAAAAGTAACCCTTGACACTATTATGTAGGAGGATTTAGGAACTAACTAAACAACTTGATTGTGAAGAGCCATTGGAGATTTAACATGCTGGTTATTTTAAAAAGAAGCAGCAGCAGCAATTATATTGCTTCAGGAGATGTATACAATTAATTTACTAGTTTTTGCTGAGTGTGATTACTTCATGCAAAGGAACTATTATACATGTCTCCTCATGAATGGGGGTTGGTGGGATCTATTTTCTTCAACAGTACTATCTTGCATTCTCCTAACTTAAAGCATACAATTTATTTCTTAAATTTTCACAAAAGAATCTACAACATGACTGAGTCTACTCAGTTGATAGATCTAGATCAAACTGACCAATTCACAAGCTATAAGGAGGAAGCATAGATGATTTCCAGCAAGCTAAACTACTTTTCTCAAACAAAACTTTTACGACCTAGTTATTTAAAATAAAGAGAGAAAATAACAACAAAAAGGAAGGAAAATTGCTTTATACAGGTAACTAAGAAAATTGAGCACTTATATCAACAGCCTCAGAAGATACAGCTAGCTGTGAGGAAATGTGAATTGCACATTTCATACTCAAAGATTATCCCAAAGGAATATCATATTGGTTCCACAAGCTGATGATAGAATAACAAAACTACATAACTTTAGAACTGGATTTCAACGTCAAGGGTCATCTACTCAAAAGTGCCTGCATTTTTGTGCTATGAACAACAGGAATAGCTGAGCCATCCCTGCTTGATATATATCCAGTGGCTGATAAAAATTAAAGGCTTTCTGATTCACCCAATTACAATACAAGTTTTATTTATACATGGCATATAGTAAAACACACTTTTAAAAGGTTTAGATTTTATATACATTTTAGCACCATAGTCTGTTCAATAGCCATATTGCATGGCCTTTGAAATAACTGTATGTTATTTACACATGTTCTAAATAACTGTACGTTATTTAAACATGTTTTAAATAACTATGTTATTTACACATGTTTAGAGAAAGCAAAGTTTACACTTAGAAACAGTAGCTATTTACTTGGAATTAATTATTTAGGGGTATAGCTCAGATACAACTAAGTCACATCATAATATGACTCAGGCTGTGGTCACACTACAGAAATATCACCCCCTTTTCTTGTGTAGATGCACATTGTGGTCACATGGCATGTGCCTTGCTCTGCCTTGTTTTGTATATATTAGATGCCAATACATTTTGATACCCCTTAAGCAAGGCATATCCCCTTCATTTTCCCTCTGCCCTTCCTCCTTTAAAAAAAACTGTAGGTAATCACTATGCCAGCAAAACATCCTTGCTGGCCACATACTGATCTGTGCCATTTATTCACATTTCCATGCTGTGTGACCCTCTTTTGGGGAGAGCCCATGGTGCACTGCAGTGGCGGTCGAAAGAGAGTAGGGTGGTGTCCAGTCCTATTTGACTGAAGCATATATGTAGTATGTGTAAATTTGAAGGGGGGGGAGAATAAAGGAGTCAAATGACTCACTGTGGATTAGAACTTCAGGGTTCCTGAAATTCCTCTTTATGGTTTATTGACCAGAATCCTATTGGCTGACTTGATCCCAGAAAGACAATTTATTTACATCCTCCAGTGGGCTGTCCTTTGCATGACCAGTTTCATGAAGAACAGCGTATTGGAAGGGGGAAATATGGTAGTTAATGTGCAGATATTCTTTACAGGAAGATCAATTGGAAGAGATTTGGAGTTGCCAAGCCTTCACATCAAGAACAAAGCCAATATTGTTCTCTGCCAGCTGTACAAATGGAAAGGTGTCCTCCTTAAAAATGACCTGTAGCCATCTTATGCTACAAATGAGATTGGTGACTCCTTGGGTTTAACATTTTATCCTAGAAAAGCTTGGAAAACCAGCGTCCTTGGATTGCAGATTCCCAGAAAACCTGGCGAGCTCAGCTGGTGGTGAAGCTTCTGGGAACTGCAGTCCAGGAACAGCTGGGTTAACCAAAATTAGAAACAGTTGTCCTTATCAGGGCCAAGGGCAGTGAGCCACAACAGGCAGTTGCCCAGATGACAGGCAACAGGGAGACAACAGTCCCAGAGTGGAGCAGGGTGGCAGACAGTACACAAGGGAAGGAGCATAGCTCAGAAACTGTTCCATAGTCGATGGCTAGGGAGACCACCTTGGATACCAACTCACATAAGGAACCACAGGGATGGGTTGAAGCACATTTATAAGGCATGGAATACCCAGAGTGAGGCAATAAGCTGAGATCAGAATAACAGGAGTAAGCAGGAATATACAGAAGTGAGACAGGCACCACTAGAACCCACAAGGATCTTCAGAAACATCTTCAGAAACTTCTCGGGAGCAGAAGAGTAAATGACCAAACCACAAGAATCACCAGGACACCTTACACTGCTGTGGCAAAAAGCAGCAGTCCAGAAAGCCTTGTGTGTACTGATCTCCAGAGCCTCCAGCACTTCAGCTGTTTCCTGGAAGCCTCTGCAAGAGATGTACCGGATTCTGCAGGCACTTGCATAGTTTCTCCCACCTTGACCCTGACAGCCCTAGACTAAAAGTAAAACAATGTATTTTCATCAGTATGGTATGAATGCTGAAGTATTTATGTTTCTGAACACTGCATTTGCGTAAATAAATAAATAAATAAATAAATTGGTGGGGGAGAGACTTTTATAGCTTTAACATAAATGGTCAAGTGGCAGTTGGCTGAGATATCCAATATATTTAAATTATTTAAATTACTCTATTTAAATAAAGCTAATATTTCTTCAGCACAGTTTCAACTTTTGAATGAAAATATTACCCATTTTAATAGTCGTATAAAATGCACAGTACACACTGCCCTCATGCTGCTTTGTGTTTCTGCATCTAGACTGATTTCCATTTCTGAGGGCAGGACAGGACAGACAATAAAAGAATGTCATCTGTTGTTCCTGTGGGTACTTAATTCAAGGCAGAGAGAATTAAAATCAGAAGGACATGTTTTCTTAAAAATCAGGTCATAACCACAGGTCTCTGAGTAGACCTTTGGGCTTTTATATCAATGAGGCCTTTGCTCTTTTTATCCATCAACATCTAGTACTTAGAAATTGGAACACTTTGAGAAGCTTCACCTTTGACAATGAGGGCAAAAGTTCCAACAGTGGTAGCCATGTCCTTCAAACTGTACTGCAGAAGGTTTCTCTAGAGCAGTTAACTCAGCAAAGACTAAATATCTCAACAAAGAGAGTATACTGGTGCCACGGCATCTCTCATGCATTGTTAAGGTAAACACCAAAGAGTAATTCAGATATGTTAGAAAAGACCACCAGGTTTTAACAAAATACTGCATGTCAACAATCAAAGGCTGTAAAACAGGAGGAAAAGAGTAAAAGTAAAACTACAGATAAAATAGCTTAAGCATAAGCATAATTTTAGGGACTGGATTTCTAGTATGGGATGAATGACTGGCTAAGACTCTGGGGAACAGGGTTCGAAACCCCACTCAACCATGGAAACTCACTGGGGGAGCAGAACTGGTAAAACCACTCCTTACCTTGAAAACCCTGATTAGGGTTGCTATAAATCAGTTTTGACTTAATGGCACCGAATACACACACATCTTAGGAACAAGTTATCAGTTGAAGTGCAAGTGATGGAGACAGGATTGAATCTGGTTACTGATAGACAAACAGTCAAGGAATACTTTATTACCTTGAAAGAGTTCAAATCTCCATGGCCGGATGAACTGCATCCAAGAGTACTGAAGGAACTGACTGAAGAACTTTCAGAATCACTCTCCATTATTTTCTTGAAATCATGGGAAATGGGTGAGGCGCCAGATGACTGGAGAACAGCTAATATTGCCCCATGTTCAAAAATGGGGAAAGGAGGAAGCTGGGAAATACAGACTAGTCAGCCTGACATCAATCCCAGGGCAAATGCTCTAGACATAATAAACTTTCACTTCGGTAAAACTTTTGACAAAGTCTCCCATGATATTCTGATTAGAAAACTAACTAGGTGTGGGATGGGTGGAGCAACTGTCAGGTAGATACACAGCTGGCTTAAGAATCATATACAGGAGGCGATGGTTAATGGCTCTTTCTCTAACTGGGAGGAGGCGACAAGTGAGGCATCCCAAGGCACAGTCCAGGTCCCAGTGTTCTTCAACATTTTTATGAATGACCTTTGATTAGCAGGGAATGCTAATAAAATATATAGAGGGAACAAAATTGAGTGGAATAGCTAATCTCCTGGAAGACAGGAATAAAATTCAAAATGATCTACTGATCATTGGGCTAAAACAATAGAATGAACTTCAGCGGGGATGAATGCTGAGTATTATACTAAGGAAAAATAAACCAAACACACAGTTACAATCTAGAGATTCCTGGCTCAGCTATATTATGAGTGAGAAGGATCTTGGAGCCATCATAGATCACAATCCTAATATGAACCAACATTGTGATGTAGCTACAAAAAAAGGTAAATGCTATTTTAGACTGCATTAATAGAAGTATAGTTCCATTCCAGTATGGCAATGGAAACAATTACCTCAAGAGGTGGCATTCAAGATAAACTTAGAAGAATGTTATATCTAGAACACTTTCTCTGTCTCATGGGAAGGTTACTTGCTTCCATTCTGATCCTAGTGTTATTTCTCCTTCTCTCTCTCCCTTATTCTCCCATACCAATGTTTTTCTTTCAAATTGGTTATCCTCATCATTCTCAGCATTCATTCAGCCTTTACCAACTTTACCTAGGGGGTCAAAACCCCTTTGTTCCCTATCCTTATGCTTTTTCGTCCCTTCCCTCACTTCTTTCTTCCCCTTCTCCTTAAACGCTTCTTCTTCTAAGGATGTAAGACATATTTCAAACAAACTGCCACACACACCCCAACACACAAGCCCCATTTGGGGTGGGGGAGAAGGCATGTGTTGTTAAAATGTGTTCGTGCCACCCACCCAAGTGCTTGGGTCGGTGGCACAGACACATTATAAACGAACCGCCGCTTCCCCCCAATGAACCCGATTGGGGGAGAAGGCACACATTGTTTAAAATATTTTGTGTCACCGACCCAAGTGATTGGGTTGGTGGCACAGACACATTTTAAATGAACTGCTGTTCCCCCCACCCCAACAAGCCCAGTTTGGGAGGGAAGCATGCCATTTTCAAAAGTTCTGTATCAACCCAGGCAAGCTGAGGTGGTGGATCCAATCTTCCTCTGCTACTTCCCCGGGCTGCTCACAAGCACGGATGATCCTCTCTTGAATACGCTTGAGCCGGGTGCTAGGGAGGCATGTGCATGGTCAGTGTGGATCACCCCTTCCAAGGGGTGGTCTGCGTGACCATGCACACTCTTCCGTAGCACCCATCTCGAGTGTGTGCAAGGGGTGTTGGGAAGCATGGTGTGGGTGTTGCAAAACCCTCCAGATGCAAAGTGCCACGGAAGAACCAGTTTTATTTTAAAAATTCCAAGTTGGAGAAACCTTATCTTTTGCTCGTAAGCAGCCAGTGGGGGAGGGACCGCGGAAGTGTGCTCGGTCGATTCTCGGATGTTGGGCAGATCGTAAGTCAGGGTACCACTGTGTGTGTTTTGTGCAAAATGCAGTTTTCTGTGCAAAAATACAAGATGTATTAAAAGAAAAAGCTATTTCCATATTTTGCCCCCTGAAGAAACAACTCAACATGAAAAGACTGCTTAGGAACTCTCATAATCACAGTCATTTTTTTTTTCCATTTTAACCTGCAGTAGGTTATATTTCACTAATTGGCAAAAAGACAACAGAGCATCTCACTAATGAGCAAGTGATAAGAAAACCAGACATCACAGTCAGCAGCACTGGACATCAAAGCACAACATCTGCTAGGGCTGTCCAATCTGGGTATTCCATATCACACCATCTGGAATAAACAACCTCATACATCCTAGGTGATCTTTGGTCACTTAACCAGGTAAGATTCATTTCTTCCAGTTTCTACCAGTTGAAACCTTTCCCAAGTAATATTAAGTAATCTCTAATACCTATCAGTTTTAACTGTATCTTAAGCTGTGGGCACACAGAAGAATATCTCTGCATGTAGCGCTAAATAAAGGTGGATAACACAGAACAGTCTGTAACTCACTGCAAAGAATTTGCACAACACTTTACAGCCAAAATGTAAAGGTCATTTTACATCCAGGCTGACCTGGATGCTGCTATTGATCCAGAACTTATAAATAAAACAGTCTCCCTTGCCTGCCCTGTATTAATGGATGAGTTTCAGCTCTTACAGCCTGAGAATGTGGTCAGGACCCTTGGGAAGATGGGGGCCACCATGTGTCCTTTGGATCCTTGCCCTTCTTGGCTCATAAAACTTGCCAGAGAGGGTATGTCAGACCAACAGGGCAGGATTCCTGCATGCTTGAAAGAGGCAATATTAAAACCACAGTTAAAAAGCCCTCTTTAGATCCAACAATATTGAACAATTACCGTCCAGTTTCTAATATGTCATTCTTGGAGAAAATACTAGAGTGGGTTGTGGCCTCGCAGCTCCAGAGGTTTCTGGATGAGATAAACTACCTGGACCCAGCACTGGTTGCCTTGGTAGATGACCTATGCAGGGAAAAGGATAGGAGATCTGTGTCCCTTTTGATTTTACTGGATCTTTCAGCTGCTTTTGACACTATCGACCACAGCATCCCCCTGGCTCATCTCTCTGAAATGGGACTTGGGGGCACTGTCCTGCAGGAGAGAATGCAGAAAATGGTGTTAGGGATGCGTGTTCAACACCACAACCACTGACCTGTGGGGGCCCTCAGAGTTTTGTTCTGTCACCTATGTTATTTAATATTTACATGAAACCACTGGGGAAATTATCTGGAGTTTGGGGGTTACGTGTCACCCGTGTGCTGATGATACTTAACTCTACCTCTCATCACCTCCAGATACTAAGTAAGCTATTTTGACTTTAGATCAGTGCTTAGCTTTGGTAATGAATTGGATGAGGAAGAACAAACCAAGACAGAGGAGCTTCTGGCCAGTCAAAAGGGAGATCAAGAGATCGGGATACAATTTGCACTGGATGGGATTATCCGTCAATTGAAAAAAGAGGCACACATTGTGGGAGTGCTCCTGGGCTCATCCTTGAGCCTAGATATCCAAGTCACAGCTGTGGCCAGGAGTGCATTTGCACAATTATAACTAGTATGCCAGTTATGCCCTTGAGAAACCTGCTCTGGTGACTGTGACACATGCCCTAGTGACCTCCCGGCTGCACTACTGTAATGCACTCTAAGTGGGGCTACTGATGGAAAGACTCATGAAACTTCGGTGGCTCCAAAATGCAGCAGCCAGATTGCTGACTGGGGCAGGTCATAGAGATCATATTACACCCCTACTAAAGCACCTTCACTGGTTGCCAATCAGCTATCGGGCACAATTCAAGGTACTGACCTTGATCTACAATGCACGAAATGGTCTTGGTCTGAGCTACCTCAAATATTGAATCTTGCAGTATGAACCAGCTTGGATGCTAAGGTCATCAGGAGAGGACTTTCTCTCCATCCCGCCACCTTCACAGGTGCATCTCATAAGAAAACATGAAAGGGCCACCTCTGTTGCTACTCCCATAATTTGGAACTCCCTCCCACTGGAGGCCAGGACTGCCCCATCTCTGCTGTGTTTCCAGAAGCAGACAAAGACCTTCCTTTTCAAGCAAGCTTTCCCTGAATGAGGGACTATCTACTATGTGACTTTTATATAGATTTCTATACGGATTTCATAAGAACACCAGTGTTTTCCATGTTTTCCACCACTCACAATGGATTTTTTTTCTTTTTATGTGCTCTTTGTAGCTTTAATGTTACCATTTAATGTTCTAAGATGCCTCTTCTAATTCCCCGTTCTTAATTTGAATATGTTTTTAATGTTCTGGGCTATATGTTGATCTTCATTGTAGGCCACCTTGGGTCCTTTTCCAATGAGAAGGTAAAAAGGTAAAGGTTCCCCCTGCACATGCCTGACTGTAGGGGTGGTGCTCATGTCCATTTCCAAGCCAAAGAGCCAGTGTTGTGCAAGTTCTTGGCTATGTGGCTGGCATGGCTGCATGCATTTCTGTGCATGGAACACTCCCTACTATGGCAATACCTATTTATCTACTTGCATTTACATGCTTTCATGCTGGAGCTATCAACAGGAGCTCTAGCCCACTGAGGCACCACGCCCCTATATATTTTCCAAGGAGAAAGGTGGGGTAAAAACATTCAAAATATAAATAAATAAATAAATAAATAAATAAACTTCCTCATAATTATTCTGCACGGACAAGAAGCTGCTAAGTATTCTGTGTTGCAATATGCAAATGTCTGTCAACTGAATAACATTCACATTCAATGATCTGATATGCAGTTCCTTGATGTATCTGTTTGTTTGTTTGCTGTGTCGTTACAGTCGTGACCAACCCTTTGTGACTCCACATCCATGGAGTTTTCTTTGCCGGAATACTGGAGTGGCTTGCCAGTTCCTACTCCAAGTGCTACTGCACCTGGTATTCTCTGGTGGTCACCCATCCAAGTACTTACCTGGGCCAACCCTGCTTAGCTTTCAAAACCAGGTGAGATCGGATGTGTTTAGGCCCTAGGGCATCTGGGCAGCTCCTTAATGTATACTTGATGTTAAACTGAGTTAGAAATTCAGCACAAAACCTTTGGCTGGTGTTTAATTAAATTTAATTGTGCTCATTATATCAGATACCCATGACTCTGTAATACTGTTCATGCACATTTTCTAGTCTGGGAGAAAACAAACAGGACTCTATATTTTATGTTAGAAGTTGAAAGCAGAGTCATTTTTATTTAGCTATAGACAAATATGAAAAAAATGCAAGCAGGGATAATGTTTCTCCATTCCTGGAAAGTGAGTTTGGACAATGGTTACAGGCCAGACATATTTGCACCCTCAAAAATATGCCTTTTCTACATAGGACATCCTATGGTTAGCTTCTCTGTATAGGGATGACAGGTCCATTATCCTTAATCAGTACCAAGTACATACCCCACCATGTCTTCCTGTTAGCATTTATTTCTTGCTATCCTGCAGAGAGAAAGAGGTCCACATTAACAGAAGGAAGCTCTGAAAGGGCACAATATGAAAGAGTTTTGATTGCTTGTAACATACAGTAAGACCTCAGTATCTGCTGGGAGTTGGATCCAAACCACCTCCCCAGAAGATACTGGAAAGTGCATCTATAGAAATGTATTGCATAGTCTCTGTTTCCCTCTAGTGGCCAGTTTTGGCATTACACCATGGTAATACACATTGGAAATACATATTTCAAGCGGGGGGCTAAATAATATTTTAGGTAGTGGATTAATAAACCCATTGGTATTGTTGCTCTTGCAGATATGGTGGCTCTACTGCATATTAGGAAGAAGTTAAATGCACATACAGTGGACCCTTGTATGACAAACAGTTTGTATATCATAAAATCTGTACAACATAAAAAAGTTCCAGATATAGGGGAAATTTGCTTAACAGAATCGCCTATGGGGCAAATTCATACAACATAAAAACGGTCATGATTAGGGATTACTCTGTTTTCAATGCATTCCTATGGGAAAGTTGTATAAAGGAAAATTTGGTTAACATAATTTCATTTGGAATGAATTAATAACTTTACAGAAGGTACTACTGTACATTTTAGTGTCTATAGCAATTATAAGAGTATTTCTAAGAGAATACAACATGTTTCCACACTAGCTGTGGAGTGTTTGATTGAAGAAAGGCTGAGTTTTATTTATTTATTTATTTATTTGTTTGTTTATTTGTTTGTTTGTTTATTTATTATTTCTGTGCTGCCCCTCTTCCAGGGAAACTCTGGGCAGTTTATAGCATATTGATATACATTAAAAACAAATATCAAACATAAAGTTCAATAATAATAATAATAAACAAAAGTAATAAAATAATCAGCAAGGTGGCAGCTTATATTTTTTTAAAAAGCTAATGGTTGCCAAATGCATCTCTAAAAAGCAAGGTCTTGAGAGCTTTTTTGAAGGCTGGCAGGGACAGATTAAGGTCAATCTCACTCCACAGTTTGTTCCAAAGTAGACAGGCAGCCACAGAGAAGGCCCAGTTTTGAGTGATCAATTTCTGGACCTCCCTGGGTGTGGCCACCTGAAGTGAGATAGCCTGCGACATTTTGGTGGGTCAGGCCTCAGTTGACCTCTGGAAGATCCACTCTGTCAGGTACTCAGGTCCCAAGCTGTGGAGGTTTTTGTAAGTCAAAACCAGTACCTTGAACCTTATTTGGGATGCAACAGGTAGCCATTCCTGGAGGAGAACCATGTCCTGGACCCCTTCTAATCTGGGTTTAGGCCGTGTCATGGGACTGAGACGGCTCTGGTCGCTCTGCATGATGATCTGTTGAGGAGGGCTGACAGGGGTTGCTCTACCCTGCTGGTCCTTCTCGACCTGTCAGCGGCTTTTGATACCGTTGACCACGGTATCCTGCTGGGGCAGCTCTCGGAGGTGGGGATTAGGGGTCTGGCCTTTGGCTGGCTCCGTTCCTTCCTTGAGCGCCGCACCCAGTGAGTGAGCTTGGGGAGTGAGTTGTCAGCTCCCTGGACGCTCTCTTGTGGGGTGCCTCAGGGGTCGATCCTCTCCCCAATGCTCTTTAACATCTATATGAAGCCGCTGGCTGAGATCATCTGGAGTTTTGGAGTCTGCTGTCATCAGTACACTGATTACACACAGCTCTATCTCTCCTTTTCCAGCTGTGCAGTGGAGGCTGTCCAGACCCTTGATCGCTGCCTGGCCGCAGTTTTGGATTGGACCAGGACTCACAGACTCAGGCTCAACCCTGGAAAGACCGAGGTTCTGTTCTTCGGGGGCGGCCCGGATGGGTACTGTGGCCCTCTTCCCAGTCTGGGTGGGTCTGCCCTCCAGCTGGTGCAAAGAGTGAGGAATCTGGGCATCGTCCTGGATCCGGATCTGACCCTGGAGTCTCAGGTGTCAGCCGTGACCAGGTCGGCCTTTTATCATCTTAGGCTTATCGCCCAGATTCGCCCGTACCTTGATGAGAGCTCCCTGAGGACAGTGGTACAGGCGCTGGTCATGTCGAGGCTGGATTACTGCAACACTCTCTACATGGGGCTTCCCTTGAACCTTGTTCGGCGATTGCAGCGGGTCCAGAATGCGGCGGCCAGGTTGGTGGTTGGTGCGCATTGGTATGACCGCATCACCCCCATCCTGGCTCGCCTACACTGGTTGCCCGTTGCCTCCCGAATAAGGTTCAAGGTGTTGGTTTTGATTTACAAAACCCTCCATGGCTTGGCCCCTGCTTATTTGGCAGAGCGCCTCTCCTGACAATTAGATCCGGCCCAACCCACCCGTTCTTTTTTGGCCCGTTCGCTCTGGACTGTCACTCCGAAGGACGCCCGCAAAATGAGCACTCATAAACGAGCCTTCTCGGTGGCGGGGCCAACCATCTGGAACAGCTTGCCGAGCGACCTACGGCATGCTCCGTCATTGGCATCCTTAAGAAAGGTTTAAAGACTCTTCTTTTCAGGGACGCCTTCAACAATGACTAGAGATACAGGATTTCCCCCTTTTCTTCTTCTTCTTCTTCTTTTTTGTTCCCCGGCCTGCATGTGTGCCTGCTTGGACACCTTTGTTATTGAGACTGTGACTGTTTTTAGTTTTCTTTTAGCTTTTATATTTTGTGTGAACCGCCCTGAGTTCTCGCTCAGGAAGTAGGTGTGGTATATAAATCAGAAAATAAAATAAAATAAATAAATAAATAAATAGCTAATACAAATGGGCCAGAACTGGGGTGATGCGATCATATCTGCCTGCACCAACCACCAGTCTGGCTGCTGCATTTTGTACCCACTGTAGTCTCTGAATAAGGGAGAATGACAACCCCACATGGAGAGTGTTGCATTAATCTATCCTTGAGATCACAAGTGCCTGTACAACTGTTCTCAAGGAGGCCTCATCCAGGTACTGGTGGATCTGGGTGATCTGCCAAAGATGGAATTAGGCAGACTTGGAGAAGGCCATCACCTGGGCTTCCAAGAATAAGGCCAGATGCAAGACCATGCCCAGATTCCTCACTCTATCTTACAGTTGAAGGGTGATACCCTCCAGACTGGGGAGAGGGCCACTGTACCCAGTAGAGGATGCCTTGAAGAACAGAACCCTTGAGTCTTAGCCTGTTAGTCCTGGTCCACTCCATGATTGCATCCAGGCAGGAGTCAAGGATCTGCACCACCTCCTCTGCAGAGGTGGTAAGGGAGAGATAGAGCTGTGTGTCATCAGCATACTAATGACAGCAAACTCTAAATCCCCTAATGACCTCCGCCAGCAGCCTAATATAGATGTTAAACAGTATGGGGCAGCATTCAAGGAGCTGACAACTCTTTCCCCAGCTTAACACACTGGGAATGACCATCAAGGAAGGACCAGAGCTAGCTAAAAGCTGTGCCTCCTATCTCTACCTTGGAAAGCCAACCCAGCAGGATACCATGGTTGACAGTATGAAAGGCCTCTGACAGATCCAGGAGGACCAACAAGGTAGATCAACCCCTGTCAGCTCCCCTGCAGAGGTGATATTGCATCATGGCCAGGGCGGTCTCAGTCCCCTGACATGGCCTGAACCCAGACTGAAATGGATCCAAGACCCACCAATTCTCAGGGAGGCATAAGATCTTTTAGCCTTCCTGATTGCCCGAACATAGTGCTTGGTCCATAAATGAACCGCAGCCCGACTGAATCCCAACCGGTCCTTTCTCCATCTGCTCTCAAATCGTCTATGTTTTTGTTTCATCACACTCAGCTCAGCCATGAACCACGGTGAGGAGCGAGCTCCACAATGGAGACATGAGTATTTTTAGATCCCATAATAATCTGGAATTCTTATTGTTCTCCAAAAATGCACAAACATATCCTCTTGCATTGAAGGTAAATGTAGAACACATCAGCAGCCGTTGCATTCCAGTATTGTTCAAACAGCAAGAGGTCTGCTCTCTCTCTCTCAAACTGACCCAAACCAAATGCATTCATTTCCCCCCTAAAGAAGACAAAAATATATGCATAAACTTCCTTGAAAAACATGGGATGCTCACTCCTACAATTCATTAAAAGATGTTCCAGAACACCTCTGCAGAAAGAAATGAATCACTTGTGCCTTGTTAGAAAAGAGAATATTGAAGGAAGTTTTATTTTGATTAAATCCATCAGACTCCAATAATCTTGATGTGGTATTGTTTCTTTAGATGGAAATGTTTTCTAGACAATATCTTGCTGTGTGACATTTTTACTGAACAAGGTATTGTTGTGATGCTGTTGTGTAGCACCAGATCTGTGCCATCTTCACACATCTGACTCATGTTATAAATTATTTATAGGCTGCACATGGATTATTTGCAGGTTTGTTATTTTTCAAAGGACCATGCTACATTTGTAAATCTATGTCACTGCATATTTTAACTCCTGAACCATTTTCCTATCCTGGACAACAGAGGTAACATTGAAAAGCTTGGAAGAAAGATAAAGTTACTAGGTTCCATCTGAAGGTCACCTTTCACCCCCCCCCAAAAAAAAGAAATAAAATGCCTCTTCCCCGCAAAGGGATTCAGAAAGAAATAATCAAAGAAAGACTGCTTCCATCATCATGGTTTGGTGCCTTTCTGGCTTCAAACCAAAAATCTCCTCAGATCTAGTTGTATGGTTACAACCTTCAGTGCCGCTGACAAGAAACTGCTGAGTATTCTATGTTGTAAAATGAAAAAAAGATGTATCATAACCACATAACTATCACAGTTGCTTGATGCATACTCATCCTCAGAAACCCATGACTCAGGTAGTTCTTCAACACTAAACTTGTGATTGAATTAGAGCTGGAGAAAAAGCAACAGCTACGTATAAGGAACAGCATGTGAATAAAAGTTTTTTTAAAAAAAATTACTGACTAATAGAGTATAGAATCATAGTTGGAGGAGACCTCAAGGGCCATCCAGTCCGACCTCCTGCCATGCAGGAACCCTAATCAATAACTTAAAATAAGTAAATATAACTTAATATAATCCCCCTCCCCTCAATACAAAAATAAAGGTTAGCTTGTATCATTATCACAGCTGAGAAAGAAAAACATCAAATGTTTTTCCTTTGCTGGGTGAGATGATGGAAGAGTTTTAGTATGTCAGACCCTTTTTTGTGAAATCTTCAGAAATGTGGGTTTGTTTGGGGTTTTTTTCAAAAATGAACATTTTATGAAAAATATTTGCATTTTGTTAAAAACATAAATTATAAATAATAAATGGACTTTGTATGAATTCTATAGGAAAGGGAGTTTTGCATGGTTTTGCTCACAACTGTATAACTTCTCTCTCTCTCTCTCTCTCTCTCTCTCTCTCTCTCTCTCTCTCTCTCTCTCTCTCTCTCTCTCTCTCTCTCTCTCTCTCTAATTCTGCTGATAACAAATATAACAAATCAAAACTTATTGATTCTTCCACTTGTACAAAGGCAAAACATGCCAATTCACACTGCTGGCATGTGACTAGAAATATGACAGGCAACTCATTAATCAATGGCATTTTCTGGCCACAAATCATGCAAATATACAGTACTTATATCAAAATAACATCACAATAAAATTCTGGCCAATCTCTCTCTCTTTTTTTCTTTTTTTTATTTCTTTCTTTCTTTTTTTTTTTTTTTTTTTGAAGGAGCTGAAGTCACTTAGAAACTGTCATTATTTGCAAATACATCTTTTCAAAAAAAAAGTCCACAAAAATTGTTGCCTTAGCATCACCAGTTTTATAATTTTTTAAAAAAGAAGGGGGGAAAAGATCACCTTCCCAAATAAAAAATAGCAGGAAAACATTGTTCATCAATTATTCCTGGATGGCTTCTTTGTTCTTGAGAAATGGGGGGGGGGAGATTTTATTTTAAAAACTAGGCCAGGAAAACAAATTATTAATTTATAATTACAATTCAAAGATCAAGCAATGCTCTTGCTGAGCGCTCTATGAGGGGATCCTCACAGACAATTATTGTTGGCAGCTGTGAGATTCATGAAATTGTAGTCCAAAATAATTGATTTTTCTATTTCTGGACGACATCTCTAGATATCACCATGGAAGGAACAATGATATTACATCGAATCATAGAATAATGGAGTTGGAAGAGGCCTATAAGGCCATTACTTCTGCCTCAGTGCAAGAATACAAATCATAGTATACCTGACAGATGGTTGTCTAATTTTCTCCTGAATGCCTCCCTCACAGGAGCACTAGTCACCTCCTGAGGTAATTAGTTCCTTTATTGTACTGTTCAGTTAGGAAGTTTTTCCCCGAGTCAATCAAAATATTTCTTCCTTTAATGTGAGCCTATTATAACATGTACTGCGTGCTGGAATTATTGAGGACAGACACAATCCCTCCTCTATATTACAATTTTTCACATATTTGAAGAGTGCTAGCATACTTCCCCTCAATCTTCTTTTCTCGAAGCTGAACACACAATTTCTTTCAGTCTTTCCTCAAAGGGCATGCCTTATAGATCCCTGATCATCATTGTTATCTTCCTCTGAATTTATTCTTCAGAAATTTATTCTGTCCTTCTTCAATTGTGTTGTCCAGACCCAGACACTGTATTCATGATGAGGCCTAACCAGTTCCGAATGCAAGAGGACTAGTACTTCATGTGATTCAGAGACTAATCTTCTGTTAATGTAGCCTAATGTAGCATCTTTGTTTTTTTTTTTTTTGTTTTTTTGGTTTTTTTGTACAACATTTGTATCTTTTGGTTTATAGATCTGGCTATATAGGGTTCAATCTCCCCTTTTCTCCTTGTTTATCCATGAGCGAACATCTCATTCTCTTTCTTTAGTCACTGTCTTGCATTCCAGTCATACATAATTATTTGTCTTCTTAGGAATGTATTTGTAATGGAGTTCTGCAAACACAATGACAATATCATGGACCCAGGTGCAAGGATTAGTTTGCCCCAATCTGTATGGCCTTTTCATGTACAGACTGTGTTGGGGGCGTCAACATATGCTTAAAATGGATATATAGTAAACACACATGGAGATAACACCCTTGTCTAACACCTTTACCACTTGGAATTTATAGATTTTTTTCTTACTATGTTAAAAGCTTCTCATCTATAGTATGGGTCATGTATGAAGAACAAGTAATGTTCTGGAAGATCTAAGTTGCTATAAATGATACATCACTTTCTTTAGTCCATACAATCAGAGGCTTTATTGGAAAAATTCCCCAAGGTCAGACTGATTTTCTAATATATTTTTGTATGTTCCAGCAGCCATTGTATATTTACAGTATCAGCTCTACTGCTTCTTCCTTTTTGAATTCGGCTTGACCATATGGAATGCCTTGTATTTATATTATAAAAAGTCCTTGTTGCAAAATCATGAGCACCACCTGTTTGCATAGGAAAGTAATACAAATGCCCTATAACTGCTACATTTTGGTGTCTCCTTTCTTTGGTATTGCAACACATATTGAATGTTTCTGATCTGTGGGTCTTTATTGTGCTTTCCATATTTTGGGGGATGTTCTTGTCAGGATTTTGATAGATTTAGTATATGTATCTTGAAATAGCTGTATTGGTATTAGTGTACCTAATCCCGAAAGTTTTTTTTTCTTCTGATTGCTTTGCAATCAATTTTCAGTTTGCCTTCTAAAACTACAGGTTTTTTTTTTTTAAATGATAATTTGTCAAAGGAAATACATCATCTTTGACTTTTACAGTTTTTAAAATCATATTGTATATATTATCCTAATCTTTTCTTCTTTTCCGGCATCCCTAAACTTGCTCTAAGTTTCTTGCATCTCATGGAAGAAGTAAGTTGCTCTTCCCTTTTCATTACTCTCATCTCTTGCTTTGCACTAAATATTGTAAGTTCTACAGTATTTGTTACAATGAAGTAGCTGAGAAATTACAATTAGGATTCTGATTGATAAGAATAAAATTTGATCTAAAAATTGATATTGGTGGTTTTCTTTGTAAGTAGCCAATGCACCTTGATAAATTGTCAATGCACCATTGGTGGTTCATCAAAATTGCCACGCTTAGTTAGTTATAGCAAAAGGTTTATTAAAGACAGACAGAAATATACAGCACAGGACATTTAGGCATTACAGAGAGTGGGTTAGTTTAGGATCCGAGCGCAGCATGGCCTGACGGCCTTGCTGCTCTGGACCCCCTACAGTACAGAAAATAGGTTAGTCTAAGGATCCTAGGCACAGCATACAGGCCAGACGCCTTGCTGTCCTGGACCCCGAGTGATGGTTTCTGTGGTCTTTTATACTTTTCTGTAGCCGCAGCTTTTACGCATTTATTTATTATGTCATACTTACCTGGTAAGTTATCATTTCTTAGAAATGGCTTTTGTTTATTCTTTAGTTCGAGATTTTTTCCCATTGCTTTGCTGTTAACAAAATGGTGCTTTTGGTGCCATAAGATGGTGCCCACATGTCTGTGTTGTCTTCGCTTCCCCGTTGGCTCTTATCTCAGTTAACCACAAGTATTTGTTACACTCTACAGGCTGGCATCTTCTTTTGTGTTTATGCCAACATGACCTAATACCCACAGTTGGGTTTAACACTTTATAATAGTTTTCAGCTTTATTCTCATATTTATTAATTCTATTAATTCTTATCATGATGTATTTCTGGCACCTTTTCCTTCTCAGTTATTCAGACTATCTGTTGTTTGAGAATTTTCATTTGATGTCCATCAAGGTTTTCCTTTTATTTATTTATTTATTTATTTATCTTTCTATCTATCTTGGTGCTTATATACCGCCTGTCTTCCAGAGGAACTCTGGGCAGTTTACAACAAATAGGAACATAACAAAAGGCAATTACACAAAGCATCATAATAAAACACTAAAAAATCACTAAAAATAAATGTTGAGAAGGCGGGACATGGGAAAAAAATTAACAGTCACCAAACGCCTCACAAAAAAGCCAGGTCTTTAAGGCCTTTTTGAAGGCTGGCAGGGACTGTGCAAGGCGCAGCTCACTTGGAAGACAATTCCATAGCGCAGGACCAGCCACAGAGAAGGCTCGGTTACAGGTGACCGTTTTCTGAGCCTCCCTGGGCGTGGCCACCCAAAGTGAGTGCACCCGCAACATTCTGATTGGTCGGGCTGAAGTTGGTTGTTGAGAGATTCACTCTGCCAGGTATTCAGGTCCCAGGCCATGGAGGGTTTTATAAATTAAAACCAGGACCTTGAATCTTATTTGGGACGCAACGGGTAACCAATGCAGGTGAGCCAGTACCAGGATGATGTGGTCGAATTGACACCCACCCACCACCAGTCCGGCTGCCACATTTTGTACCCGCTGAAGCAGCTGAATAAGAGTCAAGGGCAGCCCCATGTAGAGAGCGTTGCAGTAGTCTATTCTTGAGATCACCAGTGCTTGCACAACAGTTCTCAGGGAGTCCTCATCCAGATACGGACGAATCTGGGCAATTTGTCGGAGATGGAAAAAGGTGGTCCTGGACACGGTGGCCACTTGGGCCTCCATAGAAAGAGCCAGGTCCAGGACCATGCCCAGATTCTGGACACTGTCTGCCAGCTGGAGGGAAACACCCTCCAGACTAGGGAGAGGGCCTCTGTATCTATATGAGGGAGCCCCAAAGAACATAAACTTGGTCTTCCCGGGGTTGAGCCTGAGGCTGTTGGTCCTGGTCCATTCCATGACTACATCCAGGCACAAGTCGAGGGTCTGAACAGCCTCAACTGCAGAGATGGAAAAGGAGAGATAGAGCTGCATGTCATCAGTGTACTGATGACAGCAGACTCCAAATGTCCTAATGACCTCAGCCAATGGCCTTACATAGATGTTGAACAAGATGGGAGAGACAGCCAACCCCTGTGGAACCCCACATGGGAGTATCCATGGGGCAGACAACTCCCCCCCCAAGCTGCACATGCTGAGGGCGGTCCTCCAGGAAGGATTGGAACCAACTGAGAATAGTGCCTCCGATGCCTATCCCAGAGAGCCAATCCAGCAAGATACTGTGGTCGATGGTATCCAAGGCCACTGACAATTCCAGATGGACCAACAGGGTAGACCAACCACTGTCAGACACCCCCCCGGAGGAGGTCATCTTGCAATGTGACCAAGACTGTCTCAGTCCCCTGACATGGCCTGAACCCAGACTGGAATGGATCAAGGACATGTTCTTCCTCCAGGAACGACTGGAGCCGGACGGCAGCCACCCTCTCGATAACCTTGCCCAGGAAGGGAACATTGGCAATTTGACAGTAGTTTGCCAACTCGTCTGATGCCAAGCCCAGTTTCTTTAAGGTGGGCTTCACCACTGTCTCCTTCAGGCGAGAGGGAAAAGTCCCTTCCCTGAAGGAGGCAGTGGAAATAACTGAAGCCCACTTGGGCATGCTCCCTCTGACAGACTTAATGAGCCAAGAAGGGCAAGGATCAAAGGGGGATGATGCCAGCCTGCAGTGTGCCAGGGGCCTGGAGGCCTCAATAGAGGGGACAGGCCCAAACTCAACCAATCGAGGAGACCGAGGGGGTGCAGCATCAGGGGATCTAGAGGAGAGGCTAGAGCAACTGGAGTCAAGACTGGAGCAGATGGCCTCAATTTTAGTTCTAAAAAAGGCTGCGACTGTCTCACTACTGAACTCAGTAGGAGGAGGCCTGGCCTGACCAGGATTGGTGAGGTCACGAACCACACGGAATAACTCCAGCTGGCGGTTCGAGGCCTCATCAATACGCAGGGAGTAAAAGGATGTTTTAGCCTCCCTGATCGCATGGACATAGCACCTGGTCAGGTTGCTTACAGCAGCCCTATTTAATGCCGACTGGTCCATCCTCCATCTGCTCTCCAGCTTTTTCTTTTGCCTGCAGGAAAAATATTTTTGCACTAAAAATGGTCAGTGTGGAGAGACTCCCTGAAAGCCTCCATCTTCAGATGCCTCTTAAAACATCCTAATGCTGCTCAACTGGTATATTTGTTGTTTTAAATTGTATTTCATTTTATAGTTTTAATAATTATGTTCTTCCATAGTTTTAATACATCGTTGTATGCCGCCCAGAGTCCACTTGGTAGTGGGAGCAGCTTAATATTTTTGTAAATAAATAAATAAATAAATAAATAAATAAATAAATAAATAAATAAATAAATAAATAAACTGGTGCAGATCAAAAAACTGGTTGAAGGTTTTCAATTAACAGGGTAGATGGGGTCTTACCTTTCCTTTTAAAAATGCCCATTTAATGCCAAAACAACAAAACCAGCTGGGTTTCTATCTGTGTTCTGAAGCCATGACCCTTCTTTTTCTGAAGAGTATTGGGGAGAGCTGTGGCACAGATATGATCTCAACATTAATCTGTTTTCATTTCCAGATTTATCAAGGCAAGACGAACCAGATATTAACTCCTTTCCCATGAAAGGAAAACTTCACTAAAATATGAAATGAAGTGATCAACTTTAAGGAGATAATTTAGCATCAGATCTTAGACCCTTAGGAAAATATTTAATTTTTTACCAGTTTACTCAGAAAAACAGCTCTGGAGTTGTGCAGCTATCCTGTGATTTTTTTTTCAACTGAAAGAAACATAGATGCCAGTGCTCAAGGTAGTGATTTAATCATACGACATTTCAGCCTCCAGCAGCCTTGAAGTAATAATCAATAGGTGCTCTCTTAGCTGTATTAGAGGGTTTTCCCCTCTCTTCACTTAACCAGGATATTAATTTGTATATATATTTTATGGCCTCTCAATCTCTTTTTTTTAACTGACTGGTCTTAACTGGTCTTAAAGAATGTAGAGCTAATTTATTCCATGAATCCCTTTTACATCCAGATTGCCTGTTTTCATTATTGATTGACCTACAGAGAACCTTTCTCATACATCAGAGCACTTATTAGGCTTCCAAATTACAGGCACAAGAGGACTGTTTTACTACAGCCATTGCTTGAGCATAATTTACCAAGGGAAGCACCTGTAGAGGCAGAAATTGCATAACCATTTCTAGAAAACACAGTGAAAGCAAAGAGAACCGGTTGAGTCGTCAACATCAGTCCATTATCTTTCCTTTTTAATCCATGCAGTAGCAGCTCCTCTCTCATCAGAAGTTCCCCACTTTAGATACTATTGAAGGATCTGAATCTGTTCAACATTACTCTGTACAGAAACTCCACACTTTACCAAGAAAAATGTTTTGAAGTTTCATACCATGAAATTTTCAGGAAATGTAAGAAGCTTCTGAGTGAATTAAAGAGCAGTGGCTGTGCACTTTTGATGATCAGGCAGAAAAGGAGTGGGTAATTTGTAGACAGTGAGCTGAATTTGGCCCACAGGTGATATGATGGTTCCTGAGATCCCAAGAAAGCCCCCACCACCACCAAAATTATATTTTTAATTAACTGAACTTTAGTGCTGAGTGCTTTCCTACCTTAAAACAAGATGTACAGCTCCCGTCCTGCTCTTAAAATAAAGTTTTTTTGTAAGGATGTGCACTCATTTTGGAGAAAAGAAGCAATAGAGGAGATCAAGGGCATCTGTTCCTTCTTTGGCCAGCATCAGGGTACAGAATGTAGTCTGTAGCAGAGGTTTAAAAGAACCAAGTATTTCTAAGTTTGAATCTCCATTTCTAATTATATGGGCGTTTATACACGACCCCTAAGCTCCGCTGCAAATGGCTGCAAGCTCCGGAGCTTAAAAATGTTTCCCCACCAGCTCCGGAGTTTGCAGACAATTAAGTGCGACCCCGCCCACTTTAGTGCAACCCAGCGCACTTTTCTTGTACCTTCTCTTTGGAGGTGAAAAATCTTTGATGCGGTGAACGATAGTGAGTGCGGGGCTCTCCTCACTTCTGTTTGCTGCTTTTTGGCTCCCGCCCCTTTAAAAGCTACTTTTACAGAGACGAGGGGGTTGGACTTGATGGCCTTACAGAGACGAGAGGCAGAACGAGGTGAGCGGCATGCTTTTCTTTGTCTTTTTCTCCCTCCCTCATGCAGCCAGCAACCAGGAAGTGTGGAGGGGGTGGGGACAAAGGAAGAGCAACGAACCCCTAAGATCTCTGGTCTGAATTTAAGTGGCCAGCGGATCTTAGGGGTCATGTAAAAAGGCCCTATATTAGAACTTTGATGCATTTTGTCATCACTGGGAACAAAACTTATTGGGCATCTTCTCTGGGCACTTCTCTGGAAATTAGGGAATCTACAGTGAATTCCTAGTGCATTGCACTAAATTTGAGGTAACTCTCTCGCACACCTGAAAACATTCAGATTGTTCATGAGCAGTCAAGGCAGTCTGGAGGTTCCAAATGTATGCACATCAGCATTCCAGGTACAAGAAGAAAATATTTATCATTATCTCCTCAATATTTATCTGAGTTGTTTGTAGCTAAGCTGGCTTGGGCTCTAGAGTAGATAGCTGCAAGCTCAGTTCTCCACAGAACAGAGCCTTTACCCAAAAGGAAAAAGGGCATTGCCAGGTCCAAGAGGACTTTGATGTGGCTTACAGGAGCTGTTTGGGAAGTGATCAAAAGGAAGAAAAGCTCATTTAGAAGATGGAAGGCTTGTCCAAATGAGGACAACAGGCAGAAACATAAATTCTGGCAGAACAAATGCAAGGCAACAATGAGGAAAACAAAGTAAGACTTGGAAAAGCGTATAATAAAAACACTCAAAGAAATAACAAGGAGTTCTTTAAGTACATTACAAGTAAGAGCCCAACTAGGAAGGCCATTGGACAATTAGACAAAAATGGAAGGCAAGGGATGTTAAAGTGGAAACAGAGATTGAAAAGAGACTCAATGACTTCTTTGCTTCAGTATTCACTGGAGGACAGAGACCACATACCCCAAACAGAGCCTATCTTCATTGGGAGGGAAAACAAAGAACTAAGCCAGATAAAATAAACAGGGAAGAGGTCCTTGCATGTCTTGTTAAACTAACAAATCACTAGGACCAGATGGCATCTCAAGGAACTTAAAGATGAAATTGCTGATGACTTAGCCAAAATATATGATCCTTCCCTCAAATCAGGCATTGTGCCTGATGACTGGAAGGTAGCGAATCTAACACCAATCTTCAAAAAAGGATCCAGAGGTGATCCAGGAAATTACCAACTGGTCAGTTTGACATGTGACCCAGGTAAAGTGATAGAAACAATCCTAAAAGATGAAATTAATGGGCACATAGAAGAGAAGGCACTGCTGAAGGAGAGCCAACATGGGTTCTGCAAGGGCAAATCATGCCTCACTAAATCTGATGGAATTTTTTGAGAATGTCACCAAGCATGTGGATAAGGGATATCCAGTTGACATTGTTTATCTGGACTTTCAGAAGGCTTTTGACAAAGTACCACACCAAAGGCTCTTGAATAAACTTGCCAGTCATGGAATCAAGGGAGAGGTCTTGTCCTGGACCACCAACTGGCTAAGGGACAGGAAACAGTGGGTAGCACTAAATGGACACTTCTCCAAGTGGAGTGAGGTACAGAGTGGGGTCCCCCAAGGTTCAGTACTAGGACCCCTGCTTTTCAACCTCTTCATAAATGATCTAGAAGTAGGAGTAAACATCAAGGTATCTAAATTTGCTCATGACACTAAATTATACAAGGTATAAAAACTGAGAGAGACTGTGAGGAGCTCCAGAGGGATCTCTTGACACTGGGGGAGTGGGCAAATCAGTGGCAAATGAGCTTCAAAATTAGAAAGTGCAGAGTGATGCACATTGGGGCAAAAAAAAAACCCCAATTACATCTATAAACTGATGGGATCTGAAATCTCTGCAATAAACCAAGAAAGGGACCTTGGCTCAATGAAGGTGTCGACCCAGTGTGCCACAGCAGTGAAAAAGAGGAAACTGCTGATGATTAGGAAGGGTATAGAAAATAAGTCAGCAAGTGTTGTTTTGCCCCACCTGGAGTATTGTGTACAGTTCTGGTCACCATACCTCCAGAAGGATATTATAGAAATGGAAAAACCGCAGAGGAGGGCACCCAAAATAATTAAGGGATTGGAATCCTTTCCATCTGAGGCTGCAATTTTGAATGACAGCACCTAAGAGATGACCTGATTGAAGTTTATAAAATCATACATGGTGTGGATAAAGTAGATGAGGAAAAACTAGGGGGTACTCCATGAAACTTTTGGGTGCTAGATCTCAAACAAATAAGAGAAAGTACTTTTTTACTCAGAGGATCACTGTTCTATAGAGCTCCCTTCCAGAAGAAGTGGTGACAGCTATCAGCCTTGACAGCTTTAAGAAAGGATTAGACATGTTCATGGAGAACAATGGTATCAGTGGCTATCATTATGGATCTCTAAGGACAAACTCCAGTTTGGAGAGATAGGCAGGATATATCTCAATGACATTTGCAGGGAATTGCAAGCAGGTGAAGACATCTGCTTGGGAATGTCCTGAAGCAAATGGAGAGCAACTGTGGGAGATAGAATGCTGGACTGGATGGGCTGTGGCCTGTTCCTGCAAGGCTGTTCTTATGTTCTAAGACAAAGGCCTCTTTTCTAACCAGATGGGTTCCTCTAGAAAAACAGAGGGAGAGATGGAAACTTTGGAGGAGGAGAGGACATGAAAAGAGACCACTGAGGCTTGAGGCCCCCATTTCTGTTTCTCAGCTAGAATGGAGATTGACTAGGAAGAGAAGCCCTAGGCTGAAGTCACTGAGCCCCATCCATTTGGTAGAGGAATGGGTCATGGATGAGTGTCCTCAGGCCCAGGACTCTGGGAGCCTATAATTCCTTTAACATGACCTTGGTACCTCCATCATCCAGAAGCAGCAACAGCAGCACACACTGGCTCAGAGACTGTGAAGGAGACTCCAGCATGAGCACAGGTGTGGGCATCAGTATCCTCCATCCATATCTACTGGCTGTCCTTGAAGAGCTCTGAGCAGGACTCAAACTCCCACTTTCAAAGACAAAAATCTGTCAATATGTGTCTCTCTTTTGTCTCTCTTATGCATAAATTAAAAATCTTTCAACAGTTGACAGTTCCTTCTGCTCATGTATTTTACTTGGTTAATGCATCCTCTTTGGTTATGGATAGAAAAAAATCAGATATTTGCTACATCCTTAATTTACAAGGAACTTTAACCCAGGTCCTGCATCTCTGTTCTCTGGGGTTACACAAGAAGTCTCATAAATCTTAATGCTAGTGCTGCACTCCCTTGCTGTGGTCCCAGTAGCATGACTGACCCCAGTCCATACACTTGTCATCTGTCTTCCCAGTACATACCCCTCTCTCCTGCATTTTTTGTTCACAGATACGGCAAACATCTTCATACAGTACCAATGAGCCTTGAACCAGGGGGAGTACATGCCCACATTTTAAGGTCACTTCTTATACACACAGAAGCTGGATTTTCCCTTCCTTCATTGCTGTTTGCTCTGAGATTTGTCTCACCATCTGAACAGCTGGTGAAGCATGCCTTTGGTTGGCAGCTTCAAACTTCTGCTGGTAGGTCTATGCTCTGAAAAACAAAGCCAAGGTTTGGTTTGACTTGTGAGATAATGACATGTGGCAAGCTAAGTACTGAAGATACAGTACATTTTAGATACCACAAATCCACCACTAAATAATTTCAGCATTATTTCTGCATCAGTATCACAACTGGAAGAAGATCAGGAGTTACAATATCCCCCTTCCACTCAACACCCATCAACATATTTCCAAACAGGAAAGTGCTGCCAGCTTCTGAAACCAATGCCCTTCTACCAATTCCTCAGCTGAGCTGAGGAAATGGGACTGGTGCTACAAGACAGTGCCTTAAAGTGGCAAATGCAGAACCTTATGGGACTTATCCATGGCAGAAACGGGAATTAAATACAAGGTCCTTGATTCCTTTTAGCCATAAAAACATGCCTTCCTTGTATACCTCACTATTCACTAATGTGACTGAATATCCCCAGAGGTCTTTCATACAAACACTGACCAAGCTCGACTTTACTTAGCTAATGAAATCTGATGAGATCGTGGCTCAAGGCAGTATGGCTGCAAAAACCACATTAAACATGTCAATGCAGGTGATTCTTCTAGTATATAAATTGACAGTGGAAGCTTAGCTTGTATTGCATTGGAAATCTATTAACATTTGAAGTAGTTTGCTTGAATTAAAGGCCTCAACAGAATTACAATTACTTCCCTTCTCCTTTGACAAGTTTGCAAGGCTTTTTATTTGTTTGTTTGCCTCTCAGCTTTGGAAAGTTTTCTAAACAAAAGGACATTTCCTGGATGTTTGGAAAAACACAAGTTTGTACTCAATGAGAACATGGGCATCTCTCTCCTCCCCTGCCAGGCAAGACTATTCACTGTAGAATGATGAACAGCTCATTCAAACTTCACATTTCTGTACCCTAAATGCCTATTAATTTGTTGTCTTTGTGTACTTTCAACATGAGGAAATATGAATGAAAGTGCAATAAGATAAAAATTACTGAAGTTGCAAGAGTTTACAGTTTACACTTGACTGGTTCAGGCTATGAGCGTTAGCCATTTATAATGCTGGTAGCAAATCTGATATATATGTTATGGCCTGTTGAATTAATATCAGACTTAGATTATAATCAGCCTGTTTTTCCACTTTTTTGAGTATTTAGACTTCTGGCAAATGCAAGAGCAATGGCTGCAAGAAATTCTCTCTTCCTGTCAACACTCTAGTCAACAAGAGCCTGATAACTGTAATTTCAGTAGACCATGTGACTTGTTTTGAGATGATGCCAGGCACCTGGTAACAAAGAAACAATGATTAAAAGGTCTCATAGTTTTTTAGGCTGCTGATATCCAATTCAAAGAACACATATGTCCTGGGAAAAATACACTTCGTATGGTTTTGTTATGCCAAGCAAAGACTTTGGCAAGTCTTTGGATTCAAGCCCCAAGTCAGAGTCTGAGTCTTTGATACCAACTTGGAGTTTTTGGTATCAAGTCATGAGTCCCAAGTCCCAAGTTTGAGTCTGTATTAAAAACAAGCTTCTTTTCCTAGAGAAAATAAGAGTGGTGGGTGGGTTCCAAGTCATGATTCAGGTCCCAATCATTGAAAAAGAAAACCCAAGTCGAGTTACTAGTGTGACTTACATCTGACTGGAAAGTGCAACTTGAGTTCCTATACCTGATAACAAGGGGTGCAGAATCATTGGTTGTTCAGGTGACCTGAGTGACCACAAGCTCTACACAGACTGGCCAGTCATAAGAGCTTGTGGAAGTTGTAGTCTAAAACATGTGCCAGATGAAGTCTCTCCATACCTATACAAAAAAAAATAGATTTAGTGAGAAAAATGTATTTCATAGGGTTTCTACTGCATTGAACACTAGCATTACAACATTTCTGTATTTACCAGAAAGACACCCTTGTGCAGTCAAAATCTAGGGATGTGCACCTGATTTGAACAAATCATAAATCCTGAGCCAGACCAGCCTGATTCTGACAGATTTTTGTTAGTCCAGATCAAAGCAGTCTGGGTAAATTTGGCTGTAGAATAAAAAGCAGCTAATGTTGAAATGGAAGCTCCAAACAGCCATAGGCCACTTTTTATTTTGCATTGCCTTATCTCCTCCCATGGTCACGTGATCGCTACAGTGGTTCGGCAGTCCGCACTTCAGTGGTTGCTTAGCAATTGGCTTCCCCGTCTGCACTTGACTGAACCGCTTTAAACTACGAAAGGGAAACAGCAGAAACGGGGGAAACCAAAAAAAGGCAGCACAGTATGTCCGCAAATACAATCAAATCGCTTTAAAAGAGGGTGCAGGAACCAATTTTAAAAAACACCACCCCCAGTGCTGATCGCAATAAAAACTGACACAGCAGTCAAAAATGGGCATGGCCAAGGGGGCTCTTCAGAAAAAGCTATTTGAAAAGTGGACAGTAATTTTTAAGGCAATTTGTCTGTAAGGAAAAGGTGTTTCAAATCTTAAGTGCGGTAGCGGTCAATGCTGGGCAGGGCGACTTTGTCCCCTGCCTGGCTAGCATCATGATTGTGCAGCCTAGGGGTTGCCCAGCAGGGGCCAGAATCTTCATAAGGCCTCACCACGTGGCTAGAGGCCTCTTTTGTGCTCTAGTGGTCTTCCAGAAGGCATTCGGCCTTAGCTCCCTGCCGCCCCGTCATGGGCCTCCACTTACTACTTTTGCTGGAACAGCTGCTTTGTTTTCCCTTACCTGCATCCTTTGGTTCACTGAGAGAAGGAGGGCTGAGGAAATTGCTGCAGAATGGGCTTGTGCATCTGCCAGCCTAAGGGGTATTTAAAAATAATAATAATAATTAAAAGGAGAGAGAGAGAGAGAGAGAGAGAGAGAGAGATGGCTTAGCTGACTATTGTTTTAAATGAAAATAATAAGAGGCAGAGAGTCAGCATAAATAAATAAACTAACAGGGGAGGCAGCAGTGTGCAACCTTTAGCTTTTAATTCAAATGTTAAACACACTTGCAATGGTGTGACAATTTAAACTGCTGACCCCAAACCAAAACTCCCCTTTTAAAGAATAGAAAGGGATTTCCCAGCATTGTCATTATTTCTTTCCAGCTTCCATTCTGTTTCCCCCTGTGCTAATCTGTCCCAATTTGTAGCAAGACCTTGAAAGCCTGGGGCATGAATAGACATTGTAAATAGTCCATGCACAAGAATGCTGGGGAGATCTGAGTGGTGATTTTGAAAAGTTTGGAGTGAGCAATTCATAAGGTCCTTTTTATTTTATGCTGCATGAAACTGAAAATGAGCAACAGCCAGTTCAGGCTGACATTAGAATTTATTTAGGGGGCTTTCAGAATGAAAAGGCTGATTCATGTTTTAGAGTTCTATAATATTTAGCACAATGCTAAAGCGAGCTTGCAAGCTAAGAAGCAAGGAAAACTGAGGAGCAAGAACAGTAAAAAATGAAGTGATTTTCCCTGGATGCTGGCAGAGAAGCACATGACAATTGGCACCATGATTTTACATTTGGGGAAAACAACAACAACATGGGACCCTCTGGCCACTATCCAGAAACTTCTTCCCTAGGCTTGGTGACCAATAAAGAGATGGAGAGAGAACAAGTGCTTTTTAGACCTACAACACTCAGGATTAAAGATGGGCACGAAATGAATTTTTCGTTGTTCCATTATTCATTATTCGTTTTGTTACATAATGGAATGAATAACGAAGCCCAGAGTAATTTAGGAACGAACCAAATCGAACCGGAACAAATTAGTTCGGTTAGGTTCGGTTCATTCTTCCCCGCTGGTGATGAAAGCCTGGCTGTCATCACCAGCGAGGGAGGACTGTGAGAGCCTTGTTCTTGCCTCCACATGCAGAGGCGAGACCGGGACTTGTCATAATATGTAGAATTAACAAAATGTATGTATTGTATATTTAACAGAGTGAAAAGAGAATTGTAAAATGGAGTCAGTCAAAAATGCAATGTCATGATGTTAGCCACAAGTGCAAGGAATTAGAAATCACCAGCAGGTTAAGTGGAATAGTTAATGACATCATGGTGTGTCAGAATGTGATTGGTTAAAATCATGTCTGATGAGGTCTAAATGTGTATATAAGAACTGGCTTGTATAATGTTAAATTGGGACTGTTTATGGTGAGAAAACAGTACCCCACGCTCTGTTGATTTGTATATGTGATATTGCTTGGTGTTATGTTGTTGTTATTTGCTGTATATTTGCTGTATATATTCAATATAAGAGTTTTATTCTAAGTCATGTTTCTTTGTCTCTCCGTTTCTGGGTTCTGATAATACTTATAACAATTAACTACACTTTATCTACATGCTGCTGCTGCTAAACTGATATTTTTTTCTCTGCTATACACACACGTGTGTTAACATTTTTCATAATCCCTTAATCATTCTCCCAAGGGAGAAGTAGATGAGACCCCCATTCGCGCCTCTGCTGTCACCCGGCGCGGGGAATATCTCTTTAAGATCCAGGGATCTTCCCTGTGCCGGATGACAGCGCACCCGGTGCTGTCATCCAGCGTGGGGAAGGTTCCTTTAGAGCAGTGTTTTTCAACCACTGTTCCGCGTCCCTCAAGGAGGCCAGACAAGCCAGCACGAGCAACCGAGCAAACTTCCTACAGAGCTGCGGCGCCAGCCACTGTCCCTTTCTGGTTTTGGGAAGCTGGTGTAAGACCGAAGTATATAAAGCTGCTTTCTTCTAGTGTGAATATTGCCCTGAGATATTCAAATAGGTTTTCAGATGTGCCTTTTTATTAATTTGGGGGGGGGGTAGTTCTAGAAATTGTTGATTGAATTTTACTGTATTTTTGCATTTATGGTGGCAACACTAATGGGTGGTGGTGGTATAGATTTATTTGATTCCTATTCAAGAGAATTACTTATATATAGTAAATATAGGCACAGAGTTAAATTTTTTAACATTTTCTAATGGTGATGTGCCTCATGATTTTTTTCATGAAACAAGTGTGCCTTTGCCCAAAAAAGGTTGAAAAACACTGCTTTAGAGAGACCCCTGTTTGTGTCTCTGCATGCAGAGATGTGAACGGGGGTCTCGTCTTCCCCGTGCTGGATGACAGCGCTGGGTGCGCTGTCATCTGGTGCAGGGAAGATCCCTTTAGAAAGCCTCTGGGTGCCTGGCCCTGGGAGGGCTCCCTGTGGCTCTCCCAGCAGGCTTGCCACCAGCTCCAGGCTCCCCGCTGCCATGGGAACGCTCTCCCGGCAGGCTTGCCACCAGTGGCACCCGCGCCAGGAGGGCTCCTCTCAGCCATGGAATGCCCGAAAACAAATGAATATGAAATGAATTTTTAAAAAAAAATCTTTTGTATTAAATGAAACAAAATTGGCCCCAGGGCCCGAATAACGAAAATGAAATGCCATTTTGGCATTTCGTGGCCATCTCTACCCAGGATACATTGTTCTTATAGGAACATTACTCTATCTTAAAGTTAACTGTTCCAGAACATTTGGTGTAAATAAGGGTATGAAGCAATTTGTCCTCAAAGGTACATGTGAGTATAGTATGGTTGCAACAGGCATCATCCTACTTTTAAAAGACAAGTTGCTATTATTAAAACTCCTTAACACATCTGGGTGGATGATAATTATTTACCCCTTAGAGGTGTCCTTAATGAGGATGGGATATCACCAAGTTAAAGCTTACAATAAGCTTCCAATTTGACTGTAAATACAACTATGTTCACGTATTATTTATTTATTTATTCATTTATTTGATTTGTATACCGCAAGCATCTAGTAAAAAGTTAGTCTGGCCATATTCAGATTAATTTGTCTTTTGGGCTGATGGTCCAACTCTAATCTAATGTTTTTGTATCCTCACAATGTAACAGTAAGTAGAAAATCCAGATATGTTTTGCAGAGAAGACAGATATGCAGATATGTTTTGCAGAGATAAGGAATCTGATCTTTTGCTTGGTGAACTTTCTGTCAACACGAATATGGACTGTATGTTCCAAGGTTTCATGGAGGATAACATTACATGCCAAGAAGTCAAACATGAACATAGGCTTTTGCTAGTTTGTCAGTGCAGTGCTTTGCACTAGCCTATGGAGTTCATTGGGCAAGATACATCATCAAACAGGCAGTGGTTGTGTCAGATTGTATATATATGTTGCATTCCTGTAGAGCTGCTTTACTCAATTAATTTCCAAGTTCTTCATAAGCAATCAATTGATTATTTATTTAGGCCCTTTGTACACAACCCCTAAACTCCACCGCAAATGGCTCCCAGCTCCGGAGCTTAAAATTGTTTCCCCACCAGCTCCGGAGTTTACAGATAATTAAGTGTGACCATGCCCACCTAAGCGTGTCCCAGCACACTTTTCAAGTACCTGCTCTCTGGAGGTGAAAATTCCTGATGCGGATATAACGTAGTGACTGCCCGGCTCTCCTTGCTTCTGTTTGTTCTTTTTTTGCCCCCCCTGCCCCTTTAAGAGATCTGAATGCAGTGCCAGGATGGCAGAACGGAGGTGAGCGGCATTCTTTTCTTCTTCTTTTTCTCCCTCCCCTCACGCAGCCAGCAGCCAGGAGTGCAGAGGGGGTGGGAATGCAGGAACAGCGGCAAACCCCTAAGATCTCTGGTCCGAATTTAAGTGGCCAGTGGATCTTAGGGGTCATGTGAAAAGGCCCAATGTTAGTTAGCTATTTATATCCACCCTATAAATTTGAAATGTATAATTACAATCAATCAGTTTAAAGTACAAGACTAAAATATTAGACCCATATCCAATATACAGTAGTTCTGTTTTGAACTCTATTCAAGTTTTTCATAAACATTTATTTATTTATTTATCCCACCCTATAAATTGACATGTGGGGTGATTACATCAATTAAATCAATTCAGTTTAAACACAACATTAGAATATTAAAAATAGAGATGGGCACAGAATGCCAAAATGGTGTTTTGTTTTTGTTATTCGGGCCCTTCATTTACTATGAAATGAAGTTTTTAAAGCGAGCGCTTTCAACTCATTTCCAGGCTCCTGAAGGTAGTGTGCTGTCATCCAGCATGGTGAAGATGAGACCTCCATTCGTGCCTCTGCATGCAGAGGCACAAATGGGGTTCTCTCTAAAGAAATCTTCCCTGTGCTGGATGACAGCGTGCCTGGCGCTATCATCTAGTGCGGGGAAGATGAGACCCCCGTTTGTGCCTCTGCATGCAGAGGTTCGAACAGGGGTCTCTCTAAAGGGATCTTCCCCGCACTGGATGACAGCGTGCCCAGCACTGTCATCCAGCATGGGGAACACGAGACCCCTGTTCGTGCCTCTGCATGCAGAGGCATGAACGGGGGTCTCTCTAAAGGGATCTTCCCCATGCTAGATGATAGCACCGGGCATGCTGTCATCTGGTGCAGGGAAGACAAGACCCTCGTTCGCGCCTCTGCATGCAGAGGCATGAACGGGGGTCTCTCTAAAGGGATCTTCCCCATGCTGGATCCCTTGGAAGAAAGCTGCGGCCTTGGCTCTGCTTGCAGAGACAAAACTGCGGCCCTCTCCCGACTGCCCTCCGCTGCAAGAGGATGGCAGCCAGCTCGGCTGTCACCTCCCCGCTGTGGAGATGGGTCCAGAGAGGGCCACGGCCTCACCGCTGCAAGAGGAAGCGAGGCTGTGGCTCCCTCGATCTCCAATCTCCGCAGTGAGGGGGTGAATGCCGATTTTTGAAATTTACATCCCATGCTTTATGCAATGTATGAGCCAAAATTTATAAAGTTAGGTCCCAGGCTTTGATGTTTGCCCTCCAACATTGAATTACCACTGCAATGGCTGGGCCTTCTCTATGGGACATATCTGAATAGAGGGGACAGAGAAACATATCAGTGGTATAAATGGCATTTATTAGACCTGCCAAAGAGCTGCCTAGATGTCCTAAGTGCATCCGATCTGGCCTGATTTCGGAAGCTAAGCAGGCACTCCAGTATTCCTGCCAAGAAAACTCCATGGACGTGGGGTCATCTCCTATGAGATGATGCAGCATGTATTTGTGTTCATTCATCTGGATGCCCCCCCACCCATTTAACTAGAGATCAAATAAAAGTTGGGATTTGAAATTGGGGCCATTCATTGTCAGTAAATTACATAACAGAATTCTGCCAACTATATGGAATTTGGAAAAAAAAACAGTACAAATAGCTTTGAAACCTTAGTTGTTCAGAGCAGCCAATTTGGTTGTGCTTTATGTAGTTATTAAAGTGACCGAGAGGGTGGTGGAATCCAAACCCGATTGGTCAGGACCTCCTTTGCGGGAGGCTGACTGCTCATGGGTGGTGGACTGCATCTCATATACCCTGAGCTAATTGAAGAAAGTATTGTCCTGGGCATGTGTGACATTTTAAACAGCTCCACAGTTAAGAAACTAACAATTAATGTAACCTGAGGACCTATGCACAGGAACTTGGTTGTGCATTATGATGCCCCCTCTTAACTAAATGTACATCTGGAACTGTTTTTATGCCATAGCTGTACGAAAAGTTGGGGATCAGGACTGCTGAAGTTGGACTTATACATACATATGTGGGCAAAGCAGTCACAGCTGGTGCCATGGGCTACTATGCCACTTGACTATAGAGTGGGGAGAGGAGAATATCACAAAACTATTGAGTGGGAAGAGGACAATATTACAAAACTTTTTATTATGTTCATATTAGCTAAACTGTTAGGTTCCGACCATTGTTTTCTTTCATCATGGCTGGAGTGCTGCTACAGTGACATGACACGGTAATTCAGGGCTCCTCAAACTGTGGCCCGGGGCCTGGATGTGGCCCGCCAGGGTGCTGAACCTGGCCTGCTGGCAAATGCAGACCCCCCCCCACTTAGTGGTGGAGACCGGGTGTGGGTCTGCTGCAAACAACTTTGTGCCACCCAGGTTGCCTCTTCCTACTTCCTATTGTTTCGTGCCCATCTTTACTCACTATTATGGGCAGCACTGGGACTGCACAGGGTTCCCTTTATCTTCTTTGTATACGAATTCAGGCTTCTAAATGCATCCTGATTCAATCTGGACTTGTTTCAGCCATGTCCAATAGGACTTGACCCCTGGATGTTAGCTAATCTGTTACACTGCACTGCAAAACTAAATTGGGTGTAACTTTATTATTATTATTATTATTATTATTATTATTATTATTATTATTAGTAGTAGTAGTAGTAGTAGTAGTAGTAGTAGTAGTAGTAGTAGTAGTAGTAGTAGTAGTAGTAGTAGTAGTAGTAGTAGTATCATCATCATCATCATCATCATCAATTAAACTGCAAACGCCCAGAGACTACTTGAAGTAGTATGGGGCGGTATATAAGCATAACACTTTCCTATCCTTTTTTTTTTTCTCTTTCTTGCTTACTTTTTAAAAAAGATTCTGATGAGCAAGACATGTTTTATTTAATTTTCCACCTATTTATTCATAGCATGTATGGATGTAAAATTCTCACCAGGAACTTGAAGATGTGGAGGTGAAGACTGTACAGTATTTCTCCTTGCCCCGTCCCAAAGGTTGAGATATGTGTGGTCCTCTTTGACAAGAACAGACTAAAGAGGTTCACAAATTGTCCAACCTGCTTACAGTGTTTTAATGCAAATCATGAAAAATTAAACAAAATAACTATGTCTGCAGCTTTGTTTTGTGGATTTTTAAAGCTCGGAAGCACTGGGTAAGTTATTTATTTATTTATTTATTTTGAATATTTTACCTCACCTTTCTTCTTGGAAAAGGACCCAAGGTGGCTTACAATAATGAGGGACAGATAATGTTCGCATCTAGAACATTTAAGATATATTCAAGTTAAGAACAGAGAATTAGGAGAGGCCACACTCAGGGAGGCCAGGAAATCGGCTACCTGAAACCAGGCTTTCTCTGTGGCTGGCCCCTTGCTTTGGAACCACCTGCCAAGTGAGTTGCGCCTTGCTCCGTCCCTGCTGGCCTTCAAAAAAGCTCTGAAAACACTGCTCTTTAGAGAGGCATATGACGACCATTAGTCCATTTTTTGTTTTGTTTTTCTCTTTTGAGACATATTTGCTGCCATCTTGCTTTTTTATATATTATTTTTATTACTATTATTATCTTTATTTGATGTTATTGTTTCATTTTGTTTGTTGTGAACCGCCCAGAGTTCCATTGGAAGACAGGTGGTATATAAATAAATAAATAAATAAATAAATAAATAAATAAATAAATAAATAAATAAATCTTAGAACATTAAAAGGTATCATTAAAGCTACAAAGACCACACAAAAAGGAGATTCAGGGAAAGCTTGCCTGAAGAGGAAGGTCTTTGCCTGCTTCCGGAAAGACAGCCAGGTCAGGTTTTTATTGCGGTATAAAACCATAAAAGTCATTAAAAGTCATTAAAACATGATTGCAAAATTGTAGAGTTACAAAAACAGTGTAGATATAACAATATAAATAGAAATATTAAAACGAAAAAAGAAACTAAACCAGTAAAAGAAAATAGATAATTTTCTAGTTAAAACTAGCCCGCCTTAGAATGGAATTTAATCAGGTATAAGCAGAATTTGGCTATCTGTTTGGTAATAAAAGAGTTTTCATCACTTAAAAGTCTTTCCAGGCCCATCTCGTTTGGGTCTACTGTAAGTCTATCTAAGCATGGGTGAATGAATCTCTCTCTATAAAGATTGTGAAGAGGACAACAAAAAAACATATGTACCATAGATTCCACCTCCCTTTGGGAGCACATGCAGCGTCTATCTTCATAGGGAATTTTCTTATATCTCCCTTCTAAAACCATTGAAGGAATAACTGAACAGCGGGCTAAAGTGAAGGCTCTCCGATAAGCAGGCTCTTCCAGTTGTAAGAGATAGTTGGCCATTCTCATAACATATCTGGTCTCCATAGGAGCCCTAAACAAAGGGGATTGTGCTATATCTCGTTGGCGCTCAATGTCTTGGATCCTTTGTTTAATAAGTGCTTTGGCCTGTGTAGTACTCTGAACCAATAGGTCATCTATTGAGAGCCCCATAGATTCTAATTTTCTTTTTAAAGTTTGTATCCACCTAGGTTGAAAAGGGTCTTGGTTTATTAAAGGGAGAAGGCCTTTTGGTCTGAGAAGCTCTTAAGCCACTGACAAACAGAGGCAATAAGTATTCTGGCTTCTAGTTTCATTTGACCCAGTTCTAATCGTATCAAAGCGTTGGAAACACCTGGAGGGACTTGTAAGATAGAACGGAAGAACTTGGATTGTACCTTCTCTAACACAGCCAGATCAGCCAGAGATATTCCTGTATAGGTGCCATATAGGAGCTGAGCTACGACTTTGTGTTGGTACAGCCTTAATGCTGCTGGAACAAAGAGACCTCCCTTTGTTCGGAAGAATCTCAAAATAGCATTAGCAGACTGCTCAGCCTTCTCAGCTCTCCAATTACAGTGTGCATTGTTAGCCCCAGATTCTTGCACGATCACCCCCAGATAGGTGAATTTATGCACTTGCTCAACTTTCTTCCCTTTTATTATCCAAGATCTTATTTTTGGCCGTCTGCCAAGGCCATCACTTTTGTTTTATCACAATTAATAGTCAAGTGTTCTTTATCAGAGTAGGCTGTGAAGCTATCCAAGGCCCTTTGGAGACCTACTGGAGACCTTGATAGAATAACAGTATCATCAGCATAAATCAGTATTGGGAGGTGCCGTGAAGCAAGCTTTGGTGGGTGAAATTTTAAGTCACTCATATGCTTCACCATATTGCTTATATAATAGATGAACAATGTGGGGGCCAACAGGCAGCCTTGCCTGACTCCCTTGGAGGTTTTGATAGAATTTGTTAGTAAGCCTTGTGGGTTACATCTTACTTTAAGGTATGTTTCCTGATGGAGGGCTTGGATAAGGTAAAGAAGTCTTTTGTCAATGCTAGAAGAGCCTAGTTTTTGCCATAACCTCTGCCTTGAGATAGAGTCAAAGGCGGCCTTCAGATCTATAAATGCAGCATATAGGGAGATTGGGCCTTTAGAGGCATATTTTTCAATTAATTGTTGGAGTATCAGACAGTGCTCCATTGTCGCTCTTCCTCCTCTAAAGCCTGCTTGTTCTAATGGAATGCATTCTTCTTGCTCAAGCCATAATTCTAGTTTTTCTAAGAGATGTCTTGTGTATAGCTTACTAATGATGTTTAGCAGGCTGATGGGTCTATAGTTTGCTGGGTCTTTCTTATCACCTTTCTTATAAATTGGAACCACAATAGCCATCCCCCATTGCTTGGGAATCCGGCCAGATTGGTCTATAAATGTGAATAATTCTGCTAGATAATGTGCCCACCAATCAACATTTTCTTTGAGGACTTCGGGTGGAATTCCATCCGATCCTGGAGCCTTTCCTATTTTTAGACGGCCAATATGGTCTTTTATCTCTCTTGGGCTGACTGGGGACCATATAGGCAGATTCCTTAGGTCTCCTATAGTAGTGCCTTGCACAGAATCATCATAGAGATTTTGAAAAAAAGTGGCCCATTTATTTGCTGGAACATGCATATCTAGTGGCGATGAATTCTTCGCCCTTCCAGCATTAATAAGTTTCCAAAACTGAGCTGAGTTCTTTTGTTTGGCTGACTGGATTAGCTCCTCCCATAAGTTCCTTACATGCTCTTTTTTCTTCCTCTGAATGGTGGTTTTATATAATTTCTTTTGAGCTAGCAGCTGAAGATGTATTTCAGGTCTTTCCTCCTGACCTTTGTTCAGGGACAGATGGTACAGGGTGTTAAGCTCTTTTTTAACTTGTACACATTCATGGTCAAACCAAGGTTTCGTGTTCCTATAAGCAGGGTATACTTTGTTCTCTGAAGGGACAGTAAAAACGGAGTTTACTTCCTGGGTCAAAGCCTGGAAGTTTACAAGAGGGTCTTGCTCTGGACTTAAGTTACTAAAGAGCAAGAGATGATATTGCAATTTCTCTGTAGTTAGTATTTCTTTCACTTTGGTACTACTGGTGCTAGACCATTTTAACCTTTTCCCTATAAGTTCTAGCTGTGGAGTATACTGGTCCTTTGGTTGTGTTGGATTCAGAGGAAGAGACAGTTTTAGACTTAGTGGTAGATGATCCCCTTCCAAGAATGGCAGAATTTTAAATGTTTTAATCCTAGGTAGTAAAACATTGCAGACAAGCATATAATCAATAGAACTAGCCCTCTTACCTGCCATAAAAGTATATTCACCTGGGCAGTCCCCATAGAATGCCCCATTAAGAATATGAAGCTCTCTCCTACGTGATAACTTAGCAAGGCATGCACCTGCATAGTTCGCCTTTGGGTCTTTAGATATGCGTGTAGACAGGAATCCATATGATTCCCCATATAGATCCTCTAAGAGCAGATTATATTTCTTTGCTAGAAATATATCATTTGGTCCAACTCGGGCATTAAAATCACCTGCCAACAAGATTTCTGCTTCGGGACACCCAGCTAACAGATCTGATATATAATTATCTAAGGCTGACCAGTTTTCTTCAATAGAGGATTTCTTTGTTCTAGGTGGAAGATAGGCATTTATTATAAGAAGGCTGCCGTTCACCCAGCTCATCAGTACGGCCATTGCCAGGTGGGCTAAAGGTGGTTTTAAAACACATTTTACCTTTAAGGTAGTTGAAACAAATATAACCAGCCCACCCATTAATCTTCCCGGACCTATCCCAGCAGATGCCTCTAAGTTAAAGGAATAATAACCATTCAGAAGAGGCGTTTCTGCTGTCCATGTTTCCTGCAGAAGGATAATGTCATACACTTTCTTTACGAAAGGAACATCCATATATGAGTGGAGGCAACGTTGCCATCCAGCTACATTCCAAGAGAGAATTTCAATTGTATTATCATCTGCCCTCATATGTTGTCTCAGTGACAGATTATTGTTTGAATCACTTTGGGGAACAAAATGTGGTCATATTGAAAGGAAGCTTGGCTCATCTGATGATTTAGATCCCTCTGCTTATGAGTTGAGGGAGAGGTAAAAGGTGCTGGGGTTGAGCCAAGCTCACAATTGGAAAAATTTAAGAGTTCAGCTTTGCACATGGCTAAATTATTATCCCCAAGTCAGTCTCGCTGGAACCAGCCCCAATTATCCTTTGCATAATGTCTCTGCCACCAATAAGGAGGAGTTTCAGTAATTTGGTTGTTGAAGGCGTCCAAGCTTCTCTGAGTTTTGTTCCATTTTGTGTGTTTTGGATTACTCCACACATTCTTCTTCCTTCTAGGATTTGGGACAGTGGGTCTAGGTCTGATCAAAACTGGGATAGGCTTACTCATATAGGTGTCCAGCTTTGTAGATTCTTGGGAGGCTCCTATCAATTCAGAATTCTTCCTTAATGCCGACTGTTGTTGTTGAGCGTTTTCCTGTAAGTCTTGCTCCTTTGGGTGACTACCTCCCTCTTGCTTCTGGACATGGCTGGCAGGTGAAGGCATCTCTTCTACTGCTGTCCCCGACACTGGTGAGTATCCCCCCTGTCTTTCTTTTAGCTTTAACTTCTTATGATGTGAACTGGATTTACCCTGTTTGGATCTCTTAGGACGATCTCTGGGCTCTAGCTGTTTGAATAAAGGTTTAAAGTCCATCCTCCTGTTCCCCTTGGCATAATGGTTGCTATCTATTTTGCTTCTGCATTTCCTTTTCTCCATCGTTGACAGGGGTAGCTTCTTTTGTGAGGGATCTTTCTTCTTGTCTTTTGTTCTTAGCCCACCATCATGCATCTCCACAGTTCTTTGTGTGGGACCCTTTACCTCAATGAGGGTGGAGCTGGTATAACTGGCAGCATCCCCTTCCGTGTCAACAATGGGTGGGATCAGGAGAGGTGATCTGGTTTGCATAATAGTTGATGGACCAGCACACAAAAGTAGCTCTTCCATATTTAACCCTGTGATTTTGTTGATAGTTTCAGGGGATAAGTTGTAGAATTCCACTTCGTCTGTTGGAGGCAGGTGGTCAACAGCATTCTCCCTTTGCCCTGTACTCTGGATTGTCAATTCAGGTGATTTTTTGGCTTCTAGCAAGCATCCCAGCATTGTCACAATAAGCTCTTTAATGTCCTTTAGTAGATCTCTAATTTCATCAACAGATTTCTGATTTAATGAGGGGTCATTGTCCCTAGTACAGGAGGGCGTGTCTAAGTTTGTAAATGATGCAGTGGTGTCTTTTTGCAAATTGTTGACCACAATATTCTCAATTGGACCCACAGGGGAGTATAACGTTTCTATTGTCCTTAGTTCACCAAAATCAGCATTTAAATTATTTTCCAAGTAGCTGCAATCCAGGATTTGATAGTCCTTCATAACACTTGCTGGTAAGTCTATTGACTGTGTTCCATACATCCCAGAAGGGGTCAGTCTGCTTTGATCCACCCTAGTTGTGGCAGGTTCCCCTCTTTTGAGATAATCAGTTATAGTGGTTTGCTTCATCTTGCTCCTTATTCTGCTGTAATCTTTAGCAGCAATCAGAGGCTTGTTCTTCCTCATAGATTGCATATGACACCTGGGGAGGGAGGGAGGTGTAACAGGTCCCGAGCTACTCGCCCTGGCTTGTAGGGGAGTGAACAAATGCTCTCTACTACTGGTTTCTCTAAGGTCCGAGATAGGTGTAATGGCTATTGACATGGTCCTCTGAAGCTGAGATAATACTGGAGTAGGGAGGGAGACATCCAGAACTTCCTCCTCTTCACTGGGTGCAGAAGTTATCATTCTGACTACTTTGGTGTCTTCTCAATTCTCTCCCCTCTCAGCTATCCTGCTGAAACAGCTGGCGCTAACCTAAGGGTGGAAGCCTCTGTCCTGCAGAGCTTTAATTAATCACTGCCAAACAACTAATTCTATAACTCTGAGACAGTACCTTGAGCTTCCAGCTTTCTCTCTCATTCACGCAGCACTTCCCGATCTCTTCTGTGAAAAAAGCAGCTGCGGTAGTAGAAGGCTGTGGAAATTAGCAGGAGCAGGAGCAGTTGATGGAAAACCGGGTCCCGAGAGATATAACTCCTCCAGGCATTCCAATGTCCAAACACTCTTAACCTTGAGTGAGAGATAACTTCTTAGCAAGATCTTAGGTTGAAGAAAAACTAGATAAGAAAAACTGTGCAAACAGTAGATATCTTAAAAGGGAGAGACAAGCAATGCTCCAGGCTCAAAACGCTGCTAGTCACACCCAGCCGGAACCAGAAGCTGGTCGAAAGACAGCAGAGACGGGGCAGTTCTGGCTTCCAGCGGGAGGGAGTTCCAAAGTCTGGGAGCAGCAAGAGAGAAGGCCGTTTCATGTGTTCTTATGAGATGCACCTGTGAAGGTGGCGAGATGGAGAGAAAGGCCTCTCCTGTGCCGTTTGCTTCTTGGGGAGAAAACAGCCTCATTTTGCCCTGGATGAGTCAGCATATAGTAGAAAAGTTCTGACCTCCTTCCAGTGCTGTTCTTTAACCTGCAGGTGAGAAACTGCACAGTGCTTGAGGGTTCATCTTGAGGAACCGTATTCAACTAAGACATCTGAAATCAGCAAGGAGGAGGACATTTTCTGTATTATTTACATCTCTTATCAAATGTCACAAGATGTTTAAGTAAAAAAACTGTATGTGCTGGAGCAGTTTGACCTCATGCTTCCTCTGTTCCTCTATCTTCCCTTGAATAATATGATAGGAAAGAACTTTAATGCCCAGTTGTCAGTTCTATCATGAGTAGCAAGACCCACCACTCCTGTCTTGCCCTTTGCTAGAGGGATTTTTGAGCATCTGATACCCAGTTTTACTGATGATAATGATTCATGTACATTTAGCCATGCACTTAGTTTCTCAAGAATCTCTTGACTCTGGGCATGAGAAAAATGCAATTTGTGCTATTAGAAACCCAGACATTTCCATCTCCTTGTTAAAGAGCTCATATTCAGTCAAATGAATGTGCTATCTATTATTCAGTGTTCTGAGGACCCAATTAGAATGCTCTGATTATTTATGGTGTGTGTGTGTGTGTGTGTGTGTGTGTGTGTGTGTGTGTGTGTGTGTGTGTGTGTATCTGTCATCTGTGTCTATGTCTGTGTGTGTGACCAATGTTCTAGAAATTAAATATTAGGCTATTTATAAATGGCAGTCAAACAAATCTCCAATACTGTCATTTTTTCATTTTACATTTTTAATCAGTCAAACCTTTAAACCACCCAATGACCAAACTTCTCTGGTTCAAGCACAATGGAAAAAATATACACAAAAACATCAGTAGTATAAAAATAATCTTGGAGAATTCCTGGAGAACAGGGGAAGTCCCCATAGACTGGAGGAGGGTGAATGTTATCCCCATCTTGAAAAGGAGGAAAAAAGAGGACCCAAACAATTACCACCCAGTCAGCTTGACAACAATTTGTGGAAAGATTCTAGAGCAAATTATTAAGCAGACAGTCTAATTATTTAACAAGCAATGCTGTCATTATGAGAAGTCAACATGGGTTTCTTTTCTAAAAAGTCATATCAGACTAATTTGATCTCTCTCTCTTTTTGTTTGTTTTGCTTTGTTTTTTGTTGTTTTTTAGATAGAGTTACAGCCCTGGTAGATGAGGGGAATCTTGTGGGCATTGCTTATATTGATTTCAATAAGGCCTTTGATAAAGTTTCCTAGTATATACTTAAAAAGAAGTTAGTAGAATGTGGAATAGATAGTGCTACTGTTAGGCGGATTTGTAATTGGTTGACTGATTGTACCCAAAGGGTGGGCATAAATGGCTTCTATTCAACATGGAGAGAGGTGACTAGTAGGGTGCCCCAGGGTTCTGTTCTGGGTCTGGTGCTATTCAATATCCTTATTAATGACTTGGATGAAGGAATAGAGAGTAGGGTGATTAAATCTGCAGATGATACCAAATTGGGAGGGGTAGCTAATTTTCTAGAGGATAAGATAAAAATCCAAACCTTGACAAATTAGAGCGCTGGGCCAAAGCTAATGGAATGAGTTTCAACACAGAGAAATGTAGGGTCCTGCATCTAGGCAGAAAAAATGAATTGCACAGATATAGGATGGGAGACACCTGGCTGGAGAATAGTGCCTGTGAAAGGGATCTTGGAATCTCGGTGGACCACAAATTGAACATGAGGCAACAGTGTGACGTAGTGGCCAAGAAATTGCATTTATTTATTTATTTATTTATTTATTTATTTATTTATTTATTTATTTATTTAGAGTATTTTACCCCACCTTTCTCCTTGGAAAAGGACCCAAGATGGTTTACAGCAGGGCTGTCCAACTTTGAACAGCCAGTGGCCTACCTGACGCTTCGGAACATCCACTGTGGTCGGCACTTGGAGTGCGCATGCGCAAGGACCCCCGGGAGGTCTTGCTTTCCATGCCCAGCTCATTGCACACCAAATTCAAAAGGACCAAGGGAAGGTTTGGCCCTTTTGAATTTGGCGCTGCATGAGCACCCTCTGGTGTCACACACACTCTCTCCCCTGCCCCTCCCCCCAAGGTCCCCGGCGGCAGCAGAGGTTCCCGGCACTGCATGCACACCCATAATTGTCATGTTTTCCTGGGCAATGGCCAGTACAGTAAAAGAGTTTTGAAATGCGCAGGCACGCACGCGCCTAACCCCCACACACAAATGTCCATGGGCCACTCCAGCAGCCCCTCCCTCACCCATTTCGGCTTTACATGGGGGAAGTGGAGGACAGAAGGCAGCCAATGCTGGGAGGGGGGAAAGGGGGAGCGGCACCTCCATCCACCTGCCTTACGTGCGCAGGGCCAGCAGTCCTGGTGGCGGGGCACGGTGGCGGGCAGATGAGTGCTCTGAGGCCACTTTGCCACCCATCCGCTCATGTCCAAGGGATGGGGAGCGTGTGCCACCACCACCTGCCTTCCCCCTCAAACTCCAGGCTCTCCTCCTCCTCAGTTCAGCACTGCCATGGCCGGGGATTACTGGCTAGCAGGAAAGGCTTGTGTGTGTATGTGTGCGTGTGGGGGGGGGATGGCATACCAGAATGCCTCATTAGTTGCAACCCTCTGGAAGCCAGACAGCCCCCATAGAGTTGCCTGCGCTCCCAGGCACTCACCTGGCTTCTGCACATGCTTCAGCCAGCCAGCCAGTGAGGGAAAGAAAACGACCTTGGGGACCGCCCCTTCCTCTTGTCCCATCCTGGCAGCGGAGGTGGGCGGGGATCTGATGGGCGGCCTCTGAGGGCCCCGCAGGCAACCAGTCACTTGCGGTCGACGCGTTGGACAGCCCTGGTTTACAGTAATGAGGGACAATATACAGTCCAATACAATTAAGATATATTTGGGTTTAAGAACAGCCAATGCTTTCCACGTGTTACAGATATTAGCAGTTCAAGCAAATGTCTATTCTGTTTACTTTGTTGTTCCTGTCCCTGGGGATTGTCTATAAGTGGCTCTTGCCAATTAGCCTTTAGTTTTTTAGTTATCTATTTATTTTAATATTTAATATTTTATGATTAGTGTAAACCACCTGGAGTTCCTTCTGGAAGACTGGCAGTAAATAAATAAATAAATAAATAAATAAATTGAATCGAATCGAATCGAAATTTTATTTACGGTCAACGACCAAAAACCAAAATAAAATCATAAAAATAAGGATGTTCAAATATGCATTCCAATAGACAGCACATGAATCAAACCTTATTACAAGATATATAGTAAATACAATTTTTAATACAATTTAAAATACAATTTAAAATTTATTCTGGTCCGAAATAAAAGTGGCCATTAGCTACGATAAAAAGAGTCATCAGTAACTACTATGTTTCTTTATAAATTTGTTTACGAACTCTTATTGCAGCAGCACAGAATTTGGCAACTTGCCTAGTTACCTGGTAAGTGTTATCAGAAAGGAGCAACTGTATATAGAATTCTATTGACCTCCCAGGATATTTACCTATAATTGGGGAGATAATCTCCTTGCGTAGATCTTGATAATAGGTGCAGAATAGAAGCACATGTTCTACACATTCCAATTGGTCATTGGCACATGGGCAATTTCGATCTGAAAAAGGTAAACCTTGAAACCTCCCCTCCAGTAGCTTGGAGGGAAGGACATTTAATCTAGCCAGAGTAAAGGCCCTCCTGGAGACAGGAGATATGAGCCTATCCAGATATAGGGAGGCAGTAAATGCTGATTTCCTAAGAAATTCCATTTTCCCCAACTGGGCAACATGTTTCTGCAGTTCTATATCTCTGATTCGTAATTTTACCTCATTCATGGCTTTACAAAAACCCAATGTTTGGAGGGTACAAGGAGAATAACCTAATTTATGTATAACTTTTATTACCTGTTTTTTCCATTCAGACTGAAAAGTATCTGTCAGAAGCAAGGGAGTTAAGCCCTCTGAAAGGAAAATGAGCTTAAGCCAGTACTTAACCATATGGAATTTGGCTTGTGCTTCAATGGGAATAAGCCCAACCTCTAAACGAAGTAAAGTGTTGGAGACACATGTGGGAATGCCCAAAATGGCTCTTGCAAATCTGGTTTGAACAGTCTCCAGAGGTCTCAAGTTAGCATATCCGAACAGCTGTGAGCCATAAAGCATTTGGGTAATGATTTTAGCCCTGAAAACTTGCAAAGTAGAGGGAACATGTTTCCCCCCGGTCGAATTAAAGAATCTTCTAATGGCTTTGCTGTTGCCTTGTGCTCTCATTGCAGCACAGCTTATATGCATGGACCAAGCACCAGATGACTGAAATGTTATACCTAGGTACTTATACTGCTGGACCTGTTCAATTGAGTGACCATTAAGGGACCATTTATGTTTAATTCTCCTCCTGCCAAAAACCATTATTTTGGTTTTAGTATAATTAATTTCTAAACATTCCTGAGTACAGTATGAGGAGAAAGCTCTCAGGAGCCTTCTAAACCCAACACACGAGGTCGACAAAAGCACAGCATCATCTGCATACAGAAGTATAGGAATTGGGCGAGATGCCAGCTTGGGTGGGTGAAAATCTACGTTGGATAAACTCTCAACAATACCATTAATATATAGATTGAATAAGGTTGGGGCTAAGATACATCCTTGCCTCACGCCCTTATGTACAGGAACTGGGTTAGTTAGGATCCCATCAGAATTACAAAGAACCTGTAAATAGGAATTCTCATGTAAAAGACGGATTAATATAAGAAGTCGTTTGTCAATATTCATAGACTGCAGTTTTAACCATAATATGTCTCTAGAAATAGATTCAAATGCGGATTTAAAGTCTATGAAAGCAGCATAGAGAATCCCACCTTTGGGGGCTGAGTATTTACTAGCTAAATGATGAAGAACATGGCACTGATCAATTGTGGATTTCCCTTGCCGAAAACCTGCCTGTTCTTCTACAAGAATATTCTCTACCCGTAACCAATCTTCTATTTTTTCCAACAGATGCCTTGCATATAATTTACTGATGGTACTTAATAAACTGATAGGACGATAATTGGCAGGATCCCTTCTGTTTCCTTTTTTTAAAAATTGGGACAACAATAGCTAATTCCCAGTCCTTTGGTATACAAGCTGTTCTATCAATCCAGGTAAACAGGGTAGCTAGTATAGGAGCCCACCATTCGGCATTTGCTTTAATAAGATCCGATGGAATATAGTCAGGCCCTGGGGCTTTACCTGGTTTTAAACGATCAATTACCATGAGTACTTCCTGTTTAGTGACTGGAGGCCACTCTGAGAGGTCTTCTAGTTCAGTTTGGAAGGCGGAAGTATGGGGTGATTGAGCCGCGTAGTGCCTGCCAAAATATTCTTCCCATACTGTCGGCATTATATGGTAGTCTGATTTAGGAATAAAAGTTAAAGTTCCCTAGATACTATCTTCCAGAATGAAGCCGAGTCTCTCAAATGGGCAGCAGTTAGCAAGCATTGCCAGGCCTTCCTCTGGGCTTGTAGTTTCTTAGTTTTAATCAAGGATTTATACCTTTTTTTGCACTGATACCAATTTTCTGGGATTCTCCCAAGATTCTGATTCTTATAGTCTCTATAGGTCTCCAGTAGCTCATTCTTTAATGCTCTACATTCTGAATCAAACCAGTGCTTTGAACAGGTGGTACGAGGCAATAAGGTACCGGATTTATTACAAGTTAAATGGGGTTGCAATGACTCTACCAAATTAGAATATGTATTTAGGGCTTGTTTTGCTGATCTTGCTGTGGTAATAAGATTTCTAAAATACATATAAGGGTTGGTGGCTAATAGATTCCTTGTACATGCAGACTGCTCATCAGTCCACCTTATTCTAATCTTTCTTATATCAGCTGCTATGGATACAATTGGAGCACACTCTGCTACCACATTATATTGATTATAATTCAGCTTAATCATCAGGGGTAAATGATCACTTTCACCCCGATATTTTATCTCAAACTCTAGAATGGAATCAGCCAAATCCCTTGAAATCAGCACATAATCTATTATTGAGGCTCCTAATGAAGAAATAAAGGTAAACTCTCCCGGTCTATCCCCATTCATACTTCCATTTAAAATAACTAGTTCTAAGTTAAAACCATCTTCATAAAACACAGACCAGAATAATTAATACCACAATCTTTAAATTGTCTCTGATAAAATTTAGGATGTAAAAAGGGTTCAGGAAATGACATATTAAAACGATTAAAAAGTGCAACATTGCTACTTCCAATCCTCGCATTGCAGTCCCCAGCAATTATAATAGAGGCTCCAGGGAATAACTTTAAAACTTGCTCAATGAACTCTTCCAGCTGGATCCACAAGGATTCCGCTAGCTCATAGGATCGTTGAAAGGGAGCATAAATGTTAACAAGCAGTATTATGGATCCAGCAACTTTTAACACCAGTGCAGTGGCTATATTAATTAAAGAATCCCAAAACAACACAGTGGCCTGTAACTTGGTGGACAGGAATGTAACTAACCCCCCATGGCTCTTCCACCCCTACAGCTCGGTAAGGCATTTAAGAAGTATGCCTCATATCCATTCAGCATTGGAGCATCCAGAGCCCATGTTTCCTGTAACAGTATAATTTCGAAATCCCCTAGGAATTCCATGAGCTCGGGATCTGATGCTTTAGAGTGCCAGCCTGCAATGTTCCATGATATACAGTTAAGTACAGATCTGTTTTGCTGTGAGGAAGGATCTGCAGTAGTGTTAACAATAAAATCGGAATGACAGAAGGCCCTCTCTGAGTCAGCTTTGTCTCTTTCACCCAGTAAAATAGAATGGGCATTATCAGAGATGTTCCCACTCTCAGCATGCATCAGGCACAGTTGATTGTGTGGCTCCTCAGGCGAGGCATCCTTCTTCCTGTCAAACAAAATGATGATAATCATATCTTAAGTCAGATGCCTTATTCAGTTGGCCACAAGAGGGCTCCTGTCTTGTAAGTTGATTACGCCATCTGCTGCCCCTAGTGTTGTATCTTTTGTTAACAATCCTTGTCCTTATTATGACAGGAATGGGGTAGCCTTCTGGCCTATCAGTAATTTCAGGAAGTTGAGTAGGCTGTGGGTCCTTATAGGGTTGCCACTGTTGAGTACCTCTTGCCAATTAGCCTTTAGTTTTTTAGTTATCTATTTATTTTAATATTTAATATTTTATGATTAGTGTAAACCACCTGGAGTTCCTTCTGGAAGACTGGCAGTAAATAAATAAATAAATAAATAAATAAATAAATAAATAAATAAATAAATAAATAAATGTCCGTTGCAAGGCTGTCTCCTTCTAGGTGGGGTCCTAACTAGAATATCAGCCTAAGTGGAATAAAAAGGTGACCAAGCTGTAGATGAGATTTGTTAGTGCAAAGAAAAGAGTCCAGCACAATGGTATACAGAATGACAGCCCAGCTGACAAAATGGAAGGAGGCAAAAGAAGAAGCAGTCTAAGAAGAAATAGCTACAAAATATGACTCACAAAGAGAAACTAAATGTGTATCCGCTGGGGTAAAAATACTCTAAAATAAAATAAAAAATAAATAACTGGAATTTCACACAACATGAACTGGGAGGGGGGGACGTGGTGTTCCTCACTCAAACATTCAGGAGGAAGCTCCTCCATGCCTAAATCAGAAGCTGCCTTTGGACATACAGTAATCACTTTGGAGGATTCCGTGTGACCTAGAAAGGTAGAAGGAACCATTTATGCTGAATAATGAAAAAGACTAAACACATGCATAAATAAATATTGGATATTGCAGAGAAGAATGGGGAAACTGACTTTGGATGATTCAATTTTTAAACTGTTACCTTTTAACTAAATAAATGAGCAGAACAAATAAATAAGCAAATATGTTGCAGAGAGAAAACAAGAGAACTAGAAGATGGGGTTTCTGAGATATTTAAAGATGGAGAATCAAAATATGTTGGGATGTAAGAGATAGAAAGGAAGTGACGAGAAGGGGAACGACAGTGCCAAAAGGAGGGAAGAGAGGGACAAGGTGTTAAGAGGAACTATGGAGAATGTTTACCTAGGAAAAAGGTAAAGGAATTGGCTCAGAGAGACCTCTAGTGGTGGAAAGATGATTCTATGATGAAAACGGGAGTTAATGGAAAAGAGGTTATAAAGGACCCTGTATTTTGACATTGGAAGGGGCCTATATGTGCATATCGAGTCTGACCCCCGATAAATATAGGAATTTAAATCAAAGTTGATATGAGAAATGGCTGCTGTCTAAAATGTTGACATTATTACCTGGCATTTTACCCCATGGTATGAATCCAGTGTGTTCATAACATAATAGCTGTGTATTCCCAAGCAATTGCTGTGTGGGGCAGTTTCATAATCAGTTATGTTTGGAAAAGGATGAATCTGAATTCCCCAGACACATAATTTGATGATTTTTCAATTCTTTTCTTATTTGGAACATGGTCTTTTTTTCCTGCCAAGAAGACTGTTTTTTATGGGAACCATATTACCTGGATACTAGATACTGTTCCTCCAAACTGGTTTGCTCAGAAAATTATGTTTTTACTGACACAGCAACAAAGTTATTCCTAATGAAAGGATTTATTTCCCCAACTTCTTCTGCAAAAGTCAATCATGCCTATCAAGAAGTCTGATTGATTGTGCAAAGTCCACAGATGTTAGATGGCCACCGAAGGGGAGAATGTTAATTATCTAGCATTTTACTAGGGAGATCAAAAAATCTAACCTTTAGAAAAGGACTATTGGGAAGGACTTAAGGTAATAGTAATCAAATATTGAGGATTCTAACCTGCAATTCACTAGTTCAAATCCTGTCTCCTGGGACCAAAAGTTATTATTGCCTGGCAGGTTTTCCATAAACTTATATCAAAGGGATTGATGGGACCAGTCCATTTGCAAGGGATACATGCCCTCATCATCACCTTGTATAAATACCAGCAGACTGAAAATGAATAGCAATCACACTACACTATTTCCCAAACAGATCAAAATGAAGAAAGATGTTTTGGGTCTAAGAAGAACTTTCAGCTGCTTTCTCGTGTTCCTAGAAATGAGATCCCCCCCTCTTGCATACATACACTATAAGAGATTTTGCCAAAGTTACTAATTTGGACTACAACCTTCAGAATCCCCCAATCTACCATTCAGATTATGGAAAATACAAGCAAATAAGACTGAAGAATTATGAAGGTGAGTAAACTACAAAAAGCAGAAAGGAGCGAGCACAAAGCAGAATTTTCAAGATACAGCCATTACAAGAGAATGAAACAGAATGAAGTACCCAAGCCAAATTTGTATATTGCTTAGCTTTGTGTGTGTGTTTGTGTGTGTGTGTGTGTGCGCGTGCGCGTGCGTGCGTGCAAGAAACTGGGCACAACAAAATCCAAAATTCTATCGAAAGAATTATCTGCTACCTAATTGGTCCCCAATGCCAAAGGAATCTAATACTGGAACAGGAGAATTCCAATATCACAGAGCTATGTTTTGCCTACCAAATTACTTCTCACTTACAACAACCATATGAAGTAGTGACATCCAATAGCTCATTAATAGCTCTACTCATGTACGTATGTATGTATGGTTTTATTTTATTGAACTTCTACGCCACTCATCTAGTCACAAGCCAATACTCTGGATGGCTTACAACAGAAATAAACATAAACACAAAATTCAACATTAAACATAAATTAAAATAGCATACAGAAAATAAATTCAACTACAGGTATATCTGAAAGACATCAGTTAGCACACAGAATGGCAGCAACACTGATATCAATTAAACAATAGACATTGGGTTGTCAGTAATTAAGTAAATAGTTAAATTAATAGAGGTGAGGTTTTCAAAGGCATGGGTAAAAAGCCATGCTTTAATTTGCTTTCTAAAGCCAAAGGTTGGTAGGGGCTTGACATATCTCCACCACAAGAGAGTTTCATGGTTAAGAGGCCACCACCGATTACTGGGCTTCCTTTGGGGTGACCACCTGCAGCATCAACGATTGGGTGGGATGGAGATTGGTCTCACAGAGAGGTGCTTTGTCAGGTTTTGTGTAATCAAGGCCATGGCCTCCTTCATTGACTCAATCTATCACATATTTGATCACACACACCCCGATCTAATCAACTTTTCACAGCATAATTTCTTTTCCAGCTAGCATTCTCTTCTCATGATGTACATGAAGTATCCTCAGTTGAGCCATTTTTGATTCTGGAAAGAGTCCAAGATTGATGTGAGTTAGAATATTCTTATTTATTTTTCTTACGGACCACAGTATCCATAAAACTATTATTTAATAACACATTTTGAACAAATCAATTTTGTTTCATGTCAGCTTTCATCACTGCCAATGTTTGCATTCCTATAAAGTAAATGGGAATATCATTGTAGGCATGATCTTGGCATCAATCCTTCGTGATCTTGGCACTGGTCTTTTTATTTTTAAAGTTCTTTCCTGGTTCCTTTGTGGTTGTTTTTCAGAGTCTCTTTCTTCTTTTAATTTTTTTGGTTGCAGTATCCATTTGGACTGATGACTGAACTTAAGTTCAAGACAGAACTCCACAGTTGGAGAAAGTACATCTTTCAATTTCATCAAAGGCTGATTTGTGATATGCATGTAAAACATTTATTTTAAAATGTTTAAAAGGTATTGCCTGTAACCTATTTTTGCAATTCTGTTTTGTGATGGCCACACCTCTCAGCTCCTTTTTGCCTTGATGGAATTGTGAAGATACCTAGAAAGAGTCGGCATTCCCCAGAGACCTGGAATGAGGCAAAAGAACTCTCAACATCAAAGGGCAAGACTGCTTCCACTAGGTAATATAACTTTAATTCAATCCAGTTCCAATTGGCAAACCTAGTGGACTTACAAACATTTTTTACCCAAACCCAGAATGAAGCACATGGGTCCTTTGCATCAACCCTTTTCTCCCGCCCAGGCCAAAAGGGGTTTGTATGTCTCGTAGTGCCAAATGGAGCTGGGTAAGTGAGGGAGTGGTCTATGAGCCATGTTTCTTCGTTTGAAGAACAGGGGTGTGACTTAAGAAACAGCCTTTTACAACTGCCCTTCTTGCCTCTAACAACACTCCTGCCCTGCCTACAACATCACCTAGCCATGGATTTTAAGAACATCATCTAAGGACTTTAAAAGTAACCTCCTGGTGAAGAACATCTTTCACCATGTCTGAGTCCAACTCTCTGAGTTTATCTGGAAGCTTAGTCATGGCAAGTGAAACTTCTTTTCTTGAAACACTGAAATGCTTCGCTCCTCATCCAAACAGTTTCATCAGTCTGTGAGTCCTCCATTTTTGACCTCATGTCACCCTGCTCTGAAATAGGCTCATAAGATGTACAATGGCCTGAATAGGCTCATTAGGTGGACAATAGTCTCAATAGGCTATTAGGTGGACAATAGCCTATGGTGCTGAATCCCATCAAGTATGAGTCCTTAGCTATGGTCTTGGTGGTAGAGACCTGAAGTATTTTTGATTTGTCTGGGAATTTTTGAAATCACTGCCCCCACCTCTGTTGAGAGAGGGGTTTTCAGTACTCACATGAATGGCTTTCCTGACCCCTCTCTCAAACCACCTATCTTCTCTGTCTAATATGTGTACATCCTCATCTTTGAATTAGTGCCCTTTGTCCTTCAAGTGAAGGTGTACTGCTGATTCTAGTCCTGAGCTGTTGCCTCTACTGTGTTGGGCTATCCTCCGGTTTAATAGCCATTTAGATTCTCCAATGTCGAGGTCTGCACACTCCTCACTGCAGTGTCAGGTTCTTTGGGTGGATGAGTCTCTGTCTTAGTGTGTTTGTCAGTTTGAAGTAAATGAGGATGTGGTGTTGCCTCCAGCATTCAAGGGAAAGAATGAATTCCAGGCAAGAATAAAAGGAAAACAAAAGAAAGGAAAAGACAAAAAATGGGGCACCTTAAAGATTAACTTTCATATTTAATGTTACATTTTGCGGACATGTCCACTTTTTCAGACATATTGCTACTATATGTCTGAAGAAGTGGACATGTCCACAAAATGTTACATTAAAATATGAAAGTTAGTCATTAAGGTGCCACATGATTTTGTCTTTTGTTTTGCTTTTTTGTTCTTTGATTTTTGCTTGGAATTCTTGCACAGACTAACATGGCTACCTTCTCCAAAACTTCTATTGAGAAAGAATTAAGAATGCCTTAACTTTTAAATAGAGATCCAGTGGCATTTATACTGTTGCTGCTGCTGCCGTTCTGTACTATTTAGTTAGAATTAACTTTTAGGAACCCTAGTAGGGTTTTCAAAATAAGTGAGATAATTACCCAGTTCCGTATCCATTCTATGGCCAAGAAGAAATTCCAACCAGGGTCTCCTGAGTTTTAGTCAATTCCTCTGACTGCTTCACCACCCTGAGTATGTCTAGCCAGAAGGATTTTTGTTTATTCCTGTTTCTCCCTCTGTCCAAAGCTTCTGTAATGTCAAGATTGAACAACAGTCCTGGAGAACTTATGTTTTGCCCTTTAAATGATATTTTAGTGGTCCAGTACAGGTATTATATGGTCATGATTATTAATTATTTTAACATGCATATGTAGTATATATCTAGAATGCACAGATATAAGTCTCTGTTTTCAGATACTCATGACATTTATCTAGGATTACCTGTTAAAACTTAGAAGTAAATGTCAGCATTCACATAATTTCAGCCATTCAAACACTAGTCCATAAATGCATGTAGCCATGCTAAAATTATTACAGTGTGCAAATAAAAAACATTAACTGATTTTTGATCCACTCTGGGAAAAGATGGTTCAAAATTAAGCTGACCAAACTGTTATATGGTAATGCATGTCAATTAGCAGCATAATTACTTGCCTTCTGATTTCATTTTACTAATGGTGGATTTCATGTTAGCTTTATTCTGTTTTCTAATGGTGTCTTATTAGAGTTTTTATTTTGTCATTATCTTGTCTCTGATTTGTTTGAGGATGGGTTTTTCCTTAGTATCGTAAGCCATTTTAAATTATTTGGTTCAAAATGGAGACAAGTAAAATAAACAGCATCTGCAGATTAAAAGTTATGATGTGTCCTATCTCCTAAGAACAGCCCATAAGATTCTTAACAGCCATTTTCCACAATCCCCATCCCTAGTTTATCATTTTTTTCTCTCTTTCAGGTGATACTTGGGTGTGTGTGTGACTAGAATGATAATAATATGGGAAATGCTCCAGGGGTATGCCTGTCAGATTATTTTCCATTGACAGCACTAAGTACAAATTAATATGGATCAGTCTGCAGTGCCCTCCCATGCATATTTTTCCTTTGGTTCTGAAACCTACTTTTAAAAAAATCTAATGCTTTTCCATTGGTTCAAGCAGAGTGATCTCTTCTGCTGATGCAATGGACAACCAGAAGTTGACTCTCCCAGCTTCCTAGTTCTAGTTAAGGAGACTGGAAGAAAAGTGGTACTCTCAGGGGTGTCAATTTCCCACAGCCAGGGACCCCTTGCCTTTAAATCATCTTTTATTATCAGGCTTGGTGCCTACGGAATTCACTGTGGATCGTTAACCTTTTTTTGTGCTGTACAATTGCACTTTTGGTGTTATATTCTAACTAACAATGAACAGTCCTTATTAGATTCTTTATGGAGACAGGGTAGCTTAAGCATTTTAAAATTTCTGCAAAGTTTCTCCAAAGATGCAGACACCTCCCTTTTTTTTTTCCTCACTTGTCATTCCATGTTGACTACAATCTTGCTGACATATGCTACAGGTGTTTCCGTTATAATGGTGATTCTGTAAATATGAGAACTTGGAAATAGTGAGCAATGTTTGAACTTATGTACAAAAGATTGTTGAATATACACCAAGTATCTGGTCATAATAACTGATTTAAAGATAAGTTTTTATGGGAGATTCCATTAAACAGTGGATTGTCAGAGCCAAATATTGGCTGCTTATTATCACTGACAGTGAGCACCACTGATTTCACCTCTAGAGTGGGAAAAATAGCAGTTTTATTAAAAGTTCATTTCTTTTGGACTTTTGTTGACGAAAGAAGTGCAAGCGATGCATTTTTCCTTAGATTTCCTCTCTTTCCATTTCCAAAAACTGTTTTCTATGCTTTACTTTGAGAGACAAGAAATTTGACTCTAAGGCTTGACACTGAACAAAAATCAAAGAATACATGGAGCTGACAGGACCGAGGGATGAGAATTATTGGATGCTACCTTTGGAGGTTTTATTGGCAGGTAAAGAAAGGAGAGCTCTGATTTTAGCTCTTGAGGAGATGTGTAGGGTCAATATTGGCAGGTGGCAAGAAAAGTTAAGACATACTCCAGACTGCAACTTCTCGTGTGAAATAATTTGGCAGGAGCTCTGTGTGTTATTTATTTGGAATTGGCTCTCCAAACAGCTGAATTGCACCAGGCATCCATGGAAATATACAACAAAGATTTTTATGTTTAAAATCTTTGTTGTATGGTGTATGGTGGCATAGGCTTTTTGTAGGCTGAAGTGGAAACTGTTTTGACAAATTCATAAAGCCATGTCATAAGTTAGCAGCTGTCTGCTTCCTTACTCCTAGGATATAAGCAACAGAAGCAAAAATGTAATGAAAACTAAAGTGCTTAATAAGTTTTTGTTCACTCTCATACACTGAAATCACTGAGGCCCCCCCCCCGCCACCATCGCCCCAGCAGGACTGAGTGTGATTGTCTGGTTCCTTCTCGGGCAACTTCAAAAGCAGAGGGAGGAGAGAGGAAGGAAAGGCAATGAGGCCACCTGTCAGCTCACTTATTCAGGGAAGGAAGGAAGGATGGCCAGTTGGTGGGCAGTGGCAGGCAGCACAGACTTCTCTTGTCTTCCTCACACCAGCCAGGAAAGTTTTCAAAGGTGAGTGCAGGTTAGGGTTTGTTTTATTGTTCTTTATATTTTGTTTTTTCCCTTTATTATTCTATATTATATTACAGTATTGCAATCATTTTATATGAATATTTTTGGGCTGCAGAACCAATCCTTTGAGTTTCCATTATTTATTTGCTTTGATATACAGTGCATGTGCTTTGGATTACAAGCATCTTTCTGGAATGAATAATGCTAGTAAGCCAAGGTTTTGCTGTATATCATTTAGTAGAGGATATTAACACCTTGTTGAAAAAAGAATGTGTCCACTTTCACACAATGACCTCTTTTGGAATCACCCTGGCTTATTCATACTTGATAGGTGTATATAAACAGATAGTTTTTAAAAGTTTACATGAATCTAGCTACACTTGATGGGAGCACCCTCCAGATGTGTGGCTTGGGATGCTCCTGGACTCATCCTTGAGCCTAGATGCCCAGGTCACGGCTGTGGCCAGGCGCGTGTTTGCACATTTAAAGCTAGTACATCATTTATGCCCATTCCTGGAGAAACCTGCTCTGACCATGGTAACTCATGCCCTAGTGATGTCCCAACTGTACTACTGTAACACACTTTATGTGGGACTCCCAATGAAAAGCCTCAGAAAACTTCAACGGGTCCAAAATGCAATGGCCAGATTGCTGACTGGGGCCAGTTACAGAGACCAAATTACATCCAATCAACTATCATGCACAATTCAAAGTGCTGACCTTAACCTACATAGCACTGTATGACCTGGGTCCTAGCTACCTCAAAGATTGTACCTCACAGTATAAACCAACTCGGGTATTAAGGTCATCAGGAGAGGCCTTTATTAGGAAAATGTATAAACACCTATTGGAGCGTAAAACTGAGGATGAGATAGTTAAAGATTTTATGATTAAATGGGCTCAGAATATAGGACATAATATTGAGATAGATCAATGGAAACAATTATGGGGAATTAATATTAAGTATATTAGAGTGAGTAGTTTGAAAGAAATCGTATATAAAATGTTTTATAGGTGGTATATAACACCACAAAAATTAGTGAAAATGTTTGGAAATGGATCTGATAGATGTTGGAAGTGTAAGGAGAAAGAAAGGACTTTCTATCATATGTGGTAGACATGCACAGTGATTAAAAACTATTGGAAAAGAGTACATGAGATGTTACAGAAAATATTGTATTGTATGATACCATTCAAGCCAGAAATATTTGTGTTAAATATTATCTGCTTCTGCTTCTGCTTATATACCACCCCATACCACTTTAAATAGTCTCTGGGCGGTTTACAATTTTAATTACAGTGTGCAGGCTACACATCCCCCCCCCCCGCAAGCTGGGTACTCATTTTACCGGCCTCGGAAGGATGGAAGGCTGAGTGAACCTTGAGCCTGCTACCTGGGATTGAACCCCAGGTCGTGAGCACAGTTTTACCTGCAGTACAGGCATTTAACCACTGCGCCATGGAAATCAAAGACTATAATAACAAACATTTATTAACGTATATGCTAACTATAGCTAGGATTTTGTTGGCAAAATACTGGAAAACAAAGGATTTACCAGAACAACATGAGCTTTTGGACAGATATTTGGAAACAGCAAAAATTGACATTTTGTCAGAAGTACTGAAGGAGAAAGACCTACAGAAGGCAAGAGAATGCTGGAGACTTCTATGTGTATTCTATGAGAAAAAAAAGTCACTAATAGACTTTGACCCATAGTAGATTGAATTTATATTTAGATTTGAGATCAAGATTGGTAATGATGTGTTTTTTTATGTAAGGCTTCCTTTTTATTTATAATAATAATAATTTTTTTAAAAAGAACAGCTGGAAAGCAAAAAAAAAGAAGAAAAAAAAAGAAAAAAAAAAAAAAAAAAGAGAGGACTTTCTCCCCATCCTGCCTCCCTCACAGGTACGCCTTGTGGGAACACATGAAATGGCCCAGACTCTCAAACTCCCTCCCAGTGGGAGCCAGGTGTGCCTATCTCTGATGTCTTTCCTGAAACAGGCAAAGAGCTTTCTCTTTGCAGGGCATGAGTAAAGTGGATAGAGGGACGCTCTTCTCCCTCTCACAAAATACCAAAACTAGGGGACATACACTCAAATTGAGGTCTGGGAGAGGGGGAACAGATAAAAGAATTTTTTTTTTACCCAGCGTGTTCTTAGTCTGTGGAACTCCCTGCCACAGGATGTGTTGATGGCACCTGGCCTGGATGCCTTCAAAAGGGGATTGGACAGATTCTTGGAGGAAAAGTCCATCACAGGTTACAAACCATGATTGAGATGTGTAATCTCTAGGCTTAAAACCAGGGTACTTCAAGGGCCAGATACATGGCAGTGGTATCAGGAGACAGATATCTAGTCTCATGTGCTCCCAGACGCATTTGGTGGGGCCATTGTGAGATACAGGAAGCTGGACTAGATGGGCCTTTGGCCTGATCCAGCATGGCTCTTCTTATGTTCTTATGTTCTTCAGGCAAGATTTCCCTGAATGATGGACAGGACTACCTACAGTGCCTTTTTATGAGTCTACCATACACGGCTACACAGACTTTGTATTCATGGCCACTTATAACTTTGTGTTTATATATCTCCTTGTATGATTGCAATGACACTATGTTATCAATTGTTAGCTTTAATGTTGCCTTCTAATGCTTTAAGGGGCCCTTCAATACCCTGTTTCTCAAACTGATTGTGTTTTAATTGTAATGGACTGTACAGTCTCTCCTTACTCTAAGCCATCTTGGGTCCTTTTCCAAGGAGAAAGGTGGGGTAAAAATACTAACAAATAAATAAATAAATAAATTGATCTGTTCCAATAAAAAAAATTAAAGCATCTTGTGGCACTATGAAGGCCAACAAATCTTACCAAGCATAACATTTGGCAGAACACCAACCTTTTCATCCAAAGCATAGAAAATAACCTTTGTTTGCGGATTATTACACACATGGGGGAAGGTGTAACTGGGGGAGTGAGGATGCCATATCTGGGTGGAAATCATTGACAGTAGAGAGGAAGGGAGGAGGGGGCTCTGGCTCACGTACAGCTCCAGACCTGGGGTCGCCTGATATCTGGATGATAAGCCTGTTTCCCCCTGGCTGTCTGAGTCATGCCTGTGGCTGACCTTTGCCTGTGCTTCTGGCCTGGCTTTTCCGCACTGTAGCCATGCCCTCGGTAGACGTGCTGTTTATGTCCAGAGGCTAATGGGTTTCCTCCAGGGCTGCCATGTTCTTTTACGGTTCAGAGTCTCCACGTGGGTTCCTTACATAAAATTAAAAGCATTAACAATTGCTATGTACTGTTGCTAATGGCCAAAATGTTGGAAATACTATTGTTACTATACTAGAAGGAATAAAGAAAGTCCAATAAAAGCTGGGTTTAGCAACATCAGTTATTCATTGTTACAGTAAATATGTAAGTCGGTTTCTGAATTACCCTTCATTATTCAGAAAAAAATGATGATGCATTTTAAATATTTATATTTAACTTCCTGGACCTGAAATATTTTTTACCTTTTCTTTTCTTTCTTTTTCCTATCCAAGATAAAAAAACAGAATCACTTTTACTCTTCATATCCAAATTTCTGTCCTCTGTACCTACCTGCTAAATGAGTGTGGCATTAAAATGAAAACAAACAAACAGACAAGTAAAAATTTAAAGGTCTATACTTCTGATTTTCTGTAGTTTTTGTGGGAATATTATTCTCTTGAAGAAGAAGCAAGTTCAAATATAGGTAAAGTCAAATTAGTTCAAAGTTTGCTAAGGAACCAATACAATCGTAGAAACTTCCACAGAAAATATATAGAGATAATTGGCTAAGTCTTGTTGCCATTGCTGAACAATTCTATACAATATATATTTCCTGTGAAACTCCTCACATCAATTAACATTGATAGCTCTCTTCATAAACATATAACCAGGTGATGATTCTTCATTTATGGTAATTGACTGCTTACATAAACAGGTATTTCTACCCTCATAAATCAACAAATATCATACGCGTATATACCTCAATGAACTTTCTCAGAAGAATATTGTAGAGCAGTTCTGACCAGTGAAGTCCTCAATCATTAAAGGTGGTCTAATTAAATGCTTAAATAAAACCTAAAACTTGAAGAAGACAAGTAGAAACTGGGAGATTAATACCATAATCTTTTTGCTGTTCCTTTGTTTCCGCTGACCAGCACGGTTCTTGTTAACTGCCCATTTGAGAGGACTGTTGTTTAAAACTGAACAATGATGAATCATTCTTGAATCAAGTGCCATTGCTGGAATGAATCTGACATACTGGATTTTCTTGCTTCAGTAAACTCAGTCTTAAAAACAAGAAAGATGTTACTGAAGCAGTACTGGCCTCTAGGCTTCCTGAAAATTCAGAATCAGTGAATGATCTTTTATGGAAGGACATGTGTTGGCAATTCTACTCTGTGTTCATTTTAAAATAGTAAAAAAAAAGGGGGGATAATGCATTTATACAAGAGGGGAGATATTTATCTCTAAAATTGGGGATGGCAAATGCCTGTTCTTTTCATAAACTGTACAAGTAATTGCCAGAAATGCAAATATGTGTACTCTAGGTCAAATGATGTCTCATTTCTCATTAGAGAAATTAGCTAAACTGAAGCTATTGGACTTTGGACATGCCAAGAGAAGGCAAGAGATACTGAGAAAGATAATAATGCTGGGGAAAGTAGAAGGTATAAGAAAAAGGGAAGGTTTAGCATATATGCATTGGCTGAATAAAAGATGCCACTGGCTTGAGTTTGCAAGAGCTGGGCAGGGCTGTTAGTAATAAGACCTCTAAAACATCTCTTTATGAATAACCTTGGTCAGGTCTTGCAACTAAAGCTGGTAACCACAAACTCATAGGGCCACCATAAGTTGGAAGTGGCCCATAATTATGAGAGCTGGAAGGAACAATCAGTTTGACAATGCTGTTACATGAAATATCTCTCTTTTAAAACGGACCTGCAACATTGGTTGTTCAGGGTTAACAGCTATATGTACATTCATAGAGTTCGACCTGGTCTATTACAGAATATACCGCACATTTGTATACCCAACAGGGAGGTATACCCAGTTACAGAGACTAATCCCAATACACTTTGTGGCACATGCATTCTCAAACTGAGAACAGCATATTTTTGGGGTGGGGTGGGATGGAGGGAATCTAGCTACCTAATGTCATTCTCAATCATAACCAGTGGAGAGTGCTCTCCTATGGATAATCTCAGCATTTCAGAGAGTCATGTGTATTTTTAATTCAATATCTTTGAATTTTATAATGTGAAAAACAGGAAAAATGTGCTTGCTCCTTTCTTAGTACACAGCAAGCAGCCATTGCATTATGATAACTAATTGTACTAAGACTGAAGACTGAAGCATTTCCCTTAAATTTTCAGGTGCTTTGATTTGTTCACTAGTTACAGTATTCCAAAATTGAATAACATTCTTGGAAAAAGTTGGTTTGAAACAAGGCATGAGGTTTTTATGTTGATAAAAAGAGGTTATGGATTGAGAAGCAATGGTCCAATGTCTATGAAAAATAGTCCAATTGCCCTTTCCGGCATTTCCAAAGGACTGGTGTTTGCACCCTCATAAGTCTTATATGTTCTATTGCTTAAAGCAGGAAAGGCTCCTATTTTCAACACAGATGCTTTCCAGCATAGATTCAGGCTGTGACCCAGGAGGTCAGCTAGAAATATATATGTTGATAACTCCAACTGCTGCTCAGAACCAAACTGAGGAAAACAGATTGAGTGGAAGGTCTCCCTGGTACTATAGCCACAGTAAATCTTTTCCCCTTTAATTGGAAAGAGTCCAGCTACTTTTGAAACCAGTACCCATATTCAAAATCCGACATAATGATCTTCCAAGCAGAAGAAAGGAGAGGGAAGGATTTAAAATGCTATAACATTCCTCTTGGGTTGATTTTCTACTGATATGTCTCTCACACTTCCAACGTGCTTCCAATGCTCAGCTTGAAATATTCATTGCTATAATGATTTCTTAGGGCTCTGCTCCTATACATAAATATTAGTTCTTATTGTCAGACAGCAGAAACAATTTCAGGGCAACATTTAATAAGATATAGTTTTGAATATGTTAAGGGTAAAAATTGTGTTTGTTGCTATTATTGTTGTGTACTCTGTTTATGGATGTTTTGTGGATACTAAGTAGATATATTCACCTTGGAAATTTACCTGTGCATAATATATACCAACAAAGTCAAAACTAGACTATGGGTGATACCTTCATAGGTTGCTAGTAGAAAAATAAAAGAAGTTGCTGAGCTTTCGAGAACACAACTTGTTTTATTTTTCTACTAGCAACCTATGAAGGTATCACTCATAGTCTAGTTTTGACTTTGTTTGTTTTAATGGTTGCACGGCTCCAAAATCCTTTTTACTATAATATATGCCAAACTCCTCCTCTGTTAAATATACAGGATGTTTTGGCTTATATTATGCACAGACATATTTCCACGGTGAATATATCTATAATGTTTCCACAAAACATCCACAAACATAGAGAACACACCATCAGGAGAGGAAAGGTATAACTCATTGTGCCTCAAATTGCTACTAATTAACAAGCCTCTAGCTGCATTCCACATTGCGAAACAATTGGGTGGTATGCAACTAGGAATCCAATCTAGAACTTGTAAATGTGCCATAATGTGCATGACTATGTAAAAGTATTTGAGTCATAAAAAGCTGTATTTGCTTCCAGAATAAGAGGCATGTGTGGGTTTGTACAGCTCAGTGCATTGGAGTAGGCTTTTGTTTCCCACTTTGCCTCCATGGGGAGGAGCAAGCCAAGATCACTAGAAGTACTGTGGTACCTCTACTTACGAGCAGCTCTACTTACTTACGGGAAACGACTTATGAGCAGAAACCCTTCTCTCTTTTAAACTGCTGCCTTATGAACTGTAGATGCAGTTTGCTCTACTTAAAAGTCCCCCCCCCAAAAAAAAAATCCTACCAGAAGGCAAGCCTGCCTGAGCCAAAAAGCCCCTTCACTAAAGAAGGCTGAATAGAGACGGGGAAGGGAATATCGGCAGCAGTTGGGAGTTGTCAAAAGGCTGAAGGCCAGCTGATTGATAAGCACGAAAGGGGGAGGCAGAAAGGCAGGAGAAATTCACCTGCACTTCAAAGGGGAAGCAAATGACAGCGCTGTAATGGCTCAGCGGTGAGAGAAGACCTTTGCCCCTCCGCTCTCCTCTTCAGTTTCGTTTCTGCACAGGTTTTTAAATACCCGTGCCATGCTTCCAGACCTCTGTGGGCTGCATGAGGCATGGAGTGAGGAGGTGTGCATTAAAAAGTGACCTGCACCAGGTCCAAATCCTGTGTTGTGTGAGGGTGAGGCTTGGTCAATGTGTCTTGCTGTCTTTAAACTGCACTGCCTTTAAACTGCACTAAAAAGTGACCTGCATCAGGTCCAAAAGCTGTGTTGTGTGGGGTTTGAAAATGTTGGCTGAGGGTGGGTGAGGCATGGTCAGTGTGCCTGCCTGGCTTTAAACTGCACTGAACTATTCTGTATCATGTTTAAAAAGTGTTATGTCGTGTTGGAAATGTTTATTCTTGAAAAGTAATATTGCTGTGCAGTGTGCATGTGTTTAAAGTGCACTTTACAGAGACTTTTGCACACAAAAAACTAATGTCTGTCTTTTTCCAAGCCTCTGGAACAAATTAATCCATTTCCAATGCATTGCTATGGGAAGCTGCTGTTCTACTTATAATTTTTTCTACTTAAGATCATGCATTCAGAATGGATTAAATTTGTAAGCAGTGGTACCACCGTATGTGTCACATGCACAAGATGGAAGAGATTCAGATACCTCCCTCAAGTAATAATTAGGGATGTGAACATGTTTTGGTTTTTCCCCCTTCCAGCTTCCAGTATTTTCCAAGAATTACCGAGGCAAAATTCTAGGAGCTGTAGCCTACAGACCAACACTTTCATTTCACTCATGGGAGGGGGGAGAGGCCTAGTTCTGCAAGGTTCCATCAGATTCTAGTTCTGTATTTCCTGTTGCAAGGCTAAGTGGGTGGAGGCTGCTACAATGCATCCTGGGTGGGGCAGTTGTTTGTGAAGAACCTTCTAGACAGCTTGAAGGACACTGATATTAGAGATGGGCATGACCAGGGAAAATGACATGTTCGAGTTGTCGTGTGTTGGAGCCGGCCCGTTTCGGCTTGTTTCCGTTTTTCGCTAAATTTTTCAAAAATTTGTCATTTCGTTTGTCGTTTTTCCGTCTGTCGTTAGTACTGGTTGGGGGGGAGCGGGCTCCTGGAGGCACCTCTCTGGGGTGGGTGCCTCCTCTGGCCCGCCATGAAGGGAAAGCGGGCTCCTGGAGGCACCTCTCTGGGGTGGGTGCCTCCTCTGGCCCACTACAAAATGGCATGCATAGCCAATTGGATATGCATACCAAGTTGAGCAGAGAGGCACCTCTTTTTTGGGTGCCTCTCTCTGTTGTCCACAGGCCCACTGCTAACTGCAGTGTCACAGTGTGCACACTGGGGGAAGGCTCCTCCTCAGTCTCGGCGCTCTGTGGTTCACCAAGAAGGGAACTGTAGTTGCGTGAGTGCAATGCGAGTACAGATTTGGCTTAGGGTTAGGGGGTTAGCGCAAGGGCTAGGCTTGGGGTTGTTACGGGTAAGGTTAGGGTGAGTTTGTGGGGTGCACCTCTGGGTGCCTCTCTGACCCACTAAGAAGGACTGTGTACTGGCTTATGGGTTAGGGTTAGGGTTCGGGTTCGGGTTCGGGTTTGGGCTACAGTTAGTGGGCTTTTTATGCCCGACAGGCACATCCCAGAAGTCTCAGTCAAAACCTGGTCAAGTGGCCATGCAATTGGTGGAATGGCTCCAAACATTTGCATGGTCCACTCCCATGGCCAGCCCATCATTGCGCAGGTGTAAAAAAATAAAAATAAAAATAAAATAAAATAAAATCAATGGAGATGTTTTGTTGCAAGAAAAACCCACTGCTGCTACTGTAAAAATTCAGGCAGTTTTAAAATAGCTATTTTTGCATGTTTCTGTGGTGCTTTGGTGTGTTTTTGGACCACCACGATTTCAAAATAAATAAATATTGCTTGCGGTCACCCCATTTTGGATCCCCCACCCGCACCGCATGGCATGGCGAGTTGGCAAGACGACGAGGATGCGCAGCCCAGGAGAGGAGAGGGGGGAGGCCGTGGACCCCCCCCCATAAACCACCTCTCTGGTAGATGCCCTCACTCAGGAAGGCATATTTTCGCCTGCTTTTTTGGCCGGGAATAGGTTTTTTTTATTTTTAAAACTTTTTTTCTGTGCCACACCGCTTGGCGAGTTGGCGAGACGACGAGGATGCGCAGCCCACGAGAGGAGAGGGGGGAGGCCGGGGACCCCCCGAAAACCACCCCTCTGGTAGGTGCCCTCACTCAGGCAGGCATATTTTCGCCCGCTTTTTTGGCCAGGAATCGGGGTTTTTTATTTTTAAAACTTTTTTTCTGTGCCGCGCCGCTTGGTGAGTTGGCGAGACGACAAGGATGCGCAGCCCAGGAGAGGAGAGGGGGGAGGCCGGGGATCCCCACCCCAGAAACCACCCCTCTGGTAGGTGCCCTCAGGCAGGCATATTTTCGCCTGCTTTTTTGGCCGGGAATCGGGTTTTTTATTTTTAAAACTTTTTTTCTGTGCCGCGCCGCTTGGCGAGTTGGTGAGACAACGAGGATGCGCAGCCCAGGAGAGGGGGGGAGGCCGGGGACCCCCCCCCCGAAACCACCCCTCTGGTAGGTGACCTCAGGCAGGCATATTTTCGCCTGCTTTTTTGGCCGGGAATCGTTTTTTTTTTTAAATTTTTCCTGAGCCGCTTGGCATCGCGCGATCGCTGTGATGCCGCCAGGAATGACCATGACAAATCAGACCCAATTTTTCTTTAGTTGGTTCGAGTTCGAGTTCTGGCGGAGTAATTGTCGTTCTTCATTTCATTACGTAACGGAAACGAGGAACGGAAACGGAAACGAGGATTTCGCCAAGTCATGCCCATGTCTAACTGATATTACTACATGCAGGAATTGTGAATGGCACATCCCTAATATTGACCAGAGTGTGCACTGAGAGAATCTCTTAGCTGAAGTGTGACAGAAGGGAAGTTGGCCTATTTTGGAGTGAGTCTGGAGAGCAAGAGTGAGAAGATATCTGCCTTGCAGTACAAATCAAAAATCCAGAGCTTGATTAAGATTTTTTTTTGGGGGGGGTTGGTTTGTTTTTGTATTAGAACTGATTCGTGGGAGTTTTGGGGCAAAAAATAAAGTTTTCCAACCTGTGCTCAATTCAACTTTAGGACATATATACTTCCTGGTATCACTTTGTGGATAATGCCATTGGGAGGAACACCATAGCTTACTCACCTTAGAGTTGAAATTGCTGGTGCCCTGGACACTAGCTAACTATGCCGAATTTGAGAAGTATAACCTTTTTCATGTTAGGCCTGAATGCATTTTCCCCCCATCAAAGGGATGTAGTTACAGTTGCCAGTTCATCACATGTTATGTGAATACACACATTCACTGCTTTTCTCAAACCCATTCAAAACAAATGTCCCTCAGACTATTTTTAAAGTTGCAACAACCTGCCATTAAGTGGGCTAAGGAAGACTATTGTTTCACAGGGATATGTGCAGTTCAATAATTATGAACATACACACACACACCATCTTTTGTGCACGGGCCACTGTGCTCCTTCAATAACTGCATGCAAATTGAAAGGAAGTAATTTGGTCATCTCTGGTTCAATACAAATTCTGACACTGTACCTTTTTACAAGCACTCAGGAGCACTCTGTGTTGAGAAAGAGGCATAAGATTTCTTTCTTTTAACAGTATAGAAAGACAGATGAGAGTATGATATTCAGTCACCTGGAAGCATTGAACTACAAAAGGATGAATGATCTTATAACTGAGGTAGTAGATGATTCTTTAGAAGCAAGTGGTTCATTTCTGCACTGCTTCAGTGTTCCTTCATGCTATGTGTGTGTTGTATCGTTACAGTTGTGGCCGACTCTTCGTGACCCCATGTCCATGGAGTTTTCTTGGCAGGAATACTGGAGTGGTTTGCCAGTTCCTACTCCAGGCACCTACAGCACCTGGTATTCCCTGGTGGTCGCCCATCCAAGTACTAACCAGAGCAGACCCTGCTTAGCTTCCGAAATCAGGCAGGATTGGATGTGCTTTGGGCATCTAGGCAGCTCCTTCATGCTATGGAGGAATATAATTCTCTTCTCATTTGCCTACTGGCAAAACCTCAAGGAAATATTTTCTTTGACTTGCCAATTTTTTTGTACATGTTGTCTATACAATGTTTGCAGACTGAATTATTGAAACAAAGCATTTACATACTCTAGTAGTTCATCCGGGTATAAAGCAGAAGACAGAATATTGTAACAGTGAAGTATAACTCATAGAAGATAAATATATAGGTAAATATAGATGTTCATTATATATCACCTTATCTTGAGTTCATATTGCCCTCTGCATAAAAAGCAAGGGAATCCACTCTGAACCTGATTGATAAAATTGATTTACTAATGTGGATAAATACTTTGAAAGTCAGATATGTCTGAATGTTCTCAGTCATTCAGGTGAGTTTATCTGGAAGTTGAGTCATGGAAACTGGACTTCTTTTCTTGAGAGACTGAAATGTTTCACTACTCATCCAAGCAGCTTCATCAGTCGAAGTTGCTTGGATGAGCAGCAAAACATTTCGTCTCTCAAGAAAAGAAGTCCAGTTGCCATGATCCAACTTCCAGATTTGAAATTCAGACTAAAGCCTTAAGTGGATCCAGACATGCAGGGTCTGATGGGAAGATGAATCTAAAAATACTTAGTTTCCTGTCACAGTTCATATCAACATATTTTGATTGATATATTTCTCAGCATTATATAAAATTAGAAGCCGTAACAATTATGTCATAAGTGAACATGATGGTGCACTCACTAGATCCTCTATTTATCATTATGGAGCTAATAAGATTGGATATAAAAGATTAAATTATACTGTATGTACAATTTAAAATAGACATTGCCCCTTAAATGGAAGAACTTCCAAAACCACCCTGCTTTCCATTTCTCTAAGAATAGTACTAAAAACACTTCCCTCTTTGGAGTGTCTGAATTCGGAAACTGGTGCAAGTATCTACCCTACTTTTCCTTCTTATCATCTTTATAGGAACAGCAGAATAAGCTGTCTCCTTTGGGAGGGTCATAAAAATGCTACAGTAATGTTTATTTGAAGAAATATTTGATTATGGTAGGCCAGTAACACAGCAGTGAACCTTCACTGTGTGGGGTATGTAACACAATGCAATGTAAGGCATTGTTCCTTCTCATTTTCACTTCCAATTTTAACAGCCTTTATGAGAGAAAAGATCCCCTAATCCAAGGCTAATTAATAGGATAGACTGAAATTCTATCATGTCATTGCACTCTTCATCTGCCCTTAATCAGATTAAGACCCTTAATCTAAGGGCTGTTGACAGGACAGATTGTGATCCTCCTGGGAAGCTGCTACATACGAGAAGGATTATGATGATTTAGTAGTTATTCATAATTTAAAATCTTTTGTGAATAGCATAAAGCAGACACTTGGGAAAATGTGTCCAAGTGCCCTTCTCTCCATGAGCAAAAAAGAGAGAAATATCTGCTCATAATATTGGCATCTTTGACTTTCCTAGCAACACATATATAATGGCACAAGAAAGACACATATTGGAATATTGGTCTGTTTGCTTTAATAATCATGTGTTGTCAAGTAAATTCTGACTATTGGCAAACCCTTTTCAGGATTTTCTCAGTAGATAGTGCTCATCAAACGTTTACCATTCCCTTCTCCTGGGGCATCCTGGAAATATGCCTCATGCCAAAGACAACACAGGGTGGCTCTTATCTCTGGAGTTACAGTGGAGAACCAAACTCACAAGCTCTGAGTTCACCTCCAGGTTTTAAAATCACTGAGTTTGCTTTACCAGGCACATATTACAACTAGCACCTGCAAGAAAATGTTGAAGCATGGACTTCTTCTGTTCAGTGTTTGAATCAATTTCTTGTTGTTGTTTTTATCCTAATAAGGGTTGAACATTATTATGGCTGTGCTGACTCTGAATATGGTAGCTCTAAACCATAACTATCATGTTGCGTTCAAACCAGTTTCCCAGGTTCTTTGACCAGTGAGCTATTCTCTTTCATGAACATGTACCATTTATTTTAAAGGATTATCTGATATCAATATTTCTCATTTCTCATTACAAAACTATTCTAGCAATCCACAGTTCATGTGTTTTGCAATTTCTTGCTCTTTAGTCATTCACCTCAGTCCTTCTATATCAGTTATCTTCTTGATACAAGAACTTCTTAGCATCTTGTGATAGATTTGCTGTAAAATTTAGCAACTTGTGATAGATTTACTGTAAAATAGATTCCATGCTACTCAGTAGAATATACATTATAGCATTCTACAAAATATATTTTGAAAGCCGATTTAATATTTTTGTTACACATTGTACTTTTCCTCTGTTGACTTTTATTCTTTGGCCAAGATCATTTAATTACATTCTAAAATTCTTCTGTTGGTTAAGATAGCCCACATTTTTTATCTTTGCTTACATGGGCTACATGCTTTTTATTGATTACCATGCACTTCATTTTCCTAACATTCATTGTTTATATTTCTGGCCCTGTTAAGTAACTTTTGCACACCATCTAAATTGTCAATTCATACTGAATTGTTTCATTAACAGGTGCTGTTGATAACACTGGTACAGACTTTTGAATAAACTTCTTAGAAGATTTACTGGCAGTACAAATTAGAAAGGAGTGAAGCAGGTAAATATTCTTTCATAGCAAATTTAATTTTCTCCATATGTTTTTATTGACAATATAAGTTGCCAACTATATAAATATCTATTCAATTATGGCCTTGTTATTAATTCCATTAACCTGCAGTGTTGTTCTTTTGTCCAAAGCCACCTTGCAGTCAATAAGACAAACATACATATTCATGGTCATATCAAGGATTCTTTACCTAAATATGGATAGTCAAAACAACACTGCTATGTCTCCAAATCCTCATTTTAAGCCAAATTGGCCAATAAGCTTCATTTACTCCAAGGACTGACATGTTCAGCCTTTACAATTCTTTTACTGTGTTGTGGACTTTTCCAGCCACCTCTGTAAACTGAATGTTTGTCCTCCTCGTCTGTATTATTTACAGTCAATAGACCATCATTAAGTTCCTAATCTTATTTACAGCTCTGAGATACATTGGACTCCCTAGCTATCAGAAAATCTTCTGGGTACTCATGACCTTGTTTTTTTACATTTATATCTATCCACAGCAAGTTTTTCAGAGGATATAATGTTGACTAGACGCAGCCTTGGCTTTTCCAAAATGTGCAATTCCTTCAGACTTCGAGTCTCCTGGGCAATGAACTCGGGATTCTGTAACCAGGGATCGTGTTCAGCTCTTATTTTGGGTTGTTCTGACATTGTTCATTTCAACTCCTTTGGGACTCCATCACCCCCCAAATGTTAAGTCTGTCTATTCCCCAAACCTTGAGTTTCCTCCTTCTGTGATTCTCACAAGGCTTTTCTTTAAATAGCTTTTGTTACCCATGACTTGAGTTTGCTATTGGAATGAATGGTGATATGACGTAGACATGTTTTGGCAACAGGTACATTCATTTAACAAGTTCTTTCTCTATTCATTTCTTCTTTTGGTTTCTGTCCCCTAAAAAGAATGGAAAAAGCAACTTAGCAAGAATGGGAACAAACAGTATTGCACTGGCATATCTAAAAGGGAAATTAAATATGAAAGACAGAGGTATTGCAGTGGAAGACTGCAAGAGGTTATTTGATTAGGTTCTAGGCCTGATGGAAGCATACATCATCTCAGCAAGCAATCCCCATGTTCACAGGGGAGGTAAGAATTATAATTTAACACAGCTGATGAGTGCCACATTGAGGCAGTACCGTATTTTTCCATCTATAATACTCTGCTATTTATTAGACACTCCAAATTTTTAAGAAATCAAATTAACAAAATTAATAAAATCTTGAGTTCTCCTCCACCACCACCTCTCTGTTTCCTTTCATTTCCCGCACATTCCCATTCTGAAAACGCCACTTCACTTTGGTGGGATGGGGGAGAACCCAAACTGACCTTGCTGTTTTCCTCCTCTGTGGTTTGTTTTTTGCAGGATCGGCGCAGGCATTGAGCTGGAGCAGCCCATTAAGAAATGCCTTTTCATACTGAAAAAAAGTATTGGCTGAATAGAACACTTGGAAGAGCAAAGCAGAAAGGAGAGCAATCAAGCACTGCTGGAGATCAAGTGAAACAGTGAAATGAGATCAGTTTGGATTCTCCTCCACCTCACCCCCTGCTGTTTTCTTTTCTTTCTGGGAGCACTGGATTCTTTTAAGCTAGGCCTTCTTTTCAGTGGAAAGGCATTTTTTCATGGGCTGCTCAATCATGAGGCTTTCCCCACTGAAAAGATAGACCCTATCCTGCAAAAACCAAACCACAGAGGGAAACAACAAGGTCAGTTTGGGTCTGTGAGCGTTGAAAATATTAATATACATTGTCATGCTTGCTAATATGCTTATGGAAATCTATAGCTAAAATCATACATAAATGTGATGCTTAATTGTGTGTAATGAAATAAGCAGCAAGGTAAAATTGTATATTGCGTAGGAAGACACTGTGGTTTCCTGTTGATGCTCAGGCAGATGTTAAATGGAAACGTGTGTGGTCACAGTAAGCTGGAAAGTGAACTGAGCAAAAAAGAGGAAGTAACTTTAGAATATGTATCTCTGTGTATAAAGGTGGATCCAGAAAGTGATGGGTGGTTCCATGGGTGGTGTTGAGGGTGTGATTGACTGTGGAAGAGTCTGGAAGGGTCTGAAAATGTATAAAAACCCTTGGAAAGTGGTGTTCAGGGTCCTCACTCCATTTTAGAGGGGGACCCAATTCGCGAATGGTTTTTCTATTTTTATCTCTTCACAGCACTTTGCTTTTGCTCAATAAATCAGTGCTGAGAACTTCTCCTTTTGTCTCACTCTATCTTGTTTTTTTGAGAGACTGAATCACCAGACCACATTTGGTGCATTGGCCTATGGGATCCGGCAATCGGTCCTGTGTTTCCCCATTTGGGTGTGGCACTTGTTCCGAGCCCCGGTCTCGAACCCATTTTTCAAGTCTTTAGGGTCTTCTTCACCTGATTTTTCCCTGCCTTCCGTGCTTGAGCTTCTGACTTTGGGGAGTATGTCAACCCTCTTTTCTTTCACTTGAAGTTTGGCTGGTCCAACTTCTGCTGTGTTGTGGAAAGGTGTGGAATGGTCACAGGAGGTGGCCGGCTGGCTGGCAGGCAGGGGATGGAGGGCAAATATGTTACCTGAGGATGTACCTGCGCTGACAGTGCAGCTGCTGGGTGGACCCACGGGGACTCTGGCTGGGCAGACCTAGGGGAGGTTTGCTCTGTGGGGCCTGATCAGTCTCACTAGACTGGGGAAGGGACTCTGAGAAGCTGGGCTTGGTCAGATTGTCGCCTGTCCTTAGGTCTTTGGTTGGAGACGCTAGTGTTAGAGGCTTTTTCTCTTTTTTTCAGCTTGACATATTTTTCAGAGTCTGACGCTCTGCTAGAAGGTTGTTTTGCCCTGATTTTGGGTCTAAATTTTGTCTTGCACATCGCCCCCGCTGTTTGTGTGGTCTTTTGTCTTTTAAAGTTTTTGATGCCTCCAGCTCTGAACCCATCTCGATTTTGCCTTGTGCGGCTTCTTTTGCCGTCTCTGCCTCCTTTTCCACTCCACCAGTTGTTATGGTAGAGCTTAATGATGTCCTGCTTGACATTTTTATGAGCTGGATGATTTTCTCTTCAGGATCCCATAACCGTTCATTTTGCAGATTTCGATGACTTCCCGTCTATAACCTTCAAAATTTGCCACCAAGATTATATTTTGCCCTTATGGGTCACTGAGTACGTTGGATGATTATCATATCATACACAATTTCTTTTTCTTTTCTAAGGAGCTCCTTTCTCTTTCTTTTCATTTCTTGTCCTATTATTCATTTGTGTGTGTGTGTGTTGTATGTTATTTGTTGCCTGTCAAGTTTATTTGTTCGTTTCTGTGTTGTTTGTGTGTTATCTATTGTCCGTTGTGTGTGTGAATTTCCTCTGGGCACTCCAGTCACAAGGGATGGCTAGAGACACAATTCCATGTGGTAAGTTTCCCTGCTATTAATTGGAGTGAAGGGAGTTAAGAGTTAAGGCTTTTCTAGACGGGTTGTGGTTTGTGAGCTCCATTACTCCAGGTTCCATTACTAACATCTCATTTTTTTAGCAGATGTGTTGGAGTCAAAACGTGAGCATTTGATCTCCCAAGTCCCTGAATCTATGTGGGCCTCTCATCCTAATGATATCGAGTTAGTGAAATCTGTTTCCCCAGTATGTTTTACAGTGGTTGATTTATTTAATGCTTATTTTTTATCCCACCACATCCTGATAGTCAATTCTTGTTTGCTTTTGAGTTTGATGCTGTTCAATATCCATCAGGACTTGGATGACATCGCCTTTCCTGATAAATTCACTCTTATTTTATATGTGGATGATGTGTTATTGTGTTCCCTGTTGGTGGAAGCATGCCTTCAAGATTCACTTGTCTTGTTGTGTGCTCTGGCCGACAGGGGACACAAAGCCAATGAGGCCAAACTGCAGCTTTGTCAATCTCAAGCTACTTTTTGGGAGTGGCGATCTCCGTTGGGTCTTGGTCATTATTGCCTTCAAAAGTTGAAGCAATTCTGAAATGCCCTCAACCATCCACTCAAAAGCAATTTCGTGCTTTTCTTGGCAATGCAATTTTTTGTAGGCAATGGATTCCAAATTTTTCTTCCTTGACACGTCCTCTTCATGCTCTCACTCACAAAGATGTTCCAGAACCCCTACCATAGCCAGATGATGCTGAAAAAATGCCTTCTCCTCCCTCAAAATGGCTCTAAGCTCCACACCTGCTTTGGGACTTCCTGATTACACAAAACCTTTTACTCTACATTGTCATGAACGGGACAACTTGCTCAAGGAGTTTTGACTCAACTTCATGGGTCAACACCATGCCCGGTTGCCTATTTTTCAGCATCTCTTGACTCTGTAGCGGAAGGCTTCCCTCCATGTTTAAAGGCTGTAGCTGCAGCAGCAAGGTTGGTTGAAGCATCAGCCTCTCTTGTCTTGGGACATGAATTAGTGGTTACAGTTCCACATGCCATTGCCACCTTGCTGAGCAAGACATCATCATCCCACCTTTCCGGAGCTCGTCTTACCAAATATGAAGCCCTCCTGTTATCTTCCCCAGCTGTGTCTCTAACTCGCTGCCCCATCCTGAATCCTGCATCCCTTCTTCCCCTTTCCATGGATGGTGAACCCCTTAATTGTGAGCTTGTCTGTACGTCCATGTCCAAACCCCATGTCGATTTGTTTTGTGATGGCTCTTGTTATAGAACTGACACTGGATCATTGGTCTTTGGGTATGCTGTTTGCAATTCTCATGAAACCCTGGAATCCGGCTCGCTTCCAGGGGCCCATTCAGCACAAGTGGCTGAATTGGTAGCCCTGGCAGTGGCATGCCACATTGCTGCTGAAAAAAATCAGCCACAATATGCACCGACTCGCGCTATGCTGTCGGTGTTGCCCATGATTTCGGCCAGTTGTAGAAACGGAGGGGTTTCCTGACTTCTCATGGTACCCCCATCAAGAACGCTAAATATGTACAAACACTACTTAATGCCTTCACTCTCCCTTCCCAATTGGCTATTGTCAAATGCCCAGCACATCAAACTTCTCTTAATGATGAAATTTCCTTGGGAAACAATTGAGCAGATCAAGCAGCAAAATTGGCAGCTGTTGCTGCCCCGAGCAAGGCCGTTCAACTTTTTGTTTGGAAGCCAAAAATTCTCCTGTGAGTGTTCAGGACTTACTTGAACATCACAAGAGTGCCCCTACCTCAGAGATCATTACTAATTACAATCAATCCAAAAAAATGCATTTCATAGGGCATTTATCAGGAGGAAGTACCACTGTTCTAGCTTTCAATGTTGGACTGAACCAACCAAGGGTGAGTGGTGATGCTCAAACCACTGCGAAGACTCCTGAAGTTTAGAAGTGCTTTTGAAATTTTGGCATTATTAAAACACATCAAATTCCCTGGTGAGTCCATCTTTCATTTTACATGTAAATAAAGTATTGTTGTGCCTCTGTCTGTAAGAGCATATTTTTCAGGACATTATTGTCTTCTTCTGTACTCTTGGTGAGAGGGGACATAACGTTGAAAAGGCTAAATTGCTACTTGTAAACTACAGGTCACTCGCTTGGGAATTGCGATCTCTGGAAGCTTCAAATCTCTTAAAATGATGCTATTTTAGAGTGTCTTTACCTGTTCACTTAAAAGCAGATACATGCCTTTGTGGCTATAGAAAATGTTTTGTAGACATTAACTCCATATTATTCCTAATTACATCAAGCCTTTGCTCTGTGTGTTCCCCAAATGTGCATAGTCTTATAGCTGAGGAATTCCTTAAATTTAGCCAAGTTGCTAAGGTCTGCACAACACTCAATATTGTACCTATTATTTTCAAAGTTCTGGAAATGTGAGAAATATAAGGCAATCTTTAAAAGGGGGGGGGACTGGTTTCAATCGGCCAGATGCCTTAAGCATTGCTCCTATGAAGTCTACACCTTGTAAGAATATGGTCTGTCTGGCTCCAACACCAATGAATTCTTCTAGTGAAAATGTTCTGAATAGTACCATTCAACTTGATTGCTATCATGCTCTCACTGTCTATATTTGAGAATTTCATTCTTAGACCATTCCCTGACAACTGGTGATTGGGTGTATGTCAAATCCTTGAGCAGAAGATCTGCCTTGCTCCATACTAAAAAAAGGGCCATTTCAAGTTCTGCTGACCACCAATACAGCCGTGAAGTCTGCTGGCCAGCCTACGCGGGTCCACACGTCCCATTGCAAAAAGGTCCCGCCTCCAACATCCAAGCCAGATCCTGCGGCAGTGCCAAGTCCTATGCCCACTCCACTTTTCAAACCAACAAAAGAAGATATTATGGTTGACGATCCCATTGATTGCGTTCATCAGAACCCTGGTGTTTGCGATCCCTCAGGTGTTTCAACGACTTCCAAGGACCAATCTCAGCAGGTGTCTGTTCAACCTGTTCCTGGCGTGTCTCCGGTGGCCCAACAATGATATAATCTGTGCCCTTGAAACAAGGAGAAGCTGGTCATGCATTCCTGACTGTTTTCTTTGTGGGTTCCAGCCTGTGAAGATAGCGGTGTCGTGTCGCCTCCAGCGTTCTTCTAAAGAGTGGTGTTTATTCCGCTTTACCTCCACATCATCTGGGAGTGGAATTGTGGGCTTCAGAAAAGGGGTTTTTCTTGTTTCAGGTTCATCCAGCATCAAGGTGAACTGATTATGCCCCTCGAAACCAATTGCCGCTTTAAGGAGACCGCCAGGATCCGCAGATGTTTGGTCCCTATCATGCTTTTCATAGCTGTTGTACTGTTTCTGGGGTTCTTGATGAATGCCTGTCACAGCATCAGCCAATGATTTGACATCATCAGCCCTTGTCACCGGTGATAGTCGGAAACTGCTTCAGGTTTTGCAGGACAATCCGTTTGAGAGTAACAGGTTTTTACAATATTTTGAGTTATACTGCCAGAATACTTCTAAACTGTAGAGCATACTTCTGAATCTGTAGAGCTTTCTATTCTTATGTAGAGGGTTCCTATGAATAGGTCCACCCCACCCCCATGTATATAACGCCCCTTAATTTTTAGTGTCATGATTTTAGAAAAAATAGTGTCATATACATGGGAAAATATAGCATGTTCAAAGGGCCCAAGTACAATATGCAACATAGGGTTCCCCCCATGACTTCTTGTGGTACTAGACACTACAATTCAGACAGATAGGTCCATGCAGATTCTACTTGAACCCCTTATGGATGAAAGTCAGGTTAAAGAGACCTAAGACCTGAGGACATTGATAAGGCATTTGCACACTGTAAAGCTACTACTCTGTCTTAGATCCTTGCCCATCATGGCTATTAAAATCTGTCAGGAATACTCTATTTGAACATGTATGTCATCGATCTTGAGGAAGGCTGTGTACTATCCAGTTTAAAAGAAATTATAAGACTCATTCTTACCCAAAAGCCAATTTGGCAGTTGATTTGAACAATTACAAACCTATCTCAAACACAAAATTAGACCAGGCGAAACCTGTCTCAAATCACTCGTTTTTGGGAAGGTTAATTGAAAAGGTGATCGCTGATCAGTTTCAGGAGTTCTTGAAAGGAAATGATAGCCTTGATACATTTCAATCAGGATTTAGCCTGTGGCATAGAACTGAAACAAAACTGGTCACCCTGCAAGATCTCCTAAGGGAAGCAAATGGAAGAGTATCACCCTGCTGGTCTGTCTGAATCTTTATGTGCCTTTGATACCATTGACCATGGCAATCCTCTCGGAAGGCTCTCGGGTTTGGGAATCAGAGACTAGTTTTGATTGTTCCTGGTTGGCTATTCCAGATGATACAATTTAAGATCAGCCAACTCTCCAATGCTTTTTAACATCTATATGCTGCTGGGGGTTCATTTGGATATTTGGGGTGAGCTAATGATACACTGTTCTATCTCTACTTTGCTTCATCAGCAGTTGATGTGGTATAGGACCTTGAGCACTATCTAGCATCGATAATGGAATGGATGATGATCTATAAATGAATATGGTGGAGGTCCTACTGTTAGAAGGATTGTCAGACTGTTTACGGGGATGTGGTTACACTTATCCTGAAGGACTGGATCCACAGCTTAGGAAGTACCCAAGTACTCTTTATGGAGACTCAAGTATAGTCTGAGGCCAGGAGTGCCTTTTATCAACTCTGTTTGATTGCCCAGTGGTTAATGCATTGGCAATCTCAAAGATAGACTACTGCCATGTTCTCTAAAATGAGGCTATCCCTGCGAACAGTATGAAAACATTATTACATCCAAAATGAAACTGACTTATGGATGAGTAAATCTGACTTTATATCCCCAGACTTGGCATGCCTTCATTGGAGCCCTGTCAGTTTCTGTGCTTAATTCAAGTACTGGTTGTGAACTATAAATTTCTTGTCAGAAAGTCTGTCTGTCCCAGAAACCAGCTTCCTACTTGGTCCTCTTAATCCATGATGCCATAAATGGCTCACCAAGGGAGGTCAGAAAAGTGAAGACACGCAAATCAGACTTTCTAGATGAGGCCCCCCAGTCTCTGGTACAGGTTATCAGTGGAGATATGACAGGCTCCTTACCTCCTTATGTTTAGGAAATTCAAAGGTGCCATCAACAGATGAGTCTCCTGGATGCTATCAATATTAATACTAATATTTTTTTTTTTTGTTGTTCTCCCATATCTTTTCATTTTTTAAAAAAATAATTGACATATTGTTATGTGTATTGTTATATGGAGTCTGTGGGAATTTAAATTTTAACTTGTAAACCATTCTGAATAGTACTAATTGATGGGTAAATAAATAAGGGGGGGATGAGAGGGAGAGGAATGCTAGGTGTTACCTAATAGAAAACTTCCCAATGGTGTTTTACAATCATCTATTAAGAAGCAAAACACTTTCACCATATGCTATATGTAATACTATTGTTATGGCCACTGAAATGTTTGATACTTTATTTCAAACCTTCAGCAGAAGAAAGTGTTAAGATTCCCTCTTCATTTCAAATGGTGCATGCACATTCATCATCCCGCTTTTCCCATCTTCAGAAAAATGCTAACCAGACTTGAACCAGTTGGATAGCACAGTGATTTGGTTACCCTCTTGTGGAGCCAGAGGTTGGGAGTTCAATTTCCTACTATGCCTGTTGGAAGAAGAGACAGCCTGTATATCCTGGGGTACACTGTGTCTTCTAGAAATCGGCTCCCTACTTCACCTGATGCTAAAAGATGGCAACACCGAGGAAGACCAGACAGAGTTGATAGATGCCTCCAAAAGAACTTAATTGTAACCCTTTTCTGAGAACTCTGTATTTTTGGAAACTCTGGAAATGGTGACCATAAGTCAGAATGGACTTGACTGCTCATAATTATTGCTTGCTAATTAAACTCTCCTGAAAATTCAGGGTTTGAGATATGAATAGGTAATTAATGCTTAGAGTGGAGATGATCTAGTTTGAAGAGTGAAATGGGGAAAACATATAATATTATTTGTGTTCCTGCTGAAAAGTACACGGTATGCTGAACTGAATCATCCCATCAACAGAACTGTATACATTTTATTTGGACATCAGTCCAGAATGCAATTAATTTATCATGCTCCAATTGGATTTTACATATTGAGGATCAGTAGCAGCACTATGCCCATGGAGAACAAAGCTGGGGCTTTGGTAATATGGGTTATTCATTGTTTCAAAAGTTCCCCAGATATATCCAATTTTTCAGCTATTTACCAGCTGCAAAAGCAGATGAGGAATTCATCTACAAACATAAAGAGAAAGGCATTCTAGAACTAAACACAAAGGGCTATGAAAATCCCATTTGCCACTGCCTGAATTATGGCCTAGATAATAGCTTCTGAACCTTAGTTCAGCTATTGTTTAAAATGTTATGAAATTAAGAAAGGACATACAATCTGTGGATGTTGGTCAACTAGAAGACTTTGTTTAATGCCCTTGGGCTAGTGCTTCACTTTTAATAGGCCTCTGTGAATAGACTCATTCAACAACTTGCTAAGCAGGGTCGGCCCTGGTTAGTACTTGGATGGGAGACCACCAGTGAATAACAGGTGCTGTAGGCACCTGGAGTAGGAACTGGCAAGCCATTCCAGTATTCCTGCCAAGAAAACATGAGGTCACAAAGAGTCGGTCACAACTGTAGTGATCACACACACACACACACACACACACACACACACACACACACACACACACACACACACACACACACACACACACACACACACACACACACACACACACACACACACACACACACACTTTTTGCTTTGGTCCATGCCAAATGCATCCTCCTGGTTTTATTTATTATAATAAACAGAGTGGCTAAAGAAAGGAGCCACTGGTTTAACTGGTTTTTAGCATTTCAAGGAGAACCCTCTGGCCCTGTGCCTTTCCTAGTTCAAGTTTCCCAGTTAGCCCCCTTTGGGTCCAATGGAAATAAAAATAACAATTTCCTTTTTTTAAGTGTATCACTCCAAATTCTGTGTAGAACTATAATCTACTTTCCCTTTATTTCTCTCGGGCTATGAACTTTCTGAAGAGGTGCTTTGAGAAAGGAAGATGATAAATAAGGTAAAACTTAATCCTGCCAAGATGGACATACCGTGGATACATTTAAGAACTCTAAACAGTTAGTATGACAGATATCATGTTAGCAGGGCTTGCCCTTCTATGTATGACATTATTCTTTTTAAATCACACTTTGCAGTGATTTACCTAGAACAGATGTTATGCTGACTAGCCTGTACTTTCCTGGATTTTCTTTGCATTCTTTTTTAAAAGCTGATGTTACACGGTCAACTTATCAATGAACCTTCAGTAGATATCAACTGCTGTTCTGCAAACAGGCATTGTTCAGGACATTTTGTTTACTTGCCATACCTATCAGCTAACAATTGGTCATAATCAATATGATGCAAGTCTTCAGAGAAGTGCAGTAGGGATTGTCCTCTACAACAGATATTCAAGGGGGGAAATCACACAACCTTGATTATTTACAATATAATCATGCAAATTACGAATCACCCACACAGGGTCAGATGGTAAATGTGATAACTGTTAGGATATACAAATCAATTTTGACTTGGCCTATTCTATTGGCATGATGGACTTAGCTGATAACAGATGGGCTTGCCCAGATTGGGAGAAGAGACACAACATTAGTTACTGGATTGCATTGTCCAGTATCTATTTGCACTGTTGCAGTGGCAGCCAAAGTCTGAGTCTGTACCAGGATAACATGTACCACCAGTTGGTTAAAATCCACATCACCCAAGCTGCCTTTGCCAGTCCCAACTGGAGTGGATGCAAGAAGAGGTTACTCTCCTGAAGCATGTAAAGAAGCCAATCTGCAGGTTGTGGCATTCTGTGTGTGCACTTTTTAAATCTCTGGCTTAAAATCAAAGAGCTGGATAAGGACGATGTGGCATGCAGCACTAGAAAAAGCAGTTTCCGGTTAAAATATAAGTATGTGATTTGGAATTATATTGTAAGTTTATTTTATCTGCTGTGAACAGAGATGATCTTACACATGAGCATCCATAAGAACCCCTAGGCTTGCTTTCTTGAGGCAAGGCAACAATCTGAGACAAAATGCAGACTGTGGTATTTCCGATATCATTGGCAGCAAAACACTGAAGCCTGGGTACTGTATCTGGGTACAGATATAAAGAATGCTTGGGCCATCGTTTTAAAGAGAACTCATTACATTACTTGTTACTCGAGGCAGCCCAATTGTCATTGTCATTATCATTCCTCTCTCTGCAAGGGTAATTTGCTGTGCTGTGTATTACCAATGCATCACATTTTCCTCACTAATTTACAGAAATTTGCTGGGAAATAATCTCCAGTGTCTTCTTAAGTCCAGTCATGACTTTCAAAACACTTCCAAAATATAGCAGCAAACTAAATGAAACATAACTTTCCATGCTGCTTAGGACCAGTAACAGCACATCAAAGAAACCTTTAAAAAGACATTGAAGATTCCTTAAAATGGCCTTTTCTTGTAACTAGAAGATATTATGCATAACACAAAAAGCTAACTTTGCAAATACTTGTTCTATTAATTTTGAAATATAACTTAGGGCGTTTATACATGACCTCTAAGCTCCGCCGCAAATGGCTGCAAGGTCTGGACCTTAAAAATGTTTACCCACCAGCTCCGGACTTTGCAGACAATTAAGTGCGACCCGGCCCACTTTAGCAAGACCAAACAGCAGTTTTCTTGTACCTGCTTTTTGGAGGTGACAAATATTTGATCCGGTGTAAGGATAGTGAGTGCGGGGCTCTCCTGGCTTCCGTTTGTTCTTTTTGCGCCTTTAAGAGATCTGAATGCTGCCCGGAACAAAACGGAGGTAAGAAGGCATTCTTTTCTTTCTTTTTTCTCCCTCCCTCAGGCAGCCAGCAACCAGGAAGTGCGGAGGGGGGTGGGGACAGAGGAAGAGCGAGGAACCCCTAAGATCTCTGGTCCAAATTTAAGTGGCCAGCGGATCTTAGGGGTCGTGTAAAAAGGCTCTATGTATAACAGTTGAAATATAGTTGAAATATAACTTAGTATAACACTCTTATCATAAAAATATAACTAGTTTTAAGTAGAGATGGGCACGACTTAGCGGTATTCCAGTTTCTGTTTCCGTTACTCGGTTCCGTTACTCTACGGAAACGGTAACGGGAATTACTCCGCCAGACTTCGAGCTCGAACCGACGAACGAACAATTTTGGTCTGATTTGTCGTGCTCGTTCCTTGCACCGTGCGATCGCGCGATGCCACGCGGCACAGAAAAAAAGTTTTTAAAAGTTAAAAAACCCCGGTTCCCGGCCAAAAAGCAGGCGGAAAAATGCCTGCCGTGCCTCAGGGCACCTACCAGAGGGGTTGTTTCTGGAGGTCCCCGGCCTCCCCCATCCCCGTCCTGGGCTGCTCTGGTGGGACTCGCCGCAGGCTCGCAGCCAGCAAAAAGCCCAGTCTCACCGCCGGCCGCCGCAATTAAAGCGCAAGCAAGCGGCACAGACGGCACAGGAAAAAAACTTTTAAACTCTCCCCCCACCCATTCCCAGGCCAAAAAAGCAGGCAGAAAAATGCCTGCTTGACTAAGGGCGCAGGGCACCTACCGGAGGGGTGGTTTCTGGAGGGGGTCCCGCCTCCCCGTCCTGGGCAGCCGGACTCGAGTCGCCATGCCATGCGGTGCGGGCGGGGATCCAAAATGGGGCGGCATTATTGTTTTTGAAATCGTGGTCCAAAAACACACAAGCACAACAGAAAGAAACACGCGAAAATTTATAAACTGCCAGATTTTTCACAGTAGCGGTGGGTTTTTTTCTTGCAACAAAATGTCTCTCCTCTCCTCCTCTGTCCTCCATTGATTTTATTTTTTATTTTATTTTTTTACACCTGCGCAATGATGGGCTGGCAGGCCAGCCATGTGGGAGTGGACGACCATGCAAATTTTGGAGCCATCCCACCAATCGCATGGCCACTTGGCCACGGAGACTTCTGGGATGTGCCAAAAGCCCCCTAAAACCTGCCCTAGCCCCGAACCCTAACCCTAACCCTTGACTCCTTCCTTACCCATACGTCACAGACTGTCTTCTTAGTGGGTCAGAGAGGCACCCAGAGGTGCAACCCACTAGCCCAGTAACCTCACTAGCCTAACCCTAGCCCTTGCACTAACCCACCTTAACCCTAAGCCAGATCTACTTGCTTGCATTGCACTACAGCGTACATTCCCTTCTGTGTGAGACATGGCGGTGCGAGAGCCTTGTGCAAAGGCATGACACTCTCACTCTCACTGGTCTCACTGTCTGCACAACTGGTATGCAATATCCATATGGCTACTGCATACCATTTTGCAGCAGCAGCAGGTGAAGAGGGGAGACTCCCATGTAGAGGGGTCTCTTGGAGCCTGCTTCCCCTTCCTAGTGGGAGGATAGGAGGCACCCACGGGTGCCTCCAGGAGCCCACTTTCCCTTTATAGCGGGCCAGAGGAGGCACCCACCACAGAGGTGCCTCCAGGAGCCTGCTCCCCCCCCAAAAAAAACAGTACTAACGACAACGAAAAAACGAAAAAACGAACCAATTTTTGTGAATTTTCAACAAACGAGCTCTTATGGCATAAACAACTAAAAAATTTTTTTCAAGTCTAGTTTTAAGCAAATATTAAATGTAACGAGTCACTTCTAGGCCCATCATACATGAGATTATGAAAACAGTTTTTAGCTCTACCTTGCTCACTGTTGTATCCACAGTCTCACTTTACATTTTGAGGTGTTTTGACAAGAATCTGTTGTGAATAGTTGGCCAAATCATATCTAAACAAAACAGAAGAAGCATGGGTGAAGCCTCAGTCTAATTTTGTAGCCCACAGAAAGAGGAAAGGCAATAGGCTGGTAGCATAGGAGTGGGCAACTTATGGATTTCTAAATGTTGATGGACTGCAGCTCCCATCAGCCCTCACTACCATAACTGTTAAGAAAGGTGTTGTAGTCCAGCAACATCTAGATGCCAAAATGTTGTCATAAGAACATAAGAAGAGCCATGCTGGATCAGGTCAAAGGCCCATCTAGTCCAGCTTCCTGTATCTCACAGTGACCCCAGAAGATGCATCTGGGAGTGGACGAAACTAGATATCTGCCCCTGATACAACTCCCCTGCATCTGGTCATGGAAGTACCCCATTTTTAAGCCTGGAGATGATACATCTCCATCATGGTTTGTAACCTGTGATGGACTTTTCCTCCAGGAATATGTCCAATCCCCTTTTGAAGGCATCCAGGACAGATGCCATCACCACATCCTGTGGCAGGGGGTTCCACAGACTAACAATGCGCTGGGTGAAAAAATATTTTCTTTTGCCTGTTCTTACTCTTCCAGCCCTCAATTTGAGTGGATGTCCCCTAGTTCTGGTATTCTGTGAGAGGGAGAAGAGTGTTCCTCTGTTGTCCACTTTACTCATGCACTGCATTATTTTGTGCCTCTCAATCAGGTGCCTTTTTTCCAGACTGAAGAGCCCCAAATGTTTTAGCCTTTCCTCATAAGGGAGGTGCCCCAGCCCAGTAATCATTATAGTCACTCTCTTCTGCACCTTTTCCAGTTCCACTATGTCTTTTTTGAGATGTGGTGACCAGAATTGTACACAATATAAAATATAAGACTAAATATGAGTGCAGGGGAGACGTTAGGCACATAATATACTGCTCGCTCTTTTTCTAAATAACAAAAACCTAATTGGACTGGTATTTGAATCTTATTCAAATGCTGACAATAACATTTTCCAATCTACACAGTAAAAAACTTCAAGTAGGTTGCATGGCCTACTCTGCCCTGTTGTTCAGGACTTCACAGCTGCTTTCTGTCCACTCTGGTATACAGGTTAATTTGTTTTAAGAAAATTTTATCTTACTAAACACGAATGCATTGAAAATGGATTAGTCTGTTCTGGGGGCTATGGGTCACTTCATTTTATGAAAAAATTGTCTTATGAAATGTGTTTTCCCATAGGAGTTCATTGGGAACTGATTAATCCATTCCAGAGGCTAGAATAAGGACAAAAATAACTGGGTTTTCTTTCCTGGGTACATGTGGAACATTTTTTTGTCTTGTAAAGCATCCCATTGGAAATTTTTTATCATCCAAAGCATGCCTATTCCTGGAAATTGTTTTCTTCTTACGAGTTTGTTGTCTTTCAAGGCATTTGCCTTAAGATGTACCATTGTATAATAATAATTATTATAACTATGTACTGTGAAGCCAATTTTGACCTATGGCAACCCTTGTCAGGCTTTTCTAGATATAAACTGTTCAGATACCTTATAAGGGCACTCTAGGACTGTTGTGCTTGCCCAAGGATAAGCAGATTGGCTCTTCTACTGGAAGGTATGGTAAAGGTAAAGGTTGCCCCCGCACATGCGTGCTAGTCATGTCTGGCTCTATGGCCATGTGGACTGCTTGGTGACATGGAACACTGTTTGCCTTCCTGCTTTTTGTGTCATTACCTATTTATCTACTTGGATTTATATGCTTTTGAACTGATAGGTTGGCAGGAGCTGGAGTTAACCACGGGAGCTCGCTCCACTACATGGCACCCGGGATTCAAACTGCCGAGCTGCCGACTTTGCAGCCGACCATTTCAGTATTCTAATCTGCTGAGCCATCACACCCACTGAATTCCTAACCCCTGTCTCTATGTCAAAAAAGCCCCCACAGCAGCATTCCAGGAAATACAACACAAAACATTTAAAGTATGAAATGTAACTTTTGCAGCTTACTGCTGCGTAATATACATTACAAAAGTTTGTGCATGGTGAAAGACTCTGTGTTCGGAAAGTCTCTAGAGTATTATTTAGGGCACATAAAAATAGAAGGAAAAAAAGGTAACCTACAGGCTTCAAAGGGGAATCAAGGTCACAGGAAAGAAGGCCGTTTATTGCTGTACAGAAATGCTCAGCAACTTACAAGAAATTGCTTACATTTTTTAAACTAATGCCTTTTGAGTTTCAGGTTGAAGTGTAAAAGGCCATTTCTAGCCGCTTAAGATACCATAATTGCTATTCTGAAAAACTGTGTATGTCCCAAAGGTTACATAAGTGCTGCCAAGGCATTATAGTTGTTGCTATGGTAATGCCTTATATTTTATTGATTAACAGGTAAATAGTCCTGAAAATCTTGTAATATCTGTTGACGAGGCAGGGAAGGATGCCTAAGGCAGCTGCACTTTGCAATTCCCCTTTATGCCTTGTCATCAAGGTTATATGTTAATTAAAACTTATTAAAATTCTATATAAACGTGATGTTACATTGAAGGCCTTATTTAAATTATCCTATGTACCATTTTGTGTTTTTTTTAAAAAATACACCAATAATTTGATTGGTTAAAGTAAATAGATAGATAGATAGATAGATAGATAGATAGATAGATAGATAGATAGATAGATAGATAGATAGATAGATAGATAGATAGGAACCAATTTTAAGAACTAAATTGTTAGAAACCTATTGTTTCTATATATTAGTGTAAGGCCAACAGCACACATCACAGTGACAAATTGCTACTAGTTAAGGAGTTGTGTTTCTTATTATGCACAGTTATATGATTTGTTCCTCCTGCTGCTGCTGCTGCTGCTGCTGCTGTTGTTGTTGTTGCTGCTGCTGCTGCTGCTGCTATTAACTTAGTCTGTCTACACTATGAAATTTGGTGGAATCCGAACTGGTGATTAAAAGGTCCTTACATTCAGTTCAAGTACCCATGGTGGAAAGCAGAACAAAGAGCTATTTTGCATCTTAGTGAATCAGTCCAAAAAACATTGCAAGCCCAGTGCCAGAAAGATAAAGGGCAACTCTTAAAGAGTTAGGTATGTATCATTTTAAGTAGAAGCACAAACAAGGTATTTCTTTTCGGTGTCAAACAGTGCCAGAAAAAAGGATGGATTGTTTGAAGCAGAAACACAAGTGGTTGAGGTCTTTTTTTAAAAAAATGGCAAACAGTACTATCAGGGAACCATGTGCCATAGTTAAACTGTATGCTATGTGGACAGATTCTATATTTATACCCAGCTCTTCCACTAAAATATAGCACTCAAGGTTGCTTCCAAACTTCTTAAAAGAATAAAAAAAGTTAAAACCACATTTAGCTAGCAATTATAACATCATTTAACCAACCTTACTGAAAAACCATTAGAACAAGTACTGTAAATACATTAAAAACAATTAAAATGCACATAGTTTATTTTTAAAACCATAAGCATGAGAATATTTGCTTTTACTTCCTTCTTAAAATTACTCAAAGTGGAGACAGATCACAACTCAGAAAGTAATGTATTCTGTAGTCTAAGAACCACACTAGAGAAGAATTGTCCAGAATGCTGCTAAAATAGACCTCTGAAACAGCTGGTATTTTAAAGAGGTCCTCTTCTCACTATCTTAAAAACTGGGCAGTCTCATAAAAAGATGGACAGTCCCTTAGATAATCAGCCCACAAGACATTTAGGGCTTTAAAGTTTAAGACCAAATCCTCAAGTTGAACCGGGTCATATGAGCACAAAACTGTGGACCAGTTAGCAAACCAACTGGTGCATGTTGAACCACTCAAAGATCCCAGACTTTGCCCACTGTAGAGCCCATTGTAGTCAAGATCCCATCCTTTGTGGTACACATACAGGATGGCGCAACAGCATTTCAGCCACTGTTTTCTATCTGGGAAAATGTCCAGATAGACTGTAGTTCAAGGTCAAAATTGGAGCTATTTCATGGGTAAACCAATTCCATAATTTTGGGAAACTGGGAACTAAGGCTTTAACAGATACATCATATGATTGAGAATGGAATTGTGCAATGTCACAAACTGTGCTTGCTTACAGCTTATCTACTATACACCCATACTTTGCCTTGGTTTTTCAAGCCCAAATTCAGATGTGGAGGATGAAGTGCCTGGGACCAGCAAATATACTCTGCTTTGTCCTGCTCGCCTTTTAAGACACAGGAAAGACACAATGTTGCTAAATAAATGATGCAGTGAGTGGAACCATGCCTATGTTCCTGTGCTTTAAAATACCCTTGAGTTGTAACCAACAAGGGTCACATCAGAAAGAATAAGAGTTAGGGATTTGTCAGTTTCCAGTGAGATAAGTCAATGGGTGGCTATAGACTACTGAGGACATTCTAAATACAGAGGTGGAAAGCTGACTTTGCAGAGCATGATTATGCTAGTATCTTTTGCAACATGCTTTAATGTGACGCAAAAAAATTAATAACTTTTGAGACATTATTCAGAATTCCATCAAACAAATCAAAATGGCCCATCCTCAACATGCCTGAATAATTTCCATCAGTACTTCCCTGCAAGAACTGAAAGAAGTAGGTGACATATTCCAGTTTTAAAAATTGGGATGGGGGGGATGGGAGGAGTGAATGTGTCAATTTTCAGCACTTCTCAATGTGCTGTAGCCCTGGCAGTCTTTATCAGATCAGCTTACAATCTGGCACATTTGTATATCAAGGATGACAAGTTTTTCATTATTAGCTCGAGAAGTGTCACTTGGATAAGCAAAAGAATTTTGAGGAATATCATGGGGGATGGATTGATTCACCTTAACTAAAGGGGCTCTCTCATGCTCATTTAACATCTTAATTTTAAAAAAGCCTCGGGGGCTTCTCTTCTACTGAGAACATTGCTAGCTGGTTCTACTTTTATACTTTAAAAAGGCAAGATTTGAAGACATCGACTATGTAATATCATTTCTGAAACCAGCCCATACCCCATTGCATCCTTCCTGGGATCATTTACTAAAGACAATCACACCTAACTTATCACCCACAGCATATCTCGGGCATAGGTAAGAATATGTCAAGAGCAATGAAGTGAGTAAAGGAAAAGGTTCCCTCTCATCACCTAAGACTTTACAAACTCCAACAAAACCTTGTGCTTTCTCCAGTTCACCCTGAAAGTATATATTCTCACTCAGATGTCAAATAACAGGATGCCCTCTCATGCAGGGCCAACACTAGAAAGAGCAAAGGGATTTGATGTCTTCTCTCCTGCGGTTGACGGCCATCAGGTCAGGCCTTGAGGCATTATCCTATCCTTCCTAAGAGTTCTCAGTGGCTGGTGTTTCAATTTTTGAGGTGACAGGAGTCTCCTGATGGAAAACAAGGTGGAAAGGGGACTTCCTGTTCAGCCTCTACTTGCTGCTGGACCATCTTCTTGATATTATAACCAACTTCCCTTTGGAGGAAATGCCAATTCTACTCCACACAGTGATAACAGATTATTCTGATTTGTAATGTCTCCTATCGAGCAGCATAAATATGTAAAATATGTATAGTATGAATGTTACTTATGCTTTTTAGAGGATTCTCTGGGACACAAAATATATGCATTCAGGGTAAGATAGCACTTTCAAACTAGCAGTATTTTTATCATACAACAAGTGCTACACTTGGCTTATAACCCATCCTCTCCTATTTCTGATTTTCTTGGATTTTTTTTTACAAATCATTGTGATGGTCTGTGAAACTGTGAAATCCACCCACCACAAATGACAACCCTGATGTTGTTTACACAAGGATTTATCACAGGATGGAAAAGATGTGAATTGGGAGCTCCTAATCTTGTCAAAAGTTGTTGATTCCTTTTCAGTTCACTAATTCCTTTGATTGACCCTTTAAATATGTAAACACACCAAAAGAGGGATGTGAGTTGAAAGATTATTATCCCAGAGTAAACTTTATTATTAAATTCTCATAAGCATTCGAGTAAAAGTGGGGAAAGTAGTACAAAATCATTATTTTAATAGCGCTGGCTTTGTCTCAAAAATACTGAGTACAGAGGAAACAAAAGATGTTATCATAATGAAATACTCTTCATTTTATCTACACTATCTTAAGAAACAGTAGCAACAGAAAAGATGCACTGGAATACAGAAGGAGACTAAATTAATCTTTACCTTACACAAAGAACAGAAAGTATTTATTAAAGTGCACATTTATTGAACACTTTAAAGTTAAACCATACACACTGTATAGGCCCATTTTTCATTTTGCCTTTGAAGGGGAAAGGGAAATACTGTTTCTAATCCTAAACATAATTCAAGTTTGTAAAACAATGGGGGAAAATACAATCTGCAGGAGAGCATGTGGCTCTTGATGCCTATAAGTCATGCAACATACAAAAGAATATTGTGTAGAAGATTCTGAGGGTCTCCCCTGTCACCTCCCCCTTCCTTCCTTTTATGTGACACTGGCAGAGAAGACTCATAGGCTGTAACATATTTAAAACTTTTATTAACCACAAAAACGGAGTCATGGTCTTCAAAAGTTGAGTCCTCCTTTTCTGGAATTAGACCAGAACTCCTCAACCTGCCCCGGGGTTAAATCAGGTGCAACAGTCCAACACAACACTGGAAAGTCTCTTTTGGGTCTATGGCCCAGGTCTAATGAAAGTCCAGTCATACCTTCTTTTGGTAACTGGACTCTGCCCAGCATATCCGAATAAATGGTCCTGGGACATCTTAAGTTTGTGAGGTGAGTGAAGTCTTCACCCTCTCCACTCCAGGGGTAGATCGACATTTTTTCCATTCTTCTCTCAAAAGCCCTTTGGGCCTCTCACCTCCCTTTTGTAGAATGTCCGAGCCTGCTTCCTCCTTTCTTGATCTGCTGTCTGGTCCAAATATGATGGCTTTACCTCCTTTTTCTCCCGCTACTCTTGCTCTGATGCCTCTCGCAGGAGTTTAAAATTACCCATTCCCCTGTCGGGGGGGGATCCTCTTTAACCATTTCTATCAACTCCTCCTGTTTAGTTTCCTTCATTTTCTCTACCTAGCCACCCAATGCTCTTTCACCCTTCTCCTGTTACTTGCCCTTCCTCCGTTTCCTTAGCCTGAGTTTTTTTTTCTCATTCTCTTCAGGACCCTCTTATAAATCTTTTATGGGCTACCCTTGTGGTTCATCAATTTTCTTTTTGGACGACCCCTTTGAAGAGGATGGCACACCTTCTTTCTTACAGAGATATATTACAGGTGCACAATCATGATTTGCCTGATTATTTCAAATGAATATACAAAGTCACCTGTCTTCACATCTCCAGCTCTTTTTTCTCTTCTCAGGAGTGCCCAGCTCTCTTTTTCATATTTTCCTTTTCATTCTTCACCATCCCTTCTCTCAAACCTTCTGTCATAGAACAAGCAACACTTCACCCATGAAATAAAAAACACTTAGAAAACTACAGTTCTGACTGTTATGGTCAGTGGCTGAGCATCTTCTCTTAAATTAGGAAAACCTGGAAGGCCTTTTCTGGTTTGTGCTCATTTTGATCATTAATTGTACTAAAAGCAATATAACACTGTTTTCAGAACATGGAACTTCAGTGTGTGTTGTGTCATTACAGTCATGACCGACTCTCCATGACCTCATGCCCATGGTGTTTTCTTGGCAGGAATACTGGAGTGGTTTGCCCGTTCCTACTCCAGGCGCCTACAGCACCTGGTATCCCCTGGTGGTCTCCCATCCAAGTACTAACCAGGCCCAACCCTGCTTAGCTTCTGAAATCAGGCAAGACTGAATGTGCTCAGGGCATCTAGGCAGCTTAGGAACAGTGTTAGGGCACATTAAACTCCCTTGCAATGAGGTTAAGTTGCTTGCAACCCAAGATGAAAAATGAACTATTTAAGTAGTGGAAATTTGATATTGGTGGTGATGTTCTCCCTGTCTCATACGTCCCTTCAAGGTATACTGGTCATTGTAATTCAAGTAACTAGTGAGGTGAAGTAGTTCAGTAGTTTGCCAGGAAGATTTGTGTATCTTGCAACATACTTACCCATTATGCCATCTTTAGGTCATTCCTCTTTCTCTTTAAGGAAATGGTTTTCTGCTTTGTAGTGGTGACCAGTCAACCCAAGATCCATTTCAATTTGGTTTCAGAGATATCTATGGGATGGAAACAGCATTGGCCACCTTCTGAGACACAGGAACTGGACATGGTGACTATGTCCCTGATGGTTCTGCTGGATACCTTTCAGTACAATCAATGATGCTATTCTTTTGGATCATCTCTCTGAGATGGAGCATTAAGGCACTATTCCGTAGTCAGTCCACTTCTTTCTAAAGGGCTAGACCTCAGAGGGTGGTATGGGGGTGGTCCTGATAACCCAACTAGTATGGTGGTGGGACACATTGAGGCTCTGTCCTTTCTCCCATGCTAGTTAATATATGCATAAAGACACTGAATTTCCCAGGAATTTAGGGTTTGGTTCTCTTAGGATGGCATACAACTTTCTATTTCCTCTCTTTTCTATCAAATTGTGCTTCATTTCTATATTAGTAATGGACTGCATGAAAATAAACACATTGATTCTCACTCCAGACAAGACAGATATGTTCCTGGTCAGTCAAAAGGGATATCAGTAAATCAGGATACAACCTATGCAGGCTAGGTTTAAAGAGTTACAGTTTGGGCATGGTTCTGGATTCCTCTTTAAACTTTTTAAAAATTGTTTTAATACTTGTTTTTTTAAAATTCTTTGTAAGCCACTTTGTATCCCTTTACTAGGAAATGAATGAATGAATGAATGACCATTAGAATGCTGATGTGTTTGCATGTGTGGAAATTAGCTCTAGGGGCTTCTGTTCCCAAGTCTAGGTTTCATCCTGCTTTATTACCATGCTCTATTCTGTTTCTTTCCTGAACGGATTTTTAAAAATAATAATAAACACAAGTTCTTATCTTAGTATGATTACCCTGATTGATTATTCTACATTCATGGCCTTAAGCATGGCCATAACTTACAGGTAGTGGACTGGAAACATAATTACTGCAAATTCCTACAACAGCAAATGAACATTCCTTGTCAAGAATGGTCTTTGTTCTATAGTCAGTGTGGTTAAATCTCTCAGGATATTTAACACTTGTACCAAGCACTATGATACTGATTAGCAAAATTTATACAAAGTACTCCATCAGAACCAGCAAGTTTCAGTCATCCAATGGTAGACTACTAGAACCTGTAAAACCATTTACTTGGCTTCAGCATACTGCACACAGCATGTTAGATTCCTGTTATGCTTGACAGCCCAAATATGTGAGGGATGAGAGGGATGAGAGGGAGGGGAAGACATGAATATTTTAAAGCCATGCTGGCCACCACTGACTTGAAGCTGGTGTTGTATGAAAGCATTTGTGAAACAGAATTGTCATAAAATTAGAAGAGTAAAAGACATCCCATGCACTCCACCCCACCCCACCCCACCCCCTGCCAGTGGAGGGTCAGATTCTATTTGGGTAGCCAGGTCTTAAGGCACTGGCTGAAGTCTCAGGGAACTGACTTGTTATTCAAGTTGCCAAGTGGGGAAAGAATGATCAGGTGGTTTTAAAGCCTCAGCTTACTGGGCTGGGGCACCTCCCTTATGAGGAAAGGCGAAAACATTTGGGGCTCTTTAGTCTGGAAAAAAGGCGCCTGAGAGGGGACATGATTGAGATGTACAAAATAATGCAGGGCATGAGTCAAGTGAATGAGTAAAGGGTCTTCTCCCTCCCACAAAATAACAGAACTAGGGGACATCCACTCAAATTGAGGGTTGGGAGAGTGAGAACAGACAAAATACATCTTTTTTTTTACCCAGTGTGTGCTGCCACACAATGTGGTGATGGCATCTGGCCTGTATACCTTCAAAGGGTGATTGGATAGATTCCTGGAGGAAAAGTCCATCACAGGTTACAAACCATGATGGAGATGTGTAATCTCCAGGCTTAAAACCAGGGTACTTCAAGGGCCAGATGCAGGGGGGTGGTATCAGGAGACAGATATCTAGTCCTGTGTGTAGAGATGGGCACGAAATGCCAAAATTGCATTTTGCTTCGGGTCGTTTCCATTTTTCAGGCCCTGGGGGCCCGCTCCATTTTCTGTTTATTGTTTTTCGGCATCCGGCGGGAAAGCGTTTCCGCAGCCGCAGGGAGCCCTCCCGGGGCCGGGCACCACTGGAGCCGGTGGCATGCGGGCTGGGAGGGTGTTCCTGTGGCCACGGGGACACCTCCCAGGGCTGGGCGCCGCCGGAGCTGGCGGCAAGCCTCCTGGGAGAGCCATCCCGCAGCTGCGGGGAGCCCTCCTGAGGCTGGGCGCCACCAGGAGAGAGATCCCGTGGCCCCAGGGAGCCCTCCCAGAGCCGTGCGCTGCCGGAGCCGCCGGCAAGCCAGTCAGGAGAAAAGTCCCACAGCCACGGGAGCATTCTCCTTGCAGGCTTGACGGAGCTGGCAGTGCCTGGGAGGGCTGGGGAGAGATTTAAAAAGCCCACTCTTCCCCCACCCCATCAGGTGGGAGGAGAGAGCAGGCTTTTAAAGTCTACTCCCCTCCCAAAGCTAGCACCGAGCAGCTACTGGGCGCTGGCTCTGGGAGGGGGGAAGTGGGGGAGACAGCACACTCTTCTTCTCTCCACCCCATGTGGTGGTGGGGAGAGCACGCTATTTAAACTCCTTTCCAAGGCTCCCAAAGGTAGCAGCAAGCAGCTGCTTGTTGCTAACTTTGGGACCCTGGAAACAATTTTAAACAGCACGCTCTCCCCACCTCCACACAGGGTGAAGGGAAGAGCAAGCTTTACTCGTTTCCAGCCTCCGGAAGGTAGCAGCAAGCTGCTTGCTGCTACCTTAGGGACGGAGGCTGGAAACAAGTATAAAGCTCGCTCTTCCCTCCACCACAGAGGGTGGAGAGAAGAGTGAGCTATTTAAATCTCCCCCAGCCCCCAGTCCAGCAATCTCCACTTGGTGAATGACAGGCTGGCGGGCTGTCATTCACCAAGCGGAGGGCCGCGAGAGGGGGCTAGGATCCAGCCTCTGCATGTGGATCGCTGGACGGGGCTGGGATTGACCCTCTGCACGTGGAGCTGGGAGTCCAGCCCCCTCTCAGCACCCTCCGCTTGGTGAATGACAGCCCGCCAGCCTGTCATTCACCAAGCAGAGATCGCTGCCATCCGTGCAGGGAAGATCCCTCCCTTGTTGGAGACCACCGTCCGGCCCTCTGTGTGCACAGGGGTGAACGGGGGGGGTCTTGGCTTCCCCGCGCGGGATATGACAGCGCCCAGGTGCTGTCATGACTTGGGCAGGAAATATCCCCCTTTCAACCCCCCCTTCATCCCTCTGTATGCATGCAGAGGGGCAAAGGGGGGACTTGGCTTCCCCGCGCGAGTCATGACAGTGCCTTTCAGACCCCCCTTCGCCACTCTGCGTGCAGAGGGCAGAAGGGGGGACTCGGCTTCCCCGCAAGGCTCATCCGATATCCTCTGCCCCGGATGACAGCTGCCTGGCCACCACCCAGGGCGGAGATCGAGCCGCGGTCTCGCCTCCACACGCAGAGGAGAGACCGCAGCTGATTTCCTTCGCCCCAGCCGCCACCCGGGGCGGAGGAGATTGGATGAACGAACCAAACATAACAGAACTAATTTGTTCTGGTTCTGTTCGGTTCGTGCCCAAATTACTCTGGGCTCCGTTATTCATTCCGTTATGTAACAGAACAAATAACAGATAACGGAATGATTTTTTTTCCGTTTTGTGCTCATCTCTACTTGTGTGCTCCCAGAGGCATTTGGTGGGGCCAGTGTGAGATACAGGAAACTGAACTAGGTGGGCCTTTGGCCTGATCCAGCATGGTTCTTCTTATGTTTTTATGTAACATGGCTGGCACACAAGCATATTCAGCAGGCTGGCCCAGCTTTGAGTTGTCATAATGATTCCCCTCCTACCCATCTTGAGCCTATTTATTTGACACTGTTGTCACCATGTACACAAATGGCTGGCCCCAGAAACAATTCCTGATCCATTATCAACCCTCCACATTTCTGTGACAGCACAAAGGCCAGCCTTGTGGCCTCAGGTTTTACCTCTGATCTCTCAGGAAAGGGGATACTGTGGACCTGGTAACGTGTTCTACAGATGCATTGTGCATACAGTTCTGCTTCTCACACAGAAATTTAATGAACAAGAACTCTTAGCACACACAATGGCAGATGTATGCAACAGGAATGTGTTACTTCAGTGGGATATCTCATCGTAAATGTCAGTGTAGGATGCACAAATCCACTCAGACCACAACATACTCCAGTATACCTTAACACTCAGAAATAATCAAAATGGAATGCTGATGCCTATAACTGATTCCTATTCCAAGGAATTTACAGCTCACTTGTTCATGGGCTGTAAATACCTTTATTCTAAATAGTAAGAAAACTTTCTTCACGTCTTGTTTCAAGAACTTCAAGGTCATAGTTGGGACTGCCACAGAAATACACAATCATATGTACACATGTGCATGCACACACACAGCTGATTCACTTGCTTTCTGCTGCAGAAGAAATGTTTTTCTAAGTTGTAAATGTGCAGCTCTAGTAATAGATGCTGATTATTTGAGAAAAGTGTTCTTTAACTGCTTACAATGCTAAGGCAATTTCAATAACAGAATTGAATTTAATACTACTATATAGTGATTTCTACAAACTCATTTTAATTTCCTTATCAAGAGGCATCTCAGCCATTTTCTGAAGAAAAAAATTAGATTACGTATTTAAAGTTCTGAAAAGAGCAGAGAATATCTGCAACATAAATAACTTAATGGCTATAGATTTTAAAATTAGGGTTTTTTCACCGCCATTATGGAGTTATTTAAGCATCGTAAAACTCATTAAATTTCATGGATTAGTTTGTGCTGTATTATAAAATGCTTTCTTTTTTCATATGCTGGTGCAAAGGTTTAAGAACTAATAAGGTTTAAGACGTAATAGAAAATATGAAATTCATTGTGTCTGTTTTCCAATTTACCTGCACTCATTAGTGTAGTGGAACTAGAACCCAAAGAGTCAAAGCTCTGGGACTCACTGATGAGCCAGGTTGAGGACATCAAATGTGTCCCTCCCCATAGGTCTCTCTTGAGGCTAGCTGCAATTATAATTTTAAGCTGGATCTGGTGATCCTCCATTGTTTGGCGATGTCAGTTATAGGCTCACTGATGCATATCTTCATCCCAAAGTTCAATAAGCACCACTTCCTTTTTGCCATCTTATTATTCCAGGAATTTCACCTGATACTTATACTGGATTTTGGTATATGTTCCAATGCAAGTGGACTGAGAATGAAAGAGGGAGAAAATGAGCCTGCACAGCTGGGAAATTTTAAACTGTTACAGTTCTGAGGCCTCAAAATATAACAGTTACAGTTCTGAGGCCTTCAATGACTGTAACTCAGTTTTGGCCTGGCTGTGACATCATGCGAGGATGATAAGCTACTTAACTGCTGCAGGCCACCACAACCTCCGTATACACTTGCCTGACCTGGCTTATAAAAGCTGCTAGGCTCATAACAGCTGAATGAGCCATCTTCTTGCTTTACTTGCTGTTGTGAACTGAACAGAGTGGCCTTGGTAGCCAAATTGGTGGTATAAAAATTGAACAAACATACATACAAACTGCAGTCATTGTTCTAGTTCTCATTTTTGGAGTACCTTTACTTTCTTGTTAGGCAAAAGCAAGTATAATTACTTTTAGATACTTGTAAACAAAATGAGAATGCTATAGCCTTTGGCCTGTTGCTCAAACCATATCCGAGTCTTAGGACCAAACATATCTTGTTATTATATTAGTTACTATATGAGTAATTAAAATAGTTACAGTTAGAACACAAGAGGGGTGACATTATGAGCTATCAGCTGCCAGGTCTATAGACAGATGCATTCAGAGTCCTTCTGAGCAGGTGCTCCTGGTCTGGGTCAATAAATAGGAACATTACCTGTGGAAGTGAAAAGATGAGTAAGTTTACACAAAGCTCATTATCTATTTGAGTTATTTGGTGAGCTCTTGGTGCATTTCTCAAGCCCTGACTGTATCAATGCACTCTGATCCAAGCTCATGGTACTAGAGGGAGAGGCTACAGACTTAGGAACACATTGTGGGAAACATTTTGGGAAATAACTGTGTTCTTAGAGCTACAGAATCAATGTCAGGCCTTTCCCAGCAGTGATTCGGGGCTATTGGAACAAGAGCAAGAGACCCAGGCTTACAGAATTGACAATGACTCTGTGCTACTAGCTGGGACAACAAGCAACACAGAAGAGGCCATGAGGGAATCTGTGGATGGAAGCGTACGGTTGGTCATGCTAAATATAATTTATAAGGATTAAGAGTTTTCAGGTAGTAAATTTTATAACTTGTTACTATCTCAGCCCCAGTTTGGGCTACTGCCATTGGTCTGAGTGCAGACTCTTATCATTTTCTTAACATAGCCTGAGGACATGAAAAATCTTACCGATAACAAATTGCACATTTCTGCAATTTTATTATGATGTTATTTACAGTGTAATATTATCGCTTAATAACGTCTATGTCCAGGCAGAATCCATAAAGATAAAAACTTGTATTTATGGGGAGGGATGTGAAAGGTTCTGCATAATAAATTTGGTGGTGTTATGAATAATTAGGGTCAATTTATTTTGCAGCATGGCAAACATATTGGTTTTTAAAGGTTCAGCTTTTTTCATTAAGCATGCTGGACATATCTGTAAAAGGATATTGCTACAGAAGAATAATCAGTGTGGATGCCTGGAAACCCAAGAGGAAAGAAGATCAGACACTGACAATAAGGTTTCAGGCTGCTGAGTACTTTGACTGCACTTTGATTGCTTGTACAGCCCAGAATACACTTGACCATTAATGAATGTACAGTAACAGGTGTGTTGGCATTAATCTCTCAAGAGATCCTCTGAAGCCTATGCTTGTCTAACCTAGAGTCTGAAGCTATAAAGAATGAAGAGTCAGGATGAAAGAACAAAGCCACTCATGGGGAAAGGCTAGCCCAAGTGTTTCTGAAAATGACTCAATGAAGCCGCAAGGAGGAGCCTTTCATTTTTATTTTATTTTTTAAAATTTTGGACTATAGCTTCTGGAGTTCTACAGCCAACATAATTAGGACCATTCCTTTCCAACCACTCTGGCCTAGGCACTCTGGCCCAGGCACAGGGTTTATACCATTTGCCATTGGGGAAGGAAGCAAGGTGGGGAAAGGGTACTTTTGTCCAATAGGACTAATCCAGTTTCCAAAATCTCTTCCTCTGGGTTATTAGAGTCTGTTAGACCCTAGCTATATATCAAGCAGAGAGCAAAAACATGCTTTGCTTAGAGGTTGATAGGCAAGAATAGTATAGTTTAGTGAGCAACAATTTATTGTTGTGCTAAGGCAGTAAATGGAAAGAGAATTAAATCGGAATTTCTTACTATAAGCTTCTACTTAGCTTTGGTTAAGCCTATCCCCTGCCTGCCCCCACCTCAGCAAGGCCTGGAAAGGAACAAAAGTTCTGTTTGATCAATACAATTAAAGCTACCACATTGCCCAATTTCATCCAGGAAAATGAAAATAACTGTGATTTCTGTTCAATCGGAAATTACAGCATGGTGGCTACATATCACATAGCCATTACTCATTTGTTCCTCAGCGGCAAAAACATTTAATTGTACTCTTGAAATGCATAAATGAAAGTTATAGAAATAGCAAAACCAATCATCTAGTGCAGAAAGCTGAGGGCATTTCTAAAGTTCAAGAAGCTTTTTAAAAAATGTAAAATGAATGTAATCTTTATAGGAAATGTCAATTTTATTCTGGGTAACTGCAGTCAAAACATAAGGGTTTTAGCTGGAATGGCAAAGGACTCTACATGCAGAAAACTAAAAGGGGAAAATAGTAATACAGGAAAAAGGTTAACATCTTGACATTAAATTATGGTTTTACTAAAACTCACAGTATACTTATTCTTTATAATCAGGTACCAATGACTACTGTGGCAGGTAATAAAACAATGAAGGAAAAAAGAGCTGATTCATCTGTCAATCTTTTGATTCACTGGAGCTTTGCAGAAAACCTAAATATGGAGCCCTTTGAACTGCATTAAATGGCTGTCAGTCTGATCCAGAGAGTCTGTTAAAGCTGAAGTGCTTGAATTTAAGCCAAGGGGACTAGAATCACATTAAACCCAAATTCAGGCTTAGCTGAGTTATAGTCCCCTGCAGGACCTTTGCATTCATCAGGATGAGACAGTCCTCTTTATGTTCAGTGGCATCAACACATTTATCCAATTATCACTCTGCACTGATTTATTACCACTAATGAACCAAAGAGAAAAAAAGACAAGTGACACTTAATGCAAGCTACATGTGGTGCACTCTTTACATAGCTTTCCTTGCCTTCCTTTTCTTTTACAGAAGAAAGTGTCTAGAACATAATCCAAAGATCCCCACAGAGTAGTGTACTTAACCCCTTCACTCCATGCACCTTTTCTTTTAGAAACACACTTGTTCACTTAAGAGGGGGTGATATAGATATGTTAGTGTGCACTTTCTTCTATGGTAAAGCATCTTTGGGGAGGCACTATTAGTGGAAAAGTCATCAGAGGAGATGGACACTAATAGCAATAATATATGTGTAAAAGATTGTAAGAGAAGGCAGAATAGGACTAACACAAGCAGTTAGGACTGTAGGAACTTAGACCCAAAGGTTAAATCGGGGTTGGAAAGAGAACATTGTGCCAACAAGCTGATAGGGAGGAAACAACACCTACAGGTAAACACACATTTAATAACAATATAAAGTCCTCCCCTTGAGGCATACAATTATTTCAAAGCTGCATGTCTTAGCAGTCTGACTTGCAGAAGAGCCCATATTTTCTTCCCAACAATCCATTGCAAAATAAGACCAAGACACCATATGCAGAAATAAGGAAATATTGTGTTGGAACATGTGGATGTCTTTTACTTTCAAAGGAACCCTGTTTCTAACTCTGTCATCCAGTCTGAGCTGTGATTAGGCAGTAAGGAGTGGTTGGGATGCTTGAGAAGTAGAATTTGCATTTTTGTATGAACAAAACAAACAAGCAAAACAAAGTTGCCCGGGGAGGCAAACTAAAATTTCACAGACATGTACATGCTGTCTCTAAATTGCAGCTAGACTTGTATTTTAAAAATGGAGAGCCACCATTTCTTATTCAGCCTAGTAAACTTGGCTTAGCATTATCAGCCACCTGCACACTTCCCTGTGACTCAACACAGTCTAGAATCTCTGTGTTGGCAAGTAGTTTTAACAGCACACTTCATTGTAATGACAAATACTTGGCTATATTTGGAACCCCCCCCCACTCATTTTCTAAAAATAACACCAGCTTGGTAAAGAGTTCTGGAGAATAGAAAATAGAACCATCTACAGTGGTACCCTGACTTAAGAGCAGCTTGACTTAAGAGAAATTTGACTTAAGAGCAGAAAACTGTTGGCGTTTTAACTGCCACCTTGCAAATTTTAGATATGTTCTGCTCAACAATTTTTTCCTTCATTTTCTTCATTTTTAAACTTTATTTTTTATTTTTTAGGTAGGTACCCCGATGTAAGAGTAGTTCAACTTAAGAGCATGCATTCGGAACGGATTAAATTTGTAAGTTGAGGTACCACTGTATACTCTTGTGAGACTCAGTTGGTCCAAATAAAGGTATTTTCTGTCTGTTGGCATTCTTTCTTTTTTACTTCTCCAGGAACTACTACAAAACATATATACAAGTGAATAGACAGTTGTGCTATGCTTTTAAATTTTTACTAAAAATAGACTACGTTTCTAACAGTCATTTCATGATTTAAGTAGAGCCAGCATATGAGCTGCAGAACTATGGGAAACTGAATTGCAGTTGTCTGAGACAAAAAGTAAAAAAAACTAATCTCAAAATGGAGATTTACACAGTCTGTTGTTGCTTGATCAAGATTTCATGCACTTATCTGAGGAAGTTGACCTGTCTACCAAAAGCTCACATTAAAATACTGACCTTAGTCTTTAAAATGCCAAAGGATTTTTGTACTCATATATTTTTTGTTTTACTTGTCACACAGATTAGTTACTGATTAATATCTTTCAGGGATTGTTTGGATGAAACTCAAATTGACATGAATTGCCTGAAAGGAACAACTGTGTATGTTTTGTTACCTTGAACCCACGAAGCTCCATCAGCATGGGGACTGTAAGGAACGAAGAGGCAGAATATGATCCCTAACAAAACCATTTCCTGGAGGGGGGAGTCTATGCTGGTGATAGCAGAACAGGACAGAGGATGCTTCAGAGGCATACACCCAAAGACACCTCAATCACTTTGACTGTATATCAGCTTGCCATAGCCATCATATTATTTGCATTTGAGCTAAAGGTATACAATGAGCAATGCCACCATCTAACTTCACATAATGCGTAGTGGTCTTCCTTATAATCAATTTATTTCTTTATTTCTTTATTTATTCATTCATTCATTCATTCATACATACATACATACATACATACATACATACATACATACATACATACATACATACATACATGGTTTTTCCTTCAAAATTACCCCAAACAACATATATAATTAAAAGCATAATATTAAAAGTTAAAAATAGCAAATAATTCAAATATAGGTTACATCGCTAGTATACTGCATAGTTTTCCTCATTAATATACAAAAATGATTCTGTGTACTAGGCAAATACTATTTTTCTTACCTAGGAATGAGATAAGCAGAGTAACTATTTTAGCAACACCGCTCTTTCTCCTGTAGTCATCACCTTTATTTTAAGTGACCCAGGGTTTTTTAATGTTTTCTCTGCTGCCCAGACTAGCTAATATGGACTTCTATTTTATTGTGGCAGCTTTAGCAACTGGTTGAAAGGAATACAACTATGGAGGAGGGGATACTTCATCATGTTTTGCTTACCTCAATTTAAAACTGTAATAGGCTATGATACTTACTTCTCTGTTGGCATCAATAGAATATAGAAGTATTAGGTATAATAGCACTGAGGGGGGAAATGGTAAAACTAATAATTTTTTGTTCAATAATGTAGTTACTTATTAGTGCTTCTACAGCTTATGTTGAATTATTTATTCTGATTTATACTTGACCCATTATTAAAATGTTTATAACACAGACCTCCTCTTTGGAGGCCTGCATTTTTAAAAAAATAGTTAAAAGCAAGTCGAAGTTATAAAATCTAAAAAAAAAAAAATGACTTCTTTCATTCTAGTGCAAAGAGTCATCTCTGGAATGTGTGTGACATATTTGCATCACATATATTTGGAGCAGTTTGAGTCCTCTTTAATGACCATCATATGGAATACTAAGATATATTGTTTTTGGGGGTGTAGACTTCTCTGCCAGAGAACTCTAGTGCCCACCATTGAACTATAGCTGATAACTGAAAATCCTCACCAAAGCCAGTTGCCAAGACTCTACAGAATGGAGTTACAATAGTAAAAGCATTAAATAACTGCAACCATCCATGCATGATGAATTAAGAGAAATGGACTTCACAGTTACAAAATATAATTTCTATACTATTTCAGCAGAAAATATAACAATAAAAAGTGTTAAATATGACTACCACTATACAGTACGTTGTTACAAATAATGCATTATGTGTAATAGATGTAGAACCTGAGGTGGAAGATATGGGATTATTCTTGAGCTTTTCCAAACAGGAAGCCCCTACCAACAGAGAAATATAGGATTTTGCAAGCAGTGATCTCCACAAGAAACTCATGTACTGCTTGCCAACAACGCTTGTCCATGTGGTATGATCACTGTTACTAACACTGTTTGGACTTCCCATTCATTGGCAGCTCAATGGGATATTGGTCACAGAAAGTTTATAACAATAAAAATGAAATAACCTCACCTTCCCTTAAAAACAGAAAGGCAGGCACTAAATGAACAAAGACTATGTTTACAATATGAAGTAATTCAGATGTAAGGATGGATTAAAGCCCTTTTGGACCACTAAAAAAATCACAGATGCGAGCTAGCTTTCCACCCTGTGCAACTCATCATCAAGCTGGACACTCCAAAGCTGGTGATGGTGCAGAAAAAGCACAGAAGTTCCAAAATCCATGGCCAGATTTGTGTACTAGACTGTGTTGAAAAGTAAGCTGCAAATCAGGAGCTGTACTCTCACATCAGATGGTGGGGAAATAGATTGGAATGTTTCTCCCAACCTTGTTAGCCAAATGGCTGTCAGTCATTCCATATCCATCTCTTCCCTAAATACCTGTTTTTTAAAGGGCTCCTCTTTGGCACACAGATGTGTGGCAAGCACATGTCACCAAAGTTGCCATAAAATCTCCTATGCAAAATAGCTGACCGTACTGCAGCTAATGTAACACTATTATCTAGTGACTGGAAAAAAGTTATTGCCCTGGATAGTTGTTGAGAGCACTGAAGAACGGATGGGATTGTGAACAAAGGACAATATAATTCCTCCAACCAAGTTTTGCAAAGTATAACTTTTTAATTTAGTGTGCATGAATCAGATGAACTCCAGATCACTTTCTGGTGTGCTGACAGCACAATCTTGTTTATTGTATTTGCTGGTACCCAAAGAGCATACTCCAGACTGCAAAACAGCTCAACCCCACTCTGTGCCCGGTCTTGACTCCTAACCCTTTAAATCCAAGAATAGGGCTTCTCTCTCTCTCTCTCTCTCTCTCTCTCTCTCTCTCTTTCTTAATGGGTTGGTGTGATTGAGACTGGATAGAATGATTACTTGTTTATTTATTTATGCATTTATTTATTATATTTTTATACCGCCCATCTTCCCAGGGAACTCCAGGCGGTTAACAATAGGGTTTAAAGAACAATAAAACACCAGATAAAGACAATACAATAATAAGAGAGAATCATCGGCAAGGTGTCAGAGGAGTAAAAAAAAAACTAAATTAAACGTCACCATGGGACCTTTTAAGATCACCATGGGAATGAAAAACACAACATTTAGAAGCAACAATTAAAAATAAATAAAAGCACTTGACTGGACCAATTCATTTTTAATCAGAAAAAAAAGATGTACTGGATGGATTGATGGGCTAGCACTCTGGAGACCAGGAATCACATTCCTGATCAACCACAGAAAGTCATTGAGGTGTAGTAATGCTGCATCCACTTCTTAAAAATCTCACATATCTTGAAAGTCCTATTAGGGTCAATATAAGTTGTATATAATTTGACAACATGTCAAATAACATAATTATAATGGCAAGTATTGGATTTTCATGACATTAGCTGCTCAAATGCTACATTACAGTGAAAACAATGACATCATTATATTAGTACTAGATAGTACAGTATTTGAAATGGTATTTATGGTGTATAACTTTCAAATTACAATCTGTCCTTTTACCATAAATTAGCTTACTGGATTTTACATAAAGTTATTATGCATACACAAAGTACTCTCTAGCTGTAACAGCTTCATACGTTCTTTTTATTGCAATTTTAATTTTTGGCAGTTGCCCTGAGTTAATTTATTTTCAATATATGATGCCCCATTTCAAAGTAGAGGCATTCGCTTGGTCATGGGAAATATAATGATGAAAAATGCTGGGACACAAGTGAGGTGGTTCCTTCTGCTCTGAGCATAATGGACTATGAATGAGGTGTAAAATTAATTACTATTACTGGAAACACATGACGTGAATCTTTTCAGCAGCTTTCTACCTCATTTTTAGGACGCCTCTGAGAAGATGTTGTACAAACTAGCCTTTCTATGTGAAGTTTTAGAAAGTAATATTTCAGGAATGGTTGCATGTCTGATCCACTAGGGTATTAACTGTTCATTGACTATGACATTTTATTCAGTGAGTATAAAATCCTTTCAGCTTAATTTTTTAAAGTTCAAAGTGGTATTTTATCCTTGGCTTATAACAGATGGACATGAGTGAGATACTGACTAAATCCTGTTGTGCAGATGGACCCTGAAGGCACTAACATTGAAATTTAGCAACAAAAGTAACTTGGCACTCACATCACTTGTGCCTGCACATGGGAGAAGGGAATGGCAGAAGAATTCCATAGGGCCATGTACTTAGTAGGAATTCTATGGTCACTTCTTTCTTGGTACTGTTGATGGTGGCAGAAAACAATTTATTCACTTATTTGTCTGTTTCATGTCCATCCTTTCTCCCTTGCTAGACCCTGATCAGATTAAAGCATGGATAAAGAAAAAAATCATATACGGCTTTAATAAAAGCTTGCTATCAATTAGGCATTTAAAATACCAATCAGTCAATGACCATATTAAACAATCAGGGTTGTCCAATATAAAAACATTTAAAACACAACAAAAAGAAATGTAGCATTTCTAATGAAAAATAAATTGCCAAAATGTTCCCAAGGGCTATGTTGTGTTTCTGGTTTTAAAAAGCAGAAGGCTCAGAGGGATGGAGGAAGCCTTGCCTTTCTCAGCAGAGTGTGGATGTAGAATCTGAGAAGGGCCTTATTTGTGTTGCCACCAAAGGGGCCTGCAAAGATGCTGAGGGTGAAAGAAGGTCTGCAGTGAAGGTTTTAGTGTATTTGGCCAGGCTCATGTGACACATTTTTTTCAGATGGCCAAGACCCAAGTTATAGAGGACATTATATAGACCAGCGTTTTTCAACCACTGTTCCGCGGCACACTAGTGTGCCGCAAGATGTTGCCTGGTGTGCCGTGGGAAAAATTGAAAAATTCTAAAGAAATTCAACCCAGGGCCGGCGGGCGGCCCACAGCTGGGAGGTGCTATAAATAGCATCCAAGGGCCAGCTTGGCTCCCCCCCCCCGAGGCCCGTGGTGCTGGCGTCACTTCCTGGGCCTGCTCATTCTCTTTAGTGTTTGCCCTGTGCCTGCCGCCGCCACCACGACTCGCTCGCTTCCCTCTCCCCCCCTCCGTTTTTTACCCTGGACCACCACCACCCCTTTCCTGGGAGGTACCAATGGACTGAGCTGCCCGACAGCCCGCCCGCCGACACGAGCCGGCCCGGGAGCCCCAGCCCAGAACAAACCACCAGGTGAGGGGAAGGGGAGGAGGGGCGCCCGGCTGCCCCACGAGCACTGCAGCAGGGTTGCGAGGAGGAGGGGATGGAGGAGGCCTCCGCTGGGCCTGGGCTGAGGAGGTGGGCAGGCGGGGGGGCTACTGGCATGGCTGGCCGGCCGGCCTTTAGGGTCCGGGAGGGGAAGAGCCGTCTCTGAGTGGCCCCGCGATGAGTTCCTCATCGGTGTGGGGCCAGCGCTGACAAGCTCTCCTCTTCCTCCTCATAGATTGGGGGGGGGGGACGGTTGCTTGGGGTCCTCCTTGAAGTCTTTCCCCTTTCTTTCTGTCTTGGGTCGCCCTCTTCTCTCTCTCTGTCTTTTCTCCCCCCCACACACACCTTTCCATTCGTACCCTTTCCCCTCTTCATAGAAACGTGCTCATTTCTAGCCTGCATATGTGTATCTGTAATTAAAACTGTAAACCGCCCAGAGACTCCTTGAAGTGGTATGGGGCGGTATACAAGCAGAACTCTGCCTTCTTTCCTTCATGCCTTCCTTCATCCTCCTCCCCTCCTGTCGCTGGACTTGCTGAAGGCATCTGCACTTTCGTAAAGTGGCAATACAGCAATTTAACCTGAATACAGGTGGCTGTGAAGGGATGATGTCGGGTGCCCACAAAAAAGGGCTCCGAGTGCCACCTTTAGCACCCATGCTATAGGTTCGCCTACAGTGCCCTACTGTTAATGTTTTGCAGCCAGTTAATGTTGCTAGTGCTATCCAGTGTACACTGACAGACGGAGACATTTTCTAATGGTGGTGTGCCTTGTGATTTTTTTCATGAAACAAGTGTGCCTTTGCCGAAAAAAGGTTGAAAAACACTGATATAGACCATGGCCAGAGCAATGAATTTATTTATTTACAAAAAATAATAATAAATATAAATAAATAAAAAATAGCCACCCCACTACCAAGTGATCTCTGGGCAGCATACAACAATATACTGCAACAATAAACAACATGCTAAAATTATCAAATTGTGCCTAGGAGATGGACTAGTAGCAGGTATTTCCTACTCCTGTTATATAAAACGTGGCACAGAATCTCTAGGAGGAGATGGGTATTAGAACAGGGAGGTGAAAGACAAAGAGCAGAAGAAATGACTAGTGAATTAATACTTATACATTTTCTATGCATCCAGAGGCAGTTCTTTCACCATCCTAAAATAGGGAGGCTGAGCCATGATGCATCAAGAATGGATTTGGGAAAGGTTCTTTTAGGATTAATATCTCTAGATAGCATAAACCAGGGCTCATGTTAGGAAGGGCATTCTGGAAAGAGGAATGTGAAAAAAAATCTGTACTTAACTTTGAGCGTTTATACACGACCCCTAAGCTCCGCCGCAAATGGTTGCAAGGTCCAGACCTTAAAAATGTTTACCCACCAGCTCCGGACTTTGCAGACAATTAAGTGCGACCCCGCCCACTTTAGCGCAAGCCAGAGCAGTTTTCTCGTACCTGCTTTTTGGATGTGACAAATATTTGATCCGGTGTAAGAATAGTGAGTGCAGGGCTCTCCTGGCTTCTGTTTGTTCTTTTTTTGCACCCCGCCCCTTTAAGAGATCTGTATGCTGCCGGGAACAAAATGGAGGTAAACCGGCATTCTTTTCTTTCTTTTTCTCCCTCCCTCAGGCAGCCAGCAACCAGGAAGTGCGGAGGGGGGTGGGGACAGAGGAAAAGCGAGGAACCCTAAGATCTCTGGTCCGAATTTAAGTGGCCAGCGGATCTTAGGGGTCGTGTAAAAAGGCCCTTGCCCCCCCACGGCGAAAGACCACGCGAGACCATTAAATGGATTGAACTAGGGCCACACTTTATTCAACATTTCAAGCAAACAGCATAACAGCAACATAAACCTTTGAGGGGCCTGCAGAAGCGCAGGTTAGAGTCGGCACCAGAGGGTCTCCCAGGACCCTTCCGACTCTAGAGCATTCGGGCGAGTCATACCCCCTGCAGATCTGCTACCCCAGCAGATCTGCAGGGCCGGCAAATTCCCACCCCCTGCCTGGGTCCCCAGGGAGCTTTACCTGCTCCCCACGGCCCAAGCAAGGCCTGTTAGAAGGATCCATGCTCCATGCTGTGACCTCTCAATCTGCAGCGATTAGAGCAGGATGCCCCACAGGGGATCTTAGAATTTACCTCGTCGGCTCTAACCCCCCAGCGCTCCCGCCAGTGTGACCAATGACCAGGGTTGCCCTACTAGCCCAACCCCCCAAGTACCAGCATGGGATAGGCGAAAAATCCTCCTTCCACACAGCCAATCTAGGGAGGAGGCAAAAATTCCTATCTGGCCCAAATTGCGACCAGATAAACTCATGCTAGCACTGGAAAAGCGGTGGGTGGGCGGGGACGCTCGCCGTCGAAAGAGGCTTCGGCCTGAGTGGGCGCAGCATTTATAGGGCTGCCCCGCCCAGGCCCCGTAGTCTCATTGCCTCCCTCTCGCGAGGCTTCGCGCGGGGGGGGCAACGAAGCTCCGCAAGCCAACAAGCGGCAGCTGAGCGGACATTGCCCCCCCACGGCGAAAGACCACGCGAGACCATTAAATGGATTGAACTAGGGCCACACTTTATTCAACATTTCAAGCAAACAGCATAACAGCAACATAAACCTTTGAGGGGCCTGCAGAAGCGCAGGTTAGAGTCGGCACCAGAGGGTCTCCCAGGACCCTTCCGACTCTAGAGCATTCGGGCGAGTCATACCCCCTGCAGATCTGCTACCCCAGCAGATCTGCAGGGCCGGCAAATTCCCACCCCCTGCCTGGGTCCCCCATGGAGCTTTACCTGCTCCCCACGGCCCAAGCAAGGCCTGTTAGAAGGATCCATGCTCCATGCTGTGACCTCTCAATCTGCAGCGATTAGAGCAGGATGCCCCACAGGGGATCTTAGAATTTACCTCGCCGGCTCTAACCCCCCAGCGCTCCCGCCACAGTCAGGGGCCTAGCATGCTATGACCCCTGACTCCCCCCCGCACCCACAAGCTGTAAGTGGATGCAGGCCCCTCAGTATGTCATCCAAGAACAATTCCATGCCAATCTCAGAGAGGTGGACCCCATCGGCACGATAAAGCTCCGGCCTTGCCAAAGTAATCCTGGGGTGCCCGATGACCACACCCCCATCTGCAATTACAGCCCTGCACACCTCCCGATTCACCTTTCTTCTAGATGTATTAATACTCTGAGGAGGACAATCAGCCCTCCAACAAAATCTAGGGATGATAGTTGACCACACCACCCGGGAATCAGGAAAATTAGCCCTCCACTTGGCCAAGTCCGCCAAAATGTTGGCAATTAAGGACTTGCCGGACTGAATGGTCAGGTCGTTCCCCCCCAGGTGAATCAGCAATATGTCAGGAGGTCCACCAGCTGCAGCGGACAAGGCGGCATGCAAAAACTGATTCCAATGCATGCCCCTCACCCCCCTCCATTCAATCGTGGCCCTAGCCCCCAGGCCCAGGTTAATCCCCCAGGCTGTCCTGCTGGCATGCTTCTTGGCCCAGAACACATAACTATGGCCAACGAACAGGATCCTACACCTGGAAACATCAGGCTTAGGCCCTGCAAAGAAACAAAGAACATGTTAATCGGTGCTTAGCGTTCGAACATACCCTGCATACCTTCTAGATGACCATCTTCCAATAGCCTTTATAGCTTGAGGGCCATAACCCAAGGCAGCAGCCGTGGATGCCGCGCCAATTCGAAAAGAGTGTGTTCCAAATCGCAGATGACCCACTCCCACGCCCTCCAAAGCCAAACTGGTGAGCCTCCAAAACTGATATTTGGTCAGGGGACTTCCATCCCTATGGCGAAGCAAAGAGCCCTCCCCTGGCCCCCGAAGGACCAAGTACGCGTCCAATGCCTGAACCGGACAAATGGCCGTCTCCAAACAGGGGCCCAAGGTGACCCCCTGACCCCTACCCCACTGATCGGTCTTTGACCGTCGCACACGCACATAAATCCCATCCCCCCGTCTAGTGACGTCGCTCAGCTGCAGCGCCACCCTGGACAAGTCAGTCTTAGAAGCTGCAACCAGCTCACTGACCCTGAAAGCCCCGAAAAAGGCCAGCAGGGACGCTGCATGGAAGAGTGCAGCCTCATACTCATCTGCACACAATAACGGCCATTGGGCCGCAATCTTTACAAGAATAACCGGTGTTATAGGGGCTCGATCATCCGGTGCACGCCTAACTTCCTTAGCCCAACCCTCCAACATTTTACGCACTCTAAAGTCAGTCGTGACATCCTGGTAGCCACCCGCCTTTGCTTGAAAGGCTAGCGCCGCCAGCTTGCCTTGCATGGAGCCCGCAGCCAGACCCTTCCTATGAAGATATACCAAAAATTGCCTCAGATGATCAAGGGGAATCGGCCATACAAGATGTAGGCCGTACTCAGACCTAAAGTTCTCAAATTCCTTTACAGCCGCCTCATATCCCCTCCTGGTCCTGGGCGCCAAAGCCAGGCCTAGGGCCCGGTCAGCTTCTTCCCGCCAATCAGCCATACCTCTTCGGGCAGAGTCTCCGGCAGGTCGCACGCTCCCGGGGCCAAAGCCCTGAAACGGTCGACCTGTTGGCGCGAAAGAGCATCAGCCAAGGTGTTAGAAAGGCCAGGTACATGACAGGCATGCAAAACGATGTTATACTGTAGGGCACGCAGCGTCAGGGCCCTAACAAGACCCATAACCCTTTCCGACTTTGAAGATTGGTTATTAATGGTGTGGACCACAGCCATATTGTCGCACCAAAAACGTACGACGGAATTAGACCAGGCCTCAGACCACAACCAAAGAGCCCCCACAATCGGAAAGAGTTCTAAAAAGGTCAAGTCCCTCGTTATTCCCTTCTCCTCCCACTCAGACGGCCACAAGCCATAACACCACCTGCCCTTCCAGTAAATCCCGTAACCCAGAGACCCCGCAGCATCGGTCTGGACCTGAAAATCGGGGCCCATACGCATCTCAGACCGCCAGAATGAGACCCCATTGAAATCCTGCAAAAACTGCAGCCAAACCCGCAGGTCTGCGCGCATGCCCTCCGAAATCCTGACCCGATGATGCGGCTTTCTCAGGCCCTGCATAGCCCCACAAAAACAGCGTAAAAAAGGCCTTCCAGGTGCGACCACCCTACATGCAAAATTCAAATGTCCCACCAGCTCCTGAAGTTCCTTCAAGGTAACCTTGCGACGCCCCATAAGAGTGACCAATCGTTCTCTCAGTACAGCCAGTTTATCCCTAGGCAATCTACACGCCTGCTCCACAGTATCGATGTCAATACCTAAGGTCAAAACTTGTGCTGGCCCCTCCGTCTTATCTTCTGCCAAGGGCAAGCCAAGCTCAGCTGCCAGCCCTTGAAAAGTACGCAGAAGAAAGAGGCAGTCCCCAGTCCCCTTCTGCCCACAGAAAAGAAAATCATCAAGGTAATGCGCAACCCCAGGCCGTCTCGTGTAGTCCTGCACCTTCCACTCCAGGAACGTGCTGAACGTCTCAAAGGTGGCACAAGACACAGAACAACCGAAGGGGAGCGCCCTATCCAACTTTCCTTGAAACTGGAACCCCAAAAGCTCAAAGTCATCGGGATGGACTGGCAAGAGGCGAAAGGCTGATTTAATGTCACACTTCGCCAGCTCCGCCCCGAGACCACAGGCTCTGATCTTCCGAATGGCCTCATCAAAGGATGTATATCGCACGGAGCAAACTTCATGCGGTATACCATCATTCACCGACAGCCCCTCCGGGTACGATAAATGATGAATAAGCCTATACTCTCCCGAAGCCTTCTTAGGTACCAAGCCCAAAGGAGAAACCCTAAAGTTCTGCGTAGGTGGTACATCAAACGGGCCCAGCACCCTACCCTCCAATCTTTCCTTCTCGATCTTTTCCCAGGCTACATGCTCCATTCCCCTCAAAGATTTAAGATTCTGCGCAGAAGTCGGAACGCGTGCACCCTCAAACTGAATCTGAAAACCAAACCGGAAACCATCTAACAAAAACTTGGCTGCCATCCTGTCTGGATAGCGCTGCAACCAGTCGCCAAGAGGCCCCAGCTTAATTGGACTGGGGCCCCTTGGCCACCGCGGGACCACCGGGTGGCTTCTTTGAAGCGCCCCCATCCCTTCCCCCTGACTGCTGCCCCTTTGCTCTACTGCAATTGATGGAAGGGTGCTGCGCGCCACAAACAGAACATTCGTGGCGAAAACGGCAGGGTTTGCGGTTGCACACACCCTGCCTGTTGTAGTCCCAGCAAACCAGCCTCGGCTGCACCTGCTGGCTTCCCGATGGCCGTGCAGGCACCCCTGCAGCCTGCTTCCTAATGATGTGACCGCTATCGAAGCGCTCCCCCAAAGCTGGCCGGACGGGGGTCATAAGCTGCAGCCACAAATACAAGAGGGGCTCATCCCACCGTAGGTGGGGCTGCGTGGCTGCCTTCATTCGAAATTTCTCATCATAGGTCAACCAAGCAAAACCCGGTCGACATAGGCTTTATAAATCATATCCTGATACTTGATCATCGACTGCATACGCCACGGGTGTGCTTGGAGAACCGTAGACATATAAATACTGTATGCTGGAAGCCAATTTGCCCAGCACCTATCCGGCTTTCTTCTGAGGCGCCTCTCGCGGTCCTTCGGGTCCTCCTTGTCAATTTCCTTCTGGTCCAGCTCTCTATTCAGAAGGCTAAAAATGTCGATATAATCCCCCCTCCATATCTTTTCCTTCGTACTTTGGGCAAGGTGATCACCAAGTGGGGTAGCGTAATCCGCGTATGGCATCGCCGTGTAAGGGACTCCCGCGTAGATGGCTCCCACGCCCCAATTACCCCCAGGCGGACCCGCCGGCCAACCCTGCGCCGGTTGCAGCGGCATTTGATTCCATCCCCCAGGCAGTGGCCCTTGCGCCTGCCCAGCAAAGCCATGCTGCCCAGGCGGCTGAGTAGGTGGAACACCACCCGCCACCCCAGCTGGCCACTGCATGCCATGATTACCCCCCTGCCAGGCTGAGGAGCTAGGCCATGGGCCCACAGGACCCCCAGCCGCAGCAGTGGGTTCAGAGCCTGGAGCCAAGCCCCATGATCCCCCCCGCCAACCAGGTTGCACTTGCCCGGAGACCGACCCAAGTCCACCCATTTGCACCTGCAACCCCACACCTGAGCTAGTCTCCGTTGCCACTGCCAACTCACGATTTGACGACTCCGCTGAAGATGAGGCCACCACATCTGTATTCTGCAGGCCGTCCAAACCCCGCTGGGCAGCGCCACCCTGCATGAGTTGCAAATCGGGCTGAGCAGGCTCCACAGACTTTTCACCAACCACCGACACCTGAGCAGCAGCAGCCATGCGGCCATCATGGGACTCCAGCGCAGCTGCACGAGACAAAAGATCAGCAGCCATATCCCTCAAACGAGCCCTCCTCCGCGCCTTTGACGGGCGTGAGGAGGTCCGCTGAGGCCCTTCTCCCTGACTAACCGGCTCCCCTGGCAACCCACTAAGCGGCACCACCCCCCTCGCCTTTTCCAATGCCTCCACCTTGGCCCGCAGCTGCTCCCATACCGGCCAATCCGCTTCATCAGCCGATGACCCAGGGGGCGAGACTTGAGGCGGTACCCTCCGGGCTGGCTGCTTGCCCTTCTTGTTAGTTTTGGGCTTAGAAGGGGCCATATTGTGCACAGCACAATATCAAGTAATACAGCCCTACCACCCAGGCAACCTAAACCAAACCACCACCACAGCTTTAGAACCCAGCCAAGGGCCCACACAGCACAACGCCGCCTATGCCACCCACCGGCAACAGGTTAGGACAGCTGGCAGGAGCCCCCTAACTGGGGCTCAGCTGCCTCTGCCAAACAGCCTTAAAAAAATATTTATTTATTTTTATTTATTTTTATTTATTTATTTATTTATTTATTTATTTATTTATTTATTTATTTATTTATTTATTTATTTATTTTTCGTCCAGCCGCCCTCACCCCCCTGCCACCGGCCACCCGCACAGCTGAACCACCTCAAATATACAAGATGGCGGCCGTGCCTCAAAATTGCGCCCAAAAGAGCCCTGCGCCCCACGCTCAGCCACCACCCCCGAGCCCTATGGCCACTCAGAAAAGGGGGCTCAGTCCAGCCGCGACCAGCCGTTAAGGCAAAACGCGGCCCGCCCAAGGCACCCGCCCCACTAAGGATTTTTTTTAAAAAAAGTTAAACAAAATGGCGGACGCACCACAAAATGGCGCCCGCTAATCGCCCGCCTCTCAGCTGAGAGTCGGGCGATCGGATCGCCGATAAGGCGCCTGCCCCAAACGCGGCAGCCGCACTCGCTGCAGAAGCAGCCAAAAGCTACGCGCTGCTGCCGCGCCCAGGCCAGGACCAGACCGGCGACCCGGTAAGCTGCCGCGCCGCTCCCTCGCCGGTTCCTAAGAGCATCCTCCACCCAGGACACTCGCCGTCGAAAGAGGCTTCGGCCTGGGCGGGCGCAGCATTTATAGGGCTGCCCCGCCCAGGCCCCGTAGTCTCATTGCCTCCCTCTCGCGAGGCTTCGCGCGGGGGGGGGGGCAACGAAGCTCCGCAAGCCGACAAGCGGCAGCGGAGCGGACATTTATGAAGGTTGGTTGATGGAGGGTTTTCCCTCCTATTGTTTTGACTCTATTTGATTTTGTTTTTGTATTGTATTGTTTTTAATTATGTTGTAAACCACCCACAGTTCCGCTGGAAGATGGGTGGTATAGAAATAAAATAAATAAATAAATAAAAAATTAGCTGCAGCAAAAGTCCATCCTGTGTCATAAACTCTTCCTGAAAATGTTCATAAAATGAAGGTACTGATTCTTGGTTCTTTTTCTAGTTCTGTACTGTAAGAAAAAAATTAACTTATTACAGCCAAAACAAAGACAGGCAATACCTTTATGAGACCTCTAAAGTCTTACAAACAGGTGCAATTTTAGTGCTCTTATAAAGCTATCACCCATACTTATTCTAGGAACATGTACAAGGATCACATGCCTTTTTTCTTATCTTGTTCCATCTACTATGAAGGGTTTTTACAAAATGGGCTAAAACCTGATGAGATTAGTAGAGTGGAAGGTTGCTACATAGTGTACCAAGTTGTGGAAATAAACCAACGTGGAAGTCCTTTGTATTATATGTAGATTGCAGTGGCTACTAATAATGCAGAAGCTTTGCCCTCCCAGCCCGGAAATAAAGAGGCAAGACACATTTGTGGGATTAAAATTGGGCCGCAATTTATTGGTATGAAATTCATTCATTTCAACTGTTAAACAAACATTAAACTAGGGGGGCTGAATGTAGTGAAAACGGATCAGTTAATGATTCCTAATATTATTAGAAGGCCTCTGCCCACTGTTCAGTGCCCTCCCAAAACCTGCGGTCTGGGCAGCTCTCATTCCTAATCTTTGAACCTATTTATACCTAACACATATTGTTCCTAATTTCCTAATTCATTTCCTAATTCATATTGAGGGCTACCGGCTCAATAAGGGTATATTATTCAATAGCATTCACCTGACTTAAATTTTCTGCTTGCACTACCTGCCAATTGTGGCTGGTTATAAACCTCCCATTTGCCTGAAAGGGAATGGGATGGATGAAAACACACTCCCACTCCAGTCCAATTGAGTAGATCCAAAAATTCCCATCCGGACCTTATGCCACCAGCTACTCTCATTCTCTCAATTGGGAAGGAGGGAGGGAAGATAGCTATATCACAAAAGAGGACTCTCACCACGTGGTGAGGCCTTTTGAAAATTCAGGCCCCTGCTGGTCAGCCCCTAGGCCAGTGATGGCAAACCTTTTAGAGACCATGTGGCCAAACTACGATTCAAAACCCACTAATTATTCGCAAAGTTCCAATATAGCAATTTAACCTGGATACAGGTGGCTGTGAAAGGGCAATGTCGGGTGCCCACAGAAGGGGCTCCGAGTGCCGCCTTTGGCGCCTGTGCCAAAGCACTGCCCTAGGCTGTACCAATGTGACGCTAGCCAGGCGGGGAGCAAAGTGGCCCCACCCAGCACTATGGCTGTTCGGAGCTTCCATTAGTTGTACTGAATGCCTCCAGCTCAAGTAAACACAGAAACCTGGGACTACCAATTGAAGTTGGGACATACATTTTTAAGGAAAATCTAGTTATGGTAATTTGAAATACCATCTAAAATTGGATATGAAAATAAGTCTCAAAAAGTTTGTCAAACACATTTTCTCTAGAGATTTACAAAAGTCACCTGCTGGGCACCTGCTTTTGAAAGGCTAGGAATGGTGGGAGGTGGAAGGCAGGCAGGGTGACCCAAGCATTGCGGCTGGTTGTCTGCCTCAAGAGCATAGGACAATATGTGTAAGCATGACCAGTAGATTACCATCCATTTTCTTTGTTGTTGTTGTTGTTGTTGTTGTTGTTGTTGTTGTTGTTGTTGTTGTTGTTGTTCAGTCGTGTCCGACTCTTCCTGATCCCATGGACCAGAGCTCACCAGGCCTTCCTGTCTTCCACTGCCTCCCGGAGTTTGGTCAAATCCAAGTTGGTTGCATCGATGACACCGTCCAACCATCTCATTCTCTGTCGTCCTCTTTTCCTTTTGCCTTCGATCTTTCCCAACATCAGGGACTTTTCCAAGGACTCCTCTCTCCTCATGAGGTGGCCAAAGTACTGGAGCCTCAGCTTCAAAATCTGTCCTTTCAGTGAACATTTGGGGTTGATTTCTTTCAGGATGGATAAGTTTGATCTCCTTGCAGTCCAGGGGACTCTCAAGACTCTCCTCCAGCACCACAGCTCAAAAGCATCGATTCTGCTGCGATCAGCTTTCTTTATAGTCCATCTCTCGCTTCCATACATCACTACTGGAAAAAGCATAGCTTTGACTATCCTGACCTTAGTTGGCAAAGTGATGTCTCTGCTCTTTAGGATGCTATCTAGGTTTGCCATTGCTTTCCTCCCAAGAAGCAGGCGTCTCTTTATTTCGTTGCTGCAGTAGCCATCTGCAGTGATCAAGGAGCCCAAGAAAATAAACTCTGTCATTGCCTCCATTTCTTCCCCTTCTATTTGCCAGGAGGTGATGGGACTGGTGGCCATGATCTTTGTTTTTTTGATGTTGAGCTTCAGCCCACTTTTTTCACTCTCCTCTTTATAGTTCTTTATAGAACTGAAATGCAGAATACTCTCTCGTTTCTTTCCAGCTTTTATAATGCCATTCAAATGATAGCCACTGACAAGTGTTTATGTACAATCAAGTCAATTTTGACTTCCTAGGTCTTTCTAGGTATAAATAGTCAGGAGATGTTCACCCTTCCCTTCTTTTGAGGGTGCCCTGGTACTGCACAGATTGCTTATGATTACACAGGCTAGCTGTTTACTCTGCACTGCAGGCATGGTGAAGAATTGAATCAGCCATTGGCTTCACAGCCAAATACAGTGGACATATAACATATAATCTGTACAACATAAAAAATTCCAGAGATAGGGGAAAATTGCTTAACAGAATCGTCTATGGGGGCAAATCTGTACAACATAAAAATGGTCACAATTAGGGATTACTCTGTTTTCAATGCATTCCTATGGGAAATTTGTATAAAGGAAAAGTTGCTTAACACAATTTCATTTGGAATGAATTAATTCCTTTATACAAGGTACCACTCTATATAATTAAGAGTGGGATAACAGAGAAAAATGCAGGAAAACCTACATAAGAACATAAGAACATAAGAAGAGCCATGCTGGATCAGGCCAAAGGCCCATCTAGTCCAGCTTCCTGTATCTCACAGCGACCCCACCAGATGCGTTTGGGAGCGCATGAGACTAGATATCTGTCTCCTGATACCACTCCCCTGCATCTGGCACTTGAACTACCCTGGTTTAAAGCCTAGAGATTACATATCTCCATCATGGTTTGTAACCCGTGATGGACTTTTCCTCTAGGAATCTGTCCAATCCCCTTTTGAAGGCATCCAGGCCAGATGCCATCACCACATCCTGTGGCAGGGAGTTCCATAGACTTACAACGCGCTGGGTGAAAAAATATTTTCTTTTGTCAGTTCTTACTCTCCCAGCACTCAATTTGAGTGTATGTCCCCTAGTTCTGGTATTTTGAGAGAGGGAGAAGAGCTTCCCTCTATCCACTTTACTCATGCCCTGCATTATTTTGTATGTCTCAATCATATCCCCCCTCACCCGCCTTTTTTTCCAGACTAAAGAGGCCCAATTGTTTTAGCCTTTCTTCATAAGGGAGGTGCCCCAGCCCAGTAATCATTTTAGTCGCTCTCTTCTGCACCTTTTCCAGTTCCACTATGTCTTTCTTGAGATGCGGTGACCAGAATTGTACACAATACTCCAGGTGGGGCCTTACTATTATTTTGTATAACGGCATTATAATGTTGGCTGTTTTATTTTCAATCCCCTTTTGATAATCCCTAGCATGGAATTGGCCTTCTTCACTGCTGCCACACATTGGGGAGACACCTTCATGGAGCTGTCCACCAACACCCCAAGATCTCTTTCCTGATCCGTCACGGATAACTCAGAGCCCATGAGTTGATAGATGAAGTTTGGATTTTTGCCCCAATATGCATTACTTTACATTTGGTTACATTAAAACGCATTTGCCATTTCTCAGCCCACTCCCCAGTTTGGAGAGATCCTTCTGGAGCACTTCACAATCTTCTCTGGTTTTTACCACACGGAAAAGTTTTGTGTCATCTGCAAACTTGGCCACCTCACTGTTTATCCCTGTCTCCAGGTCATTTATGAACAGATTGAAAAGCACCGGTCCCAGGACCGAGCCCTGGGGCACACCGCTTTTCACTTCTCTCCATTGTGAAAATTTCCCATTGACACCTACTCTTTGTTTCCGGGATCTCAACCAGTTCTCAATCCATAAGAGGACCTGCCCTCTTATCCCCTGACTATGCAATTTTCTCAGCAGCCTTTGGTGAGGGACTGTGTCAAAAGCCTTTTGAAAATCCAGATAGACTATATCCACCGGTTCACCTAAATCCACGTGCCTGTTGACCTTTTCAAAAAATTTTAAAAGGTTTGTAAGACAAGATTTACCCTTACAGAAGCCATGCTGATTTTCTCTCAGCAAGGTTTGTTCTTTTATGTGTTTTAAGATTTTCTCTTGGATGAGGCCTGACCCTAAACCAGGATTTCCTGCATTTTCTAATTATCGTATGACATAACAGAAAATATGAATCAGCCTAGATTCTTACATCACCCCCCCCCCAATTGTTTTCTTCTTTTTAACAAGTGGACTCCTTTTTCTTTGTGAACATTTTCAACGGATGCAGAAAGACCAACTGAGCACAAATGCACATACCATGAAGTACCATGGCAAAGGACCTTGACCCTTACTCATCTTACAATAAGATATGAGGTGAGTATGTGTACACACACACACACACACACACAGAGAGAGAGAGAGAGAGAGAGAGAGAGAGAGAGAGAGAGAGAGAGAGAGAGAGAGAGAGAGAGAAGAGAGAAGAAGAAGAAGAAGAAGAAGAAGAAGAAGAAGAAGAAGAAGAAGAAGAAGAAGAAGAAGAAGAAGAAGAAGAAGAAGAAGAAGAAGAAGAAGAACTGAATTCAGTACAGATTTTACGGACATGGTGGTGTTGTAAACCCTGACAGTACAAGGCAGGGACATTATAAGTGAGAAACAGTATCAATGGATGAGGACTTTAAGGATCTGCACAGCCCACTGCGGAACCCTTACAGGACTCTGTTGTTCTTTGCTGTTGGTCTACTGCAAAGTCAACATTAAGTCTTTTAAAGAACATTTTAGCCCTCAGAGTGCTTTTTTTAGGTTACAATAGGGTGCCAAGTCAAATGTGTTTCTTTTTAGACTGATGGTAATTCTTCATGTCTTTACTTTTAATTAGCTTTATAACAGCATCGTATAGCTAGATAAATATATATATATATATCCTGAAATACAGCTGGCACCCACCTAATGTAAAGGCAGGAATGCAGTATGTTTATTTTGAATATTCAACAGATTTCTACATCATCTTACTGAATAATATTCTATAGCTCATAGCTCTGATTTGTCAGGGTGCCATAACCAAGATGCCTTGCTCCTTCAGACCTGCTGCAAGATCTCTATCTGCTAGCACTGAGTGGTTAGAGGGAAGCCTTAGAAAAACACAATGCCACTATGACTGCCAATCAGACAGTGAACATGCTTGAGTAAAGGAGGAGGATATGGAGGATGTAGCAACTTATACTGAAAATACTGGGCAAAGCCTGTAATCTAGGTTGCTGTATCTTTTTCTTAAGGATGACTATCATTTTTATGAAGTTGACTTCTCATTCGCCTACCTACCACATAATTCAAAAGGAACCAGTCAAGTCTAGGTTTGGAACACACAGCATGCCACTTGCTAGAGTATCAGCATGCAGTTATCTGTGTTAAGGCAAAAGGAAAATCCACCCAACCTGAGGTTTCTACAGCACTGAAGATGAGAGGAATGGCTGTCCCACATGACCATGGTAAATGTACAATTATGCTGTAACTCTAATGTTACAGGTGTTAGCCAGTTTGCTCAGTATTTAACAATGATGTTACATAAATAATGTGTTTCTGTATTGCATATCCTGTAGGTGCAAGGTAAATGGATCCAATATGGAAGCACATTTACAGTGAACGCTATGCACAGCTTCTCAGAAGCCGATTTCTCTCAATACTGTGGCATTCTACAAGCACTTGTGAGTAAGTGGGGACAGGATTGTAATCTCAATGGTTCAAAATTCATGTAATTAGCTTGCCTAAATAAATAGTTGCTGGGATATTAGTTTTGGCTTTCTCAGTTTTAAACAGTTCCTCTATCAACAGCAGGGATATGATTCTCTATTCCCCAAAAAATGAGTTTTGGAAAAGTATGATTTGTGATGTGTAGCTGTTTCAAGGAATGTAGCATTGTAAGCTGAACCACTGTCCCAAAGTAGTTTTTCTTCAGTTGTGTTTTGTTTTTTTTCAAGCTTGTGAATCCACTTAAGATGGATCGTAGAACTTAAATACTAATATTGGTAATTCTGCCTTGTGAAACTGAGTTAAGATTTAATTATAGATCATGAAACAGAGTCAGAATATGTATAACGTCCTACTATTTTATAATACTAAAGTTACCTATTAATTATGTGAATAGGCAATACTGTGTATTTATCTGTGAAGATTCTCAGTCATCCAGGTGAATTTATCTGGAATTTGAGTCATGGAAACTGGACTTCTTTTTCATGAGAGATAGAAATGTTTTGCTGCTCATCCAAACAGTTCTCTTATTTGATTCTGATTTATTCAGTTATTCTGATCACACCTGTATTCAGTGTTCAAAACAGCGTAGTCATTACATAGTACTTTGCTTTTGGTGTGAATTTACACCACAAACTCAAATTTTTAGTCTAATCTAGTCAATTAAAAATTCTCATTAACAATTTACTTAATTATGGTAATTGAGCAATGGGTTCCTCTTGTGTTAGAACCCACAAGGGGCTTCCATGTGTGAGGACTTCATTGTCACTGTTTCACTGTACAATCATACTAGAATCAAAAAGCTGCCCTAAAGTTCTGATAACTCTAAGCATTCACCACAATGACTATTGAGGTTAACTTCATCTGTAATTATACCTTTTCATTATAGTTAAGAATCTTTCTGCAGAGACATAGCATATGGCATGAGCAGAGGGGATGATACCCTAAAGATAAATAGATTACATCAACAAAATACATGTTAAATGCAATGGCAATGTTGTTTTGGTAGTATGTGATGCTGTAAACTTAAATTGCTGATTAGACCATCCAAATAGACCAATTTCACTACATCCCATATTAGCACACTACAGAATAAAATAGTATTAGTTGAAAGAGATGGATTCTGTTCTAAAAGACAATGCACAAGACAATTCAAATGTTTTTTAACAACCTGGGATCTCAGTCGTCATGGAAGTGCAGTTAGGTTATTCGTAAGATTCTGGCCTAAATGGTCTTACAACTCTTTTTCTCTCTCTCTCTCGCACACACTTCAGATGCCAGTGTGCATTACATCATATCCACTAAAGCAGTGTTTTTCAACCTTTTTTGGGCAAAGGCACACTTGTTTCATGAAAAAAATCACGAGGCACACCACCATTAGAAAATGTTAAAAAATTTAACTCTGTGCCTATATCAGTCTCTAAAAGGTTCACCATTGCTGGTGTAGGGAGCAGGACAGAGGGGCCACAGATTGAGGCAACCCGCTCTCTAGCACCCAGTTCCCACTTACCTGTGTTGTTTTTTTAAAGACATTTTGCCCTGCATGGACTTCTGTGTCCAGTGGAGACCTGAGAAGGGGCACTGACTCTCCAGGAACACAAATAAGACCCAAAAGCCCATCTTGCTCCCCACACTGTGGCCAAGGCAGATGCCTTCAGCAAGTCCAGCGACAGGAGGGGAGGAGGATGAAGGAAGGCAGGAAGGAAAGAAGGCAGAAAGTGTTCTGCTTGTATACCGCCCCATACCACTTCAAGGAGTCTCTGGGCGGTTTACAGTTTTAATTACAATAGGCAGGCTGCTAGACATACACATATGCAGGCTAGAAATGAGCACGTTTCTATGAAGAGGGGAAAGGGTACGAATGGAAAGAGAGAGGTGGGGGGGGGAGAAAGAAAAGACACAGAGAGAGAATTGGCGACCCAAGACAGAAAGGGGCAAGACTTCAAGGAACCCATCGTGGGGCCCCTCAGAGACGGCTCTTCCCCTCCCGGACCCTAAAGGCCGGCCGGCCGGCCGGCCAGCCGTTCCAGTAGCCCCCCCGCCCGCCTCCTCAGCCCAGGCCCGGCGGAGGCCTCCTCCATCCCCTCCTCCTTGCAGCCCTGCCGCGGTGCTTGTGGGGCAGCCAGGCGCCCCTCCTCCCCTTCCCCTCACCTGGTGGTTTGTTCTGGGCTGGGGCTCCCGGGCCAGCTCGTGTTGGCGGGCGGGCTGTCGGGCGGCTCAGTCCATTGGTAGCTCCCAGGAAAGGGGTGGTGGTGGTCCAGGGTAAAAAAAGGAGGGGGGAGAGGGAAGCGAGCGAGTCGCGGCAGTGGCGGCAGGCACAGGGCAAACACTAAGAGAATGAGCGGGGCCAGGTCCGGCCAGGGAGGAAGTGACGCCAGCGCCGCGGGCCTCGGGGGGGGGGAGCCAAGCTGGCCCTTGGAAGCTATTTATAGCGCCTCCCAGCTATGGGCCGCCCGCCGGCCCTGGGTTGAATTTCTTTAGAATTTTTCAATTTTTCCCATGGCACACCAGGCAACATCTCGCGGCACACTAGTGTGCCACGGAACAGTGGTTGAAAAACGCTGCACTAAAGTATGATAAGCCTGTCCTGCTGACCTGGAGATACTAGTGCTCAGTTTGAAGAAAGGAAGGGAGGGGAGATACCCCTCCTTCCCCTGAATAGCACCTAAAACTGAAGATAATCCTTCGGAGCTTCTTTCATTCTTTGGAAGAATATTCTCTATATCAGCTTGAAATGGCAGATGTCAGGTTCTACATTTTCTTATTGGCATTTTGCGAGATCTCACGAGTGACAATAAAAATGTAGCTAGCTGGTAGCTATATTAGTCTGTAATTGCAAAAGAGAAGTCAGAAGTCTTGGAGTGCCTTCAAGACTAACTAGCCTTCATTTCCCATAAACTTTCACAAGCTGAAGCACAAAGAAGTGGATCACACAGAAGTGTGTATTTGTGACTATTCAGTAGGAAAAAAAATCAAACAGTTATGTAACCAAGTGAAAATGAAGGCTAGTGTGTATGATAAAATTAGGAAATAACATTTTGTTTATCACTCCACTATAATATCTTGCTGGTTACAGTTTCACAGAGAGGGCCTATCAAGGTAATGTGGCAAGGTTTTGTAATTTTAGACAGATTGTTAGCTGCTGAAAAGGTGAGATATAAATGTAATTAGTAATACTAATACTAAAGTAATGGCAGAAATTAATCTACTCCATTTGTCCTTTCCTCCTGTTGCAATCCATGGAGATACATTCAGCTTCTTTACATTTTACTTGGGAGTTCCTCAATATCTCTATCATATTAAAAAAAAATCCTTCAAAACTCAAACACTTTTCCAAAACATTCCATACTATCCCCATCCCCACCTTTTGTAAGTAAATGGGAGGTGTATCAGAATCACTTGCTGAATGTCTGAGTCATATGCATTAGATTGGCATGACTTTGTAAACCTTTTGTACTTTGTTCCTGCCCTTCAAGGCCAAAACACATCCTTTCTTGAAGTTGTTATCAACTGGTTAGGACACATATTGTCTTAAATCTAACTCCTACTCTTAACAGATGAATTGACTCACTGGACTTTATGTTAAGTGTTGACTTATGATTAAGCAGCTGATAAAATGAATCTACTCTTGTTAAGACCAAGAATTGGATTTTAACAAATATCTTTTCCCTTATTTTTGCTGTACAAGTGGGTAAGCTGCTTTATACAGTAACAAAGTTTGTTGTGATGAGCTGTCAAGTCACCTCTAACTCATGGTGACACTATGAATGAGTGTTCTCCAAAATGTGCTGTCCTCAGCCATCCTGGAGATATCTTGCAGATTCAAGCCTGTGGCCTCATTTAGTGACTAAGTCTACTAGCACCAAACAAAAATAAAATAAATAAATAAAACTAAAAATGGAGCCACCAGCAGGACCCTGCAGGATCTTCCATACAATGTTCTGCCTAACCCAAACAAAGCAAAGCAAGGTATTCTGCTTATATACCGCCCCATACCACTTCAAGTGGTGGTTTACAGTTCTAATTACAGTATGCAGGCTACACATTGCCCCCCCCCCCAGTAAGCTGGGTACTCATTTTACTGACCTCAGAAGGATGGAAGGCTGAGTCAACCATGAGCCTGCTACCTGGAATTGAACCCCATGTTGTGAGCACAGTTTTAACTGCAGTACAGGCATTTAACCACTGCACCAGGGGGCTCAGTGATTCCAAATACCATGGCTATCAAGTATTCTCAGACCTCACTGGATTGTTCAGTAGGAGGATTCTTCATGGTGTTTTACCATAAATATGTTTTGGTTCCTGGCAAATCTTGCCACCAAACTCAACACTAAGGATGTCACCATCTTGTACACCATCTAAGAACCAACACATTAAAACAAACACACACCAAAAACTCTGAGATTCTTCAATGAATATTTAAAGCCACAATAGCCCCTTCCTAGAACATCAGCACTGTGCGTACACACCTCTGGAGAAGGGCGCAATAACTGCATTTTTAAAATGGGAACCGAACAAAACATTCTGGAGGTAATGGTTTTAGGAACTGTATCACATACATAGTAAGAGATGATCTGAATGGAAGGAGAGCTACTGTAGAGAGACCCCTTCCCATATGTATCTGCCTGCGAGAAAAAGGATTGTGCTGTGGATATTTGTGGGTGAGTGATTATGAGCAGGCATGAGTCAGGGCCAGTGTTCCTCAAAGCTGATTCCAACTAGAAAATTATTGCTACCAGATAGAAGTAAAAAAACAAAACAAAAATGCAAATCCTGCTCTTAAAGTGGAACGTACCTTGTTTAAATATTTACTATTTCAGCTGCAGGAAAAAAAAACTACACACACACACACAAAGCCAAATCCAAGTCAGCACTGTTTATTTTATGTTATCCTTAGACTTTGATACACTTGGAAGCAGTGGAGGTGATGCAGTATCCATCGAAACCCCTCAGAAGTGGCAAGTTACATGAAATGATTTATCTGGAGATCACAATGCTCTAATGAGAGGGAACTGTGGGGGCGTTAGGCCGAGTTCCTTTTTTCATGTTAATGCTTATGTTGAGATTGTGGATTTGTTTTTTCCCCTTCACCACAGCAGCTTGAGAAAAATGGGATCTTAAAAGGACGCAGTGTGCTGAATATTGTCATGAATAATTTAAAGCAATCATCTTCAGTAGCAGCAAGAGCAACGTAAGGCGGCTCCTTTGAAGTCCAAGCTGGCTGGTGGCTGGATCCCATGACCTTGACTCCCTGCATGGAGTTTTCTTCTCTTTTTACTGGTAAATGAGTCTCAGTATAACTGAGTGCTATGGAATCAAACCATCATGGAGTTCTGCCCATTTTCCTCGGGGCAGAATTTAACTGTATAGCAGAATATTTCATTTGATTATAAGCAGTGCTTTGGATTTTTCTAAAGAGCAACAGGAGGAGAACCTGGAGCTCGGTAAAAACCCTCTACTTAAGATGTCAGGGAAACAACTCAATGTCAGAAACTGAGTCTTAATTTGCTGTAGGCGTTTGCCCTCCAACCGGTCCTACTATTAAATCTTGTCTCAGAAAGAAAGAAAGTTTGATCTTTTTTGCTAACAAGATATGCCTTCCATTCGTTGCTACCATCTCTTCAAGGTACAGTGGAACCTCTGATAATGAATTAAATTCATTCTCCTAGGCCAGTGTTGGTGAACCTATGGCACGGATGCCAAAGGTGGCTCTTGGAGCCCTTTCTCTAGGCACCCGATATCGCCCCTTCACAGCCACCTGTATTCAGGTTAAATTGTTGTATTAGCACTTTGCGAATTATTAGTGGGTTTTGAATCACACTTTGGGCACTCTGTCTCTAAAAGGTTCGCCAACACTGTCCTAGGCAATTCATTACGAAAAAAAATGTTATCCAAAATGTGGTTTCCCATTCAAGTGAATGAAAAATAGATTAATCCATTCCAGAGGTCCGAAAAAAAGGCAAAATAGCTTTCCTGTAAATTTCCATTCGCTATCTGAATTATTCATTATTAGGGGCATTCATTATCTGAGATATTACTGTATTTACTACTGCACCTATTTTAACAGATCTAACGAAGGTCACAAGCAAAGCATTCTCAGTATGAGGGGATTTCACATATCTCCAAGCTGCTGCTGGGCCATAAGGAGAATGAGCCTTAAGTTTTAAAAAGACCTCTGTATCTTTAACAGAAGCAAAAGGTTGTCAGCACATGGCCTTCACATGGTATCAATTTACAATTATGTTTCTAAAATTAACTGCCTCTTATTTTCTTGTTAGGAGCGTAATTTATTGCTTATGCACAATATTGACATAGTAGCTTGAGAAATGTTACATAATTCTTTCCCCTTGATATCATTTTATATTTTTGCAAAGCAGCAGCTCCAATCATTTTAATTTTCTTAACATTTTAATTTTCAGAACTAATTTAGTTTTCCTGAAAATTAAAATGATCCTTACAAGGAGAGTGATTTCTGTTTATATTATCTGAATAGATTGGTAGTGAATTTGTGTCGGAGTACATTCTTGGGCAAGAGAAAACATTTTGAATTATTTCATGTCATATTCAAATATCGAGTCCTCTTCATCATACAATTCCATCCTGATTCGTCTGGTCAGTTGAAAGGGAGATTGAGGAAATAGGGATTCAGCCTGGATGGGGGTTACACAGTTGCACAACTTGAAGGTGCTCATGGATTTGTTTCGGAGCCTGGATGGCCAAGCTTCAGGATTGATCAGGAGTACCTTTGCACAGTTAAAACTAGTGCACCAGCTGCAATTGTTTCTTGAGAGGGTTGATCTGGTCACAGTGCACATACTATAGTTACATCTTGGCTGGATTTCTGCAACATTCTCTATGTGGGGTTGCCTTTGAAAAGTGTTTGAAAACCCCATCATTTTTCAATCTGCTGCAGTCAGAATCCAACCTGGGCTGGTTAAATATAACTCTCCTGTTAGAACAGCTACAAAGTGCATCAGGTACTGGAAACTCACTATTAAGTGATTAAAAATATGTAAGGTAAGAAAATCAGCTAGTGACATAATAAATACTTTGGATGCAGAATGCTGGTTCTTTGGCTTATGTAAGTACAAAATCTCAGGAAGAAGCATTGAGGGAAAACTCTATCAGGAGAACCTGGAATGTCATTCTTGGCCCAAATAGGCAATAGGTTCTAAGTAAGACCAGTAGTCTAATGCTTAATTACAAACTTCACAGACACTATGAAAACACACTTCCACAGAAACAGGCAACTTCCACTGAGTTAGAGTGCTGTTCCTTCTAATTTAGTTATGTGTAGTGAACTAAATGACTTGAAAAAGGGTTCACTGGAATTTCAGAAGGCCTCCTTTCCAGCAATACTTGAAGAACGGGGGGTGTGTCTAAATCTGCGACATTTTATATGGAGAAACATGTGCTGTACAAATGAAGTAGGAGTTTCCCTCATTTGTCTGGATATACTTCTGTCAATCATAAAACCTCCAAAGGTCATTTTTATAATCATGAGCATGTGCATGGAAGGGGATCTCCCAGATGATATATTAAGAACACTCATTTATTTCAGTCTTAAAATTATTTGGCCCAGTTCATTAAGTTACAGCATGACGTTTACAAGGACAATCTGATAACTCTGGCTTTCCTGAATGTTAAAATCACTTAAGACTATAGAAGTACTCTGTACTTCTAGTGTTGTGATTGCCTTATTTAAAGTTAAACATAAAAACATAAGAACAGTCTTGCTGGAACAGGCCACAGCCCATCCAGTCCAGCATTCTGTCTCACGCAGTGGCTCAGTTTGCTTCTGGGAATTCCCAAGCAGATATCTTCACCTGCTTAAGATTCCCTGCAAATGGTACTGAGATATATCCTGCCTATCTCTCCAACCTGGAGGTTGTCCTTAGGCATTCATAATGATAGCCATTGATACCCTTGTTCTCCATGAACTTGTCCAAACCTTTCTTAAAGCAGCCGAGGCTGACAGCTGTCACCACTTCTTCTGGCAGGGAGTTCCACAGACCAGTGATCCTTTGGGTGAAAAAGTACTTTCTCTTATTTGTTTGAGATCTAGCACCCAAAGGTTTCATGGAGTGCCCACTAGTTCTAGTGTTGTGCAATGGGGAAAACAGTTTTTCCTTATCTATTTTGTCCACACTGTGTATGATTTTATAAACTTCAATTAGGTCACCTCTTAGGCTCTGTCGTTCAAGAGTGAAGAGGATCAGAAATTACAGCCTCAGATGGTAAGGAAGGTGTTCCAGTCTAGTTGCCCTCCTCTGCACTTTTTCCATTTCTATAATACAATATCCTTCTGAAGGTATGGTGACCAGATCTGTACACAGTATTCCAGGTGGGGCCTCACTATAGATTTATAAAGAGGCAAAATGACACTTGCGGACTTATTTTCTATACCTTTCCTAATGAGCATTAGCATTGAGTTTGCTTTTTTCACTCCTGCAGCACACTGGGTTGACACCTTCATTGAGCTGTCCACTAGGACACCAAGGTCCCTTTCCTGATTTGTTGCAGAAATTTCAGACCCCATCACGTGATAAATGTAATTGGTTTTTTTTTTTTGCCCCAACATGCATCACTCTGCACTTGCTAATGTTGAAGCTCATTTACCACTGGTTCTGGACTTTGTCAAAAGCCTTCTGAAAGTTCAGATAAACAATGCCATCTGGATCTCCCTTATCCACATACTTGTTGACACTCTCAAATAATTCCAACAGATTAGTGAGTCATGATTTGCCCTTGCAGAAGCCATGTTGGCTCTCCTTCAGCAGCGCCTTCTCTTCTATGTGCCTATTAATTTTATCTTTTAGCCCGTCTTGCTGGTGCCAGCTACCCACCCTCCGGAAGGGTGGGGTGAGGACTTAAGAGGACCCACCTGACCAACTGGCCTTTGAGCTTCCTGCTCGGTTCCCAGGTGGCAGACCAGAAGTTTGAGCTCGAGCAGGAAGTTCAAAACTTCTGGTCCACCACCTGAGACCAGAGCAGGAAGTTCAAAGGCCGGTTGGCCAGGCTGGACCTCTTAAGTCCCCACCCCACCCCACCCATCTGGAAGGTGGCTGGGTAGCAGTAACAGTGAGGAGGGTGGCTGGCCAGCAACAGTGAGGTTAAAAAAAGAGAAAGCTTATTGCTGCCGATGCCAGCCGACCACTTTTCTCACCGCCTCTGGCTATCCACACTCCAAAGGAGTGAGGTGGGGTCTTAAGAAGACCTGTCTGGCCAACTGGCCTTTGAACTTCCCTCCTGGGTCCTGGGTGGCAGACTGGAAGTTCAGAATTTCCAGCTCATGCTCAAACTTCTGGTCTGTCACCCGGGACCCATGTGGGAAGTTCAAAGGCCAGTTGACCAGGTGGGTCCTCTTAGGTCTTCACCCCACCCCTCCAGAAGGTGGCTGGCTGGTGGCAGCAGCGAAGAGGGCAGCCGGCATCAGTGGCCGTAAGTTTTATTTCATTTTCCCCCTTGCTGCCAGGCTTGGACCTCCCCTGAACATGCTGCTCGCCAACTGTGGGTAACTGAATTCACGGTTGGCCAGTCAGTGGATGCAGGGGTTGTAGTGTATGCATACATTGCTGGCAGGACAGCTCAGTGAATTTGGCATTTGCTGAGCCAGAGATTGGTAGTTTGATTCTCGGCTATGCATCCCAAGAGAAGAGCCAGTCCGTGTAGCCATGGGGAAGATGCACAATTTCAGCATCACCCCCGGGGGGGGGGGGGACGACAAGCCACTTTTGTGTACTTTACACCAGCTGTAGGTCAGCATATTTTTGCTCCTCTACTTATGTGGGCCTCCAGAAACAAACAAACAAAACCCTCACAAAAAACATGAAACAAGATTTTTTAAACAAAAAAATTATAATAGTCAAGACTGATTTAAAAAGGTTCACTTTCTTTAAAGAAAGAAGGGGCTGGTGGTTAACCACTGGATCCTACTTAACAGAAGTGTATGCTGTAGGCCTCCCTGAAAGACAAGGTTTCCAAAGGTTTAAAATGAAACAAAGTTTTCTGTTTCAATACGAAATGTTTCATTAAACACATTTTCCAACACACTGAATCCCACTGGGGAATGAAAGCCTATACTTATGAATGGAATTCTGCTGAAAACAAGGATATTTATTCAAGATGGATGCTGCAGATTTAACTAATTATTTTGATTTATTTATCACCCATCTGTCCAGAGGCTACTCTGGGTGGTTTACAGTAACATAAAACAATACAGAAATTATCCGCCTATTGCAGGGTTTTGGGGCCCACCCCACCCCACGATAATTGAAAATCCGCAATATGCAGATACTGGGTTGGGTCGGGACTGGAGGGCCTCTCTGGGGCCTCCTATTCTTACATGAGGCATGGTGCTACCCCGAACACGCCTCCGATGGGCTTCCTGGGCCTGTCGGTGGCCCCAGAAGTGGTTCCCAGTAACCACTTCTGGGGCCTCCAGCATGCCTGGGAAGTGCATTGGAGGCCTGTTTGGGGCAGCACCAGGCCTGGGGTAAGTGGTAAACAGGCCCAAGGAGCTAACCCCAGGACAGTGGCGTAGCAAGGGTTTAGAGCAGCTGGGGACAAAGTTGTTTTTGCACCCTTCTGGCCATCCCCAACCTCACTGTATCCACCCAGCAAGGGAGGGGGCAATCCTGGGGGCATGGGGCAGGTGGGCGGGTGGGCATTTGTGTGTGCACGTGTGTGTGCCTTACCTCTCCTGTGGTGGGCCCAGAGCAAGTTGAAGAAGAGGAGGAGGAGGGTGCCATGGCTACCGTGCTCCCCGCATGCCTGCCTGCCTGCTTGCTTCACAGGAGGAGACTTCCCGGGGAAAGGAGGACTGCCGGTGGTAGGGTGCACAGCTTCCTCCTGCAGCTCTACCTCCAGCCCCCCCCCCGATTGCTGCACCCAGGGCAAATGCACCCTTCCGCCCCCTAGATACACCCATGTCTAGGAGGCCTTGCCTTTCATATACTGCGGTCCCGCGATATACCGGGACTGCAGTATATGAACCGCAAAATGGCGGGGGACCACTGTACTCACTAAATAAAATAGGACATTAAGTTAAATCAACACTGAAATCCAAAATAACATAAAATCAAATAGGCATATACTATCATTCTCATATACAATACGACATTTCATCAGTATGAGGCACACTGCCGATTACCAAAGAGGTGGCATGAAATTCCATATCCTTTAATTTTCCAAAACATCCAAGTGGCAAAGTTACATAAAGTTATACAGAATTCCATGTAATACAGGGCTGTCCAACTTTGAACAGGCCGAGGTCTACTTTTTCTGGCCCAAAGTGTCTGAGGGCTACTACACTAATACATCTACTTATGAATTTTGTACATCCCAAGCACATGCTCTTCTGGAACGGATTAATTGATTTTCAATGCATTCCTATGGAAAGGCTGACCATGAACCCACTTTCCTTGCACCCGCGCGATCATCTGGCCAGTGGGGGGAGCAGGGAACCATGCCATGGCCCTTGAACTGCCCTGCTTGGCTAAGACAGTGGACTAGCAGACCCAGAACTTTGCTGGGGCAGTGCTGGTCTTTGGGATGTGGGAGGGTGGGCTGGAGAACTTATGCCCTCACTTTTTTATTGGTGGCCGGCGGGCTACTTTTGAACCCTTCGCAGGCTACCGGTAGCCCATGGTCTACCTGTTGGGCAGGCCTGATGTAATAAGTGGCTTGGCCATGAGGAGTTTGGGGAACCAGGGTGACTTTCCACAGTTCTACAGAGGTTTACCGTTTAGCAACATGCTCCCTCTCACCCCCAGATGATATGTTTTTCTCCAAGTCCCTCTGTTTCTGGCACATATTTCCATAGAAGAAGCTGTGTGCCATCTGCATTAGGCTCTCTAATATAACTGTCATAGAGGACGTACTAGCAAAAATGAGTCCTCAAAAGATATAGGACACAGATAATCCCATGAGCTAGACACACACACTAAAAAGCTGAATTCATACAAAGTCTAAAAGATGCCCATCTTGTAAATTGCCACTCATCTCCTTGCCTCAGACAAATAGCAATTGGCCCCAGGTGAGTTTAAAAAACTATGCCATACTTCAGAAACTGAGATGAAACTGAGCTGGTGAAGCACTGCCATCAGCTACTTATATGGCAGACACATAGAGAAAGTATGCTGAGGTTGGCATGCTGAAACGCTCACTAATTTCCCTCTGTCTGTCTGGATTCCTTTGGTTCCCTTGATGTATATGTACCGAAATAAGGCAACGAGAAATAAAGAATAAAACACAAGAGACACAAAAAGTAAGCCAGTGGGAATGTACCCTTGTACATACAGATGGTACATATCATGCTTAGATAAGTCAAATCTTGTTTAAAACAAACAAGTCTACTCATCTATGAGCATTAAAGAGTGTTAAAACTATGGTTTTGCAAGTATCTCTGAAATTGTTGAAATATTTTCAGTAGTGTCTGACTACAGATGATCATTAAAACTTGTTATCTTTTCCTTTAGGGGAGGAGCAAATTTACTACTGAGTTCTGAGTCTAAAAGTACCTTGCATATTCTAGAGTAGGGGTCCTCAACCTATGGCCCGGGGGCCGGATGCGCCCCCCAGGGTCTTGAATCTGGCCCCTGAGACCAATTGCAGACCCCTCCACCTATCCCCTGCTTCGCAAGCAAGCCAGCCTCTGCAGCTGCTTCTAATGCTGAGGCAGTTCAAAGCGGTGGGCTATGCTGCTTCCCCTACTCCACCCACTGCCCAGATGACTGGCACACTAGCTGGTGGGGAAGTTCAAAGAGGGGCGGCCACAGCAAGCTCCCCTGCTCCCCCCACCTGCCACCCACATGGTTGGGGCACCAGCTGCAGCCGAGTGGGGCAATTTGGTTGTGAGGAAGGAAGGGGGCAGTTGGAGGCAGTGCCAGACAGCCTTCCAAGCTGGAGCAGCCACAGCAGTGGACTGATGAAGAGATGGACGGCAGATGATCAAGGGGAAATGAAGCTACTTCCGGCCCACCCAGCCCCCTCCGAGCTGCTGCCTTGCTCCGTGGAGTGAGGGAGGGGAGGAGGGAGCCCAGCCCTGGCCAGAAGCTGAGGCCGCTACCACCACCACCGGGTTAGAGACCAGCGAGGAGGAGGTGATGGAGAAAGAAGAGAAGGAAAGAGAAGGCCAATGGTGGCCCAGGCCTGGTTCCTGGGAGGCTGACGGGGCTGTATTTGTCCCCGGTTGGTGATGGGCGGGCTGGCGAGCCAGCAGAGCACCACAGCCTGGCTGGGCTCAGTGGCTTTGGACACAGGTTTTGCTGCCTCCCCTCCCTCCTTCCCAGCCCTTGCTCCCTCCTTCCCTCACTTGCAGTGCACCAAGTCGAGCCAGGTTGGGCCAGGCCAAGAGAGGAGGCAGCTTTCCCTCCAGGACACAGCGAGGGCATGATGGCCAAGGCCATCACTTACCGCCCTTGCCGCGGCTGCTGCTCCTCATTCTGAGTGGCCGCCTAGAAGGTGATGAGGGGCCTGAGTTTGCCTGGGCTGCCACCTCCTTCCTGACACAATGAAGGAAGGAAGGAAGAAGAGCTGCTCCAGCCACTGCCACTGTAGTAGGAGGAAGAGGTGCAGCACAGGGTTCCCAGCGGTGGCACCTCAGGGCAACGATCCAGAGCAGGACGCATTGCTGGGGGCCCGGAGACGCACTGATCATGAGCTGATCATGTGGGGGGCTCCGCCCACTTGCCCCTCCCCCCTTTTCCTCCATGTCGGCCTTTTTGGGGGGGGACTGTGGTTCAGCCCCCAGTGGTGTGTGGGGATGTGTGGACCGGCCCACTGTTTTCTGACAACTTAATTATACTAAATACTATACACATGGCTGAAAGTCACATTCCTACATACTTTTGAACAATCATTTATTAAATTTTTAACTGTCAAAACTAAATTCTAAGAAGCAGGCTCCTCTGTGGTGGATGATGTTTATTCCTTAAGAAGCATTTAAACTGCTGCTATACTTGCTGATCAGTAAAATATCTGCTACAAAATATCTGCAAAACTGAGTCCCACTTTTGTGGACTTTTCAGCCCTGGTCCCAATACTTTTTCGTCCATGCCACATGCCAAATGTTCTCCTACTCCTGAACATTTGATTGATACAGAAATATCTCCCTTTACTGATTTCCTGTTTGGAAGTTTAAAGGAAACCAAGATCCAATCCTTTCTTCCTTGTAACCCACACAAATGACAATCTCCCAGTTCCCTTACCTTTTCAATAATGGTACCCAATAGGAGGAAAATCCTCCTTAGGGAGATTAGCAATAATTTTGGTACCCAACAAAGGACTTGTTATTTTAACAGTCATCACAATCTTTTTTGCTATTTTATTACTGGTTTTTGTATAATATTTTACTGACAATGCTCATTGTGCAGGGAAGCACAAGAATGATGCAGATGTACAGCAGCGGGGAGAATTTTCCCTACTCAGGACCCAGATCCAGAAGGGCAAATGAATATATAACCTTCATCTTTGCAAATATGATATAGTGAAAACCGCAAGTACAATCCTTATGAGGTGAAGAAGTTTCAAACTAAGTAGAAGAGAAGGAATGATAGATTCTATCTGAAATATGATGCATGAAATATAAGTAATGGAAAGATTAGAAGTAAGCATCTGGAATATGCAAGGAATTAATTATCTGCTCAAAAAGAGACCAGAATATCTAATATAGTTCTTTTACAAGGAACAGCTCCCTTGAAGCAGAGCATATAACAAGCTGAAATGTGGTTTTCCTCCTTCCATATTTCCACCAGCTACAATTTTAATCATTAAGAAACTCAATTTCCATCTCGGTGAAATGAAAATTGGATAAGGTAAAAAGGTGTTCCATGCTCCCAGTACCGACAGATTCACAAGCTTCCGATGTAATTAATATCCTTCATTACTGAGCTACTCTTAGTATTGTGTACTGTCAGGTAAAAACAACAATGTGCTCTAAGGCACATTAATGACTGAACACCTTTTTTTTTTTTTGCCTAATAAGGTTCTGTGAGCCAGGGCCTACTCCATAACTTGCATGCAGCAGTCACCTAAGTGGGTATATTCATATATGTATGTATAGCTGCATGATAGCTAACTAGTAGTACTGTACTGGAAATTGAGCCATGGCAACTGGACTTCTTTTCTTGAGAGATTGAAACATTTTGCTACTCATCCAAGCAGCTTCATCAGTCCTGACGTTTTGATCTCTCAAGAAAAGAAGTCCAGTTGCCATGACTCAATTTCCAGAAAAAACTCACAAGGATGACTGAGAATCTTCACAGATATAGCTAGTAGTATTTACAAAGTCAGATCAAAATGTTGAGCAAGGTAGTTTAGGAAAATCAAAGTCTTACATAGAACACTAGGCAATACAGAAGCTTATCAAATGAATATAAACCTCAATCTAGATTTAGTCTCAGCAGATTGTAAGAATGGCCAACTAGGAAAAAACAAACAACTTTTTATTTGTTTATTTAAACTATTGATCTTACCACAAATGTTAATTACCAGAGGCTGCTAGCCAAGACTGGGTCACCCTGATGCTAACTGGATGCTTCCTAAGCAGGAATCTAAACTCTACTACCCCAGGGAGTCCAAGCTCTCAGCCACACCCCTAGTGCTCATTGACAAATTGCTGCTGCTGATTTATAAATTTGTTTCCTCTGTTGGTACCCGACAGCTGATACTGATGCTGTGAACTGCGGGAGCCGTCTCAGAAACAAAGGGGAAAACACACCACATAGAACTTCAGCTCTGCACATTGTGACCTGAAAGAATGAATGACTGCAGAATGATGGCACAAACTGCCTTTTTTCTGTCTGCTTCAGGAGCAGGTGGGCCCACCATTAAGAAACAATTCAAAGCCTTGAAATTAAAGGATAGGGATAAAATATAAGCTACTATGCCAAGGGGGGGGAGGTGTTCCTGTCACTTTATATGAGATGTAACAGTGGTAGAAGGCCTCTGAACCAAAATGGCTTTAATCCTAGCATGAGTAACATATGCCAACCACCTCATTACAAAGGTAATAATCCATGCAATAGGTAAAGGGAAGAGAAAAGGTAGAGTTCAGCTTCCTACCAGATCACAGGATCTGCAAAATCATTTATTGCTACCACTGGTTGAAAAACAGCAAGCAAACTTGTTCTATAAAGTCATTATTATTTTTACTTGTAGGTTTATTTGCAAATAGCAAACAATTGACTTAGAAAGGTTATTGGGTGAAGTGGTACACACATATTATGAAAATATAAAATAATATGATAAAATGAATATAAAATGCATCAAGTTTTATTTGCAGATTGATTTTTCAACACATAAAATTCCTTCTGGATTAGCTGGTAGAGAACTGATTTTGTTTGGGCAGGCCAGCTCATTGCAATCTTCCTTTTCTCAATAATGTATCTTGACTTCAGCAAACATTTTGACAAAATGCCCCATGATATTTTGATTAGCAAGCTAACTAGGAATGGGCTAGACAGAACAACTGTCAGGTGGATACACAGTTGGTTAAAGAATTGTACTCAGATAATTCATATCAATCATTTCTTCTCAAAATGAGAGGAGGTAAAAAGTGGAATGCCACAAGATTCAGTCCTAAGCCTAATGCAATTCAACATTTTAATTGACGACTGGGGTGAGAGGGTACAGGGAATGCTTATTAAATGTGGGGATGACACAAAATTGGGTTGAATGTTTAATAATTTGAAAGATGGGAACAAAATCCAAAAACATCCTTATGGGCTCCAGAACTACGTTGAAAACAACAAAATGAAACTGAACAGGGATGAGAGCAAAGTTCTAAACTTTGTTTTCCCTAGGGGAAAACAAAACAAAACACACAGCTACAAGAAGGTGGATACTTGGCTCACTGATACTATGTGCAAAAAGGATCTTGGAATTGTTGTAGATAACAAGATGAATATGAGTCATGAATATGAGTTGCAGTTGTAATGTGGCCACAAAAAAAGGCCAATGCTATTTTAGGATACATTAGCACAGTGGTTATCAGCTTGTGGGTCCCCAGATGTTCCTGGAGAAATCCTGGGCAGCTCAGCTAGTGATGAAGACTTCTGGGAGTTGCAGTCCAGGAACATCTGGGGACCTACAGGTTGAGAACCCACTGCATTAGCAGATGTAGTCTCCAAATCCCAGGAAGTATTAGCTCCCCTTTGTTGGCACTGGTTAGGCTTAATCACACTTTTTTAAAAGATGCCAACAAACTGGAACAAGCCCAGAGGAGAGCAAGAAGAACGATGAGGGAACTGGAAACCAAGCTCTGTGAGGAAAGACTCAAATAAATGAAAATGTTTAGTTTTGACAAAAAAAAAATACAGAGAGGACATATGATAGCACTTTTTGAAATACTTGAAAGATTATCGTACAGAGGAGTGACAAGATCTTTTCTCACTCATTCCTGAGTGGAGGGCACATAATACTGGGCTGAAGTTAGGAAGACACGTTGTGGCTGAATATCAGGAAATACAGAGCAGTATGATGATGGTAGCAATATCTTGGGAGATGGTAAGCTTTTCAACATTGGAGGCATTCTAGAGAAACCTAGATAACCATCTGTCATATAATTTAACTTGGATTCCTGTGTTTCCCTTGATGGTCTTATAGCTCTCTTCCAACTCCAATATTGTATGACCTTCATTTATCCTGTCAGCCTTTTAGAATCTATACTGATGATGAGTTCTACACGGCTCAAAAAACTTACATACTGTATTTTGTGCATTTAGTTGATCCTCTTTAAGCATTGCCCAGCTGTGAATTTTGGATTCTTTTACTGTTGTACTCTTGTACAACATACATTCATCTTTTAAAAAAGAAAATTATTGACATTCAGAATGAAATTTTGTTGTCTAACAGCCTAACCATTCCAACTTGTAAGCAAACCCTATTAAATTCAGTTGGATTTATTTCTACGCATGTGTCTATATGATTGCAAATTATGTATAGTTCTTGCTTTGCTTTCCTTCCTCAGAGTAATAAATTGCAATTTACTAGAAATGTAGTCCTTTGGACAACTTATGACACACACCATGCTTTCCCTAGCTGTATAATGTTTAATAAAGTCAAACGGTTCAGTAAGATGAAAAAAAATGCAGAATATTTTCTAAATGCACTTGGGCTTCTGATGGTTGTATTCCTGTCCAATGGGCTCCTGAGCATGAAGTCTGCTGCATCTGCTTCCTTGTATCTCTAAAACAAATAATCAGTATAGGATACCATATCATGTTTTGGTGTTTTGATGCACCATCATTGCAAGATTATACTTCCCAGCTTTTGCTTAAAGTGGGAGCATGAGAAATAAAAGGGAATTTGAATGTTTCATATTATTTGTTATGGGTGTGGTGAAAATATATGCTTCTTGTTCACATTCTAACCAGCTTTAAGTTCAACATTGGAACTAGCAAAATTTGATGAATTGGGAGGGAGGCTGATGGTGATACCCTGTTTGTTCCAATGAACAAGCAAGAATCAATGACTTCATGGGACTTACTACCTAGTTAGTATGGATAAGATTTATTTATTTATTTATTTATGTATTTATTTATTTATTTATTATTTAAGCTTATATACCACCCGTCTTCCAGGCAGAACTCCGGGTGGTTCAAAACAAGAAAACAAGCAGTGACCAAAGGCTAAAACAAGTTATTATAATTAATAAACAACACATAAGAAGATCAATAATAAAAAGCAGATGGCGGATGGACGGGAGAAATAAATAAATGAAATGAAATGAAATTGAATTAAATGTCACCAAATGCCTCCCGAAACAGCTGGGTCTTCAAAGCTTTTTTGAAGGCTGGCAGGGATTGTGCAAGGCGCAACTCAGGTGGAAGATGATTCCATAAGGAGGGGCCAGCCACAGAGAAGGCTCGGCAATGGGTAGCCATCTTCCGAGCCTCCCTGGGCGTGGCCACCTGTAAGGAGTGCGCCTGCGACATTCGAGTAGGTCGAGCTGAAATTGACCAGTGGGGGAGTCATTCTGCCAGGTATTCAGGTCCCAGGCCATGGAGGGTTTTATAAATTAAAACCAGGACCTTGAATCTTATTCAGGATGCAACGAGTAGCCAATGCAGGCGAGCCAGAATTGGGGTGATGTGGTCGTGTCGACGCACACCCACCACCAATCTGGCTGCCACACTTTGCACCCGCTGCAATCGCCGAATAAGAGTCAAGGGCAATCCCATGTAGAAAGCATTGCAATAATCTATTCATGAGATCACCAACGCTTGCACCACAGTTCTCAGGGAGTCTCCATCCAAATATGGCGGAATCTGGGCAATCTGATGAAGATGGAAAAAAGCAGCCCTGGACACGGCAGCCACCTGGGCCTCCATGGAAAGATCTGCGTCCAGGACCACGCCCAGATTCATAACCCTATCCGCTAGCTGGAGGGAGACTCCTTCCAGACTAGGGAGGGGGCCTCGATATCCAGAGGGGGAAGTCCCAAAGAACATGACCTCGGTCTTCTCAGGGTTGAGTTTGAGTCTGTTGGTCCTGGTCCATTCCATGACTGCCTCCAGGCACCGGTCGTGGGACTGAACAGCCTCAACTCCAGAAGTGGAAAAGGAGAGATAGAGCTGCGTGTCATCAGCATACTGATGGCAGCAGACTCTAAATCTCCTAATGACCTCAGCCAATGGCCTCATATAGATATTAAACAGCATGGGAGAGAGAGCCGACCCCTGCGGAACCCCACAAGGGAGTATCCGCGGGGCGGACAGCCCCCCCCCAAGCTGCACACTCTGGGGATGGTCCTCCAAGAAGGATTGGAACCAACTGAACACAGTGCCTCTGATACCAATCTCGGAGAGCCAATCCAGCAGGATACTGTGGTCGACGGTATCAAAGGCCGCTGGCAGATCCAGAAGGACCAACAAGGTAGCGCTACCCCTGTCTGCCCCCCGGAGGAGGTCATCTTGCAGTGCGACCAAGACTGTCTCAGTCACCCGACAAGGCCTGAACCCAGACTAGAATGGGTCAAGGATCCGTTCTCCCTCCAGGAACGACTGGAGCCAGACCGCGGCCACCCTCTCGATAACCTTGCCCATGAAGGGAACATTGGCAATCGGACGGTAATTTGCCAATTCATCTGATGCCAGGCCAGTTTTTTTGAGAATGGGCTTCACCACTGTCTCCTTCAGGCGAGAGGGGAAAATCCCCTCCCTGAAAGAGGCCGTGGAAATAATAGAAGCCCACTCGGGCATGCTCCCTCCAGCAGTTTTTATAAGCCACGATGGGCAAGGATCAAAGGGGGAGGACGCAGGCCGGAGGGGGGAGCAGAGGGGGGAGCTTTCCTCTCCAAGGTCTCGGTGATGCAAGCCAGGTCGGCCCTCCCGTCCAAGAGGCTTCAAATGAGGAGACAGGCCCAAACTCAACCAAGTGAGGAGACCAAGGGGGGCAGCATCTGGGGGTGCCAAGAAGAGATTAGGGCAACCGGAGTCAAGACCAGCACGGATGGCCTCAATTTTTGTTCTAAAGAAGGCTGCAAAGATCTCACTACTGAACTCAGTAGGAGGCCTTACCAGACCAGGATTAGTGAGGTCTCGAACCACGCAGAATAACTCCACCTGGCGGTTCGAGGCCTCACTAATTCTCCGGGAGTAAAAAGATGTTTTCGCCCCCCTAATAGCGCGAACATAGCGCCTGGTCTGGAAGTTTACCGCAGCCTTGTTAAAAGCCGCCCGGTCCGTCCTCCATCTGCTCTCCAGCCATCTCTGTTTTTGCTTCATCGCTCTCAGCTCAGCCGTGTACCATGGCGATGGACGAGCTCCGCAGCTGAGTAGGCGCCTGGGCCGGATCATCAGCCAGACAGTCAGGAAGGTCCCCGAAGGCCTCGAGGAACTGGGCAGGGTTCAAAAGTCTTCGGGGATGGGCCCAAACAAGGGGCTGGAGTTCCCTGCGGGGAGGGGCAGCGATCGATAGGGAAAAGGACAGCAGATGGTGACCTGACCATGACACAGGCAGGGAGACAATGTCCCCAACCCTCAGATTGGAATCCTCCGACGTGGAGGTAAAGACCAGGCTCTGCAGACGGAAAGGGATTCCCTATAAAAGATGGCTGCCCCACCCCCTTACAACCCTCCGACCTGCCCACCCCCTGAACGAGAAACCCAGGGGGCACAGCTTGGAGAGGAAAGCTCCCCCCTCTGCTCCCACCAGGTCTCGGTGATGCAAGCCAGGTTGGCCCTCCCGTCCAAGATGGCATCATAAAGGACGGAGATTTTATTGTGGACCGACCTGGCATTCATCAAGAGGCAGGACAGGCCGGCAGCCTCAATGACTTAAGTGGTTTCACTTATAATTTTATTCATTTATTATATGTATAAGTAACACCCCTTGGCTACCAGGAACAATAAAAAAAATCACAACTTCTCCTAATTTGAAGATAGCAACTGAAGTCCAAAGGTCTTCTTCTGAACCACACATTCTTACATTGTGGCTCAGGAGTTCCATTTGGATGCTTCAGTTGTGGAGCAGGTAGAAATGTCTGTCCTTGGCCATGGTTTTATCTTTTTTTTAAAAAGTATTTTTATTTTTTACAATGATTGAGATAGGAAATGTTGGAAACAGGACTGGATTACTGAGGTAACTTACAGGTCTTAAGCCCAAGGCCTATGATTTTCATAATTAAAAACTGAGGCAGTCTAGCAACACTCTAGCACTTTAATCATCATCATCATCATCATCATCATCATCATCATCATCATCATCATCATCATCATCATCATCTAATAAGCCAATGATTTATGGCAACCCTTTTAAGGATTTTCTAGGTCTGGTCATAAGTGGTTCACCATTCACTTCCTCCGAGGGCACCTTGGGACTGTGCAGCCTGCCCAGTGTCACACAATCTGGCTCTTCAGTGAGGCATATTGGAGAACTGAACGTCCAGTCCCTGGCTTCACAGCCAAATACCTAACTCATTGAGCAATCCAGCCAGACTCTCAGTTTAATTACATAGGTCAATTTCAGCGAACTTGCTTAAGGCATGGACATGGCATAATATGTTGCTGGTGTTGTTATTGAGGACAATCTTTTTTAAAAAATTAGTTATTAATGAATCAGGATGCTCCTTTAAACTTGCTCTCCAGAGTAAAATAATGAATAGGTTAATTACAAAAAGTGATTTGCCCCTCTAAGTCTGACTTTTAAAAGTTTGGCAGGAAGATGAGCTGGGCTTCCCCTGTCTATTCTTAAATTATACTAGAGAACAGCTGTTGAGATTGACTGGCCTATCATAATACAAAGGGAAAGTCCCTCTCATCTTTCTGCCTAATCAAACAGCAATACACAAGAGGTAAAGAAAGTTCAGACTCCTGGGATATAATTTAAAGAGAAATTCCACCAGTCCAAGTGATACACATCAGCTGCCCTGCACAATAATACAGCAGTGGTTGCATAAAGCATTTCTTATTTCAGTAAAACTTAAGAGGTGGTTACAGAGAGAATATTCCTTCTGGTCTCTGTAGACGTAAATCAGAACTGCACTGATGGCACATGATTATGATAATCAATTGGAAGTCAAATCTTCATCAATCATCACAGGTCTGTCACAAGACTTAGACCAGCCTTCAGCAAAGTTGGGGGGTGTATTAAAAGGCCCATAATATCAACAAGCTCACAGCAGGAGTCGAAAAGTAACTTTCTACTCCAAAATGAAACTTTTCCAATCTCCAATCTGGAGCTCCATTATACCTATCAATTTTACCCAGTTAACCTAGTACATGAGCCCATAAGTATGTCAAGCTGGAAAAATGTAACAGAGTTACAACCAACAGTGTGCAGGACTGCACTTCACCAACATCCAAGGGGTGGATTAACCACTAAGCACAATAGGTGCATGCTTAGGGGCATCAAGGGAAGAGAAGGCACCACATATATTTCTCATAGCTGAATTTATCATGGTTCATGGTCCATATGGTGCAATACTGCAAATGGTGCAGGGGAACCAGGATCTGCAAAAAGAGCCCCCCACATTAAATGAAAAAATTACATACAAATACTGTATATACAATAATAAGAGCACTCAGCGTGTGTAGACCTCCACCAAGGGTTATGAAATCGAAGGGGAACCACCACCACCCCACATGCACATAAATAACTTTGTATGCAGTCAGTTGTCCACTGAGAATGAGACTGTGCAGGGGGGCTAGTAGGTCACTCAGCCTTCCGTGTGCCCACAGGCAACATGTGCTAACATTGTAACTTTGTGTCAAGACCTGGCCTACATAGCTCTGGTAACTGCAGGATCAGGGCCAGTCTAACCCAGGAATTACCTGGTGTTTGCAGGCTCAGGCCCTGGCCTGAGCAGCAACTACCAGGACACTCACCAGGCTCACCTGGAAGCCTGGGTGGGGGAAGGCCTATTTAAGGAGTGGTTCTCCCTCCTAGAATTTGCCTCAGCCACACAAGACTCTTCTGCTTTAGCTTGCATGTCTAGCCTTAGTCCTGATTCTTGCCCTGCTGCTCCTAACTTGCCTGCCACACTTATTGTTCCAAGACTGCAAAGCTGTCTGATTTCTTCTCACAAGTTCCATAACATGATATACCTATTCAAACCAATCTGTCATCATAAGTGGATACAACTACAGAAAATACCACTTTGATCACTTCAGAATCAAAACATGATGTTAGAACCCCTGAGGTGTCACAAGCAGCTTCATCTAGCACAAGTCTCATTACGGATCTCTCTTTGCCTGTAAATTCTCTTGATGCCTCTCCTACAAATGTTGATTCAAGTTACTTTAAAGTACATTCTGGAGCTGAAAATGAAAGTTTAGTGGACCATGGTGATGAAATCATTCTTCTGCAAAAGATGAAGTAAATCACAGTGTATCCAATGATCCAGGTTTGTGACTTGATTTCTCTACTGATGATGTGGCTTATTGGATGGCTTGTGGACCCAGTGATTATCAACACTACAATGGAGCATTTGACAAGTCTTAGGGGCATTTCAGTAGTGGCAAACCAGTAAGGCATTGTTTGCAGAAACTTTTTGTTGGGACAAAAGCCAATGGTGAGAAATATAAGAGAGCGGTTACTGTATTCACCATCAACTGGATCAGTTTATTGTTTTGCTTGCTAACTATTTCCTCCTAAAGATTCTTGAATTTTCTCATAAGAGAAAGGTTCTGTGACTGGTGAAATACTATTATAATGGTAATCATGAAAAAAGCACTACTTACCAAAGGTTTGGATCATTGCAAAATGGGATTTTTTTTAGGTCTGCTTGAACTCATAAGCCAGTTTGATCCATTTTTAGAAGGCCACATTTCAAAATATGGAAATTCTGGCAAAGGAACCCCTTCTTACCTGTCCAAAACCACATGTGAGGAAGTCATTAAACTCTAATGGCACAAAAGGTTCATGCACTATTGCTGACAAAGTAAAATCTTCTTTTCACTGTATTTTAGTTTGTCGGTTGGTTCAACACTAGATCTGTCACATACTGATCACTTGAGTGTTGTACTTAGGTACTTAAAAGATGGACAACCTATTGAACACTTTTTAACTTTTCTGGAAATGAAAGGCCATACTGGTGAGGAAATGGCAAATCAAGTTTTGCAGTACTTACATGAAGTTTGCTGTTAACATGTCTCTGTGTTATAAGGGGATGCAGCAAAATTTTTTAGAAACAAGAAAACTTTTCAAATATAAATAAGTGGAAGCATACAAAAATAAACATTATTTTCCATCTTACTGTGTTTTAATTTTGATAAATACAATTTTATTTTATGGTTTATTATGGTTTATATTTTGAATTACACATATATGGAGGCACCACAATCTTAAGTGCTTAGGATGGCCTCTAAGGGTCTTAATCCCACCCTGTATTCATCCCACTAGAAAAGAGGGAGTTTGGGATATTCTCCCCAACATCTTCTCATGCCTTGTCGAACCTCCAGATTTTTATATTTTGGCTTTGAAAACCGATTTAATTTTTTTCTTGTTTATCCACTTCTGCAAATCATACCCCCTCCACAACTTGAAAGGGCCAAAGTAACGGTAGAAAGCGAGAGCAGGAGAACTTCACAAAGCCTTACAGTGCTTGCTGGATTGAAGAGTATGCGCGGAGATGCTCCACTCGTAAGCGACAGGAGGCTTTGCACTTCCCGGCTGGCGTCCCTCCCCGTGCCCACTGCAATGACCCCCGGAGATCCCGGGCGGCGCCCGACCTAGCCTTAAGCGAAGGGCAAGAGAGGAGCCTATATAGAGCCAGCCGGGGGCGGCTTCTGGAGGCAGCCCGGCACTTGCACTTGGATCCAGTCGGCACTCGGAGATGGCTCTGTTGAGTCCCCGCGTGCCTGAGCTGCAGCGGCTGCTGGAACAAGACTTCTATTTGGCTCCTTTTGAGGAAGACCTCCAGCGCAGGTACAGTAACCTGCAAGACAAGCATGCAGCTGGACCCACTGCGTCCGGGGAGCCCTAATGCTTCTCTCCGCCTTCCTTCTGCTCCCTTTTCCGTGGATCTCCCTCCCATCCCGTCCCTTTGCTTCCACCGCCTCTCCTATAACGACCCTTCTTTTGAGACCCAATCTTTAAGCTGCGAAACACAGCAAGGACATGCCCGGGTTTGCTCCCGATAAAGCGTGCAGGCACTACAGAACTGCCCTTCCCCTCTCTTCAGCTCCCTTGAAGCTCGGACCTGTTCTGGATCTCAGCCTCTCGATTCCGTCTTTTGCTTTCCTGTCGCCACCGTCTTAGGAAAGCCGCCCTTGCAAACTAACTCTCTTCCTCCTACCTCTCTCTCACAAACACCTCCTTCACGTGCACCTTCCGAACTCTCCTTGCCTGGGTCTCATACGGTTGGAACGGCGTGTACGAAACAAATGATTCTGATTGGTGGAAAAGGGCAGGGTGGTGATCAATGCCGGGGATGTTGTCGTGCGCATGCGCCCCGAATGGAGCAAGCGCTGTAGAGCAGCCTGAAGCCAAGAGGACACCCTCACTGGCTTCCCAAAACTAGTGGTGGTGATTGTGAATGCTAGCTTGGGGCTGTAAAAAAGGTCGTTAGCGGAACATGTTTTTTTTTTAATCAGAAGAGGGCTTTGGGTTGTGTCCAGGAAAGTCATCATTTCTAACTTTGGTAATTATAATTCTAGTGATCGGGATATAAATGCTGTTGAACTGTAAATGCACTATTTATAGTTAGCTGTGAATAAAACGTGAGGATTAGGAAAACATATTTATTATGCTGGCCAACAGAGGCATCCGTATGCATGACAGCATTTCTTGTAAAACTCGTCCACAGATTGAAATTTGCTATCAGAACCCAATCACGGCAATCTTCATGACAAAGGGGCCATCCCGGCTCCCACGTGATCTGTTGCTTGTGGTGGTTACTTTTGTTGCTGAGTTGGGAATGGCAGGGTGAAGGGCTGCAGTGTACTTCATTAATTTGTTATCCTATGGACACTGGGGTGCCTTCACACTTAAAATGTTGGGATTGACATTATTGGCCTCAAAATCCCAATTTCTTGAAAGAAATACAGCTTGCTACTGGACCAGGCATTTGTCTCTCAGTCAAAAGTCTCTTTAAAGGGGTAGGGTATACCGATCTGTCTGCATGAGTAGGCAATAAAAGAAAAACAAACAGTCTATAGAGCAACTTCAGCAGAACAAAAGAGTCAAGGCAGACCCTTTGAACTTTGTATTGTCCTTTTGTTGTTAAGGTGTAACAGTGACAATTCTTCTGGGCACATTGGTAAATGCTATATCCCTGTGCTTTCCCTCATTATGTGTAACTTATCTTTAGTATTATCTAGTCCAGTCAAGTGAGAGCCAACCTTCATAATCACAGGAAGATGGGTTACATAGTCCACAGTCAAGGGAGAGCCATCCCTCATAAGAGTTGTGTTCTTGCGCTTACAAACCCATCTTGTTTTGCTTATGAAATTTGCCTCTCCCTTGATTGAGGACTAGGTAACCCATCTTGCTGGGCTCATGAGTGATGGTTCTCCCATGACTGTGGACTAGGTAACCCATCTTGCTGGGCTCATGAGGGAGGGCTCTCCATTGATTATGGATTAGGTAACCCATCTTGCTGGGCTCATGAGTGATGGCTCCCTCTTGACCCTGGACTAGAAGGGTTACATAGTCTACAATCAAGGGCTCTCTGTCACTTGTAGGCACAAGAAAACAGCTCTTACAATAGATGGCTCTCCCTTGACTGTGGAAAACTAATTGTTGCCCAATTCATATGGACACTAAATCCAGTTTATATGTTTCAGAACTTGAGAAAGCGAGAACAGAGAACATGAAATAAAAGTCACGTGACCAGAAGCAGGGAAAAAAATGTTCCATTTTTATTCCTGATTTTTCAGCCATGCAGTACTGCCAAGAGGCAAAGCCCCTTTGGTGGCATTTGTACTGCTGAGATAGTCAGCCACAGCTGATAGATGGGGGTTAGGAGTTGGTTCCATCTGTAGGATTACCTGTCTGCTCCACCAGGGCAGGCATAAAATTGCATGACTTTGCAGTAGAAAGGAGTTTCAAAACAGACAATCTGCTGTAAATAGCTGCTTTGACTTTCAGGCAAAAATCAAAGAAAAACCAAACCAAACCAAACCAAAAGACAGAAAACATGTGGTACCTTTAAGACTAATTTTCATATTTTAATGTAATGTTTCACGGACACGTCCACTTCTTCAGACATATAGCAGCAGAATCAGGTGTGCAATATGTGATTGGAGATACATTTCATACTAGATACTTTGACTGTACAGTGTAAACCCCATTCTAAAGGATGTTTTGAAGAAAGAATGGAAAGTTTTTAACACTCACACCTGGTGGAGACTTCTTGGACAGAGGAGGGAGGAGTGAATTGTCTAGCAGAGCATGTGTTGCACCATTCTACAGGGGTATCCAATATAGAAGCATTTAGCAAGTATGCACTAGGAAAATTAAAATTGAAGTAAGTCTCCTTTGGGATTCCACTACTGATAAGGAACTGAAACAGAGAAAGTTGGCCATTGTTTTGCAGGTTAGGGAGTGAGGACATGTGAGGACTGCAAACAGGATTATGCTGATAGGCATAATTAGGTTGATCAATCCTCCATTGTTTGGATACAGGCTGTTGAGACACAGGCTGTGAATTAGAATATCTCCTTTGGTTGGAAAGCTCATGTTTCCTTAGGAGGCATTTTTCTTTATGAGGAAGCTGTACATATTTTTCTGAGTCCTCTGAACTCTTCCATAAGGGCAATTTTCACAATAGTGTTGGATTTTCAACACATCAAGTGACTTCAGTTTTGAAACTGAGGGGAGTGGATGGGGAAAACATTGCATCATGGATATGTGAAGAAAAAGCACAGGACAGTGGGGAGGATAGAAGCTGAAGGATATTCTATGCAAATTGTCAGGGTGAGGACAGTGATTTGGCTGTTGCACAGAGTCCAAAATCGAAGGAATTTTTTTATTCAGGTGGAATTATTAGTGAATTTGGCAGGACTTACTGGGGATGAAGTAACAACTTGACATGAAAGAGGCTGGGAACACAATTCTGAAGAAGCCTGAGGTGTCTCTTGGTAAGGATCTGGATATCAGTCACTACCTGGGGTACTCTTGAAAGCCAAATATCCCATAACTCCTCTTCAAGCTGCTCTTTAACTGAAAAGGAAGAAGAGCCTGCATCCAGCTAAATAAATGGGTTTCATGGGCTGTTTTTAACGGGCTCCTCCTGGGTGTTTCCTTTTTCTAGGTTCCCTAGCTTTTCTGCATTCTCATCTCTGTGACTATTTAGCTTGCAAGAAGGGCTTGTAAATGAATCATTGCTCCCCCAATAAGCTTCAACTTTGAGTCTGCTGAGTGCCCACTGTATCGATTTTCTTAAAATGGCAGATTACGAGCAGATAAAGGGGGGAATGGCCTATTGAGTGAAATGGAGTTACTCCCAAGGAACGTGTGCAGGATTGCACTTCACCATCAGCACCCGAGACAAAAGGGAATTAAGTGAGATTTCCCCGGCATCTTCTCACCTACCGTCGAAGCTCCAAATGATCTTTTTCTATTCTGGGTTTGAAAAGCACTTTAATGTTATACACCACGTTGCTCTTGTTTGCATCTGAACGCACCCTCCCCAAAACCCACTAATACAAATCGGATCCCCCTCTCGAACTTTCTATCCAGAATACAGTATTACTTTCTCCTACAATGTTGAAGCGTGACTTCTACGGGCAGAGCCGAGGCACGGAGCGAGGGCAAAAAAACTTCACAAAGCTTTACTGCGCATGCTCGATGTAAGAGCATGCTCAGAGGCGCCGCCGGTTTGGCTCTTTGCGGGCCGTAGTTGTTTGAGCTGACTGCCCTCCCCGTGCCCACCGGAATGACCTCCGGAGATCGTGGGCGGCGTCCGACCTAGGCTTAACCTTAAGGCCAGGAGAGGAGCCCAGCCCTCTTTCCCAAGCCTATATAGAGCCAGCCGGGGGCCGCTTCTGGCGGCAGCCTTGCACTTGCGCTTGGATCCGGTCAGGGCACGGAGATGGCTCTGTTGAGTCCCCGCGTGCCTGAGCTGCAGCGTCTGCTGGAGAAAGACCCCTATTTGGCTCATTTTGAGGAAGACTTCCAGCGCAGGTAACCTACGGACAAGCATGCAGCTGGACGCACTGCTCCCCAGGGAGCCGTACTGCCTCCCTCTTGCTCCGCACTCCCTCCAACCCCGCCTCCACGGCTCCCGTTTCCCTCTTGTGACTTCACTGCCTGTGCTCTAACGACACTTCTCTTGCAACCCGCTCCTTAACCACTTGCTCGGAAGCAAAGCCCCCTGCGCACGGCAAGATCGTGCCCCACTGCTGTCAGTGGGCTTTGCTCCCGATATAAAGCGTGCAGGCACTGCAGGACTGCCTTTCGCCAATCTTCCGCTCCCTCGACGCTCGGACCTGTTCTGGGTCTCAGCCTTTCGACTCGGTCTTTTGCTCCCCGGCTCCCACTTCCACGTTTAAATGCCCCTCCTTCCAAGTCAGTGGCCCTCCTGCCCATCCCGGAGCAGGGAAGGAAAGCGGCCGGCCTGCTGTGTCCGCGGAGCGCCTGCGCGCTTCTTTGGCTTCAGGGTTCCAACGCTTTCCTGTCGGCGCCGTCTTAGGAAAGCCGCCCTTGCAAACACACACACACCGCCTTCACGTGCACCTTCCGGACTCCTTGGCTGGGTGTCTTATGCTTGGAACGGCGTGAACGAAACAAATGATTCTGATTGGCGGAAGAGGGCAGGGTGGTGCTCAATGCCGGGGATGTTGGTGTGCGCATGCGCCCCGAATGGAGCAAGCGCTGTAGGGCAGCCTGAAGCCAAGAGGACGCCATCACTGGCTTCTCGAAGCTAGTGGTGGTGATTGGTGAATGCTACCTTGCGGCTGTAAAAAGGTTGTTAGCGGAATACAGTGATACCTTGTATAAAGGAATTAATTCGTTCCAAATGAAATTATGTTAAGCAACTTTTCCTTTATACAAAGTCCCATAGGAATGCATTGAAAAAGGAGTAAGCCCATTTTTATGTTGTACGGATTCTCCCCATAGGTGATTATGTTAAGCAAATTTCCCCTATCTGGATTTTTTTATGTTGTACAGATTTTGTTATACAAACTGTTTGTTATACAAGGGTCCACTGTATGTTTTTATCAGAAGAGGGCTTTGGGTTGTCTCCAGCACAGTCAGCATTTCTAGCTTTGGTGATTATAATTCCAGTGATGGGGGATATAAATGCTGTTGGTTTGTAAATGCACAATGTATAGTTAGCTGTGAATAAAACGTGAGGATTAGGAAAGCGTATTTATTAAGCTGTTCAACAGAGACATCCGAATGTATTGCAGCATTTCCTGTAAAATTTATCCAGAAAATGAAATATGCTATCAGAACCCAATCACGGCAATCTTCATGACAAAGGGGCCCTCCTGGCTCCCATGTGATCTGTGGCTTGTGGTGGTTCCTTTTGTTGCTGAGTTGGGAATGGCAGGTGAAGGGCTGCAGTGTACTGTATTAATTTGTTATCCTATGGACACTGGGGTGCCTTCAGACTTAAAATGTCCAGCTTGACATTATTGGCCTCAAAAACCCCAAATTCTTAAACGAGAGAAATACAGCTAAAAGGCAAAGCCCGTTTGGTGGCATCTGTACTGCTGAGACAGTCAGGCACAGCTGATAGATGGGGGTGAGGAGTTTGGTCCCATCTGTAAGAAAGACCTGTCTGCTCTACCAGGGCAGCCATAACATTACATGACTTTGCAGTAGAAGGGAGTTTCAAAACAGACCATTTGCTGGTAATAGTTGCTGACTTGACAGTGTAAACCCCATTCCAAAAGATGGCATTTTACACCATTAACATTTTGAAGAAAAAAGTGGAAAGTTTTTAACACTCACACCTGGTGTAAACTTGTTGGACTTAGTAAGAGGACGGAGGAGTGGATTCTCCAGTAGAGCATGTGTTGCACCAGTCTCTATAATACATTCTACAGGGGTATCCAATATAGAAGCGTCCAATATAGAAGTATGCACTAGAAAAATTAAAATTGAAATAAGTGTCCTTTGGGATTCCACTACTGATAAGGATCTGAAACAGAGAAAATTGGCCATTGTTTTGCAGGTTAGGGAGTGAGGACATGTGAGGATTGCAGACAGGATTATGCTGATAGACATAATTAGGCTGATCAATCCTCTATTGTTTGTATACAGGCTGTTGAGATACAAGGCTGTGAATTAGAATATCTCCTTTGGTTAGAAAGCTCATGTTTCCTTAGGATGCATTTTTCTTTGAGAGTAAGATATACAGATTTTTCTGAGTCCTTGGAACTCTTCCATAAGGACAATTTTCACAATACTTTGGATTTTCAATACATTAAGTGACTTCAGTTTTGAAACTGAGGGGAGTGGGTGGGGAAAACATTGCATCATGGAAATGTGAGGAAAAAACATGGGGGGGGAGAGAACAGAAGATGCTATCAGAACCCAATCAGGACAATCTTCATTACAAAAGGGCCCTCCCCAGTGATCTGGTGCTTGTTGTGGTTCCTTTTTTGGATACAGGCTGTTGAAACACAAAAAAAGGCAATTTTCACAGTTGGATTTTCCATATTTTCAATACATTGTGATTTTTAAAAGAATATTTTTACACCGCCTTTCTCCTTGGAAAATGACAAAAGGCGGCTTACAGAATGAGGGATAATATATAGTCTAGTACAATTAAGACTTGCTTAAGTATTGAGAACAGAGAATTGAAAGACATCTTACAGCATTAAAAGACAACATTACATTAAATAGAATGTGAGCAGTTAAAAAGAGTAAAATTCCATGTAAGAGTTATGAGGGATAGAAACTAACATTGAAAACATAGCGTCTATGCAATCACACAAGATTATAAGTGGTTATAAACACAAAGTCTATGTGATCATCTAGATTCATATAAAAGACACATAATAGGTAGTCCATCATTCAGAGAAAGTTTACCTGAAGAGAAAGGTCTTTGCCGTTTTCCAGAAAGACATCAAATATGGGGCAGTCCTGGCTTCTAGTAGGCGGGAGTTCCACAGTCTGGGTGCAGCAGCTGAGAAGGCCCTTTCATGTGTTCCCAGGAGATGTACCTGTGAGGGAGGTGGTATGGAGATAAATGCCTCTCCTGATTACCTTAACACCTGAGTTGATTCATACTGTGAGATTCAATCTTTGAGGTAGACTTCAGTTTTGAAACTGAGTGAAGTGGATGGGGAAAGCATTGCATCATGGAAATCTGAGGAAAAGGCACAGGAGAGGAGGGAGGATAAAAACAGGAATAATCTGTGCAAGTTGTATCAGAGTGAGGTCAGAATGATTTGGCTGTTGCACAGAGTCCAAAGTCAAAGAAGGAAAATTTTATTTAGGTAAAATTACTAGGAAGAAAAGTAAAAGTCCAATCTTTGAAATCAAGACTGGAACCCTTTGATTTCATATGATTTTTCCCTGGGATCCTTCCCAATTCAACATTAAATCATACATGTTATTAATGTCCAAACTCTACACAATAATAACCATGGGTTCTCCAGCACATGGTTGCGCAGTGGTGCAAAAACATGGCTCTGTGGCACAGATCCACCTGATTTCATATGATTTTTCATACTAAAACCATTGCCCGATGTTACGCACCATCTTGGCTGACATTGCACCAAAATTGTTTTGGGTCCTCAGCCTCAAGCAGAGAAATTATGGGCCCTTCAGCTCATGGCTTTGCAGTGATACAAAATCTTGAATCTGAGGCACAGATCCTGATGATTTCCACACAGGATCATTCCCAAACCACTGTCAAATCATAGATCCCAGCAGTCCCTAGAGATGATACCACAGAAGTCATGGGTATTTCAGTTCCTGGCTTTGTAGATGTGCAAAGTCACCAATCCAGGGCATGGATTTTTATGTATCCATATTTTTTTACGTGAGATAATTGCCAAATAGAGCTACTTGAAAATAGCTAACCACAAACAGCTACGAACATGTCAGAAAACTTACTCTCAGAGTGACCACCTTAAGAAGTGTGCCAGGGGAAGGTTGTCAAGTGAATTGGGAAATCCTTTATCTTGTTTTTGTGGTTGAATGCAGGCATTGCTCAATTAAGTACTGTACTTAGTAGTATAGTGCTCTGCATAGTAACAGTGTTAGACTGATGCCCTTGGTCCAAAGTCCCCGTTTTCCCTTGATGTTTAGTGAGTTGCCTTGAGACCATCTTTGCTATGATAAAATAGAAGGAGGTCTGTGAATAGGAAGACTTTTGACACATGCATAACATTAACAACTGGAGCTTTGGAAACTGAATGGGTTAGACACAATGCATTCCCTATGGCAGGGGTGTCCAAACTTTTTGCAAGGAGTGCCAAATTTGGTGAGATGAAAATGTGTGGGGGCCGACCATTCAGCCGCATTTGGCCCCCGGGCCGGACTTTGGACAACACTCTATAGCATGCAAAGAGACGAGGAGGATGCTGCAGCAATGGAGCTAGGGGTAGGTAGGCTGGGCAGGTGGCTGGGGTGGTGGTGGTGGTGGTGGACAGAGGCAGGGAGGGCAGGCAAACCATAAAACTGCAAGCTAATGCCTCCATCCGGTATGGGGAGGGGCTAGCTGGCGGGGATGCATGACAGCCTGAGTTGGTGGGGAGAAGAAGCTGCAGGCCACTCAGAATATGAAAACAGGCCACATTTGGCCCCCTGGCCTGACTTTGGACATGCATGCCCCATGGTCTTACAGATTTCTGTACTGTTTGTTTCTTAAAGACAGGAATAAGTATTAGACTTCAACCTATTCTGAGTGTTTCCCTTTCTTCCAGTATAAACCATAAGGGAGGATTGTCGCCCTGCATTGGGGAACTTTGGTGGCAACAAAATCTCCCTTTCTCTGAGTGTTCTTAGAACTAGTGGGCATTACAGAATGGATCCATTTTCTAAAAGTAATGTTCTTGCCAGAAATTTTAAAAAGTTACCCTTTGGCCATTGAGCATGCTGGCTAAGATTCTAGAAGACGTGGCTCAAAAACAGTAGTTTCCACCCACTACTAGGTGGAAATTTCCTCACTGATAGAAGAAAAAAAGGACTGTACAGTTGATAGAGGAAAATTCATGTTATTATGTATTAGCAAAATAGACAGCATTGCTTGGGCTTAATGCCAAACATATTTTTAGGCTAGGCACTTTTGAGGACTAGAGCCAATTTCATGAGATGCATATTTCTCGGCTTGTGAACCATTTTATGTGGGGAAATCACCCGGAGGATGCCGTTTCCTTCTGCAATAAAAAAGGGCAGACAAGAGGAAGTAGTTTGTCACACAGCAACAAGTTAATGGAGGCAATATTCTGATAGAAGCAAAACAAGTTGTGGAACCGTTTAGCCATCACAAAAACCAAATACAAAAGTAGAACAGGTGATACCTTTAGGCTAGAAGAATAACAAAATTTGCTAATATTTCAAGGGCAAAAACCCTCTTCTTCAGAGCTGTACCAACAGGTTTAAAACATGTCAAAAGATGGAGCTGCCAGGAGTTATTTCTTAGATGTTAAGTCCTTGGCAAGATGGAAAATATGCCAGGTAGTTTCTTAGTTGAGTCCCGGAGCCTCAACTGATAGTAGGTGATGCGGTTGTGTCATCTGGAATTGAGATACAAAGGCTTTTCCACATGTGCCCTATGCTTCCACAAACGTTGCTGCTTGGGACCATGCAAGTTGGGACTGAATGGTTAAATCAAGACCAAATGTCTTTCTTGTACATGGTTTTCATCTTCCTGGGCTGTTGAAGGTACCTAAGCAACACCACCTATTACTTTTACTCCATCTTTTACTCCATCAGTTTGGCCCATGTGAGGAGGAGGGCATCTCTCTTGAATGTGTGGTAAGGTAACTGGACATACAGGTTTTGGGTGGGAGACAAGATCCTGTGAAAGATCCCATAGCATGCAGGTTGGGTTTGTTGAAGACCACCACCACCACCACCACCACCATAATATGTTGCTGTTTGAGAGGTAAATTTCTAAGAGAGTGATTAGGAAGAACTCTCTTCCCTAGTGTCCTTGAGGGATGCTGGGGTGAATACTGCATAAATGCAGCTTGTATCCTTCAGCTATTTTACTGCTTAAGAAAAGGATTGAAACTTTCCTGGGCATACCTATTTGAAATGGAGGGGCAAAAGATGCTTCTGCTGGCTTCATCATGGGCATAGGGGAATCCTGCATTGTCTTGAACATGCTAGGTGATGAAAAGTGGGGAGAGAGTATTGAAATCTAAACCATTTCCTGATCCTTGCAAGATCTATGTTGCAATTTTGCAAGATCTATGTTGACCCATTAGACATCCCTCTAGTGCTGTTGCTGAATACAACACTCACTATCTCTGCTCTGATTGTGAGTGAAGGGGCAAGCTTGATGTATATTACTGAGATCATGGTGGTCTTGGTAGAGTTAACCTATTTCACATGGGTACTGGTGCACTATGTACCTAGATTGTCGGTAGTTCGCTGTAATCCACAATGATTCTTTCTCTCCCTGGCTAGAGTGCAAACTGTGTGGGTTTTGGAGTGAGTGTAACAAAAATGAGTGAAGGTTGTGCTGGAGTTAAAAAGCCAAACACATTCTATTTTGCTTGCATTGTGTCATCAACCTGACAGCCTGCAGGTGGTAAAGAGACCATTGTAACCTGGTTAATGAAGGTTCATCCATCTACTATGGATCCTTCAGTCACCTGCCAAGATAAATTTGCTGGGCACTTTGAAGAGAAAGTTGGCCATACTCACTTAGCACTTGATACCATACATGCTGCAGTGTCTGGAGACATATCCAGAGCTGCTTTTCAGGTATTGTATTACAGCCCAATGACATGGAAATGATGCTTGAAATAGTCTGAGATCTTCTTGGAGAATTCTAGGAGTGGATTTTTTTTTAAAAAAATCTGCTTTATTTGGGTGTGGGGACATGGCTCATGTGCTTCTCCTACTACCCTCCACCAAAATGTGAGGCTTGATACTAATTGCCTGAAAAAAGGATGCAGGAGAATGTGGTTGACTGCATAATCTCTAAGACAGGGGTGCCCAAACTTTTTGTAAGGAGGGCCAGATTTGGTGGCTGAGAATGTGTCAGGGGCCGGTTGCTCCCCAACCCTGCCACCCCACTGCAAGCCCCACCCACTTTCTTTTAAAAAAAATGGGGTGAAGGAGGGGAAGGGAGGGGTGGGCCAGCCAGCCATGGGCCACTCAGAATGGCCTGGCGGGCCGGATTTGGCCCCCGGGCCGGACTTTGGGCAGGCCTGCTCTAAGAGAAATGCCTGATTGTTCAAGCCTGTTATTCTTATGTATTGGTGCGTTATTTATGCCCTGCTATTTCAAATGTTCTACTGCTATTATCAGACAAGCTTTTTTACCAAATTATGGCAGTGACTATATTGCAAAAAAGGAGATGATAGCACATTGGAGGATACTACTGGGAAAGTACTAAAGGCCATGCATTCTGATCACATTTGAACATAATGTTTTTGTTTGTTTGTGTTTATTTATAGGTTTTATATTGGTAGCATCATCCAAAAATTAGACATGAGTTCTCAAGTTGTTAGTAAAGTGGCAAATGTTTAAACCTCTGCAGTGATATTTAAGATTTTAAACATGCACGTCTGATATAAGATTGACTTTTTAGTGGCAGAGGGTAATAAGAACACAGTTGCTTGGTGTTTTCACACCAGTGTAAGTGATATTAACACCCATAATTTAAGACCTATGACTGTTTATGTTGTACAGATTTGAAGTTACTGAATTGCAGGATGCTGATCAATTTTTAGTCTTTTTAGAGATTTTTTTTTTTTTTAATTAACATTTTTATTAAAGAATTTAAAATACAAAAGAAAAAAGAACATATTCAAAACATTAACCATATAAAGTCAATCTATCACTAAAGTTCGGCTTCCCTCTGTTCTTCTCGCGGTTTTAACGTTGCTCATCTCCCAGCCTTCCTTTCCAACGAACCCATTCTATATACTTATAGAAAAGGTTCTAAAAGTAGGTAATAGTCCTTCGAGTTCTATCCTAATCCGGAAAGAGTCTTTAATTCATTACAGTTGATCTCCATGTAGTTCTTAAATTTTTGCCAGTCATTTTGGAACCTCTGGTTGTCTTGATCCCTCAATCTGCAAGTCAGTCTGGCCATCTCTGCAAAGTCCAGTAATTTCGCCCTCCATTCATCCAAAGACGGTATATACGTTGTCTTCCAATTCTGAGCCAGGAGCATTCGTGCCGCTGCTGTTGCATATAAAAATAACGTCCTGTCTGCTCCTTTAATTTCATTATCCACCAACCCTAACAGAAAAAGTTCAGGTCGTTTTGGGAATGTACACTTTAACATCTTTTTGAGTTCATCATATATCCATGCCCAATACTCCTTCACTTTCTCACAAGTCCACCACATATGATAAAAGTCACCTTGTTTCTTTTTACATTTCCAACAATAATCATCTTTCATCCTGTACATCTTTGCTAATTTCGTTGGAGTAATATACCATCTATACATCATTTTCAACAAGTTTTCTTTTATCAAAGTACATGCGGTAAACTTCATATTCTTTTTCCACAATCTTTCCCACACATCTAACTCAATATTATGACCCAAATCCATAGCCCATTTTATCATACATTCTTTGACTTGTTCATCTTTTAAATTCAACTCCAACAAAAAATTATATAATCTAGTCAACAATTTCTTTTTGGGCCCATAATTATGGTTTGAAACTTGGATTCCTTCTCTCCAAATCCAGACATCCTTCTGTCTTTCTGAAAAGTGTCGTGTAACTGATAGTATTGAAACCAACCTGTTAACCTCTCTTTTAACAGTTCATAAGATTTCAGTCTTGGGCCTTTTTCTGAGAAGAATAACACATCCCCATATGTGATCCCCACTCCTTCTGCATCTTTCCTTTTGATCGCCAATGCTTCAATCGGAGATAACCACCTCGGGGTGTGTCTCTCTAATAAAGGTTTCAATCTTTCCCAAACTTGAAGTAATGACTTTCTAATTACGTGATTCATAAAACTTTTATGTACTTTCACTTTATCATACCAAAGATAAGCGTGCCAACCAAATCTATTGTCATGACCTTCTAAATCCAAAAGATCTCCATCAACTAAAGTTATCCATTCTTTTATCCAACCGAGGCAGGCCACTTCATAATATAATCTCAGGTCTGGCATGGCAAAACCTCCCCTTTCCTTAGCATCTGTTAATAATTTAAATCTTATTCTCGGTCTCTTGCCTTGCCAGACGAATTTAGACAATATCTTCTGCCATTCCTTAAAGTGGCCTGTCCCTTTAATTATTGGGATCATTTGAAATAAAAATAACAACCTTGGTAGCACGTTCATCTTTATCACCGAAATTCTTCCCATCAATGACAGATTCAGTCTATTCCATGTTTCCAAATCTCTCTTAATCAAATTCCAAACCCTAATGTAATTATCCTCAAAGAGATTCAAGTTCGTAAGAGATAAATTAATTCCCAAATATTTAACTTTTTCACAACTGAGAGAGCAGACAATTTTTCAAATTCTTCCCTATCTTTCTTAGTTACATTTTTCAATAAAACCTTTGTCTTATTCTTATTCAGTTTGAAGCCAGCTAAATTACCAAATTCTTCGATTGCCTTCATCACCTCAATAATACTTTCTTTAGGATTCTCTAATGTCAAAACCAAGTCATCAGCAAATGCTTTTAGTTTATATTCCTTATCCCCCACACTTATACCTTTAAATGTCCCCATATCTCTCAGTTTAACTAACAATACTTCCAGTACTGTAATAAACAACAACGGAGACAATGGGCACCCTTGTCTTGTACCTTTCCCAATCGGGAAACTTTCTGTTATCACATTATTAACCAATAAACTTGCTTTCTGTTCATTATATATTGCATTAACACCATTCCAGAACTTTGTTCCCACTCCCATATATTCCAAATTCTTCTTCATAAATTGCCAGGAAACATTATCAAAAGCTTTTTCAGCATCAATAAATATCAGAGCAGCTTGTTTCTCCTTCCTGACTTCTAGATATTCTATTATATCAATTATATTTCTCATGTTATCTTTCATCTGTCTGCCAGGAAGAAACCCCGCTTGATCTTTATGTAATAATTCATTTAGCACCCTTTTTAATCTATTGGCTAAAACATCGGCAAATAATTTATAATCTCCATTCAAAAGGGAAATAGGCCTATAGTTTTTGACATCCGTCGCATCCGAGTTCTCCTTTGGGATCAATGTTATATATGCCTCCTTCCAGGTATTAGGTATAACTCCTTTTTCTAACACTTCATTCATCACCTCGACCATTATTGGTAACATTTCTTCTGACAGTTTTTATAATATTTTGCAGTCAGGCCATCTGGACCCGGTGATTTTCCTAATTTCGCCCTCTCTATTGCACTTTGTACTTCATGTGGGGTGATTTTCTCACTCAATATCGACAATTGGCTTGTTGAAATTTTCCCCAATCCATTTTCTCTTAAATATCTATCAATCTGTTCCGGATCCTCTTTTTTCTTCATATATAAATCGCTATAGAAATTCAAACACCTTTATAATTTCTCTTGGGTCTTCCACTAATTTCTTATCTATTACTAATTTGTTCACCACCTTTTGTTTTTGCTTCCATTTAAGTTGCCAGGCCAACAGTTTCCCTACTTTATTTGCCGATTCAAAGTTTCTTTGTCTCATCATCTTAACCTTCCATTCAATTTCTTGATTGATAACCATTGACAACTGGGTTTGGAGCATCTTTAATTTTTGAATCCATTTCTGTTCCTTTGGTTTTTCCACCAATTTTCCCTCTGTCTCCACCATTTCTTTTAGGATCTCATATTTCTTTTTTTCTTTCTGTTTCTTCTGATATGAATTTCTTTGAATAAAGAGACCTCGCATGACAGCTTTACTCGCATCCCATACAGAGTTTATTGGTGTTTCTCTTCTCCAATTATTTTCCAAATAGTCTCTAAAAGTTTTTTTCGCTATTTGCAAAGTCTCTGTCTCATCCAATAAGCTTTCATTCAATCTCCAGCGGTGTAATCCTTGCAGTTTTGTTTTAACTTCCATCACAATTGCATTGTGATCTGAGATCGTTTTAGGTAGAATTTCCACTTTCGTCACTCTGTGTGAAGTGTCGTTAGGAACAAATATGTAATCGATTCTTCCCCAACTCCGGTTTGGTTCAGAAAAAAAGGTAAACTGTTTCTCCATTGGGTGTCTCAATCTCCAAATGTCCGTCCATCCAAAATTTTCGACTAAGTCAAAAAAGGATTTTGGTAATTTCCCTTCTGAGCCTTTCTTTTTCTGGGATCTATCCAAATCCGGCATCATTACTCCATTACAATCTCCCATCAAGAAGAGTTTTTCGTCCATATAATCTAGCAGTCTTTGTTCTAAATCTCTGTAAAATTCTGATTTCCTTTCATTTGGCGCATAAATTCCTACGATGAAAATTTTTTCAGATTGCCAAGTAATTTGCACCATCAAAAATCTTCCCTCTTCATCTTTCATTATCAACTTAGGTTCTAGTTTGTGTTTTGCATATATCACGACTCCTCTTTTCTTCAATTTATCAGATGATACAAATTCTTGTCCCAGAATTTTGTTTTTAGAATCTTCATGTGTTTCATTGCAACATGTGTTTCTTGCAGACAAATAAGGTCTAAGTTTTCTTTCTTCAATAAATGTGTGATCCTGTTTCTCTTGGTCTTTTCATTCAGACCATTAACATTCCATGTTAATACTCTCAGCACCATTGCAAATTTCAGATTAAATATATTTTTATCAATCTCTATTCAGATATTGGCCATAGCTAAGTCAGCTTTGCCTTCCTCTTCATCCGAGAGATCTAACTCCTCTTCTTCTCCCTCTTCCTCTTCTTCGCCCTCACCTCTTCTTAGACCTTGGTCCACCTTCTCCTCAGGCAGTCTATCCCCCCTTCAATGGTTTCCTGTACCCAAGTTCTTCTCCATATTTTCTTATAAATTTACCTATCTCCGACTCAGATGTTATTTTAAACCTCTTCGTTTTGTAGATAAAGGATAGACCTTCCGGAAACTCCCAGCGGAATCTCAAACTGTTTCTTCTCAATGTTTCTGCCAGAGGTTTATAACTTCCTCTTCTTCTCAAAAAATAAAGAGGGATCTCCTTATATATCAGGATCTGTTGTCCTTCAATCACAAATCTGTTGTCATAACTATGTTTCAGAATTCTATCTCTCACGTCCATAGATGTCATTGACACAATAACATCCCCTGGTGTCTTCTTCGCTCTCAATTTCTTTGCTCTAACTGTTATCCTAAACACTTGGGAGATTGCACCAGCTACTTCTTCTTCTTGCCACCCAAGCCACTTCGCAAGTTCAGTTATTACTTTGGACTTAATATCTTCTCCTTCCTCCCATGGTATCAAGCGAAAACGAAGATTCTGTTGCCGTTGCCTCATTTCAAGAAAAGCCAGATCCTCAGCCAATTTCGTTTGTGTCATCTTTAATTCTGTCACACCTGCTTTATTCCTCTCTGTTTCTTCTCTACATTGTTTAACCTCTGTCTGCACTTTCTTCACTTTGTTTTCCATGCTCTTTGTTTTCACCGTTAAATCCTTCACTTGAGCTGATAGTTCTCCAACTGCCTCTTTAATTTGTTTCTGCATATCTTCCTTTAGTTCTGATAATTTCCTGACCATACTTTCTTCACTTTTTCAAATTCTCTCCTTATGTGTATCATTAATCCTTCCCATTCTTTGCCCTCCTCTCTGGAGTCCCTCCTCTGTGTTAGAGGTGTCATCTTTTTTTCTCTGCCATCTTAATTAATTAGCTTCTATTCCAATGGAGCACAATTTTCATAAATTTAATCACAAATTGACATTAATTCAAATTGATTCAATCAGTAAATAATAATAAACTTCAACCAGTCAAATTTAACCAATTAATACTCCAATAGTTAATAATCACCTATTTACCATCAATAATACTCAATTTACTTAATCTGACTTCCTTTTGTCCTTTCTGGCTTTAAATTACCCACATATCAAATTAATAACTATATATCAAATTTTGTGAGTTTTTCTACATAAACAAGCATTTTCCCACCCCAAACAGCGTTCAAATTAAATTTTACATGCAATAATTTTCAAAATCCACTAGATGGCGCTCCAACATAAAAATGAATTTCTTAGGCAGTGTCAGACACATTAATTTTTATAATCCACCAGATGCCACCAGATGGCACTCCAACCTAGGAGATGAACTTTCTAGTCACTTTCACAGCTGCAACATGATGTTGTTTTGGCTACAGCGCGACCTTCCAGCTTCAAAAAAACAACAGATAATGACTTAATTTCAATTCCGCAGCAGCCAGATACCCAAGGAGGGATCCAAAAGCCCTTAATAATTAAAAATTAGGGAAAGAATTAAAAAGAAAAAGAAAAAGTGCCTTCAGCTGTCTTCCAAGAGCCTAGTTCCACACAGATAGGAAAAAATGAAGAAAGTAAAGACCCCTATTCACGGAAGCCTCTGAAGGTAAAATTCTCTGAAGGTAAAGTTCTTACTAGTTCAAAAATCAAATGGCAGTATCTCCAAAGTTACTCCAAAGTTACTCACAAAAACACCCCCAAAAGTGTGAAACAGAGTGTGAAACAGAGCACTGAGAGATCCAAATTGTGAAGATAACACCCTCCCCAAGAAAGGAGGGGGTAACTCAAAACGCCAGCTCTAATGAGGGACTTTTGGGATATAAAACCAAACAGATTTTCTTCTTTGTCTATCTCCCAGATTCTTCTTAGATATTTAATCCTTTCAGAAAAGGAAAAAAGAAGGGGGGGAGGTTGCTCCAAAAGTCAGTTCTCCAAAGTCTTTGGAAATGTAAAAATCAAGTAATATAAGCTCCACAGGGGAAGTAACTCCAAGCACCGCTGTCCTTTGAAATGTATTCGGAAAAAAAAAAAAAAACTGCCCCCTCCACCCCCTTGCGTTCTTCTTTTTGCTCACTCAGTCCTATTCGCAAAAAAAAGGGGGTGACTACAAACACCAGCTCTGAATTGCAGATTCCGGTCAAGACTCCCCAAGTCCCGTATTTCTCACCACTTCAATGTAGATAATAATAGTTCAAACTCACTTCGTAAATGAAGGGGTATCTCTCAACCCTCACCGCACGGCTCAGCTTGAATCACGAAGGAGAGTTATGGCTTAATTTCCACCACACTCCAAACAGATTCCGATATAATCAGGTCAGTTCTCGTTTCTTCGGGTATAATCCTTTCTTCAAGTTAGCCGTTTAACAGCCTCCACTGATCTTCCTCCTCCGATAGAAACGAATAGAGTCCTTGGAGGTTAATGGCTTCCTGCTAAGACATCGAGACTTCGCAACACAGGGGTAGTGGTCGCAAGAGCGCTCGCGGCTCGATCCTTCTCCCCCTCCGGATCGGGGCGAGAGGAGAGCCGCAAAGAGCGCAGCCGATACCCAACCCCTCAGGGCACCTCCCTGAGGTTATTAGAGTTCGGGGAGTCTTCCCGAAACTCTTTAAACCCCCTGTGTGCTCTGGGGACCCACGGAGGGATTCCCCTAGCGTCTTATGCAGACGGCCATTAAACCGGAAGCCCTTTTTAGAGATTTTTAGTGAATGTTGAGGAAGCCTCAATAGGGCTGTGCTGCATATCTCTTGCAGCAACAGGACAAATATGTGTATCAAACTGTGCTTCATCACCCTACCCAAACTCAAGCAAATTATATTACCAAAGTAGAATGTCTGTATCCTTTAAACAGAGTTCATTTTTAATCAGCCATTCTAAATTAATGTAAGTTTTAAAAGGATAGATATGTTTCTGCTTGTTTACCTTAGGTACAGTTGCAGAAGAAAGTGCAATGAACTAGAGGTGTGTCCTGTTTACATTGGCCTGATGAGAACAGAAGCAGTAAACTCTCTGTCTGGCTATTGATAGTGCTGTGAATATTGCTCAGAAAAACATGCTGTGAAAGATGTTCACATTGCATTCCTGTAACACCAGTCATTGCATCTTGAAATCTGACTAAATTCAAATAAGAAAGTCTTAATCCTTTTTACTGCAATGTTTGGGCTCGATGTTCACATACACATGTATGTTAACAGGGTTTATAGGAATGAATATATCAATTTAAACCATTTTTAAAAAAATTAAATTGCTAAAAATTGATGTTTAATTTATGAATTGATTTGATTTAGATCAAATCCATCCTGATGTATAATATCTAGATTAAAGTGGCATCACTCTTAATGGCTTAGTCAATCATATGTCTGAATGAATCATCTTGCTTTCACTCATCTAGATCTTTTCAGGTCTTGGACTTTATTGTTTCAGAGATGTTCAGCTCAATATCTGAAGACGGTACATTCTGTAGGAGTGCAGGGACTTGTTTCAGAGTAAATCTAGTATTTCTCTTCATGTCAGAAATGAGAACTGGTGTTGCTTGTGAAAAAGCAGAATTGAGCAATTGTTCTATTATCAACATTTCCCTGCTAAAAAAAGAGAAGAGGAACAGTGTTATCTGTTCACTGAAGTGCATGGTTTGATTTGTGAGTTCTAAGTGCCACATGACTTAGTGATTTTGCTAACAAACCTTGTTGCAAACAGAAACTAGAAATGAAGTGCAGTTTTTGGAGGGGATACATTTGATCCTCTGATCTTTCTAAGTAAAGATTCCCCTGCCTTCAGTCCCTGAAGTTTTTTGGACTACAACCCCCATAAATAGGGTCCAGCACAGCCATTGGTGAAGGCTTCTGGGAGTTTAAGTCCAAGACCATCTGGAGACCCAAAGTTGGGAATCACAACTTAATTTCTGTATCACTTTGGTTGTTGGTGATCAGCCTTGATTGTCTGATTAGCTATCAGAAGGCTATAGGGCAAATTTTGTAAAAGTAATTTCTCTTTTTTGATGATGTAGAACTTGTTCTACATTGTTTCTCTTTTCTATGACTTACCTAGAGGGTGTTGAAAATCAAAAGTTGAAGAGTTACTTTCAACATATGCTTTGAAACATTTGTAACACTCAACACTTGACTTCATTTAAAAAAAAAAACTTGATCACCAGAGACAATTTGTCAAAAAAACAAACAAACAAACAAAAACAGCATTCAAGTGTTAATAGGAACCATTCAGTTGCTGCCATAACTGGAGGATGCCCATAGAGAATACAGTATTCTCAATCTGATATTTAATGTATGTAAATGTGTTTTCTGTTAAGATAGGCACTTGTTTTTGCCACTGACCTCCCATTTGAAAACTAAATTTAAAACAATCTAATAAACAATTTCTTGATCAATGCTAATTGTTTTTCCGCAGATCTTCTATTTTGACTGTGCATAACTCTTTGTTAACATCCTTTAAGACTAAACATGGTTTGAATCTCCAGATTTACATTAGCTTTCTAAAATTTTAATGAGTAATTAGTTTAACTTTCATTGTATTGACTTTTCACTTGTATTTTTAACCTTTTCTCCAACAAGAAGAGGTTTAGTATTGAGAAAGTAACTCATGACTATAAATCTAGTATACTGTTTCAAAATTAGTATTAATAGAAGTTGCAGAATTGGCTATCTAAAAATGAGATTAGATCCATCTTTTATCTAGAAAAGTCATCTCTGGATCCATTTAAATATAGATTTCTTAGGGCTATGTGAAAGTCTGTAGTCTGTACAAAAATAGTTACTGAATATCTTTAAAATATGGTGCCAGTAATAAAAATGTGTATATGCCATTGTGCCCTCCAGCACTGCTGTGCTATTGACATTTTAAGTCCCTGTTCCACTTAGAATTTGTATTATTGGTAAAGAATAAAAGTTAAAAGAACAAGTTAAAAAAAAAGACCAAAATATGGTGGAATCCTAAAGACTAGCCTTCATGGGCAAGTCCATGAACAAGCTGTGGGCAATTTGGAAATGCTACATGTTCGGACTCCAAGCCAATATCTACAGTCAACCATGGACATAGTAGTTTGGGGATTCTTGGAGCTGTAGTCTTAAAAGGAACTTGTTAAAGGAACTGAAAGTGTTTGGCAAAGACTATATTTGGTTTTTAGTAGCCAGCCTCTCAAAGGCTTTTTTGGTGTGATGATTTGAATGAGCTTTTTGGAGATTGGAATATAAATTAAGTAATATGCAAATTAAATAATGATGACGTATGTATTATTGGCATATTCGTGGTTGTAGGCAGGTCAGCAGTCTGCATAGCTGCAGTTTCATCATCATATAAACTACCCAAGGCAACCTATTTGCCATTTGTAAGACTGCAAAAAGATGTATTTGAAACACCATGATTGTTACTGAACAAGGCACCATTAAACTTTATAACAGAGTAACCAACAGAATTCTATGTACATGATTGAACACTCTGTTCTGATTTTGCTAAATGCTGTTGAAAGGGAAATTACTTCCCTCACTATGGTAGCTCTTTTCAGGAATTCAGTGAAATGATTAGTTTTTATCTGTGAGCAAAAGGAACAGGGTAGCTCCAGCTTCCTCTAAGTCTGGAGGGCTTAGTCTGAAGTGGGCAGCAGTCTTTCTTTGGAAGCTCTCCACACAGGAAGGAAAAAATAACCCCTAGAGATCAGGATTCCCGATCTCATACAGACACTTCACATGAAGAGGCTGTTATCTGAGTTGCCTGCTGCCTCTGTTTATGGGTTAAGATTGATTCTTTCATTCAGTGACTCAAGAGGGATGTAGCCTTTACCTGAAGTAGTATGCTGCAGTGGGCTCATTCAGCATTTTTTTTCAGCCACTGGTGGGCAGTGTGTTAGACTTCATTTGCCTTTGTCCCTCACCATTAACTATTCTGGATGGAGTTAAGGAGAGTTGCAATCAGGCATCATCAAGAGTGGCAAAATGGCTCATCCTAATTTAAATTCTGGTTAGCTGTCACTTTCTCTGCTATTAATTAATTAATATTTGTCACCACCCATCTCTTCAGAGGAGATTCTGGGTGATTTGCAATACAGTGTTCCCCCCACCTTTTCGTGGTTCATATACTGCGGTCCTGGTATATTGCGATACGGCAGTATATGAAAGGCAAACCCCTGGGGGAAGCTGGATGGGCTTGTTTCAGGCCTCCTGCACTTACCCCAGGCTTGGTGCTGCCCCAAACAGGCCTCCAATGGTTTTCCCAGGCCTGTTGGAGGCCCCAAAATTGCTTTCCGATGAACAGGAAGTGACTTCCAGATAGCTGAAAACCACTTCTGAGGCCTACGATGGCCTTCCCGGGCCTGTCAGAGGCCCCGGAAGTGCTTTCTGGCAAACTGGAAGTGACTTCTAGAAAACCAGAAGTGATGTCCGGATCACCGGAAAGCAATTCTGGGGCCTCTGACAAGCTCGGGAAGGCCATTGGAGGCCTGTTCAGGCTGTGCCAGGCTCAGGAAAGTGTAAGGGTCCCCAGGCAGGCCCCCTCCCCCAGTCCCAACCCAATGCAACATCCATATAGTGCACATTTTCAATTATTGTGGGTTCGGTCGGGTCCCTAACCCCCACAATAGGTGGGGGATTATTGTATAAAACACTGTTCCCTGACAGTACAACTGTGAACTGATAGAGGCCAAAATCTTGTATTTATTGTACTTTTCCGCAAGATGCCCCCATGTATAAGACACCCCCCACTTTTCCAACCCAAAATGACACTTTTGCAACCATACAGTCCCCCCCAGCTTACTTCCATGTATAAGACAACCCTTAATTTTTAGTCTAACAGTTTTAGCCTATAGACTAAAAATATTAAATATGGTCTATATAAATATAGTCTATATTAAAATATGGTCTCATAAATGGGAAATATACAAGTAAAATAGGATTTTAATGGGGTCTGCTTCTGAGTAGACATGTAGATTTAAAGCATCTTTCCAATATTGGCCATTTTAAGAAATACTCTTTCATGCAATATACAATACAAGTTTTTCTCTTTATTCTCTTTGAGTAGGTGTTCTTCAGTATACTGTTGAGCGGTAGATGGTGCTTAATCCAACTGCCTCTGTAAAATAAGTATCCTCTCACAAAGCTGTTTTGCTAATAGTAGACTGTTACACAAGGGAAAGTTATATATAATTTAGAATGCATATTTTTTTCCTTAGGCTGAAAATGACTTGGTTGGATTCAATAATGCCTGTAGCCTAATAGCATTTCATGATGCTACAAACCACAATAAATGCTGCCTGTTTGGCTTTCCTATACTATTACCCTCCACACATTTTATGATAGTTTGCTATCTCCTGCAGGTTCCACAATAATCTGTTAATGATATATTGTAGGATGAATGTTCTAGTAGCCTTCTTTATATATGGCAAAATTGCTCATGAAGTTACATAAAATCTTTTTGTCTGTAATTTAGACTGCAAAAGGTTGTTTCCGGATTTTACAGCTTCCCATAACAGGTTTTATCCAGATAAACAGAGGGTGAGCAAGGTGTGGTTGGAGGGTTGCATATAGGGTGTCCATTTGCCCCTTTTTAAAGAGAGCACAATTCTCTATTTGAAGGCTTATCAGAGGATAGCCCACTTTATGAAAATGTCCAGTTTGAAGGCCTAAAGAACCACAAGGAGATTGATCAGAGATCTTGAAATCATTCATACATAATTCACAGCTAACAGACAACGATTCCTGATAACAACTTTATTCACTTAGGTGGAGTTGCATTGATATTCTGTTAATAATATTTTAAAAATCCAACTAATTCTGCCTCAGTGCATATAGATTAGCATATGCATTTTAATGTGATATGGCGGCTCCTGATTTTGGTGATCAGTAGGTGGCCATTCTAGTCAATAGCAGTCCTCTTAAAATCGTTTGGACCTCTGGCAAGAATGCCCAGTCTCTCTCTCAGCAGTTCACCTCATGAGGATATAAAGAGGGAAAGAAATGATAGAGGTGTCAAATAAAGGAAAGGGCACACTGGAGAAAGAGAGCGAAAACAAGTTTTGCTTTGGCTACCTTTGTTGCTTGCTTCAGAATCCTTTTCCAAAACTGGTCCTTGACAAATTATTGTTGCAGAATGGGAGCAACAACAACAAAAGACTGCAAAACCTTGAGGTGATTCATACTGTAGAAGCTTCATAATAGGCACAAATACCTGTACAGGCATGGGAGGAATACATGGAAAATAGGCATGCAGGGTTGAAACAACTGGAGTTTTAACATAGGAACAGCACTCTCCCCCTTTTCCTCTACACATAATCGTGAATCCTTTATAATTCAGTCCTTCGTAAACCCTATGTCTTCAAAATACTATGTTTCAGTACCCATGATTTAAAAAGCCAGAAAATGACCCAATATTGCTGCACAATATCATGCCAGCAAGAAAAAGGATGGCATATTAAAGGGCAGCCTGAATGTTGACAACAGCAATGGCAGCCTGGGTGGATTTGATTTAAACAACTTTGGTTTAAATCATGATTTAAAATCACGATTTAAATCACTAGCCATTAAGGCTTGATTTAAATCACAATTTTCTAATCTACGTAAAGACTCATATTTGCTAGAGTTGTTTTAATCTTAATATTTACAACCAGATGAAGGTTTCATTTTTAGAATAATAACTTTTCAGATTAGTTTTACAGTTATATCAGAAAATTACTGATTTGTTGATTATATACCATTAGAAATAAATAGATAATTATGAAATTATTTTTACCCCACCTTTCTCCTTAGAAAAGGACCCAAGGCGGCTTACAGCAATGAGGGATAATATACAGTCCAGTCCAATTAAGACATGTTGTAGAATTGAGAACAGGGAATTGAGGGACATCTTACAGCATTAAAAGACAGCATTATATTAAAGCTACAAGAGAATGTGGGCAGTTAAAAGGAGAGTAAAGTTTCATGTAAAGTTATTAGTAAAAGTTGCCTTTTATTGCATCATTTAATGTCCAACTGTGGCTTAAGTTTGTTTTCTTATGTCCGAATTGGTGAGTCATCTGGTTTTATTCTATCTTTATTGTTTGTTTATGTTTGTAATTGCTATAGTACAATTTGTAGTTTATTGTGTATTGGTTGCTAACTGCCCAGAGAGTGTTTATCACACTACCACAAGGTAGGAAAGAAAAGATTAATAGGTTAATCATTCATATTGGACAACGGTTATATTGTACTTTATTGGAAGGAGAAAAATAATCATTACCTTAATAATAATTTAAATAGTTTTATTTAACCAAAACAATGACATTGTAAAGCATTATGCATGTTTTTGTATGCTTTGTGTATGCATCTTCATCACTGCACTTCTCATTACTGATGTTGTTTAATTTGGGCCACAAGGCCTTGCATTTCTTTGTTGCAGTGTTTGCATTTTGCATGCATTTCTGCCTTACCCATAGGTAGAGGAATTTCATTAAACTATTCCTAAACTGTGTCTCCTTTATGACCTGCTGCCATTGCACATTTTTCTACTCAAGGTTAATAGTGAGAATAATATGATAACCCTCTGTATACACATAAAAATCTCAACATGTGGAGTACTGTGCTCAAAAGGTTTCACTTTCATTTTACTGCTTGCCCTTCCTCCTCAAACTGTGCTCCTTGTGCAGACCTATTCCATTCCAAACAAACTTCTAGTCATTGAACTTCTTGAAATGTAGCACTTAAGAGGTAAGGGGGGCTGATTCTGCGTGCAATAAGCCCCACCCTCTCGTGGTTCATATACTGCGGTCCCGGTATACTGTGGGACTGCAGTATATGAAAAAAATCACTTCCGGTTCACAGAAAATCATTTATGAGTCCTCCAACATGCCTAGAAAGGCCCTCGGAGGCCCCAAAAGTGCTTTCTGGTCATCCGGAGGCCACTTCCAGTTTTCTGGAAGTCACTTCCGGTTCAACGGGAAGCACTTCTGGGGCCTCTGATGGGCCCAGGGAGGCTGTCAGAGGCCTGTTCGGGGCAGCAACAGGCCTGTGGTAAGTATAAGAGGCCACAAACAGGCCCCCCAAGCCCGACATGACCCTGCATCTGCATATTGTGGATTTTCAATTACTGTGGTTCGGGTCGGGTCCTTAACCCGATAGGTGTGGGGGGGTTACTGTACATAGATTTGCAGAGGAACGGTGGGATTAAGGTTGTTATCCTCATTTCTGATGTTTATTTTATAACATTTTTTGCTATGCAGGAGGTTATTGTTGCAGACCCAAATGCACAGTTTTGAAAATAACAAAACCAAGCACCTTTGATAATATTTTCTAGATAGAAAAATTGCCCCAAATAACTAGAAACCTCTGGGAGAACAAGACATTGTGAATGGATTAATACAGCCTTATGCTACCTAATTTAAAAATTAATTTCATGATGAATAACCTTTGGACTATAATGTCTCGTAATTAGAACACAATCTTAAGAGATATTTTTCTCAAAAAGTATTTAAATAAAAATCCGATTTAAATAAAAAATTCAGTTTATTATTATTATTTTTAAAAACATTGATTTTTATCAATGCAGTTGATAAAGCAGTCAAGATGGTCCACAGGATACCCTCTTCTGTTCACTACCATTCACACTCATTGAAAATTAACCTTGACAATTGCTTATTGTGTTTTGGTGAGAAGTGGTGCACTAATGAAAAAAGGAGCCAGCTTTTGGGATTTTCCTTTGCATGTTGTCACTTTGGGAATGGTAGTGGTGCAGGGGGACTCCTGTTCAACACCTTGACCATTAGCTTGTGGAGTGTCTCAGGGTTCAATGATTTCACAGATACAGTGGACCCTTGTATAACAAACAGTTTGTATAACATAAAATCTGTACAACATAAAAATTCTGGAGATAGGGGAAATTTGCTTCACATAATTGCCTATGGGTTGAATATGTACAACATAAAAATGGGATTACTCCATTTTCAATGCATTCCTATGGGAAATTTGGATAAAGGAAAATTTGCTTAACATAATTTCATTTGGAATGAATTAATTCCTTTATACAAGGTACCACTGTACATGCAAAACCTGAAAGAGGCTGTCCATAATGTTGTGGTCTGTTGTCAACAGGGTGCTGATAGCATTAAACTCCATTTAACATAAGAACATAAGAACATAAGAAGAGCCATGCTGGATCAGGCCAACGGCCCATCTAGTCCAGCTTCCTGTATCTCACAGTGGCCCCACCAGATGTGTTTGGGAGCACACGAGACTAGATATCTGCCTCCTGATACCACTCCCCTGCATCTGGCCCTTAAAGTACCCCAGTTTTAAGCCTGGAGATTACACATCTCCATCATAGTTTGTAACTTGTGATGGACTTTTCCTCCAGGAAAAGTCCATCACATTTTTAAGATCTTCCAGGAAGCTCTTCTCTTAGTTCTTTGTCCTTCAAATGAAGGTACATGGCTGATTCTGGTCCTGAGCCATTGACTATTCTGTGCTGGGCCATCATCCTGTTTAATGGCTGTTTAGTTTCTGCAGTGTAGAACTCTGAACATTCTTCACTGCATTGGACCACATAAACTCTCTTGCTCCACTTGTGTTTTGGTATTCTGGTCTTTTCGGTAGACAGGTCTCTGCCTTAGTGTGTTCGTGGGTTTAAAGTGAACAGGTATATCGTGTTTAACAAATATCCTTTTGAGCTTCTCAGACACCTGCTCTGTGGGCTGACTGGCTAAAATGCTATAAGTCCTTAGAATTCTCAGAAGTCACAATTCTACATGAGGTAAAAAAAAATTAGGGGGGGTGTTAAAATCACAATTCTAAAACCTTTGCCCAAAAGTCCCTGAATTTAACAAAAAGTAAGAATGGCCTTTGTACTACACCTGTACTCAATTTGGCACAGTTCCAAAATCAAGCTTCATAGTACTGTATAGTAATAGTTGTTTGCTTGTTATTGTTCAGTCGTTCATTTGTGTCTGACTCTTCGTGACCCCATGGACCAGAGCTCACCAGGCCTTCCTATCTTCCACTGCCTCGCAGAGTTTTGTCTACTCCATGTTGGTTGCATCAATGACACCGTCCAACCATCTCATTCTCTGCCATCCTCTTTTTCCTTTTGCCTTGAATATTTCCCAACATCAGGGACTTTTCCAAGGACCCCAATAATGAACTAGAGCTTAATTTTTATCCTTGAAATTAAGACACTTGTATTGTCCTCTTTTCCCCATATTTTCCTTTATTTTTGTCTGTTAAAATCATGGAATAAGGGAGTTGCAAGGGACCTATTTGAGTCCAACTCCTACTCAATGCAGGAACCCAAATTGAGACCCATTTAAGGAATTCTATAAGGTAGCATGTTTCATATAAAAATACTGTTTTGGGAGCCTTTTGTGACTCCGGCCAGCAGGCCTTCAGGAGGGATGAGAAAGCTTTTCTGTGATATTCAGTATCCCTTTGGCTCTAGCTTTGATGCACTAGCCACATCAAATTCCAGTCTGGCCTTTTAAGATGCACTGCACATAACCTGATGTAATAATTTATAACACAGTGATATAGCTCTCATTTTTCTCTATCCACCTACCTTCAAAACTAGCATGTTTCAGCCAGGCACGATTGTTGGGATTCCCAAAGGGAAAAGGCAATAGTAATCCCATGAATTGCCAGTAAAAAGGTGGCAGTGGGGAAGCTACTCTGGCATTTGGAAGGTTGTCAGAGTCCTTTCTTGTGTCTGGTGTTCACTATCTGTAGCTATTTCTTTTTTGTTAGCCTTTAATATCGGTCTTCTCTTTTGTCTCTTTTCTTTTCTGTGTTTATCAATAACATTTTCTTTCTTCGCCTGAAATGCTGTGTTACTGGTGAGGTCATGAGGTAAGACCTTTTGTGTCCTTTGTGAATATTGGATTGAGTGGGAGATCTTCTGACTGTTTGAGCCATTCGGTGAAGCCCCACAAATATTTCCTCTTACCTTGGGAAAATGGTGATATTACTGCATAGTATGGAATTCACATTGTGCAGCACAGTATTTGCAAGAAATATAACTCAGGCCAATAGGCAGTATTAAATATAAACAGAATAACAAGGACAGAATTATTTATATGAGGCTGGTATGTCAGTGAGCTTTTTTAAAAAAGAATTTTAGACTCCCTGGTGTGTGCGTTGCATGGTGCTATTTCAGAGCCTTAAGATAGCTCTTCTTAATGCTAATGGACTATCAAGCCTGGAGCAGCAATACTGGCCTTAATTGCATTAAGTTCATGTGGGGAAATTTGTAGATTTGTTCTGTATCCTTGCAGTTATATAGTTTTCTATTGCCCACTTTCCTGCAGGGAAATGAGTCCTTCTGGAGAAAGTTGAAATTTGTTGATATCCTGTTTAGATCACAAGTGTGTACACTTGAACACAGTGTCATAAACGGACACACCATACAATCAAGCATAAGAAAGAATCTTCACCCAGAATGCAATTAATTATTCTTGGGCAACTGCACTGCCCTATCAACTATTGTACTAATCAGGCTTCTAGCAAAGCATAGGTTAGTAGTTTTTTTATTGCATTACGGATAGGCACGAAATGGAAAAACAGTGTTTTGTTTCATTGTTTCATCCCTCCACTTTTCATTTTGTTCCGTTTCATACAAATTTTTGAAAAAATGTATGAAATGAAACAGTAATGAAATGATTTACTACTTTACTCTCCTCCTCCTCCTTCTGGGCTTCGGGGGTGGCTTCAGCGGCAGGCCTAAGCCGGCTGGGCTGGCCCACTCGCCCTCATGAGCTGTCTGGTGGGACTCTGGCAGCAGCGGTGGTTTTGGTGGCGGGCGCCCGACTCCTCCTCACCATTTGGCTGGTGGGGCTCTGGTGCCTGCAGCGGCTCCAGTGGTGGGCAGCCACCTCACCCTTACCAGCTGGCTGGCAGGGCTCTGGCAGTGGCGGCTCTGGCGGTGGGCAGCCCACTCGCCCTCCCCATCTGGCTGGCTGGGCTTCAGCGGCAGACCTAGGTTGGCCTGCTGGGCCCGCTCATCCAAACCAGCTGGCTGGTGGGGCTCCAGCAGCGGCAGCTAAAGCAGGTCTGTGGTAACTTCAGTGGTGGCAGCTCCAGCAGCTCCAGTAGTGGTAGCGGAGGAGAAGGGACAGAAGCAGGTAAGGGAGCCATTTAACAGACAAACAAAACGGTTCATTTTAACAAAAAAGAAACACCATTTTGTTTCGTCTGTAGCAAAATGCTGCTTCTTCGTTGTGAATTTGTGGTCTTAGGGATATAAATTGGCCACCCTAGTTTAAGTAGAAGTAGGCAATCAAACAGAGCTCTTATCCCTCATTGAATAAGTATATATGGATCCTTTGCTACTAGAGATGGTCATGAAATGAAAAGTGAAGCACTGTTTCATCATTTTGTTACATAACAAATCATTTCATTACAAAGTGATTCAGTAGAACATGTTTCATGATGAAACAAAATGAATCACCATTTGTGGCTGTAAAATGAAACGATTCATCCACGAGGCACCAAATTTGGTGGGCAGCTTCCTTGGACTCTTCCCTTTTAAGCCCTCCAAAGAGGTTTGAGGTTCAGGGGCTGAGTTATTCAAATCTAAAGTAGGTCCCCACCAGGAAAAAAATCATTTGTAATTAAGGGAACCGCTTGAGAAAGCTCCCCCCATGGGGAGCTATTAAGTGCTTCCCTCAATTACAAATGATTTTTTTCCTGGGAAGCTACCCACAAAATTTGGTGCCTCTAGGACCCAGGGCAGCCATTTTATAGAGTAATGAAACATTTTGTTTTGTTTTGGTTTGTTTCATAAATTCTTTTAAAAATTCATTAATAATGAAATGAAACCAAACCAACAAAATGCTGTATTTTTGTACTCATCTCTATTTGCTACACATACAATTATATTTAAGGTGTGCCTGCAGTGGCTGTCTTGGGTGGGGGAAAGCTATTGGTTTACAGCAAGTACTTAGTTTAGGAAACTATAGGTACCACCTGGGGTTTTTAGGAAATTCACAAGGAAACAAGTCAGTAGCTATGGAAAATTCAATGTGTTTGGAGACAACAGAGAATATTCTACTCCACTGGTAAATCTACCACAGGACATTGAGCCATTACCAGTAGTCACAACTGCTACATGACTTCTTTGGTAAGCATAAGGCTTTGAAAAATCTTTGATTCCCATGGGAATACTGTAGCATACTCCTTAGGGTTTTTTTTTAAAATGCCACAGAATTTCCAGTGTCGCATCAAGATGATCTTTGTGGTAATTAAACTATTAGCTATATTAAAAACTTAAGGACCAGTGTGTCTGAAGTTTCAAATGCACATATTAGCACATTTATCAATATATTTTAATATGATTCAGGTTCACTGACATAATTTGTAATGGCAGAACATCATTGATGAGGAGGACGTATGCACACTAATTTGAAAATGCTAACTGGCCGTGGATCTTTATTATAGAATTAAAGTAAAAAGATTCATATTTTAAGAAGTTAGTCCAACACTTCAAACAACATGAATGAAATGAAGATCACCCTAGTTCTTTGTAACCATATTACTATGACACAGGAAGTCAAGAATATTAAGATACAATATTTTTGTAGCAAGTAATGGTGATTTATAGTTATTGGGACAATGCTGCATTTTTTCCTTGAATTTTGATTTAAAAACAACACATATTTACAAAACTATGAATCATACCTTTCTGGAAAGATGCAGGTCAGCATGAGCAAAGCCTTCCATTTTCCTAATGGTTTGCTGTTTTATGTGGTATTAAGAACTTAAGAAGAGCCTTGCTGGAACAGGCCACAGCCCATCCCGTCACCTCATAGGCACTGTCATTCCAGAGTGAAGAGGCCCAGCTATTGCAGCCTCAGATGGTAAGGAAGGTGTTCCAATCCCCTAATCATTCTGGTTGCCCTCCTCTGCACTTTTCCATTTCCATAATATCCTTCTGGAGGTATGGTGAGCAGAACTGTACACAGTACTCCAGATGGGGCCTCACCATAGATTTATAAAGAGGCAAAATGACACTTGCTGACTTATTTTCTATACCCTTCCTAATGATCCCTAGCATTGAGTTTGCTTTTTTCACTGCTGTGGCACACTTGGTTGACACCTTCATTGAGTTGTCCACCAGGACACCAAGGTCCATTTCCTGGTTTGTTGCAGAGAGATCATATCTCATCAGTTTATAGATGTAATTCAGTTTTGTTTGCCCCAACGTGCATCACTCTGCACATACTAATGTTGAAGCTCATTTGCCGCTGGTTTGCCCACTCCCCCAGTGTCAAGAGTTCCCTCTGGAGCTCCTCACAATCTCAGTTTTTACTACCCTGTATAATTTAGTGTTGTTGGCAAATTTGGTTATTTACTCCTACTTCTAGATCATTTATGAAGAGGTTGAAAAGCAGGGGTTCCAGTGCTGAACCTCGGGGATCCCACTCTTTACCTCCCTCCACTTGGAGAGGTGTCCATTTAGTGCTATCCTCTGTTTCCTTGTGCTTAGCCAGTCGCTGATCCAGGACAAGGCCTGTCCCTTGATTCCATGACTGGCATGTTTATTCAACAGCCTTTGGTGCAGGATCTTGTCAAAAGCCTTCTGAAAGTTCAGATAAACAATGTCAACTGGATCTCCCTTATCCACATACTTGTTGACACACAAAAAATTCCAACAGATTAGCAAGGCATGATTTGCCCTTGCAGAAGCCATGTTGGCTCTCCTTCAGCAGCACCTTCTATGTGGCTATTAATTTTAACTTTTAGGATGGTTTCCATCTCTTTACCTGGGATTTATATTTTACGATGGTTTCCATCACTTTACCTGGGTTTCCATCACTTTCCAGCCAGCTTCGCATGTAGGTACAATGTGCCCCAGAGTGGTCAAATGCAAAAAATACAAGTCTAATAAGTGCTTTTAATAATGCAGAGTAATGGTTCTTAACCTTTAGTGGTCTACTTGTCTTAGGCTTCACATTTGAGAAATCCCAACCAACATGGTCAGATATGAATCCAAAATATCTAGAGGACCTACTAGTGTTGTATTTATAAGCACTCTAAGTAAAAGAATCACTCCCTCAAGTTCAACATGAAACAATACAGGACTTGGTATTGATTTTTCCCGGACCTAAAGGACAGGGTAACATGATCTTGCGAAATATCAATTGAACACATGGGATTTATTAACAACAATCTAGTCTTAGTTTGTACTAGTAAATTCCAAATACCTGTGTACATCAGTACATTAAGTCATAGCTAGTTATGTATTGGTCAAAATCCTATTGTGCAGGTTGCCATGGGTTGTCCTATGGCCCCTGAAATAGCCAACTTATATATGGAAATTTTTGAAAGACACATCTATTCCCCCACCAATCCCTTCTTTAAACATATTGTCAAATGGTTCCGATACATTGATGATATTTTATTATTTGGAGAGGAGGAGACAAGCCCATAAAGTCCTTTTCTGAATGGATAAATTCTCTAGATACTAATCTGAAATTCGATTTAGAATACAACCATTCTGAAATCCACTTCTTAGATCTTACCGTCAAAATACACTCTGGACGATTGAACACCAGCCTATATAGAAAACCTACAGACTGCAACTCTCTCCTCAGATTTGACAGTTCACATCCAAAATCCCTCAGAGAAAATTTACCATATGGACAATTCCTAAGAATCAAAAGAAACTGCACCAACACAGATTATTTTCTATCTGAATCTCATCTTCTAAAAAAACAATTGTTTAATAGAGGCTATCCAAATCACATCATTGAAAGAAATTTCTATAAAGCAATTAACTCTAGAAGAAAAGATCTACTTTTAAGTCAACAGAGAGATACCCATAACCACATTAGTTGTGTGTTGACATATAATCATATCACCAACAAACTACAAAATAGCATTAGAACACATTGGCACATCCTTAATAACATACCTGGGTGCTCAGAAAAACCTTTAATTACTTTTAAAAGAACAAAAAACCTAGCTGACTTTTTAATCAGGAGTGAATTCAAAGAAGAAAAAAATCAGATAAAAGATAACATTCTCAAGACCAAAAAGCCACCTACTGGCCATCACCCATGTGGGCATTGTATTTATTGTAAACATACCACTAAAATGACTGATTTTACAGACATACAAAATAGGAAATATACTTTAATGCAATTCACAAACTGCAATACTCAGGGTGTCGTATATGTCATCAGCTGTCCTTGCCCTAAACTGTATGTAGGAAAGACTTCCAGACCCTTAAAAAACGGATAGGGGAACATATTAGCAACATCAGACATAAAAGGATAGGTACTCCTTTAGTAAACCACTTCATAGAATACAAGCATTCAGAAAAAGATCTTAAATTTTGGGCAATAGAAACTGTGAAAAATAATGAAAAAATCCTTCTAAAAAAAGAAATAGACTGGATCATTAGGCTAAACACCTTATCCCCTATGGGTTTGAATGAAGAAATAGACTTTTTACCATTAATATAAGTTTTGGTCAAGGCTACAGCTACAAATTGATTTCACTTGAATGCTACACCAGCTGGGCAACCTTACCAGCAATAATAAAAGTCTTCAGCTGTAGCTAGCAACAGACTGAGAAGCAAGACATTAAACCGTCTCCAGAGTTTCTTTGAGCACAGGTTAGTGGTGTGTATTATAGTATAATATTGCAGTTATGTAGAACAAAAATGATTTTTTTACCCTACTAAACAATGAAGTGAGAATACTAAGAAAGATAAGAGTATGTTTGGCAACAAGTGGAACACAGAGATAAATGCCCGAAAATTCAGCTTTAGATAAGATGTTTGGAAATAGTTGTGGACAACACCCACATACATGCAAGCAGATGTATGATACCCTATATATGGAAATAGTGGGGCAAACAGTAAAATACCCATGTATCTGCTATCATCACTTCTCTTTTGAAGGTATATATTTTTGAGATTGTATACACATGCATACCACGCCCTATATGGTTGTTCTCCAGAATGTTATTATGTAAGTTAGTTAGTAGTTTGAGACAGCAGGCCAGACTGCTTTTAAAGTATACCTGTAACACTTAGTGATTTTCATATTGACCATCATGTATACTGTTTCAGCATCCTAAGTTTTTTCTGTATTTGATATGAAATGTTTCTGTATGTTTGGAAGTAGTTGTGAATAACACCTACACACATGCAAGCATATGCATGCTATCTCATATGTAAAGTAATGGGGCAAACAGCTAAAAGGTTCATGTACCTGTTAATATCACCCCTCCTTTTAAAGCTATACCTTTGGAGTTATATGAAATATGTGCATACCATGTTCTACATGATTGTTTCCTCAGAACAGTATATTTGAAAAAAAGCTTAGAATGATATGGGTGCAGATAGTTAGTGGTCTAAGACAGCAAGTCAGTCAGCTTACAAAGTATCCCCACAATACTTAGTGTTGACCATTATGCATACTGTTTCAGCATTCTAAGTGTTAACCATGCATTTGATTATTAGTGCTTCCGTTTGTTGTTCATATATAAAATTCTCTGACTATGTCTTTAAATGTCCCCCCTTTTTTATAGTGAAAAAGTCCCTGAAGAAGGCCATTTGGGCCGAAACGCGTTGGGCTCTTTTAATAAACTTTTAATAAACTTCCTATCAGCATCCTGAGAGTGTTCTCTCCCTTACTACGACTAATCAACAGGAACCCAGAAGAGTTACTCAAGAAATTCTAATTCATTGGGGCTATTCTAGTGTTGTCTACTATTTTAAGCAACAGGATTTTGGCTATTGCCTGAAGAATCTTGGAGTCCATAGTGGATTTAGAGTTTTCATTTGGGGAACAGTGGTTTAGTGGGCTCAGAGAGTTAAAACCCTCATACATTTCAATATTGGGACATTATCATTTATGAGTATCCCTTCCCTGAGGTTTTTCTGTTTCTTCTGAGCTTAGTTATATTTTCTCCTGTAGCTAACCAGCAAATAGATTTTCTTAGAAGTGTATAATGTTTCAAACTTTTTCATTTGTGTTGTAAATAAAGTATTTGCTGGTGATCTGGCCTTGAATAGGCAAGTAAGGGCATTCATCTTTGTAAACTACCTGTTCCCCATTTATTGGACTCTTGTTATCCCAAATGGCTGGCTGTGGGGGCAGTCATGATGTGAATGTGCACTTCCATTTTTACCATTATCCCGCTGTGTTGGGCTGATGATATAATGAAAACATATTCTTGCCTGGGATGTCATTTTTTTCCAAAATAACCAAGTGAGTCATACTTTGAAAAAAGGACATATGTTTGATGTTTGAGAATAAATGTAGAATCCTTTGGTGGTGTGTTTGCCATTCAGCTGATTGTGTAATATTTATAAAATGGCAAACACCTCACCAAAATGTGCAAATTGTGTGAATGATTACCATTGCCTGTGCAGGTATTTCAACAAGATCCTCATTATCTGGTTATGCATGGTTTCAGTTCAGTGGATCAAATACGATCTAGACTATTCAGTCTTGGGACTCTGTTGCCCTCTTTACATTATAAACGTTTGTCTGAGGATATGTAATCAGTTTGGTTCGTAGGTGTCGTGCATTTTGGTTTTGTGCTGTGATTCCTTCTTTTACTCTGTAGCATGTACATGGGGCATTACTTAGGGTAAAATCCAGACTGGACTTAATTATAATTCTATAAAATTAAAAGGAACAACCAGATATCTTGGCCTGATTTATCATCTAAGTATTGAGGAACAGCAACAAAATGTTTTCTTCTGAAAAATGAAAGGCAGAGTGCCAGGATTGAATATTTTTTCTTTGAATACTGTAATGTAATAAATGCATAAGCACTGATACTTGAAACTCACCCCCTAAGTGAACACTGTAGATTTTGAAGTCTCATTTATAGACGTTTCATTCATTGGTCAGAATAATGCATTCCATTAGAACAAGCAGGCTTTAGAGGAGGAAGAGCGACAATGGAGCACTGTCTGATACTCCAACAATTAATTGAAAAATATGCCTCTAAAGGCCCAATCTCCCTATATGCTGCATTTATAGATCTGAAGGCCGCCTTTGACTCTATCTCAAGGCAGAGGTTATGGCAAAAACTAGGCTCTTCTAGCATTGACAAAAGACTTCTTTACCTTATCCAAGCCCTCCATCAGGAAACATACCTTAAAGTAAGATGTAACCCACGAGGCTTACTAACAAATTCTATCAAAACCTCCAAGGGAGTCAGGCAAGGCTGCCTGTTCATCTATTATATAAGCAATATGGTGAAGCATATGAGTGACTTAAAATTTCACCCACCAAAGCTTGCTTCACGGCACCTCCCAATACTGATTTATGCTGATGATACTGTTATTCTATCAAGGTCTCCAGTAGGTCTCCAAAGGGCCTTAGATAGCTTCACAGCCTACTGTGATAAAGAACACTTGACTATTAATTGTGATAAAACAAAAGTGATGGCCTTCGGCAGACGGCCAAAAATAAGATCTTGGATAATAAAAGGGAAGAAAGTTGAGCAAGTGCATAAATTCACCTATCTGGGGGTGATCCTGCAAGAATCTGGGGCTAACAGTGCACACTGTAATTGGAGAGCTGAGAAGGCTGAGCAGTCGGCTAATGCTATTGTGAGATTCTTCCGAACAAAGGGAGGTCTCTTTGTTCCAGCAGCATTAAGGATGTACCAACACAAAGTCGTAGCTCAGCTCCTATATGGCACCTATACAGGAATATCTCTGGCTGATCTGGCTGTGTTAGAGAAGGTACAATCCAAGTTCTTCCGTTCTATCTTACAAGTCCCTCCAGGTGTTTCCAACGCTTTGATACGATTAGAACTGGGTCAAATGAAACTAGAAGCCAGAATACTTATTGCCTCTGTTTGTCAGTGGCTTAAGAGCTTCTCAGACCAAAAAGGCCTTCTCCCTTTAATAAACCAAGACCCTTTTCAACCTAGGTGGATACAAACTTTAAAAAGAAAATTAGAATCTATGGGGCTCTCAATAGATGACCTATTGGTTCAGAGTACTACACAGGCCAAAGCACTTATTAAACAAAGGATCCAAGACATTGAGCGCCAACGAGATATAGCACAATCCCCTTTGTTTAGGGCTCCTATGGAGACCAGATATGTTATGAGAATGGCCAACTATCTCTTACAACTGGAAGAGCCTGCTTACCGGAGAGCCTTCACTTTAGCCCGCTGTTCAGTTATTCCTTCAATGGTTTTAGAAGGGAGATATAAGAAAATTCCCTATGAAGATAGACGCTGCATGTGCTCCCAAAGGGAGGTGGAATCTATGGTACATATGTTTTTTTGTTGTCCTCTTCACAATCTTTATAGAGAGAGATTCATTCACCCATGCTTAGATAGACTTACAGTAGACCCAAACGAGATGGGCCTGGAAAGACTTTTAAGTGATGAAAACTCTTTTATTACCAAACAAATAGCCAAATTCTGCTTATACCTGATTAAATTCCATTCTAAGAAGGCGGGCTAGTTTTAACTAGAAAATTATCTATTTTCTTTTACTGGTTTAGTTTCTTTTTTCGTTTTAATATTTCTATGTATATTGTTATATCTACACTGTTTTTGTAACTCTACAATTTTGCAATCATGTTTTAATGACTTTTAATGACTTTTATGGTTTTATACCGCAATAAAAACCTGACCTGATCATTCATTGGTCTTAGTTGGCAATGGATTATCCAGGGCTTTGGCTAAAATTCTTTTTTGGTGTCCTACCCAGCTTCCTTCAAGCTGATAATGTCAGGAGTTGAACCATCTTCTTTCTGCATGTTTCCATATGTATGGCGCTACAGGGTGGTATCCCATTGTGCTCTTGAATGTCCACCCTCTCCCAAATAGCTATTATCTTTATTAGCATCATGGTCACCTCTTTGTCATGAAACTGATGACATTGATCCAAGTGTTACTTTAAGAAGGTTATTTTAAGTGGCAATTACAGAAGGCTTCACAGATGAACCAGGAGCAATTGCCTCACAAATACATCTTGTTCTTGGAAGGTTGACAATCTGAACCCACCACTTATAGAAGTGTCGTATTAGATGCTGATGTATCTGAATCTTCACTGACAAATTATCTTGTGCACTAGGGATGATTAATGCACCCATTTCCTTCATACTGTAATTTTCTTTCACACTCTTAATGATGGCTTAAGCTTTTGTTCATTTGGCTGCTGGAGTATTGCAAAAGCTTTTTGAAGACACTGATACAGTCCACTTTGCCATCCTTGCTCTGATTTATATTGTGGGGGAACAGGAATGTATAGTAATAAATCTTAGTGAGACTTGGATCAATTTGTAAAACAACACTTTGCTTTTTCCATTAGCAAAAGGAAAGTAGGGAACTATGTAGTAGTTTTCTCTTACGTACTCTGGTTTTGATTGGTCATGGTTTCCTATGTTTCAAAGTTACTACTTGACAGTAATTAAACTGTGAGATGTAGGCCCTTTCTTCTTTGAATTCTCTGAGGATAGTTTTAAGTCCTTGAGATGAGCTTGGGTTCTTGTAGATTTGGACTGGAAAATAACCATGCACATGTTTGACTCGCTGTAGATTATAGCATTTTCTGCTGAAGAGAGACCCAGATTATACTTTGTGAATCATGTTTCTGCTAATTAAAGCCTCTGCATGATAAACCATCTGACACAGCTTCCTCTGGGAATTGCAAAGAATTCTCCTACCATGTTCTAGAATATCAAACTTGGACGTCATAGATGTGTTTAATTTTAGGCACCAAATCCACTGTGTCTATTCTTGATGCATTTTCTTCTACTGATTTAATAGAGGCATACGGTAGTCTGAGGAAACCACTGAGAGGCAGTACTGAAATATATGGACAGCATTTTTGGTGTGTGCATAATGAAGAGGATTAAGACAATGTACTGATCAGTTGCAGATGTGAGAGCCTTTGCATATGAGAATACCAATTTCTTTGGCTGAAAATTAATAAAAGAAGCTTGCCTTTCAAAAAGATTAAAATAGATTGGGTCTGACATTGATGTGACCTTATTCTAATGTGCATGGTGATTTAAGTGATGCTTAATAGATCTCTCCTTGACATACCTGGCAATTTAGGATATAAATCTAAAATCAATGGTTCTGTTGGTTTTTTTATAGAACTCTAGAGATAGTAGCTCTGACAACACCTCTAAGGACAGAACAGTTTGAAATCATAAGCTACCATAAAATAGATTAATGTAATTTTGAGTCTTACCTGTGGAAATTTGAAGCAGATATGATGAATATTGGCAACCAAAGGTGTGATGCATGAGAGTAGTGATACAGTATGCTGTATATCCCCATGACTGCATCTATGCATTAAAATTCTTCTATGCTAGCTTGCCCAAAATTCATGAGTAAATTTGTGGGTTCCCCTTGTGTTATCATAGGGTAGATGTAGTCTGTTCCCCTGCCCCATTCCCATTTGGGAGGCTTTAGTGCAGTTGTAGATTCACTCAGACAGAAACCTCAATGTTTCAGGTGGGCAGGTCTAAATACAGATGCAGCAAATGCAAGTGGTATGTCTGGAAACTTTTATGCACTTGAATCATAAAAGTTCCAGGGGATAATCCTGATGCTTCTGAAGGAGTAACATTAATAAAAAGAAAAGATTTTTTAAGTATCATATTAGAAGATGTACATTATGAAACTATCCTGTTTTCCCCTTTTTCATTGTCTTCATGGTAATAAATGGGATCACCCTCCAATTGAAAAAAAAAAGAGGTGTGCAGCTTGGGAAGGCTCCTGGACTCATCCTTGAGCCTAGATGCCCAGGTCACAGCGGTGGCCAGGAGTCCATTTGTACAATTAAAGCTACTATGCCAATTATGCCCATTCCTTGAGAAACCTGCTCTGGCCATGGTGACGCATGCCCTAGTGACATCCTAGCTAGACTACTATAATGCACACTATGTGGGACTTCTGATGAAAAGTCTCAAGAAACTTAGATGGGTCCAAAATACAGCAGCCAGATTGCTGACTGAGGTGGGATACAGAGATCACATTACACCCCTATTAAAGCAGCTCAACTTGCTGCCAATCAGCTATCAAGCACAATTCAAAGTGCTCACCTTAACATACAAAACACTATTCGACCTGGATCTTAGCTACCTCAAAGATCTACTCACAGTATGAACCAGCTCAGGTGCTAAGGTTATCAGGAGAGGCCTTTCTCTCCATCCCACCACCTTCAAAGGCATGCCTCAAAAGAACACATGAAAGTGCCTTCTTGGCTGCTGCACCCAGACTCTGGAACTCTCTCCCTGTGGAGGCCAGGACTGCCCCATCCCTGCTGTCTTTCCAGAAACAGGCAAAGACATTTCTCTTCAGGCAAGCTTTCCCTGAATGATGGACTACCATACATGGCTACACAGACTTTGTGTTTATAACCACTTATAACTTTGGGCAACTACCTGGCAGATATCCGATAATTTGTATTCTTGCCTTGAGCAGGAGGTTGGACTTGATGGCCTTGTAGGCCCCTTCCAACTTCACAATTCTATGATTCTATAACAATTCGTCACAGAATCTCAACTGCTTAGGCAAGAAAATCCCAGATGCTAACTGCCACAACAGTCCTTGGTTTATAGCCTTGGAATGTTGGATAGAAAAGTCTGATTGTAGTGTAACTTGATGCCGATAAAAGGAACAGATAATATGTTAATTTTAAATACAACCTTAACTGTGTTCCTTATAATACCATATTATTACATACTATGTAATACATATATACTATTTTCCCGTCTTTAAGACAACCACCACTTTCCCAACCCCATGAGACTCTTTTCATGGGCAATATCCACTGCTGTGGCAAAGTTGTGGGTGTGCATAACTTATGCCCCTTTGTTTGAAGGACTGGGATGTGAAATCTAATCTTCTGCTTCAGATACAACTTTTATCATCTTGCAAGACTTTGGCATCTAAGATTAACCTGTCAATCCACAGCTTGCCATGTTTGGACTTTTGGTACTTGCCTTGAAGAAATGGATATTGTCCATGAAAGCTTGCATTTTTTATTTGTGGCCTATAAAGAGGTTGTCTTGCATTTGCATTTTGTAATGGTCACATAGCTCTTTGTTTTGATTTTGATGATTTATCAAATTCAGCCTCTTTCAAGAAGGTACAGTGAGCAGTTGAACTCCCAACCTCTGTTTCTGCCACAAGTTATGTAAGCCATTGAGCTTTCAAACAGTTCCAGATGTTTGAATTGATAATACCATAAGTACTCTTTGGGGCACAATTCAAAGTTCAGGTAAAATTCTGAATGGCTGTGAGTGAAGGTATGTGAAAGATCTCTCCGGTCATATCACTCTGTCACTGCTCTAAAATCTGATGTAGAGGCCTGTCTTGTATACCAATATGCTTAGGAGGGTACTTAATTGTGGAATTCACCTCAGGATTGAGTCCTTTTGGCTCCTTCACACTTTAACTTTGTGACCCAAGTGAGGATATCTCAAGGAGTATGGTATGCCTGTTAGCATCTGCATTGCATACCTTTTTCAAAATTTATACTCTCAATTAATTCAGTAACCTACTTGCAGTAAAATAGCAATAACACACTCACAATTCAGTCTGAGATTTTACTTACAGCCTTTCAGTGCTCATTGCTATGGCAAATTTAATATAGGTCAGTCAGATAATTTGTACTGTGCTGTGGTATGCCAAACTGGATGTTCAGTTGAAAGATTTTTTTCCTGTTTGTCTGCTGTACATATAACTCCTTAGTGATAAGAAGGAAGTTACATATTAAATAGACACTATAAAATGTCTGGTTCAAATTACAACAACAACAACAACAACAACAACAACAACAACAACAATACTGGAGATATTTTAGAGAAAATTAGACATCCTTCTACCAGGTATACATTGATTTGCACTGAGCAAGGGGTAGGACTCAATGGCCTTATAGCCCCTTTCAACTCCATTATTCTATCTTCAAGGGCCATGTCCTCATAGAATGTTTGGGATCAGTAGCATTGCCAAACTCATTCTATGATTCTGTGTATCTATGTGGTGTTTAAAGGATCTAGACCAGTGGTTCTCAACCTGTGGGTCCCCTGATGTTCCTGGACTGCAATCCCCAGAAAACCTGGCCAGCTCAGCTAGTGATGAAGACTTCTGGGAGTTGCGGTCCAGGAAAATCTGGGGACCCACAGGCTGAGAAACACTGATCCAGACTATAGACTATGAATCTAATGCTTCCTTAGTCCCTCTTTGCTTGCCTAGCTGTTGCCTGTTGATGATACACAGCCATTTCTGTCCATAGCTGCTATAAGAAATGTTGTTCTCTCCTAGGTTGTTTCTTTCATCAACTGTATCTCTACTAAGTTATGATTCCTTCAATCACAGGTATACTTTTTTAACCTACTTTTTCCTCAGGCCGGTTATTCTTCCATCTACTCAGTGCAAAAGCCCTTCCTTCCTTCCTTAAATGCTCTATTCCCCCCCCCTTTTATTGTGCTCAATTTTTCCCTCAAGCTACATTCCCCTCCGACTCTTTTGTTCTGTTTTATTACCTTTTCTGCACTCTTCTTTTAGTCATCTTGATTGTGGGTCTGTGTGTCTAGATTCCCTTATGTCTCTTTTCAGTCTCTTAGGATGTCCACCAAAGTTACTCTGTCAACTTTCTATTGTAAAAGTCGTGGTGCAATTTTCACATTTTTTTCATGAAAGCAGTTGGAATGTTTTATGAACATTCTGTGTCATCACAGCTGCAAATCAGTACTGAAGAATTTACTATTACTAGTGAAATACAGTATGGGTAAACTTATTTTTACCTCATATTTCCTGTGTGATACAACACAAACCTATATTATTTCTTGCATTTTCTTTTCAAAACTATGTTTGGAGCCCTTATTTAAAATATATGCATGTTGAAAAAGAAAACAAAAAAATGAAAGCCCCATAATTTCTTCTGTTTTTTAGGATTAGGTGGAAGCATTATCTGAAAGCAGCCTGTATGGAAATGCATATCCACTAGAGATGGGCACGACCAGGAAAAATTATGTTTCGAGTTGTCGTGTGTCGGAGCCGGCCCGTTTCGGCTCGTTTCCGTTTGTCGCGAAAATTTTCAAAAAATTTGTTGTTTCGTTTGTCTTTTTTCGTCTGTCGTTAGTACTGGTTTGGGGGGATAGCGGGCTCCTGGAGGCACCTCTCTGGGGTGGGTGCCTCCTCTGGCCTGCTATGAAGGGAAAGCGGGCTCCTGGAGGCACCTCTCTGGGGTGGGTGCCTCCTCTGGCCCTCCATGAAGGGAAAGCTCCTGGAGGCACCTTCTGGCCCTCTACAAAAGGGTATGCATAGCCAATTGGATATGCATAGCAAGTTGCAGTGGCAGGCAGAGGCACCTCTCTTTCGGGTGCCTCTGTGACTCACTGCCTGGCATACGGTGCACTTGGGCTGGGGAACCCCCTATGGGCCCCTCTGGCTCACTAAGAAGGGAAGTGTACTTGCTGTAGTGCAATGCCTGGCTTAGGGTTAGTGTCAGCCTATTTATTTATTTATTTATTTATTTCTTACACTTATATACCGCTACCTACTTCCCAACGGAACTCAGGGCGGTTCACACAAAAGAAAACACAGAAGGCAAAGACAGCAACAGCGGCAGGGGCAGAGATTACAGCATGTGGGCAGGGAAAAAAAAAAACCTCTAGTCATTTTTAAAGGGAGAGTCTTCAAGCCCTTTCTAAAAGACGCTCTCTGCCTCAGCTCGCTGGGTAGCTTGTTCCACATCGGCACCGCCACCGAGAAGGCCCGCGCACGAGTGCTTGTTTTGCGGGCCACCCTCGGGGGACCGTCTGCAGCGAGAGGGCCAGAGATGAACGGGTGGGTCGGGCCCGATCTAATTGTCGGTGAAGCCGCTCTGCCAAATAAACAGGGGCCAGGTAAGCACCCTTATTCGGGAGGCAACGGGTAACCAGTGGAGGCGAGCCAGGATGGGAGTGATGCGGTCAAAATGACGCGCACCAACCACCAGCCTGGCCGCCGCGTTCTGGACCCGCTGCAGTCTCCGAACAAGGTTCAAGGGGAGCCCCATGTAGAGGGCGTGCAATAATCCAGCCTCGACATGACCAATGCCTGTACCACTGTCCTCAGGGAGCTCTCGTCAAGGTACGGGCGAATCTGAGCGATTAACCTTAGATGATAAAAGGCCGACCTGGTCACGGCTGACACCTGGAGCTCCAGGGTCAGACCAGGATCCAGGACGACGCCCAGATTCCTCACTCTTTGCGCCAGCTGGAGGGCGGACCCATCCAGACTGGGAAGAGGGCAGTACCCATCGGGCCGCCCCGAAGAACATGACCTCGGTCTTTCCAGGGTTGAGCCGGAGTCTGTGGGTCCTGGTCCAGTCCAAAACTGCAGCCAGGCAGCGATCAAGGGTCTCGCGGCCTCCACTGCACAGGTGGAAAGGAGAGATAGAGCTGCGTGTCACAGCGTACTGATGACAGCAGACTCCAAAACTCCGGATGATCTCGGCCAGCGGCTTCATATAGATGTTAAAGAGCATTGGGGAGAGCGACGACCCCTGAGGCACCCCACAAGAGAGTGTCCAGGGAGCCGACAACTCACCCCCAAGCTCACTGCTGGGTACGGCCCTCAAGGAAGGAACGGAGCCAGCCAAAGGCCGAACCCCAATCCCCACCTCCGAGAGCCGTCCCAGCAGGATACCGTGGTCGACGGTATCAAAAGCAGCTGACAGGTCGAGGAGGACCAGCAGGGTAGAGCAACCCCTGTCGGCCCCCCTCAACAGATCATCGTGCAGAGCGACCAGGGCCGTCTCTGTCCCATGACGCGGCCTGAACCCAGATTGGAAGGGATTCAGGACATGGTTCTCCTCCAGGAACGACTGGAGACGCAGGGCGGCGACTACCACCTTGCCCAAAAAAGGGAACATTGGCTATGGGACGATAGTTGGACATGTCGTCCGCAGCCAAGCCAGATCTTTTAATAATGGGTTTCACCACCGTCTCCTTCAGCAGACTGGGAAAAATCCCGTCCCTGAAGGAGGCCGAGGCAATTAGCGAAGCCCATTTTGGCATGCTCCTCCCTGCGATCTTAATCAGCCAGGACGGGCAAGGGTCGAACGGAGAAGCCGCAGGCCTGCAGTGTCCCAGGGCCCTGGAGGCCTCCTCAGATGTTACAGACCCGAACTCAACAAACCGGGCGACCGAGGCGGCCCAGTATCGGCCACACCGGGACTGGATCAGGGCAACCGCCAGCTCAGAACGGATGGCCTCTATCTTGGTTTTAAAATAGGCTGCGAATGACTCACTAGTGAAATCACTAGGAGGAGGCCCAGGCGGACCAGGATTGGTGAGGTCTCGCCACCCGAACAACTCCGGTGGCTATTCGAGGCCTCACCAATTCTCAGGGCAACAAAGGATCTCCTAGCTGTCCTTATCGCCCGAGAGTAGCGACTGGTCAACGCCTTTACCGCAGCCCAATTGTAAATCTGCTCTCTAGCCTTCTCCGTTCCTGCTTCATTGCCCGCAACTGGCCAAGGAGAAGAGCGGGCTCGGCAATCAGGCGCTTGGGGGCGAAAACTTCCTCAAACCACCTTTGACCAGGGAGTCACCGAACGTCATCCAGACCGTCTGGTAGAACCCCCAGGGCCTCCGAAAACCGTGCAGGGTCCAGGAGCCCGGGGCGGGCCCAGATGGAAGGGGCCCCTGCCCCCTGCGGGGTGGGGTTGTGATTGCAAGGAGAAGGTCAGCAGATAATGATCTGACCATGACACGGGACGGACCAACAGGTTTTCAAAATGAGGAGGCAAAAACCAGGTCCAGGGTTCCTCCCTTGTGAGTGGGACCGATGACAAATTTCATGGAGGCCATGGACTCCATGAACTCCAGAGCTGCTCCCGACAGTCCAGCCCCGGCATGCACATTGAAATCCCCAACACCAAAAGGCGGGGGATCTCACAAGTTGAACTCGGAGAGCTCTGGCAGGGAGCGTGCAGGGTCGCAGGGAGCTTTACAAGCACAATCCCAAACCTGTCCCTCTGTCCCACCACAAGGTGAAGGCATTCAAGCCCCGGGCTCACCAACATCGCGGATCTGCTGACATGAAAAGAGTCCCTGTACACAATGGCCCCCGCCCCCTGCCCCCGGCCTACCCAGCTGCTGAATGGAGAAACCCTGGGGCCGAAGCAGTGAGAGGGAGGCCCCTCCCCCCTCGGCCACCCAGGTCTCCGTAAGAAATGCCAGGTCGGCTCGCTCATCCACGATCAAGTCGTGGATGACAGGGATCTTGTTATGAACCGACCTGGCATTGATCAGCAAACAGGACAGGCCGGGGGCACAGACGGGCTGGATCCCTGCCATTTGACAGTGAGCCGGCGGGTCAGAGCCGGGGACAGGCCGGAGATGCCTGTCCCGAGATCTTCTTATCCGACCGCCCGCCAGCCCCAAGCGTACTTCCCGTGGCCCGACACCACCCTGATGGGACAGCCTGCAGGCTCCATAAGATGGAATAAGACTAGAGCCAAAAGCCACAAATGTAGCAAACAAAACAAAGCAATACAATAACAATACAACCAAGGAAATACAAATCAATATAATACAATAAAATAACCCATTAAACAATAGAATAACCCACCCACACCCACCAAGTGACAATGATAAAATAATTAAATAACTAAAAAACAAATAGAACAATTACAGACAGCTAGGCTTAGGGTTACGGGTAAGGTTAGGGTGAGTTAGTGGGGTGCACCTCTGGGTGCCTCTCTGACCCACTAAGAAGGACAGTGTACTGGCGTATGGGTTAGGGTTCGGGTTTGGGTTCGGGCTAGGGTTAGTGGGCTTTTTATGCCCGACTGGCACATCCCAGAAGTCTCGATCAAAACCTGGCCAAGTGGCCATGCGATTGGTGGAATGGCTCCAAACATTTGCATGGTCCACTCCCATGGCCAGCCCATCATTGCGCAGGTGTAAAAAAATAAAATAAAAATAAAATAAAATAAAATCAATGGAGACATTTTGTTGCAAGAAAAACCCACTGCTGCTACTGAAAAAATTCAGGCAGTTTTAAAATAGCTATTTTTGCATGTTTCTGTGGTGCTTTGGTGTGTTTTTGGACCACGATTTCAAAATAAATATTGCGGTCGCCCCATTTTGGATCCCCCGCCCGCACCGCATGGCATGGCGCGAGTTGGCGACTCGGCGAGACGATGAGGATTCGCCCCACCAGACCAGCCCAGGACAGGAGAGGGGAGGAGGCCGCCCCCCAGAAACCACCCCTCTGGTAGGTGCCCTCACTCAGGCAGGCATATTTTTGCCTGCTTTTTTGGCTGGGAATCTTTTTTTTTTAACTTTTTTTCTGTGCCGCTTGCGCTTGGCATCGCGCGATCGCCGCGCGATGCCAGGAATGACAACGACAACTCAGACCCAATTTTTCTTTTTTCGGTTCGAGTTCGAGTTCTGGCAGAGTAATTGTCGTTTTCATTTCCGTTGCGTAATGGAAACGAGGAACGGAAACTGGAACGAGAATTTTGCCAAGTCGTGCCCATGTCTAATATCCACATTTTTGCTGCTTGGGTAGTTTCTGGCAGGTTCATGTTAACGAACATCATTGTCTGAACTGTATCTTTGAAACTTCTAAGATTGTTGTCATTTTCATTCATAGTACAGTGGACCCTTGTATAAGAAGCAGTTTGTTTAACAGAAAATCCACTTAAAGGAAAAAATGTCCAGAGATAGGGGGAAATCGTTAAACAGAATCGCCTATGGTGTGAGTCTGTACAACAGAAAAGTGGTCATGATTAAGGATTAATCCATTTTCAATGCATTTCTATGGGAAATTTGTACAAAGAAAATTTTGCTTAACAGAATTTCATTTGGAACAAATTAATTCCTTTATACAAGGTACCACTGCATTTTGGTATAGAGTTTTGCAGCATAAGAGTAGCACTGTCCAAAAACCCAGCTACTTCACTCCAAGTTTTAATTCAAACTTTATCACCTTCAGCACAGCTGCTATGGAACTTACTCAGTCTATATTTCTCCACACTTGACCTTGGTAGACAAAATAGCTGACAGTGGTATCAAATGGGAATTGACACGCCGTTACTAACAGATCCATTTTAGAATAGCTCCCAGTAAACAAAACACTTGACAGAGATGTCTCCCACTTTTATTCTTTCTCTATCTCTCTCTTTAAAAGCAATTCTTTATAATACAATTAATAAATTCTGAGTAGAAAATACTAGCAATACAGAGAGATAACTAAGCTGCTTATTTTAATATGGAACAAGCCTTATGATGTAATTCTTAGTTTAAAATGCTCTTGAATTACAGAAAGAGACGGCGTGCTTATTTTACCATGCACATTTGTCAGCTGCTGAATTAATTGTAATGAATGCCCTGTTTTCATCATTGCAAACAAATTAATAAGCTATACTGCTTCCCTTGTAGTTTGCCTATGGATGTGATTAATGGTCAGCGTGAAAGATTCTGGTATCTTTTGGCAATGCTAAAACCTGAATGTTTAACAAGAACACAGTTTCAAATTAAACCAATAAATCAGAATTACTCAACTAAGACCTGTAGTGTGCCCCCCTCAGCATCTAGCATTGGAAACACAGTATTTTGTCCCATGTAGTTTTGGCACTGTGCCTCTTTATCAGCTACTGTCTTTCCAGTCACGCTTGTGTTCACGTCTTTGCTACATGCTCGGCTGATTACCTTGGAAAAGGGCAATGCTGTAACTGTTGCACTGACCTTTCAGCTCATTTTCTCTTGTGTAGTATGAGACATGAGCTAACAAAGTCTTAGTCTGCCGATTTCTAGAAAGAAATCTGTCTCTCTATTTCAACAGCTTTCATAAATTAGAGGGCTCTCCCTCCCCTCTGTGTTACTTTAAAATATGAAAAATAATAATTAAAAACTTTTCCTGTGTATAAATTATCCAAAGACCCAAATAAGAAAGTAAGCCTTGGTTCCTGAAGGAGAACACCTCTATTCAAGCATTCCTTTCCAATGTTGAATATAGTTATAGGAAGCAGCAGTGCTCTAACCTTGTGGCTTGTGGGTGCTAACCTTTTACCCCTCTGTAAGGTTATGAATAACATTCAGAGCCTCTCTATATAGAGGCTCTCCTTTTCAGTAGATTGCCCTTCCGGTGTAGAGGATGGTGGGACTGAGAACAAAGGCTGGAAAAACTCCTGCTTTCACTTTTCTTATTCAGCACTGGAATTAACATGTCTGTGAGAGAATGGGTACAAGAACTGGTCTCTTACTCATGATGTCTGGAAGTTGAGTCATGGCTACTGGACTTCTTTTTTGAGAGATAGAAATGTTTCGCTGTTCATCCAAACAGAGACCGATGAAGCTGTTTGGATGAACAGCGAAACATTTCTATCTCTCAAAAAAGAAGTCCAGTAGCCATGACTCAACTTCCAGATAAACTCACCTGGATGACTGAGAATCTTCACTTACTCATGATGGTTTCTGAAGACATCAGTAAGAAGAGCCACGTAAATACTTTATAGCCCAAACCATAGCAAAAGTGACAGAACTACTGTTGACCAAGCTAAAAAAGAAACCCATTCAGCTTCCCCATAATTCCCCTTTACTTTCTTGTATTCCTTTACATGTTGCACCATCCACCAGAGCATGGAGAAGTTCCTTCTTTGAAGTCAAAGGTGTGATTAGACTGGGTTAAATTGGTTGTTTTGAAATGCTCACAGAAGTTTAGAGAGATTGGGTGATTTCAGGACAGTAACCCATAGCACACTTCTTGGTTTGCCAACCAAGTGACGTAGCACCTACATAGCACCAAGTGACATAGCACTGTGATTACATGGGCTAGAAACCAAGTGAAAATAGATCGATTCCATTCATGCCGAAAAGCCATTAGTACCTGCAAGGGATCCAAAAAGGTCTGAATAGACATGAATAAGGGCCATGGTTTGTGATTGCCTCCATGTCATATGGTTGCTAGGCAATGGAACAAACTAGTCCACTCCCACAATGGTGTAAAATACAAAATAAAGTGTCATGTAATCACACCACACCCTAAATCTTAGAATCACCCAGTTTCCCACATGCACACATACAGACACCTGGTACTTCTTAATTCCTTCTGATCAGTGTTTGAAACAGATCCAGTGACTGCTAGATTTCATGGGAGAACATACCTTTTAATCCTAGTTTTCCAGCTCTTTACCCTTTCCCATCTCTTGTGCCTTAACAGGCTAGTCAATTTCTCCCTGAAAAACTCTCACTGCACTCAATTTTCAAGAACTGTTGCAAAACATTGGCAAGACAGTATTTGCTTATTTTAAAAATTTAAAACAACGTTTTAATACTTTCTATTTTCAATTTTAAATGATGAGTCTAAAATATTGGAGGTTAAATAGACAGTAAAAATGTTGGGAGCTTTGAAGGTTTGTTGAAAAGGAGAAAGACAGGGTTAAAATCACTCACTCACTCACACACTCACTCCACTCACTCATTCACTCAATCAATCAATCAAATCCAAGAGATGTATAATGCCAAAAAGTTTAGTGGATGTCTGCTGTAGAGGAATGTGATAAAGTTTGAAACCACTTGATATAGTGACAGGGGTTCAAGATTTTCCAGATGTTACTATAGCTCTCTGCTTAACTGCTCCTTCTGAAATACACATTAGAAAGGGTATTCTCTAAATTAGACCGTGAAAAAGAAGCTACATTTTCCCATAATACAATGAAGATGCTGGCTTTATGGAAAGAACATATTGAAGAAAATATTTTGATAAACATTGTTGATAATCTAACTTCTGAATGTGCTGACAAGAATATAGGGGAGAAAAGACTTTTTGAAATAGTCTGCTTATAGTTGTCATTGTTTCCTTGACTTGAGCTTTAAAATCCAAAAAATATTATGTCAAATGTACCTATTTTTGAAAATATTCCAGCATGATCAAAACATCCAATTTAAGGGATAAAATAACATAGACACAAGGTACTGGGAGAAAGAGACAGTAGGAAAGGACATCAAATTTACATTCTCCTCTAGGGCCTCACAAATACTTTGGGACATAGGTTCAGCAATGCATTTCATGTAACAATTTTGTTATTTTGTAAAAAAAGTTATGGAAGCACTGTTGTGCTGGAAATGTGCTATAGTTTTCATAACTGCACGTTCTAATACAGTACCTGTGACTTTGGCTCCATGTACATCTTAACAAATATTTGATTGTGGGTTGTTGTTTTTTAGGGCTACCAGTTTGAGTTGGGTGGGATTATTTATATGCTATTCACTTACTACATATTAATTACTTATTAATGTTTAGATCTCTACCAGAATTAACAGCTGCTGACTGGAAATGTCAAGGAAATACTTCATTATTGCTGCTTAATCTTTTCAAATATTTTTCTCCCTCCCCTCTCTCTTTGCATATATTTGGCTGCTAATTGGAACATGTTTTGTATAGTGACTTACTGCTAAAGGCCAGGACTCAAACAAATGTGAAGCTATGCATGAACAAGGGAGTTTCTTCATTATTAAGGGTGTGGGCCCTTCCCTACTGGAGTGCCCCATGTTTCTAAAAACTATTGTAATTCTTGAATATCAAGGGATCTTCTGGAACAGTGTCTCATCTACGTATGTTGGAATGCAGTATCTTCTGTTTCTGTACAGCAAGGGTTGGCATCAAATGGTCTGTAGACAGTGAGCATCCCCTACTGCCTAGTTCGCTTTAATGGACACGCCGGCCCTGGATATGGGGAGCCATAATTATCACCCATAGGCTTTGTTGATTCTTCTGGCACAATCCAAAGGCCCAACTAATAATGACTATATATTTGCGCATAATTCCTTGAGATATGTATAAACGTTAATTAGAAAGTACACATTTTACTGGTATTATAATCATTGACTGCTTTTCTAATTAATTTTGTGAAATCTGATTTTTGTTTTTGTATAGAAAAACATAATAATGAAAGCTTTTCCTGAAATTTTTACATTGCTGGTTTTCCCACTCATGCACAATTCTATGTATTTTTTTCCACGTGGCAGTGATCTGCTAGATGGCTGAGTTGGTATTTCAGCTTCCGAACATTCTGTAATGTCTACAAAATAAGGCCATTACAATGAGCTAAATCCAGTTTTAGCCCCAACTAAAGCTGTTGTTAGGTTCTATCAAGTAACTTCCAATTTATGATAACTGTAATGGGATTTTGAGGTTTGTGGGATAGTCAAGTAGTGGTTTCACCTTGCTACAGCTCAGTGGTTTTCATGACTGAAAGAGCTGAGATCTTCTGTGTCCTAGGCCAACACTCCCTTTGCTTCACCACAGTGACTCACCCAAACTATAATAGATCTGTAGAAATGTCTATAATTTTATTTTAATATCAACTATTATTATGTTCTGTATTGATTTCAAGGCACTATGCAAGTAATCCAAAATGAAAATTAAGTGAACAGATCAACTAACAAAATGTTGATCGTAATCTGAAAGTAAATACGGCATAGTTTTGACACATACTTCATGTACAATTCAACCATGTCAAATTGACTGTGCAGAAATATATCATACGTCACCCCTACTGTAAAATTTTGATTTGGGTCAGTTGATAGATGATGAAGTGATGGGATATCTCACTGAGCTGAATACCTGGTTGCTGACCCAAAGACTGGGAGTTCAGTATCCCAATGCGCACCCTGAGAGAAGAGATGCCTGGTGTTGTATTTGGCAAACTGCACATTTTCATAGTTTCCTTTAAAAAGGGAGTGGTCAAATTCTTCTGAGAATGTCTATACCTAAGACATGCTGTAAAGTAATGTTTACTAAACTGTGTGCCCTGACACCATGGGTCACCAAGAAATCCACCCAGGAGCACTACAGAATCCTCTCATCCTTCCCCTTTCCTTTACCGTCCCTATCACTCAAATATTATACATCACTTTCTTACAGTTTATCTACTGTCTGTGCATGTTGGAGAGAGGGAACCTTGGCCCAGGACTGGGTTTGTTGCCCTCCTCTTTGAAAAAGGAGCCTTTCCCCACTCCCAAAAAATGCAGCTTCTCTATTTTTCCTGAAGCTCCTTCTCAAGGGCCTTTCTTTAAGCCTTCTGTTGTTGGTTCCCTGTTGCAGGTCATATGACATTTCAATCCAGTAGCGGGCTTAATTGAAAATGGAATTTCATAGTAACTAAACACTCAGAGGAAGAAGCAATACATCTTGATGCATCCAGTGAACCCGGAGAGTAAAAATTAGGCAAATGTATTCATTATGGGAGTGAGTGAACATTGGCTGTACAAGCTTCGCCTCTTCATGTATAAGTACTGTATGTTAGCAATGGCCAGCCTTTTAGTGTTAGTGATAGTATGCCTTTAACTGCTTGTCAGAAATAGAAGAAATATCAGCATCTGTCTGCTGAAATCCCTTCTTCACTGCATATCTAATGTTGAAGGTTTAATATGAATTTGGCACCATGTTAATGGAAAATGAGAAGAATACTGTAAATACTTTCACAAGTGATCCAAGTTGTCTTGATACTCTTATAAAGATTAGGGTGACTAATACACACTTTCATGGGAATGGAAAAATTCATTGGTTTGGGCCCCCTTTATGTCTACTTGTTCAGTTTCAACCATGTCATAAAACCTTCTAAGTATAATTTTTTTAAAAAATATTTAATAAGCCCAATTATAGCTCCTCTTTTATTCAAGTCTTAGTATATTAGAAAAGTCATAGAACCACTCAGTCCCACAAACATGAGCTTCATCTTCCCATGAAGACCATTGCATTTTTAAATGTGATAGAAGAAACCTATAGCAACAACATATATCTGCAGCAACTTTAAGTATAATTGATATACATCTATTTTGTGTGAAGCTGGACAAATTTTGGTTTCCCAGGATGTATTGGCTACTGTAACAGATAGGCTGTCTGCATTCTTGTTCTATTCCTGAATTCACCTCCCTCTAACAGCACCACAGTTGAGTTGGCACTGGTGCCCTGCCCAATGGTGATAATGATGACATACGTCAGAACAGTGGTTCCCAAATTTAAGTCCTAATGTGTTCTTGGACTATCGTTCCCAGAATAGACTAGCCAGCACTGCTTATAGTGAAGGCTTTTTAGTCTTCTGGAACTTCTGGAGGTCGAAGGTTGGGGATCGCTGCCTTGTAGCAAGCATTTGGGGGCTCCATGTGCTGTGTGAACAATGCTGGGGAGGGTTGTGCTGTTGTGTTCCTTCTCTTCATGCGTTCAGGTCCACCCTATTTTGAATGCTGGAATAAAGCTTTAATTTCATTTACCAAAAAGTTCAAGAGCCTCTTAGAAGGCCCTTTTGTGTTTCCCCACCACACTTGGCTCTGTTAATGCTGAGAGAACATCAGAACCTATCTTCATAGTGAGGGAAACAGAAGAATTAAGCCAGACAGAAATAACCAGGGAGGAGGTTCTTGCATGTCTTGTTAAACTAAATGCTAACAAATCACCAAGACCAGATGGCATCCATCCACGAGTTCTCAAGGAACTTAAAGATGAAATTGTTGAGGTCCTAGCTAAAATATATACTCTTCCCCTCAAATCAGCCATTGTGCCTGATGACTGGAAGGTAGCAAATGTAACACCAAAGTTCAAAAAAGGATCCAGAGATGATCCAGGAAATTACCGACAGGTCAGTTTGACATGTGTCCCAGGTAAAGTGATGGAAACCATCCTAAAAGATAAAATTAATAGGCGTGTAGAAGAGAAGGCACTGATGAAGGAGAGCCAGCATGGCTTCTGCAAGGGCAAATCATACCTCACTAATCTGTGGGAATTCTTTGAGAGTGTCAACAAGTATGTGGATAAGGGAGATCCAGTTGACATTGTTCATCTGGACTTTCAGGAGGCTTTTGACAAGGTCCCACACTAAAGGCTCTTGAATATACTTGCCAGTCATGGAATCAAGGGACAGGTCAGCAACTGGCTACGTGACAGGAAAGAGAGGGTAGCACTATGGACACTTCTCCAAGTGGAGGGAGATAAAGCGTGGGGTCCCCCAAGGTTCAGTACTAGGATCCCTGCTTTTCAACCTCTTCATAAATGATCTAGGAGTAAATAGCAAGGTATCCAAAATTGCCGATGACACTAAATTATACAGGGTAATAAAAACCGAGAGAGATTGTAAGGAGCTCCAGAGGGATCTCTTGACACTGGGGGAGTGGGCACACCAGCGGCAAATGAGCTTCAATATTAGAAAGTGCAGAGTGATGCATGTTGGGGCAAAAAAACCCCAACAATTACATTTATAAACTGATGAGATCTGAACTCTGTGCAACAAACCAGGAAAGGGACCTGGGTGTCCTGGTGGACAGCTCAATGAAGATGTCAACCCAGTGTGCCGCAGCAGTGAAAAAAGCAAACTCAATGCTAGGGATCATTAGGAAGGGTATAGAAAATAAGTCAACAAGTGTCATTTTGCCTCTTTATAAATCTATGGTGAGGCCCCATCTGGAGTATTGTATACTGTTCTGGTTACCATACCTCCAGAAGAATATTATGGAAATGGGGAAAAAGTGCAGAGGACAACCAGAATGATTAGGGGACTGGAACACCTTCCTTACCATCTGAGGCTGTAAAGGCTGGGCCTCTTCACTCTTGAACGATGGCGCCTAAGAGGTGATCTGATTGAAGCTTAAGCAAAAACAATTATACATAATGCTATATAATATTGTTTTGCTTAAATAAAACTATTTAAATTGTTATTATTAAAGCAATAATTATTTTTTCTCTTTTTAGGAGTAACGTACAACACCAGGGTTGCCTAAATATGAATGATTAACCTATGGAACTGGAAATAGTTCACCTTGCAATCATTTCACAATTATCTACCTTTGTATTTCTAATGGTATATATAACCACCAAATCAGTAATTCTCTGATATAACTGTAAAACTAGTCTGAAAAGTTATTATTTTAAAAATGAAACCTTAATGTGGTTGTAAATATTAAGATGAAAACAACTCCATCAAAAATGACTCTTTATGTAGAAAATCATGATTAAAATAGAGCCTTACTGACTAGTTTTTGTTCACTGTGTCTGACTCATTGTGTCTGGAGAAGCTGTTTGCAGCCATGACAGTTTTCCCAGGAAAAACCTTGAACCACTTCTCCTTTGTGAGATATTTGAATCCTGTGTGTCACAATGCCTTGTTACCATGCTGTTCTTCGACCTTTCCCCCCTCCAAAAATGTACAAGTAATATTTCCCCACCTTTTTGTTTGACTTATATTTTATGCATTCAAATTAAATTGCAACAAGCTTTAAAATTCCATCACCTGTCGCACATGTTTGTTGAGAAGGCAACTTTATATTTAGATGCTCTTGAGACAGAGCGAGCATGGGAGAGAGTGCTATGTGCTGCATAATGAGAGAGCTGTCTCTGGAGGTTACCAAAAAAATTGTTACACAGTTTTGATGCATTACACTCACCAGTAGATTTCCCAGATGTAATACAGTGGTGGTGGGGTCTGTGTATGGACCAAGAAGTGTATATGAGCCTGTTCTCTGTCCTTGGGTGTTGCGTCTTCGGAAATGTTTATTAGCTGTGAGGTAGCTATTCATTTCTCAAACAAAAGCTCTTGGGAAGGCTTAACCTTGCAAGCAAAAAGTTAATATAATCAACAGCAATAACCAATAAATGAGACCTACGGAGCCTCTTAATATAATGTTTCTAAAGTGACTCTGTACCACAGCTTTAAATAAACCCGAGACTGTTTCCCAGCAGTGGCATTTCCCCCAAGGTGTAATATCTTAGTTGTCACTATGATTGATGTTTCCTTTGAACAAATGACCCCTTTAAACTAGATAAAACTGAGTATCTTACAATAGAGGTGCCATGCTCTAGCTTGTGTTTTATGAAGAAAAACTGTTCTGAATGGAAACCGGGGTAGGGGTTGTTTTGGTGGCTGTTGCTTTAGCATAATGATTCTTATATTTTGAAAATTAGCCATTTAGTAGATGTTCTCAATAAAATACAGCATAGCAGACAAAGTGAAGGGGGTTAAAAATCACTCCTATATGTTAAACTCCAGGCTAGGACACAGATAGCACCATGCAATAGAAAGTGCTAGTAATAAGCAGTTCCTAACTTTATTGCAAAACATCTGGCAGGCTTTATATTTTGCCATAAAGGCATGGATCTCCTTTTGTTGTTTGAGGGTATGTCAAAGGACCCTGGAAATAATTTGGTTTATGTTACCCTCTTGCTGTGACCTTGATATAAAAAGTTATCTTATATCTCTTAATATGAATTGTTTAATGGGTTTTAAAGCACAATATGTGTAAATTTGAGATTACTGGCATTCAATGAGGTTAATTGATCTATTTTTATATGTAGTTCTTAAACTTCAAAACGTTCTGTATGAGTTCTAATACAAATATGTAGTGATGCACTGTTGTCTTGTCAGAATTGTAATGACTTGTTTTGAACTGTTTTAGCAGAATATATATGCTAACATGTTGGCTTTACTATGTACTTCATGTGTGTGTGTTGTATCGTTACAGTCGTGACCGACTCTTCGTGACTCCATATCCATGGAGTTTTCTTGGCAGGAATACTGGAGTGGCTTGCCAGTTCCTACTCCAGGCGCCTACAGCACCTGGTATTCCCTGGTGGTCTCCCATCCAAGTACTAACCAGGGCCGACCCTGCTTAGCTTCCGAAACCAGGCGAGATCGGATGTGCTTAGGGCGTCTAGGCAGCTCTATGTACTTCATAGGCCACAGTTAATTTATTTGTGTAATAGACTCCGCAAAGTTTAAGGGGGTTACCTAGGATGAGTGTGGTGTGTTTGAACTCAAGTGCACAACCTTGGAGGTTCTATATATATATCTTCTTGGTAACATTTTTCTAACATTCTTGTATTAAAAGGTATGGAGTCTTTCATCGTATGCTGAAGGACATTGAAGAAAGTGAAGGTGGCCTTGACAAATTCACCAAGAGTTACCTAACATTTGGAGTCAACAAATTTGTTGATGGAGGACTATACTGCAAAGAATGGGCTCCTGGGGCTAAAGCTGTGTTTCTTACCGGTGACTTCAGTAAGTATTATCAAGCATGTGTGCTGTTTTGTCCTTATGATGCTTCTAAACATTATTTCTCTTTCCATGTCCCTGTTCTAGCACTAGTGGCTTTTAAGTAAATATTGTCAGTTTCAAAATTGAGTGTAGCATTCTGAGTTGCTATAAAATTCTAACATTTTAAATTATGGCAGAACATAACATTCTTTGCACAACAAGAGAATGTAAATAATGTCCATTAAATAACATAAAGTGCATTGCTATATGCAGCATAAATCACAATAGCATAAACATTGTCCAGTCTAGTAAGGTTGCATGGTTAGGGAACTGGACCAAGAGTGATCAGATTTTAATTCTGATGGTTAGTTACCCTTCCTTAGTTGCCTTGTATCAACAGCTGTCCTGTAACCTAATTTAGTTCTCAGGACTGCTGAAATCATAAGATAGTGGGGACCCTGTATGTTTTACTTTAATGTTGTGGTGTAATAAAATAAATGTAGGCATGTTTAGCTTGGAGCTATTCCTTTGAGAGAAAATGATATTTGTTCAGCATACTTATGTCCTATGTCAATGTTGGTGAACCTATGGCACGGGTGCCAAAGGTGGCACTCGGAGCCCTTTTTGTGGGCACCCGGCATTGCTCCTTCATAGCCACCTGTATTCAGGTTAAATTGCTGTATTGGCGCATTGCGATAAATTAGTGGGTTTTGAACTGCGGTTTGGGCACTCGGTCTCTAAAAGGTTTGCCATCACTGTCCTATGTCTTAATTGATAAAAGGAGAGGCTACACAATTAATGAGACCTACTTTCTGATGGCTTGCATACTATTTGTTTCCCCAACTTGGAGAAGTCACATTTTGGGCTATCCCTCCTAATCACAGTGCAGCAATACCTTGGTTTAAGAGTTCCTTAGTTTAAGAGTGTTTTGCAAGACAAGAAAATATTTATTCTAAATTCTGCCTTGATCAACAAGCAGTGCCTTGTAGTACAAGCACTGGAGGAGGTCAGATGATCACAAGTGAGCCAATACTCTCTCTCTCTCTCTCTCTCTCTCTCTCTCTCTCTCTCTCTCTCTCTCTCTCTCTCTCTCTCTCTCTCTCTCTGCTGGATGGTGGGTAATTGTCTGGAACTTTCTTTCTCAAGCAGCCTCAAAAGCAGAGGGAAGAGAGAGGAATGGAAGATCTAGAAAAGAGAGACAGCACTAGAGTTTGAGGCCTGGAGTGCACATATTCTTCCTGCCTTTCTCTTCCCAGAACTCACACTATCAGACCCAGATCATTCAAAGCCTGCAGAGCATAGCTGGAGAGCATCAGCACCATTTAAGGAACAGTCTTGTCATGACAGTGTTTTGGTCATTATTATCCCTTTAGCCAGGATGAGTCCTTATTTTGCCGAAAAAGCTCCCTCCAATGACTCAGTGGAGCCTGCACCTTAATGCTTGCATTCGGTGAGATTAACTTGGTAGCTGTTTACCATAACTTACGCTTCTGTGTGTTAAGACACACACACACATGGCTGCAGTCTCTCCTGAGCACTTTTTTGGCAACCTTTATCTGCCCCAAGCTTACCCCACTAATGTAAACTCTTCTGTGTTATTGTGGTTCAAGGGAGTCAAAATACAAGCAGGGCCATTTACTTAAGGAGGATTCCTCCAGATCGGCCACTAATACCAGCCATTTATGTATGTCGCTAATGGATGTGTTCCTGATGGGCATGCAGTTTAATTATTATGTAAATCTCTGAATTATAATAGTTGAATTATTATCAAGGTCTTAGTTCTCTGTTCCTTAAAACAGAGTCCTGAAAATAGCTGGGTACCTGTGACTGACATTAATAGTAATGGGGAAATATTTTCTACAAGTTTGTCAACTAGCTTCAACACAGTATTATCATAACTAAATTGATATTTTACTCAATCTAATTTTTAAATGACAACTCAAATATGTACCTTTTCAGCAAAGTGGCTTACAGTGTTAGAACAGCCAAGAAATGAAAGGGAATGTAAGGGGAAAATAGGGATCAGAAAATCATATGCGGTAGGCAAAACATATACAAGAATTTCAACAGTGCATTTTTAAGGAGCTTTATGGGGTATTTTTAAAAATGAAACTCTCTAGGAAAACAGTTTTTAATCAAAGTAATATATGGATGAAATAGCTGCCATGAACTTTGGAAAGCAAAGAAGGATAAATGCATTCTAGAAATTCACTAAAGACATCGGGAGACATTGAAAGATTTGATGGAAAGAAGATATTAAAAGAGGAAGAGAGCAAAGAACATATCCAGTCTGAAACATGAAGTGAAAAATCAGACTGAAAGATAGAGAAGGCTCAAATATATAAGAAGACTGCAGTGGCACCTTACTTGGGAGTAAACAACACTGAAATCAGTAGTCTGAATAGAAATACGTAATTAGGCACTGTCAAGCATAAGGAGTTCACCATAAAATTTGGACCTGTGATGAAATTTACTTCTTAGTTCTGGGGCTAATATTCCTCTGTCAGCATTCTGAAACTTATTGTGAAGCCTCACCTGCCTGCATAACTCCTTTGAAATCCTCTGTTCCCCCATGATTTCCCTGGCCTCCTCTAGCATCAGACAGAATGGGAAACATGTTCTCATTAGAACTTGGAGAGTACCCGGATGTTTTGGGAACACTAAAAGTGAGGGCCATGATGGAAACTGGGTGAAATCAACAAAGAGACATCTAAGATGCAGTAGGAAGAATGTGATTACAAAAGGGTGCAAGAGCTACAATATGGGCAGAAGACTCTTATCGTATAGTCAGAATGCTGCAGTAATCAAGATGAAAATATTAGAAGCCTTTTTGTAGTAGAAACATTAAAATGAAAGCATGAACTTGAGGATCACTGCTTGAGATAAAAATAACAAGATTTGACAAGAGAATCAATCCACTGGGAAGTCATGATGGTACTGAAACGCTAAATGCATTCAGGAGAGTGTGGCATAATGTTTAACATGGAATACGAAAAACAGAAAATGATGGTTTCCCTGCCTAAACAATCAGTTATCTGATCCTATTGAACTTCAGGTAGCACTGAGGTATCAAGACAGATGTAGCTGAATGACAGTCAGCAATGCAGTGATGATGAGCAGATAAAAAAAAAAACCATGTAGGAGAAGGTTAGTCTTGAGAGGTGCCATCACAAACATTCAACAATACTGAAAGCTATAAGAATGAATACATTTCCGGTGCATCTTGAAAGAGACGGCACAGGAACAACGAATGTGATTTCCCCTCTCAGGCTGAGTAATGAAAACAAAAACATCACTACCTGCTCAAAGAACAAGCACATATAAAAACAAACTTGATATAAGCATTCCAAAAGAAACAGAAATAGACACATTTATATTAAAGAATTAAAACTGACATAAGTATCTACCATAAATGTAAAGCCCTAATCATTTTCTAGAAGAAAATACCTGTTCTTTCCCCATCTATAAGACGCCCCATGTATAAGATGAGCTATTTCCAAACCCAACATTACAGTTTTACAGCCATGCGGCTCTCTCCTCAGCTCATTTCCATGTATAAGACAACCCTAAATTTTTATCTAGCAATTTTAGTCAAAAATATAGTCTTATACACAGAAAAATACTGTAATTAAAGCAGAGTTGCTGCAGTTTCTAGAATAAATAGGCCAAAAGCCCAATGAAAAATGTAAATATTCTGTTCAAGCTATTCATAATCAGTAATCTAGTGACTAAAATCTGGTAAGTACAACTAGAGTAGCCCTATTAGGTCAGTGGAGATTTGGTGAATCAACTTTTGACGTTCCATGGATTCATTGGGCTGCTCTACAGGACTTCAGCCACTGACTAGCAAAGTAGTGAAAGATGTGAAGGGAGCCATGCTATAAAAAAAGAAGTAGATATGTTAAAGATTTCTTGTTTGTAAGAAATCTATATGTTAATCACACAGAATCAAAAGTAAAATTAACATGTGGACAGTTTAAATTAGATCATTTATTTTATAGGTGTCAGACTGCTAACTGGTGGACATTTTCGTATTTAGTTGATGGTGTTTATCATTTTAATAAATTTGGGTGTTGTAAAGAGCTTTGCATTTTCAAAATGAAATGCATTATAGCACCCTTTAAAAATACTGGTTGTGTGCAATAACACTTTTGTTCATAGGATGGGAGATATATAAATTGTTGCCTTCATTTAAATTGTTAGAGTGCTGTGCATGGCATGGAAATCTATGTTGATAAAAAAGAGAGAAGAGGGAAAGCAGCTAGAAATGCATGCTATCAAGCACCTGTCACTCTGTGTATGACAGAGTGGTACCCTATCGTTTCCGTTGGACATGGTGATTCAGTGATTTTATCTGATCTGATCTCTGGTTGGTCTTAATCTTTTAGCTTGGTAATGTGAGCTTTGTACTGATACGCCTGGGAGGTTAATCCCAACCTGCAGCTTCACTGTTGTTGAAAAGTTTACTATGTGTATCAGTCGTCCTTCTCCCTTTAACGGGATTAGAGGCAGAGAATGCAGCACAGTTTCTATGTTAACAGCAGTGCACAAAACAGACATTTGTCAGATTTTGCTTGTCAGGCAAACGTTTTACATTTCCTTGAAAAATATTGCATTTAACTCTTTATAAAAAGTGAACATAGCTATTTTCAGTTTCTAATAAAATTAACCTAAAAGTATTTTAATTGAATCTTCTTTAGCCCTCTAAATGGAAAAGTGTATCAGTCACTCAGTACATCTGATTCTTCATCAATCAAAGCAGAAAATTCATTCCCAAAGAATCAGTTAATATAATCAAAAAGCTTAAGGAACAGAAAGTTGTACAGTAACACCTTATATCCACTGATTCACCATCCACATCAATGGTGGTGGCAGAGGATGGGGGTGTTCCTTGGAGCCTTGGTGGAGGTGGTTGCAGCAGGTTGCTGTTCAAAGGTAACCCCCCCCCATACCTGTGCCTGCAAGGGCATGGTGCCATGGCAGTGTTTGTCAGGGTGCCTCTGCCCCCCAGGTGCCAGTGCTGGTGGTGGGTGAGAAGGCAGACTGCCGCGTCTTCCTCCATCGGCTCCTCCTGCCAGTTGAGACAGAGCCTCCACTTCCAACTTCAATATGGCAGAAGATATGGCCTGCTGAGGTGAGGAGATGGCTGCTCATAAGAGTGTTTATAATGAAAAAGGACACCCAGGTATTTGAATTGTTTGACCTGTTCAATAGTTTGTTCTTTAATATTCCATTGCATTTTCCTTCATGTTCTGGAGAAGACCATAATTTAATTGTAGCTTGTTTGTAACTAAATACTCCACACAACTAGACCAATTTGTGTTTGAAAAGTAAAACCACATCATCAGCATAGAGTATTTAATTAAGAGTCCTTAATTTTGGGGGATGCCCATCAGCCTTTTCTAAATAGGGAGTTAAATCATTGATGAAAAGGGTGGGAGCAAGGATATATCCTTGCTTTACTCCTTTATTAGTAGGAAAAGGTTGGGTTAGTTTTCTTTCCCATGATGATCTGACTTGGCAAGTGGTGGCGGAATGTAGGCTTCTGATAAGAGACAAGAGTCTTTTGTCTATGCCCATGTTGTTAAGATTGAGGCATAAAATTTGCCTATCTTTTAGATCAAGGAAGGCCACATACAGTTGGGAGTTCCACCTCACTGAGAGATTAACAATATGGGATAAAATCAAACAGTTATACAGGGGTCCCCTTTGTTTTCTGAAACCCACTTGCTCTGGGCCAAGAATGGACTCAGAATTTATCCACAAAGTGAGTTTACCTAGTAGGTGTTTAGCGTAAAGTTTCGCAATCACTGATAGTAAACTAATTGGACTAAATTTGTTTTTGGTTGGTCTGGGTCTCCATTTTTGTATATTGGGACTATTATTCCATGAAGCCAGTCTTTAGAAATATCAGTTCAATCTATGGCCCTAAAAATAGTAACCCTGTCCACCAATCTGGTTCCTGTTTAAGTAAATCTGGGGGCATAGCATCTGGACCTGCTGCCTTCTGGCATTTTAACTGGCCAATTAGCTTCTTGACCTCTTCAGAGGTTACAGGGAGCCAGGTGGAAAGCTCGGTGAGATTTAGAATTTTAACTTGCCAGATGGCATATCTTTATCAAAGAAGCTATCAGAGAAATAATTTATCTATTTTTAAGGGGAAACTGTAGCCAGGTCATGAGACCCCTGACTAAAGGTTCCTGCCACAATGGCCCAGAGCAATTTGTTGTTTTTCTCATCATTTGCCTTAAGTAGCCTATTCCATTGGGCAAATATAAAGGATTGTCTTTTCTCATTCATCTGATATCTCAGTTTCTTTTTCAAAAGAAGGTAGTTGGTCAAAGCATCAAGAGTGCCCAAAATTCTGTATGGCCGGTATGCTTCACAAGGGATTTCATGTTCAAGCAATCTGAGTCAAACCACTCTTTCTTTGTTTATGGTTACACTATTCCTTTGCAAGGATGAGTTTTGTTTTAATTCAGATTTTAAATATTCTAAAACCCTGTCAAATGAATTACCATATATACTTGAGTATAAGTCAACCCTTATTTAACCCCCCCAAAACTGGGGAAACTTACTGACTCAAGTATAAGTCTAGGGTGGGAAATGCAGCAGGGCCTGGCAGCTCCTCCTTTGTGAGCTGGGGGAGTGGTGTGTGATGTTTAAAATGACTTTTAGCCACCAAGGCAAGTGCTTGGGTTGGTGGCTAAAAGTCATTTTAAAGATCGCACACCGCTCTTCCGTGATGCAGAAGGGGGTCAGGAGAAGTGGCACACAATGTTTAAAATGACTTTTAGCCACCAACCCAAACACTTGCCTTCATGGCTAAAAGTATTGACCCGAATATAAGTCAAGGGCCACCCTTTTCATCCCAAAATTAGGGCTGAAAAACTAGACTTATATTTGAGTATATACAATGATTCTAATTTTGGTATTCTCATCAGAGTTAGTGGTCATCACTAGATCCTGAAACACTTGTCTGGACTGTAAGAGCAGAAACTTTTGGTGCATATGATTATTACAAACTAATTATGTTGGAACTACAGTGGTACCTTGTATAAAGGAATTAATTTGTTCCAAATGAAATTATGTTAAGCAAATTTTCCTTTATACAAATTCCCATAGGAATGCATTGAAAATGGAGTGATCCCATTTTTATGTTGTACGGATTGTCCCCATAGGCGATTATGTTAAGCAAATTTCCCCTATCTCCAGAAATTTTTATGTTGTACAAATTTTATGTTATACAAGCTGTTTATTATACAAGGGTCCACTGTATTAAGTCATAATTTGGGTTAGCCTTCAGATTTTCCCTAGGTATACTCAAGTCAACCTTGAGGTTATCAGTAAATGGTGACTAACTAAAATATCTCCCATGGTAAACTCTCCTATCTGATTCTTCATGGTTATTGATACAGTAACCCCCTGCCATTTTGTGGTTCATGTACTGCGGTCCCGCTATATCGTGGGACCAGAGTACATGCTGGGGCTGTTGAGTTGTGCACATTCTCTTGTCAGTAGACACTTGAGTCCAGTCTGTTAAAGACTCCTTAAATTTTGCAAGGACTTTTTTTCCAGAGAGGAGATTATCTTTTCTAGTGACTCAGCTTCAGGAGACATCTGTCTTTCAGGAATTAACTGTCTCTGCTGCAAGTCTTCTGTTTGCTTATCTACAAGGCTGTGGTTTGGCCAGCAGCCAACTTGATGTGGCCTTGGCATGGAGGAAGTAATTAACAAAGGATTCCTATTCTGTGACAACAGTGGTTTTACACCCTTGTCATTAAAAACTCTTCTCTTTCTTATGCTAAAAGTATTTTAAAAGTTCCTCAATTTAAAAAGCATAAATGGGATTGTTGATATATTTATTTATATAGCTTGTATATTAAATTCCAAAAGCAGCCTTGTGGAGTTGCGTAGTCCAGGTAAGGGCTCAATAATTTTAAAATCAATTTATGATGGTGTCGTTCTAAGGAGAGCACTCAAAGAGAATGCCATCTTCTGTCTGTTTGCCAATTTCCCTTGATTCATATAGTTATCTGCAATCTCAAGCATTATTTTTCTCACCTGGAGGCGACAGGAGTGGGACCCACTTGAGGTACTGTTCTTGGGCTCATTGACGATTTTATCCCTATCAACCATGGGGTCCCTTTTCTCACTCCTGGAAAGGGAATGGCAGAAAGAATTTACTTTTAGATTCTCTCCTTCATTATTGCTAAGCAGCTTTTGGACACTATCCAGTTGATAAGCAACATTTTCAAGCTTTTGAAAGATGGCTAAAACAGTTATCCCTGTTGCAATACAGTGGTCTCCAACAATTTCTATTAGTTGACACTCATTCGCTCCTCCATTAATGATCACAGGGGTTTCAGCAGATCTGACAAAAGTGTCACAAGGTGAAAAGGGCTGATTATTTTATTGTCCTTTGAAAAGTAATCCCGGATCAGCGGAGAGAGGAATAGTCTGTCCCCAAATCTTATTGCCATAATATACCAAGGAGGTATCTGCTTCCAAGACTGCAAATTTGTTTGGGAAGGTCATTTTAGATAGCTCACTTACAGTCTTGCTTACTTCTGTGCCACAGTTTTTTTGCCACCTTGGCTGGAGAGCCTGATAGAGCCCTCTGATGCTTCTTTTCCCTCCCCATCATGACGATATTTTCCTTTACAATCTGTCTCTGGAACCTTGATAATCTTCAATTTCAAGCACTGGTGAGAAGCAAAGTCCACCCTTTAGCTGGTGAGAGGAATATCAGAGGTTTTTTAACCCCAGGGAGTTAAAATTAGAGAAAGGTGAGAGAGATAAGAAATTCTACTCCTGGCTGTTAGCAATCTTGGATTATACTTTGTATAATGTCTGTGTTCTTCTTCTTTATTTTTGTACAAAAGCTCTCTCTCTCTCTCTCTCTCTCTCTCTCTCTCTCTCTCTCTCTCTCTCTCTCTCTCTCTCTCTGTGTGTGTGTGTGTGTGTGTGTGTGTGTGTGTGTGTGTGTTGTGTTGTGTCGTTACAGTCGTGACTGACTCTTTGTGACCCCATGTCCATCGAGTTTTCTTGGCAGGAATACTGGAGTGGTTTTGCCAGTTCCTACTCCAGGCACCTACAGCATCTGGTGTTCCCTGGTGGTCTCCCATCCAAGTACTAACCAGGGCCTACCCTTCCTAGCTTCCGAAATCAGGCGAGATTGGATGTGCTTAGGCCATCTAGGCAGCTATTAAAGGGACCCTATGGATCATCAGTTCCAATCCCTATTAAGAAGGCACAGCGGGGAATCGAACTCCCAACGGCTGGCTGCACAGCCACAGACCTAAACCACAGAGCTATTTCTCATAGAGGGTTGTACAAAAGCTAGTACATATTAAAGACTTTGACATAAACCAAATACATGAATTGTTATTAACTTAGGAGGAGCGTCACAATCTACAATCCATCTTAATGTCTAATTCTGATTGGAGTCTAGAATAGAGACATGTATGTGACATATACTTTTGAACTTTTTTTTCAAACCACATGTCAAGGCATTGTTAGCAAAGACAGGGAGATTGTTACAAACTAATTTTCTCTAGCTTGTGAAACTTAGGGCTCTTTCCACTCTTGTTCTTCAAGAAGGTTTCAAAAAGAATTGAAGGAATGCAGGATTCCCTCCTAAAGTGAATTAGGGAGAAACAATTCACCATTATAAACCTCAATATACTTCATAAAAAGTGAGCTTTATATTGGGCTAGTAATCTTAACTTTGGCAATTATGATCTGCTTTGAATATCTTTGTACATCCAGAAAATTTAGGAAGCCTTTCCGTACAGATATACAGTACCTATGGATGTAAGTTAATTTCACCCCTGTACGTATCATGTAATATACTGACTAAGTTACAGTATTTTGTTTCCTCACCCAGTTCATAATTTGGGCTAGCCTGTTTCCTGGCTGATTATGTTGTTAATCATCAAAAAAATTCTAAGACTCTAAGATAATAATAGTAATTCAGAATCATTTTTCTTTTCTTGAATTGATTCAAGATCCAAACATTGATTCAGGATCTGGGAATGCTGTTCATGACCCTTATTTCTCATTTCACTCCCTATGTTAGATCAAGGCTATGGAACTGTTTGTCATATGGAACATATCAGGGACTATTGTTTCATCATTGCTAGTTTTATTGGTGTAATCACACCAACATAGCAGTTTACTGATGGCAAGAAAAAATATCCTTATTCCAAGAAGTAAAATCTAAAATTCAGCAGGGTAGAAAAAAACAGAGGAATCTGAGGGGATTTTAAAAACGGGATTAAATGGGAAAATAACATGGAGAGAATATTCTTAAGAAAATGCCTTCATGAAAGGATGGGCATTCAGAGGCCCCCAGAGTGCTGGCTGTCTACTATGCAGCTGCTTGTGCATATGACCAGTTTGATACTAGCTATAGAAAGGACAGCCAAATGGAGGGACATTTATGTGATTGACTTTCCACGTTTTTGTGAACCAGTAGGACTGGCTTATACATTTGCCTACTTCATCTACGTATCTCAATCAATGAGATACAGTATTAGGTGTGTGTTTTTTTCAGTAGAATTTTTGGCAGCATTATTCCAGGGTCAGTTCTGAGTTATGTTTGCTGAGTTTCTAACCCGTTTCAGGAGTAGAAGTATGTTGTGTTGTTATTCTCCATGCTGCTAGGATCCAACAGAAGGATGACATGAAAGCTTGTCTCAAAGCACAGCAATACTGTAGCTGAATCTTCTCTCACCCTGTCCTTTTAAAAAAGGAGCAAGATCTTTCTAGCTGCAGAAAGATGGAAGCTCAATCGCTCCTTTTCCTTTTGGAGAGAGAATAGCTTAGTTCCCATTTGTTCACGACAGAATTGGATGGCAAATAGTTTCTTGGTGAGGGAACATTCAAAATGTTGCAATTTGTCAGTAGTTTTAAAAAGCTTAGTGAATCATGTATATGAGGCAGTTAGTAAGCTGAAGCTCTGGATACGAGTGCAGTATTGACATTACAGTTTCCTCAAAAGCTTCTGGTAAATGACACTGAATATTTTATTTACACACATTATTGCTTACTGTAACTTAGGGACTCCAAGCAAAATATCAATATATTAGAATTTTGGATTTCATGATAAATGTCTTGTCAATATATATTTAAAAGGTCATAGGTAGTTTAATATTTTGGTGCATGCAGCCATAAAATATTTTCTATTGGAGAAAGTATATTTTCAGCTGGTGATTCAGGTGCAAACCCTTTTCTCTTTTCTACTGCTCATTTTCATAATCTGGTAGAAATGTTAGCAGAAGAAAAGGGAGAACATTTGGGAACAGAAAAGCAACACTTCAAATTACCTATGTTGCCATGGCAGTTGGGTTTAAATTAACCAGTAGTGGAATTATCCAAGACAAAATCCTATGGTTACAGATGCAGGACAAGAATTGGCATAAGAAATTATTGAGAAATATATTGAAAGGCATTGGAACCAGATATATCAGAATCCTGGAATGCTCAAATGTTCTAGGAAACTCCATATATTTTCTCAAACTGCAAAAGAGTGAATGTAATGGGAGGAGGAGAATAGAGGTATAGGGTCAGATACTTTTTTTGGCATGAGAAGGAGTGTTTCAAACAATCACGGTGTGATGCCAACAGTTCCTGCGTGATCTCTGACTTGTAAACAGAGATAGCCCTGTCCAAAACAATGGAGCTTCCCATAAGTGCAATGGGCAGTGAAAAGAATACAAACCTTGTTGGACAAGAAGGTAAAAGGTAAAGGTAAAGGTTCCCCCACACATGCGTGCTAGTCGTGTCCGACTCTAGGGGCGGTGCTCATCTCCGTATTCAAGCCGGAAGAGCCAGTGTTGTGCAAGTCCATGGCCATGTGGCCGGCATGGCTGCAAGGAAACACTGTTTTTACCTTCCCGCCTTTTGCGGTGCTACCTATTTATCTATTTGCATTTTACATGCTTTCAAACTGCTAGGTTGACAGGAGCTGGGGTGAACAGTGGGAGCTCGCACCACTGCGTGGCACCCGGGATTCGAACCGCTGAGTTGCTGACTTTGAAGTCAACAGTTTTCGGAGCCTTAGTCCACTGAGCCACCATTACCATTACCCTGTTTTCCAGAAAATTATTAAGGAACACATTTTCATAAATTAAATTTAGTGAATCCTTACAATTCTTTGGTCATTTTTGGCATGTGAAATATTTAAGTTTGTCCTATAAGATGCTCAACAATTCTGAACTACCTGTAGTTGAAACTTGATGTTCAAGTGTCTGTTTAATATTTTATATAAGGATCGAGCAATTTGTGTGTCATATTTAATGCATCTGTCTTCTTGCAGACAACTGGAATCCATTCTCCCACCCATACAAGAAAATGGACTTTGGGAAATGGGAGTTGTTCATCCCTGCTGGGCCAGATGGATTTCCTCTTGTTCCTCATGGATCAAAACTAAAGGTGCCACTTTTAAAACTCTCCTTTTGTTCTATATTCTGTCATTCAAGGTTGGTACTGAAGTTTTCTTGGTGTCCTGTGAAGTGCCAATTTATATCTTAAAGTTCAAAGGAGACTTGCAGAACCTTCTCTTCACCTACATGACTTCCTGTCAAAATAATATAAAACAAAGGTTTCATGACTCTGCAGTGAACAAAAGGGATTATGATGAATAAGGCAGGTGGCTTTATAGCAAACCTAAAATGACTGAATATAAATAGGGGATTAATAAATGTTAAGAGAAACCCAGGAAGACGGTGTGAAGATTACAGGTTAGGGAGATCAGGCTGATGGAGGGGTCTAAGCTATCTGTCAGTGCAAAAGCAGTAACAATAAAAATATAAATGAGTGTTGTTTTGATGCAGTCCTTGAAAGAGAAGAAAACTTGCAGAAGGAAATTTCATTGCTCCTAGCCCCTCATCTTGACATCAGTGCTGAGGAACATCAAAATATAGGCAACATCAAAACTTGGACACCTGAACAGACGAGTGGTTATTGTATTCATGTCCTGCTTTAGGTTTCATATTGACTTGGCCATTTGGGGAATGGTAGGCTGGACTTGATAGGCTTCTGATATAATTTTTAACTGATTGCAATTATTTAGGATGGCTCATAAAATATATATTTTACAAGCTTCAATATCTTTAAAATTATTCTTCATTTTGTTGTTTGCAAGATGTCCCTCCCTTTTTGTAGGAAAAAAAGAGAAGCAAAAGTACCACATTTTTCCATGTATGCAACACTATTTTTTCTAAAATCATGGCACAAAAAATTAAGGGGCATCATATACACAGAAGTAAGCCTTTCCGGGGGTGGGATGGGGTAGGGGAGAAGCCAAACTGACCTTGCTGCTTCTTTTCCGTGTTCTGAAGACCACTCTGTGCTTTGTGCAAGGATCGGGGCTTTCGTTTCTTCAGGGAAATGCTTTGGGGATGGAGCAACCCATTAAGAAATCCATTTTCCCATGAAAAAGAAGGGACAAATTCTATATGAACAAAGCAGAGAGGAGGGCACTGAAGCACTCTAGGAAAGGAAAGAAACAAAAACAGCGGAGGGGGGACAGCAGGGGTGGGTGGAGGAGAAATGAAACAGGAGAATCCAAACAGACCTAGCTGTTTCAGAAGAGATGAGTCTTCAGAACACAGAAAGTCAAGAAAACAACATGGGGCAGGGCGGGTTGGGGCGGAGGAGGGCTCAAAGAGGATTTCTTAATTTTCTTAATTTGGGAGTCTTAAAATTGTGGGGGTGTCTCATATATGGCAGTGTCCTATAGATGGGAAAATGCAGTAGAGTGGTGCCTCTTAAAACTAATTTAATTCGTTCTATGGGTCTATTCCTTTCACACAAAAATGTCCTATGAAACGTGGTTTAACATGGTTCCCATAGGAATGCATTTAATTTGTCTTGCAAGGCATCCCATAGGAAAACTTAGTCTTACGAGGTTTTCCTAAATTTCATTCATCTTATGAGTTTTTCGTATTAAGGGGCATTTGTCTTATGAGGTACTACTGTAATTAATATTTTAATTGTTTTTATTTTTTTATTAGCATAAACCAAAGAGCAATGCAAATGTACAAGCTTTTGACTTTCCTGGAACAGTTTTTGGTGGGGTATCAGCACAAAATCTAGAACAAAAATTAGGCTAGATGATGTGTCCTGAGGGTCTTGGTTAAAATAAGTTCCAAGGTAGAGACTATTGATTAAACTCATGTTCTGTTAAGGTAATAATGATTTTTTAAAATACACTAATAATATTTTTTATTTTATTTTTATGGTCCTCAAATCTTTTTTGGCCTACATTTATCCCCAACATCTATAGAGATAAAATAAAGGACTCCCTGCTCAGGTTATAGAATGTTATAGAATGTTATAGAATCATAGAGTTGGAAGAGACTTCAAGGGCCATCTAGTCCAACCCCCTGCCATGCAGGAACCCCATCACAATATTTCCAACAGATGGCCATCCAGCCTCTGCTTAAAAACCTCCAAAGAAGGAGACTCCACCACCCTTTGTGGCAGCATATTCCACTGCCGAACAGCTCTGTCATGAAGTTCTTCCTAATGTTTAAATGGAATCTCTTTTCCTGTAGTTTGAAACCATTTCCCCGAGTCCTAGTCTCTGAAGCCATGGAAAACAAACCTGCTCCCTCTTCAATATGACATCCTTTCAAATATTTAAACATAGCTATCATATCCCCCCTCAACCTTCTTTTTGAAAGGCTAAACATTCCCAGTTCCCTAAGCCGTTCCTCATAAGACATTTCCTCCAGACCCTCAACCATCCTGGTCGCCCTCCTCTGCACCCGCTCGAGGTCGTCAACATCCTTTTTAAATTGAGGCGCACAGAACTGGACACAGTACTCCAGGTGGGGTCTGACCAGAGCAGAATAGAGTGGTACTATCACTTCCCTTGCTCTAGACACTATGGTTCTGTTTATGCAACCAAGAATTGTATTGGCTTTCCTGGCTGCCGCATCACACTGCTGACTCATGTTCAATTTGTGGTCCACTAAGACTCCCAAATCCCTTTCACAGGTACTATTCTCCAGCCATGTAGAATAGGTGGTAATGGAATTTGGTGAGAGGTATAACAAATGCATCTTTAATAGAATGACTTTAAGGAAAGTTATATATAGCATAGCACCATACAGTATAGCATAATAAGAAATTGAGAACTTCCTTAATTAATAGAGCTTCTTGTGACAGAGGGTGACTACTATTTTAAAGCAGGTTTTGAAAACGAACCTTTAAGAAACGGCACAGTAGTGTAATTCAGAAAGACTGGCATATTCAAAATATGAATTACAGTATTGATATTGATAGTTGTTTCAGACAGATATCATGCCAGCAACCCACCTAATTCCTGGACTATTACAGGGCGTTGAATGAGTGAAATAAATGCTTTTATATACTTTTTAGTGTGATGTGAGAAAATGAAAGCAATCATAAATGAGATATATATACCCTTCGTGTCTCTCAAAATGCGCACATTCAAATATTTAATCATTTTGATATTTTGTATTCTGCCTCTATTGGTTCAACCAAGCACTGATTTTAGGAATATTTCAAAAAAGTCAATTCCTGTTTGCAACTAAAAAGAGGAACAAGCTTGTGCCAGATGAGAAGTTAGAATTATAGCAGGGACCTTTAATTTAGAGTGGGGCATTGCTCACAGAATTTTCCACATGAAAATAAATGAAGGACAGAGGTCACAAACATAAAGCTAGTTTATAAAAAGTAGTGTCTCTGCTTTTTCACCTTCTATATACAGCCTTTTCATTTAAAATAAATGGCTGGAGAAAATTGATAGTTAAAACCTTATTACAGATGAATCTTATATATCTGTCCAATGGGATTAACCTCATAAATCAGCTGAGGTTTGTTCCCTTTAGACCGTTACCAATTTTTCAAAACGAGTTTGTCAGATGCTAAAGGTGAGACATGTTTCCATCATAGGATGTTTATCTGGGTTAATGAATTATTGAAAACAGATCTTTCTTAGCTTCCAGCAAAGCTACATCTTAATCATATGTACAAACAGTATGCTTAGTTCTTCAAGTACCCACAATTAGGTTGCTTTACTAATCAAACTACAGAATCTTAAATTCTTAATGTGATGTACTCCCCCCGAAGAATAATCTGTTGAATTATTATATATGATAGGAGGACTTGGATGGGGTTTGGAGTCCAGTATTGGTGTACACACACACACACACACACACACACACACACACACACACACACACACACACACACACACACACACACACACACACACACACACACACACACACACAAGGACTACTGTATACGACAGTATTGTAGAAAACTGCAGAAAGGTTATCCTTATATTATAGCAGGACCAGACTTTATTTATTTATTTATTTATTTATTTATTTATTTATTTATTTATTTATTTATTTATTTATAAAGAAAGAAAGTTGCCACCACACTACCAGTTGATCTCCGGGCAGCATACTATAATATATTGAAACTAAAAAAACAATATAGCTATTAAAAACAAACAAAAACAAAAACGATTCAAAACAACCAATATACAAATAATAAAATCCTGTTGTTTATGAGTCTACCTAAAAAAATTGCTATCTAATTAAAATGCTTGGCTGAACAGGAAGTTACAGTGGTACCTTGGATAATGACTGCCCCAGATAACGAATTTTTCAGATAACGACTGCAAATTTCCGTGTATAGGACTGCCTCTGATAACGAATTTTCCCTATGGGCTGCCTTAGATAACGAATCACAATTTCTAGGTATAGGTCTGCCTCGGATAATGAATTTTCTCTATGGACTGCCTTGGATAATGAATTTTCCTATGGGTTGCCTTGGATAACGAATTTCCAGCATGCATCAGTAAAAAAGAATTATCCCAGGTGACATTGCATCTGTACCTTTAAAGTGCACTTTATAAAGAGTTTTGAGCAAAAAACCAGGTGTCTGCCTTTTTCCTAGGCTCTGGAACGGATTAAATCTTTTCCTATTCATTCCTATGGGAAACCACGTTTCGGATAACATGTTTCGGATAACGACAAACCTCGGAGAACGAATTACCATCGTTATCCGAGGTACCACTGTATTTGCCTGGCGCTGAAAAGCCAAAAGCATCAGCGCCAGGTGGATCTCTGTTGGGTGGGTATTCCAGGGTTGGGGGGCAACAGCCAAGAAGGCCCTGTTTCGACATGCCACCCCTCACCTCTTTGATTGATGTCATCTTCAGCAGGGCATCCTGGCCTGATCTTAGGGTTTGGGCAGGCTTGTAGGGAAGGTTTTGCCTTGTTTTGAAGCCCTCTCCCCCCCAAAAACACTGACAGGTCCACTTTGGGGAGAGAGGTCCAGAAGCCACAAAATAAGCAGGTCTATGCACTTGTTGCCCACTGTTGAATAAGAGAAAAAGTATCCAGCGTAATAGATTATAATTCTGCCCATCAAGTAAGGAAATGTCTTTGCCTTTACACATATCAAATGTTTTGTGAGGCTGAGTACACATCGTAAGTCTTAAGTGTGATCATTAATAAAATAAATCATTAGGAGTCATTAGGAGTATTTTGGTCAAGATCACTTTCCTTCATTTCCTGTGCATGCCTGGATAATAAATAGACTTACATGTTAGGGCCATCAGCCTTGCTTCTCACAGATCCAGACAGGCAGTTTCGCAGGTATAAGAACTGTGCTTTTTATGCAGCTTGTTAGAAAATTTTCATACCATGCCAATGCCTTTCTAATTAATTTTTCAGGCATATTGTTTTATTTAGAGGACTTATTCTAATCACTCAATTTGGTGGGCTAAAATTCCTGACAATGAGATATTGGAAGCGGCAGGCTCTCTGCTGAATAGGATGGGTGGCCATTTGCCGTATACAGTATTCTTTAGCTGTGAATTGCCAACTTTGGCCGAGCTTAGATTCCATGACACCTGGGGTCCCTTTCAAGACCTGTGATCTGTATCAAAATATGTCTTTTCGATTGTATGATTTCCTCAGCACCAAAATTCCAGCCCTAAGAATGAGGAAGATAATTTCAGAAGGCCACGTCTAGAACCAAAATACAGGGGTTTTAATGGTCCCCCCCCCCAGACATTATATGTCTTCTGGAATTATTTAAATCCTAGTCACTATTTAGTTATTTATTACTTGTATTTGATTTGTATACAGCCCATATGGCTACAAAGGCCACTCTGGGTGGTTCACTGCAAAATAAAACAATTCTCACAGATTAAATAATACCCACATAAACATAACAATATATAGAAAAGCAAATAGACATATATTAATCAACTAAACTTAACAAACTTATCTTCATAAGCTCCTCTTGCTGCTTGTGTCGGAAGAGAATTTCCACCTTCATAAATGAGATGATTTAAGGCATTATAAATCTTATTCCTCCTCCTTTTGCATAAACATCAAATTGTTAGTGCTGTTTTAATTATGATAGTTAAGGCCTTGATTAGAAGTCATTTTCACCAAAAACCTGTAGTGACTGAAGTTGCCTGTCAAATATAAGCTATGGGTTCAGAATTGTCTTCTGATGGTGTTGTGAATATATAGTAATGGGCAGCTTCCTTTGATAGCTGGTTTTATAATTGAGTTCTGATGAAAATCAAACACAAGGGGAAGTCAATTCTATCATTAATTTCAGCTTTGTTTAACTGACACCGTAGAAGCCTTTCTAATTTGTCTTAGTGTAATGGAGATGGAAAACCAAATCAATTGCAGTCTAGCTTCACTCACCCATCATGGTGACCTTCAAATATCTCTGACAACACCTTATTTCTATATTGGATAGTTGCCTCCCCTGCCTCCCTTTTATTGAAGCAGCCAGCACTCCTGGCAAAGAACAGTGTTCATAGAGATGGTGCTGTGGGGATGGGAATACAATCTCAGTGACTGGGTCACTGGGGATTATCAGAGATGGAAAGGAAGGTTAGCCCACTCTTAATGATATTCTTGAATACCATCCTTGACTTTCAACTATATGTAGAAGTGATGTAATTCTGAAAAAGGAAATGCTTTCTGAAGAAGTGAATTGTTTCCACTAAGCCATAGGTCTTTTTTTCCAGATCATAAAAGTGTACCAGTACTTGCATGGCATATAGCATTTGAACTCTTGTGAGCATGTGTGAAAACTAGGTATTTTTATTTGAAACTCACAAGTGTTTCATCATACCTTAATGTGATAATGTGATAATGAAAACTTTTTTTATTTTTTTATTTTATAAAAATTATAACAGACAAACAAACAAATGACAATATTGATGCATCCCCACCCCCCGGGACCATCCAGTTCTTCCTTGAGTTCTTCCTTTACTTCTCCAACTTCTGTTGTTACTTCTTAATGTCCTCTTCTCCAGAACTGTCTTGAAATATTTGTCGGTTCTTTCCCCTTCCCTTCTACTAATACAAAGTCTATAATTTTTCCCCAAATATCATAAAAATGTCCTTCTTCATTTCTCCTCATTTAACTTTTAAACTACAAGACGATTTATCATTTATGGCCATGTCCCAAAGTTCGTTATACCAATCTTCCATCCTGAGATCTAGTTTAGATTTCCAATTTATTGCTATAATTAATCTTGCAGCTGTCATAAGATTTGCTATTAATTCTTTTGTTTTAACATAATAATCTTTACTAATTAACAATGATAACAATGCTATTTCTGGATTACAATCAATATCTACTTGGAGCATCTCACTTAACTCTAAAAAAATTTTTTTCCAAAACTTTTAAACTATTTCACATTCCCACCAAAGATGCATATATGTACCTATCTTTTTCTCACATTTCCAACACATCTTAGACTATTCAGCATTTATTCTATTCAACCTAAGTGGTGTCAAATGCCATCTTAAAACCAGTTTAAAATAATTTTCCTTTATCCTAATAATTTTCCTTTATCCTACATTAAGATTTTGTTTCCAGACTTCTCTCAGAGAGTCTAGCTCCTTCACTTCCAAATACTCCCCCATCATTTTGTATATTTTACATACTAATCCCTTCAGTATATTTTCCTTATCAGATTCAAGGGATAACAAAAACTGTTCAAACTTTGTACATTCTCTAAGTTGAATGTTTCTTCTGACCCAATCCTTTATCCTTTTTTCTAACTGAATATAGTTTATCCATATTAAATCATTAGATTGCAAAGTATTTTTATGTCCTGTTTTGTTCTAATTTTACCCAACCAGTCTTTTAATCCAGCTATTTTCTTTGCTTTAAATAATCTTAAATAATGCTTCAAATTCGTAGGAAAGTTTTCCAGGTCTATTATTATACATAATGCGGAACCCTTCGGTGATAACATTTTTCAATATTTATTCCATGTAGTCATTAAACAATTCAGGAGGGGGTTCTTAATCTCTACCTTATTTTTAAAATCACTGAAGAGGAACTTATTTATATCCCCCTTTATATTTAATGACTCCAACTCCCACCATATTAACTTCTCTGGTCTGTATAAAATTTCCTTGGCCATGGTCTCACCTCTGCGCACGGAGGTGGGATCACAGCCCCCTGTCCTGCGATCTCTGCTGCAGGTGCTTGACAGCCACCCTGCTGTCATGCACCTCTGGCAGAGACGGCTGGAGATGGCGCTGCGAGCCCCCTCCTGACCCTGTTGGCCCCTCTGCATGCAGAGGGGCAAACAGGGGTCAAAAAGGGATCTTCCCCAACTGGGTTATGACAGTGCCCGGCACTGTCATGACCCGCGTGGGGAAGCCGAGTCCCCCCTTTGCCCCTCTGCATGCAGAGGGGCGAAGGGGGGGTCTCAAAGGGATCTTCCCCACCCGGGTTATGACAGCGCCCGGCGCTGTCATGATGAGTTGGGAAGCCGAGTTCCCCCCTTCGCCCCTCTGCATGCAGAGGGGCGAATGGGGGTCTCAGCTTCCCCGCACCAGATGACAGTGCCGCGTGCCCTGTCATCTGGCACAGGGAAGATCCCTTTGAGACCCCGTCACCGGTGCTGTCATCTGGCGTGGGGAAGGTGGAGGGTGGCAAGAGGGGGCTGCGATCCTGGATCACAGCCTCCGCCTGGTGAATGACAGCCCACCGGGCTGCCATGCACCGAGGTGGAGGGCGGTGAGAGGGGGCTGCGATCTGGCCTCTCCAGCGATCTCTGCGGTGCTCCGGCAGCGCCCGGTCCCGGGAGGGCTCCCCGCGGCTGCGGGAACGCTCTCCAGGCCTGCGTGCCGCCGGCTCTGGAGGCGCCTGGCCCCAGGAGGGCTCCCTGCAGCTGTTCCGAAAACCAAAATAATGGAAACGAAGCGGGGCCCGGGGGCCCGAATAATGGTAATGGAACAAAGCGGCGGCCCTGGGGCCGAATAACGGAAACAACTGCCATTTTGGCGTTTCGTGCCCATCTCTAGCTGCGGCTAACACCTAGACACAAAATCTTATTCAAGTCAGAGTGCATAAAAGGAAATGCACGAGCAATCATAAAATCAGCTCCAACTGACACTAACTGCTTCCTGGATTTTCTAGCCATACAGTACTCAGAAGTAGTTTACCATTCCCTTCTTAGACATTCTGTCACTATGCAACTTATCCAAGACTACATCAACTGGATCATCTCCCAGAAGCCATAGTGGAGATTCTAAATCCTAACCTTTGGTTCCAAAGATAGCTGCTTACTTCCCTGCACTATCCAGCCCTTTTTGACCCCTGTTTGTGGCCAAGTTTGCAGATGACACAACACTTTTCTGTGTGGTAAAAACCAGAGAAGATTGTGAAGAGCTCCAGAAGGATCTCTCCAAATTGGGGGAATGGGCTGAGAAATGGCAAATGCGATTTAATGTAGCCAAATGTAAAGTAATGCATATTGGGGCAAAAAATCCAAACTTTATCTATCAACTCATGGGCTCTGAGTTATCCGTGACGGATCAGGAAAGAGATCTTGGTGTGTTGGTGGACAGCTCCATGAAGGTGTCTCCCCAATGTGTGGCAGCAGTGAAGAAGGCCAGTTCCATGCTAGGGATTATCAAAAAGGGGACTGAAAATAAAACAGCCAACATTATAATGCCATTATACAAAACAATAGTAAGGCCGCACCTGGAGTATTGTGTACAATTCTGGTCACCACATCTCAAGAAAGACATAGTGGAACTGGAAAAGGTGCAGAAGAGAGCGACTAAAATGATTACTGGGCTGGGGCACCTCCCTTATGAGGAAAGGCTAAAACATTTGGGCCTCTTTAGTCTGGAAAAAAGGCGTCTGAGGGGGGATATGATTGAGACATACAAAATAATGCAGGGCGTGAGTAAAGTGGATAGAGGGAAGCTCTTCTCCCTCTCCCAAAATACCAGAACTAGGAGACATACACTCAAATTGAGGGCTGGGAGAGTAAGAACTGACAAAAGAAAATATTTTTTCACCCAGCGCGTTGTCTATGGAACTCCCTGCCACAGGATGTGGTGATGGCATCTGGCCTGGATGCCTTCAAAAGGGGATTGGACAGATTCCTGGTGGAAAACTCCATCACTGGTTACAAACCATGATGGAGATGTGTAATCTTCAGGCTTAAAACCAGGGTACTTCAAGGGCCAGATGTAGGGGATTAGTATCCGGAGACAGATATCTAGTCTCATGCGCTCCCAAACGCATCTGGTGGGGCTGCTGTGAGATACATGAAGCTGGACTAGATGGGCCTTTGGTCTGATCCAGCATGGCTCTTCTTATGTTCTTATGTTCTTATGAATGAATCAAAAACTTAGTCATGCCCTAGTTGAAAAATTGATTGGACACACGGTTGTACAGTAGGGAGTCTATAAGTAATGTAAATTGCTTCCTCTATTGCCCTTATACACAAAATAAATAGGGTCATTGTCTAAATGTTTATATTAGTGATACTCTGCTTTTTTAAAAAAACATTAGCTACTGTTTTTTTTCAAAGTAGGAAGGATACTCATTTTCATGTTCTTTTTCTTTCAGAGCTGTTTGAGCAAGGAGCTGTCACAAATGATAAGAAATGCAGCATCTATAAATATAGTTGTGTATTTCACAAAATATGTGCTATGTAAAGAGTGACTTCCTCTTCAACATTTTACTTTGAATGCTTTTCCACAGTAGGCTGCTCCTCTACATACAGACATTATTTTGCTTTGCTTTTGATCTGGAGGAGCATTTAGTTGCATGTGCCCCCGATGTAATAAAGGCCACATACAGACTGCCATCACATCTACTGTCTGGGAGAATTCTACATAAAATTACTTTGATTTAACCTTTGGTACCTGTTTTAGTGTATAATAATTTTTCCATGTAGCACAGCCACTGGGGGAAGTTATCTGTCATCTATTTAGGAAAGATTCCAGTGACCAATTGTTAGCTCTTAGTGTGACAAATATATACATCTATAAAATATATCTCACACCTGTTTTCCTTTGGAAACGTCCAGCATGTAAGGTGTTGTACTGCAGTATGGTTCTATAAAATTGACCATATTAATTGGAAAATGGCACTTTTTTCTTTGTTCCAACCAAACATAGGCACTACTGTTGTTTATAAAATAAAAGGTGTGTGTTGTGAAGATATTTTTGACTTACAACATCCCTTTTCAAGGTTTTCTAGCTGGACAGTATTCAGTGTTTGTTTGCCATTCCCTTCTTCTGGAGAAATTCTGGGACTGTGCAGTTTGCCTATGGCCATATAAGCTGGCTCTTTGGGGACTGAATAGTTTAATAGTAATAAGCCATGGTGTTTCTGAAGTAATTTTCAGTATAAAATTATTCAGTACACCTTGTTGCTGCTTGTTCCAATGTAAGTCTCATTATATTTCTAAACAGGAAGTCTGTGATTGTTGTCACTGTGGCAATAGGAGTGTGATTCATGGATCTCAGAAATGTCTTTTCTGTCCTGATACAAATGCCATAAGAACAAGTATCAATACCAAGAGGCTAATAATAATGTCTGGGCTCCTGGGTGGTTGTTATGGAAATTAATGGTACACATTAAGAGCACTATTTTCACACTGCCTGCCTGAGTCACCACTCAGTTAAGTCAATGGTACTTGGCATATGGCCAATTTAGTCCCATATGAAGTAAGTGGATTTAAGTGGTAGCAGATCTAATTAGCTTTTAGATAATGCTGTAGAGGTGGTACATTTGTGTAGCAGAAATTGAGAGAGAGAGAGAGAGAGAGAGAGAGAGAGAGAGAGAGAGAGAGAGATGAATGTTATTCTGTTCTCATGGATTGTGCTTCTTTGATTGAAGAACTGGGGTGTGCTATCCAATCCACAGTTGCCTCCATCAGAATACCATCCACTGTCTGACACGTCTATACTTTTTGAAATAAAAAACAACTGATGTTACAGGCAGTGAAACTGAATTTTAAAGGAACTGTCCAAGGTGCTGTTCCTGTTATGGGGATGGAGTTTAACACCTTAGTGCGATCCTATCAAGTTTGAATAAATCCTGAGTGGATTTACCACTCTTATGAAATCTGGGCCCTCAGCCTCAAACTGCTTCAGTGTATCTCATAAATTTGGTTCAACCTGGCACTGGGGGTGAAACCAGCCCCCTTAGAAAGATGTCATCAGACTGTTCACCATATACAAAAGGCTTCAGTGAATCGCAGTGATAAAAATGCAAGGGGTTAGAAAATAAATACTGTAGCTCTTTGCCATGTTCATTATCACAGAAGATGCTCAGTTATAGATTATAACTAGAGATGGGCACGAATCGAAAAAATTACATTTTGGTTTTTCATTTTTCGTTGCGGGTCCATTTTGGTTCATTTTCGCTTTTCACAAATTTTTTGAAAAAAAATTGTTTCGTTTTTTTTGTTTTTTGTTTTTACCCACTTTTTGTGCGACTTAAAGCATTTCCGCGTGCAGATGTCCCCCAACGCCCCAGACCAGAGGGAAAACACTAAAAAAATGATGCTGGCAGAGACACAGTATAGACTAGGTATGTAGGGAGGCTGCAAAGGCAGTGGCGGGCGTTGCCAAGGGTGTAAGACAGATGCAGAGTGACTGCACTGCGGGGCAGGGGAGGGTACTCACCGAGAGGTACGCATGCACACAGGGAGGCTGCAAGAGAAATCTCTTCTTGCTCTCCCCTAAGAGCCAGGCTGCAGCCAGCAGGAACACAGAGACACACACTTGCCTGGCTGGCCTAAAGTAATGAGTCACAGAGACAGCAATCTCACCCTAACTCCCACCACAGACTGCAAGGAAGATGGGGGCTGCCAAAGCTTTTTATGCCCTCTGTGGCTGCCACACCTACCCAGTCTGCAACCTGGGCATGCTGTTGGTTGAAATTGTCCAAGAATTTACATGATCCCATCACATGGCTTGCATCCATCTTGTGGCTGGAATCCATTTTGTGTCATCCTTAAAGGGAAAAGAAAAAAATACATCGCAATGGGAGAAAGACAAAAACAAACGTTTTAAGGACCGCAACCCCCTGGTAGGTAATAATTTCAAATAATCATCACTGTGTTTTTACGGATGTCCAGGGCATTTTAATACCCAAGAAATCAATATTAGGCATCTGGGAGCCATTTTGGGTCAATGTCCCCTAACTCCCCTTAAAGGAAACAAAATACAGTGATCTGAGAAAAGACATAAATGCACGTTTTAAGGACCCCAACCCCCCTGGTAGGTATTATCAGGCAGAATAAATAATTATCGCTGGGTTTTTCCAGATATTCAGGACATTTTTTAACATTTAAAAACAGCTCATTTCATTGTGCGTCGCCATTAACGAAAACGAAACGTAACAAACCTAATTTTCGTCGTTCTGTTCGTTTTGTTCCGATTTCATCACAATTTTTGTTATTCGTTTCGTTACGTAACATAATGAATAATGAATAACGGAACAATTTTTTTTTGTTTCGTACCCATCTCTAATTGTAACTGAACTTCATTGGATTGAGCACAAATGTTTATTCATCTGCGTTCTAGACATCATGCTGTTTGCTTCACTGTTCATTGAGCTCAGATGCATAACAAGGTGCTAACTGTGCTGTACAGAAAGAGAGAAGATGCTTAAAGTAAAAGTGTACTGGTTGTCTGACACATATCCCTGATCCATGTAATGACTACTGCATTCATAGGAACATTAACCACTGTTAGGAAAATCTTTCAGATCCCTGCAGGCATGTCCAAACTTCAGCCCTCCTTATGTTTTGGACTACAACTCCCAGAATTCTAAGCTTAGATTGCCAATGGCAAAGGACTGTGGGAGTTGTGGTCCAAAACATCTGGAGGGCCTAAGTTTGGACATGTATATCACAATTCATTAGTATCTGGAGAGTGACCATTTTGAGAGACCACACTCTTCTCAGAGCAGTCTACAGCTCAGTGGCAAATTATCTAAACAAAACATGAACCATTTTCTTTTCTATCTGCCCACGCCTTTAACAGGAATTTGGGGGAATGGAATAACAAGTATTGTTGACAGCTATTGCCACAATCATTGAGATTTGATATTTTGATCCTATGTAGTCAATGGTGATTTCTTCCCCCTCACCAATTTTGGTTAGCGGAGCTTCAGTACAAATAATAGAGTTGGAGTTTTGCTTTTAATGAATAGAGCAGTAATGACACATAAGGTGACATTTAATGCAAAAGTAAAATGAGAGAAGTTACTGGTTTTTAATAATTCACTGGAATATGTTTTAGGTGTTTTAATGAAACAGAAAGCATCAATCCATTTCTATGAATGGAGTTACATCTCCCTCTTTTGGTGAATCAAAGCATGGCCTGTATAGAGAAAAGACAGCCACTTGATTTAAGCTCTCTTTGTCTTCTTTATATAAATAGGCAGATAATTCCTAACTTGTTGGCATTTGTATTAAATATTTGATGCAAGTCCAAATGCAAATGGGTAGCACAATCTAAAATATCAAGGGACAGTGTTAGCAGCATCTGGGTTGCTGAATTTCCATATGGAAATGTAGACCTCTTTTTATAGAAAATCAAAGTGCTCTGAATACTGCTGTATAGAAATGTTTTTATCTTCCCTCCACTGCTCACATGTACTCTCATAGTTTCCATCTACATCTTGCTCTTCACACTTGTTTATTTGATTTTTGTTCTAAATCCATAAATAATTATTGATACACATGGCTACCTAACAGAAACATTATTCACTAACATTAAAACTAAACTAAAATAATCAAGCCGCATAAACCAAATATTAAAATGTCAGAATCTTTACAACCTTGCCTGTCTTGACAGCCAGTATATTTTAACAGTGCATTTAAATATCAGCACTAAGGGACGTGGCAAACATCCACTGTGTTTTCAAAAGAACAGATGCCGTCACTTATAGAGGGAAAAGAAAATCCTACTCTTTGAAATCATTATACAGTACTAACTTATTATGGTTTGGGCATTCAGAGAAGAATATTAATTTCATTAGTTTTGAACTTGCAGAAGATGGCTTCTAGGGCCAACAATGACCTGAGTCATTTCCCCCATGAATTGTGCCCTCCCTAAGACCATCCTGGAAATTAGGAGAATTCAGTGGATGATGGGGCATATCACTGGAGTTCATGGTCTATCCCTGCGAGCACTGATGGTGCTGATGAATGGGCTGCTTTTCTCAATGATTCTGCCTCCCACCTCCTTTTATTGTTGTTATGTGCCTTCAAGTCACTTCTGACTTACAGCACCTCTGCTAATAGTGACTCACAGTGACTTCCATAATTAACAGATCTGATCAGGTCTTGCAAAGTCAAGGTTGTGGCTTCTGTTTAAATCACCCAAGTGAGTAGCTATCACCAGTGTCTTAAAACAGACCAAGAGAGGGTCCAGCTTTTTTTGAAAGCCACCGGAGAATCTGATATCCCATTGTAGAACTACAGCAGCACCCAGCTGGTTGTTTACAAAAGCTCTTCTATCAGAAATTGTAGGACTTGGAACTAAGATTATGATTGCTATGATAGTTATCTCAGATCTCTAGATTATTTACTCTCCCCTTTGTGAAAATCTACTAGTGCTTGAAACAAAGTGCCTTAATAGTTGTAGATTAGAGAAGGGGACTCAGTTCCTTGGATAACACCTTGGCTCTTATGTTTAGCAAAATGAGAAAAATGTTGCTAATATTCAATATGGGGAAAGCATGATTATCTTAAAATTTATCTGTGGAGAAGTGAAGTCACTCCTCTATCTCTGAGGACCTCATAATTACTTAGGCTTAATCTTGTTTGGGTTAATTTCTATCAGCATAGCTAGATCCAGTCGCTGGTTGTAATAAGAGCTGTAGGCAATTTTCCTGAGTCTCAACATGTACAGTGAACATGTGAACATTTTGAGGCTGGAAGGGCTTACAACATTCCTTGCAATTTCTTTTTAAATCAGACATGGAATTTCAAAAGTGGGGAAAAGAGCACCTTCCATTTTTAAATGTCCGTCCGTCTGTCCATCCGTCCGTCCATCCCTCCCTCCCTCCCTCCATCCATCCATCCACTAGAAGCATTTTGAGGGATTCTTTGGGTCCCACAGGCTATGAAAGTGGGTTAGGTTCCTACATGAGGGCCATGGGCAATACATTGCTCCATCCTATGATCATCTCCTATTATGGAGAACCCCTTCAAGAAGAAAGGGATTGGTACCAATCACTGTTCTGTGGACAGTGTCTCTTTGAAGAGACACTACAAGGTATGAATTGTGGTTGCCTGCTTAAGCATTTACCAAACCTCTGGAAAGGAAGAAAAAATCCTTTTGGTCCTAGTCTGGAATTCTAGTCCCATTATCTAGCTTCAGATATGGCACGTGTTTTCTGAATGCTGTGCTCAGTGTCTGCATATTGTATATTCATAAACTCTTGCTTCTCACACAAATGTCAAGCTAATGGAATACTATAAATTGCAGAGGATAGAGATAATAGCTTCTTATATACTGTCCTTGTAAATAACCAGTCTCTGAAATTTGCATATTTATATTAAAGCTGTTCCACTCAAACACTATTTAGCATGATGATAGTCTCTGATGTCCAGTTGTATTTCAGTCACTTGCTCAAAAGTCGCATTTGCCAACAGTTATTTTCAAGTGGCTCCATGCTAAGAATATTTAAAAAGTGATTGCTGGTGTAGCAAATTAATTTGCTTTATTCAAGCAAACAAAAATGAAAAAACCAATAGTAGGCTTACAAAAAAGCAGAAATCTTGCATTATGGTGCCTTCTTAGAGTAGCAGAATAATAGTTATGAGGCATTCATAAGTTGCTTCACTTGTACAGATATTTATTTCTACATTTCCTCTCAGTGTGTTTTTCAACATAAACTATTTTACCTTGTCAATGGGGTTTTTGTTTGTTTTATCTGAGTATACTTTTAATTTTTTAAATATAAGCATATAATAGCACTGGAGAGTGAAAACGGGTAAGTCAGTTTACATCTTCACTCTGCCATAATGTGTGCTTGGTGGTGTTTAGCTAACCACTCTCTCTGGTATCCAGATTTATTGAATGAAACTCTCTTCATCCATTTCTAGGAACTGTTAAAGCTTTGCTAGCATTATATGCTGACCTATGAGATGCCTGGCATTCTGACTCCTCAACTGGAGCTGACAGGGAGGTGCCTAGAAAGTCAGGGGAGCCAGGAGACCAGGCTATGCAGGATGCAGGGACAGGAAAGGCCAATAAAAGAGAAAACCTAGGGGAAGAGAGGAGGCAGGCTGATGGTGAAGGAGAAATAAAAATGAAGAAAATTGTGGAGTTTGGATAGACCAGAAGAAGACTGGGAGAAGCCAAACTGGCAACACTGGTGACCAAAGGAAAACCTGAGGGCAAGTCTATGAAGAACGAGAAACAGAGCCAGAAGACAAGACTGTCTGGCACTCCAGAGGATAATCAAGGAAAAAGGGGGCAGAAAGCGGGGTTCATGAGATGGCAGGTCCTTTCCCCACGTACAGGGGTACCTCTACTTAGGAGTTTAATCCGTTCCGAATACATGCTCATAAGTCGAACAACTCATAAGTAAAGCAGCCATATCTAAAAAATAAAATAAACAAAATAAATTGAAAAAAAAAAAAAAATTGTAAGTAGAGCAGACTGCATCTAAAATTTGTAAGGCAGCGGTTAAAACACCAACAGTTTTCCACTCTTAAGTCAAATTGCTTGTAAGTAGAAGTAGCGCCGTTCCTAAGTGGAGGTACCACTATATTGGTGTTTAGCCAGATGCTGTCGACTGGACTGTCAGTTCTCCCCTACCACCACAAGCTACAATGGCTCTGGATGTCACCATGCTACCTAGTCTCTGCCCTCTAACCCCAAAATTATAGCCCATGGCATGAATGTTATGAGAGTCATTGGGGAGAAAGCAGACACCTCTCTCTGCATCTCCAAAGCACCAACGTCAGTGAAATTATGTGCAAGGCTCTGGCGGGCCACAGAATTTGCTCCACCAATCTGTTTGCTGACATTAAGGGTAACATAGAGGGCCCTTTACTGCATGCTTATGTATTCATTTACCATTTTTGACTGGTGAAGGTGAAATTGATTCATGAAGTTTCACACTCTTTCCTCTCCCTATGTGTTACAGCTTAATATTACAATGTACAGCACCTAACAAGTAACTGCCTAGTGACTGAAATTCTAATCAGTGTTTAAGCCGACATGGTGAAAGGAAGAATGGGAGGGGGCATATTCGCTGAACACATCTTAAAACTATTCTGTGAGAACCAACAATATTTCAAAGAGGAGTTGGAAAATAGACTCGATGTCATTAGTTCCCTGAGTGACATAACAGAGCAGAATAGCATACGCCTCACTGGTTAGAAGAACACAAAGTGCTTGCTTGGTGACATGCTTGAATTCTCTTGGGGATGGTGACAGTGTATGTTTAATAAAGCCTATATGTAACTTGCTGGGTGACTCATTGATTTAGGTGTCTGGCTGTGGAGCCAGAGGCTGGAAGTTTAATTCCTCACTGTACATCTCAGAAAAGCCAGCCTATGCAGCCTTGGATAAGCTGCACCACCCCTGGATGTTCCCAGAAGAAGGGAATGGTTAAAACACCTCTGAGTAACCTCTATCTAGAAAGCCTTGAAAAGAGTAAGTGGAAATCAGAATTAATTTGAGATCACATCATAATATCAATTTCCATCATTTGATAATATTATAGTATACATGAATAAATATTGTGTTGTCTTTGATAGTATTACTAATTTGTAGATGGAATTTTATTCTTGAAATTCTAAATTTATAAGCATTTGAAAATCTGCAGTATTTCCATATGATACCTTACAACTACTGTGTATACAAACCTGTATTGTAAAGGGTTTTCTATGCAGGATTCTGGGAGCAGCCTTCTCTAATTTCCTTTGTTCATTTATGTCTCTATCACTCTTTCAATGGAGCTAGTCAAGTGGGATTTATGTACTGATTTTTGCATTCCATGCATATTGACATAAACTACTTAGATTTTATGGTGCGCAAGTGTTGTGTACATAACCTGCTGTGATCTGGAAGTGTCTGATGCTTCCACTAACTCATGTTACCTCCTCCCCCCCTTTCTTTTTCGCCTTTTTCGGCTTAGGAAGATTGGTCCCTGCCCTCAAAGTGCCAACATGAAATGTTATCTGTGCTGAAAATATACATTAGCTGGGCCAGAATAGTCAAGAGCCCTTTGTCCTTTCTCTCACATCAGCTTGAACCTAAAAAAAATCCCCATTGCATGACCATCTGGCTGCAGTGGGGCTTCAGACAGGGACAGAAGACATTTCAGTTCTCAGAGCACGAGCTTCAGATGCAAGCAGTTTATCTCCAGTGCTTAGAAATGGCACTTTAATGATCAGAAGACACCACCCATAAGGAGCCACTAGTGAATGGTACTCATGGTACTGATGTATTGTCAGATGCAGCTTTACAACATCTCTGCTCCGAGCCTCAACTGAGAGAATACCTGGCATTTATTTTCATCTTGTCAAGAACTTTACATCTAAGAACGAACTTTTGGCAATTCCATCTTTTGCCATGCTTGAACTTTTGGTACAGCTCTGAGGAAGAGGGTGTTGCCCTCGAAATATTAGTAATTTTTTTGTTATTTTACTAGTAGCCTAAAGGTATCACCTGTTATAGTTTTGTATATGGTTTTTGTGATGCTACATGGCTCCCCAACTTGCTTTGCTTCAGTGGTACTTCACAGTAAAAAAAAAAAAAAAAAAAACCTGACAGCAACTGTGCCATGTCACATTCTTCAGTTAAGTGAACACAAAGTAAGAAATCTTCATGAAATTTAAGGGTCTATCCAAAATGGCTGCAAAACCATTGAGTGCAGAATTTAGATAGATATAGGCCCACATATTAATGGGTGTAGGATGAACTCACTTGTACAATAGGAAATACAGGTTTCAGATTTCAGCCATTTACCATTTACACTGTGTATTTCTATAAACAGAATGTGTTTTGGAAAAAATGTTGGCATAACGAGCCCAATTTCTTGTTTTAGAAGTATTCCTGCCTTGCCAACTAATACAGCTTCCAGTAAAAAGATGATTTAGGCCACCATACATTCACTTTAGGCCACCATACATTCACCATACATTCCCCCCCCTGCGCGCACAATGCTCACTGTGTGAGTACACCTCTTTTACTCTTTTAGCACACTATTTATAAGAGTTTGCTGGCCCTCTGTAGCAGATGCTCACAGAGAGTGCTGTGAATGGGCTGCATGGAAAGGGTGATTATTCTGGATCCTGCTGACAAGCCTCCTCCAGTTAGTAGATGTGCACTATGGATCCTAGCAAATAATGCCCAACAAGGAGTATTGGTAGGAAATCCAAAAGCGTATTTAGGGGAAAAACAATATATCTAAAGGAAGTGGTTCATTTTTTCCACAGGAAAGCTTTTTTGTCTTGGCCAATGTCAATGTCATCACCAAGTACTGTACATTATTTCGGACAAAATTATCAAAAGGACATAGACATCCTCTGATACTACACCTCTGAATTATTGAAATGTAACTTAAACTCTTGCCACTAGAGTGTTCTTTTCTCCTCCTGCCAAAAAAAAAAAAAAAAAAAAAAAAAAAAGTGGACCAGTTGTCAACCTCTAGGGTTTGGATTGGGGCATGTTTGGGTAAAAAAAGTCTGGGTAAAATCTAATGATGTTATATAGCAACCCAGAGTTAGTGAGTAAATGCTTATCTCGTGTCCAGGTTGGTGGCAGAACTAGAGATAGGCACGAAACAGAAAAATGGTGTTTCGGTTTTTTGTTTGTCGTTGAGAGGTCTGTTTCGGTTCATTTCCGTTTGTCGGGAATTTTTTGAAAAATTTCATTACAGTTTTTCATTTTTTCGTTTGTCGTTTCTACCCGTTTTTGCATGATTTTTAAAGCATTTCCGTGCGCAGGCATCCCCCAATGCCCCAGACCAGAGGGAAAACACTAAAAAAATGGATGCTGGCAGAGACACAGTATAGACTAGGTATGCAGGGAGGCTGCAAAGGCAGCGGCGGGCGTTGCCCAGGGTGCAAGGCAACCGCAGAGTGACTGCACTGTGGGGCAAGGGAGGGTACTCACCGAGTGGTACGCAGCACGCACGCACACAGGGAGGCTGCAGGAATGAAGCTAGAGTTGCAGCAGAGACAGCAATCCCACCCTAACTCCCACCGGAGACTGCAAGGAGGACGGGGGCTGCCAGAGCTTTTTATGCCCTCTGTCGCTGCCAGACCTGCCCGCCCAGTCTGCAACGTGGGCATGCTATTGGTTGAACATGATCCCATCACATGGCTTGCCTCCATTTTGTGGCTGGTGGTGACATCCATTTTAAAGGGAAAAGAAAAATACATCGCAATGGGAGAAGACTAAAACAAACGTTTTAAGAACCCCACAATTTTCATGGTTCTGTTCGTTTCGCTTCGTTTTCATTACAATTTTCGTTTGTCGTTTCGTTATGTAGCGGAAATGACAAACGGTAACAGAAATGAAAAAATGTTCGTTCCGTGCCCATCTCTAGTCAGAACACCCACTTTCAGCAGTAGTTGCCACCTTTTCTGCTAGGAGTTACATCCCAAGTGGCTTTATCTGCAGCACTCATGGCACCTTGTGAATCTTTTCAACCCCTAAGCTGCTGCAATTATGACTTATAGAAAACACCCTGCTAGCCTTTAGAGATATTGTGTGTGCTGAGAACTTGCACTGTATAAGAAAAGAGCTCATAAGTGGTAGCTCTACCACTGTAGGGTAGGCACTTCACTGTTTGCTCTGCTCAAAATGTCACAGTTGGCTGAAGTGCATGCATCCACCGGCTCTCCATTGTTCTCTCACCTTCCTTCTGGCTTTTTAAGACACTGACATTACATACGCATAACATACATGGAACATTTTTGCACTGAGTAAACCATAGTGTCAACCAAGGATGGATGAATGTAGGGGCCCAGACCTCAAAACAGGGCGGTCAAAGTGTGACTCTGAGACTCCTATCCAAGGTTGTTGGTTTTTTTATGATCCTCAGCTCCATGCCCCCCCATTAAAATAAAAAGACAAATTTCTAGGCACTTCCAATTTCATTTCTGAGGAGGAGGTGTTTATTTGGTTACAACTCGGCAAACAATTTCGCCCAGATTCCCAGCAAAGATATGTCATTCCTGCTTCAAAACTGCTTTGCACACAGAAATTAAGCTTGTTTTATCATCCACTACTACTTGCCCTGAGATTTCTCTGCTTGTCTGAATATGTAGGAAAACATAGCAATTTCCCACAATGTCATTTGGTGCTTTGGAACCTCTTAACCTGATGGCCAACTAGTTTTGAGTTTCTGCAACTGCAGTGGCACCAAGCTCTTGTCTTTGTTTAGAGACTCTTAAATTGCAGAAGGCTGATCGCCACAGAATCGATGCTTAGAGCTGTGGTGCTGGAGGAGAGTCTTGAGAGTCCCCTGGAAAGCAAGGAGATCAAACCTATCCATCCTGAAAGAAATCAATGCCGAATGTTCAACGGAAGGACAGATTTTGAAGCTGAGGCTCCAGTACTTTGGCCACCTCATGAGGAGAGAGGACTCATTGGAAAAGTCCCTGATGATGGGAAAGATTGAAGGCAAAAGGAAAAGAGGATGGCAGAGAATGAGATGGTTGGACGGTGTCATCGATGCAACCAATATGGATTTGGCAAAACTCCGGGAGGCAGTGGAAGATAGGAAGGCCTGGCGAGCTCTGGTCCATGGGGTCACGAAGAGTCGGACACGACTGAACGACTGAAAAACAACAGACTGCAGTCATGAAATTAAGGTTTTGTTTTATTTTGTTTTGTTTACTGTGTGTATGATTTCAGCAAAGCTATTTGTGCAGGATTATTTGGGTAATATTTGTAAAAGCAGCTATAAAAATCAGATTATCTGGTTGTTAATTAGCTCTTGTTTTATTTACCTCTTCAATCTCTCCTTTACACAAACAAACATTTAAAACAAATAGATTATGAGGATAACATGCTCTGATTTCAAGTTTTTCTTTTCAAAAAACAAAATGCTGCTGTTATCAGTGCCAAGAGTACAAATCTGTCTGTTTACAAGGTTTTGGAACTGATCACTTTTCTTTTAGACGAATGAAGGGGGAGTAGACACGGTTCCCCCCACTTCATCTCATTTGAATACCTTCAGGCAAGGTGAAACATTTATTCCTGTCTTTTTAATATAATTTCTCATAAGCAAAGAGCCAGTTTCATGGAAGTGTTAGTAGATTATTATTATTTATCACTGTGACTGGATCACTGTGACTGGAAGATTGCCTCTGGAAACATTATATGGTGTTTTCTGTGTAATTTGAACCTAGAGCTTTATGTCTGAAGACCAAGACAAACTGTACATTTGATAATCCTGTTTTTAACCATTACCACCATCAGCTGCTGGAAGGGACCCTATGAATGAGTCCATTCCCTATCAAGGAGGCACAGTGAGGAATTGAACTCCCAAACTCTGGCTCCACATTCAGAGAACTGAGCCAATGAGCTATCTAGCAGTTCTACTATTTTAACTCTGTTGGGAGAGCATCCTTTGGTCATCAGCAATCCAGTTTGTGTCTTCCTTTTTTTTGTAATTAAAGAGCTGCCCTTTCAATAGTGACATCTTTTCTCTTTGGATCCATGCTTTCTGCTTATTGTAGGTCACAATAGCTGGCTGAACAGCTATAATGAATTTGACTGTGGATCCAGAGACTGGGATTTGATTCTCCAGTGAGCTTCTTGCAAAAAAGATTCTATATAGTCATGGGTGAGTGGCAGAGTTCCCAGGGCATCCTCAGAAGAAGAAAAGGGTAGACCACTTCTGTGTATTCTCTACACAGAAAACCTTGGAAAGAATCACCATAATCAATGATGATGGCGCACATTTTTATTTTTATTATTATACAAAATATTCTTCTCAAAAATGAATATAATTTTGAATGCAGATGTGAACAAAATGAAATAGTGGTGTCTTGCTTCTGTTTAATGTACTGTATTTTTAACTGGACTGCTGAAGCCAATGTCTCCTGAATCAGAACTCTTTTTAAAATATCTTCTAGAAAGTCTGTTATATATTTTCACACTTTGAAAGTATCCTACTAAATATGTACATTTGACTTCCAATGTGGAAGTCACTGTCGCTGATGAAAAACCAGTTTCACACAATGAGGTGCATGACCAATTGTAGTGAACCTGGGTTTTAGAAACCTCTGCCACCCTTTCTAAGGGCCTTTTTACACGACCCCTAAGATCCGCTGGTCATTTAAATTTGGACCAGAGATCTTAGGGGTTCGTCACTCTTCCTGTGTCCCCACCCCCTCCACACTTCCTGGCTGCTGGCTGCGTGAGGGGAGGGAGAAAAAGAGAAAGAAAAGCATGCCGCTCACCTCGTCCTGCCTCTCGTCTCTGTAAAAGTAGCTATTAAAGGGGCAGGAGCCAAAAAAACAACAAACAGAAGCAAGGGGAGCCCCGCACTCACTATCGTTACACCGGATCAAATAATTTTCACCTCCAAAGAGCAGGTACCTGAAAGCTGCACTGGGACGTGCTAAAGTGGGCGTGTTTGCACTTAATTTCCTGTTAACTCCGGAGCTGGTGGGTAAACATTTTTTAAGCTCCGGAGCTGGGAGCCATTTGCCCCGAAGTTTAGGGGTCGTGTATAAACGCCCTAAGTGTGACATGACCTGGTTCCCTTTCCACTGCCACCATCTCCAAAGTAATTATGACTTATTTAATAAATAAATAGAGACTGGCACCTGCTTTAACATTTCAAAATTAATCTGTAGTTTATACAACATAAAGAATTGTCAACTTGCAGTTGATCTTTCTCTGTAATTTTAAACACAAAAACAGTTATAGGTTCATTTTGTTGTTCTGTTGTTCCCTAACCACACCCTATCCAGAACCTATCCAGTCCCTATCTACATCACTGACATTCCAGCAGACATTAGCTTATATACGTCACAACTCCACCCATGAGCTCAGCAATTGGCCTATGTTAAACCATTGGGGGAGATTATCAGGACTTTTGGGGTTAAGTGCTACCAGCATACTGATGACATTCAGCTCTACCTCTCATCACCTCCGTATTCTGAGGATGCTACTATCTCAATTTTACATGAGTGTTTAGCTGCAGTAGTGAACTGGATGAGGATGAACAAAATGAAACTAAGCCAAGACAAGACACAGGTGCTTCTGGTCAGTCAAAAGGGAGAACAAGGGATAGGGATGCAACCTGTTCTAGATGGGGTCTCCCTCCAATTTAAAAAAAGAGGTGCACAGCTTGGGGGTGCTCTTGGACTCATCCTTCAGCCTGGATGCCTAGGTCACAGCTGTGGCAAGGAGTGTATTTGCAAAATTAAAACTAGTATGACAGTTATGCCCGTTTCGTGAGAAACCTGCTCTGGTCATGGTGTCACATGCCCTAGTGTCATCCCGCCTAGACTATTATAATGCGCTCTATGTGGGACTACCGATGAAAATTCTCAGGAAATTTCAATGGGTCCAAAATGCAGCAGCCAGATTGCTGACTGGGGCAGGGTACAGAGATCCCATTATGCCCCTATTAAAGCAACTCCACTGGCTATCAGTCAGCTATCAGGCACAATTCAAGGTGCTGACCTTGATCTACAAAGCTCTGTATGGCCTGGATCCTAGCTACCTCAAAGATCGAATCTCACAGTGTGAATTGGCTCAGGTGTTAAGGTCATCCGGAGAGACCTTTCTCTCCATCCCATCACCCTTACTGGTATGTCTTGTGGGAACACATGAAAGGGCCTTCTTGGCTGCTGCACCCAGACTCTGGAACTCCCTCCCACTAGAGGCAAGGACTGCCCATCTCTGATGCCTTTCTGGATGTTGGAAAATACCTTTCTCTTCAGGCAAGCTTTCCCTGAACGATTGACTACCTATTATGTGACTTTTATATGAATTTACCATATATGATCACATAGACTTTGTGTTTATAGATTTTGTGATTGCATTGACAACATGTTTTCAATGTTAGTTTCCCTCACACATAACTTTTACTCTCTCTTTTTAACTGTTTCATTCTCTTGTAGCTTTAATGTAATGTTGTCTTTTAATGCTGTAAGAAGTCCCTCAATTCCCTGCTTTCAATTACTTGAATATGTCTTAATTCTATTGGACTGTATATTGTCCCTCATTACTGTAAACTGCCTTGGGTCCTTTTTCCAAGGAGAAAGGTGGGGTAACAATACAGTAACCCCCGCCGATCACGGGGGTTAGGGACCCACCCCACCTGCGATGCATGAAAATCCATGATATACAGGAGCGGGTGGGTGGGGCCTGGGGGCGGGGGGCCTTGGGGTGGGTGGAAGGGCGATCGCACGCCTGTCCAAGAAGTCTTGGCATGGCGCACACAGGCGGTGTTGCGGGATCTGACCTCCCGCCACTACCCGCCTGCGCCGCCCGAGACTTTTCAGAGGGGCCCGAGGGGGCAGCAGGGAGCGACTGGATCGCTCCCCTCCACCCCTCCACGCAGTCCGATGCCTTTCAGAGGGGCCCAGGGGAGGCGGGGAGTGACCCGATCGCTCCCCGCCACTCCCCGCGTGGCTCTGAGGCCTTTCGGAGGGGTCCGGGGGCAGCAGGGAGTGACCCGATCACTCCCCTCCACCCTTCCCCCTCATGGCTCCAAGGCCTTTTGGGGGGGCAGGGGGGGCGGCAGGGAGCAACCTGATCGCTCCCCGCCGCTCCCTGCTCAGCTCCGAGGTGCAGGTACTGTGATTCCGCTATATAGCAGGACCGCAGGACCTGAACCATGAAATGGCGGGGGGTGACTGTGCTCTAAAACAAAACAAAACAAAACAAATAAACAAATAAATTCTTGCCCTCTTTTTTTTTTCATTCCGCTATACCACATCTTGTCAGAGTGTAGTGCCCATAAATATTGAACAGATTCCTAGCTGTTATATTTTGTGTTAGTGGATTTGTTGTAAATTCTCTTGAGCAATCATTGAATGAAGAAGACATTCAGAAATAAATGTCATTTCTAAAAACATGAGTAGATTTCTGAGGAAGCCACAAGAAGCAAAACTGTCATAAGACTTGAAGAAATACCATTTATGAATTCTGCCCATGAATTGTTTGGTGCTCATTTAAAGTACAAAGAAGTGATTGTGTGTTGTCCATATTTTGCAAGCTGTTCATCTTAGGCTTTGCACCATTACAGTGTCCATTTAAGTGAACACTGTGAATTTAAAGCATGCTAAGGAATGTGCTCTAATGATTCTGAATATACAGAATATAGTTCAGTAGCTTCTCTGCACCTGCCTGTCTGTTACATTAAAGATGATATTAAACCTGGGAATAGTGAGTTGCACTGCACACTGGAGAAATTTTAGAATGCCTCTGGCCAACTATCCAGTTCCTTCTCCCTTATAGTCAAATACATTGCCCTTTTCAAATTTCCTCCAATTGACAAAATGTGCTTCCTCAACATAAAAACCTTGTTCCTGAATAATCACTTATGCTTTATTATTCACTTGCTTCTTCTTAAAGTAGTTTCAGTCTTTAGATTTTTCTGCCTAGTATCTGTGATTTGACTTTAAGGTGGTATCCATACGGTCTGAGCAGTGTTTTTGTCTTTGTTTTGAAGAGATCTATTTATGGATTGAGTTTGAGTCCATAGTACCAGGAACAAGATTATTATGAATTTGTTTTTTAATAAGCAGTGGAATAACATAATTTGTTGACATGGCCTAGTGGTTTGGGGCTCTCCCCTCTCTCCCAGGAATAAAACAGTGTATGTTATTTCTAGTTCCTGATTTAGGAAAGAATGTGCAACAGATTTAAGATGCAGATACTATACTGGCTTTTCAGCATACATAGGAACTATCAGGTTGCAAGGGAAAACAAGAGTGTAAAGCTTTGGACTTGGGGTTTTCAGAGTCACTTCTCCTGGTGTTTGGCAACACTACCAAGCCATCTGACTTGCAAAATTGACTTCCTTCCTCATAATAATATTTCCATATAGGCAGGAATTTCTTCCACCCATATTTAAATACAGTAGGACCCCCGTATCCATGGGGGATTGGTTCCCAGCTGCTCTTCAGATAATGAAATCAACCTGATTTGAGGGTGCCAGAGTTGAAAGCAGTGAGAGAACCTAGCAGCACCCTGGGGAACCCCACCATGGCACTGCACCACCTCCATCTCCACCTCTGCCAAACTTGCAGATGGGCGGGCTCTCCCTGGCCACATGGCTGCCTCCTCCTTTGCCGCCACTGCAGCTGAGTTTGAGGGCAGGTGAGCAGGCACTCCTTGGCTGTGTGTCCAACACCACCTCCTCCATCACCTCCACCACTGATCCCAGGTGGGTGGGCGCTCCTGGGCCGCTAGGCTGCTTTCTCCACTGCCACTGCCACTGCCACTGCCACTGAGCTTGCAGGCAGGAGGGTTCTCCTCGGCCATACGGCTGCCTCATCCTCCACTGCCACTGAGCCTGCAGACATGCACTCCTGGGCTATGTGGCCTCCTCCTCCTCCTCCTCCTCCTCCTCCTCCTGCCGCCACCACAGCTGATTTCCCAGGTGGGCACTCCTGGGTTCTGCAGCCTCAGCAACCATCACTATTGTACTGCCTGGGCCACTGCACCATGGCAGGCCTGGCCCCTTACACTGCTGCTTACCCTCCACGGATAACTGAATCCATGGATGGTAAATCAGTGGATACAGGGGTGCTACTGTAGATGAATAGATTAGTATTCCAATAATACTTGGATAGATGAGAAGTGTAACCTTTTTGATGGGGTAATCTCCCTGGTAGATGGTAGAAATGCTATAGGCTTAATATATCTTGACTTCATCAAAGCCTTTCACAAAATGTACTATAATATTCTGATTAGCAAGCTTAACTAGGTATGGGTTGGATAGCACAACTGTCAGGTGGATACATAGCTGGTTACAGAATTGTGCTGGGAGAGTGTTTCTCAAGGGCTCCTTATCAAACTAGGAGGAGGTAATATGTGGCTTCATTATGGGCTTGCTGCACTTCAGTATTTTTATTAATGACGTATGAGGGAGTGCAGGGAATACTTATCAGACTTGTAGAAGACACAACATTGGGTAGAATAGCTTAATACCTTGGAAGATGGGGGGGAATCAAAAAGATATTTATCACTTGAGTGATGAGTTGAAGACAACAGAATGAAATTTAACAGGGCTACAGGTGAAGTTCTACAATGGTCTGTGTTTGCAAATGCAATAATAATATGGATGAAAAGGAAATTAGAATTGTTGTAGATCACAAGGTGAATAGGAGCCAAAAATGTAGTATGACTGTAAAAAGGATTGCTGCTATTTTAGGCTCTTTTAGCAGAGGTATACAGTGGTACCTTAGTTCGTGAGTACCTTAGATTGCAGGTATTTAACAAACGAAGTAAACTTTTTCAGTATAATTTTGCTTCAGTTTGCGATCATTGGTCCAGATTGTGAGCAAGGCTCATCTCATCACCTCGACACAGACTGGAAGTGATGTCTGGCTTTTAGTGTTCTCCGTGGGCTCAGCGATACACAGAATGGGCTTCCAGTGCATCTGGTGGACCACCGCCAGGCCCAACACTGTCCGGAAGTTACTTCCGGATCACATGGTGGGTTTGAGCTGGGCCTCTGCAGCACGCCCTGGGCCTGGGTCTGCCTGTCCATTCCGCACTGGGCCCACGACGAGTTCTGGAGGCCAATGCAGCTCCCATCCAAAGTAAATTTCCCCATAGGAAATAATGGAAACTGGAACCCCAAAATGGATCAGGTAAGTTTCCGTTATTCCCTATGGGGAAATGTGCTTTGATAAACAAGTTTTTTGGTTTACAAAGATGCTTCCAGAACGGATTCTACTCATAAACCAAGGTACCACTGTAGTCTCCAAATCTCATTAAGTACTAATCCACCTCTATTTAGCATTGTTTAGACCTCACCTTGAGTACCATGTTTTGTACTGCACTTCAAGAAAGATGCTGACAAACTGGAACAAATTCAGAGAAGGGCTATAAGAATTATCAGGACGCTTGAAAACCAAGCCCTGGAGAAAATGCTGAAAGATTTAGGTGTTTTGTAGGCTGTCTCTTAAAAGCCACCTGATAAGCAAGGCTCTCTCTGATTTATTTGATGAAATCCTGTTGGTGAATTACACATGGAAGAGGTAAATGGCCTAATGTTCAGTCACTTTTAGCTGGCAAGAATCCACTGGGGTTTTCAGAGGTCATGCACCCAGTGGCTTGACACACACTTGATAATCCCAGTGGGGACTCCTTAACAGGCTAATGTTATGCTTCTTTCAGACATAATGTTATGCTTCTTACTTCTGTATGCATAATTAAGAAACAGGATCTTAGTCATTGTGATGGATTGTTTTGCTCAGATTATTTGTTTTTAAGCATTTCAGTTGATAAGAGCATTTGTATTATGGTTTTATTGTTATGTATAACTATGCATGTTTATGGTAGTGTGGTCCACGAATTTATTGAAAGAATATATATTCATTTATGAATGTAGCTGATATCAGTTTTTGGTTCCTTCTTTTAGTTACAGCTAGTAGTACGAAACACATGATGAATTCTGTGCATTGTGGATTACCTCAGCCCACAACAGTGGCTGCTGCCTGACAAAATTGGGTGAATGTGCCAGATGATGATGATGCCATGCGACCTGTTTTGAAGTATAACATAATATTGGGAGGGACAAAATGTGTGGCTGCTCCTTTCACTAGCAGCCATATGGAACTTCTAGGCACTAATTCCAACCTTGTTCTTTCTTTCATCCTGTTTTTTGTAGCTTGTGATTCAAACTCAAAGTGGAGAGCTCCTCTATCGCATTTCTCCTTGGGCAAGATATGTTATTCGTGAGAGTACCAATATCAACTATGACTGGGTGCACTGGGACCCACCCCTTCCATATAGAGTAAGAAGTTTAAACGTGTTTGAAATTTAAGGTTGGATGAAGTAGTAGTGTTTTGTCTCTTCTTTCTAAATTATATTTTCTGTGTTTTCTGATTTACTAAAAAGAGACCATTTTATGTATTTTCCATTGGGTTTCTTCCTCAGTATTTACAAAGTCGTTCTCAGGGGATTGATATACTGTAGTATATAGCTTATTAGAAGGTAACATGTTTCTTTTAATGTACATTAAAATGATACACAATATGTGTCTCAGTAATCTACAGAGGTATATGGTGCATTTCATGATTGCCTCTATAAAAAATTGGAGGAAAATACAGTACTTGTGTAAAACTGGACTAATGTCTGGTATAATCCTTAAAGTGAAATTAAATAAAAATAAGTACAGTACGACCTGCACATCCGCTGATTCACTAACTGCAGATTCAGTTGTCCGCGGTTGGTGGTCAGCAGTGGATGGCGGCAAGGAGGTGGAAAAATTAAAAGTATAAATAACCACCTCAATGCCCACTGCCCTCCTCCTTGCTGCCACCAACACAGGTCAGCCAGACACATTCCAAAGGGGTGGAGTGGGGACTCACCCAGCTGGCCAACCAGCCTTTGAACTTCCCAGTCGGGTCCCAGACCATGGTAGCTTTGAATTTCCCACTCAAATTTCCAATTCACCGCCTGGGACCTGAGCAGTAAATTCAAAGGCCAGTTGGCTGGGCAGATTTTTAAAGTCCCCATCTCACCCTCCTGAAGGTGCCTGGCTGGTGACATTAGCGGTGGTGGTAGGAAAAAAATTACTGCCACCACCAATGACCAGGCACCCTCTGGAGGGGTGAGATGGGGACTTTAAAGACCCACCTGGGCAACTGGCCTTTGAATTTCCCACTCAGGTCCCAGGCAGCAGATCAGAAGTTTGAGTGGGAAGTTAAAAACCTCTGCTGCCTGGGACCCGACCCAGGAGTTCAAAGGCCAGATGGCCAGCTAGGTGAGTCCCCATTCTGTTGAGTGCCTGGCTGGTCTACCCCAGAGGCAACAGCAGTGGTGGCGAGGAGAAGGGTGGTTGGCAGCACAGGCAATAAGTTTTATTTTCAATTTCTTCCCCTCCTCTCCTTTGCCACAGGCCAGCCAGGCACCCTCCAGAGGGGTGGTGGGTCCTCCATCCCTCCGGAGGGTGCCTGGCTGGCCTGCCCTCAGTGGCAAGAATGGAATAAAGCCTTTTTCTTTTTTCTTTTTCTCTCCTTGCCACAGCGGAGCCCAGTGGCAAGGAGAAAGGGGGGGGGACTTTCTTCCCTCCTTGCCATTTGGTGGTGTCGGGGGCAAAAGCTTTTGCCCTGGCACCCTACCACCCCTATCACTGCTGTCAACCCGGATAAGAATGTTTGCTTTTCTCCGCGGATTTCACTGTGTGTGTGTGTGTGTGTGTGTGTGTGTGTGTGTGTGTGTGTGTGTGTGTGTGTGTGTGTGTGTGTCCTGGAACCGATCCCCTGCGGATACAGCAGCCCTACTGTACTGCATAATACTTCCTTGGAGAAGATAAGCTCCTCTCCCCTTTTCATAGTACAGTGGTACCTTGTATAAAGGAATTAATTCGTTCCAAATGAAATTATGTTAAGCAAATTTTCCTTTATACAAATTCCCATAGGAATGCATTGAAAACGGAGTGATCCCAATTTTATGTTGTACAGATTTTCCCCATAGGCAATTATGTTAAACAAATTTCCCCTATCTCCAGAATTTTTTATGTTGTACAAATTTTATGTTATACAAGCTGTTTGTTATACAAGGGTCCACTGTAGTGTCTTTTGTACCCCAGACTCCTGATCTGAATCCCCCAGAGCTAGTTTGTGAACAGCACTATGCATGCATGGGGAGGAGAAGGAGAACATTGCATCATAGGCAATCGGAAAAAATAGTATGAAAGCAACTGAGCCATAATCACTATTCACTCTAAAGAATCTCGGCATCCATGGAAAGTTCATTCATATTTTAAAATACATTTTGTTACTTTCCAAATATTTTAGTCCCTGTGACTATGTTATCTATTGACTGTACAGCCAATAGAGGTGAACAAAAAGAACACTATTCACATAACTGATACTGGAAGAGCAAAGTATCCACACTAGTATTGCAAAACACCCATCACTAACCAAAATGTCACTAACTTGTTAGAGACATTCCTGTACTCTTTCATTCTGTAATCTCACAGCTTCTGTGAGCTTTGGCATTCCAGCACATTTTACATTTTAGTAATCCATACCTGTATAGCAGGCATTACTGAGTTACACAAGTTCATTAGAATTGCATTTTTTTTCCTGCACTCAAGAGATTGGTTAGTAATTCATGATGTTCTTTCTGCTCTATTCCTTCTAATAAGCCCAGTAAAATAACCTTTGGATTTAATGAGTGGAAGCATAGACGAGAGAGCTTGGAGTGGAGGAGAGTACAACAGTTTTAGAGGGTAATGTTCCTTGCAGACAACAGTAATGAAACTGATAAATATGGATTGACATGTTTTAAAAACACATGTTGCTTTCTGAACAGCTTTCTTCAAGTCCTTACGTTTCCCGAGAAGCATAGCTAGGATTCTTCAGCAAGGAAATTGTGGATGGCAGAAAGGACCACTGTTTTTCTTCCCGTGCAATATGCAGTGGAACCATTTTGCACATTCCTCGGCTGCTTTCCTCTACCTGTTAGTGATGTTAATCAAGGGGAGTCTCTGGTTCCCCCTAGGAACTGAGGTTGTCTAGTAGCATGCCAGGGTTGCTTGCCAGTCAGATCAAGATAGAAACGGGTTTTATGTGAAGGGACATTTTTGAGAAACACTTGTTTAATTTGAACAGCAGGGGGGTATAAAAAGAAACACTCCTCACAGTTGCCTCTGGCTTTATGTGAGTGTCATTGGTCAGGATGAAAATACACATCTAGCTGAATATCTGGTTATTGCCGTGTTTGGCTGGTCGCACCGCGCTGTCATATCCAAAACAAAGGGAAACTGTAAAAGCCAAATCAAGAATTGAGGCAGATTCCTCTCTCTCCACCCCACCCCACCCCACCCCCCAAAACCCTTAATATGCTTTGCTATATAATGGTTTCATTATTTAAACTGCATGTGCTTGTTTAGATTTTAATACAGGTTACTACTTCTTGACTATTACAGTGGGTGGCTTCTCACATTTTTATTCTCAAACCATTTTCTCTAATGCATAGCGGAGACATCCTATTCCCAAGAAGCCTAGAAGCTTAAGGATCTATGAATCTCATGTGGGGATTGCTTCCCCTGAAGGGAAAGTAGCTTCATATAAAAACTTCACACACAACGTGCTTCCGAAAATCAAGGATCTTGGTATGTAATATCTGAGGCTTCTTCTGAGATAAATTTTTAATGAGCCCTGTGCTTTTATTAGATGAGCTCATTTTGAGGGTCTGTGAATTGCCCCTTGCATTGATATTTAATGCATCATAGCCATGTATTTTTGTGTCTAGAACATGTACTGAAATAATGGTTCTGTTTAACTTTTTTTTCTGAATGGTCTGACATCCAGACACAAACAAATGTTTTTCCATAGTGTTTAGATAATTATTTGTGCAGTGCATTTTGAAATAACACTCCAGTACCATTTTATTACTCTAGCTGCATGTCACTGTAGTATTAAAAAAAAGAGTGGGGAATGTTTTTCTTAACTTTCAGAGAGTAAGCAGAAGTTGTTTTGTAACAGCACTTTGAACATTTGTTTCTAAAACCATTTAAAAATAATAATATATTTATTAGTTGCAGTGAAAAAAAGATGAAAATGCCCATGTATAAACTATCTGATTCCATACATTGAAATTTTATTTCATCCTGCCTTGAGGCTTACTGAAGTGCAAAAATGTCCAACAGAATGTTTGTGGAGGCAACTTTTAATCCTTTATTCCCTTCTTCTTTAAAGTATGGTTGACATTTGATGCCCAGTAGCGCAAAACAGACAATGTAAGGTCTGCAAAAATAGCATTGAAAATTGATTTGTCACTGTGGACTGAATTTTGAAAAAAATTATAAAGCAATTCTACTGGATTAAAAAATGGCTACAACCAGAAGAATTATTCTCTCAATGTACCATGAGTAGCTATGATTGCAACCTAAGTTAGCGTCCTACTCCTTTTAAACTCTTACTTGATTTGGTTTGTCAAAACAAAAAAATGCTGGGATCACCACTTTCTTACATAAACGGTGTTAAAGCTTGTTCATGTGCAGGTTAAATGATATGCCAGAATTTTAGTTAAAAGCTAAGAGGCAGGCAGAAACTCGCTTCTCCAGACTTTCTAAACAGATCTGAAGGTTATCCTTTCCTGTAATCCTTGCTTGGTGGCTGAAGGGGCATTTATTTGCTGCCATAAAAGTTAGCTTAGTAAAAGAGTTGTTTTAAGTGCTGGAGGTTTCATCTTTAAACTGTACTTTTCCCTTCAGATTTCCTTCATTTAATACCACAGAAAAAACATTTTGGGTTGGATAAGGGACAAAAAGAAAGGGTTTTCTTTTTCTTTGGTCCTCAGCTCCTTCAGTAAGCTTCAAAGCAAAATTCCATTGCTTTAATGTTTGTTATTTTTGAGAGATTCCTTGAGGGAAATGAATTTGGAGAAAAATATGCTAACGATTAAATGGAAATTGAATATGTTTGAAATATTAAGGAAAGCTCAAGGTTTAATGTGTGTATAGTCAGTTACTCTTTTTCTTCTTATGATCAACACGGTAAATATCAAAAGTACAGTTGAAGTTCAGGACATGCAGATTGGTATAGTTAATATTCTGGAGTGAACTTATGAGTATATTTGCATGTCACAGCTTTCTTCCTAAAAGGCTAATGTTTGAGTGCACTTAAGGGATCCCTTGAGAAACGGGCCTTCGAGGGATAGATGGGGAGGTCATTTCTCCCTTGGGATTTATTTTGGTAGGCTTCTGGATAATTTATTTTGTGAATGATTGTACTGGATGTAGTTTGTCTCTTAGATAAAAGTAACTTTTATTGGTTTGGACAATTTTTGAATGAGACAACCACTACCATCAAGTGGTCTTTTCTTCTTTTTCTTTGTTTGAAAACAGGATATAACTGTGTTCAGTTAATGGCAGTGATGGAACATGCTTATTATGCCAGTTTTGGTTATCAGATAACAAGCTTTTTTGCTGCATCAAGGTATGTTAGAGTGCTTTCATTTTTATTATCTTCTTTTTTTCTGTCATTACTTTGACAGTTTTTATGGACATGTAGAATTCCAATAGTGTGTAGACAGCATTTCACATCTGTTAAAAAATAGTTAGAATTAGAGATGGGCACGAAATGAGCGATTTGTCGTTTTCGTTTTCGTTTTTTTCATTTTGTTACGCAACGAAAACGAAACGAAATTTTTTTAAAAACAAAACGAAAACAAAATGACCCAATTTGCCGTGTTTTTCGTTTTCATTGCAGGAGATGCATCGAACTAAAAAGAATGCTAACAAAACAGCAATTTTTCATTTTCATTTTTTGTTTTTTCATTTCGTTACCTAACAAAATGAAAACAATTTTTTTGCAAAAAACGTCACGAAAACGAACCGAAACGATCCCTAAACGACCAAATGACAAACGAAACACCATTTTTTGAGTTGTGCCCATCTCTAGTTAGAATCTATTATACTTGTTTCTTTGCACATTAAAGATCTGATCTCCTGTGTTGTCTAAAAGTGTCCCTTAATCATTTCTTTGGGGGGGAGGGGAATTCTACCCAATTGCAAACCCTTTAAATGTTACAGGACATCTATAATTGCAGCTAAAATAACTTCTGTGATGGTGCAGAAGTCTGAAATGTTTCATGGGGCTTTCCCCTTTTTACAGCCTACAGTTTCTTTGCTTGGCTTGAATATATTGTATGTTTGAAAAATGCACACAGTTCATTTGAATTCGAAGAGTATTACCTCTGCCTAACTCTGATCATAAAGTGGTCAGAGCCCGTGGCTAGTAAGCTATGTGAAGAGACTTACTGTAATTCTAATAAATATAGTTCACTCTTGGTGGTTTGACCATTTACTTGTGAAATGTATCCTATCACTTTTTTAAAGCAATATAAAGAATCTGCAGCCCCTATGCTACACAGTTTGTGAGGGTATAAATTCATCTAGAATAACACAGTGCCATTAGAACCCCAAATTCTGAGGAATGAAAATTGGTTTAGATATGTCTGTACTTCAGCTTTGATTTTCTTCCCTTTTGGATGGATTGGATTGGCACACAACCTGAGGAATTCATTGTGACATCTGATTGGTAGAATCAGCATTCTGGAAAAAAAATATAGGAGTAAAGGGTCTTGAAGTAGGTCCCTAAGTAAGGAATAGCCTTTCCTTATGAAGAAGGTGATTTGCTTTCACAGCTGTTCCAAATCGGTGGCTGTTAAATCATAGGGTGATAATTTTGGGCTAGCCTTATGCTGCCAATGCCAGCAATGCAGAGCCAGAGACTGATGTTCATATCAGCCTCTCCTCTTCTTGCAAAAAAAGATATTTAACTTATTTCCTTATAGTTTAAAAGTAGAAGCATTTGGTTTCATGGTTATTTTTTCCAGGAACATGCTGGAATCTTCTATATAATTTATTATTATAGTAAATCAGAAGATCTTTTTTCTGTAACCCATGGAATGTTTCTAATTTGCAATCCAGAGTGTCTTCCTACATCATAGGGATTACATCAATCTGTATTTGTAGTTGTGTGGGACTATGCACTGCCATAGGTGCAATTTCTCTCAAACACCTTTTTGTGCGGCAGCTCCATTTCTAGACTTACTTAACATTGCAATCAAGTCCCTTATACTTCTGAATTGCAGACGATTCTGAAAACTAGTTAGAATGTGAACTGAGATATAATTTCCTTCTGAAATGACTGCTAAGTGATGCAAATTAAAATTCAGTCCTTCAGTTCTAAGGTATTTTTATTATATGAAGTGGTTCACAGCCTACATTTCATGTACGCTCACAGTATCCATGTGAAATAGATTGACTTTCATTTTCATATACCTGAGGCAAGACTTAGTCACTTCTTTAAAGCCTCCCTGTGAGTTTTTTCTTTTGTTCCTTTTCTCTCTGTATTCAGACATGTCCCACCACAAGGAAAACAGAAAACAGAAGGTAGCTCATACTTCAGGTTATAGTCTGTCAGACGAAATAATTAAAACAACAGAACAATCCAATAAAAGAGATAGAAGTGTTGTGGCATCTTAAAGACTGCTCTATTTCTATGTGAGCTTTTCATTAATCAAGTCCACCTTCTCAGGCATACTTTGATCTATGAAATCTCACATTAAAATATAGTAGTCAGGTCTTTATCTCTTTTTCTTTTATCTAATACATAGTCTAACATGGCTACTTCTTCAACAGTTGGACTTTGTGAATCACACTATGCTGTAATTGACCTTTTTGATTGCCTGTCACCTTTTAAAGTGTTCTCTCTGTCTTTATATTGTACCCTAGAGTGGCAGAAACCTTACAAATACAAATTGTACATGCTACCACTTTATGGTAAAGTACGGTGGAAGGGGATCATAATGTGAGTTTTGACAGCCATTATTTTTAAATCTTCATACTTTTTAGCCGTTATGGACCTCCAGATGACTTGAAGGAACTCATAGATGTTGCCCACTCAATGGGCATTACTGTCCTCTTGGATGTTGTACATAGTCATGCATCGAAGAATTCTGAAGATGGTCTGAACAAATTTGATGGTACTGATGCTGGATTCTTCCACTCTGGTCCTAGAGGAACACACGCACTTTGGGATAGTCGACTTTTTGACTATGCAAAGTAGGTATAAACTTTGGAGGTTTTGTGCATTTCATGCTGATTGAGAATACTTATTCTCAAATATTGATCCTGAAATAAAATAAAAGGGGGGGGATTCAAAACAGAAAAACAACCACTTTGTTATCAAGTCAGCATGCAAAGGAGCAGCAACCAGAGGCATGAAGTAATATGCCAAAAGGTGGCTGAATCCTTAGATCTAACTACTTGTATAAGTCATATCCAGTCATTTTTAGTGGCTCTTCTTTTCTTGTGTGCTATCAGCTGCTTATAATTTCTCTTTTGCTGGAAGAGATCCTGAGCAGCTGCTGGTACCGTATTAGACATATAAGAGTGGTATATGGCAACAAGTGCCTTTATGGCATTGACACAGTTTTTGTCAAACCATGGCTTAGATTGGTGATAGTATTGGTATTGGTTTTGGTCTATGGTTTTATTTAGAGTTAGCTCCTTATGGAGTGCTTGAGTCAAGCTGTTATAGTTTCTCAGGGATACCTAAGGCAGCCTGGCTGATATCAGGGCAGATTGTGGGCTCGTTAGTTGCTCTAAAGCTAACATTTCCAATATCCTTTGGTTCATGTCAGGGGTCCACTTAATTCAATGGTAGGTTCTTGCTACTGGAAGTATATCAGATTGATAACAGTCCACTACATGCATTTCCTGAGTAAAAATGTTTAATTGAAGCAAAATAGGAAGATGATCGCTGTCGAATTTAGGCAAGACCTCTAGAGCTTTGACATAAGGAAGAAGATAGAGATGCTTATATAATCAATGATACTTATTTTGGGACCAGATACAGTATATAGGTGAAATTCAGCTGGATAGTCACCTTTAAGGGTGCCATTTATGGTGTAGAGGTATAGCCTGTAAACTGTTTGGGCCTAACAAAAAAACTGCAAAGGAGAAAATCATTATTTTCAGGTTTGGGAGGGAGACATTTATAGCCCGTGTAAAGACTTGTATCATCAGGGCCCATCCTTGCATTAAAGTCTCCTCCCAAAACTACAGATGCACTAGGATTTTGTACTATAAGATCCCTCAACACTGTAAGCCTCCTTGTGTCCTTTTCAAGGAGAAAGGCGGGGTAAAAATACCCTTAAATGAATGAATGAATGAATGAATGAATGAATGAATGAATAAGCATAGGTTTCTAATTTGGCCCACAGGATTTTGATCTGAGGTATCTTTTTCACAGGGGGTGTGTAAACATCAGCAAAGAATGTTGCTTGAATTCAATTAATACTGCCATAGCACGAGAGTTCAGCCAGGTGGGGGGATTGAAGTAGCATGTAATGTAGTAGATACTAAAATCCCCAAACCACCTTTTGCTCTTCCATGCTCTGCCCTGACTGAAAATATGAGAGATCCGTTTAAAGTTAGATCATCAGCAGTCCAAGTTTCCTGAATCAATAGAATGTCATATTGAGAAATAAAGTCTATAAAGCAGTAAAATCCAGTTGTGAGCCCCAAGGAGAATGTATTCTGCAGCCAGGTACCTAAACCATGGTGTGGATGTGAACTTCTAGCCATCTTCTTTTGTGAGTTTTGGTATTTTATGTGCACAGTATGTGGTGTATGGGCCCCCAGAATAAATCATTTGAGTTTCCAGTATTTCTTATGGGGAAATTTGTTTTGATGTACGAGTGCTTTGGTTTCCAAGCATGTTTCCGGAATGGATTATGCTCATAAACCAAGGTATTACTGGAGGAATTTTCTAGTTCATTTTTTAAAAAATATGTGGTTTGCAAAATAGTTAAAACATGTAAATAGCTAAAACAAATGTAAGAATAATTTAATAAAGGTTTAATGCAAAGGAGATAAAATGATAAATGTAAGCTATATAAGTGAAGTACTCAAAGGTCATAATATCATGCCCAGATAAAGAACAGTGAGTTAAAATCAGGAATTTTATTCCTGTTAAAGCCAGAACAGAAAAGGCACTCCTTTATGTGTTAGTCAACCATGTTTCTGAATTTGGTGAGAAACATTGGAGATTTTATGTATTCCATGCTGACTGAGAATACCTATTCTCAAATATGGATCCTCAAATAAAATAAAATAAAATAAAACAAAAAGGGGGGGCTTTCAAAAGAGAAAAACAACCACTTTGTTATAAACTTAGCATGCAAAGGAGCAGCAACCAGAGGCATCTGTGGAGGTAATGACAGGTCAAGGACACTTAGGAAGGGGAACCAAAGGCCACTTAGAAAGGAGAGGAAGGCCTTGCAGAAGGAATTTAAGGGAATGTCTGAGAGGAACAGCACGAGACATTCTGGCCTAAGGACTCCCCAGAAAAGGAACCCAAATCGACCAGAAGAGTGGGATATTTATAATGAATATTTCTGGAGGGCTTTTCTGATTCAGCTCCTGTACCCAAAGGGGGAGGTAGGAAAGCCAAAAGGAGACAAAAAAGACACCTCTGACCATCCTACTGGGGAGAGAGAAAGAGAACGACTGAGAAAGCCCATGACAACCCAGATCTGATGCTGACAGAAGAAACGTCAATGTCAGAGAAGGGAGATAGACCCGAAAGCCAGGGCACACCCATGGATCTCTGGAGGGAGAATCTCCATTGTGAGCATAATGGCCCTCTTTCCAAGGAGCTGTGCAATAATAGAGGATCTCCAACTTGGAGGCTAGAAGGAATGGACTAGCTGAGAACCTAGTGATGGTAACTTGGCTTCCTTTGTAAGACGTCAGCCTCCTGGTGAAAGGAAAGCATTGGACAGGTTACAAACGAACACATTTTATGGACTAGTGAATGTAACTAGGACCACAGATTCTGTTCAGTTTATGTATCTGTTGAGACTATTTCCACCATTCAAGTTACTATAAATCGTGTTGAATTTGATCACTTGTTTTGTGCTCATATGGACTAATGAATGGAAGAGGAAACACAAACACCCCAGAAGAGGGCAGGGATGGTGTGGCTTGCAATGACAGAATGGGACACTTCAAACCACAGATGTTGCTTTAGCTATAAATGTTTGCAACAACATATAATTTTCATTGAAGGATCCAGTTTTCTTTATTATCTAAAATCAAACACAGCTGTGGCAGAGATATTTAAAATGTAGCTTCAAAACCCAATGTTCTATGCTAATTAAGCTGTGTGCTATGATATTTGTAAGGGACACTGAAGATAATTGTTAGTTTTCCAACATGTTTATTGTTTTGTTATAAAACATATTAAGTGGTCACTCATAAGAACAGGATTCTCTTTTGGCCTGAAACAGCAAGACTAGTTTTCTGCCTCAAGGAAGTCAGAGATAGAGAAGAAACAGGTGATTGAGTCTTCTTTCTGTGCTGACTCTCTGTGCATATATTGACCTTCCAAGTCCTTTTATTGGTCTTTTGAGAAGTGAAGCACTATTATAAGAGGTGTGAACATACTGTAAAGTTGTATGGATTTATTTTATTTTTTTAGAGAATATCACAGTCTTCCAGCTGAACAAATTCAATCTCAAAATAGATGTATTCACATCTCTGAAATGTCTGGACTACTGTATTCGAAACCTATACTTCTTCCCTTTAATTAAATCTCAGGAGTTCTGTATAACTTGGAAAATCTACATAGGAGATTGTTTGGGGAGAAATAATCCGAGCGACTGATTGCAGCAACTTCTATTGTACAATAATTTAAAGTGAAATGTGCATATTGCATACTTCCTTGGAAGAACTTTTATTTCATTACTATTTTCGGATATCAGCTAAAGTGTTTCAAAGAGTTACAGAAAAGCAGGAAGTGTTTTCATTTTCTCATAAAATATGTATTTCTGAGTCATAGATGACCCTGGCCATAAGTTAATACTATGTATCATCATGTTGCTTCTGATTGATGGTGACCTTTGAATTTGTGACTTCCAAAAAGTTCCCCCATATAATTTACCAGTCCTGCTAAAATGGCTGGACCTAGAGATGGATGAATCGATTTTGAGATGACTCAGTTTCTAAGTCCATCCCTTCACATCTTCAAATCTTTTTAAATTCTAAAGTAGTGTTCACACTTTCAGGGACTGTGCATTTTTCCAAATGTACAGTGGTACCTCAACTTACAAATTTAATCTGTTCCAAATGCATGCTCTTAAGTTGAACTACTCTTTAAGTCAGGGTACCTATCTAAAAAATTGAAAAAAAATAAGTTAAAAAAATAAAAATGAAAAAAATATTTGTTAAGTCGAGCAGACCATATCTAAAATTTGTAAGGCAGCAGTTAAAATGCCAACAGTTTTACGCTCTTAAGTCGAATTGCTCTTAGGTTGAGCTGCTCTTAAGTCGGGGTACCACTGTATATGTTTCTTTACACAATACCACACACATTTTCAATTTATTTCCTCAATATATTACATTTGTACATCCCCCACTAATATATACATTTTAGTGAACATGTCCTCTGCTTGTATGTCTTTTTGACTGATGAGCTACCTCGCAAAATTTGTTGTGGTATAAAGCAAAAAGCATGGTGTTTTCTGGAGCTTCAGTATTTCATTGGTGCCATATGTGGAGGTGATAAAATCTGTGATGCAGCAACATTAGGCCACACATCTTGCATTGATAAATGGTCCTGGTTGTGGAAGGAGTAAATAAAGAGGTACTAGTTGTCACTTTTTCTGTCAGCCATCTGTTGGACATAACTTTTTAGTTCTGGCTTCATTCCCAACTACTGCAGTCCTTTTGCATCTTTCTCTCTTGTCAAGTGTCACTAGGTCTAGATTCTAGCCAGCAACATGACAGAATGAAATAGAGTCCCCCTATGCAAGCTGAAAAATGTATTTACCGGTACTTGACATAGTAGGAAGCCTTGAGTCACTATCATTGAGATGACATGCAAACAGAAAAAATGCTATACATCTAAACATGGTTTGCATATTTCTTACTCCCTTTGTGTGTGGAAATAGAGCTAAATAATTGTTTTTAAGTTCTCCTCCAAGGGCCTCCAGCAGTAACACCCAAAGGCTTACCAGTGCCAGTCACAATTGTTTATTCACAAATGTTATGGAATCTACTTCCAACAGTTAAGAAAAGTTCTAAACATGTTTCCACCTCTGTTGTTGCTCAGTCATTCAGTCATGTCCGACTCTTCGTGACCCCATGGACCAGAGCTCGCCAGGCCTTCCTATCCTCCACTGCCTCCCGGAGTTTTGTCAAATTCATTTTGGTTGCATCGATGACACCATCCAACCATCTCATTCTCTGCCGTACTCTTTTCCTTTTGCCTTCAATCTTTCCCAACATCAGGGACTTTTCCAAGGAGTCCTCTCTTCTCATGAGGTGGCCAAAGTACTGGAGCCTCAGCTTCAAAATCTGTCCTTCCAGTGAACATTTGGGGTTGATTTCTTTCAGAATGGATAGGTTTCCACCTATAGTTAGTGTGAAAGTACAATGTTTTATCTTCACGTGTCTGTTAGTAGTACTCATGTTTGTTGATCTTCCTTTTCAACATATCAACCTTTATAACTTAGTCTAGCATAAACCAGACATTACTTTTTAATACAAATGAATCAAATGTAATGGTAATAGTTCTCTGTAGGGAAAAAAATCATCATCAGGGGACATCACTGAATTGGAATTGTAGATGTTACTCACTGAGAGATCTGTTTCATTTTATTGCCATCACTGAATAAATGAAGATCACTTTGTGTTTGTTAACAACATGTAGGTGCCTGATCCAATTTTGGCATGTGCTTCAAATGCTATATAAACTCCTCTCACATGAACGGGAAACCTTTTGGCTAGACTGCGTTCTTATTCTGTTCACTTTCCCGTTTATCACTGAGTCAATCTGATATCATTATAAAGATACACTCTTTCACCAAGCTGTTCAGAAGACGGTCTCTCAAGTCAATAGATCTTTTTAGCTTCCACTAAATGTATTTCATTTTTAATATCCACAAAAGAACAAAACCTTACTTGAAAAGCAGAGCCCTTCATTTATATTTGATGAGTGCCAGAATGATGGTGTTGGAATCCAAATTAGTATTGGGAGATTTCCAGTTTTCGGGAGTAAAGAAATTAATAAATCAGGAATCTAACTGGAAAATAATGATTTTTGAAAAGGTTTGTGTGCCCCCCTCCTTTTGACTGTTTTATTATTTGAAATACTATTTCCACTAACCTTCTGGATTGCATTTCCTTGAGTATTTAGAATAGATGTAAGCAGATGCTCTTGATTTACTGCTGCTGCATCTGTCCTAGATAAGGTGAAAGAAAAATGTTTTGTATTTAAAAAAAATATACTGCTTCTTTTCTTGTTTTCTTCATTATTAGGTTAGAAAATGCACAAAAGAGTAATCCTTGTATTGTAGTTGGAAGAAATTTTGACCTCAGCAGATTTTGTTGGTTTTTCTTAAAGCAAAGCTGATTTAAAAATCATTTCTGTTTTTATTAAATATAATTAGGAATACTGAAACAGTGATTTGGGGAAATGAAATCTCACCAATTCTAGTTTCCATTTAGCAGCTCTTTCTAGACACATTCCTCCATCTACCACATTCAGCTGAGTGCTGGGAAATGCTACCGATCCAGTTTTCCTGCAGGTCTAAAGTTAAGACTATTTAGTTCATGTTGGCCCAATGCATTATTTCACATATAACAATGTTTTGGGGGTATATGATAAATATGTGGAGAGCAAGGAGATACTTTTTTTTCTGATCAAAGTAGAAAGGAACCTAAGTAAAAGGGGGCTGCACAAAGGAAGAGGGAGTTGCAATAATGTTTAGTTATGACCCGTTTCTCCTTAGGATACTGACAAAAAATCCCCCTCTTTCATTACATAGCAACATCAACATTTGAACGGGGTACAAAAAATAGCCCTTCACTTTGTAACAAAATAAATCTAATGTCCAAAGGGCTTTGAAGAAGCAGTGTGATACTTCTCTCCCCTAACCCCAATCCCTCTATCGAGTTTGTTGCCATCTCTTCTATCTGTATAATATTTTATCGATCCAGCTAGAACCAGGACGGTGGGCTGGTTCCTTCCAAATTTGGGGGGGAAAGCATTCTACAACTCATTCATGAATTGACCTTGGATTCAATTCACCCAGTTTTCACTTGTCAAAGATTCAGCAAAATGAAAAACAAACAATGGAGAAAAATAAAGGGAAGAATAAAGGAAAAAATAAATAAAAAGAGGACACCCCCTAATGGGGAACCATAATGGACAAGAAAGTATTGACTGCTATCCATGTTATTAGCTTTTTAAGTACAAGTTTTGCCCTATCCGTCCAGCCTCTTCTCAGTGAAATAATTCAATTCCTTTCGCAGTTAAAATCGCACCATGTTTAGATTGCTTTCACTTTACCGTCTGCCATAAATCCCTTGAGGTCCTCCATTCTCTCCTATCTCAATTCATTCCTGCTGGTGGTCATCTCTTCTCTTATGTGCATATTAATATATAATTGGGCTGCTATTACACTTCCTCAGTTGTCGTTTGCAGCTGCTTGTGTCTCTTGGAACCCTTGGAACACTTCACTTCCCCTCCCCTTTGTCCTCTTTTCCAAGTGACGTAAATGCCTGTAACGTTTTCAGCATATATGTATCTGATTATCCCTCTCTTTGATGTTGAGGTTCCACCACCATCACAGATTTTGCATTGCTTATGTCTACAGGTGCTTTAGATTGTCCTTCAGTACCTTTCTTTAAATTATGTGCTTCAAATAATGTGCAAATGTTATCAAATATAAAACTGCATTTTCCCACAAAGTAGTGAGAAGCGGTGGCCCTCCTCTGCTATGCCGCTGCAGCTTTAGAGTTAGTTTTCTAGTTACATGGACGTGGCTGACTAAATGATGATGAAAGAATATCAGATGGTTGGACCAAAATATGTGGCTAAAGTTGGTTATTTTGTGAGCACTGGACTATCGCTATAATTGCCCAAATCGTTGATTTTTCTATGAAGCTGGTGCTATATTTGCAATATTGTTGAGAGATTCCTTGTGTTAACCATATAATTTTTCCATTTTATTAATATGCAGTCTCTTGGGATTTCTGTCCCCCACCCCCACCCCCACCACCAATCTATGTGCATAAAAGGAAAGGGAGGAAGTTAATATGTTCACTGACCTCAGATTAGTATTCCCAGAGCTTCACCCTCCTCTCTAACTCAACATTTCTTATGATGTTCTTATCTGCGCTGGCTAAGATTAATTATGGCTTCCTCTAATTTAAGTACTTTAATAATGAAATAATTGTAATGCATTGGACATTTTTTCATCTGAAGTATAAGCCTCCTGCTTTCTTGCTGCACTGTAGCTGTGTAGATAGAGTTTTGTGTGCTGTGAATAGCTGGAGGCATGACTTTTTTTTTTAATCAAATTCATACAATATTCTGAAAAGCTCATTACAAAAACTGTTTGTTCTGAAGGTTATCTTGTCCCTCTAGTTTTGAAATATGTGTGTCAAAAATTATTTTGTGGGTTAAAATATATATGTATATATATATAAAAAAACATAAAAAATTCCAGAGATAGGGGAAATTTGCTTAACATAATCGCCTATGGGGAAAATCCGTACAACATAAAAATGGGATCCCTCTGTTTTCAATGCATTCCTATGGGAATTTGTATAAAGGAAAATTTGCTTAACATAATTTCATTTGGAACAAATTAATTCCTTTATACAAGGTACCACTGTGTGTGTGTGTGTGTGTGTGTGTGTGTGTGTGTGTGTGTGTGTGTGTACAGTGGACCCTTGTATAACAAACGGTTTGTATAAGATAAAATTTGTACAACATAAAAAATTCCGGAGATAGGAAAATTTGCTTAACATAATCACCTATGGGGCGAATCTGTACAACATAAAAATGGGATTACTCCATTTTCAATGCATTCCTATGGGAATTTGGATAAAGGAAAATTTGCTTAACATAATTTCATTTGGAACGAATTAATTCCTTTATACAAGGTACCAGTGTGTGTGTGTGTGTGTGTGTGTGTGTGTGTGTGTGTGTGTGTGTGTGTGTGTGTGTGTGTGTGTGTGTGTGTGTGTGTGTGTGTGTGTGTGTGTGTGTGAAGCATCATTTTAGTGTAGAGGAGGATTACATGTCAGAAACTGAGCTGCTAGAATCCCTAATGACTGTACATTTCAACAATCTATAATTTAAATAACATCCAGTGGACTCAAATAGACATTTGTTTTGTTTCTTCACAGTTGTCATTATGTTATTATTATTTTAACTATTTGTATATTAATATGCCTATGTGATTATAGACAGTTACACTTAACAGGGTAACGAAGTAACCAAGCAAGATTTATTTTTTCTTTGCTTATTTGTCACTTATTCCCAGCTCTTCCTAGACGTCCACATTCTCCAGGCTGCTGTAGCATAAGGAACCTTTTGGAATTTTGTTTTTTTAATTGTAGATTGCAAAGTTATCCAAGACATTATGTTACAGATCAGATATTACGGTTTTGTTTTGTTTTTATTTTGCTTTGGGCTTTCTTTAAATTCAGAACACAGCATGGTAGCAGTGTAGCTGCTAAAATGAGTGTTTCCTACTTGATCTTTAATTTTTCTTACTGAAGGGCTGTCATTTGTCACTGTGATAACCATCTGAATGGTTGTTTGGTAATGGTGAACTGTAGGGCTTATTTTGTGTCAAGAGTTCCCAGCATTAAGCTCCAGAACCCTTTCTCTGTGCTACTTCAGGATGTTGCATAAAGGGATATAGCATCATATTGGGTGTCTGCTGATTGCTTTTGTCTCTCACTGTGGGATTGATGAGGTCATGAAGACATACTAGCTTGCTTTTCTTGTCCCTCTCTTACCTTGTTGTTCCCTTCTCTAATGATTCTGGAAACTTGAACGAATTTTATGACTGTTTAATCTTTTGTTGTTGGCACAGTAAAGGCTTTACTTCAATATGAGTTTTGGATTTTGCATTTTTTTTAAGACGGGGTTCTTAAGGCTAAAAATATAACAAATGAATATATTTGAAATCACAACATTATTTTACTTTTATTGTTACAGTAGGTATTTTGGGTGCAGTATCTTGCCCTTTTCAAATATATTTCTGAATTTAGGGGAGAGGGGTTGTTTGTTTTTTGTTTTGCTTTGTTTTAACAAAAGACTAGTATCTAAATAGTAATGATTTCAAACTGAGAAAATTGTTGCATGAGAAAGTACAACTTTTCATTTTATTTTATTAACTTCTGTTACAAAGAAGCACAATATTGCTTTGGGATCTTCTTATGCCGACAGTACATTCCAACCATGAAGCCACTGTTGGAAGTTGGATAACTGAAGGCCAAAAAGAAATGGAATGCCAAAAGCTACCAAGAATGCAGATTATAAAACAAGCCTGTGAAGAGTCTTTCCAGGTTGCAACAAATAGTTGATTTTTGAATGTTTTATGTGTACACCAAAAAAGGACCTGCATGATGTTCTTTTTTTAAAATTCTCAAATATAGCAATTTTGTCAAAGTTGTCCTTTTAAACAGTAGGAATTGTCCTTTTAAATGGGAGGTATATGTACTCTTCTTACAGTTGCTTCATCCACTATTTTATGAACCTGGAAATGCACAGATAATGTCCTGGACTTACAAAGTCAAAACACTGAAATTGTTCCTAAAGGGTGCAAATCTGTTTGGGGACAGAGAGGTGGGGAACTGCACAACATTGATATTGGCCATTGTTTCCTAACTAGGGTTGTTTCTACTTTCACTACTTAACTGAAGTTAAAATAGTGTCAAGAATACTGAAGTAGAACTTGGGAAACAGGCTCAAGTATTTGTTTCACCTTGATCTTTGGACAATCTGTTCCTCTCTCACCCTAATTTTAAAATGGGGTGAGGGCCATTTATACTACCCTGAACTAGCTAAACTAGTTTAACTAGCAAGACTATACATATAGGAAATACAATTAGAAATACTGCAGTTCATATTTCTTCATGAGAAAATAAAGTAATGAGCATGGAAGCTTTAGGAAGTTTGATCATTCTACATGAAGTTCAATCCCAGGTAGCCAGCTCATGGTTGACTCAGCCTTCCATCCTTCCGAGGTCAGTAAAATGAGTACTCAGCTTGCTGGGTGCGGGGGCAATGTGTAGCCTGCTGCATAAATAAATTGTAAACCGCCCAGAAAGTGCTTGAAGTGCTATGGGGTGGTATATAAGCAGAACACTTTGCTTTTTTGCCTTGCTTTTAATATTTAGATGTTTTTAATGTTTAAGGTGGGAAGTCTTGCGGTTTCTCCTTTCTAATCTAAGATGGTGGATAGAAGAATATAACTTTGATGGCTTTCGATTTGATGGTGTATCATCTATGCTATATCACCATCATGGTATTGGTAAGTTCAGTTTCTTATAACGACTGTTGTGATACTATAATTTATGGATCTAGCTGTGCAGATTTTCTAATTGTTGCTTTCCTAAGTCTGCAGTAAAGCACAGCATCATCTTCCTACACTGATTTTTCTTATTGTTTTTGACTTATTAGGTGAAGCCTTTAGTGGCGATTACAATGAATATTTTGGTATGCATGTGGATGAAGATGCTCTGGCATACCTAACAATGGCAAACTACATGATACATCTCTTGCATCCAGAATGCATAACCATAGCAGAGGTAATGGCTTAGAATACATGTGAAAATAATTGCTTCTCGTTGTTCTATAATTTGATAGATATTTTAACTTATTCAATAATCAGTTACAATTACTTCAACTTATACCTATTTATCCTTAAGCATGATCAAGCCCCTGTTAAACATTTTATTTTCAATCCAATTTATTTGAACTAGAGTATTAAATATGTGGTTAAATCTGAGTCATTTTAATCACTGACATCTAAATACACTCTGTTTGGGCTGGATTCCATACCTTGTTAGTTTTAATCTCCATTCAAAAACTTAATCAAATTTACACTACAGTCTTGTCCTCACTTCCTGGCAAGTAAGCCTCATTGAACTCAGTGGAGCTTACTTAAGGTTAGACATTAATATATCACCCCAACCTTTTTTCTTTTAATATGCATAATAACTACAGTGGGCCCTCGTATGACAAGCAGTTTTTATACATAAAATCTGTACAACGTAAAACATTCCAGAGATAGGGGAATTTGCTTAACAGATTGTCTATAGGGCAAATCTGTACAACATAAAATGGTGGCAATTAGGGATTACTCTGTTTTCAATGCATTCCTATGGGAAATTTGTACAAAGGAAAATTTGCTTAACATTCTTCTAAGAAGTTAGTTCTGCAGTATAATTTCATACTCAGAATTAGATTCTTTCACAGATGGGATAGTTAATTAAGGGCATAATGAAGCTCAAAGTGCATAAGAGGTTGTTAAAAATATTTTGAGGGTCACATTCCATTTAGTACATGATCTTGCTTGTAATATGCACAAGTTTTCCAGTTGCTTAAAGTATTGAAACCTCACTCTTAATATTGCCAAACCAACTGTGTGCTAAAAATTCTAGTCTCTGATAAATTATAAGCATTCTTTGGAGTGTTTATCATGAGTGTTCTTTGGAAAGTTTGAGTCTTTGTGCATGATTTATAAATGAAATTATGTCGTCAATAAGAAGTACTTTTTTGGAGGTTCAGATGAATGTTTCTGGCATGAAGAATTATTAAACTTCAAAGTACAGTACTAATCTTGAATGGAAAGATCATATATGTCATTTGCAGTTATTTCAAGCAAAGAATTATGGCTAGACTCTTGAAGAATTTTTGCCTCTTATTACTTAGCATTGTGCAACTATTTTGTACACAACTTTCATGAATATATTCCTGGGAGGGGATGAGAAAGGGGAATTTCAGCCTGTCAGAAATACCTGGTAAGCATCCAAACACCAAGAATCTAAACGGGGGGGCTAGTAGGAGCAAAAACGTAACTTAACTTTAAAAAAATAGAACATCATGTTACCGTGCTGAGTTTGGAATATAAGGATTTTATATTTAGTTGTCAGATAATACAAACCAGACTTGTTGCATATTATAACATTTGATACACTCCTTTTAAAAGTTATATCTCAGTTACATCCAATATTTAAAACAGAAGCTGATGAAATTAAACAATTATGGGATATATTAAACTTAAGTCTGTCTCATTGATTTGGAGGTTCCTTTCAAGTAAAAGCAGACCATCATCCATTGAGCCACCAGATGGTTATTAGTATTCCTACCAATGAAACAAAGTGAAGCTGGTTTGCATTACCTCATTTAAGATTTTTTGTTTTTTAAAAAAACCAAGATGTTCCTTCAATTTATTCTGCTTAAATTGAAAACTACTTCAACTTCAATACATCATTTTTTATGTCTAATGGGAGCTGCTATACGAAATGTGGAATTGATCCACATGCTCTTGGTGGAAAGAAAATGGGCAGGAGGAACTATTGATATTCTAAATTACAAATGGCTAACATGAATTTGTGCTTGCATGTAATGATAGTGGAATGAGTGGTGCCACCTGAGAGGAGCACGTTATTGTCTAGAGTAGGATTGATTTGTAGTCCTTTTCTGTAAGGACCTGTCTGATAAAATTAAGTAACAGAATGTGCTTTTAAAACTATTCTGAATATTCTCTGACTGAAGACATGTTCTTCCATTATTTTCCATGTCCAAACAGGAGAGAAAAATGGGTTAGGAAAGTAATGCATGTCTCATTGTTGCATATGATCAGATTCTGCTCCTATTACACCAGTGTATGATTAACAGTGAGAAATGTTAAAGGACAGCAGAAGAATATATTTTATTAAAATTTCATCTTTCCTCTCATGCACATACCATGTACAGTTTCATACACGCTACATTTGTAAAGTCGAAGATGTGGATCAATTTTTATTGTTTCAGCCTCCCCATTTCTTAAAGATAGAAGTTATAGGGATCTCATGGTTGAAAACTCACTTACAGAAATACTACTTCAGTACATCTCTAATTGTGGTGGGATTTTAAAGTTTTAAAGTATTTGTAGCTGAGTATGCATCCATACAGTTATTTTATGTCCTCTTCCCCTCTCCCGGAAACCTTTCCCCTCTCTTAGTAAAATTTCCCTACCTGTCAAATAATTCTCACATTATTCTTCAAGGAAGTGTCTGGGATGCCCGCTCTTTGCTGTCCAGTGGTAGAAGGTGGAACTGGTTTTGATTACCGGCTGGCCATGGCAGTTCCTGACAAATGGATTCAGGTCAGAGGATGGCCACTTTCTCCTTCCCCATCCCCCCCCGTTCATCGTTAAATATTTGGGATTTTACCATTGTATTGACAATTGTGTTTTCGCATTTTGTCTTCGCTTACTATGAAGCCACTGCTGTGGCCACCTTTCATTTCCCCTGGCTCCATTGTGCATGCCAAAGGAAAGAGATGGAGTGAGAGATCTCCCATTCCCTTAGAAGGTACTGCTTGGCTTTGTTTTGCCAAGCTCCATCCAACATGTGACTAATTGTCTTTCAATAATATTTAATACCTTAGTTTTCATTGTCATGGCTTTGTGGGCTGAGTTCTGATAATCCTTACAGCAAGCTTAACTCGTAACAAAATGAAGATTAAAAATGTATCCGTTATGCACATGCAGTGGGACAAGGATTTTATGATACACTAATTATGTATTTCTGAATCTGGTTACTCAAGCACAGCTAGACATACCTGCATGTGGGGCTTGCCAATGTGGCGCTACAGTGATTTTAAAAAATGAAAATCTGTCACTGCTTTTTCTCATATTATTTTTGAATTAATGGCATGCTAAGTAAATCTAGACTCATTTTGTAAGAATGTAAATGCTATTCTGCACAAGAGAGAGTCATAGGAACAGGGGGGAAATCAGCAGATATACTTAAGAATTGTTCTGTCAGTTACATATTTATACAGTTGCAAAGACATCCTTAACAAGCACAATATAAGCTGAAAGTAATAAGAGAAATAATTAGTATGCTTCTTTTGTTAGCTGCAGATTTGCAAAATAGAAGGTCAGAAAGTTCACCTTTGTCTGCTCTTTGTAGAATGTCCATTATTTTAAAGCACAACTCACTCTTTCAGGTTCCTCCCAGGACTCAAAATGCTTTCATAACTTTGCATAATTTCTAGAGATGGGCACAAAACGAACAATTTTTCATTTCCGTTTTCGTTTTTTCATTTCATTATGCAACAAAACGACAAACAAATTTAAAATGAAACAACAAATGAATTTAAAATGAAACAAAACGAACAGAAACACTGGAAATTTTGTCGTGCATTTCATTTTCGTTACGACAATACAAGTGATCTGCTTTAAATGCTAAAAAAATCACAAAAAATTGAAATAAATGGTAACGAAATGGTAACGAAACGAACGAAAATAAAAACTTTTTTTGCAAAAATTCACAAAAATGGAAACGAACCGAAATGGGGCCCCCTAAACGACAAATGAAATGCCATTTTTTTTATTCGTGCCCATCTCTAATAATTTCATTCCACCCAGGTACTCCTTGCGACTGTTGTTCCACTAGAGTGCATAAAAGCTGACAGAATCTGCTGAACATTTGTTGAACAATGTCACTTTATTGTTTTCTCCCACCCTAGTATTATGTTAAAGATGACCTTGAATTTCCTAAATGTATATCTCAAAGTGATTTCACCCCAGACCCATTTCCTTCAATCTCCAAATCCATGTTCTTTCCTGTTAGAAAACAGTAGAAAGAAAATTGAGGGATCAGAGGTCCCAGATTCAATAGGACCTTTGGGGTACCCTTTTATACAAACTGACATAGATGACGTAGTATATGAAATCTTCTGACAATTAAACTGGTTATAATATCCATGATGAGGACAATTAATGTTTATGCCAAACAAAGATTGCTAGTCTGTGAGGTGTATCAGTCCTCATCAGCAGTTTCATACTGCAACACTTCTGGAATTGGAGGTTTGGCCAGCTGCACATGGTTCGGGATGCCCAAGTGTACTCGCAATGCTTTCCCACTCTTCAATGATGCTCCTTTATGTTACACCTATATATCAAATCAGCGGAGGCCAGGCTAAACCTTACAGAGAACAAAAACAACAGACTTTTCCTGAATGGATGCATGCTGAAGAGTGTATCCCACCCGGGCAAGACTCTAGCTGGACCATCTTGAGGTCACTTAATAAACTTTGAAACAAAGTAGGAAGATCACAAAATAATCAAGTTAAATTAGGATAGTTGGATACTGGACTGTGTGTCCGATAAAGTTTCTGTGGCTATGGAAGAATTTACTCAATGCAGCATTTTTGTGCATGAAATTTATGCCTCACCACATTTACAAAAGAAGATCCAGCAAATGGCCAAGATAGCACTATTGAAGTAGCCTGATTCATGTCAAAATAGTCTAATTATCTTAACATTCTAATTTGTTTCATTTTTTCCTATATTTCACATACATGTGTATGAAATATGGACTCAGATATGAATGAAGACTCAGATATGAATGAAGAAATCCACAATGCTCTTTGTTGTGGGTTTTAAAATATAATAGCACTGCTACACTGGGGAGTGGTGGCTATGTGTATGTATCTAGAAACAATTATATTCTATGTACACAATTCTATTCAATTTCAGTTCCTTAGATCATTTGAAGGTCATCATACCAAAATAAGATTTGCTTCTGTCCATGACACATAAGACTAAGCTAACAAAGTTTATTTGTTTGTTTACATTTGGTCGGTATTTTTGCACATATTCTGTGTACCATACAGTTTTGCAAAGTGGAAGTAAAGAAGTTCTGTGTTTTCATTTGACATGGTCTAAGAGCATATTAGCCTGTTTTGATATTTAATTTATTTTTAACTTGCTCCAAGCATTTTCTCTGCAACATGCCAGACAGCAAAATCCCCAGTGAAACAGTACAGAAATAACTCATCTTCTTTTAAGGTTCAATTAGAGCCAATATAACCATCAGAGGCTTATGCAGTATTGCATAACAAGAAACAGGAAGGTTTAGTGGAGAAATTGCTACATTTAGTCAACCATTAAACTGATGGCAAATATCTCACAGTATTACAGAAGTACAGAGGAAATCAATTTAAATAGCATTGACATGCATAGTTATTAATCAAACATTGGAAGATGTTTTGGCAGAAAAATAAAATATGGGGTTTAAAATGAAGGATATTACAGAGTTGAGACAAAAATCCCATTTTGCAAATCCAAGAATATACTTTTCCCATTTCCCATTTTCTAAAAGAATATGAATATTAGTTTTACAGTTGAGAAGGAAAAGCTTAGAGGGAAATGATGAAGTGTAACAGACAAAAATAATAATTTATTTTAATCTTACAGATAATTAAGGAGCTAAAGGATGAAGACTGGGACATGGGAAATATTGTGTTCACATTAACAAATAGACGATATGGAGAGAAATATATTGCCTATGCAGAGAGTCATGACCAGGTACTATTGCATGCCTTAACATAAAATTGAAATGTTCAGATATTGTTGGATGAGTTGGTGTATATTTTGAGTATAATGAACAGTTTGTTGGTTTCATCCAGATTTTGTTAAAATTACAGTATGCCCACTGAATTAAATGGGATTTAAATTAGGCTTTTCATTTATTATTATTTTTAAATTAAAATTGGGATTAAATCTGACCAATTTTGTTAGAATTTTGCCAATAACAGGAATTCAGAGGGTAAACATTCAATTATGTTTAACTACAGAGGGAGCAGATTCTGCTAACAATTAACATTACAAATGTTTCAAATGTTTACCTTTATTAGACCACTAAAATATAAAATGCAGGGACAGGCTAGCGTTCATGTCCAGCAGAAATTCATCAATAGGCTACCCATTTTAAAATAAACGGTGGAAGGAGAAAGATAAATTCCTAGATGTCGCCAAAATAATCTTGGCCTAAAGATAACGTGTTCATAATAAGATAAAACATTCTTTAGGACCAGTGTGTGAGCTTTGAAGTTCCCCAAAACAAGGCGCCTGAGGGGGGATATGATTGAGACGTACAAAATAATGCAGAGCATGAGTAAAGTGGATAGAGGGACACTCTTCTCCCTCTCACAAAATACCAGATCTAGGGGACATACACTCATATTGAGGGCTGGGAGAGTGAGAACAGACAAAAGAAAATATTGTTTTAACCAGCGTGGTGTTAGTCTGTGGAACTCCCTGGCACAAGATGTGCTGATGGCATCTAGCCTGGATGCCTTCAAAAGGAGATTGGACAGATTCCTGGAGAAGAAGTCCATCACAGGTTACAAACCATGATGGAGATGTGTAATCTCCAGGCTTAAAACCAGGGTACTTCAAGGACCAGATGCAGGGGAGTGGTATGAAAAGACAGATATCTAATCTTGTGAGCTTCTAGAGGCATTTGGTGCAGCCACTGTGAGATACAGGAAGCTGGACTAGATGGGCCTTTGGCCTGATCCAGTATGGCTCTTCTTATGTTCTTATGTTTAACTGTTACCGCATACCCCATATTTGCTTTACTTTGATGTGTCTTGAGCTATAAATGTAACTGTTCTGCTGAGGCAAAGGTGAATATCTACAAAAAGAAGCATCTTTTTGAGGTGCTACCTATTTGAATGCCTTTTGGCCATGGAGATTCCTTGTAAATGAAGTAAACTTGACCTTGAATTATCACTGGCCACCTAAATTAAAAGCTAAATGACTTCTTGAAATATGGGCATACAAATACATGTAGAATGCATAGAGATATACGTTATTTGATTTACTACTACAGTGGTACCTCTACTTACGAGTTTAATCCATCTGAATGCATGCTCATAAATTGAACAACTCATAAGTAGGGCAGCCATATTTAAAAAATCTAAACTAACAAATAAATAAATAAATAAATAAATAAATAAATATTGAGTTGAGCAAACAACATCTAAAATTTGTAAGACAGCAGTTAAAACGCAAACGGTTTTCCTCTGTTAAGTAAAATTGCATATAAGTAGAGGTACCACTGTATACTTAAGGGGATGGTTGAAGGACATAAGAATATAGAAATAATACCTTTGGGGCAATTATTACTTTCATATAAAGTTAAGTGTCTTTTTTTTGGCTCAAGTATTTAAAAAAAATGTCCTTAGGCAGTATTCTTATATTGTGTTACATGTTCTGAAATGTTTAAATTGTTTAAACCTGATTACATATCATCACATATTAACTAAATATTATATCACCTCAATTACTTTTGTCAATGCAGGCCCTTGTTGGTGACAAGACTTTGGCGTTCCGCCTAATGGATGCAGAGATGTATGACAATATGAGTGTTCTTGCACCTTTTACACCAGTTATTGACCGGGGAATACAGCTTCATAAAATGATACGCCTCATTACTCATGCACTCGGAGGAGAGGGCTATCTCAATTTCATGGGTAAGTCATTCTGGATATTAGCCCCCAATTTTCTTACATACAGTAAACTTTGTGATTAACAAAATTATCTTATAACATACAACTCTGTGGGCATGCTTGTCAGAAAATTAATGGGATAGATTCATCATGAAGTTTCAATCTTTTCAGTGGGAATATAGGATAAAATGTATGTGCTTCTACTTAGAATTAAATATAGTAATTATACCTTGGTTTACGAGTACCTTGATTTGTGAGTGTTTTGCAAGAGCAATTTTGTCTTGATCAACGAGCAATGTCTTGCAATATGAGCACTGGAGCAGGTCAGATGATCACAAGTGAGCCAATGCTCTCTCTCTCTCTCTCTTTCTCTGTGCTGGATTGTGAGAGATTGTCTGGAATGTTCCATCTCAGGCAAACCTCGAAAGCAGAGGGAAAAGAGAGGAACAGAGATCTCCCTGTCACCAGGCAGGAACATTTCCAAAGGAGGGTGCAGGCTAGGATTTAATTTTTCTTTATATTTATTTTTATATTTAATTTGTTTTCAACATTTTTCTTATTTTTCAAACAATTTCTAGTTATGGGGCAGCTACCCAAGTGTGTATATGCCTACAATTTGCAGTTTATTATTGTCACAATAAAAACACAGAATAAAATCTGGTTATTAGTCCCAAGGAGAGCAGATTCCGCAGCCAGGTACCTAAATCATGGTGTGGGGGTGGACTTCTGGCCAACTTTTTGTGAGTTTTTGGCATTTTTATGTGCACAATATGTGGTGTATGGGGCCACAGAATGAATGAAATCACATTAGCATTACACACACACACCTCCTCAGGAGACGTCTTATTCCTTCTAATGGTGTTTGCTTGACATCCTTTGGTCCATCACTTGGCTATCTTTCCTGGCAATAATAATAATAATAATAATAATAATAATAATAATAATAATAATAATAATAATAATAATAATAATAATAATAATAATAATAATAATAATAATAATAGGATTTCAATACCATGCTATCTGGCAGCATGGCCACTCTGGGTGGTTTTATAAGTTAAAACAATCTTATCTGCAAGTCTTAGAAATCTAGGAACTTAGAAGTCCAGGAATTATTTTTAAAATAGAAATCTTAATTATTTCAGAGTTTGTAATGACTGAGATATGTAACTTAATATCTGGCATGTTTTCATTCTAGTGGTAACCGTTGACTAGGCCTTTGGCAAAGCTTATAGGCAACCACAGCAACAAAGATTTAAAACCCAGAATTATTGGAAAACTTCTTTGCTGTAATTTAAAAGCATTGAGACTACAGAGTGCAAACTATCAGATCTACAGACGAGTAAGATCAGATATATTTTAGTGGTCATTAGTACTTGGAACTGACAAAAATACTTTTCACTTGCATTGACAAAGTAGAAATGCATTCTGGTTGAGGAATAATACTATATGCTCTTCTGCCTTTGAATCCAGAACTTTTGACCTATAACCTTATTCAAACACAATTTGCCTTTCAGACTTTGCCTAAAATCCAGTTAATGTGGATCCCCCCCAGTGAATTTCTGTTGTGTTTGCTTTTCTGGGTCACAGATGGGAAGCTTTGGTATCTAGAACTCTTTAGCCAAAGGAATCTTTATTGTTCACAGGCTTCCTCAAAAGATCTGGCAATCTAAGCAGCATTAACTGTAAATTTTAGTGGTGCCTTCTACTTCTTAGGAAGTAAACATATATATTAAGCTCCAAATAGCTATGACCATCCCTGTTGAGCTTTGACTGCAGGAAGCTGGATCATTTTCTTTCACTGGTATTCAGAGAAATCAGTTGACAGCCGATGGATTACAGTTGCATGTGCAATGTTAAAATGGTATGATAAATGGTATATTTGTCGGTGTAACAGATCTTTTGAAAGAAATGTTTAGCAATAGGAGTCCTAATGAATAATTTTATTCTCTCTATACCTTGCAATAACAGAAAATGTGCCAAATTCATGCTGTGACTTGTTTCCCTTGAAATCAATAACATTTTAGTCTTGGCACATTTTAAGTAAAAGGGGCTGGAATTTTGCAGTCTGAACTGGTTATTAAGGAACACTAGACTGGAGAAAATCCCTAAGGAATAGATCACTTTACCAACCATTCCCCTCCCTCTCTCTGAGTAATTCTACATTTGTCATCTTTCCTTATGAAATATATTGTGCTTCCAGGTAAATACTGCACCAGAGAACAGAGATAATTCTACTATTTAAGCCAAATGACATTACTGTGCTTCCACAAATCCCATCTATATGTATGTGCACATACAGACTGTATTTGTTTGTCCGTAACAAAGTATTGCAGCTGTGGTGTTCAAATAACCGTGGTTTCTGCATCTCTGTAGGAATATAGTTTATAATGTTACTTACAGAAGTTAGTTCCAGAAATAATCACGATAGATCTCCAACATTTCATAGAATCATAGAATCACAGTGCGTGCTGAGATTTTTGCATTGCCCATGTGTCAAAGTCCATTGGGAGTCTGGGTATGTACTGTCCTTGTTGTTGTGCTGGTGCTTGAGGCATATACATTTGCATGAATGGCTGAGTTCCTATGTTCCTGGAATCCTAGACTTATAGAGTTGGATGAGACTTCAGAGGCCATCCAGTCCAACTCACTGTGTAGTCTCTACAGTTGTGAGTTCATGGTTTCTGCAGTGAGAAATGCTCCTTAATTGGAAAGCAATCAGCATGGGCTTTGTAGTCCTGGTGGAAACACTGCTGCTATGGTGTGTTGCAGGCTGCTGTTGTGTGTTCTCGGGTTGTGGGTGCTTTTGCAGGTGAGACTGGGCAATCTCTGGTGTTCCCCATGAGGTTGTTGTCCATCTGCATGGATCCATACCTGTGAGGAGAGAGAGAGAGAGAGACCCTACCCTTTCTCCCAGGGCTGTATGATTGTAATGCTGCTGCAGAAAGCTATTTTGACTTTAAATTTGTTTGAATGTGTTCCTGTATTCTTCCATTATTTTTAAATTTTGAAAACTTCAGGAGTTGAGTATTTCATATAACCTTGGAGAAAATTCCTTTTGAACGTTGGCAGATATTTGGAGAGAGAAAGACAGACATGTTAGTTTAAATGCATGCATTTCATTAGCTGGGCATTGTGGGGTTTTTTTGTTGCATCCCAAATTGTGGAGATGATGGGTTTGCTTGAATGTGAACAAGCCCTGAGGGTTTTGTGCTTACTTGAGACAGAAATGTAAGGTACATGGGCTCTGCTATCTGCTTGAGAGGTTTCTGGTTTGCTTTAAGCAGACCTGAAGCAGATTCTAAACCTTCTCTGTGCAGAAGTAAACAGACATGCTGTTAATGATTCTCTTAAAGACTCGAAGCAAGAGACAATGTAAAATTGGCCAGAAGTTGACTGTTCCTTTGTTACAATTTCCTTCTGAAAGCAGTGTTTGTGTTTTTCCCCTCACCCACACCCTTGAGGGATTCTGTTTTATCCAGTTTTTGATATTTTAAGTGTGACTATAATGCAGTGCATGGAAGAGTAACCAATATCCAGTGAATATTTGTGTTCTTTGAGCAAAAATCATTTGTCAGGGTCCTTCTGCTCCCCTGAAGATTTTCTCTGCCCTCCCTTTGGTTCTAAGCTGCTGCTGGTATTTTCCCAAACTACAGAGCCAAATGCTTAAAAGCAGCATCTGTTATTGTTTTCCCTTTTGGAATGCATCAGGTAAATAGCTTGCGTTTCAAAAGAGGTAATATCATTGTGGTTAATGAGTGTGGCCTTCCAAGCTTGGCCGGTTCTGGATTTTCGGGAAGACAATTAAGACAGTGTGTGCTTCGTTCCCCATCCCACCCGGAGTCCTGATAAGCAGCCATTCTGGGGGGTGGGGGACTTCCCATCCTGAAACACAGCCCGGGAAATTTTTTATTAGAATGCGGTCCTGCAGAGATTGCTATCTCTTAACAAAGGCGACAGTCACCCTTTCTGTGGGGGGTGGAAATCTTCTCTTACACATTCCTGACATAATCTTTGGAAACCATGGAATTCCACACAAGAATTTCCCTTGCTCTTTGTAAATTATTGGAAAGTTTATTTAACAATTCTCCCAAAAAATTTTCCCCTTGATAAATCTACATCACACTGACCCCCTTCACACTAAGGGACGGCATGCACGATAAGCTGGAATTTGCTGCCATAAAACTGTGACTCCTGGTTCTCCCCCCTCTTCCTGGGCTGGGTATCTCTGACCGAACAGGGCATTTTCCAGGGCTGTGTTAGGTGGGGGCAGGAGAGAGCAAGTGAAGGAGAATTGCATTCTGCTTCCTGACTTCTCTGCTCTGGCTTGGAGAGGAGATTCTACCAATAGATAGGGACAAAGGGCAGGGGGTATCTACAAAAGGACAGGCTTTTTGCTTCACTGATTTCTCTGTTTTTGTTTTTGGCATTAGACATTGTATCTTGTTATGCAGGAAACAATTGGACATTTGTGAATCTCAGGAACAAAGGAGAGGAATGTGGAAAACATTTATTTTATTTATTTATTTATTGGATTTTTATACCGCCCATCTGGCAGCAAGGTCACTCTAGGCGGTCACATGGCAGGGAGTGTCTATAGCTATCTCTGAAGGAATGCTTTCCTCATTCTCAGTGGCATTACCCATGGGGGCCCTTCAGCCTCCCAGAGCTGCTCTCTGAATCTGGAATAGGGGTGCCCTAAATCTGCAATGCCCCAAGAGCTTGCCTTTGATCTATGCAGTCTTCTTTTGGCTCTGGGCAACTCTGCTTTGTGCCAGTGCTGGGTGGAACTCTCTAGCTATCCTCCTGTATTCAGCTCTGGTTTGGTTAAGTCAGGCATGTCCAAACTTTGGCCTTCCAGATGTTTTGGACCACAACTCCCACAGTCCTCTGCCATTGGAAATACAGGCTTGGAATTCTGGGAGTTTTGGTCCAAAACATCTGGAGGGCCGAACTTTGGACATGCCTGGGTTAAGTGGTGAGCTGAACTCTACACATGCTATGAAGACACCTTCAACTTTTGACCCATGTAACCCTTCCTTCCCAGAGCAGTGGAATTCTGAGGCTGAAATTGTTCCAGTGCTTTCTTACTGCCCTCTGGAGTGGCCTTTCAATACCTTTCTGAGGCCAATTTTCTGACATGGCATGGCCTTTTCTCTCGTTCTGTCCTTGAGGGTTGTCTCTGTCTAGACTCACCTTGACTGGGGAGTCTGATGTTAGACCTTTCAAATCCCTTTCAAATTACTGGCCTTTCTGGGTTTCTTCCCCATCTCCCTGTATACTTGTGGATAAGGGTGGTACAAGGATGGGTGTGAGACCTGTGATTTTCAAAGGCATTAATAATGAGCCTATTTCTGTTCCTGGCTCTGTGCAATGTCAATCCTGTCCTGAAAGGATCGCTCCCATCTTACCTTTGGGATCATTGTGGATGAGGGATGTATCTTGAAATCCTTGCCAGGCTGAGATAGATCAGGATAGAGCTGTACATTCCATGTCGTCTGGGTTTCCTACTTGGGAGGGTCTTTGTGCCTCGGTTGGCCTTAGTGTTCCCTGTACAGACCACCAGACGTTGCACTGTGTAACGAATATTAGAAGTAGACCAAATGTAAATAAGGCCAAATGTAAATAACGCCAATACTAAGGTGCACGCTAGGCTGTTGCAGATCTGCTATGTCAAGTGTCTGTGTAAAACATTGGCCAAGGCACATTCTAGCTAAGAAGCAAGTGAATCCTGATTGGTCAAGGAGACAACATGCATCATTTTTCTCATGCTGTGAACAGTCTGGGAGAGACAGAGACAGAGAGATTTTTTTCCTGAATTGATTCTGCAAGAGGGACTAATGCTTAGCAATGTAGTAAGGTAGACATAGGACCTTTTGGCCTCTTAAGCCTTCTTTAAGTTAGGAAGGGAAATCATGTTATTATTTTCTAGTAAGAGAATATTCTTGTAAAACTCTTATTAGTAAATAAATGCTTTTACATTCTTACTCAAATGAAGGTGCCTGTTGAATAATTATTCTGGTACGTGAAATAGCTATCACAGCCAGGCTGGGAGATGTAAAATATCAATGTGGGCTTATGTTTTCCAGATTCCTGCTTTCAGCATCTGAGGTTGATTAATTGCAGATGGGATCTGGGTAGCGGGACAGCCCATATATTGTTACACAGTGAGGATGCAACACATTGGTTGGGTTGGAGCAGAATGCTTAGAGTTCCCCTCTGCCAGCAGCTCGAAGCCTTTTATTAGATACAGTAACACATTGGGTCATAAATCATTGACAACAGGCAAGAGAAGGAAAGGTCTTTGGTCACATCACCTCCAGACCTCTGGACGACTTTGTGCCTAATATTTTGGTGGTAAACCTGTTTCCTGGGCTTCATCTTTGCCTGCACTCAGAGTCATCTAGAGGTCGCTGTTGCCCTGGCTTCTGCTTGGGGTTCTCTGCTCCACTGTGGACATGACTCTATGTCCAGGGGCTAATGGCCTCCCAAGCACCTGCCAGGTCCCTTGGGGTTTCAGGGTGCAGTTTTCCTGGGGGAGATCCCTCAAGGTGGGATTCCTACAGTTTTGTATGGCATTTCTCCATTTTATTTTTAGTCTCTTGCTAATTTCATTGACATATCAGAATGAGTTGCCTTTCACAATAAGCTATTTAATGTGCTCCCAAAACTCTTTCTCATGAGTTATTTCAGACAGGATCAATGTCAGCAGCACACTTATATTCTTGAGTGTTTGAATCCCCCCACACACTGCTATTAAGTTTTAAATTTCTATTCAAATTTGTCTAGTTTGAAAATGACACTTCGCAACTCTTAAATTTCATTTAAGATTTCATCATCCTGAAAAAACTTTTGCATCTTCAAACTTGATTTCTCTCTATCATGTGCCTGCTTTCAGGTGCAGGTAAATCATGATGTGGCTGTATATTTCATAATAAAGGGAGACTTTTAATGATATACACATGCTGTATAACATATGAAAATCTAAACATAGAAAAACACTTTCTTACATGCTATTCCTCAATTCTTTCTTTCTTTCTTTCTTTCTTTCTTTCTTTCTTTCTTTCTTTCTTTCTTTCTTTCTTTCTTTCTTTCTTTCTTTCTTTCTTACTTACTTACTTACTTACTTACTTACTTACAGTATCTAAACAGAGGAGCATTTCAGTAAGCTTTCATTTGCCATTCAGAGTTCTACATTTCAAAGAAGAGGTTCACTATTCAAAGATGTGCTGTAGTCACAGAACAATAAGACAAATTTTGCCAGATTCAATACAGGTACTTTGTCCTGAATTTCCTTCTATAGTGTACAGTTTATTCCAGTACAAATATGTCAAGATTGTACTTGCTCAATTTTACCATATGTGGAATTGAGAGTTAGTTGGCAGACTGTAGCAGAGTTGCCAAGTACCCGAGTTATTTGTAGAAAAGAACACCGAGAAGCTGCCATAGCTGTTAACTAGATGTGATCTCGTGTTCTCCCTCCCATTGGTTTTGATGCCATTTTAGATGGATTTTTAATGACAGTCAGCAAAAATAAAAATGAACAATTTATATACTGATTCATTGCTTTAATATTCTTGTCCTCCCGCCCACCTTTATCAATTAGTAGTTTCTTTCCTCTTCAACATTATGAATATGTTTTGGTACTCTTAAATGTTACAGGTTATTTTTCCTGACAATAGTTATTTGATCAAGAATTTCTCCAATAGAACCCTTTCTGAAACACAGGGACTCACCTCAGTTATTACATTTCTTTGCTTTTTCGGTGTCTCCAAGTTTGTTTCAAGATAAAATACTGGTTTTTCTTCTTCAGAGATTTCAGTGGTTTGGTATTTGAAAGGCAGTCATATCTCATGAGAATTGGCCTGTTGAGTCCATGCACAAAGAAAAAGTTATAGTTTTTCATCAATAGCTTTCTTATAATATATTTAGATTCTTTAGTTTTTCTTGTTTGCTAACATTTTCTTGATATTTATCTTGTTCTAATTGTAGGGAACTTTAAAAACATTTTAGGGGAAAATTTAAAACATTTAAAATTAATTTGGCATTATATTAATTCTGAAACAGTCACTTGGTGGTGTGCATGTGAAAAGGGTGCTATTTTAAAGTTAAAATATAAATGGAAATAATTGTATAGACATTGTTTATCCTGCACTGCATGTCTTTAATCTAGTCCAGTTTGTTATACCCGCTACAAGTAGAACAGTGAGCACATAGATTTGTCGGCCTGGGTCTCCATATAGTGCCATTCTTCAGCAAAACAACATCCAAAAGGCATATGGACACAATGGACACAATAACTTATAGTCATTACATGCCAGCTGTGGATTGCATGTGGTACCATATCAAAATGTATCAGTGGGGTCATAAAAGAAGCTTACTATGAGTCCATTCTTTTGCTGCAACATAGACTTGTATATTCTTTATTTGCAATAGTCATGTGTTTTGTGGGCAATACATAAAAGTTACTGTGATATAAAACCAACACGCTAATTCAAGAAGACAAACATATAATTATGAAATATACATACATACTGCAAAACAATTAAACAGATACATCTGCGAAGAATTACAGCTTAGAAATTATATTTAACCTCATTTTAATTGCTGTTTCTAAAATTTTTGCTGACTCTACCACCACTTGTTTATTTCAAACAGTACATAAAAATAAAATCTGGTGTGTGGCTCCAGTTTGTTATCCAACAAAGGACTATTTAATTTTTTGTGTCCATCTCTGCTTTAAACAAAACAAAACAACAACAACAGTAATACATGGAGAAGAATTTCAGTACTGTTGCCACATGAACATGTGTGATTTTTCTGCAGTTTTCACAGATTTTATTTCGTGGACAGTAGTGACACCAGTCATGGGTAGAGAAGATCTGTGTGAAAAACCAAGGGGGCAGCTGTGCCTGACAATTGCTAAGGATAACCAGAGCACAACCTTTCATGGGGGTGGTAGTGGTGGTAGAGAGAAGTAAAATGGAGGAAATTGGAGGGCATTTTATTCACTCCATTTTTCTTGCATAGGATGTCACTTCAGCATTGTCTGTCTTTGCTTCTTAAAGACTACTATTCACATTTCTAGTCTTTTCTGTTTTTGTCACCCATCCACCCCCCTTTCCCCCTCTTACAATAGGATCATTTCATCTTGTGGACAATTTAAAGAGTCATACAGATTTCAAAAGGGTACATTTTGTCTGTTACTTAATACTATATGGATGATAGTTCATCATTTCGGCACTTCTCCCCCTTTTTATTGCTGGAAGTTACGGGTTGTATTAAGAAAATAAAAAAGGAAACAATGATTGTTTCTTTGTTCAATGAGCCATTAAATATGTAACAATCTAGAATTTGTAATAAAAGCACTCTTACTGTAGTTAACTTGATTGCTATAAAATTATTCAAAATATTATCAGTTTATGTAATTATGGTGTACTTTAAAACCTATGTTTTATAAATCAGCTATTCCAAAGCATCTCATAAGAGGGAAAAGCAGATTGCAGTGAAACACATTTTATTATGTATAAGCATTTTCTTTTTGAGGCTCTGAAGTGAGTCTTTATAACAAGTTTATAAAATGGTTTTGTATGCATTACTGACTTTGCTCATAATGGACGCTGAAGGGGGGAAAGCAATTTATTTCCTGTATTTCAAGCACAAAGCACTTTCCAAGGAAGGCTTCCAGCCTAGGTTTTGATCCCATTACAGATTTTTGTTCAGAAGCGCTATTTTCCAGATGCCTAACTTTTCATTTCGATTGTGAGTGCTCTTACTGCTCTCACTAATCTCTTGAGATTCTAAGATAGAAGATACTGTGGATCTGTCCCAATCTACCAGAGATAGAGCTATTCCCAGACTTTGGAAGAAGTGGGAAATGAACACTGATTATTTAGTCCAGTTTCAGTGCATCTCTTTCATCCCTTGCTCCATGCCAATAATTCATATATCTATGTTTGGAAGATAATGGTGTCCTTTAATGGTAGCCTTCCTGAGGCTCACTGAAACAAGACTAATAGCATAGCAGCTGTAGAAATCGCCCCACTGAAGCTGGTAGCAGTGACTGCCCAGTAGCCTTTGTGCTTAAGGTTGTGTCCTCAAAATGAGAATGTGGAATTTCTTCTGTACCATTTCACCAAATAGTGTAACCTTGGGGAGTTATGATGGACGACGTGTATGAGTGTTTTAATCTTTTTTTACCTTTTAAATGTATTTCTTTTCTTTTTTAATTTAGTTTCCACACCTGGGATAGCATTCAATTTCGTTGTACTAGGTACAATGACAATAAGGTATCTATTCTATTCTATTCTATTCTGTCACCTTACTGTAAATCGTCCTGAGGAAGCATGCAAATAAATTTATGTTTGTATGCTTTAAATTGATGTTCTAGCATATGACCTCAGTCAGGATGCTGTCATCAGTAACGCCCCTCCTCTCCAAAAGGTATATAAATCTCAGATGAAGCTTTTGCATAATTAGCTGCTTGTAACATTGTTAGGTCATATCCGCTGAAGACATACCACCAGGCATATGTCATGACGGCACCACAAAAGTTGCTGCTTCTCATATTTGTAGATAAAACTCATCTTGAGAGGCCTTTTCTACCTGAACTTTCCAATAGATCAGTGACATTTTGAAAACCACTGTCTCTGCCCCTTTCCTCCCTCAGCTGGATTTTTGAGCACTCCCCTTGTGTATATCCATTGAAACAAGAGGCTCTGGTCAAAAAAATTGTCAGAAGTATCAAGATTTAAAAGAATCTCTTTGTTTAGCGTAAATTAGGGGCACTGAAACAGATATGGGAAATTTTGTGTTTGTGTGCGGCAATGGTCCAGTTAATGTGACTGGAAATGAAGCTTGTATTTATTGTTATTGGAGCCAAAGCACAAGTCAGCAGTTTTGGACTTGGCTAGTCTTCTTCCTTAAAACACCATTCTGTTTGACATTTAGAAATTGTTTCTCACCAGCCAAGCATACCTTTAAAAGAAGAAGAAAAAGAAAAGGCCAGATTTCATGGTGACTTGATTGCCCAGCATGGCTGCGGTGCAGTCCATTTCAAAGGAGTTCCACAGCTGAGATGGTAGACGTGTGTAGACTTTGTTCTACGTGCAAACAATTTTTAAAAAGGATTTCAATAAGGAAAAAATCATGGAAATCATTATAGCTAGATACCTCTAAAAGGAGTCTGTATTTAATACGAAGAAACTTGCTTTATATTTGAGCCACCTGCTGTATTGGCAAAAACTTTATGATCATTTCAGCTTGTTGCCATGCTTATTACTGTAACTTCTTACAGTTATTTCTTCCTATAATTCAAATGGTAATTTTGACTCCCTCTGCAACGGAAAAAGAATATTACAGTACTTGAACTTACAAAAAGGTCAAATGGTCTGCCCAGCTAAGTTTATAAGAGGAAAAAACTACCATCATTTCCATCCACCTCTATATTGTTGTCGTGTTGTGCCATCACACCATTTCTGCCTCACAGCAACCCTATGATATAATGACTTCTTAGGGCTGTATCCTAAACAGCCCTGTTGAGGTCGTGTAAACCAAAAGGCGTGCATTCTGTATTAAGTCAATCTGTTGCATGAATGAGTCTTCCTATTTTTCTGCTGCCTTCAACTTGTCTTGTCTTAGGCAGGGTTATAACCCTGTATTGGTAGGCTGATAAGTTGCTGTTTATATATGCTAATTCATCTTCTTATTGACATATAGTGTTGTAGTAGTACACACCCATAAGCGTATATGCACAGGGAATACAAGTCTAAGGGTTGTTCATATTTGTGACACAACAGTTATAAAATATTTGATAAATTATCATGTTAAACTGCAGTGATTTTGAACCTCTTGAGAAAACAAGTTTACAAGGAGAGAGGCAAAGAAAACACCTGGCTGATCAGAAGCACAGGGGAAAACATCTCTGAGAGAAACAGAATAGAATGGATGTGACTCAGTCATGAAATCCAAAACTGTGATCTTGTTTTAAAAAAGCATGTATAATGTGTGTTTGTTCTCAAGACTCTTGTCTTCCGCTCAATATTTTTCTTTTAATCTTTTTTATGCCTATTAGATGATACTTGGCAATTAAAGGTGGCTGAAAAAGTTAGCTTTTGTGTTAGCATTCTGGGATCAGTTTAGCAGCACAGAGTGGCCAGAACTGAACTACAAAAGAAGCATTGAGCAGCCTTAGTTCACGCAGCTGGCTAGCATAACATTGCTAAGTGAGTAGGAGTGCTAAAGGCAGCAGGTCTCAGAATAGGCAGTGGGCGCAGTGGTTAAGTGCCTGTACTGCAGGTAAAACTGTGCTCATGACCGGAGGTTCAATCCCAGGTAGCAGGCTCATGGTCAACTCAGCCTTTCATCCTTCAAAGGTTGGTAAAAATGAGTACCCAGCTTGCTGGGGAGGGGGGCAATGTGTAGCCTGCATACTGTAATTAAACTGTAAACTGCCCAGAGGCTACTTGAAGTGGCATGGGGTGGATGGGAGTTCCTTAAAAGCAAGATATTAAAGGCACAATTTAAAACTGTCCCAACAAGAAGAAAAAATGGGAGAGGTCTAAAGAAACCGCAGTGGTATACTAAAGAACTTTCAGCACAGCTAACTATAAAGAAAAACAAGTACAAGGAATGGAAAAATGGGAAATGCACCAAAGAGGAATATAAGCAAACAGCAAATATATGCAGGGGGATGGTAAAAAAGCTAAAGCGCAAAACGAACTTAGACTTGCCAGAGACATTAAAGATAATAAAAAGGGTTTCTTCAGTTATGTCTGCAGCAAAAGGAAAAATAAGGAAATGATAGGCTCTCTGCATGGCAATAATAACCAGTTACTAACAGGGGACAAGGAAAAGGCAGAACTACTCAACACCTTCTTTGCCTCTGTTTTCTCCAAAAAGGAAGAAAGAGATCCACTGGGACAAATACTAGATGAGGCAGGATGGGAATTGCAACATAGAATAGGTAGAGAGCTGGTACAGGAACACCTGGAAACATTAAATGAATTTAAGTCTCCTGGGCCAGATGAATTACACCCAAGGATATTAAAAGAACTGGCGGAAGTAATTTCAGAACCATTGGCAATAATATTTGAGACGTCCTGGAGAACAGGGGAAGTCCCCATCGATTGGAGGAGGGCTAATGTTGTCCCCATCTTCAAAAAGGGGAAAAAAGAGGACCCTAATAATTACCTCCCAGTCAGCTTGACATCAATTCCTGGAAAGATCCTAGAGCAGATTATTAAACAGTCAGTCTGCAATTATTTAACAAACAATGCTGTCATTACAAGAAGTCAACATGGGTTTCTTAAAAACAAGTCATGCCAGACTAATTTGTTCTCTTTCTTTGATATGATTACAGGCCTGGTGGATGAGGGGAATGCTGTGGATATTGCTTATCTGGACTTTAGTAAGGCCTTTGATAAGGTTCCCCATGATATTCTTGCAAAGAAGTTAGTAGAAAGTGGGATAGATAGTGCTACTGTTAGGTGGATTTGTAATTGGTTGACTGATCGCACCCAAAGGGTGACCATAAAAGGCCTCTCTTCAGCTTGGAGAGACGTGACCAGTGGGGTGCCCCAGGGTTCTGTTCTGGGTCCAGTGCTGTTCAATATCTTTATTAATGACTTGGAGGAAGGAATAGAGAGTATGCTAATTAAATTTGCAGATGATACCAAATTGGGAGGGGTTGCTAATTCCTTAGAGGGACCTTGACAGATTGGAGTGCTGGGCCAAAGCCAACGGAATGGATTTCAACAGAGGGAAATGTAGGGTGCTACATCTAGGTAAAAAGAATGAATTGCACAGATATAGGATGGGGGACACATGGCTGGAGAATAGTACCTGTGAAAGGGATTTGGGAGTCTTAGTGGACCACAAATTGAACATGAGTCAGCAGTGTGATGCGGCAGCCAGGAAAGCCAATGCAATTCTTGGTTGCATCAACAGAACCATAGTGTCTAGATCAAGGGAAGTGATAGTACCACTCTATTCTGCTCTGGTCAGACCCCACCTGGAGTACTGTGTCCAGTTCTGTGCACCTCAATTTAAAAAGGATGTTGACAACCTCGAGCAGGTGCAGAGGAGGGCAACCAGGATGGTTGAGGGTCTGGAGGAAATGTCTTATGAGGAACGGCTTAGGGAACTGGGAATGTTTAGCCTTTCAAAAAGAAGGCAGAGGGGGGATATGATAGCTATGTTTAAATATTTGAAAGGATGTCATATTGAAGAGGGAGCAGGTTTGTTTTCCATGGCTTCAGAGACTAGGACTCGGGAAAATGGTTTCAAACTACAGGAAAAGAGATTCCATTTGAACATTAGGAAGAACTTCATGACAGTTAGAGCTGTTCGGCAGTGGAATATGCTGCCACAAAGGGTGGTGGAGTTTCCTTCCTTGGAGGTTTTTAAGCAGAAGCTGGATGGCCATCTGTCGGAAATATTGTGATGGGGTTCCTGCATGGCAGGGGGTTGAACTAGATGGCCCTTGAGGTCTCTTCCAACTCTATGATTCTATTATTCTATTATTCTATGATTCTTTCTCTTTCCCATGCAAAGAAGAAATCAGGGAACTTAGGACCCACTCTTCACAGTCAAAGCCAGGCTTGGGAACTATACAAGGCTATGGTATCGTTCAGTGATGGTGCATTTACTGACCCTGTCAACCCGTCATGTTTCAAATAAGGGCACTAAAATATGTAAACCTGATGGAACCTGCTTCTTCACATGGGGACATATGACGTCATTATCTGGTTTTCTTCTTCCAAATGTAAAAAGGCTTCCTTCAGATGGAGCTGATTGCACATCAGTCAGAAAGGTATGGCAGGCAGGCATGGGGTGGGCTGGTGTTGGGAATATGCAGACGGGTAGAGTTGGAAACCCACATATTGCTCTTTTTTGTTTTTGTTTTTGCACTCAAGCAAAGTCTGAGGAAGGCTGCAATCTGTCCATTTCTGCATCAAATCAAAATGCCTTCTTTGAAATAATGTCCAATAATAAATGTTTTATCGTTGGTCTGCAGCTGTGTGTTACAGCTTGACTCTGACAAGTGTGGCAAACCTTACCAAAAAAATGAAGCAAGGAATGTTTTTGCTGGTCCTGTTTTATATTTCTATGCCAGCCAAAGTCAAATTAGGCCTGAAGATGTTTCACATGTCACAGTCTTATTCCAGATAGGTTGGACTGCATTTCCCATCATTCCCTGTACTTGGAGGTACAGGCCAAGTCAGCTGAAGGCTAAGGAAAATTAACCTGCCTCTTCTTGTTTGGTATCGGATACGTCCCTCCCCCTCTGGGTTTGTGTGGTGGGGAGGTTTCTTTTCCTAAACCTTTGTAATTTGGTTCTCTTTTGGTCCCACTATTACTCTAAGAATCTGAAATTTATCTATGCGGTTTCAGCTTTCCAAGTTTAATTTTTGGAACAGACCTGTAAGGCAGATGGGGGTGAAGAGGCAATATTCCTTCTTAAGACCATTCAGTGTCTTTCATGGCTGACTAGGGGTTTGAACTTGGGTCAGGTCTCTCCAGTTCTATTCTTGACACTCAGTCATTACATCATAGTGTGACATGCAGTAGCATAAAGCATCAGTTTGCAGGATGGAGATTAATTGTTTGGTTACTATTGTGACTAGGGCAAATACATGCAAAGCCACACTCCAGAATTCGTAGGTAGAATATAAAATTAGACCAACCTTTTCTGAGTGATTCTGGGATTAGTTTTTGGGAGTCTTCCATCAAATAGTGGTGTTGGGAAGACAAATGGCCTCAATCTATCTTTAGTCTTGCTGAAGTGAACATGATTACAGGGAAAGTAGAGGATGGTCTAATGTCACTTAACTGTACTGCATCTTGTGACTAGTCAGAACACTTTAATGCTGTTTCTTCAAAGCATTTCCTTGTCAAAGATATAGACGAAAGAAGATAAAAGGGCCTGCATCATGCAGAAAACCTACGCTTACACCAGAATTGCCTTCAGAGACTGAATGTGATAACATTCTGTTAGTCCTTATGTAAAATAGTTGATACAGTATCTCAATAGGCTCTGCTGACAGTATAGGAATTTACCTTCCAATTCACTTTTTTGACACTTTTCTCCCCTTTCTTTTCTTTCTTCCTTTTTTTACTTTCCCACTTCAAACTAGCACTTTAGTTTTAACTTCTCTCTCTCTCTGTACGTAAGCATGCATTATTAAAGGCAGTTGGCTACATTTTTTTATGCTAAAGTACAATATTTCATATGTTTTAAATTTAAAAATGCAGCCAAGATAATCTTGTGTTCTTTATTACTAGAACTACGAAGAGCTGAGTTGCAATTTTGTTGTAAAATATATTATAAGCTGATTCAAAGAGTCATTTTAGAAGATCCGCGAAACATGTGTGTGCCCAGTAAGATGGGCCTTCCTCTTCCCTACTCCTTCCACTAGTATTTTCCTTTCTTGAGAATAGTTGACCTCTCCTCTCCTTCCTTCCCTTGTATTCTATCTTAAGCAGTGGACTCCATTGTCTGTAGAGTACATAGTTTTTTAATTTGATTTTCAAAAGATTTCCTCTAAGTTCTAATTTAATGGATTACCTGCATAGTCTCTTGGATGTCTGCAGCTGAACAATTGTTGTAAAAAAAGTTACTCTCTTCAGCTGTGGCACCAGTATCAAAACCAGTGCCTTATTATGAAAGTTTAAGCTGTTCCCCAGCACTGTTTCCAGCCTGTGTGAGAACCTGTTTCTGATCATGGCCATTAAAATGGCCTCCACTCTCTTGGGACTTTTTTTCTTGGAACATCCAAATGAAATACATGGACTGGTGTTGGTCTGCTGGCCACACATAGAGAGCATCTCTTGTAAAATATGCTCTTGCTCAGCTCCTTCCAGCTGCTTCCAGCCCCCACTGGCAAAAAAAAAAAAAAAAAAAAAATAATAAAGAAAAGCATTGGAAGTCTTTAGTTTCTACCTAGCTGGTGTTTGCCTTAGTTATTTCTAGAACAGACTCCCCTAAAAGTCACTGGTTGTTCAAAAAAGTAAATAAAAAGAAGAAAATGATTGTAACTTCTCCTGTAGTGTGTATATATTGCTGAGCCCTGTAAATTCCTGAAAATGGATGCATTATACATTTTCACAGCATGCTTGAGTCTTCCTACCTGAAATAAATTCTGACAAGATGACAAATTGAAAGGAGCAGAATAAAATGTCCAGCTTCATCTGATATCCATGCAGCATGGGTCATTTGTTTTGGTTATACATATTGTTTTCTTGCATTTATATTTAGAAATCTCATTACAGGCTCCTTTTATTGTCTGTTTAGATGGAGTAATACCTGTGGAGTGTAATTGCATATAGACAATTTTCTGTCTCTGTAGTCATTGGAAACTCGATGTTTGATAAAATTAAGATGCACTCAAAGAATGGATTTAGTTCTTTGTGCATTTCCTACAGTCTCAATTTTCAGATGGTTGATAGTCCATCCATAGTACAACATTTGTTTTAAAGCAATAGGGGTGGATTGACCAAACATCTGTCTTTAGTGTCAGTGGTAGGCACTTACTTTTATCTAGAGTACTCTACACTATACAAATATGTCATCGAGCTTTGAATGGCTGTGAATAATTTTAGTGTCTGGCTTGTAAATTCATTCGCTGAGAGGTAAGAATACAATAAAAATCTGAATGCTTTTGCTGCTAAGGGCAGAAATTGATGTATGTCTTTCTTCTTTTTTTAATGAATGTATCTCATTCTGAAAGATAGGGAGCTGTATTTGGGCAATTTTCATTTGCTCAGAAAAAAAGTGCTCTTCAAATGAATTCCTTGGAATTTTGCAACCAAAATGGAAGAAAACTATTTCACCTTTCAATTTTGATGGGCCTAGCATCCAGTCTCAGAGACTGCTGTGTTTTTTAGCTTGTACCTGAAGTTCCTGAGTAATTTATTTTCAAAATTGATTCAGAATCCATTTGTGGATTTATGTCCAGAAGTGTATCACAAATTCATCAAATTATGGTCCTTGAAAAAGTACCATTACTCTTGGTATGTCCTTCTGTTTAGAGGATTCAGTTCTAAGGATCTTCAGCTAAAAGAATACTTTTGCAGGTGACAAGTCCTCTGCATGAGACCCTAAAGAGTATCCAATAACAGACTAGACAGACAAATAGTCTTTGTCTGTGGTTCTTCACCTCTGAATTGTTAACAAGGCAGCATCGGGAGTGGGATATTTTTTTTTTTCTCTCTCACAAGTCCAAAGAAAAACATATTTGTTCACATTGAACCAAGTATGATGTCGTGGAAGGGGTGACACACCAGCACTCAGAAAACCTAGATTCAGAACTATGCTTGGTCATGGAAACTGGTGGGAGAAATAGTAGAACCTCTTCCTATAGATCAGTCTTGCCTTTACTATTTATATAAGCAGGCTCCAATGTGATGACGCGTTGAACAAACAGAGGTGCATACCTCAGGTAGTCTTCATGTTTTAATTGGGAAAAAAATGCAGTGGTACATACTAGCCATCCTTTTAAAAAAGTGTTGCTTTTTTCAGGGTTTCAAGGTAAAGAATATTCAGAGATGGTTTACCATTCATTTGTTCTATGAGTGTCCTGGAACTGTGCAGCTTGCCCAAGGCCACACAGGCTGGCTGTACTCACAAGAGGTACAGTGGGGCATTGAGCTTCCCACCTCTGGTTTCAGAGCTAGATACCTAAACCACCTGTGTAACCACTGCCCATTCTTCCTGAGACCTTGTTTGAAGATTCATTAACTTGATTTTAGGGCTCAGTCCCAATATATCAGGCCTGCCCAACAGGTAGACCGGGGGCTACCAGTAGCCTGCGAAGGGTTCAAAAGTGGCCCGCCAGCCATCAATAAAAATGTGAGGGGATAAGTTCTCCACCTCTACCTCCCACAACCCAAGGACCACCACTCCCCAGCAAAGCTCTGGGTCTGCCAGCCCACTCTCTCAGCTGAGCGGGGCAGTTCAAAGGCCATGGCACAGTCCCCTGCTCTCCCTACCGGCCAGATGATCGGCGCACCACTGTCTTGTGACCAGTTTAGTTGTTGGTGCAGAGTGGAGGAAGGGGAGTGGAGGGGACAGCGAGGGGCGGGGATCGTGGACGTGCCCACCTCCTTTGCGTGGTGACATCCCCCTCGTCACACACCCCAGAGAATTCCTTCCTCCCACCCTTCCATCCTCCTCCTCCTCCCACCCCCACAGCTGCCTCACAGAGACTGTGACCTGCCACTCCTCATGCTCACCTTCTGAGCTATTCCCTCCTCCTTGCGCCACTGTGGCGATGTGATTGCCCCACTACTGGCTTGGTCCATCCCAGCTGCACAGCAAACATGGCAGAGGTGACTGGGAGCTATGGGCAGCAGCAGCAGTGGCAGCGACGGGGGTGGAAGGGAGAAGGGGGAAAACAGGAGGAGAAGTAGAGTCAAGTCAGGCCCCGGGCAGGTTGGGAGGGAAAGTGCACTTTAAAAAAAAACTCTTCCAGCAGGCTGGGCAAGCGGAAGGGGCGATCTGTGCAAGCATGCACATGGCTCCCTTGCACCCATCCACATTGGCTCGAGCGGGTGTAAGGGAAGCATGTGTATGGTCAGCCTTACCATAGGAATGCATTGAAATATTTTATTTATTTTTATTTATTTTTACAACTTATACGCCGCCCACTACCCAAAGGTGTTCCCTCCAGAAAGGATTAATTGATTTCCAATGTGTTCCTATGGGAAACTACTGCTCTACTTAACATTTTTTTATTTATGAGCATATGCTTGGAACTAGACATGGGCATGACTCGGTGAAATTGTCGTTTCCGTTTTCAGTTATCATTTCCGTTACGTAACGGAAATGGTAATGATAATTAAGCTGTCGGAACTCGAACTCGAACCGAAAAAAAAATTTGGTCGGGTTTTTCATTTTTGTTTGTGGCATCACGGTGATCGCGCAATGCGAAGCACAGAAAAAGTTTTTAAAAGTTTTTTTAAAAACCCCGACTCCCAGCCAAAAAAGCAGGTGAAAATATGCCTGCCTGAGGCTTTGCCACCTACCAGAGGGGTGGTTTCTGGGGGGTCCCCGGCCTTCCCTCCTCTTCTCCTGTCCTGGGCTGCTTGCACCAGGCTGGGGGGGGGTCATCCTCATCGTCTCGCCATGCCATGCGTGGGGGGGAATCCAAATGGCGACCACAATTTTTCTTTTGAAATCGTGGTCAAAAAACACACCCAATCACCACAGAAACATGTGAAACTTATTTATTTTCAATGCCTGAATTATAATAGTAGCAGCAGTGGGGGGGTTTATAGCAATAAAACGTCGTATTGATTTTATTTTATTTTATTTTATTTTTTATTTTTTTAGACCTGCCCATGGGACCATGCAAATTGTTTGAACCATTCCACCAATGGCATCGCCAGGTTTTTGACTGACAATCCTGGATGTCTCGGAGGGCATAAAAAGCCGAGGCACCTTCCAGAAATCGCAGTCGGGTGTATGGATGTGGTTGAGGGAGGAGGGCTGGTGCTGGTGTGATCCGATCGAGATTGAGGAGGGAGGCTGGAGGCGTTAGGATTTAAGTTAGGCAGGCAGGGAGGGAATTGAATTTAGAAAATAATTTATTTGATTCCCTGCAGCTTTGTCTGCTGAAGGGAATAGCAGTTTATTCTTTATTTCTTTTCTGGCAGTTTGTGAGGATTTTTTCTGATATTGGATAAAGGGAGGTTCGACTGGGAGTGGGAGGTGTGGATTTATTTTAAATATATATTATATACTACCATTTATTTTCTATTTTCCCAACTTCAATTTGCTTGCACACACACACATTTGGGGTGCAAGCCAAGAACAGAACCTCTATCCTAAGTGATATCCTAACTGCCCACTCGCCCGTCCGCCCGCGCCACCACCCGCCTGCGGTGCCGCCCACCCACTCACCCATCCGCGGCCGCCCATGGCCCCCCGCCACCGCCGCCCACTGCCTAGGGCACAAAAACACCTAGTGCCGGCCCTGATTGCAGGACGCCCCTATGCTCTGGGAAGTCAAATCGCGCTAAATTGCGGTGGAAACGACAAACGACAAACGAAACAACAAATTTTTGAAAAATTTTGCGACAAACGGAAACGACTCGAAACGGACCCGTTCCAACAAACGAAAACTCAAACGTCATTTTTTCTGGTCGTGCCCATGTCTATTTGGAACAGATAAAATTCATAAGTAAAGGTTTTAGTGTAGTAGCCCTCGGGCACTTTCGTCTGGAAAAGGTAGACCTCGTCCTGTTCAAGTTGGACAGTCCTGCAATATATTAATGTAGAAAACAACAGCTGTGGCTGTTAACTCTTAGATCATAAAATGCAGATACCTTTTTACTTAACCTTTCAAAATTATGGACCATTAGAGTGTATTGGAAGTGCAGAGGAAGATTGCTGATATTCATTCAGTTTCTTTGAATCTTTTCTCCCATGTACAGCAGTAAAAACACAGCTGAAAATATTATTTGCAAACTTCCATGTGCAGAAGAGAGACTCTGTTTAATTTTCTACACTCAGCAGACAGTCGGTACATGTTACATACAAGAAAACAAACACACAGGTGAAGCTTTCTTACCACACTGCTTATGAAAATTAGCAGAAAATATCCCCCACCCTTCTAAAGCAGTTAGTTGTTTGAGCGGTGATTAAGAATGTGCTATTTGGATTTTTCAGATGCCAGCACTCACAATTCTTTTTTACACCTGCCCTGGTGCTTGTTGGTATGTAAAGTACACTTTGTATGTGTTAAAAAAAGGGAGTCGGGAAAAGCCTTGCTCCCTAATTCATAGTACAAGAAAGGCCAGGGAAAATCCATTGATGATGGACATGAAGGATAGATAAAAGAAAGTACTTCTTCATAAAGCATGTAGGTAAACTGCAGAAACTCTTAGAAATTGCTGCCTGCTTGGATGGCTTTTAAAAAGGGGGGGTTGGGGGGGAGATGAGGCTACCTGTGACTCTTATTCATTATGGAAATGTACTCTGCTAATGCTAGACTGTGGCTCTGCTGGACAGCAGGGTTTGGAAGATACCTGAAAACTCATTCCCTGCCTGGTGGTTTCCCGTAAGTAAACAGTTCAGTCACGGTGTGAATAGAAGTGACACTGAATATGGCCTCAGTGGGAATCTTGCACTTGCCCTAAGTTTATTTGGGACAGAGGACAAAACATGCCTTGACCCCTACAGAGTGGCAATGCATAAAGCACCACAGATAGTAAAGAAAAGGTAAAGCTCTCCTTTACAATTACTGTAGGTCCAGTTATTTCCATCTCTGTTTATAAGCCAAAGAGATGGTGTTTGTCCGTAGATGTATTTCCATGGCCATGTGGCTGGCAGGAGTAAACATGTGGCTGCATGGAACACTGTTACCTTCCTACGGAAGTGGTACCCATTTATCTACAGTACTCCTACTTTTGCAGGCTTTCGAACTGCTAGGTTGGCAGAGGATAGGAGAAGCAATGCAAGCTCAGCCCATGGCACAGATTCAAACTGCCAATATTTTGATTGACAAGCTTAGAAGCTCAGCAGTTTAACCCCCAGATTGTATGAGATAAAAACCATTTGTTCCTGTAATTCAGCGAGAATTACGTGATGGAAAGATCTGATTCCCTCCAAACTGAAATACTACTCCAAAAATGATTCTCCACAAAATTCTGTGTGTTTCTTTTTCAGTAAACCAATTTCTTTGAAAGATCCTAAGGGGATTGAATGCTCCCAGTTTAGGAAACCACTATACTTTCTATTTATCAAGTATGCTATATTCTTTCTCTCTCTCTCTCTCTCTCTCTCTCTCTCTCTCTCTCTCTCTCTCTCTCTCTCTCTCTCTCTCTCTCTCTCTCTCTCTCTCTCTCTCTCTCTCTCTCTCTCATGTGTGTGTATGTGTGTGTGTTTAATCAGTCTCCTTAGACAGTAGTAAACTATGAACAAGCATGTGTATCTTGTCATTTCTGAAATAAGTATAAAGTATTATGCTATATAAAATGATCAAATTTAGTTGTTGCTTCCTATCTGAGAGTTTTATTGATTTCCCCCCTTTTCCTAATAGCATAAGAGTAAGAATATAAATTATCCTAGTTCGTAATTCTGAATGTCTGCTACTTCATGAATATTAATGTATTCATGAAGCTTGACATCTGTCACTTGGGATGCTCAAAAGTTTTCTCTCAAAAAATTCTGCATAAAAAAAGACAAAATTTAATGGCTCTTTTTAAAGCCAGCTAGTCTGTGGGAGTTTGCAAAAATATATTGACAGGGCTGTTTTGCACGTTTTTACCCAGAGTTGTGGAGTTCCCAAATAGATTTGTTGCTTGTCAATTTTGACACCTATTCCAGTCCCCTTTGTATTATAATTAAGTATCTTTTGGATCCTTGGACTAGATAGGCATGCTGATGGCATTTCTAGCTGAATTGCTAACTTTTTGTGTGTATATATTGTTCATATTAACTACAGGCTTGAAGGACTATGTGACTGTAATAACAAACAACACATATCCTTTTGAGTTGTAAGAGTTTCTATCTATTCAGCATTATAGGCACAGCAATAAACATTCATTTTTTTCTATATGTCATGAAGGGGTGACGACCCAAGTCACCTTCAACCTGCTTTAAACATAGTGTTTACCAAATAAGTGACCTCTTCCAGAAGGCCCAAGAAGTCAAAGAGAAATTTAAATTTAAATTAGGAATGCTGAAAGACCAACATGGAAGTACATTCCCTAACCAGGAAAAATAAAGAGAAGATGGAACTGTATACTGAAGGCCAACACAGAAGAATAAAAAGAATGATAGATTTCTTTCAAGAAGAATCATATGATAAAGAAATAACAAATGTAACAGTTGTAGAACACGACAGGAAAGCTGCTGTGAAAGCATTAAGGGGGAAAAATCAACCGGGGTTGATGGAAAACCAATAGAACTGTTTCAATTCACAGAGAATACATCTGTCAAAATCCTAACAAGAATATCCCACAAATATAAAAAAAACTAAACAGTGGTTGACAGACTAGAAACATTTTATAAACATTCCAATAACTAAGAAAAAAGATGCAAAGTATGTAGTAATTATAGGAGCATTGCTTTCATTTCCCATCCAAACAAAGTGATGCTCAAGAGAGTGTAATACAGGCTTTTTACAATATATGGAACAATAAATATCTGATGTTTAAGCTGGATTCTGAAAAGGAAGAGGCATTGCAGATCATATTGCAAGTATGAGTCCACCAAAGGATTTCTGAAGGAGATCCTGTCTGTGCTTTATAGACTACTACAAAGCTTTTGACTGTGCAGAAACTATAGGTTCTGAAAGATACAGGCTTGCCTCAGCACTTTGATTGTCCTGATGCACAACCTGAATGGTAGACAAAAAAAGCTACTGTTAGGAGGACAGAATCTGGAGAGACAGAATAGTTTCCCATAGTCAAAGAGAAAAGGATAGAGTTTATCTCCTTACCTGTTCAAGCTACATGCGGAACATATTATACAGAAGGCCAGACTACATTGAGATGAAGGGAGGATGAAAGTTGGTGCAAGAAGCATCAATAATGTAAGGTATGCACATGACACCATCTTACTGGCAGAAAGGAGCAATGTCTTGAAGTGACATTTAAGACAAAAACCATGACTACAGAAGAACTAGATAACTTTAATGTCACCAAAGAAGAACATAAAATAGTGGGAGATTTTGTATATCTGGGTTCAATCATCTATCCAAATGGAGAGTGCAGCCCAGAAACTAAAAGAAGATTGAGACTCAGAAGGGCAGCAATGAAGATATAACATGCTGACTCACATAAGGGTTGGCTGAAAAAGCCAGTGGTGCTGGTGAGTGCTTGCACTGCTACCACCAAACAACAACTGGAGATGCCAGGTGGTTGCAGATCACAGATGGCAAGGAATGAATGTATATAGAATAGAATAGAATAGAATAGAATAGAATAGAATAGTTTTATTGTCATGCATACGCAAGATATGCACAACGAAATTAGAGTGCTGTTCCACTACACACTCTAAACATACAAAACACATAAAACACATAAAACACCATACAAAGTATTAAAAACTCTTAAATTGCTTACAAAATTTAAAACACTACTTAAAAACTGATTAAGATGGTGCTAAAACTGTCACATTTAACTTGGATACCGCTCTGTGATAAACACTGTTCTTTAGTCTATTTGTCCTTGACCTAAGAGTCCTGTATCTCCTGCCAGACAGCAACAGTTGAAAAAATTGGTGGCCAGGATGCGAAGGGTCTCTCAAAATTCTAGATGTCTTCCTTGAGCATCTGGAGTTGTATAATTCTTCCAAAGGAGGAAGAGGACAGCCCACTATCCTCTCAGCAGTGTTTATGACCCTCTGGAGTGCCCTTCTATCTGCCACTGTGCAACTGGCGAACCAGACACAGAGGCAGTAAGTGATAGTGCTTTCTATAAAGCCCCGGTAGAAGGTTACCAACAGTTTCTTAGACAGTTGTTCCCTCCTGAGAAGTCTCAGAAGATATAATCTCTGTTGGGCCTTCTTAACCAGTGCTTCAGTGTTGGCACTCCAGGTCAAATCCTCCTGTAGAATAACTCCTAAGAACCGACTGTCCGTCACCCGCTCTACACAAACTCCATCAATAATCAGGGGCTGAGTGTCTGATTTCCTTTTTCGATAGTCCACTATAAGTTCTTTGGTCTTGTTGATATTTATTATCAGATTGTTGGTTCTGCACCACCGTAGCAGCCAATGCACCTCCTCTCGGTAGGCTGACTCGTCTCCACCAGAGATGAGTCCCATTACTGTTGTGTCATCAGCAAACTTGATGATTTTATTTTCAGGATGAGTATGAGTGCAGTCAGAGGTGTAAATACTAAACAATAGTGGGCTCAGCACACAGCCCTGTGGATTACCCATGTTGAGAGTGAGGGCTGATGACATGTAGTCACCTAATCTGACCCTCTGTGAGCAATTTGATAAGAAATCCATGATCCAGGCACAGATGGAATGACAAAAACCACGGTCCTTAAATTTAGATATCAGCTTGTGAAGTATAATTGTATTGAAAGCAGAGCTAAAGTCCACAAAGAGCATCCTTACATAGGTCCCCCGCAGCTCCAAATGGGTAAGAGCAGTGTGCAAGGTGATATCTATAGCATCTACCGTGGATCTATTTGCTCTGTAAGCAAACTGATATTTATCAAATGTGCCTGGGAGGCAAGAGATGATATGCTGGTGGACTAATCGTTCCAGAGACTTCATTACAATGGATGTAAGTGCCACAGGTCTATAATCATTTAAGCTGTTAATAGATGGCTTCTTTGGCAGTGTAACAATAATGGAGGCCTTCAGACAAGATGGAATAGTTGACTGGGCTAGAGACCGGTTAAAATTTTCAGTAAAAACTCCAGCCAACTGGTCTGCGCACTCCCTAGTCACCCGACCAGAAATGCCATCAGGTCCTGCAGCTTTCCTTGGGTTCACAGTTCTCAAGATGTTTCTCACTTCCCACGTTTCAACAAGAAGGAAGGGGCTAAACTGTGCTGATGGCTGTGATGTAAATACCTCTGTTTGTTCTGTCTCAAACCTAACAAAAAAAATTGTTCAGTTCTTCAGCCAAAGAAGCATTTCCAGCAGAAGGGGCAGCATAATTAGATCTATAACTAGTGATTTGCTGAACCCCTTGCCACATTTGCCTCACATTATTATTACTGTAAAAACAAGCCTCAATCTTCTTCTTATAATCCACCTTCACTTTTTTAATGCCTCTCCTCAAATATACTCTAGCAATGCTATACCTGATCACATCACCAGACTTGAAAGCCTTAATCCTGTCATGTAGGAGGCACCTCACCTCTTTGGTCATCCATGGTTTTTGATTTGGATAGATTCGGACACGTTTATCTACAGTAACAGTATCTATACAAAATTTAATATAACTTAGAATTCCTGCAGTATACTCCTCAAGGTCTGGGTTATCAAAAACATCCCAATTTGTTTCTTCAAAGCAGTCCTGCAGCTGCAGTGAGGCTCCCCCAGGCCAGTGTTTCACAGTCTTTGTTACAATTGCATTTTGTTTCCTTAAAGAGATATAAGCTGGTGCTAAAATCAGGGACAAATGATCTGATAGACCCAAGTGTGGAAACTGCAGGGCCCTGTAGCCATTCCTTATATTGGAATAGACTATTTGGTGGATGAATGGCTGTGTGTTATGTACTTTAAAGAAAGAGGGCAGTGTGTTCTTTATTAAGCTTCCTCCTCTCTGTTATAAAACTACTACAGTGGTACCTTGTATAAAGGAAATATTTTGTTCCAAATGAAATTATGTTAAGCAAATTTTCCTTTATACAAATTCCCATAGGAATGCATTGAAAACTGAGTGATCCAATTTCTATGTTGTACAGATTCTCCTCATAGACGATTATGTTAAGCAAATTTCCCCTATCTCCGGAATTTTTTATGTTGTTCAAATTTTATGTTATACAAACTGTTTGTTATACAAGGGTCCACTGTATATTACATTAAATCAGTTCTTCTAAATGTGCTCAATCTGTGGTCCAGCCTGGAAGAAGAGGCAATACAAATGTCTTATTTGGATGTGTCGCTGAACAATTGTTTCTCATTATGTGAAAGAGACTTAGGCTTCTCAGTCCTGTCTCCCCACCTCAAGTGGCAGCAAACTTGAATTAAATACTGAACAACTGTGGATCCTAGTGGCTGTTTATTTTAACTGTAAATAAAAATAACCACAGATTCGATTTTGGAGACATCTGTAGTACTGTAAACTGAAAATGGAAGCCAAGGCTTCTTGTCTTCTTATAAATGCCTGGCAGGTGGAGAGTGCCAAGTAGTAGTTTTGACAAAATGTCTGTAACATGGTATTTAACAGATTCATAAAATGGTTTTTGTGTAAAATGCATAGTCATTTGCTAGACACCGGTATATGGAATAATCACATGAAAAGGTCAGAATGATTATGTCCAGGTTCCATGGATATCACCTAACACTCATGTGATTGATCTAGGTCATATTGCCAATGTGTATAAAAGGCAGCATTGAAATCCATTTACAGTACTTTGGGACTGCTTTTGGTGAGATAGACGTTTCCCACTACTCTGTAAATATGCTGTGTATCTTATCTTGATGTATATTGTATAAATATGTAATATAAGCTTTTATGCAAAGTTCCTTTGTCTCCTAGCTGCAATCTGTATTTTTTCAATTATCTTTCCACACCATTGGGCAACTCTGCAAGTTTTCTAAACCACATTTAAACCTCATTCATTGATTGTAACCGGGAGTTAGGGTAGTAGCCTGAGTCTTAGAGACTTCGGCTGAACTATAGTTCTAGCTTTAAAACCTAATTGAGCTCAGCATGTTGGTGGGACACACTGGTTTACCTTCCAAAGTTCTAAATGACATGTATTATTAAACTCCACATAAGCTTGCCATTTTATTTTACTATCATTTCCACCTGGTGTTGTCTTTTATATTTTCATGTTACTGTTTTAAGAGGTGTATTACTGTAACAGCCACATGCCTGAATAGCCATCTTCTTGCACTCAGTGCTTCATTCCTTGTTTGGGTACCTTTCTTGAGATTCAGATTGTCAAGTCTCACACTCTCCCTCCATTCAACTGCAGAGCTCCTTCTTACAGTTTGAAAGGGAGATTATCCTGCAGTATAGAGTGCTACGGAAAGAAAAGCAAATCTAACTCAGTCCTCTGGATTATTAAACCAGCCAGGGCTCCTTGTTCCTTTCTAATCCACCTTCCTTTCTAAGGACCACCTTCTTCCATATGAGCCTGCCCAAACTTTTAAGATCAGGCCAGGAGGCCCTGCTGAAGGTGGCATCCCTCAAAGAGATAAGGGGGGTGGCATGTCGAAGCAGGGCCTTCTCGGCAGTTGCCCCCAACTCTGGAATGCCCTCCCTAAGGAGATCCACCTGGCACCAACCCTTTTGGCTTTTCGGCACCAGGCAAAGACCTTCCTGTTTGGCCAGCATTTTAATTAGATTATTTGGTTGGACACATGAGCAGCAGGGTTTTATAATTTATAATTTGTACTGTATCTGGTTTTAACTGTATTGTATTTTATAGTTTTAATAATTTTATTGCTTTAGAGTTTTTAATACTTGTTGTATGCCGTCCAGAGACCTATTGGTAGTGGGGTGGCTAAAAAATCTTGTAAATAAATAAATAAATAAATAATCGAGGGAATGTAAGAATTGGTTTTGGATGCAGTTTGAGGCCCTTGTTTTCTTCACTAATTGATTGGATTATTGTAATATAATGTGTGTTACCTTGCATTGCTTCTAATCATTGCTTCATCTAGCTTGTCTAGCCCTGCCAACTCTACCAATCAGCATAAAGTAGATCAGGATAGACTGGTAGATCTCCAGGGCATTTACAGCAAGGGCTTCTGACTTTCGTAATGTGTTAATACTATAATAATCAGAAACAAGGCTAATTAATACTTCTGAACTAGTCAGGTTTGAATTGCTGTAAGTATTTGGAAACTATGTTTACATTTCTAAGGGTTCATCTAAGAGCCTCCACATAAAACCTGTTAGATGAAATCTACTAACTGTTGGTTTGGTTGTATACTTTAGGAATTTTATTATTTGTTTTTCATAACAGTTCCTGCATTCCACTACAGTATTATAGGTGACCTGAAGATTTGCAACATTATACATTGATAACATTAAATTAATGTATTTGAGTAGTTTTGGAGATGGATTTCTAAAGCCATTTAAATTACGTTTTACTCTTTCTTCCTCCCTTTCCTTTCTGTGTCCATACCCCTCCCAAAAAAACAGGTAATGAGTTTGGGCATCCGGAATGGCTAGACTTTCCCAGAAAAGGAAATAATGACAGTTACCATTACGCTAGGAGACAGTTTAATTTGGCTGATGATCAACTTCTTCGCTATAGATTCCTAAATGCATTTGATAGAGATATGAACCACCTGGAGGAAAGATTTGGCTGGCTTGCATCACCACCGGTAAAGTATATTACAATACAAAACAAGTCTTATATATTAGTAATTCCAATTGTACATGAACAGCATTTAAATATTGCAAAAACATTTTTGAAACTATTTATTATACCGTCTTTTTATACCCTTGGCATATTTTCAAAAAGGTGAGTGGTAACTGCGGTGCTGATAAATTGTTTCCCAAGGAATGAGTTTTCTTCCCTCTATTTCCTATCCTTTTAAAAATTAATTAGTAAAGCCACCTACCTCTAATTCAAAACCTTCAACATGTATTAATTATGTTGGCATCTCTCTTTGATATATATAACCATTGTTACCCTTCCAAAAATCATTTTAGTGTTATGTAATTTTTAATACTATATTCCACGTCCTGATAATCAAGGTTCTGTTTACCTTCAATACTAGGGAAGTTTGTTCAACTTAAAATATCCAGTACAGTTGGATTGAGTTAGACCTCTTGCCATTTTATTTATGGATCCCATTTCTAAGCTTCATATGACTGTAGTTTATATGGATGAGGAATGTTTTGACTATTTACTGTATATATAGTTGAACTGTATTTGTAGTTCACATTAGGAGTCTCATCTCTTAGCCACTTGTTCCTGGAGATGTAATGGGGTGGGGGACTTCTCACAGCAAAATTTATCTGAAGAAGCCGCCTCTTCCCCCAAAATAATAATAATCTTGAAGGCAATCCAGCAGGATTCTTGGACATTTTGTGGCCATTTGTATGGTAGAAATGCCATGTTTTGCAAGAGTATTACAATTCTCGGACAATATTCACCTAGAAAGGACTGTGTATAAGGTTATATTTAATTTCCCAATCAACCCTGTAGGGGCTGATTAAAATCAATGGATTTTTCAGTTCAGACTGATCTACCATTAAATTACAACTTTAATACAGCTTATTTACACTTCCAGAAAGTACATTTTATACATAATGATTAAAAAGATGCAGGTCGGGAAATTTCAGAAGTGAAATCGGATTGTACTGAATAACATAGCAGAACTCTTTGCCCCACTTAGCTCGTCTACTTGTCCGAGAATTATGCCACCACAGCTACTCTTGGAAATGTTGGTAATTGTATTGCTTCCCAAGCTATTCAGACCTCAAATGTGTGGGCACTAATGCTAACCTGTGGGGGAAATAGATGATCAGTTTTAGAGGTTGATAACATTATAAAATCAGTGGCTGAAATTCAGTACCCATTCACAAAATTGGCTATGGGCACACTCTAGTTGTTACTAACTGCAGTACTGGATTTCTGCCATTGTGTTGAGCTTTTGGCTTTCACCTGCCCCCAAAAGGCATTTAAATTAGTCACTAACAAATTATTTAAAATACAAACCCACTAGGATTGACAGATAAATTTCAAGCTGATTATTTTGAAGTCCTCACCTGTATGTACATTTCCATAGTGGAAATGTGAGTGTTCTGCTGTCAGTTTTTTTTTTTATTGAGGATAGTGGCTGAGCGTTCTAACGTAAAGTTATCCAACAGTGTAGGGCAGCCATTCTCAGTGGGGGCCATATGGCCCCCTGGGGGGGTTGGCACATTTGAAGAGGTCACAGAATGGAAATAGTTCTTCCCAAGCCACCTTGTAAAGTTTATGTGACTTTAAAAATCCTAACTCAGCCTGTCTTCAAATATTAAATAGCCCTTGACGCTGTATCAATTGTCTGCTTATAATAACATTTCTATCCTAATTTTCTTTAGCAATAGTGACAAACTATTACCATCAAATTATGCATATTTTAAAAAGAGAGTTATTTTGTAGATTATGAAAGCTACTAGCGGTAAGGAAACATAAGCATGATAGAACCTCTATAGCAGCAGGATTGATATCCACAGCACACACAACAGACAAGGGTGCCCCCTTGTGACTGTTGTCTCACCTCCCTTTATGTTGTATATAGAGTTCACTCTATATCCGCAATTTTAGGCATCCACAGCAGATCATGTGACTAATCCCCATACTATATTGAGAATATTTTGCCCAGCTTCTAAGAACAATTTACCTTCTTTATTAGCAAGGAGAAACATTTTCATCCAGCATGTTCATTTCTCACTGAAGTGAGGTTGACTTGAAATTGATAAGCATATACTCAAAAGTGACACTGGAATTACCTCAAAGATGCTGCTTTTAAGATTCATTACAAAAATAAGATTTCCTGCTGCCCTAAATCTTTTATCAATCTAGCTTTTGGCTAGGCAGAAAAAATGATTGTTCATATGAAGAATAATTGTGAAGAAATGATGGATCTTCTGAAAGGATAGATCTTTCACAATGTAGCAGTGTACATACATACATACCGGTACATACATACATGCATACATACATGCATGCATACATACATGCATACAGACAGACAGACAGACAGACAGACATTACATACATACATACATACATACATACATACATACATACATACATACATACATACATACATACATACATTTTGTAGATAAAATTGAGTGCCTAGCAGATTCTTGTTAACCCTGTTTGCTTTTGTAGTTTACCCAGCTGTTTCCAGATTGAGATCTCAATTGCACTCCAAAATTATTATAAGAAAAATAATGTTTTTTTAATAGTTTATATTTTAACACCTCATACTCTAGTTATCACCCTCATGTTTTGCTGGAGTTCAGTGTAGTGGTAAAACTGATATTGTACTTCTGCTTAGTTTAGTTTCAGTTTTTAAGGTAAGAAAATAAACTAACTCTCTTCTTTCTTTTCATTATTTCCAGGCTTACATCAGTGAAAAACATGAGTCAAACAAAGTTATTGCTTTTGAGAGGGCAAATCTCCTATTTATATTCAATTTCCACCCATCTAAAAGCTATACCGATTACAGAATGGGTATAGAAAAGCCAGGGAAATATCCTTTTTGTTTCTAGTTGTGTCTGTCGCTCTGACTGGTTTCTAACAAAATGGTAAGTCTCGTATAATACAATGTGAACAGCACTGAAGCTCGTATAACTTCGCCCCCTTTCATCCAATGATGAGTGTGATATTCAAGAGCATCTGTTTGCTACTATGCTCTCCACCAACCTCCACAAATCCAGATGTCAAGGGGAAAGTACAGTGCCAGTGCCAGTGCAGGCCAAGTGCCTTTTTTGCTACAACTGTAACAGCAGATTCAAAAGACTTGACATTTTTAAGATCTAGGTTTTATTGTGAAATCACTGCATTCTTGCTTGCTATGTCAAATTTACGTATAATTTTATTTTAGTTGACTAACCATTTTGAATACTATTGGGCCATTTAGCTGGAAAACTGGAAGCTTCCAGTTCTGAGTGGATTTTAACTTGTCTATTCAGTGGCAAAGAGTTTATTTGAGGAATAAGTTTATTTCGTATTTTCTGAGATCAGTCAAGTTCCAAAGTGGGCAGAGGATAACAGCAGGTGTTTTATAACGTCCACCTACAACTTTGTGTGCATGTATCTCACTTACACTTTACAAATACAGACTCTACACATAATAATGTGTGATGTTTTGCAGCATGCCTATTTTTATCTGCCTTGCTAACTTACCCAACTCTTTCCAGGGCCTGAAGTAGCCACCAGCTGAAGTTTCCTTACAGATATTCTCCCTTCTTCTCCTTCATGAAATTTCTTAACAAACATGACACTTTGTTCTCACGCTTTACAGTGGTTGGGGGTCAGAAATGTAGTTTAGCTGATTTGCCTTTCCACAAGTTCTTTAATCAGGCTCCCCCCCTTTTAAAAAAAATTCACTGTTGGACCTCCGTTACAGAAGGCTTTTATTCTGTTCCATTTTTTTGTTCCTCTGCTTCCAAAATAATCCCACAAAATCACAAGAACTCTGCCATACTGTTTCTTACTATTGTTATTTTTCTCATCTTGGATGAGCTGAACTTTACTTACCAGTTACACCAGTAGCAGTGTATATATCCATTCTTCTCCATGTCAGTAGGTTCATGTTAGTGAACAAACAGTGGACGCTGTTAGGTAGTGGATCCTTTATGTCATCACATCAGTTTATTTGTTCATTTATTTATTTTTTTGTATTTATTTACTGCCAAGCTTAATTCAGGGAACAACCCCAGACAGTGTAGTTTGTGTTGGCAGCACATAGAAGGGCTTGTATGTAAAAGGAAAAATTAAGTCCATTTTATTGGTATATTGAAGGAAACCCCAAATGTTCCAGTGTTATCTGTATTTCAATATGAATTCAAATTTGGATTTTTCCAATTTATATCAGTACAGTACTGGCACTGTTGCATTAGTTTCAGATGTAATTTTCAGAGCTACTGTGCCCCTATGTTTGTTTTTCACTTGAAAACCAGCAGTTTTCAAGAAATGTGTCCCATTACTAGTTTCTCCACAGCCTCTATGCTGCCTCAGCATGGTGAACGGAACATAAGCTTAGATAAAATTGAGTTTTTATTCAAGCAAATGATATTAGGAAATATGTTTGAAAGATGCACCAAGTGGTAGCAGTTGCTGCTGATTCTTTCGTGCTCTCTACATTTATTTTGACTTTCTGGAAATCAGATTAGGATTTAATGAAGTGAAAATACAACTGGCGTGCTCAACATAAATAATTGCTTACAGAAAATGCGAGCTGCCTTTAAAAAAGAATTCAGATCTTTTAATGGAGAGCCCAATGCACAGTACATATTAGATAGGATCCAAAGAAGGGATTATTTATTTATTTATTTATTTATTTATTTATACAATTTATATGCCGCCCACTACCCAAGGGTCTCTGGGTGGCTTACAATAGAAATGAACAATTAAAACAAGCATTAAAATGTCAGTTGAAACAATAAAAACATTTAAACACAAAACAGTAAAATTGCCACCAGAACCCACAATCTATGTTATGACAGTTAAAAAAAACTTCAGAAACAGGAAGGTTTTTAGCTGGCACCGAAATGTCATCAGTGCTGGCGCCAGGCAGATGTCACTTGGAAGGTCATTCCATAACTTGGGGGCAGCTGCCGAGAAGGCCCTAGACCAGGCCTGCCCAAAGTCCGGCCCGGGGGCCAAATCCAGCCCGTCAGGCCATTCTGAGTGGCCCGTGGCTGGCTGGCCCGCCCCTCCCTCCCCCTACTTCGGCCCATGTTTTTTTTAAAAAAAAGTTCCGCCAACAATTACACCGCCAGGAAGCTTGAGGGGCTGGGTGGGATGGCCGGCTGGTGAGCAGAAGCTTGTGGGGCTGGGTGGGCAGGCAAGAGGGCGGGCCACCACCATCAGCACCGCTGGGAAGCTTGTGGGGCTGGGCGCGCGCGCTGGGGTGGCGCACGGGCAGGCTGCTGCCACCGGCATCACTGGGAACCTTGTGAAGCTAGGCACGAGTGCGCAGGGTGGTGCGTGGGCGGGCCGCCTCCTCTGGCATAGCTGGGAACATTGTGAGATTGGGCACCCACGTAGGGCAGTGATCAGGTGGGCCACGCCACCGGCACCGCTGGGAAGCTTGGGCGGTCGGGCAGTCTGCTGCCACAGGCACTGCAGGGGAATGTGTGGCGGTGGGCAGGTCAGCGGGCCTCTGCCACCGCCAAGGAGCTTTGGGGTGTGCTGGCGGGCGAGCCATCGCCACCGTTGGGGAGCTTGGGGGGCTGCAAGGTCGCACAGATTGCCTCTTCCAAGGGGCAACCTGTGGCCATGGCTCCCTGTGCTTCCTTTGGTCCCCACCTTCCTTCTTTCCTCCCTCCCTTGGTCCCCACCTCCCTCCCTCCCTTCCTTGGTCCTCACCTTCCTTCCTTCCTCTCTTGGTTTCCACCTCCCTCCCTTGGTCCCCACCTTCCTTCCTGTGGGTGGGGTTGCAAGGGGTCAGTGGGTGGGGCTTGCAGTGGGCTGGCAGGGTCTGGGAGCAACCGGTCCCTGACACATTCTCAGCCACCAAGTCTGGCCCTCCATACAAAAAGTTTGGGCATCCCTGCCCTAGACGTACAAGCCATCCCTTTTACCTCCTTGAGGGATGGCTCTCTCAGGAGGGCCCTCTGGCTAGATCTTAATTGCCGGGTAGGTTCATATGGAAGGAGGCAGTCCTTCAGGTATCTAGGTTCTAAGCCGTTTAGGGCTTTATATGTCAAAACAAGCATTTTGAATTATGTACTTGCCAGAGGTAACTGTGTACAGTATGAGGTATGGAATTGGTTTAGTTGCCACATACTACCCATTCCCAGGGAGAAGCAACTTTTTAAACTGAACATGGGCCATCAGATAGCCAGTAATATTCTGAGGGTGGAGTCTCTCTTGTGCATGCATTCATTAACCAACTATTACCACCCAGTACCAACTTATGGGACATACGGAAAGGAACACTTTGTTGTAACTATGGTAGGAAACACAGATTCCCCTCTCCCCAAAAAAAAGAGTGTTTCAGATTGATGTATTTTTATCTCAGTGTGTTAGTCATATGGTTCCCTAACAAATGGGAAAAGTCTGTATAAAAAGTCTGTACAAAGGAATAGCTGTGGTCTCTGCACAGGCTTGTATCAAACTCTTTTAATGCTTCCAAGAAATTGTTTAAAGTAATGAATAGAAGTGGAAAACTTTTGTTAAAATATCATAGACCTTTCAGAGGCTGTGATTTTGTGGATAAGCTAAGAACTAAGTGTCTTCTTTGTATCATCATTTATAGTAGGTTGTGGTTCTGCATCTAGTTTTATCAGATTCATGGAGTCAGTGTAACCTGCGTAGGTAAGTATGTAGGTATCCTGGGACAACAGAAAGATACAGGGGACCCTAGAGATCTGCTATGGATCAGCTAATCATCCTTTCCTCAGCAGAACCAGTGCTGAAGTCCTGATATGGATGGCTGGGAAAGTCTGTGGAATACATTTTGAGATTTTTGTTTGGTTGTTTGTTTTCTTTTACACCATAGAAAATAAGTGTCAATTTCAGCAGGTCCACCAAAATACAGTTTATATTGTGGCTTTGTATTATCAACCTTCAGTATGTACATGAGAATTCCGTTCCAATTATTCATTCAGGATTGAAACATGTTCACATTTGTTGTTTGTTTGTTTGTTGTTGTTGTTGTTGTTTTTTAAAGGTTATATAAAGATTTTTGGATTAATTTAAGCTGCCTAATTTACATAGCATACAAAGTATCAAATGCTTCTTCTGTTGATACATCAAGTAAAGGTACAGACATTTGGGTTCTTTAGCAAGGATAGTGAGGTTTGTCACCTGAACAACTAAGTAAATAATAGTACCTGTGGCCTGAGATCTAGAGAACATTAGCATTCAGATAGCTGTGCTTTTTCAAGATGAAAATTAGAGCTCCCTGACATTTGCAACCTGCACCTAGAGCTTCTAGTTCTAATGAGCAAATAAGGTCACTTGAATGAGTCACTGGAGTGTGATTGCCCAAGGCAAAGATGTTTCTTTGTAGCTGCTTGGTTTCCCCCTTGCTTTGAAGCACAGTTATGTAACTGTCCTTGGTTATTAGAATTCAGGCTTTATATGAAATGAAGACAAAGAATTTAATTTAGGATCAGCCAAATGCCAAGTTCCATCTAGGTGCTTCATCTGTTAAGGTTAATATCGGTAAATGGGAATATTTTAACCGGCTATTGAAATGTGCTTCTTTATGAAAATGGTTTTAGAATGGGTTTTGAAATTTCCAGCAATGTGAATTTTTGTGGTAGGCTGTCAATATATTAGTGTGCCATGGCTTCTCTCCAGTCTCAAGTGTAGAATTCCACATTCCTTTTTATGAGCTCCTGGAGCCTTCAGAAAAGTGCAAGACAGGAGTGTTGCTTCTGCATATCTTTTCTTTTTCTTTTTCTTTTTTCTTTTTCTTTCTTTCTTATTATTTTGCACAGCCCCATTTATATTAAGGGAGATCTTAAAACAGCAGTGACTTCTGGTAAATCTTCATTTTCCTTTACCTTTAGAATGGAGCCATTCCAGTGCTAATATTTCAAATTAGTTGAGCTAGTAAAAGGATTTAAAAGCTTTGGTGCATTGAAAAAGGTTTTGTTCTTTTAATATTACATTTTATAGTAAGCCTTAGTATGGTTAAAATATGTTATTATTTTGATTAATACTATGTTCTGTTTTCATTAATGGAGACAACACATTTGGCCCCCATGCTGCTCATATTTTAAAAATAAACTGGCCACAGTAAATAAACACTAGAAAATAGACAAAATGACTGTGTTTTTTAACAAATCGAAACTGGTGGAAAATACACCAGTAGGAAAGCCATAAATAGCTCTTGTTGGAACTGTTGCAACTGATGGTTGAGCTGGATTTGCTTGTCCACAGTACAGAAAGTTGCTCCTTCTGAGGAGAGGCCATCTTCCATTTTGATTAATATGGACTTCCAAATGTGAGGCCAGAAATAGCTTTTGTCCCCAGAAATAGCCTCTGTGCCCAGACATATTATAAGACACATGATTCAGCAGATTTGCTGCAAATAAGAAAGTCTTACACTTGTCATCATCTGGAAACCACAATGGAATCATGTGCAAAACTTCCTGAAGTTTTATGGAATAAACATAAGTTATAAAAGTAATAAAATATATGAAATGGTTACCTCATACCTCTTGCCTTAGTTTCACCTATATCAAAATGAAGGCTAGTTTAAAATTGTGTCCACTCCACCACTCCTTCACCACTAACACATGAGGATAGTGTTCGAAGGAAGGAAATAAAAGATGCCATTTTAAGGTCACAGGTAACCAATGAGGGAGAAAAACAACAATTGTGAATTCTTCTCTCTCCCTGCTCTCTTTCTGACAGATTTATGCACATGTGTACAGTGCTACAGCCTTGGTGCAGAACCATGGGAAGCTGCCTCATACTGACAATCAGACAATCTAACAATAATTCTCTACAGCTTTTTCTAGCCTTTACTAGACATCCCTAGTAATTTGCTGATATTCTTTTTATTGTTGTAAGCCACCTTGGGTCCTTTTAAGAGAAAAAGACAGGTTAAAATATGAGAGAGAGAGAGAGAGAGAGAGAGAGAGAGAGAGAGAGAGAGAGAGAGAGAGAGACTCGGCCCAACTTGGCTTAGCTTTCAGAATCACATGAGACTTGGTATATTCAAGGTGACATGTTAGACTTGGAGTATCTTGCTTAGTCTGCTGGAATTTGTTTAAGATATTCTCAAATCCGAATACAAGAACATATGACGCTGCCAAGACAGATTGGCAACATCTCTCCATGGTAGCAGGCAAGATTCTGTCCCTGCTCTTCCTGAAGTTCTCTAGTACTCTCTGATGGCCTCCCATCCATCCAAATCAGGGCATTGTATTTTACAAAAACCCATGCACACACCCCTCCGCAATGTTTTTTTCACAAACACATACTGTAAAATACAAATGAAACGTTTATTTCCTTTTTAATCTTTCACTGACAAAACTATTGCCTCATCTTTTCCCATGATTTCATTGTGCCAAAGAGAAGCTAAAGTCACACAGTGGTCACTAAGGCAGACTCATGTTCCTACATTGTCATGCTTCATTGGGTAACAAATTGTGGAAGGTTGTGTGACTACTTCCATAGTCTGCATTAAAGCTATCCAGATATATTTTTGTGCCATACTTTCTCAAAAGTATTCAAAGTAGTTTGACTTTGGAAACATTGCCTATGAAAATACTGCAGTAACTTCAGAATACTATTCAAATATTTCCCCAGAATACTCTTTTATCTGTGATAGGGAAGAGCTGTTCCCCCCCCCCCTTTTTTTTTAAAAAAAACTCTAATGAATGCCTATGTAATGAAAGCAGAAGGTATGGAAACTAATAGTTCCTCCATGAATCCTTGATAAATACTGGCTTACAGCATTTTTCATCAGTTGGGCATAAATTCTCATCAGCTTTTCCCAAACAAAGGGTCTTAATTATGCCATTTCATTTTCATAAATTACAATTACCATTTCTGCTGTGAGAGAACTTGATTACAAAATACCAATTTTGATCTTTCTTTCTGGTCTGAATTTACCTAATGATGCTTCATGTGTCATTAAGTCTGCATAAGATAAAAAAATGGATGCTTCACATTAAGAATTTGTTTAAAAACATCATAAAAGCACAGTAATTGGGTAAGTAATAGGGTAGATAATGTCAGAATTCTGGTAGATAGTGTCAAAATTCCTGTTTTAAGCTCACTCTCTGCCAGGGTTCATTGGATCTGTTCTTTTAGAGGTGACAGATGGTAAGGAAAACATATCTTGCTTTGTTTTTGAATTGATCGCCATTAGTATCTCTTGCCACACTTGAGCTAGAGCAGGAGATTAGAATAATTCTGTTACACAAGTATTGGAAGTGCTTAGCTCTCATTTCAAGTTTTAATGAGGAAACATTTATAAAATAACCTTGCCAAGGTCTGGGGTATAATTTGGAGCATGCAGGGAGAAAGAGAAAGGAATCAGTTTAGGAAATCCTTTATAGCGGGAACAAAAATTACTGCAGTTCAGATAGCTGTAGATTATATTTGTATATGTGCTTGGATATTCAAACATGTGTGAACTGTGCTAACATATAATGAAGAGAAAATATTAAATATGGTCCAGAATAAATATTCAAAAGTACTACAGGAATCAGGAGTAACACATTATCACCAAAGTACCCCAGTTTTAACATAATAATGGAAATATATTATTCTGAAGATTAGGACTCGGTACTTGTCTTGAAATTTAAACAAAATTGAAATAAACAATAATTTCAATCATGACAATTTGGTTAAATATCAGACATGGGCACGACTTGGCGAAATTCTCATTTCTGTTTCTCGTTTCCGTTACGTAACGGAACGAAGAACGACAATTACTCTGCCAGAACTCAAACTCAAACCGACTAAAGAAAAATTGGGTCTGATTTGTCGTTGTCGTTCCTGGCATCGCAGCGATCGTGCGATTCCAAGCGGCACAGGAAAAAAGTTTTAAAAAATAAAAAAAAACGATTCCCGGCCAAAAAAACAGGCGAAAATATGCCTGCCTCAGTGAGGGCACCTACCAGAAGGGTGGTTTCTGGGGGTCCCCCCCCTCCTCTCCTGGGCTGCGCAAAATGTGCATCCTCGTCGAGCCTTCCCCCCCGATTCTCCTCTCAGGCGAAAATATGCCTGCCTCAGTGGCTGCAGAAGGGTGGTCCCCGGCCTTCCCCTCTCCAACTTGCCATGCCATGCGGTGCCATGCGGGGGATCCAAAATGGGGCGACCACAATATTTATTTTGAAATCGCGTGGTCCCAAAACACACCAAAGCACCACAGAAACATGCGAAAATAGCTATTTTAAAACTGCCTGAATTTTTTCAGTAGCAGCAGTGGGTTTTTCTTGCAACAAAACGTCTCCAATTGATTTTATTTTATTTTATTTTTATTTTTATTTTTTTTACACCTGCGCAATGATGGGCTGGCCATGGGAGTAGACCATGCAAATTTTTGGAGCCATTCCACCAATTGCATGGCCACTTGGCCAGGTTTTGACTGAGACTTCTGGGATGTGCCAGTCGGGCATAAAAAGCCACTAACCCTAGCCCGAACCCTAACACTAACCCTAACACTAACCCATACGCCAGTACACTGTCCTTCTTAGTGGGTCAGAGAGGCACCCAAAGGTGCACCCCAGTAACTCACCCTAACCTTACCAGTAACCCAAAGCCTAGCCCTTGCGCTAACCCCTAACCCCAAGCCAGATCTGTGTACTCGCATTGCACTACAGCAAGTACACTTCCCTCCTTAGTGAGTCACAGCGGGCGCCCGTAGGGGTCCTCTCTCACTTCGTTCCCCAGCCCAAGTGCACCGCAGGCAGTGAGTCACAGAGGCACCTGAAAGAGAGGTGCCTCTGCCTGCTGCAACTGCAACTTAATGGTATGCATATCCAATTGGCTATGCATGCCATTTTGTAGCGGGCCAGAGGAGGCACCCACCCCAGAGAGGTGCCTCCAGGAGCCCGCTTTCCCTTCATGGCGGGCCAGAGGAGGCACCCACCCCAGAGAGGTGCCTCCAGGAGCCCACCCCCCCAAAACCAGTACTAACGACAGACGAAAAACCAACAAACGAAATGACAAATTTTTGGAAAATTTCGCAAAAACGGAAACGAGCCAAAACGGGCCGGCTCTGACACACGACAACTCGAAATGTAATTTTTCCTGGTCGTGCCCATCTCTATTTAATATACATTTTGTCATTTGGTGGCTAAAAAGCCTGTGCACATAACTGTGCAACGTAACAGTGATGACATCGTGCCCGGCAACAAAAACATTCCTAAAACACACGTGCAAGTCTCCCATGAAACTTGTTGGGGGCCACAGGAAGGAGAAATCTTTAATTCCTGAAATTCACTCCTAGCAGAATGACTTTTATATTTGTGACAATTTTCATAAATTCAAAACTGCCCTTCTCATACAGCCTTAGTTGTGTCCCCATTATGAAGAAAATTCCATGGGAACCTTGGGACCGGATCAGAACTTTTGTATTTCTGAAAAATCACCAAAGCTGAGGATGTCATCTGTAACTTACAGAAATGATTTTATCTGATATCATTTATTCTCGGATCCATGCTAGCATATTCTTTGTCCATCTGGATATTTTAGATGAGAATTCCCATAATCCCCAGAGAGCCTGGCTAACACTCAGGGATGGTGGGATTTAAACTGTGAAATATTTAGAGGGCAGTGGCTTAAGTATATTTCTGTGAAGTCAGAAGTTGGAATTTGCTTTTCCACTGTGCCTCCTGAGAGAAGAGACAGCCTGTGTGGCCTTGGACAAGCTGTACAATCCCTGGACACTTCTGGAACAAAAGAATGGCAAACCACCTCTGTGTATTCTAAGAAGTCACCATAAATCATATTTGATTTGATGACACATTATTAATAATATTTTATGTTGGGGAGGCTAATTTAATTATACTTTGTTTTACTGTCTGGGCCATCTAGTGTAATGTGCATACTAAATTGCTTTTTAAGGTATACAGGTATAGAATTCAGTATATACAAGGATGTGAATCTTTACTTGTGACAAGAATTCACAACATTTTCCTCCTTGCCTGCAAGCTAGCAATATATGGCAGCTTTGTTTCAAGAGCAGATTTCACATTGGAACAATGGTCATTGCACAAATCCGGTGACTTTGTTATGTGGACTTTTAAATATGAGAATCTTTGAGGTATGTTTGCATCTTTTTGATTAATCAGCCTGTCCCTTCATGATTTTACTGATTTATGTATTGATTTTGCCTCTTAGATCCAATATTATTATAAGCCATTTCTCATAAACCATTTCTCACACTCAACCTGGAATTTTCCAGAAATAATTATGTGTAACAGTCATTCCATCTCATTTATGCTATTTATTAGGTTGCCCCATCACCTGAAGCATTTATCTATTTTTGCCATTTGCTTCTGGCATCAGATGGCACTGACATGAAACACGGATGTAAAGAATCTTTTCTATCATTGGCTTCATTTCTCCTCCAGATTCTTTTAGATACTTCTCAGTACCACTGAAATTAACCAAGTAGTAGTAGTAGTAGTAGTAGTAGTAGTAGTAGTAGTAGTAGTAGTAGTAGTAGTAGTAGTAGTAGTAGTAATGAACAATTTGGGCCTGTTTAAATGCCTGAACGTCATCTTGTTTTTATTTTCTCAACACTTGAATTTTCAAAAGCTTCCTTAACTCCATGGACACTTACTTCCATAATCCCCAGACAGCATGGCTAGCATGGAGGGATGGTGGAATTTGGATTTCAAAGTGCCCAGGAAATGAAATGTGTAAAAGGAGGGCAGGAGGGAAATAATATTTTTAGTTCAAGTATAACAGCATGTTAAGAATTGTTCTCATATTAGTGGTTAGGGAGATGTAATCTTTTATTCGTTTCTCTTTCTTAAAATTAATAAAGCTATAACCATGTTCAATTGCTAGTAAATAAATGTAAAGCAACTGTTAAAATGTCAGCGCTCTCAAACACAATGATAAATTATTAAATGTATCGTATACAGTAGATCACAGAAGCTAAACAAGAAATGCCAGTGGGAGACATTACCCCCACATTCATAAAGTACAGTGACATAGTAAATGTATTTTCTAGTACTGAGTTTAAAAAAGCACCAGAGAGAGCAACTGAAGTTGTTCTTTATCGGTCTCTGTGAGGTTTGCGACAATAAAACAAGGGGCTATTTAGGCGCTTTTAAAAAGAACACCACATTCATGGCATTGTAGAACCTTTTCAAATGTTCAGCCTTTTGATATAACCAAAGAAATGCAGCTATCATTTTAAGAGTGTTAGTAAAAATTGCACTTATAATTATATACGTGGCTGTATCAGTACTGCAAGCATAACACTTTGCTTTACTCTGTCTTATAGAAAAATATATATTGCTCTTTGTGCCCTAAAGGGATCTAGTTTCTCCAAGATGCCTATCAGTTCTGTGATACAAACATGAGTTCTGTGGTTGCTGAAGTTTCCATAGTCACTTCAGTACTAGGGAATGTTCTTCATGTATAATCAAAGTGAACTTCCTAGGGAAGTCTTAGCTCATATGGACTCCATATTGTGCAGTGCAGTCTTTACACTTTGGATTTCAGTACGTCTCTTTCAAAGCAGCAAAGAGTGCAGTGGCATTTAAGAGACTTGCATGCTCACCATGACTCAAGCTTTCGTAGGCAAAGCTTGAGTGTAGCAGATACTGAGAAGTATATATACACATACATTGTTGAAATATCATGAAATAGGGGGTAAAACAAGGTGAGAACCAAAGATAACAGTAATGTAAAAAGCATATGTTGGTCTCTGAGCTGTGAAGAACAAATACATTATCTAAACATATTTCTGTTTACTAGAGCATCAAAGCATGAATGTAGCAGTTTTTGAAATGTGAAATTTTTTTGCATGAGACCCATCCAGAATCTCTATAAAAACCACAAGAAATGGTGTCAAGGAGCAAAAGGTTCACTCCCTGCACTTGTTATATACTGTATGCTTCTTCAGTGTTAGCTGCAGGTGAATAAAAATAGATGGTATTATTTTCGTCACAACTCCTGACCGTATCTGCTCTGTTGCACTTTTGTTCTTAGGTTTTTCCCCCCTAAAGTGCAAAATATGTTCAGGTTTGCAAAATTAGGCATGGCATTTTGCCTTGTTTCTTAATTTAGATGGAAAACATGCTCATATTTATGGATCAGTCAGTTTGAATTGTTGATGCTCTTGAGGAGTGAAAAGTTAAGGTGCCTTTGTTAGTTAATTTGAGCTATTGTCTGTCATTCATAGAAACAAATAATAAAACCTACAGGTGAAACTCGAAAAATTAGACTATCGTGCAAATGTTCATTTATTTCAATAAGTCAACTCAAAAGGTGAAACTAATATATGAGATAGACTCATTACATGCTAAGCGAGATATGTCAAGAATTCCTTTGGTATAATTGTGATGGTTATGGCATACAGCTTATGAAAACCCCAAATTCACAATCTCAGATAATTAGAATAACGTGAAGAGGTTACCTATTCACAGTAGTGCATCAAGAGCTACCACACAGAGACAGATCCTGGACATAGACTTCAAATGTCGTATTCCTCTTGTCAAGCCACTCCTGAACAATAAACGTCTGAGGTGTCTTACCTGGGCTACGGGGTGGGGGGGACTGGTCTGTTGCTCAGTAGTCCAAAATCCTCTTTTCTGATGAAAGCAACTTTTGCATCTCATTTGGGAACCAAGGACCCAGAGTCTGGAGGAAGAATGGAGAAGCACACAATGCACGATGCTTGAAGTCCAGTGTGATGTTTCCACAGTATGTGCTGATTTCGGGAGCCATGTTATCTGCTGGTGTTGGTCCACTGTGCTTCATTAAGTCTAGGATCAACGCAGCCATCGGCCAGGAGATTTTGGAGTACTTCATGCTTCCTTCCACAGACAAGCTATATGGGGATGCTGAATACATATGCATGCTTAGACTTTTCAGAAGTCCGATATTGTTCTCTTTTCAATCCTTGTGTTATTGATGCCATGTAATATTCTAATTTTCTGAGATTGTGAATTTGGGGTTTTCATCAGCTGTACACTATAATCATCACAGTTATACTAAAGTAAGGCTTGACATATCTCTCTCAGCATGTAATGAGTCTGTCTCATATATTAGTTTCACCTTCCGAGTTAACTTATTAAAATAAATGAACATTTTCACAATATTCTAATTTTTCAAGTTTCATCTGTAAATCCTGAGACTAGTCTCCACTAGAGTAGGTCCCATCACCAATTAGACCTATATAATCATTTCTCCATTTCACTCTCAGATATCAACATGGAGATCCTTTGGCACTATGGACTTGGAAATATATTGTTGCTGAAAAAATCAAAGTCTGTTGATCATGCAGGTGCTGAAGAGGGACTGTTTTTGGCTTTGGGGTGATGCACACCTGCAAAAGTATAGGTGTTCTTCAGTCCTCAAACCACAAGTATTGTAGGTCTCCTTCCAGCTTCATTATATCACTTGGCCTCTGACTGATCTTATTCCCTGAGAATCCAGAAAGGATTATAAACCCTCAAATCCTCAGCCACATGCCAGCAAGCCCTGCAGTGCGAATGGTGCTGCCACTCACCAATTTATGAAGGGGCATCAACCCGCCTACAACCTTGCAGGCCCAATGGGCAGCATTGTACCTGGAAGTCTGCAGGGCTAAGTGGTAGGTAGGATGCATGTCAGCCCTGCCCTCATTCCACCTGGCACACTTTTACATGGTTCAATGTGAAGGTCTGTCATGGCTGTCATAAATGCTTTTAGATGGTACAAAACTGTAGTAGTTGCTAGATTGTTCCAGTATTTGAAGCATTGTGAGGGTTGTTAGTATATTTTTGATCAGTCACCTGTCCTTGTGTAATTGCTGCATGGATAGGAAAGGGACAGTAATTTAGTGAATAGATATTTTGGGCAAATTGCAAAGATCTTGACAGGAAGGAAGAGTTCCTCCCCCTGCCCTCTAACTTGTTACTCTTTGGAACTCCTTGTCATGGGATGTGGTGATGGCATCTGGCCTGGATGCCTTCAAAAGGGGATTGGACAGATTCCTGGAGGAAAAGTCCATCACAGGTTACAAAGCATGATGGAGATGTGTAATCTCCAGGCTTAAAACCAGGATACATCAAGGACCAAATGCATGGGAGTGGTATCAGGAGAAAGATATCTAGTCTTGTGCACTCCCAGAGGTATATGGTGGGGCCACTGTGAGATACAGGAAGCTGGATGAGATAGGCCTTTGGCCTGATCTAGCATGGCTCTTCTTATGTTCTTATGTTTTAATCCTGTTCCTGAAGCATGAATGTGCCTTGTTGAGGTTATATCATATTGAGTCAGCCTGACTCAACAGGACCAAGGAATTTTGTCAATAGTCTTCACCAGTACCCTGCATAATTAGGGTTATGAATCAGAGGGAGAGACAACACATGTACAGTCCCTGTATGGAAATTGCCCGCAGGATATTGATGGCAAGGAAGACCAATGAAGATCAGCAGCCACCTCCCTTCCTCATCTCTACACAATTATATGGAAGAAAATATAAAAAGGGGCTTTTATGTCCAGATATTTTGAATTATGCTTATAAGTTGCATAGAGGTTCATTTAGCAACAAGTGTGCTTTAATTATAACAGTTGTTGATGAATACATATGCTTGTTCACAACATATGCATGGACCTATATTAATTTAAATGAGTCTCTCTTTCTTCATTGTTTAAATCACAGAATTTAAATTGCCTTGACTTAAACTATTCCTCCCTAGACCGTTCTAAAGCTGGGACAGAAATAGTGCCAGCAGACAGTTTTACAGTCTGAAGTCACATGGCTGAGTGCAATTTGGAATTCTCTTAATTATATAGATAGATAGATAGATAGATATAGATATAGATATAGATATAGATATAGATATAGATATAGATATAGATATACCTCCCTGCTTGAAAATAGACATTGTGCATAAAATTTCCAGCAATAAAAATTAATGAATACTATGTTAACTTGTTTTCGGCACTTTACAGTTTATAATATGAGGTTCGACATAACATACAAATAAATTGAGCTAGTATTTGGAAATAAAGAAACATGGGGCAGGCATAATTTGCATGAATCATTTGGGATTCTGAACAACTATAATATAATATTTGTATAAACAGCCATATATTTGGCTTTATTTTTTCATATAATATTTTAGCTGCATAAATAAAACCAATTGCATTTTTTCAGTAAAGCACAGTTAATTGGAAATAATAGTGTTAAAAGAGATAACTGATAGTAGTGTTGTTAGCACCACATTCCTCAGACTTGACTAAAAGCACAAAAGACACAGATTAGTCAGGTTCATCAGAAGAACGAGTGTGGTTTCATTTTGGGCTATTTGGGGCCTTAATAAAAAACATTTTCCTATCTTAAAATCAAGGTTCAAGAACATTATTAGAGGATCCTGTGTTGCTAGTTGTTTTTTACATCAGTAAAACTGTTTTGAAAGCAAGATCAGTTAAGCTGTTATTTTTAAATTGCCATTAAATTGTGTCCTTTAATTTGGATAATAATTTAGATAATAATTTGGGTTTTCTAGAACTGTGTACAGTATCCCAGCCCTGTTTCTCCTAGCTGCAAGTTGCTCCTGGATTCTGGGAGGAGGAGAGATCTCTGGAGATGAAGTCTCAGGCACAGCTTCTGGCGGAAGCAATAACCCTGAAGGCTCACCTGCCAGTTCCTTTGGGTTTGGGCTCTGACACCAGCAAGGTCCTGACATATGGGCATTTTAGTGTTCAGCATGAGGTACTGAACATTCTTATGTTATTCTCAGAGCTGTTGAACATAGAAGTGCTGTAATTGAATTCAGCTGTAGATGCCTTAGAACAGCAGTGGCCAAACTTCGGCCCTCTAGATGTTTTGGACCACAACTCCCAGAATTCCAAGCCTGTATTGCCATTGAAAAATGACTGTGGGGGTTGTGCTCCAAAACATCTAGAGGGCCGAAGTTTGGCTATCACTGCTATAGAGACTTGCTAAACACTTGAAGGTCTGCAGTATTTCTGGATGGGGTGGGAGCTTGTATACATTCCTACAGTCTCATGACCTTTTGAATCTTAGGCAATTTCAGGCTGAACATCTGAATAGGCCTCACCTCCAGTGTAGACTGGGTAAAACGCTTACGTTTTATTTCACATTCTCACTCCCATCACATTATTACCTTATGTACAACTATAATTTTATACTTCACTTACCTTGAAAACCCTATTAGGGTTACTATGTCAGTTCTGTGTGTGTGTGTGTGTATCATTAGTAATAAAATATGACCATACAATTAACATTGACTTTTTCCATGTAGATTGGGAAATAGGTAGTAATTTTCTTCTACAGTTAAAAAATATGGTCTGTACAGTCAGATTATTTACCTATTAAATTGCATGAAAAGTTCATTATTCTACTTAACAAACTTCAACTACATTCGATCAGTGTTTTTAGTTATGAAAATATTATTTGGTATGTATTTCCTTAACCATCATATTACGTATAAAATTGTATTGGATTCAGATGCCCCAGAGTATGGTGGTCATAGCAGACTGGACCATAATACAGAATTCTTCACTCAGAGTTTTTCACATAATAATCGACCTAATTCACTTCTGGTAAGTACATTGATTTCCATTTCACTTCTGCAATGTTTATCTCCAGCGATAGCATTTTATTAAATCCCTGCATTTTGCCTTTTACCCCATCCAAAATATGGCAAGACATTTGCATGAAAGTCTAAGGTGAAACTAAAGGTCATCAGTGAATGTGTTTGTGACTTACACAAAGTGATAGCTGGGCAGTGATATTACTAAATATATTTTGACTTTTTGTAAAGTTACTGCAGTGCATACAGAAATTTTATGAAATAACTAAGCATGAATGTATTTTAGTGTGCATTTTTATTCTTATAATGTTTCACTCTGAATTGTTTTCGTGTCTCAATAACTCGCACGCTTACTAAGTATATTATGCATATAAGCATGAACATCCTAATGTCTACTACATCAATATAAAATAACTATAGAATCTCCTAGAGTGAAATAGGAAATGCTTTAACACTCATCTAAAGATTTTTAGAAAGACATATTTTCTCCTAAGGCTCAGATATACAGTATTTATTCTCTCTAAATATACTTAGCAATGTTTAAACCAAACTATGTTTTTGGTCTTCCATCTCAGGTTTAAAATAATGAAAGAATATAATAATATTTCTTTATGATATTTTATTTTGGAGTTCTGTTTATACCCCAATACTTTATTGTAGGAAAATCTCATCAGCTTAGTAAACTTCACATTTGTTATTTATTTATTTATTTATTTATTTATTTATTTATTTATTTATTTATTTATTACTAAGGTTCCCTGTAAGGAGTATGGCTCACAACAAGCCTCCAGGATCCCCTCTACAAGGACATTTATATCCCTGCACACATGTCACAAACATTTTTGTTTTGGTCGTGATGGAGCCCTCAAAGGGGGTGTGTGTGTGCATGTGCCTTGTACACACAGAGAGAGAAAGATAAGGGGTGCATTGTTTACTACTATAACTCAAAGGAATTATCCATGCACAAAAGTGAATTTTATTTTATTTCTGATAGATTATCCTTTTCAGACTTCCCTGTCATTACAAACTGATCTTTACATTGAGTGTTGTGGATTACAGATGACGGAAAAGAGCTCAGTTTAAGCACATTATTACGACATAGTTTTGAGTTTGCCCAATCCAGTGAGACAGAGCAAGTTGACATGATTTTTTTTCTAAAATCTGCAAAGGTATTCACCAACCTCTACAGGTTAAAATGGAAGAAAGATAGCAAAGCTATGTGAGTGTAGCTAGAACACAGTTAAGCACTCTCATGCAAAGTACTTCATCCCAAACTTAAATCAGCCTAGAAGGTTTGTATATTTTGTGCAGCTTTTCCTTTCCTTTATATATTAAAGTTTAGCAAAACAAACAACAGTGGATTAACATACATACATATATCCATCTCCATCTCCACCTCCATTCCCCCCCCCGCTCTCTCGCTCTCCCTCCCTCCCTGTCTATCCATCCACAGACGCCTATGCATAAGTCTTTACTGTGTAAGTTTCCAGAATATCCAGAACTAAGTGTGGCAACAGGCTGATCCATCCATGCCAGGAAATTTCTGTCTATGCATTCCAAATGAAATGAATGACATCTCACCATCTCACCATCATCCTAGAACTGCAGAGCTGGAAGAGACACTCTGGATCATTGAGTCCAGCCCCGTCAGAGAGGCACAGTGGAGAACTGAACTCTGCATCCTGATGCCTAAACCACTGAGCTAATCCCTCACCCTTAATTTCCTTTGCCTATTTCATTGAGTTGTATGTGAGTTCCCATCAATTTCACATGTAGATGGATCATCCCCACTTCATGTTGTAGGGAATTTTAGAAGTAGATCTGCCACTCCCACCCACCACCCACATTAATGTATCATGGCATTTTTATTGTGATATATTGGCCTCTTATACTGGGTAACCATGTTTTTATAATTAATCATATTTGTATATGTTATAAACAAAGGCTGGCTTTTCTCCCAGTAGGGAATCAATTTCTGATCCTTGGTTGCCCAGCCATTGCTCCAACTAATCAGAGTTTCCATCCTTAAAGTCCCCAAATTGTTTCTAACACAGTTTTCCTTCTTTTTAATGAAATGAAAAAAATATTGGTGCTTAAGCTTTGTAGTAGCCCATGAGAGCTCAGTAGACAGTTATTCTATTAGTCCATTTCTCATTCTTGAAGAAAGGACAGATCTATTTTCTACATGAAGTACTGCTCAAACCAAGAAACAATGTGCATTTTGGTCAAGAAGCAATGAGATTCCTAGGGTACAGTGTAATACCTCTTTATTTTGTTCCCTTTCACTACACTAATGCTGATATTAACATGCAGGAAACAGGTTAAAATAATTACCTGTGTCTCGTTAACTACAACATATTATAAATATGACATGCATAATAGAAAATAAATGTTTCCTGAAACTGAAATAACTGCATAGAAAGATCATGACAATTGCATGCAAAAAAGCATGAAAAAAAGTCAAGCATTTAAACAACTAATATATTTCTGAAATAGCTAAAAGCTATGGCATGGTGACTGCACTACTACATTAGTTACTAAACCCAAGTGTGTGGGTCACACTTCTCCTTTATATCCCCCAGCAACACAAATCACTGAATGAAAGTGATGGCCAGCCCAGAGGACAGCAGCAGAGATACTACCTGGAGGTAAAGTTGCAGACCAAAGCATGCAATCCAGAACATTAGAACTTGATACAATAAGCCAGTTCCAATTCTCCTGATTCTCCAAGATGTAGTTAACTGTAAATGAACATTCTACAGAAATACAAAGCTTGCAAGTAACCACAGTTATAGGTAACTGAAAATTCCCGTACGTCAGTGTCTTATGGGGAAAAAAAAGAATCCGTAGAATCCATTCTAAAGATATAAACGGGTAAATACAATTCCTGTTGTGGCTGTTTTTGTTGCTTGTTGAGGACAATTCCAGATGACCTGGTCAGATGAAAGGATGGGAAAACATGCCTCAGAAAATGCCATGCATCTATGAAAACACTTCTAGAATGACTGTACACCTTCTGCACTTTAGCTGAGGCCAACCTGTTTTAAATATTCTGTTATGTATGTGCACCAGAGAAGAAGGAAAACCATCAAGCCCACATAAAGTTTATGGTACCCTATCACACATATATATGTGTATGATAGGGTGTAAGACAGGGAAAAAAGTCAAGCCTCTCATAGAAAAGGGGCATTGAAACAATTTTGTGTTAAAAAATATTGTATAACAAAAGGAGAGCGATAAATTTAACTTTAAAAGTTGACTACACAAAGTAAAGTGGCTTACTGCAGTTAGAATTACAGCATATGAAACTCCTAAGGGAGGCAAAGAAAGATTTTGAGGAATGCATGGCTAGCAATATAAAGGGTAATAATAAAAGCTTCTTTAAATATGTTAGAAGTAGAAAACCTGCCAGAGAACCAGTTGGCCCTCTGGATGGTGAGGGGAGGTTAAGGGGGACTTGGACATTGCAGAGAAATTGAATGACTTCTTTGCATCTGTCTTCACGGCAGAGGACCTTGAGCGGATTCCGCTGCCTGAGCCGCCCTTCTTGACTAAAGAATTAAATCAAATTCAGGTTAAAAGAGAGGAGGTTATAGGACTAATCAATAAATTGAGGATTAACAAGTCACCGGGCCCAGATGGCATCCACCCAAGGGTTATTAGGGAACTGAGAAATGAAATTGCAGATCTCTTAACGGTTATATGCAACTTGTCTCTTAAAACGGCCACAGTGCCAGAGGACTGGAGGATGGCGGATGTCACACCAATTTTTAAAAAAGGGAGGAGGGGGGACCCAGGAAACTACAGGCCAGTTAGCCTTACATCTGTCCCAGGGAAGATGGTGGAAAGCCTCATCCAAGAGAAAATCTTAAAACACATAAAAGAACAAACCTTGCTGAGAGAAAATCAGCATGGCTTCTGTAAGGGTAAATCTTGTCTGACAAACCTTTTAGAATTTTTTGAAAAGGTCAACAGGCACGTGGATTTGGGTGAACCGGTGGATATAGTCTATCTGGATTTTCAAAAGGCTTTTGACACAGTCCCTCACCATAGGCTTCTGAGAAAATTGCACAGTCAGGGGATAAGAGGACAGGTCCTCTTATGGACTGAGAACTGGTTGAGATCCCAGAAACAAAGAGTAGGTGTCAATGGGAAATTTTCACAATGGACAGAAGCTCTTCTCTCTCTCCCAATGGCTCTGTCCTGGGACCAGTGCTTTTCAATCTGTTCATAAATGACCTGGAGACAGGGATAAACAGTGAAGTGGCCAAGTTTGCAGATGACACAAAAATTTTCCGTGTGGTGAAAACCAGAGAAGATTGTGAAGAGCTCCAGAAGGATCTCTCCAAACTGGGGGAATTGGGCTGAGAAATGGCAAATGTGTTTTAATATAACCAAATGTAAAGTAATGCATATTGGGGCAAAAAATCCAAACTTCATCTATCAACTCATGGGCTCTGAGTTATCCGTGACGGATCAGGAAATAGATCTTGGTGTGTTGGTGGACAGCTCCATGAAGGTGTCTCCCCAATGTGTGGCAGCAGTGAAGAAGGCCAATTCCATGCTAGGGATTATCAAAAAGGGGATTGAAAATAAAACAGCCAACATTATAATGCCATTATACAAAACAATAGTAAGGCCCCACCTGGAGTATTGTGTACAATTCTGGTCACCGCATCTCAAGAAAGACATAGTGGAACTGGAAAAGGTGCAGAAGAGAGCGACTAAAATGATTACTGGGCTGGGGCACCTCCCTTATGAAGAAAGGCTAAAACATTTGGGCCTCTTTAGTCTGGAAAAAAGGCGCTTGAGGGGGGATATGATTGAGACATACAAAATAATGCAGGGTATGAGTAAAGTGGATAGAGGGAAGCTCTTCTCTCTCTCCCAAAATACCAGAACTAGGGGACATACACTCAAATTGAGGGCTGGGAGAGTAAGAACTGACAAAAGAAAATATTTTTTCACCCAGCGCGTTGTAAGTCTATGGAACTCCCTGCCACAGGATGTGATGATGGCATCTGGCCTGGATGCCTTCAAAAGGGGATTGGACAGATCCCTGGAGGAAAAGTCCATCACAGGTTACAAACCATGATGGAGAAACCAGGGTACTTCAAGGGCCAGATGCAGGGGAGTGGTATCAGGAGACAGATATCTAGTCTCATGCGCTCCCAAACGCATCTGGTGGGGCCGCTGTGAGATACAGGAAGCTGGACTAGATGGGCCTTTGGCCTGATCCAGCATGGCTCTTCTTATGTTCTTATTATGTACGTGTATTCTGCTATGTAAACACATGTTTTACAGTGACAACAGTCTCCTGTGTATGGAGTTGGTTTCCACAGTTTCAATAATCTTTTCCCCTCTTCTCACTGTCATTCATTTCTTTAATCAGTTCCCTGGTATCTCTGGGTGATCCTGGAACGAATCACCCACAGAATGGTTGGGCTACTAGATTTACAGTTTTAAAGTCCAATATCAAGATACCTATCAATTATTTAAGCACTTTACCTTTCCATTCATCACTAATCCAAATAATGTTTTCATTGCTAATTTTGCTTCCTTCCTTGCTTATCCATTTCAAGGCCATTCATCATTATTTCAGTACTTACTAGGGATGGGCTCTTCATTTTGGAGCTACCAGTTCCAAAATGACATGTGTGAACCCAGCTGGTGTTCGGAAGCCTCCGAAATGCAATCAGCCAATCCCTTACCTTGCTCTATGTCCGTATGGGGCTGAGCTATAAGGAGGAAGAAGCCTCTGATGTCATTGTTCATTCTTCCTGCGTTGGCCAATCAGACAGGGAGGAGGAATGATGCATTTCTCGGCACAGCTATTGATTGGCCCAGGGAGAATGAATGATGCCATTTGAGGCTTCTTCCTTGTTGGAGCTCAGCCTCACGCAGGCACAGGGGAAAGTAAGGAATTGGCTGATTGTGTTTCAGAGGCTTCTGAACACTAGCTGGGCTCCCGCATGTCATTCCAGAACTGGTAGCTTCCAAAACAAATAGCCCATCCCTAGTACTTACCATAAAATTGTACTCATTTGCTAAATGTACTTAATAATGTCCACTGACGTTTAGACGCAAGTGTTTCAAATTTTGATTGCATTTCCAAAATCAATTGGATTTTCATCCTCCTTTAGTACCTTTTCTCAGGTGTGGTAGTTTGTTGGGTATTGCAACTTCTCTTTGCATTGCTAAGACCCTCTACAGGTTGCTGTGCTCATTTTTGAGTACCATGTTTGTTGAGTTTTTATCAAGGTGGTGAAATAGTGATCTTCTAACAGGCATAATAAGCATTGGGATAAGAATCAGTGGAACGTTCATAAAAAATAACAAGCCTTAAGAAAAGAAGATCTTCCATTAAATAATGGAAGGGAAGGAAAAGAGATGAAGTATCCTTCTGTATACAGAAACTTCACTGGTGGTTGAATATTAAAGGATTCCAATGTAGGTTGTGTTTTAAGGCTGGGTCTGATGAATCATATCTACTACTATAAACAGGACTTGATGGTAGCTTCCATGGATTAGCCTCAGAAAAGAACCAACTGACCAGAAATTTATCAGTGTCCAAGTGCATACTTTGAAGATAGGCCACCCTGACTTTGAGGCACATTAGAAAATTATTTATCTATATGAGTTAAACAAATCCCTCCCTGCAGAGTGACGGGGCAGGCAGTTTTTCCCTTATAGGTGTTGCTGAGAATAGATTTGTTGGTCAGTTTCTTTGTTTCTACTGTGTGATCCATGAGAAAGGATGTTGTGTTGAGCCAAGGAGGAGATTTATTATGCTGTTTGCCCTAAAAGTAATTTAAAAAACCTGTTAGTAATCATTTAAAATGTGCCCCCCAACCCACTCTCGTGGTTACAGAGATTATAAAGTATGCTTCTGTAAATAGATATTGCTTATATATCAAACATACAGGATATGAAGGATCAGAGGAGAGGGTAACTGGTTACATAGGATATGAGAGGAAAAAGTAGGCGAGTAGACCTGTTTCACAGAAAATTTCAAAAGATGTCTGAAACTGTCCTCTGCTGTCCCACAGGAAAGGAAAATATCTTGGAAATGTAGAGCGGAATTACAGTCAATTAGTTTTAACTCCTTCATGTTGTTGTTATGTTGAAAGGGTACCCTGGGAACTGAAATACAAAATAAGTACCTTTTCCAGTCATAACTTATCAACAATGAACTTATATAAGATATCAAAGAGAAGTTAACTGGCTACAGAGGATATGAGGCAAAGAGTACTCAGACGTGAAGCTTCCATGGAATGTTGGGTGAAATTCTGGGCTGGAGGGGTTTGGGATGACTTTGAAGACTTTCATCTGTCACTTTACAGGGTCTCCAAAATGTAAATTGTCAATGAAGTTACTAAAAGAAATGTAACATTTCTACATTTCCATTATCACTTCTAAGTCCTTTCTAAATACTGTATTCATAGTTTAGACAAATTTAAGCCACAGAAACTTTATGTTTGAAACTGACCTGAGAACTACAAACCTCAAAGTTCCATAGTTTATGGTGTCATGTTCTGCTCTAAATCCAATTGAGAATCAATAGGAACTGAGCAAGTCAGCACTTGGATGAAATATTCAATGGAATAATGCTAGTTGGAACCATTGGATATTGGCCATTGTGTGTCAGTTAGCCAATTGGTAGCAAGACAGAGAAGAGAAAGAAGCAATTAGAAAATTTCATCCCAATAAGGAAACCAGATAGACGTTCCTTCTGCGAAGTTTAGAGATTCTGAAATATTTGTGAATAAATAATATCTTCTTAACTTTCAAAATAAGAACTGTGTTAGATTTAAACAATTTGGATCTGGTGATAGAATTTTGTAGTTGAATTGGAATTTGTAGCGTTTTAGAATGGTTTATTCAAATAACAAACATTCCATATTAAAAGAAATGTGATATTCCTTTTAAAATACCTTGTTACTACCTTCTTGCTTAGGTAGTTTAATTTTGAAAGTCTCTCACACAAATTCTCATGCTTAAAATCATACGGCTTTCTAGAAGCACATATTCAAAGGTAGTTGTGTATTACAGAACTAAGCTATGACATAAAAATAATTGCCACAATGCTAGTTCAAATCTGAAATACATAATGATATGCAACATCTTGCAGTCACAATACACAGTGTTGTGCTAGCACTAATGCAGCATTAGTTTCTGTCATGTTTGTTTCTCATTTAATTGGCTTTCTGTGTGAACTAGGTGGTAAATCTCTTTTGAGCTGAGCATAAGCTATTCTGGGCATTTTGAAAAAAAGCACAGTATAGCAAATTGTTACATATAGACAATCTGCAAACCATGCACACACACACACACACACACACACACACACACACACAGAGAGAGAGAGAGAGAGAGAGAGAGAGAGAGAGATGGCTAGAACTTAGTGAAAATTTTACAGGCAAACATTTACAGAGAGAGGGGGGAGCTAATGTTGCCCATTTCATATAACTATTTTCCCATGGCTTATGGAAAGCATTGATTGATTGTCTATGCATAGTGTGATATGGCAGATTGACATATTCTCAATTAGTTGTCATTTTATCAGCTATTATGCTGCAGTATATGACATTTGTCTGCAAAATATGTGTTATGGGTTCTAACACATGAATTAGTATGGACATCTAGTCATGTTAGGATTCAAATCAGAAACTTTGCAGTATGTAGCTATGTTGGCCTTGTACTCGATACCCAGGGGAAATGGATGCTCCATTAAATTGATGTAGTGGGTCACTATAGAGACTTGAAGTTTTAAACTGGGCAGAAGTGTCCTGTATGTTGGGAAAAGAGAAGCTGTTACTGCTGGTGGATCTAATAGGATATTTTTCCTTCAGAGATTAAAGGCACCCCATTGGTTCCTGGTGAAGTTTTGCAAAACTCTGTTTGCTGAGGCCTGGTCTCCATGTGGAATGCAGAAATGCCATTTGACAAGAGACTTCCCTGTGCCTCCTGTCCCCACAGGGCAAATCCAGCTTGTTCCCTGGTTCATCCGAGGGCTCAAAGCAAGGAAGCTGGCTAGAACTTAGTGGAAATTTTAGGGGCAAACATTTACAGAGTAAATTTGGGTAGAAGTTCATTTTTGAGCTTGCCAGGAAGGCGGCAAAGGACTAATATTTTCCCTCTATCACGAAGTATGATCAGTATTTGCCTGTGAGAAAAAGCAGAATGCAAATATATGTAGAAAGGAGGGGTAATTTAAAACAAGTGTATACAGAGATGGGTGTTTGTTTGTTTTTTGGCCAGGTATGAATTCAGATTTCTTGGTAGTATATAATTGTTTTTTCATGTGATAAATTTTAATCAGAAAAAAATGTATGTGAAAGAAACTTAGAAGGATAGCAGCAAGTTACTCTGTGGTATCTACAGTGTCTCCTCTGCAGAGCTTTCTAATATTAAGTAACTAAATTATGTAATCTCTTAATGAGAAAAGGGGGACTTTGCTTTGAAGGCGAATGTTTCAGAGAGTCAATATTTGGGCTTTAAAAATCAGATTCATAATGAGTACTTCCAAATGTATTGCTGTGAGAAGTCCTTTGAATCCTGCCCACTACTTTTTTTACCAAGACCTTTTTCTTTGTTTTTGCATTGCCATTGAGAGTTCTAATGTTGTTGTTTTTTAAATTAACTGTACATAGAAAATCAGACTTGCAATACAAAAAATAGAGTTCTAAAATGGGAAACAGATTGGAAAGGCTTCACAACCATCTATTTTTTAAGAAGTATTGTATTTCAGGTTGTAGTTATAGTGCCATCCCTGCTTGTCCCAAAACAGTTTTATAGGAAAACTGGAAGTGTACAAAACCGAAATAAAGAAATTGCATCCAGGCCTTGCCTTCTCTGTCACTTGTATCTGGAGCAAGTTAGAAAAATAGTATTGGCACAAACTTACTAAATTGCATAGCTTAAGATTTTGTTGTGCAGTTCCTCAAGATCCATTGCTTCCACCAGAATTGATGATTCACCTTCTCTTCTTCAGCCATCCATCAACCCTAAAATCTACTAACTAGGATTAGGAAACCCTCTGGAATAGATTTATGGTGCCATAGATAGTTGAAGGGGAAAAGATGAAAATCTCTATTTTGCAATGAAGTATACAATTGGATCTTGGTGATATACTGTAACAACAGCCTTGGCCTTGCTCATGAACGAAGAGGGTTGTACCCCAAAACATCCAAAAGGTAGCTGGCTGGGAAAGACTACTGTGTGTTCTATATTGGAGTATGCAGCTCTGTGGAATATATAGGAAGCCCACAGTGAATTCAAATTTCTATATGTTTTTCTGGATTTCTTGAGGCTGGCAGTCACCTGAGAAATAATAGGCTGGTTTGGTGTGGCTATTTACTCTGTCTGGAAAGCTGCTTTGTGAAGAAGTTCATTCCCGTGTGATTTCCCCCACCGCCACCCTCAGTAGACCATCCCAATAACAAATGAACCAAGCCAAGAGCCAATTAAAAGGGAATACAGTTTTGGAGATGAATATTATTTAAGCTTTAAGCTATACTAGCATAGTGAATGTGAACAAAATGCCAACAAATATCAGTGTGGTTGATAAAGGAAACGATGTTAGATAAGTAAATGGCAAGTGACACAAGTCAGTTAATCAGATTATGTAACAAGAAAGGTGGTACAGAAAACCGCAGCCATTGAAAAGGCAGTTAGTTTCTATACCTGACAGTGTCATTTGCCCCATTTAACAGCTTTTTCGCAGACTAGACATTCTCGTTGAGTGTTTTTTGGAGGAGCTACACATTCAGATGAATAGATACATTGATTTGAAGCAATGTCTACTCTCTAAGCAGGAGTTAAAACCTAGGGTTAATTTGTATTCAACCATTACATACCAGAGCAGTCTTAAGGATTAAATTTAAACCTAATGCCACATGTGTCCTTATACTTAATGTGCAAGGTTTTTTTAAAGGTAGATAGAATCATGAGGAAAGGTTATATCTATCAGGACCACTGCAGTTGAATGAGTATTTAATAGAGATGGCTGCCTTGTGCACCTGCCAGCTTTGTATGATGCTGTCAGTGAGGCACCCCAGGCGCTATGCGTCCCTTTCCCCAATCCCTGGGCTAGCAGGGACACTTGCCTGCCATGCCTGCCATTGGGCATCACTGGGGTCCTTCTTCTTCAGCCACATGCCCAGCCAGCCCTTTCCTACCTACTCAGGCAGCCTTCCACTCATTGGTCGTGTGGGGAAAATAATGACACACACACACCACTCCTCAATAGAGTGGGTTGACCTCTGGAAGAAGCAGGGAAGGGCTGGCTGAGCAGAACAACCCTTGTCAATTCACAACAGTAGATGAGTGGCCCTGCCAACCCAAGGGTGGGGAAAGGGGGCACACGGCACCTGTTTCGTGTACGCATTCAAGTGAGAGGGTCACTTGTATGACAATTATGTGGCTTATGCTTCTATCGAGTAACTAAGTTCTATGTGTGGCAATCTGTGTGGTCTAAAGTGAGACAATATATAAGAAAGGCAAAACTAGGCTACAGGCCACTAATAAAAATAAAAACATTTGCAAGCTTTCGAGTGCAACACACTCTTCTTCAAAGTCTGTGAAGATTCTCAGTCATCCAGGTGAGTTTATCTGGAAGTTGAGTCATGGCAACTGGACTTCTTTTCTTGAGAGATTGAAACATTTAGCTGCTCATCCAAAGAGCTTCGTCAATCTGAGAAAGCTGTTTTCATGACCAGTGAAACATTTCAATCTCTCAAGAAAAGAAGTCCAGTTGCCATGACTCAACTTCCATACTCTTATTCAAAGCAAGTACCAAAAGTTCAAACATGGTACTTGCTTTTAAGAAAAGTGTGCTGCACTCAAAAGCTTGCAGTGTTTTTTTTAATTAGTGGCCTATAAAGGTATTGCCTGTAGCCTAGTTTTTCATTTTGTGTTTTGTGATGGCCACGCAGCTCACGCCCCCTTTTTTTTGCTTTAATATAGAAGAAAGCATCCAGAACTTTTTTTTTTTTTTTGCTTATAATAGAGGTATAAAAGCTATGAACTGTAAGATATTGCTGGCCTAAAACTCTCATAGGGCAGTAAGTTCTACCTCATTGGACAGCCATGGTGGGGTTTATACAAGGGATGTATTTTGCCTGTGGAAAAAAAAAGGAAAAACAAACCAAATTAGGGGCATTTGTACCATCTTTGATTAATGACACAGTGGAGCGAGACATTCTAAATTCCAATACATTAACCAAATTTACTTCAGCAATATTGGGATAGAAATAAGAGGACAAGGAAGAAGTACTGTAAAGAAGATTGACAGCTGACCAACCAATGAGGTGTTCTTTCTTCTGGAAACTTTGAATGGATAGGTCACAGTATTGTTAAGAACTATCTGCCCACCACTTCCTTTTCTACCCCCTACCTCCTTTGTTTTCTTGTTGGAGTGTGTCAATGAAATGACAGTGCCTCCTGCTCTTAGCAGTCTGTTGGCAGAAGGAATAAGAAACAAATAGTTTCCAATTCAAACCAAGCTTACTGTTCATATTAGACCCAGAGGTGTAGCTAGGGACAAAATCAGTTTTTGTGCCACCTCCTACCCTTCCCCCAACTGCTGAAGGGGGCCTTCCACCTGGCCAAACCTTGCAGGACTTTGAGGAGGAATGGGCACAGAGCCCCATCGAAGGGCTGGCAGGGAGCCGCGGATGGACAGGTGGGCATGTGCCTGCCCACCCTCCTGCCTTGGTGAGCCCTTTGCACAGTGAGAGGAGGGAGGGAGGGTAGGCAAGGGGCCGGTGGGTGTTGGGGAGGGCGGTGCCTGGGGCTAGATTGGCCTTGTCATACCTGCTCTCCTCCCCACTGCCTGCCCACTCACCCACTGGGGGTCCCGGAGGAAGGAAGGGCCGGGGTGGGAGGGGGAGGGGAGAAGCATCACTCAGTAAGGGGAGGGAGGGAGGAGAGGCGGACAGAGGGAACCTCACCGCTCCGCAAACCGGAGGCCGCTCTTCCTGGCTCTGGACTCTGTATCCGCAGCACCCAGCAGCCCAGCCCAGCCTCAACTGGGCCCTGCCTACCTTCCACCGGGGTGCAACCACCATGCCCTCTGCTCCCATGCCTGGGAGCTGCTCCATTGGAACAGAAGCACTGCCGCTTGAGGTGCTGCCAGGGAAGCCTCTGCTGGCAGGAGGGCACATGGCTTTCTCCTCCTGCTCCCTCCTCCATGTGCCCCCAGATTGCTGTCTGCCCCAGGGCAAATGCACCCTTCTGCTCCACCTAGATACATCAGTGATCATGCCTGGAAATAAAATCTTTTGGATGTCCTGCCTATTTCTAGATGACCAAGTGGGAGATTTCACCTATGTGTCTATTTTTGGACTTTTGCCAAGCCTAGTGCCAGATTGCCATTTAGAGCAGTAGTCTGATAATGTCTTCCTTCCTTCCTTCCATCCATCCATCCATGCATCCATCCCTCAGTCCCTTCCTCCCACTGAAATGTACAAATATCAATATGAACATGAGAACAAATCAGTTCAGGCCACCTCCAAAACAATGGCAAATATTTGAGTACATATCAGATCAAGATATACTCTAAACCATTTCTTTTCTGGCCACCCAGAAAAGCATTTACAGTGCTAGTTAACTGCTAGCAATCTACATTTAACCATTGTTTTGAATATGGCAGTATTTCTATATTGGCCAAATTATTTCATTGCACTGCTAGTAGCTTACATTGATATGATACTGTTTACTTCCTTCTCCCCCCCACCAAAAAAAAGAAGAAGAAGCTTTTAGCACTTGTGTCTGGGGGATCATAAATAAATACCACCCAGCCCTATGACTCTCATTATTTTTCTACATGCATACATTTAAAGACACGTGATTCTAACCCAAGTGTATATCATATTTCCTTCCCTGCTGAGCAGATTTGTAGGAGTTATTTATCACTATAACCTTAGGGGGAAAACACTCTGTTCACTGGCGAGAGCCGAGATGCATTGGACATGCTACAGTCTGGTTCGATGAAGATGAGCTGTTCTTCTCTATTTTTTTTCCTAAAGCTGTTTGCTTTACACCTTTCATTCCAGTTCCGACTATAAAAGCTTTTCATGCTATCAGTCTGGCTCTTGCTCAGAGATATTACACGACTGAAAATAGCATCATATTAGGAATGCCAGGAGGAGGAGGAGAGGTGTCTTAAAACACTGGCGTTGTCAAAGAGGAAGCCTGCAATCTTCTCTCCTCTGCTGACTCTTTTATAATTGCATTGTTATTGAGTTCAGTTTATGTGATCAGTTGCATTCAGCAGTCTGTAAACTACCACATATCAAGGTAATTGGTAAACATAATGTATCTGTCATGTTTTGAGTTGTGAGCCTAATCCGTACTTGGAAAGTGCATTGTGTAAAGATCGTATGTTGTCACTGATTTCTTTTTCCCCTGTTAAGGGGAAAATAGCTTGGACAATCAAAACAAAAGATGCAGTTCAATCAGATTAAAAGTTTGCGTAAGAGAGGATGAATGGAAGAACTTAATCATGCTTTGGAAAAGCAAATGATGGCACTTTTTTCCGTTCAAGTGCAACTACAGTAAAACCTGTTTCAGTCTGTACAGGTCTGTGGGTTCTCAACTGTATATCTTGGATTCACCTGTACAAAATGACATCATAGGCCTGGGGCAGCTTTAATTCAGAACACAATAGAACTTAAATGCAGCAGTAAGAGCTTGTCATTTATCACTGTACAGTGTATCGACCTGGATGTCCTCCGATGTCTAAAATAGGTGATTGTAAATCACATGGAGCCCTCTAGTGGTAATTATATTTAAACCTATCACCAGATCTAGCTTTGGGAAGTAGAGATGGTAAAAGATGTGCATCATTTCTGTTACCTTGTGGTAACAGAAAAGTCTTAGTATGTTATGCCACTCTAGATTTAATTAGTATTGATGGCACACTTCATATAGATCAGCTCCTAACTGCATATTTCATGCTCAAATGGTAAGTAACTTATTCTACTTATTGAGATGGATACCCTTTTCTAACCAAAGAGAATGAATAACTTGAGAAATATTTGTGTCCTCCTTCTAGGTATACATTCCAAGCAGAGTGGCCCTTGTTCTTCAGAATATGGATATCCAGAACTGAGAAGTTCCATCCTAGAACTACATCTATATCTCAAAAGGCCAAGCAGTGTTTTTGATGTAGGCGGCAGGATTTACTGTTCCAAAAACATTTTTATTTCAAGATACATGAATATTGAGAGATACATATATGATCATTCTCTATTTTTAACTGTTAAGCCTTCTGTTTGTGTATTCAAAGAGAGCATATATGGGAGCGGAAGAAAGAAGATGATGTTAAACAGCTGGATGTTACAAAATTAGACTTTGGAACATTTGGTATTCTCAAAGTAATATTTTTTCAGTATGCTATCAGGAATAATATGGTCTTTTTCAAAATGCATGCTCTGTTTTCAAGAATTTGCTGCATTTCCATTATAAGTTGTCTTTGAATGCATTTTTAATTATCCTATTTTTTTCATTAGTTATCATTTTGTTATAAAAGTCTGACTAATATATTTCTTGAACATTGGATTCTAAGTTACTGGGATTTTTGTTTTGTTTTCTTGTATTAAACCACTTTTTAAAAAGTATTTGTAAGACTTAAATTAAATGTTTGCAGGACAGTGGCTTAGGACAAGCACAAGATCAAAGAAAAGGGCACTAACAATCTTTTTTTAATTTAAGTAAACTCGCCAACACTGAGGCCTTGGCCCATGGATTTACTTTCAAAAATGAAGCCTAAGTCTTGTTTTTGTTTAGAAACAATTTCAAAATATTAATGAAACATAGCCAAAATCTTGTTGCTCAGCTCCATGTGTGCAACAATACTTGTTAAAAGTATTTCTATGCCAATGAGAGTGCACAACAATTCATCTTATTGTATGTAAGTCACTTGCACGGCAGAATCTTTAGAGAATACTTTTGATCAGTAGGGATTTGCAGCTGATTATGATGGCAGGTCCATTATGAAAACATAATGGACACATTCTGCCTATCAAGATTAGAATGATGGCCATTTTTATACTGTGTTTTGTGTCCAGCACTCCTGGAAACAAGAATTCCTTTATTTCCTCTGTCCATTTCAGATCTCTGTGGCACAAAAAAAAAAACTTCTGCAGAGGTTGTGAACTTGTGATGATTGTCCAGAGCACATTTTCTAGTTTATACTGAGAATACCACTGATTCAAGTCATAGTAGATGGATGCAATGGAAGTACACCATTGGGTTAAGGTGATTCTGTTCTAAGATAGAGCTTTGAATACACATGAGACTTATGAGATAAAAGTACTTTGTGGATTTAGCAATTTTGTGGAGTTTAGCAAAAAACCTATGTTGCTCATACTTTTGGCCTTCTACATATTTTGAACTACAATTTCCTGTCACTAGAGATGTTAATTGGCCTTCTGGAAATTAGAATCTTAATACAATCAGAAGGGATATGTTTCAGTAAATGTATGAAAAGCCTTAAGTCCACAAATCTGAAGTTTCCATCACCCACTAATGTAGTTGATTATAAGGGTCACATAATTTCAAATGCATTTTAACCTGGAGTCTACTAAAAATGTCTTTACACTTATTTATATTTCCTATATTAATGCAGACAGTGGCAAAGATGTCACCACAAGCATGTAACTTGTCTACTGCATTTAGAACACCTGATCTTACGTCATTAAGAATCATAAAATGTATTTTGTTAGCCCTGAATCAACAGTGACAGGAAATTGCTTTAATCAAGCTGGGAGATAAATTTGAAATGAGAATGTAAAATGATATATTTTTCATTATGTATGTGGGTTTTTTAAAAAAGCTTGTAACATAAATGCAGGCATTGAAAGCCTAATTATAGACTTAAAATGTCATCCTGTTGCTGACTTACCCTTGTAAAGACACATACCATTCTTTCATTCAGCTTTAGAATCATTTGTGACCACCATATAGTTGTCATTTTCAAAATCCATCAAGCATGATGTTTACAAATGGAATTATTGTTGACTTACTTGGACTAGCCATGTTTTGTTTCAGTTTTCAGAAGTCAAAGTTCTTGTGTTTGTACTCTCAGTTGCTTGCTAAATGTTCACTTGTTCCCTGTGATCACATCATTCTAGAGAAAGGTAATCTGCCAATGCAGTCTACCCAAAGTGTTGACATAACTGCATGACGTTTTTATATTGGAATCAGAGAAGTAGGACACACACCCCGACTATCCTTTGATGGTGTTTGTTTGAGAATCGGTTGCTTCATTTCTCCCTGTCTGCACAGTTATTACCAGAGAGAGTTGCTGGAGGAATTTGTGGGGAAATGTATTGCCCATATAAGAAAAAAAAATGAGGAAATCCATGAAAACACAAAGAACCTGCACTTTAGTGTCTGGATCATAGAGCTATTCATAAACATGATAGCTTCTGGTGTGTTTAGTTAATCATGTCATCTGAGAAATAATATATATTATAGTGCTTATTAGCAACCTGTTTTGCTCATTTTGTTAAATAAAAGCCAAATCACTATTACCACATTTTGAAACCACTCTGAATCAGGAATTGTTTTGCAGCATTATTTTGGAGTCAGATAAAGAGTTCTATAAAAAGGTTATATACTTTTCCTAAATGGACTTATGATCTCCCCCCCCCCAAGTGTCTGGGCATTTTAAAAGGAGTGTAAGACAAACTTAATTCCTCAAGAAAAGCAATAAACATGTAATATGATTAAAACCTATAAAACCATATCCAGTAAGCAAGAGGAGGTAAAAACCTTGTCTGTGGAGTTATTATACAGTAGTTTACTTTTAGAAATTACTGATGCATATGAGAAGATTTCAGCAACAGTAACATTGTGATCTACAGTAAAAAATGGATTTATGACAATTGTAGTACTATATATGTTTTTTTTCTTCTGAGAACCACAGCAGAAGTAAAACAACACATAAAGCTTCCATCTGATTTACAAGCTTTCCAGATCACATTTCCACCTTTACCTAATAGTAAATTGCTATTACTGTATATAGGTAACAATTTGCTATTTTCAGAATACATTCTCTTTATATACAAATGCTCAGAAGGCAGCAAATGCACCCTAAAATGGGGAGAGGCAAATCAAAGCGAGAAAAACATTATTATGTTTGGTGTCCTAAATACATATTTCATGTTCAAGCCTGAGGGTTGAATTGCTTTTAATATAAAGACAAGTTTTCAACATTTATATATGCCAATAGCAGTTTGTACTTGTAGTACAAGTTCAGAAACGTGGAACTATCAATGGGACAAGGAGTGTTCTGTCAGTGTCCACTGCTTTCTATCCCATTTTGGAAGCTGAGTTACTTACAATGAGATTTCTTGCATTCAAAGAACCAAGCTCCTTGTAAGTGCAACTGAGTGTTGCAGGACAAACATTACCGTTCATGAGAGTGCCCTACTTGTATAAGCTGCCTGGTCATTGATAATTAAATTAAGACCTTTCTCTTTTTTCCAACTTCATTTCTGCTCACAGAAACAGAACACTAGTGCATGAGCTGCAGCAATATCTACATTTCCATAAAGGTGTAATTTTCATGAAGTATTTTTATTTGAATACACTGGTCCCCCGCCGTTTCACGGTTCACATACTACGGTCCCGCTATATCACAGGACTGCAGGACCCCGAAAGGGCTTGAAGGAAAGGGGAGCTGGCTGAGAACCCTTTCCAAAGATCGTGCACAGCTCGTCCGCACTCCCCTTGGGGGTGCGGGCGAGTGGCATGCGATGTTTAAAGGGCTCTCGGTCGCGGAGACAAGCGCTTGTCACCGCAGCCGGGATCCCTTTCCAAAGATCGCTCACTGTGCGATGTTTAAAGGGCTTTCGGCCACAGAGACAAGGGCTTGTCTCTCCGCAGCTGGGAGCCCTTTCTAAAGATCGCTCGCCATGTCCCCGCACTCCCCTGGGGGTTGCAGGCGTGTGGCGCACAATGTTTAAAGGGCTTGTCTCCACGGCCAGGAGCCCTTTCCAAAGATTGCTTGCCACATGCCCGCACTCTCCTGGGGGGTGCAGGCACGCAGCGAGCTATGTTTAAAGGGCTCTCGGCCGCACAGCCAAGCATTTGGCTACATGGCCGAGAACCCTTTTAAAACTTGTGCCCACCCAACCGACCTGCATCCACATATTGCAGATTCTCAATGGTCGTGGGCCGGGTGGGTCCCTATCCCCCGCGATAGGCAGGGATTACTGTACAACATTGAGGGGCCAGGGCTGCAGGCCTCATTCAAGGTTTGAAGGAATTTAGGGTCATGTACTAAATATTCTCCAAAGCACCAGTCTGTCCCAATTTACTTACCTTAAGCAAGTCATCTCCCATCTTCATGGTCAGGTGTTGAATGTGTCTGCATGTGTGGGTGTAATGTTGATATCAGGTTCAGGACTTGTCTTTCCAATTTAAAGCCTCAGCAAGCAAGTGAATAAGAGAAATATCTACCTTGTAAATATGCTATAAGAGCAAATCCTAGTGTTGCCAAACTGTCTGGCCTAGCAAATTGGAACCTACCATGTAATTTACATAATTTTTCAATCTGAACAGATAAGGGCTTCTTGGAATTTAAAATCCACATCTCCTTTAAATCTTTCCGAAGTGCCAAAGAACTAAGAACAGATGTTGAACACAAGAACTAAGATTACCAGTCCCTTTTACTGGAATAGAAACTCAAACCCATGCCCAAGCTTTGCCGTGTATAAACTGGCACAATTTCTCTGAAGATTATGGCAAAGATACGCTTCTCTAGAAATTTAAAAGAGCTTTGTTTCAAGATTCTTGTTCCCCTTTAAGACAAAGTTGGGCAAAGTACAGTCTATCAGTGCATCCCTCTCCTTCACTTGTAAGTGGAGACACATTTCCCCCCAAAATTAAAAAAAAAAAACAACTTGTAACCCAGTAGTCAAATTTGCCATGTTCCTTCCAAGCCACCTCTACTGCAGTATCTATCAAAGTAGTAACTTAGACACTGATTTAAGGTCAAAAGAATGGTACACATTTTACACATTCCTTTCTGTAGAATCCACAAAGTGTCAGAGGTTAATAGGGGAAAAAAGAAAAAATAAGCAAAAAGGAGAACAGATTTCTGTTTCATCTCTGTGACTGAGAAAGTTCCATGCTAGACAAGCTTCCCAAGCATGCGTCCTCTCAAGCATTTTGGTAACAGTGGCACACATAACTGAAAGTCCAAACAGAACAAGAGTATTGAAACATGCAGATTAGGCAAAGCAAGAGGCTACTTACCCCAGGAAAGAAAGGGGTACGCTAATTGGTCAGAGGCAGGAATAAACAATCAAGTTTCCTCCATAGGGTTGAGTTGCATGCAGGATTGTAAAACATTCTTCAGCTGCCTCTGCCTCTGCCTCTGCCTCTGTAAGAATGCTATTTGACAAGGAAATTATTGGATAGTGTACAGGTTAAAGTTAGACGTAGCTGCATAGTACCCTAGGAGGATTGTTTTCAATCCGTAAATCCATAGGCAAATTTATGTGATGCAAATAGCCAGAAAACTTCCTTCAAGCAAGAGTGATTATACTTGTTAAGGTAAGACTAGTCTATGACCAAAATCTTCACACTTTATTACATGACATTATCACATTGAAGATAGATTGCTACTGTGCTCTGTATTGAATGTGGGAGCTCATTTACTACAGGCCTCGCACTGAAGACATACATTCAACTATTTTGAATGTAATATAAAAGGTAAGTGGGTTTAAAAATGCCCCTCTTTATCAACAAAGCCAGTTTATGCCTCCTCTCAAGACATTTGGAAGTGTAAAAAGATTCTTTAAATATAAAGACCCAGTAACTTACTTGCTTAAATATCATTGCATTTCTAGGAAAAGGATAGTATCAACTTTTTATACAGAATGTAGTGTGTACAGAAGTACTGGGAGGTAACTGGTGCACAGTTTTGAATTTCTGGTTTTAAAAAAAATGCTTCCCAGAAATTCAGATAGCCACAGGGGAGAATAGCTACAAATTCCCCAAAGTCTACTTTTTTCTCATTAATTGAAACTTAAAGTTTCAGTAAGTCACTCTGAGACATTTTTGGAGATAAAAATATGCCTTTGATTACAATTGTTTGAAATTTGGGACTTGTGTACACTGCTTTCTTCGCTGCACACAAACTGGCTGGATCTGCAGCAACAACTGTCACAACCGACAAAACAAAAGGATAGAATACACTGCAGAAAGGAGGGGTTGTCTTTGAATTTCAAAAGAAGGTTAGTGGATAAACACCAGAATAGTCTCTCCCAGTAACTCAAAGTACAGACAGCATTTGAGGCTCTAAATAAAACACAGAAACAAATCTCACCATTTGACAACAAAACAACAGTATAGCAATGAAAATATAGATCAAGATGGGGGAACCCAGTTGTCTAAGGATGGCTGAGACTGAATGGCTGCCTAAGGCAACCTAGTGGGTTTTTTTGCCTGAGATAAAAGCTTAATTTAGGACTTTGTGATTTGTAACCCTGTTTCTTAGATGTGAAAAAAACAACCACAGGAATTCTTATGAAAAGATACGTAATCTATCTTTCCCTGTCTGCCACAGACCTCAGTAGTCTGCCCAGCAAGGATAACCAGATCTAAACAGGATGTTGTGATAGGGTTATTAGCACAGTTATGTGGCCACAATTTCAGATATAAGGCCTAGCATGCAGAGAATGATTGAAAGGGGCTATAGCCCCAGTCACATATGGGCTCCTATGCTGCACAATCACAAGGGCAGAACAAATATTGAGCAATAGTCTACATGGCTGGCCCTAGTATGGTGATTGCAGCAGTCAGCCCCTAGCCCAGTCCCTGCAGATGTACTCATGAAAGAAGTGGATAACACATAAAACCAGGACTACTACTAAAGCAAGAATGGACAAAAAACAATTCTCCAAACCATCCCCCATCAGCCCTGGACGGCTTACCCTAGACCAGTGTTGGCAAACCTATGGCACAGGTGCCAAAGGTGGCACTCGGAGCCCTTTCTGTGGGCACCCGACATTGCCCCTTCACAGCCACCTGTATTCAGGTTTAAATTGCTGTATTGGCATTTTGTGAAAAATGAGTGGGTTTTGAATCTCCGTTTGGGCACTCAGTCTCTAAAAGGTTCACCATCACTGGCTTAGACCACAAGTCAGGAATGCTGGGACTTGAGGTCTGCCAACAGCCAGAGAGCCATATTAAGCTTGACCGACCCCAGTCTTCCAGGGATAGAGGGGGGGGGGGAATCCCAGGCTGGGAGGGGCTACCAAGTATTGCTGGCAGGGAGGTTTGCAATGCAATGGCATGCAAAAGGAATCACTCGTGCCAGAAATTACTCTGTTCTTTCTAGGCTTGCTGCTGATGGGGTTCCCACCCCACCCACGGAAATACATCGTCACCAGCAGCAACAAAAACAACAGGTATGTTTAAAACTCTTGCTGCTGCTTGTCTTCCTTCTCCTCCCCGGGCTTTGGTGAATCAAAGTGTTTTGCTATGACTTACTAACACGATTTTCAGCCGAGCAGATTGCCAAGTTAATTACAGAGCTCGTTTCTTTTGGATGTGAGCCTGGCTTTGGGGCAGCCTGCCTTACTTTAAAGCATTATACAAAAGCTGTGGATTTTTCACCCTCCCCTTTCTGCCAGCCACAGTTTAAAAGAGTGAGAGCAGACTCTTTCACAACATTCCAGAAGTACTGTGTCTTCCTTGGTATTGAAGTTTACATGCATATGCATAGGTACGTCCATTATATATGCATAAGAACATAAGAATAGCTTTGCTGGAACAGGCCACAGTCCATCCAGTCCAGCATTCTGTCTCACACAGTGGCTCACCATCTGCTTCAGGGTATTCCCAAGCAGATGTCTTAACCTGCTTATGATTCCCCGCAAATGGCACTGAGAGATATCCTGCCTATCTCTAACCCAGAGGTTGTCCTTAGGCATCCATAATGATAGCCATTGATACCCTTGTTCTTCATGAACTTTTAAAAGCTGTCAAAGCTGACAGCTGTCACCACTTCTTCTAGCAGGGAGTTCCAGAGACCAGTGATCTTCAGGGTGAAAAAGTACTTTATCTTATTTGTTTGAGATCTAGCACCCTAAAGTTTCATGGAGTGCCCCCTAGTTCTAGTGTTCTGTGATAGGGGAAACAGTTTTTCCTTATCTACTTTGTCCACACTATGTATGATTTTATAAACTTCACTCGGGTCACCTCTTAGGTGCTGTTGTTCAAGAGTGAAGAGGCCCAGCCGTTGCAGCCTCAGATGCTAGGGAAGGTGTTCCAGTCCCTTAATCATTCTGATTGCCCTCCTCTGCACTTTTTCCATTTCCATAATATCCTTCTGGAGGTATAACGACCAGAACTCTACACAGTACACCAGATGGGGCCTCACCATAGCAGGTATAACAGGTTCAGCCTCCTTTCTTCTGTCAGGTTTGGTTATATAAAACATGCACAGCAGAGAGCTGAAGTCTAGTGATAAAATATCAACAGCATGGCATCTCAGTATATGGTCCATTCTTTCTTTAATCTAAAAATACTAAGGATCGAGGTCCCAGCTATGGCAAGAAACCACAGTATGTCTACAGAGGGCATTTAATTTTTCCTACCCCAATACATTTCTGAGAGGGGTCAGTCCATTATAACACATCAATTTATGCCAGTTAAGAAGTTCATATATGCCAGTGGGACCTATTAGGATGTGATAAGACTAATTAGTTAGGATGTGTGGGAGGAATCTCCACCAGAATAATGGAGTGGGAGGGAAACCTCTCCCTGTATACTGTTGTCTAATCTGGATAATGTCCCCAAGATCTTAATGTTAAGGTTTTTTAAGCACACACGGAAACATGCGGAATTATACCTCCACATTCAAGCTATAATTTGCACATGGAAGAATGAATTTGCACTAAAGAAGTCTCCGGTTTGATTTTAACACTGGCTCATTGGTGAGGATCAACATACAACTGCTAGATAATCTCAGTCTTGCTCCACACACACATACACTGTAATATAGAAATATACATAGATATCTATCAAGGAGAATGTTGTTCTGCCTATATATTTACAGCCAACATTTCTTTATTCTGCCTATATATTTACAGCCAACATTTCTTTATTCCCTATCAATAAATCAATAAATTGTTTTTGATGAAGCTCGCAAGGTGGGGGAGATTTACAAGAACAAACATGTATGTTTGTGAATGTTTTTTACCACAATCTTGACATTACCTTCCTACAAATCCATTGCATCTTGTAATAAACAGAGCCTGGAAATGGTCATAAAATTGCTTGTATTCTGCAACCTAAAAACTAATATTCACTTTCAGGGTATAATTAACCTTGAATATATAAGACTTCTTACATAATATATTGTTACTATGAAACAGTTTTTTATTGTTTGTTTTCAACAAAGTCATTAAATCATAAGGTAGAAATTGAGTTAGATTTAAACAAGTGACAAAGTCATGGTAATTGCAAGTGTACATAAATGTTCAGCAAACCCACTTAATCATAAAAAGAAGGCTGTTAATAAACACAAAGAAATTAATGTGCATCAATGCAACAAAGACTTGAAATAATTACATGGAAGTGACCCTCCAGGTTCCACTTAAAGAAGATGTTTACAGGGGAACTACTTTGAATGTATAATCTTAAATATTGAAATGAGGCCAGTGGCTTTCATGTACTCTTCAGTCCCAGTATAGACCCTACTAGCCAAAACATTTTTTAAAACTAGCAGGAAATGCACAGTATTTTGCTGTTGCCATTGTAAAATTCCTCCATGGGCACTACCTGATGATAGTCTTTCATACCACCTTCATCAGCCACTCGGGTTGAAGATGATATCAAGCATCCTGAACCATGTCAGCTAAAAGTCAGATCAACCAAGTAAGCCAAGTAACAGGAGCTGCCTGAATACAGTGGGCATCTGTGAACTTTGCATTTGAATGATGTAATCAGATTGCTGCTGCTTAAATATGCAAGGCAGAGTATGGAGTTTTATCTGTATGGATAATTTTAATTAGACTGGCAAAGTTTAACTCCTTTGTAATTCTTTGGTAGTCTTTACAAATAAATACTCTTTACTGAGTGCAATTTTATCATTAAAAATTAATTTTCTGCTAACACTTCTAAAACTGTGTGTACACACTAATTTCTCCCAAAATCCTTCAGGACTTCTTAAAATTCTGCCATGAATTGATGAGAGAGCAGTAATGTACAGTGACCCTTTGAACTAATCAACGTGTAAAACTAGGCTTCCATTTTTTTTAGAAAGCCCAGAGGAATCATTTGTTAATATGAATTGGGGACTTTTGAAGAAGTTAAGCATGTTGTGCCCAATTGGGAAGGGCTGGTGATTTGTGATAACAAAGCATCAGATACTGTATGGCGTGTTTTCTATATTTGTAAAGCAGATACAGAAGTTGTAATCTACTGCTGAACTTTTGAATGACTACTGTAAACTAGACTGTGGTCTCCTTTTCCCATTCATACACTCAGTAAGTGTACGCACAGGTAAGCAGCAGTCAAGGGGCTTTGTTTTAACATTCTCAAAGAGAATTTCAGATGACTTTCACAAAATTTGCACCCAGTATCTCAAGCATTCCTTTCCATAGCAGCTATCCATTAGTATAATCTGTAGCAATGTTCTAGTGAACCACAGTACAGAACATTCATAGTGACATCTCTCTTCAAATTATGTACCAGGTTGTACAGATGATCAACAGCTATAGGCTCATTGCCAGCATCCAATTTATGAGCAAAGTAGTGGAAAGGATGGTGGACAATGCATGGGCCCTCCTGAAAGGAAACCAGAACATTCAATCCATTTCAGTCTGGCTACAGACCACATCATGGCACATAGACAGCACTGGTCACCCTGCAAGGTGACCTCTTGAAGGAGTCTGATGGAGAAGAATGTCCTTGTTGGTCCTCAATATCACAGCAGCCTTCAGTACTGTCAACTGTGTTATCTCCCTGGGGAGGCTCTCCAAGTTAGGGGTCAGTGGCCTCACATTGGCATGGCTTCAATCTTAATTGGTGCACCATCCCCCAAGAATATAAATCAATGAGATGAGGTCCACTCCTTGAACCTTCAAATGTGGGGTTCCACAGGGGCCAAACATCTCACCAAAGCTATTTAATGAGTCCACCAGGAATTTTGGAGCTCTATGTCATCAGTATCTTCCAAAGATCAACAGAGGCCCGGCCCACCAGAATGTCTCAGGTGCTCTCACTCCGAGTGGCCACGCCCAGGGAGGCTCTCGGTAACCTGTAACCGTGCCTTCTCTGTGGCTGGCCCCTCGCTTTGGAACCAACTTCTGAGTGAGTTGCACCTTGCACAGTCCCTGCCCGCCTTTAAAAAAGCACTCAAAACCTTGCTTTTTGGGGGGAGGCATTTGGCGACCTTTAATTAATTTTTCTTTCCTTTTCTTTTTTTCTTCCCCTCCCTCTGTGTTGCCATCCTGCCAATGATTTGTCGACTATTTTGTCGACTTTTTTCTCTTTTTTATTTTCTTTTTATCCCTCTACTTGATTGTTGTACTCTGTGTTTGTTGTTCACCTCCCAGAGTTCCTTTGGGAAGATGGGTGGTATAAAAACAAACAAACAAACAAACAAACAAACACACTGATGACACCTAGCTGTATCTCTCCACCTTCTGCAGTGGATGTTTATTTATGTATTTATTTATTATTGGATTTATACCCCGCCCATCTTCCCTAAGGAACTCTGGGTGGCTTACAAAAGCTTGTCCCATCCCTTGAATGTTGTCTGGAGTTTGTGCTGGGATGGATGAGGTGAATAAACTGAGGAGGTACTCAGACAAGATGGAAATCCTACGTATGAGAGCCTCTGATGTCAGCAGGTTGGGAAGCTCCCTCTCTGTTGTGAGCATGAACCTCCCTACTCAGAGTAAGGGTTGCAGCCTGGGCATGCTTCTGGACACCATGCTATCCATGGTACCCCATGTGGCATCTGTGGTTCATTCCATCCATTTCCACTTGTGTTGTATCATCCAGCTGTGTCATTATCTGGACACCGAGGCTCTCACAACATTGGTTCATGCTTTGGTAGTTTCAAGACTAGACTACTGCCATTGACACTGCCAGTGGCGGTGGTGGTGGCGGCGGCGGCGGTGATGGTGATGATTTTGGTTCCTCTTAGGGCGTTTATACAAGACCCCTAAACTCCGGGGCAAATGGCTCTCAGTTCCAGAGCTTTAAAATGTTTACCCACCAGCTCCAGAGTTTACAGGAAATTAGTTGCGACCACGCCCACTTTGGCGCGTCCCAGACCACCTTTCAAGTACCTGCTCTTCCGTCCTGAAAATCCCTTGATGTGGTGTAAAGATAGTGAGTGCGGGGCTCTCCTCGCTTCTGTTTGTTGTTGTTTTTGCTCCCGCTCCTTTAAGAGCTACTTTTACAGAGACAGGAATCTTGCCGGCAAGAGCGAGAGCCAGAACGGAGGTGAGGCACGATCTTTTCTTCCTTTTTTTTCTCCCTCCCCTCACGCAGCCAGCAGCCAGGAAGTGTGGAGGGATGGGGAAGCAGGAAGAGCAACAAGCCCCTAAGATCTCTGGTCCAAATTTAAGTAGCCAGCGGATCTTAGGGGTCGTGTAAAAGCGCCCTTAGAAAACTTTGTTGTTCTAAGTGAGTTATACACTGAGTTTGAAATGTAACTACGGAAGGTCTAATCAGTAAAGATTTAGAGGAACAAGCAACCTAATGTAGTTTATATTAATATTAATGCTGAAGTGTTTAAGTCATTAAGTTAAATGCTATTAGTATAAAAAGAACCCACAGGAGAAAATGACATATGCCACTTCAGTTGACCCTGGAATTTATATTTTTCCTCTGTCAGATTGGCTCTTTTAGTTGTTTAAGTTGACTACTTCCCTGTTTTGTATTTTCTACAAGATTTTAATCTATAAACGCTAAAATTTAATTACTGACTAGGGATGAAAGAATTTATGGATGATCACATCTGGAACGTGCCATGTGGGGAAATGTCACCCTAAAGCACAACAACCTTTGCAGTTAAGATTTGTCCCTGATCTGCATCCTTGCCCTCATGATATGTAAGATGTTCAGTCATCATTCAAACACTGTGGATTGTTTATCTGGACTATTTTTTTAAGAATTATATCTTTACTCCTGTTAAAGGACATTCTTTCACTTCACTCCTAAAGTACAGTACAAAGATTTGTGAACCAAGGGTAGAGATCTCTTAATTTAAATAATTTATGTGCATCTGTTAAGAACATATTTCTGCACATCTAAGTCACTGCCTCTGCCTCCTCATCCATTTAGGAAAGTGGTTAAAAGTGGGCATCCAGTGTGATCACGTAGGAGGAGAGGTTTACATCTCCAGCATAAACTCTGCTATATGTATGGTTGTATGTATTTTCTCCCACTTCACTTTTTTTTTGGCCAGTCTGCTAGGATATGGTGGGGTCAATTTCCTGTTGTAGGGAATTTTAATTAGTAAAGTCCTCCCGCCCCCAATGCTGCTACAATCAATCAATCACAAGAACCTTTATTGCCATACATAAATATAAAACAGATGCAACAAAATGTAAAATAAGAGGTAGGAAATAAATAAATAGGTAAAAATGATTAAAAGATTAATAGCAGGCCTTGGCCCCAGACTATTTACTAATATGTAAAACAGTGGCCAAGTATTCAGCCACTGAGGCTGTCAATTCCGGAAGTTTGTCCTCAAGATTTGTTATACTCTCCGGGGATCCAGAGAAATTGGAAATATAAGGGGTCAGAAGGTGAAGGCGAAGCTTGTGGTGGAAGGGGCAGGAGAGAAGGATATGAGAGGTTGAGTCAGGTTCCAGTAGACATAGTTTACAGAGTCTATTCTCAAATGGAATGTTGTAGTATCTTCCTGAAAGAACTGCTGAGGGAAGGATGTTCAATCTAGCAAGCATAACAACACAACGCAGACAAGGATTAATGAGATGTTTCATATAATTTGCTCCTAGTCCTGAACTTGGCATCAAACCATAAAAGTGAGGAGAACACGTTGGATTGGGCCCTGATGAAATGGTTTGACACACTATATCCCAGATTCTTTGATGGATGATTTTGAGGATTTGGGATTCTTCACAGTTGATTAGGGAGTCTAGGTTGATTCCAATACGATGAATTTTGGACTGGATAAATTGATACCATTTTGAGACATAAGGGTCTCTTAATAGTTCATATACAAGGGAGTTGGAGTCAGGGTAAAAATGTTTATGTAGCCAAAACTTAATAGTGAATGTCCAAGCAAAAGTTGATGGCAAATGCAGTCCCAGTTCGTTAGCAATGGTATAAAGATTGATCATATTTGGAACACCTAAGATGTGGTGAAAGAAGGTGGCAGCAGTCCGGTCGATTTTGGACTCGACAGCTGAAATCCAGATCGGGATCCCATATAAATGCTGGTTTATAATTTTCGCCTGAAAAATCTGGAGGGCAGCAGAAACATATTGGTTCCCGGTGTGGAAATGGAACTGAAAGATAGCAGATAGATGGTTATTTATACCTGATATAGCAGCCCTCCGATTATGAGACCAGAAGAGTTGATGGTGGAACAGGAGACCCAAGTATCTGAAGGATCTCACTTGTTCAACAGGTTTCCTGTCGACTTTCCAGGAAAGAAGTTTCCATGATTTGGAGAATATCAAGATTTTAGATTTCTTTGTGTTAATAATCAGATCATTCTTAGAACAAAATTCTGAGAATGCTGACAAGAGGCGAAGGAGGCCCTGTTTTGAAATTGAGAGGAGCACAGTGTCGTCCGCATAGAGTAGTATGGGAACCAGAAGTTGATTCAGTCGTGGAGCATGACTATCAAATTTGGCTAGATGACCAGGTAAACCCAACAAGAAGAGATTGAAAAGGGCAGGAGCAAGAAGGCAGAGTTTTACCCCTTTGGTGACTGGAATCTTAGGGGTGAGGCCTTCATGATTTAGGCAAGAATAGCAGGTGAGGGTCAAGAATTGAGGGTCAATTCCCATGTTGGTAAGTTTGGACCACAAAAGAGATCTATTGATAGAGTTGAAAGCTTCTCGAAGGTCAATGAATGCTGCAAAAAGTTTGCCTTTGAAATGCTGGGAGTATTTCTCCACCAAAAAGGATAAAATGAGAGAGTGGTCAAGTGTAGAATACCCAGCGCGGAAGCCCACCTGTTCTTTCCCTGGAAAGTTGAATTTGGAATTCAGTCAGATAGATGTCGCAGAAGATGTTTAGAGTATAACTTCCCAATTACTGGGAGTAGGCTTAGAGTAGGCTTATGGGTCGATAGTTGCTGGGTATTTCTGGATTGCCATTTTTAGGACTGGAATGATGATAGAAGATAGCCACGAATCAGGAAGTATCCCAAATTTGTCCACAAAGGTGAATAGGCAGGATAGAGGTTCAGCCCACCAGAGTGGATTAGCTCTTATTAGATCAGCCGGGATCCCATCTGGGCCTGGGGCCTTACCAGGCTTCATGCTGGCTATGAGTTCGAGAATTTCTTCTTTGGAGACTGGGGGCCAGGCAGGTTCATCAGGAGGCATTAATGGGACAGTGGAGAGGTCTGGAAATATTGAGTCCGAAAATAGATTTGAGTAATGTACAGTCCAGTCTGAAGCAGAGATTGGTGGAGTTAGAGCTGCATTAGAAGAATTATTGTAGCAGAAAGTCTAGCAACGACTGACTTGCTGCTACAATAAATTCCCCTTCTCCTTTCCCTGGCTGTGGCTCCGACTGAGTCAGTGCCTTCCCTGGTAGTTACAGAGCAATCAAAACAGATGAAGAAAATGATAAAGCTATTAAAATTTGGAGATGCTAATTAGGACCTACTAGTTGCATCTCCATGTTAAAGGCATCAGTGCCTCACAATATTCAACTAAGTAGTTACAATTAAATAGTTTATTCCAAGGCCAGAATATAAATCTTCTAACAAATTGACGAATGAACTAATGAGAATCGGTAATCCATTAACTGGGAGGGGGTGTTTCAGGCTTTGGGGCCATGTTTGTTGTGTGTGTTTATGTTGCCCACATGCTTGCCAGTGAAAGCACTGGAATATATGAAACATGACTTTATAATCAGCACATTCAGAATAATCATATTATGCAGGCTACGATGGAGGTGGAAGAATTGTAGGTCAATGACTTCCTGTACAAATTCACTAGCAGGATAACAGGCTTAGTTGCTTCTCTCTAACATGCTAGGTTTCCGAGTATTCAGATGTGTCCCCCTGGTGGAGCACACTCCACTTATGGAACAGAGTCCCCCCATTCCCCCCTCCCACAGGCCTCAAAAGGTATTCTGGAGAGTGAAAGGACTCATCCAGAGAAGATTCTGAGATGTGATTCTGAGTTCAAGGGGAATGGGGGGAAAGCTCACTAAGAGGGTGACGACATGAGTATATAACATAGGATTTTAAGAACACCTGACTGGATTATAAGGTCCAAGCTGCAGAAAAACTGTAACCATGCACACATTTGCCTTCTATGAAACCATTGTGCTTTTAATAGAACTACAATTTGTTTCATTTGAAAACTCCACTTAGTTTCCATTTAATAAGGCTTAAGGAAAGCCATGGAAATTGAAAGGTTTTAGGTTATCTTTGTGGCTAGCTGGGACAGGAGTGGTCACACCCATTAGTATGATACACTATTCTGGGCAGGTTACAATGTGCTGAAATAAAACCCACCAGTAATAAAATTTAAATTCAACACACACACAACTATGTAATTATACTTGGAAATTAGGAAATAAAAAACTTCCTCCCTCTGTTCTCCATGGAGCAGAGGGGGAAAAGCAAGTGTTAAAAGCCAGTTAGGTCAATGCTAATACATGCTAGCTTTATGAAGAAATTTTTAAAATGATGCAGCAGGAGGATTCCCTCTCCCCTTGTTATTTATTTATTTATTTATTTATTTATTTATTTATTTATTTAAACAGCCTAGGAAGCCAACTTGCTTTTCCACAGGCAAGGGTATCTTCAAAAATAGAACTTCAAGTCCTATTCTGGAAACTGTCAAGCTCCTTAAGTACTGTCTCATAACCGAGCGATGCTCTCGTCTTCAACAATTACAAAAGTGATGTCTGCAGGACAGCTACTCCTCCCTACAATCTGACCTATGTCTGGCATTCAACAGGAACTCATCCCTACCTTGCTCTTCTACTCTAGGGGAAGGAGGGGTGAGGCAGTACCCCAGGCACACAATTATGATGGGGGCACAACACTTCAAAAGCAGTGCCAGATGGTGTTGGTGTGGAGGAGGAAGCAGAACACCTGAAAGACCAAGGCCAGGCTGGACAGGTCTTGGTCCAGCAGGAAATCAAAAATCTACACCAGTAGGTCTGATGGCAGCCCCAGCAGTGACAGCCAGGCCTAAACCTGAAATAACACATTTGCCACCACGTTGGGCCACCATTCACCTTCTTCCTCTTCCTCTTCCTCTTCCTCTAGCTCCCGCTGCTGTTCCTGCACCTTCTCCTCTGTGTCATTGTCCAACTTGCTGCTGTCCCTGGAGGAGGCACTGGAGGCAGCAGAGGTGGCACCCCCTTCTGCTGCACTGCCCAGTAGCCACAGCCCATGGTTGCCCCCCCCGCAGAGCCACGCACAAACTGCCATGGCTGCAGAGCCTCTTCTGTGGTGGGCTACCACTCCAGAAAGAGCCAACAGCTTGATCTCAGCCGATTGCTGGCAGACCTCACACCATCACTCCACCTTACCATGCCCAGAGTGCTGGCAACTCCATGTGCACCAGTGCCTCAGTGAATTCCCTATTGCACCTGAACATTTCCTTTCCCAGCCCACTAATTTTAATTGTTGGTTCTGCAGTGGAAAGGCAAGTAATAGAGAATCATTTAAGGACAACTCAGATGGCAGGAGAAAAGGCTAGACCATTGCCTACATGGGTATCCCTTAAGAAAAAGAAAGCTTTAATGAAAAAAGAAAAATCCTCCTTTCTGCCTCCTTGCATTTCTGGGAGGAAGCCTTCATCTTTGCCCTGCTCTTATAGGATTTTTCAAGCCTTTCTTTCTTTCTAATTTTTCTTAAAGGAGGCAAACCATATGGAGTTGCTATGCCATGTGGATAACAGAGTTTGCACCATACAGCATATGAAATATCTACTCCCAATCTTAAGTGACCCTATTTAGCTTGCACGAGCCTGCTTCAAATGAGCCATGCAGCCAAGCCCTGAATGAGCAGAGATCTCTGTTCATACAACACTGGATGAAGTCAGTCTCTCTAGGGAATACTCACTTGCGGAGGGCAATAGAAACATGCAAGTCCCCTATGGGTTTGTTGCTACATGAACACTACTATAGCTAGCAAGGAAGAAATGGAACAATTTAAAATTAGTTCAGAATGTAAAAAGGTTGGTTTTTGTACTCAAACTTATGGAACAAGGAAAGCAGGGACATGTACTGAACAATGATCTAGCCTGCCCAAATTTTTTTCTCCCTTATTAAAAAGAAGCAACAGCAACCTTGACAGGAAACCCCCAGCAACCTTGGCAGGAAAATCCCACAGACCTCACCTGCAACAACTTATGGGTCTGCCCTGTAGCCCACAAAAGTGAATTGGGAAACACATTTTGTATCATCCATAGCATGTACTGCAAGTATTTGCATCACATAGGCAATGCTGAAAGTCGAGAGAAGACTGATGGATGGGACCATAAAGGGAGAAGGCTTGAGCACTCAAGCCGTGCCTGTCATAGCATGAGATCTTGGTGTATTTTGCTTGCATTCCCCTCTCAGGAAAGCCTGGTTTTGTAACAAGGCAGCATTTGAAATCTTTAAAGTATGCTCGCTGCATACAAAATCAGCATGGCATTAACACTGGCATGTTCTGTAGACACCCCCATGTGGCTGTTCTCTGAATAATGTTACCACAGCATTATTATTTCCCGAAAAAAATATTAAAAATCACTGCAATATCTTAAATGAGCATTTTGGGGGGGAAATTAGTAAGCACTTGGAGCTGTTTAATTCTTTCAGGTCTTGTATTATTCAGAATTGTGTTTTGTTTTTCTACAGGAAGGACGTGAGGTATGTGCATCTTCAAATGGAGCAGGCGGAATAACTGTAGCCAGTAATTAAATGGTAATCCTGTGTACATGTCCCTAGACAAAAGCACTTTTTAATTCAATAAGACTTACTGGTTAGTAGACAGACATGCTTCATATTGTGCTGTTATTCTAAATTCACTGCATCCTGGGCTGTAGCTTCTTATTGGTTTGAACCCATGAACAAGACGCGACACCAGTCTACACCCATGTTTAACTGTTGTCAGTTTGGCATGCATGTGTTCCTATATATGTGTTGTGGTTGCTTCTCTCCCCCCTCTTCCAACAATTTCTTGCCCATCTCTGTGACATCACAAGGACCTAGGCTTTCAATATTAATGAAAGAGCCTTCCCCAGTTACAAGAAGAACCCATTCTCTAGCCTAAGATCCTGGCCCTGAAAGCTCAGGAAACAGAATGCTGCTGACCTGGCAACCTTGTAAGAGGGTCTCCTCTTGTCTTATTCAAGGCTTTATCTAGTCAGGCACATGCAATGCAACAGCCATTGCATGATCTTCCAGTTCATTCCCAGTCCTCATCAGGTGAGGCTGCTTACCTTTTAAGCCCTAATGCCTCAGGGTCTGGATAGTGAAAGAACTGCTTCCCCACTGGATCTTCCAGAAAGGTCCAGGAGAGGGAGGTTTTAATGCACACCACCTTCTGAGGGTCAATCCTAAAAGGCAGTTTACAAATCTTTTATTTAAATATTTCTCAGTCTGCTTCAGAATTTTAAACAGGTTCCTTAGGACTTTAAGCAAAGGGGGGAAAGGTGATGCTTCAAAGCAGCATGTATAATACTTTGATCAAATATATTATTAAATGTGCATTTGCTATTTCTGATTAAAGTGCCTTTGTTTTTCCTTCTTCCCATCTGTTTGTTCATGCTGCCTTCCACTGCCCTCTCTAGAGGTTTTTAACAGACTCCAAATTCAAAATTCATAAACCCTCATATAAATCAAATCTCCCCGTACAAACAAACAGAACTCTCTCATAAACAGGTCTTGGTCTTCCTATCAAGCTGGCATGGTTTCTCAATACCCCTGTACTCCTTGTCCTCAAACAGCATTAGAGGGTGTTTTAAGCACTATGAGGCAGTGCATAAGACATACATTTTGCTTTTTCTGTTGTTGTTTTTCAGCTTTGTGGTATGACACAGAAACTTGAGCAAAGCCCATAGCCATGATGCTTAAAATGTTTGTATAAACTTGATGTGAATTCACAATTATTTCTGCAGTTTCCTTAATGGCATTCTCTTTTAATAGTGGTGCTCACCCACTGCTCTTCTGCTTGCTAAGGCAAATAACATGCTTGTCTAATGTGATCGAAATTGCAGGCAGAAGCAAAATCTATAATATCTAATTCTCTAGCTCTAATTTTGCACTCTTTCATATGAAATGCAGATTTTATAAGTCAAAGATATTGAAGGAACCACTGCCCATAACATAGAATCATAGAATCAAAGAGTTGGAAGAGACCTCAAGGGCCATCCAGTCCAACCCCCTGCCATGAAGGAACCCCCATCATAGTATTTCTGACAGATGGCCATCCAGCCTCTGCTTAAAAACCTCCAAAGAAGGAGACTCCACCACCCTACATGGCAGCATATTCCACTGCTGGACAGCTCTAACCATCATGAGGTTCTTCCTAACATTCAAATGGAATCTCTTTTCCTGTAGTTTGAAACCATTGTCCTGAGTCCTAGTCTCTGCAGCCATGGAAAACAAACCTGTTCCCTCCTCAATATAACATCCTTTCAGATATTTAAACATAGTTATCATATCCCCTCTCAGCCTTCTTTTTGAAAGGGTAAAAATTCCCAGCTCCCTAAGCTGTTCCTCGTAAGACATTTCTTCTAGACCGTTAGCCATCCTGGTTTCCCTCCTCTTCACCCACTCGAGGTTGTTATTTTCAGTTTTCTGTGTGATGAGATTTGAGAAACATGACAAAAATGTTTTGGCTGCTTTCTAGAAAAATAAAAAATCTTCTTCTTATAGTTTTTAAACATGAGCATGTAACAAAGCACACAGCAAAGTCCGTGTAGGTATATATTGTTCTCTACATTAAAATGCCAAGGAAATATGTACCCACATTCAAAACTATGTAATACAAATGGAAATTCTCTGACAAGAGTGGGCTACAGTTTATACACTGCTGATGGAAATTGCCCAGGAGCAAGTAGAATTCTTATCAGTTAGATGTATTCCCAATAGCTATATCAAACAGAGTTCAAATTTCGGTGTGTCTACTTCAACAAAAGTGGCAACAGATTTTGTTTTTGCAAACCACAACTCAGGTCCATGTAACATATTCCATAACTTCCCAAATCTCAGCACGATTCAACAGCTGAAACCTAGCAACAGAACTGATGCTGCTTGAGGCTCATGGCATCATCCACCATGGCAATGTTGGTACATTAAAACTTTTCAACCACCACCTCCACCACCACCACCACCACCACCAAAGGTCCTGAGGATTCCTTGGTATCCCCTTTGTCTTAGGAAGCTGTTGGGGACCACAGAACAAGGCGGGTCTTTCATTTCCAAAAGTCATCATTTGTAGTATAACCATCACAGTGATATTGATTTTTTGGCAAGAAAAGACTTCCTCCTATCCTCTGGCCCCCAAGGGGTTTCCTGGAACAAAAGGGATCCCAATGGAGCACTGGGACCTTTGGAGGGGGGAATGGAAACTTTTAATTTATAAAAAGTGGCCACCAGGGTTAAACATCATCAGCCTGATGTACTGTTAAGTCCTGCTACTGAATGTTAGTCTATATATGGATAATTATACTTTAAATTATTTTAAATAAAGTCTTCTCAGTTTCAGACTGGGGATAGCAGAAGCAGCTGCTTGTGTATTAGACAGAAAGAACTTGGGGGGGGCAATATGTGTACAGCACTGCAGATGTCTCAAAATATTGCCATTCAGCTCATGCATGCCTTTTCCAATTTTGAATCAATGTCCTTGTGTTTTGGAAAGTATAGGACAATTTCCCTTCTGAAATACAGGCCCTGGATGCCCCGCATCCACAATTGCTTTGGTCAGCATTCTGCTCCGCTCCACTTCTGCTTCTCCTTTGAATGACCTGTGAATGCCACAGATTTGAAGATCTGCATTTGGCATTTTGTGAATACATAATTGGGATTCTTCCCCACATGCAAGCACTGTAGGAGTTTGCTTCATTATTAAAGGCACATGATGATACCTGCTGTACTGGTTTTCCCTTGGGCAATGGAGCTAATAAAAGAATAGCAGAAACTGATCTATAAATTAAACCCCAAATGATTTTTTTAAGCATTGGAAGACTGCAAAAACAAAATGACATTTCTTTTTTCCATCCCTCTTTGAAATTAATATTAGAGCAGAAGCTGGGTTCAACATTTCCTATCTAATATATAATAGCCAGCAATACTAATATGTTCTGTCCTGTGTTCTTACAAAATTGGTATAATAATATTAAAATAGTGGAAGATTTTTCACTTTCAATTCCTGGAAGAGTATAAAGTTCAAGTGTATTACCTTTTACATAGGTAGTCTCCATTCTGCAATGACTACTAGAGAAATGTGTAGTTTAAATAAACAGAAAGTAACGTACGGGAGTGATGCATTGCAAGTTTTAACCTCAAATTATAACTCTCAATGTGTTAAAATATTTGAATAGTAATATGAAGTTTACAATAAAATCATTCTTACTATCAAACTACTACTAAGACTCTAAGATCCTGTTTAGTGCAAACCAGATTGTACCTTTCAGTCAATCATTCCCTGGTAAATAAAGCATCCCTGGCGCCATTCCTGGGTCAGTAGGGACTCAGGCTGGCTTGGTGTGCGCATGGAGATGCCTCCCCCCATTGAGAATTATAGCAGGTGCTTTTTGTTTGTCAGGAAAGAATGGCCTGACAATTACACTTTGGCTATGTTAAGCAATGGGATTTCAGCCAATATATTGTTTCACTTTAAAGACCATTTTAAAGCATAAGGTGTCATGTATTTCATTGTACATCATCAGCTGTGCCAGAAGGATACAGTATGTTCTTAGTCATCGGATGCTCTTATGAGGAAGAATCAGAACAAGAAACTGGAAGTGACTGGAAGTCCAGTTGCCATGACTCAACTTCCAAATATGATGCCATCTGGGATGGGAGGGCCGACCTGGCTTGTATTACCGAGACCTGGGTGGGATCAGAGGGGGGAGCTTCGCTCTCCCAACTGTGTCCCCCTGGGTTTCAGGTTCAGGGCGTGGGCAGGTCAGAGGGTCGTAAGGGGGGGGGGCCATTGTTTATAGGGATTCTTTGCATATCAGCAGGGCCTGGACGTTGGTAATTCCGGGGTTAGAATGTCTTCATCCATTGGTGGGACAGCGGGACAGATTTGGCATTGTGCTGGGTTACCACGCTCCCCACATCCCAGCACAATCCCTGCCAGAGCTCACAGAGTTCATCTCGGCTGCACTGTTGAGGTCCCCCCGCCTCTTGGTGGTGGGTGACTTTAACGTGCATGCTGGCGATGGGCTATCCAGGGCGGCTCTGGAATTCATGGAGTCCATGACCTCCATGAATCTGACCCAGCATGTTGTATGCCCCACCCATAGATCTGGACATACCCAAGACTTGGTGTTTACCTCCACGTCGGAGGATTATAATCTGAAGGTTGGGAACATTGTTCCTCTACTTCAGCCCAACCTACCAGGATGTCGTGGGCGCACTCCCTACGGGTGGCCATGCCCAGGGAGGCTCATAAAACATCCACCCAAAACTGAGCCTTCTCTGTGGTTGGCCCCACCTTGTGGAACCATCTCCCTAGCAAAGTGCGCCTTGCACAATCCCTGCCAGCCTTTAGGAAGGCATTAAAGACCATGCTATTGGAAGCCATTAATACCACCCCACCCTTCTTTGACAAAGTTCTCCCATCTTTGCTCAGAGGCTTCGAGCATTTGAATAGAAGCACCTGTACAGTGGGTCTCCCAAGAATGGCTGCTTCTTTGTTCTTTTTCCCTGCAGCTTTTAATTCCAGTAGACAAACTACCACATCCCATTATTCTCCCATTGCTATAGAGCACTTGAGAAGGTTGGTTTTGTAGCTGGCATGTGGGAAGTCTCTTTGGAGACCTGGAAGATATTGAGTCACTTCTAGAGATGGGCACGAAATGAAAATATAGCAATTTATTTCTTTTCATTTCTTTAATTTTTTTGTTTTATTATGTTTTGTTTTGTTACTAACAGAATTTTAAAAGAATCTCAGAATGAAACAAAATGAAATGAAACACTATATAAGAGCTCCCTTGGGTCCTAGAGGAACAAAAATTGCAAGCTCTTTCCTGTAAGCCCCCGTAATTTGGAGAGGTTTGGGGTTCAGGGTGCTGAGGAAACAAAGTGTAGGTGTCAATGGGAAATTTTCACAATGAAGAGAAGTGAAAAGCGGTGTGCCCCAGGGATCTGTCCTGGGACCACTGCTTTTCAATCTATTCATAAATGACCTGGAGAAGGGATAAGCAGTGAGGTGGCGAAGTTTGTGGATGACACGAGACTTTTCCGTGCGGTAAAAACCAGAGAAGATTGTGAAGAGCTCCAGAAGGATCTCTCCAAACTGGGGGAATGGGCTGCCAAATGGCAAATGCGTTTCAATGTAGCCAAATGTAAAGTAATGCATATTGGGGCAAAAAATCCAAACTTTATCTATCAACTCATGGGCTCTGAGCTATCCGTGACGGATCAGGAAAGAGATCTGGGTGTGTTGGTGGACAGCTCCATGAAGGTGTCTCCCTAATATGTGGCAGCGGTGAAGAAGGCCAATTCCATGCTAAGGATTATCAAAAAGGGGATTGAAAGTAAAACAGCCAACATTATAATGCCATTATACAAAACGATAGTAAGGCCCCACCTGGAGTATTGTGTATGTACTAGAAAAGGACCACCTTTGGTCCTTTTCTAGGGAGAAAGGTTATTTACAGAACGAATGAATGAACGAAAGAAAGAAAGAAAGAAAGAAAGAAAGAAAGAAAGAAAGAAAGAAAGAAAGAAAGAAAGAAAGAAAGAAAGAAAGAAAGAAAGAAAGATTGCAAACACTCACTCCTGTGACAAGGACTCACCCTTGATCTCAGATTTTGGCTTTGAAATCAAAAGGAATGAGAAGCTCCCATCCTGGTAACCTTACCTAGTAGTGAAAGAAGCATGACAACATGGTCTCATTTATGATTTTAGCTTTAGACTGTGCTAAAAGCAAACACAGATTGCTGTTCCATGATAATCTACCTCTGCCTATCATAAAAAGTTCAAAATAACTGAGAACATTTCCCCCTCTATGCATTGCAATTGTATGACTACAATCCTGTATCAGCTTAGAAAGAGGTTCCATTCAGTGCATCAAGCCAGGGTTTGGACTTGATGGCCTTGTAGGGCCCTTCCAATGTCCCTGTTTGATCATTCTAGCTGTGCAAGGCTGCAGCCTAAGTTCTTGTCTCGGCTTTACTCTGGGTAGCAGTTTAAGCTGAGGCAGAAACAGGGGTTAAACTAGCAGCCATAATCAAAGACCAAGCCAGACTAAAGGGCCAGGGCAGTAGTTGAATGAAGTACTTTCTCCTCTACAACAGTGGTTCTCAACTAGTGGTACAAACACTATTGGCGAGATATCAAGATTTCAAAACAACTGCTAAAAAATCACTTTCCTTCTTTCCCATTGCCCTCCTCAAATTGTATCCTATCAGCCTTAAGTGAAACAGGAAAGTTATCTGAGACCTTAAACTCAAATATAGTAGAAATATAAACATATCTGTGGTCTTCTTGGGGAAACACTCACTTTCTGTATGTGTTCTAGTACAACTCAGGCCTGTGACAGAGTGAGATGCAGAAGTCTAAAGTCTGTAACCAGCCCTCCATACCAGACAACCCAAAAGTCCTCTCTTTTGTCCTTCCCTCATCTTACAGAAATATCCTATTGGCAGATTTCTCCACGTATGATGGAGAAGGGGGCATGAATTCCAGTACCACTAAAAATGCAATAAGCAGAATCAGCTTCAAGACCGGGCAGGAAAAAAAGAGGCAACAGCTACCTAAATATGCCACCTGGTGCCAATACACTGTAGATCTGATAGTTCACCTGGAGCTCACAACCTGCACAAACAATGAAAAATGTATAAATATCTAGCCAAGTGTGGATACTAGACAATCCTGTTTAGGGAAGGAATACACTATAGGACTGCCTTTTGCACAGCCACTTGGCATGTCTTCTCTAGAGAATGCTGTCCGTTAGAAGGAATTCTCTCAGTCTTCCTCAGTAACAGAACTGACAGCTGGGCAAAATATACACTCATGGGCACAGCATGTTCTCAGCAGCTTGAAGTACAACATGCTAAATACATTTTTCTTCCCCCTGTGGTGATATCTTACCCAAGTCTCTCGGTGGCTGGTTGTCTCAGGAAGTGTTGAGAAACACCAAAAATAAAAAAAATAAAAATAATACTTTTGAGAAGTGAGTTCCTGTGATGCAGAAAAATATTCTCAGTGCTATTTTTTAAAAAAGTACTTGTACAATGACTATATCAGCAGAGGCAGAGATTAAGAGACAGATCATCAGTACAGAATCAAAGCATCACATTCATTTATCAATTGCACTGATCAAATTGCTTGCTAAATCAGCAACATATCAGTCTTCTACCTACAATTTTCTAGCTACAGATAGGTGATCCAAAATATTTATTTATTTATTTATTTATTTATTTTTATTTAAGTGTTCTGCTTCTGCTTATATACCATCCCATACTACTTCAAGTAGTCTCTGGGCAGTTTGCAGTTTTAATTACAGTAATGCAGGCTACACATTGCTCCCCCCATCAAGCTGGGTAAATCATTTTACTGACCTCAGAAGGATGGAACGCTGAGTCAACCTTGAGCCTGCTACCTGGGATTGAACCCCAGGTCGTGAGCACATTTTTATCTGCAGTACAGACATTTAACCACTGCACCACAGGGCTCTTGACCCTTGATTTATACCATGGCTCTTGATTTATACTTTGGCATTCTAGTGCAGAGGCACTACTCTGGGCAGATAATAAAGCACAGCTATCCATCCCCAAGAACCGTTCATGCCTTATGTCTTTTTTGTTCAATGATAGGGCCAGCCACCCTTAATATAGTAAGGAACTGCATCATGTCTCTAGATTTTTCAAAGGATATTTATTTATTTATTTATTTATTTATTTATTTATTTATTTATTTATTTAGAATATTTTTACCTCACCTTTCTTCTTGGGAAAGGACCCAAGGTGGCTTACAATAATGAGGGACAATATACAGCCCAGAACATTTAAGACATATTCAGGTTATGAACAGGGAATTAGAAGAGGCATCTTAAAACATTAAAAGGTAACATTAAAGCTACAAAGAGCATGCAAAAAGAAAAAAAATCCATTTATAGGGGGTGGAAAGTAACATGGAAAACACTGATGTTCTTATGAAATCAGTCAATGCAGTCATGTATGGTAATCCATATAAAAATCACATAGTAGGTAATCCCTCATTCAGGGAAAGCTAGCTTGAAAAGGAAGGTATTTGCCTGCTTCCGGAAAGACAGCAGAGACAGGACAGTCCTGGTCTCCAGCAGGAGGGAGTACCAAAGTCTGGGAGCAGCAACAATGAAGGCCCTTTCATGTGTTCTAATGAGACACACCTGTGAAGGTGGTGGGATGGAGAGAAAGGCCTCTCCTGATGATCTTAGCACCCAAGCTGGTTCATAGAGCAAGATTCAATATTTGAGGTAGCTTAGACCCAGACCATTTTGTGCTTTGTAGGTTAAGGTCAGGACCTTGAATTGTGCCTGATAGCTGATTGGCAGCCAGTGGAGGTGCTTTAGTAGAGGTGTAATGTTTTATCTATTACCTGCCCCAGTCAGCAATCTGGCAGGTGCATTTCAGACCCGTTGAAGTTTCCTGAGATGTTCCATTAGTAGCCCCACATAGAGTGCATTACAGTAGTCCAGCTGGGAGGTCACTAGGGCATGTGTCACAGTGGCCAGAGCAGGTTTCTCAAGAAATGGTTGTAACTGGCGTACTAGTTTTAATTTTCCAAATGCATTCCAGGCCACAGCTGTAACTTGGGCATCTAGGATCAAGGATGAATCCAGGAGCACCCCAAGCTATGCACCTCTTTTTTCAATTTTTTTTGGGGGGGGGTTAATCCCAACCAGTACAGGTTACATCCCTTGATCTCCTTTTTGACTGACCCAAATCAGCTCTGTCCTGTCTGGGTTTAGTTTCAGTTTGTTCTTCCTCATCCTGTTCATTACTGAAGCTAAGCACTGATCTAAACTTTAAACATAGGTTTCTTGGTATCCAGATGTGAAGATAGGTAGAGGTCAGTGTCATCAGCATACTGGTGACATTTAACCCCAAAACTCTGAATAATTTCTCCCAGTGGTTTCATATAAATGAATATAAATATGACAGCTGTTAGGCACAAAAGGTTTGGGACGGGGTTCAGAACTGTGCTGACTGTGAAATTGGGCATGAGGAGCATGTGACTAAAGGGACTCATCATCTGCATAAATCCCAACTGAAGAGGTAATATGGCAACTCAGAACCAGGAACACTGGCCAGGTTGGCAGGTAGGTGAGTGGGAAAAGGCATCACAGTGTCAGCTGGGACACAGTGAAGATGCACAAAGCACACTTTCTTCACCAATGTTAGTTGCCCCTGCGTAGAGAAATAGAGAAGTGTAGCAATTCGTTAAGATTTCAGTTGATGCCCTGACATGTGGCAACTCTTATAACTGAAGCATCAAACATGCAAATAAATTTCTTAACGGTCCCATTTCAGAATAAAACCAGGCTAAATTCCCAAATGCAGCTTGCAAGCAAGTCCATGTTAGAATAAACAGAATAGTATTTTGCTGTTTTTAACTGTACAGTACTGTCTATTTCAGTCTTAAGGACTACATGCACGGTTTGTCTTCCAATTTACAAACTATCTGGCTATCTATATACCAAAGCAAGTGGGTCACTCCAGAAAAGGCAGGATATTTGCAAAATAAGTTTTAACCAGTTGGGTGTAGGCATTCTTTAAGGAAGTAGAGTCTTCCAATGTAAATTTATTTCAAGATTCTTAGCCTTATGACCTTAAACTGTACCTCCAGGTCTATTATAGTCAATCAGTAACAGCGACTTTGTAGTTCAGCAGATAATTCTAGCACAATCCCTTGAGCTACTGCAAAGCTACTTAATTCTAAGCTTCCAAACACAAAAGTAGAAACTCAGAATTCCATAGGATGGAACCATGACATATTCCATCCTTGGAATGCTCCACATAAATGGAGAAAACCTAAAGAAGGTGGAGCATTCTATGTGTGGTTTCAGTCTCTAAGTACTCAGTTTTCTTGATGTTTAGGCAGAGTCCAAGATGGTTGAGGCGATCATTCCATGTCTGAACTTGCCAGTGCAGTTTGTTCCTAGTAGTAGTAGCAAGCATGAGACCATCAGTGTAGAGCATGTTCCAGGGAATATTTTGCTGAAGGTCTTGTCTGATTGTATCCATGACTAGTATAAACAGGAGCGGTGACAGTGCAGAACCTTGGTGCTCTCCAGCTGTCACTGGAAAGCTGTTAGAGAAGCTATCTGGGTAGCACACATGGTGGCTGTTCTTTTTGTATAGAATTTTGACCCAGTCAGTGAGTAGTTCTGGCACCCTGGGGTTACGGAGAGCACCACATATCAACTCATTTGGGATATAGAGACATGCCTTCTCCAGGTCTAGGAATCCCATGTGTAATGACTAGGTCTTCTCTCAGTGTTTCTCTATGTGCTGACAAGCTGCAAAGGTGATATTGGTTGTTCCATTTCCTTTAATGAACCCACATTGGTCAGTGGTGAGTTGGAGAATGTTGCAAATGTGTTGGTGTAGAATTTCCTCAAAAAACTTCATAGTGTGGGATAGGAGGTAGATTGGGCAATAGCTGAAGTAGTCGGCTGGGTCACCCTTGTTCTTTAGTATGTTCGTTAGTATGGGGAATGTTATGCTTGTTGACCTGTTGTTTAGTACATAGCCACTATTCATTATTGAAAACCTCTTCATTGAATACCTCTATTTATTTATTACGTAATAAATTGTGATTTTAAAAAGTTATAGAAAATATATGCAAGATTTCAGTTACAGTATGAAAATACTAGAAGAACATGTAAAGCTGATATTGATCTAATAATTTCTTTGGTACCTATACCTGTCATTGTCTACACAGGCTTTCAAATGTTTTTCCCTACAATGCCTCTCATTCCCAGCAAATATGGTCAATGATCAAGAATAATGGGAGTTACAGGCAACAACATATGGAGGAATAAAAGCAGGTATGTCTTCACAAAGCACAAAGTTAAGCTACTTTGTTCTGTATCTCAAGCTTTATTCACAGAACAGCCAATAATTTGGTTAGCTTTAAAAGGGGGGATTAAGCAGATCAGTGCAAACTAACTCTATCAATAGCTAGAATTCATGCTGGCCCTACCTCACTTCCAGAAAAAGACATTATATACCTCTCAATATTATTTGCTGGAAAACATGAATCACAGTATGCTATTTCATTCATGTTCTGGGTGTGGACTGTTCATTGGGCTGCCAAATGTGGGGACAAATGCTGGACTGGAGAGGTCTTTGTCCAAGTTGAGAAAGGCTAGTCTATACTCACAGCATCTCTTTAGGATGCCAGATAGGAGTCTTCTCCAGCATTGTCTAGTCATTGGAAGGAATGGAAATGGGACCTTTTGTTTGCAGATTATCCACACTATAGAGGTACTATCCTCCCTGTTAGGATTTACCAAATACTTCAAAGTAAAATGTATGGTTTCTCTTCTACTTCAGAAATAATGTATTATCACTTCCCATATTACTCTGTTAACATATAATTATTTTTGTTTCCTCTTAAGGTTTCTTGTCTGCATCACAGTAATACCTGTGACATGGACAGATCTCGTGAATTGCATATTTCAATCCTCCTGACCTAAAAGAGTAAGAGCTTTAACAGTTAAGCTATCAAGCAATTCATCTTCCCTCTAACAAATTGAAATCCCAACTTTCCAGTAATTTTTATCACATCCTCCATCTTAGAAATAATTTATTAGTTCACTTACTCCTTGGCTATAGCATGGCATTGTTCCCCTGGAAGAATTCTCTCTCTCTCTCTCTCTCTCTCTCTCTCTCTCTCTCTCTCTCTCTCTCTCTCTCTCTCTCTCTCTCTCTCTCTGTGTGTGTGTGTGTGTGTGTGTGTGTGTGTGTGTTGAGTCATTACAGTCATGACCGACTCTTTGTGACCCCATGTCCATGGAGTTTTCTTGACAGGAATACTGGAGTGGTTTGCCAGTTCCTACTCCAGGTGCCTACCACACCTGGTATTCCTTGGTGGTCTCCCATCCAAGTACTAACCAGGGCCAATCCACCTTTCATTTTTCTTATAAAATATGTTCATTTCTGGAATCTTGTGCATAATTCTCACTGCATTATATTGCAAGAGGTACAGGTATGGTTCATATATGGCACTAGGAATGTGCTGTAGTCCCCAACCTAGTCTAGAACACACTTAGGGGCATATAGAGAGGTGCCTGCCTCACCTGCTGCCCTTTGATGACACACTATCCCAGTCCTTGTCCAAGTCTGTGATGGCATTTGTACATTTCTGCATTCCTGTGAAAAACCCATTCCTACAAATTGGGAGGAGGGAGAAACAGCTGTGTGTGTGTGAGAGAGAGAGAGAGAGAGAGAGAGAGAGAGAGAGACTATACAGCAGCACCGATTTGGGGGAAACAGAGAGAGGCAGGGAGATAGAATTGCAGTGGTTTATCATGATTCCATTACCCTCATCAGATGTCATATTCCCCCCAGTTTCCTGGTTTTGAATGTTTACATCTGATCATGGGAACTGGGGACAGAATAGTTTTTGTGTTGATGTACTGCCCAGTGCACTGCACAACAATCTTCCGACCTGATTTAGCGATGCTGCTCTCAAGGGGTGGTGTCGGACTCTCCTTGTCTTGTTCTGCTAGGACATTTCAAGGCACCTTTGTCAGCTTTGCCCCTTGACTACACGTCCTTAAAGACCATCATGATTTTATCCCATACCTGGGTTTCTGTACTGAGGTAGATGTCTGGTTGCAGAGGAACTCTCTGTAGTTACATTGTCATGGACTGTCTTTGACTATTCTTGGTTATCCAGGTGAGGTTATCTGGAAGTTTAATTGTGACAACTGGACTTCTTTTTTTGTGAGATCAAAATGTCTTGCTACTCGTCCAAGTAGCTTCGGCAGTCTGAGGAAAGTTAGTGGTGAGTCCTCCAATTTATAGTTCACCTTGATTTCACACCACCCTGGTCTGAATGGGCTCATTAGGTGGACAGTGGCCTGAATAAGCTCATTGGATGGATAATGTAATGTCATACATAAAATATAGAAATAAAATAAAATAGAAATAATCAATAACCAACAGTAGCATACAGGTTTTGAAAATTAAACAGGGACATTGAGATAGCAGTCAAGTGGACATTAGGAGAGTATGTCTTGTATCACATGTTGGCAGCTGGTATCTGGCAAATGTTTCAAGTAAATGGAACCACTGTAGTTACTTTTGGAAAAGGCATGAGTTATTATTTTAAAAATTGCTTTCAACAATTCTATGATTTTTAGGAATTGTTTTTCAGAACTCATTTGAACCATTTTTCTCCCAGAAGTCTACATGCTAGGACAACATTTTCACAATGCAAATCCCATTTCCTTAATTTGAGTTTGAGTTCAGTTCAGTGTGTGTTCAGTTCGGGTTAGAGCTGAGAGGAGTTCAGTTAAGAGAGCTGAGAGTCAGTTAGATTATCAGTTGGTCAGGTGGGACCTGCCACTGAAAAGGGTTTGGTTAAGAAAGGAAACACATTATAAGATTTCATGTATGCAGTACAATAACATCGGCTAAAGCATCAAAATACTAATCATCTAATTGTAAACCAATAAATGTTTCATGTTTGTTTTAAAACTATATTACTTGATGTGACATGTAAGTGTCCAGTGAATCTGGTCGTGGCAGTGAGTGAAAACCCAGTGCGTGAAAGGGGTATGTCACAATTTGCTTGGAGCCTTCTGCATGTTCAGTATCAGTCCAGTCAAAGAGCTAGCTTAATTTTTTTATCCTCTTTTAACTGTATGGGCTATCTTATATGAATTACTTTTCAATTATTATTTTCCATTTTCACTCCATGCCCTGTAACATTTTCAAAACATCCATATCAGTTCCTACAAACCCCTCCATCACACCTCTTCAGGAGCTGTTCATATCCAGTACTTGTGGTTTTGTTTTGGTTTTCATCTCTCTTTATGTAATATTTTCCCTCCCAGGTTTTGCAAACTAGCTTTTCTGCTGTTCTACTGTGTCACATCAGCATCCTGTTTTCTAAATGTGCAAAATATTGAAATCTAGATAGGACCCAGATAATTTTTCTTTGTCTCATATCAAAACTACACTGAGAGAGCATAAGAATGAAAGGGGGGGGGCATTTAGTGCTTAGATTCTACACCTGACAGGCCAATACTTTTTTTTGGGGGGGGGAGCTACATTTTAAATGCTGGCTTGGTGGCTTTCACATTTCACCAATCTCAGGCACAAAGGAAGGGACAGTAAAGCCCAGAGGTGTGGGGCTGTTCATGGAGAGCACAAGGCGGGCAATCCACAAAGTAACACATTTTTGCTTGAGCGACTCTGCTGATTGCACAGGAGACAAAGGTGGTCTCTCAGATACGCAGGTCAGACCACTAAGGGCTTTGTACTAAGGTCAACCTCACACCTTTACTTTTCACTTGGAAGTCTATTGAGTTTTGCTGTCTCGCCTTAAGCAGTAAAGCTCCTTTCATCAAATAAGCTACTGGTGCTTGCCTCAGCCATATCTTTCAGAGGAAGTTAATTTGAAGATGGCAGGAGTCCGTGACCAAAAACGATACCTTGCCCTATTCCCTGTACAGTTAAACCCAGTTTTGGACTCAGGAGGTGCGGATCACTCTGGTTACTTGAAAGCAGTAAAGGGAAAATTCAGCTCTGTCCACCACACTAACGGGCTCTCTGGACAGCAAAGGCTCTCTTTCTGTGCTGCTCTTTTGCTTATGCATTCCACTTCTGTCCATAAGCCAGCAGTTCCTTTTGACACACTTGGTCCTATCTTTCCTTAAAATCTAAACAAATCAAAACAAAAACAAAATACTGACCATTATCTTAAACAATGCAGGATATTTTGATTCATATAGATGGGTTGAAGCCACAGATGAACAGAGGCACTTTCAACTTCCTTGAAGACAGCAAGATTTACTTGATGAAATGAACTAAATAACCCAATGGGTGATAGAATAAATTAAATTTGGGAAGAACCAGTGTGAGAGAGCAAGGCAATGGGGGAGGTGGTTTATTCGTGTGCAGATTATCTTTGTTAGGAAACTGTTGGAGCTGGCAATCTGTGCAGGTGTTGAAAAGCAGGCCTTTTGAAAGAGCAAAAACAACACAAAACAAAATGTATTTTGTGCTTACTGTTCTTAATGATGTCCCCAATCAAAACTGGCCAATCATTTTAGTGTGCTTGCTAGCCACTGTTGTGCAATTAGCGGACCCACTCCATATGGCATAATTGTGACTCACATTGTTATATTCCCAAAGTTTCAGGTATAATCATTTAAATGGAGGGTAGGTTGGAGGAGAAAGAGATCAATAACACTCCACACATTATATTAAACTCAGGCAATGAAATAAACCACCATCGCCTAGTCCTTTGAGTGCACTCGAGATGTTGCAAATGAAAGATTTAGGTGAGAAGGCAATCAGGAGGAGTGCCTGCATTGGCTCAATTAGTTTTCACACTCCATAAAGGCATGTAGAGTTACAGAAATCCTTCTCAAGATGATTTTTCATATTTCTCCAATAGCTGCATCATCAAAATTCTAAAGAATGCAACACACACTGTTAAGGCTACAATGCTGTAACACATCCCAGGCAGGGGATCTCACAGAATGTACTGGGATTTACATTTGAGTAGATATGTATAGGATCGTGCTAAGGAACCTCGTGGCACAGTGGAAGGAGCCTTGGATTACAGTGGTTAAATTGCAGTACTGCAGCCCAAACTCTGCTCATAACCTGGGTTCAATTCCAAGTAGTCATCTTGAGGTTTACTAAATCTTCATTATTCTGAGATTAGTAAATTAAGTACCCAGGTGATGGGATTGCAGGGGAGGGGATTTGTACACTGCATAATTGGATATTAATTGGATATTACTGTTTTAGCTGTTTTATCTGTTTTATCTTCCTCTGTTGTCAACTGCCCTGAGTCCCCTATGTGGGAAATGGGCGCGGTATATAAGTGTGAAAATAAATAAATAAATAAATAAATAAATAAATAAATAAATAAATAAATAAGCAACCCAGGGTGTGCTTTAAGCACTATGGAGCAGTATATAAGCAGTATATAAGCATATAGCCACAACCACCAGGTTAGAGACCAGCGAGGAGGAGGAGGAGGTGACAGAGAAAGAAGAGAAGGGAAGGGAAGGGAAGGGAAGGGAAGGGAAGGGAAGGACAATGGTGGCCCGGGCCTGGTTGCTGGAAGGCTGGCAGGGCTGCATTTGTCCCTGGTTGGTCATGGTCAGACTGGCGAGCCAACACTACAGCCTGGCTGCGCCTCGGCCAGTGAGCGGGCTGTGGGTGGCTTTGGGTAGGCCTTCCTGCTTCCCCTCCCTCCTTCCCAGCCCTTGCTCCCTCCCTCCTGCACTTGCAGTGCAAAAAGCTGGGCCGGAACTCTCCAGGCCAAGTGAGGAGGTGGCTTTCCCTCTAGGGTGCAGTGAGGGCATGATGGCCAGGGCGCACAGCCAGATCCACGGGCAGTGGTGCTAGCCTTGCAGCCCCTGACACAGCTGCTGCTCCTCATCCTGAGTGGCCACCCAAGAGGCAAGGAGGAGCCTGAGTTTACCTGGGCTGCTGCCTCCTTCCTGCTGCAATGAAGGAAGGAAGGAAGGAGAACCACTCCTGCCACTGCCACTGTAGGAGGAGGAGGAAGAGGCACAGCAGAGGGATCCCAGTGGCGGCACCTCAGGGTGATCCAGAGCAGGAGGCATCGCTGGGGTCCCAGAGATGTGCTGATCATAGGCCGATCATTGGGGGGGGGGTTGGCCCACTTACTCACTTTTTCCCATGTCAGCCTTTTTTTTTTTTTTTTGGACTGTGGTCAGACCCCCAATGGTGTCTGGGGGCAGTGGACCGGCCCACTGTTTGAAAACTTTGATGACCCCTGGTATAAGGTCTTGTAAGCTAAAACAGAATCCCACTCACAGCGTGATATGGCATACAAACTTTATAGCAAAGGACAGTCACAAAAGTAGACAGGCTTACTGGGTCTGTGGCCATGCAATAGAGACTGGATTTAATTGAATAATAGGCAGACTGGATCCCCTTTCCTCCACTTCAACATCCATAATTCAGCGGACACTCAGGTGTAGCTTTCAGTTGTAAACGGCAAGAATTGAGAATATATTCTGCACCCATCAAAGAGCATTTTTAAATATGTGAAATAAGATTGTTTCCATTTTATGAATACACTGTGATGCTGAATATTCTGAACTTTGCAATCTGACTACCCACTTGTCATCTCACCTAAATATTCATGATGAGAGAAAACAACTTTTCTAGTGTTGGCTTTTCTTCTCCTCCCCCCTCCTGTACCCGTTGATTATTCAGGAAGCTACAAAGTTCACTTTAGCCTAGAATGACCCCTGATGCATCACTAGAGATAATATTATCATCAAAGAGAAGAATAAAGAGGACAATGATTTATTTATTTTCATTATTACTCTCCTGCCTTTCTGTTGGTGAACATTTGCTGTGCTGATTTGTATGTACCTCTGCAAAATTAAAACAATTTCTCTAACTTATACACAATGACAATGGATTTTACTTGAAAGACCAGATGGCTTGCATACTGAAGAGTCATGGACACAGAGACATTTTTAAATGAAGCAAAGGAAAATAAATCTGGCCTACCGCCCAGCTGCAAACTGTGGAAGTTAATTTCTGACCCCTCCTTTCACTCCTTTAGGGTTCCAAAATGGAAGACAAACATCTTCTTTAGTTCCAACAAACTTGTATAAGACCTCCTGAGAAATTGGGGGGGGGGATTCAAAACATTTGGGAATCCTGATGAGAACAGCTATAATGTGGAAAGAAAGAACTACCTATCTCTTTAAATGAATGGAACCCCAAGAAAATTTAGCTGCAACTTGCACAGATTTATGTGTAACTGGATTATGGGTCATGTTAAAGGGTCTTGGCATCGGCTCAACCAAGTCAACATAAGAAAATGTTCTTTTAGTACTGACACGGTCCTTTCAACGTGCAGAGAAGAACACACAACTTTGCACCTTTATCAGTGTATTCAGTGTCTCCCCCCCCCCCCAATATATATATTAATGGAAGGCATACTGCTAGGTATCCCACATGCTCTTGATGTTGCCCATTATTGGATGAAAACTGGTCTATCTCGCAAATGCATTGTGGTGCTTTGGACAAAAAGAAAAGGAAACATGATGAGCAAAAGTTGGGTCCCTGACATAAGCACACAATCTCTAAAAGCAAAAGGACAACTCAATCTGTTTGGAATAGGAGAGGTTAAGAGACAAGGGGATTCTGGTGCTTTTATTCATGCTTCAGTGCTCACCCCCCCTTCTGTTTATCCGCTTCTCTTATTCATTATGAACTTTGGCTGATGATACTTGAAATGCTATATGAGAAAGTTAACTAGCAAAAGGGCCATTTATCTGAGGATTATGCAGCAATCTTAGTGAGCCTAATAAATTGTTTCCCAATGTGCATACTCAAGACTCAATTAAACCAAGCAATTAGAAACTGTTGTATGGAAGTCTGGCATAAAGCTGAGCTACCTATGGTGCCATTTCTTCCTCTTCTAATGACAAACCCCTGAAACTTTTGCGAGGGTGTTCAGCACCCCAAAATAGCAAATTGCTAAGAATTTCCATGAAATCCTCTCAGAAAGGAAATGTTGTATGCTCTAAGACAAGCAATGCTTCCTCACAGCGTGAGAGCAGTGTGCTTATTAAAAATAAGCAGTGGGTAGAAAGGCTCATGGCTAATTCTAAAGAACTGAGAGTTCTTCAGAGGGAAAAGGGGGGGTATGCAAGACGTGGTTTGCTTTTATAGATTATTTTTGGAAGTTCAGATTTTGGCCTTGTTTTCAAGGTAAACCTGGCCCTGTGTACCATTTCAGATTGCTCTTGAGGACTTACATACAGAAGTATGCAACCTTACAGAAATAAAAACCCAACCTTGCACATAGAAGAACAGCTGACAACAGGCAGGAGGATGCTGGCAGATAATCTCTTTCCCCTAGATTTTTCTGTGTGAGAATTGTGACTGCTGTTTCTACACTTGCTAGTTTTCTATCTGCAAGGACATATTTACTTATCATAGGAGAAATACAGTAGGTCTTACAACAGACAGCAGATTCCCTTCTTCTTCAAGTGTCATGTCCTTGTAGAATATTGGCAATCAGTAGCCTGAACTGGTTTCTATCTAAAGCTATTCTAAATAGAGCAGCTGTACTCATTGCAGACCATTGGCTTAAGTTCTTAAGCCAGAATGTTCTTCTATGTCCTGGGCCATGCTTCCCATCTATTTTTCTTTGAAGGATAACCTGCAGCAGATGGTATTTCTCATTGCGCATTATGTGTCTGAAATATTGCAATTTTCTTCTCTTTATGGTGTTGAGGCTTTCTAGCTTTTTATTTATGCACTGTGATACAACCACATTAGTGACTCTGGCTGTCCAAGATATCTTCAGAATTCATCTGTATGTCCACATTTCAAATGCTTCCAGATTCCTGCATAATGTGTCTATAAGGGTTCAAGTTTCAGATTCCCTGAGAACATACAGTCCTCAAAGAAAACCCTATGCAGATATTGCTTTAGCTGGTTAGCTTGTTGTATGAAAAAGGAGGTCACTCAGAATTCTCATAGGTGAATGATATATGTTCTTTCCAAGTATAAGGAGATACCATCACCATGAGGTCTCCATCCCACATGATCACAGTGAATTTTGGAGCCCTGGAAATGCCCCAGTTTAATAATCTTTTTGCTGAGGTCCAAAATGAATTTTTGTCAAAAGGTTGAAATATGTAATGGGATATACGCTTCTTACCAAATAGTCATTGGCTGTAGTATGTGTATTTCCAAGGAAACCTGGTTGTAAGTTCCTATAGAGACAGAGTTGGGTGAGAGTGGATAAGGAAGGGGAAGGGGAGGAGGTGGGTTGGTTAGTTTTAAAGATGATAGGAAGAAGGATTTGGCTAGGGTCTTGTGGTGGAAGTTGGGTTTGTTGATATGGGGCATTTATACACGACCCCTAAGCACTGCTGCAAATGGCTGCAAGCTCCGGAGCTTAAAAATGTTTCCCCACCAGCTCCAGAGTTTGCAGACAATTAAGTGCGACCCCACCCACTTTAGCGCGACCCAGCACACTTTTCTTGTACCTTCTCTTTGGAGGTGAAAAATCTTTGATGCGGTGCAAGGATAGTGAGTGCGGGGCTCTCCTCGTTTCTGTTTGCTGCTTTTTGGCTGCCGCCCCTCTAAGAGCTACTTTTACAGAGACGAGGGGATTAAACTTGATGGCCTTACAGAGACGAGAGGCAGAATGAGGTGAGCGGCATGCTTTTCTTTCTCTTTTTCTCCCTCCCTCATGCAGCCAGCAACCAGGAAATGCAGAGGGGGGTAGGGACAGAGGAAGAGCAACGAACCCCTAAGATCTCTGGTCTGAATTTAAGTGGCCAGTGGATCTTAGGGGTCATGTAAAAAGGCCCATGGTTGGCTTGTTTTATGGCTGTGTGGCAAATTCCTCAAGAGAGACACCAGATCAAAACAGGGTGAAGGGAGTGGAAGAGAGGGGGAAGAGAATGGGAACTTTTTTTAACCTTAGAATCTTTTGGTGGGAGATAAACTTCCATGAAAAAAACAGTGGCAATAATGACTCAAGAAAACTTGACTTATGTTTAATCCATTCTTGTATGTGTACATCATACATACTGATATCCAAGTCTGAAGCAGAAAGATCTTTGCTTTGAAGAAAGATTTCCAAGCGAGCAGGGTTCTCACATGGAGAACAAAAGACTCAAAGCATAAGACATAAAAAGGAACTTTTCTTCAGGATCAGCTATGAGTATGTAAGAAGTGAGAAGATTGGAGAGAAAATCTTGGGACTCCCTCTAAGTACTGTACAGGTATATTCAAAACCCTCCAGATTTAGAAACTCCTCACTAGCGGCAATGTTCAGCTATCAGTGTAGAAGAGTGGTGTGGCATATGTGTCTTCTATCCATCATTTACCATCTGCATCACTAGCTTTTTAATTTCTTGACATATTTCTTCTTTTGAAATTTACCACCTCAGGGCTAAATTTTCCAAGGTCCTTTTCCAAGCAGAAAGGCAGGGTAAAATACTCTAAAAAATTAAAATAAAATAAATTTGATATGAACCGAACATAGTACCAAGCATTAAACATTGTAATTACAGTCTAATAATACATCCAGATGAAAGTAGGTAGCAGCATTCAAGAGTTTATATTCAGGTTTTCTTCCATTCCATTAACTGTGACTCCTCCTTCCACATCTCTCGCCTTCCCCCATCTGATTTTATAGCATAGGATTCTGTAGAGTACTCCAAATTTAACTGCAATAAATTGCAAATAATCAATAACCCAGCTTGTCTCTGCTTTGAAAACAACCAGTATTTAAATGAAACATCAATTCCTAGGGATGTTAAGATTCTGATAAATACATTCTATCTCATTATTATAAATGGTTATCCCAACTGTATGCTACTTTCTCTTAATGATCATGGGATTGACAATTATTAACATTAGAATGGTATAAAACAAATTGCATTCTACATCACAAAAGCATTAGTGTTGTAAAACAAATACATCTTTTCTATTGTGATTAACAATAAAGTCAAATGGTTAAATATAGAAAGAACAATTATTCCCAATAAGAAAAATGGGAAAGAGGTTTAAATCAGCATAACATCCTCTTTTTCCTAACAAGAAAAAGAGGATAATATCCTTCCTTTTTCTAAGAAGCGATTTTATTTAGTGTAATTTTCAATATTAACCTTCTGCTTCTCCAGGACTACTGCTTATCAAAGGTGTTTTGTTACCCAAAAGAACTTCAAACAGAGACTGGTACTACTGGAGCTAATGGGTTGATTCACATGATATGAAATCAAATTTATATAAAACTATCCCCGATTCCCTTCCTTTCTTATATGTTTAAGTAAAGTGATGTATTACAATTAGCTGAGGGGGTGACCAAACTAATAAATAATTCAGGATTTCTTTTGGATTGGGATTATCTGATTAATATTACTTTCCATTTACTACACAGTGTGCAAGTCAATGAGAACCTATCTGGGGTCCTCCTGTTGAATTAATTCATGTTGTTTCAGACAGTATGATCATCTCAGCCTATGGGATTTCAAGGCTGGATGGACAACAAAAAGCCAGATTGTCCCAGGTTCCTGATTGAAGGTGGGAAGGAAGGAAGCAAAGGGGGCACTCACAGGGATGTCAGTTCCCCTCAATCATGCAGCCTTTGCCTCCCAACCATTTTAAGGCTTTCTGCAAGTGCTGGTGCACTGGGGCTCTTAAGAGACAAGAGAGAATGAGAAAATAAAACCAGCAATCAGCCTATACAAGATCAGCTGGTTGGTATTGGGGGAGAGATTAGCACACTAAATCAATAGTAGTAGCTACCTGTGGAGTGTGAGGAGGGAAAAAGAAACTATTATTAAGCTAGTCTTCACATGTCACAGTCTTCCTTTGTACAATCAAGGCAATTTCACTACTTTTTGTTTCATAGTTCATCTGAGTGCCTTAACTTCTATTTCTTTCATTGAAGCATGGATTCTGCAGCTATATGTGTGCATGAGAGGCAGGAAGAAATTGGCAATGAGCCTTTGTTTGCAGCCTCCTGCATATCTACCACTATAGTACAGCTGCCTTAACGTACTGCAACCAAGAGCTCATTGCCAATTTCCTCCTGTTTCTCTGCAGACTCCTATGTGGTCAGCTGAAGAGTATTCACCCAAGGAAACAGGATTTCTAAACATGTCCCCTCCCCCCAATACACAGTCACACTCTTCAATTAAAAAAAACATACAGGTGCTCTCTATGTTAGGGGAGAAAATAAAAGGAACAACCAACTCCCAACAGTTTGCTTTATAATTTCCTCCACCTTACAACCATTCCAGTATTAAGTAATGTCACTGGCTAGCCCCAGTTTTCTAGCACATTTTATAATCACTGTGACCAGTACTGAAACCAGCAATGGGAAGTAAAACAGAGAGGAAAGAAGTCAAAGGGAAGTTCATAGTAAGCAAAACAGACAATGGGAGCATGTAAGACATGAAAACTCCACAAGAACCAAACCCCTATTTAACACAAACCTTAAGGGGAAAATGAGGTTATTTATTTTATGATGTACAACTCTTACCAGCAAACCTGCTAGGATACATGTTTTGGCATCTGGTGTATGTGGCTTCCACTACACTGTGCAGTTTACTCTGATCCCCCATCATATATCCACTTGGTGCCACCTGGCAGAAAGATGTGTGGCCTAAACAACCCCCTTTATCCACCATTAGCTGTTTCCCATATTTATCTGGCTTATTAGCAATGCACAAGATTTTAAAAAGGAGAACTGCACAGTAAACACTTGTATAGTAAATTAGAGAGTTGCCTTGGATTTACAAAGGAGAGTATGCCACCTAAAAGCATTTACTTGCTCCCCTGATGCCCTTCTCTATCAAGATCCTGGATCTACTGTGAGCATCCCAACACAAACATCCTTTGTTACTAAGTTAGCCATAGACATGAAGAACAGCACAGAAAAGGGGGAAATCAAGTGTATACAGATCTAGCTTACTCACAAGAAAGAATAGTAAACATGGAAATTGTACTTTCAATATTTACAATATATTCACTTATATGAGCTTTTCCTCCAGTCTTCTTATTGCATGTTGGAGGTCAGGATGAGAAGAAATACTACAGTACAAACACCCAGTAAACAGATTGATTAATTAGAAATAAGCACTGCTGGAGAAATTCAAAGAGCAGCATTCTCCTAAACCATAAACAGCAAAATCAAGGCCTTATTCCTCCAGGCGTCTTCTAGCTTGCTACGTAGTCTTTCCTTCCAGAAGTGAGACAGACTCTTTCACACTCACTTTTTGCCCACAGGTATACATTACCAATTTTAGTGGCAAGAATACAGAAGTCGTAATCTTCTCAGTAAAGACCATGGTCTGCACAAATGCAGGAGAGCTGGTCCAATTTTGGCTGTAAGAAAGAGCATTCCTCCAAGACACCCTCCATCACAGCTAGCTGAATGAGGCAGTGTGGGGAACAGAATGGAACAGATAGACTCAGCCAGCTCACACACTCATGAATGGTCCATGGGGCTCCCAGCACTAAAAGGAAAAGAGGACTATCTAAGGATGGAGATGTGGAAAGTATTGTGTTGTATACAGCAGTGCCCCCTGCAGCACTGCCTCTGGCCAACATTTAAAAACTGCTGCACTCTTCAGAAACCTGTGCATCTAACTTTCCCTCATGATACCACCTAAAGCAGATGGATAGTGCCACTCTGCTACATGGTCCAGGCTGCTGCTGACAATCCCTGTCAAATTGTCTATTGCTTTGTTCACCACTTTAGATAACTGGGCTGTAAAAACATGTATTGTTCTGGGAGAGCCAGGTGTTAACCCTTGGATAGCCACTTCAGAGTATGTACCTCAGCAGCATGCAATAAACAGCAGAGATGTAGTAAGGGCTTTGCCCCAGAGTGCCAACATTTAGAGTGTGCTGAAGTACTATGAAAGAAGTAGAAAATAAATGGTAATACTTCCTGGTCCTATTCCCCTCTATTTGATAGCATAAATAATCCCTTTTCTTTTACAGCATCATGATATTTCCTCTGTCCTTTTCCTTCAGGGGCTCATGCCTCATAATGAAGTGCATGGAAAACAGTGTTGCTCACCCTAGGCATGTCTGGACGTCCAGGTTCTGTATTGCTGCAAAATTGTTTTCCTGTCCCGTGTGCTCTAGAGCAGTGGTCCTCAACCTGTGGGTCCCCAGATGTTTCTGGACAGCAACTCCCAGAAGCCTCTACCACTCGCTGTGCTGGAAGGGGTTTCTGGGGGTTGCAGCCCAGGAACCTCTGGGGACCCATAGGTTGAGAATCATTGCTCTAGAGCACCTCATATGCACCATGGCCAAAGGAATCCATCTGCAACCAAGTGGCATTGACATAAATGACATCATTCGCAACTAATGGCAGCTGCCACTCTCCACTCCGCTTTCTTTTTGCCACCCAGCTGTGACAAGCTGACCTGATTTTCAGTTGTCTTGCCAACCATTTGTCACAATTAAATGGCTAAACCTTTTAACCCTTTAAAATTGGACCTTTATGATGTTCCCTGGAGGTGGTCTCTGGAAACAAGAGAACAAAATCTGCTGGTTCTTAGTACTAAATACTCAGCACTGTCCCCTAGACTCCCATAATCCTTTTAAATGGTTCATGTTCTCCACTAATTAGTTTTCCTGAGCTATTCTATATCCCAAGAGATTTGGATCCTCGTAGCTTTAGGAATTGATCTTCTTCTTCTTCTTCTTCTTCTTCTTCTTCTTCTTCTTCTTCTTCTTCTTCTTCTTCTTCTTCTTCTTCTTCTTCTTCTTCTTCTTCTTCTTCTTCTTATTATTATTATTATTATTATTATTATTATTATTATTATTATTGTTGTTATTGTGGTATTTAATCAGACTGTGGTAGGTAAAGTGTAGGCATTGGAGCTTAATTTATACTGGTTAAAGGGGTGGCAACATTTCATTCTGTGGTGCTTGGTAAAAACATCTGTGCAGAAATATCAAAACACCATTAAATTTAAAGTGGGAAGCTATTCTATATCTCCTTTTAAGGCTAACGTTAGAGCAAAGGTAAGTACCAGAAACATTTTTCAGTCTCAGGACAAAGTATTGGGACATGCAGAGAATTAACTGAAGGCATCTTTGAACAAAATTAGCATTCCATTCCCTCAACAGTAAAACTGAGCAATACAAGCACCAGAATGAGGTGAGAATGGGAGTCTCTTTGCATGTTAGGAAGCTGCTCCAATACCCAGCATGATGAGCTTGAGTCAGGATCCTGTTGTGTCCAGGCAAAATGAAGGTGGAGTTCATTTACCTCCAGCACGAGTCCACACAATTTTATCTCTAGAAAACATGGGACTGGGGAAGCCAAATCAGCAGCAACCCATTTTCTGAGAGGGATTGGGCCCAAACCTGTGACAAGTGGACAATGCTTATGGTGTCAGAGAGGCAGGCAGGCAAACACTGGGAGGGAAGCAATCCCCACACATGTATAAACACATTGGCGCTAAGACAGTGAACCTAGCATTGGTTGTGAATAGGTATAAATAGGCTTTCCAGGGGCATCCACAGAGCTCCTCCTCCAAAGATACTCACCCTGAAATTTGTCTTCCCTGAGATTTGGTGCCCCAGGGAGACATAGCAGCTAGCTGAATTTTCAACTGGCACTGTAGTGACAGAAAGTCCTGCTCTGCGCGATTCTCTGTCTTCTGGTTCTGAGCAAATCTAGTTATATCTGAGAGCTTGGCTATAGGCAATGAACTTAATATTATGTTCTGGCTGGAACCTGAAGATATGTAAGTACATTTAACTGTTGATAGGTTTTGAATGTAGTGCTTATATGTCCCTTGGGCATTTGCAATGCACTATCCAAAATGTATACAAGAATGGGTATGTTAGAAAAATTATGTGTGTAAATTTGTGCGTGAGGGAAAATTAAATACAATATATATGTGTTTGTATGCATGTACACACACACACCATAAATTCCTTGTGACTAGAACTGATGTTCTATTCCATTCTAGTACTGAATATTACTGGAAATGCTGATCAAATCTGTGCAAAAGGAATCTACTCCTGAAATCTGATTATTTGACTCCATGATGGCACATAAACATTGCCATTGTGCAGATTTGGCAAATGGAAGGCAGGAGAAAGAAAACCAAAGGAGGAGTTATGTCTGGAAGTTTTAACAAATCACATTACTGTATACTGAATATTCTGTTGGTTTGAGCAATCACTGTAAATTGACCATGGAACAGAACAACAGGTCACTTGATTTTGCTACTGTGTGGAACAGAAAAGTAAGGGGGAAGACCATGTTAATAAAAAAAGGTTGCAATCTGAGATTGCAACAAGTAGGGCCATAGTCTCACCAGCGTTTTCTGCACATTTTTGCTGCAGTGAACTGCACAGTAAAAGATCACATCCTAATCCATAAAGGGAAGATATTTGGTGCCCTGACTGACCACACCCCCAGAAGCGCACTTTCACCAAAGTTTTTTAAACCACCACTAGGGGTTGGTTTAAAAAACTTCCCTTAAAGATGTGCAGTTCTTTGGTACTCTAGCGATGTGCGACCCCAGAAAATATGCAGTAATTAGTTTCATACCCCCTTTCCTGCCACTTCCTGTGGGTCCAGCTTAGAAAATCGACCCAGGAAAAAGGGAAAAGATGTGCAGTAAGCAAGTAGAGACAGGCACAGAGCAGTAAAATACTACCCTGTCCATAGGACACTAAGGGCCTTTTTACACAACCCCTAAACTCCACCGCAAATGGCTCCCAGCTCCAGAGCTTAAAATTGTTTACCCACCAGCTCCGGAGTTTACTGAAAATTAAGTGTGACCACGCCCACCTAAGCGGGTCCCAGCACACTTTTCATGTACCTGCTCTCCAAGCGTGAAAAATCTTGATGCGGATGTGCTCTCCTCGCAAAGAGATGAAAAATCTTGATGCACCGGGAGGTAAGCCTTTATTCTTTTGTCCCTGTTTTCCCCCTCTCACGCAGTCAGCAGCCAAGAAGTGCAGAGGGGTTCTTTTTGGATCTGTTTTTTGTGCATCAAACACCACATGACTGCCCGCTTTGCCTTTTTTCCCCTTTGACCACATGACACAAAGGGAAATTTCAAGTTTGTTTCTTCTGCCACTAGGAACCACTTCCATTCAGAATTGATGCAGAAAACTCCCCCCACCCCAAAATACTGCTTTTCCTCTTTATTTGTGGGCAAAAATCTTTTTTAAAAACAGCTTAGGAACAGTCCTTCTCTCTATTAGTCTCTGGAAAACAGATTTATTTATTTATTTATTTATTTATTTATTTATTTATTTATTTATTTATTTATTTATTTATGGAAGAAATGAGGGTTTATTTAGAATTTATTAGGTTGTTCTTTTGTAACAGTGCTAGTTGCAGGGGTATGAATAAAACAGAAAACAAGCTGCTAACAAAGCTCTCGTCCCCCTTGGCTTTCTAGCCCGTCAATGAGAAGAGACGTGCAGAAGCCTGAATTCCCTGGCGTAACTTCACAGAGAGTCAGTGCAAGTGAATTCCTCGCTGTTCTGTTGTACCCTCAGAGCCACTGTTAAATCTTCATCAGCTGAAGACTATGGCCTCTACTTGGCTGTTCTGTCACTTGTTCTTGGATATGCTCCCAAAGCCCCAAATGCAACACTAAGTGCTTGGATTTCTGCTTCAGACAGATTATTCTGTTCTCAATAAGCAACTCCCATCAAAACATTTAAGAATTGTTATTTCCATTTAATTATGATTTAAAGTTTGCCTCTGTGGTGACCCCCCCACCACTTTACAAGCCTCAATTAATTCACTAAAAGAGAATATAACGGTCTAACCAATGTGGAATTTCACTACCACTGATTTGATTAGGCTTTCACAAGATAAAAATAGTTTTGAAAAATGAAATTAAAACTTCCACTGCCACTATCAATTATCTCTGCTTTGCTACCACCTACAGGGTTATACAAAAGTCCCTTGAACTCATCTGTGTAAATAAAAATACATGTTTATTGGTTTAACATAAAAAAATAAAAATAAAGTCTGGCACCGGAAGGATTCCATTGGTCCTCTCCTTGACCAGGTCTCTCTTATTCTATTACTAGAAAGACTTCGCAAAAGAATTCATCTGACTGTTACAGCCTCCTTTTGTTGTGAACCTCACAGAGTGGCCTGGGTGGTAAACAAACAAACATTTCCTAAATGGCCAGATTTATCCACAACTCCTGTGTTACCCTAACCTCGTAATGAGTCTGCCTCAACAATCTCACAGCCCTTCAGAAGCAGCTACAAGAGTTGGAACAGTATACAGCGGTACCTCAACTCAAATGTAATCAATTCCAAATGCATGCTCTTAAGCTGAACTATTCTTAAGTCATGGTACCTATCTTAAAAATTGAAAAAATAAGTTAAATAATCAAAAACATGAGAAAAAATATTTGTAAGTCAAGCAGACCATATCTAAAATTTGTAAGGCAGCAGTTAAAATGCCAAGAGTTTTCCGCTCTTAAGTCAAATTGTGCTTAAGTTGAGATGCTCTAAAGTTGGGGTACCACTGTAGCTGTAACATACCCCACAAAAGCTGCATCAAAGTATCAAGTGGTTAAGTTTGCTGTTTTGCAACAGCCCATGCACTGTTTTGCAACAGCCCATGCACTGTTTTGCAACAGCCCATGCACTAACTCATTGTGGGTACAGAACTAATTAACAGACCTGGGTACTAACATGGAGTACTGTTGCTTAGCAACTCACTCAAGCATACTAGTTGCTCCAAGAGCTTTATTTCTTTGTGCTATCCCTCTCTGTGTCTTTACAATGAAGTTCTGTTTCTGCCAGGCCTTCTGCAGTCATTGAGACAACTCAGCAGTAAGAAAGGCACATCCCACTCAGGAAGGAGAAATGATCACAGATAACCCATGTGTGATCTGGCAAGTAGTGCAAGCCTGAGTAATTAATTAAAGAAATGCAAGAAAAAGAGCCCAGCTGTAGCTACATCAGATACAGACACACACACACACACACACACACACACACACACACACACACACACACACACACACACACACACACACACACACACACACACACACACACACACACACAAAAGCACGAGGCAAGGACAATGGTAAAATCGAAACAGCTCTTCAAAACACAATGACTAGTTTTAGGAACAATAAGGCTGCATGTAATTAGCACAGTGACTGGCATCCATGTTTTTAAATGTTAGAGAAAGTATGACAATGAAAACAATTACCAGAAAGGGGGGAGTTGTTCAGCTGTCCAACACTGGAGGCATTTAAGAGAAGACAGTCATCTGTCAGATCAACTGACCTGTAGAATCCAGTAGAACTCCCACCTTGTTCAGTGTTGATGTAGTGTGCCTGTGTGTCTGTGTTTCCTTCTGGCTTGTCCTTGCAGAAGCTCTCATAGAGCACGGACATGACTTGGACTGAACAGGGGGTTGACTCAGTGGCCATACAGATCCCTTCCAACTCCATTATACTGTCTGTCATTCTATGATTCTGTAGAAGTTTTCTCTGAAGGAAACCCCCTATTCTTGAGGAAGTCTTTTTCTCTGAGAGCCTTTATCTGTAGAAAAGCACTCTATTTGGGAACTTCTAGCTCAGTTCTAGGCTGTTCTACATCAGTCTCGCCACCTCCTCCAACTAAGCACAAAATACCTTCTTCTGGACTTTACTTCCTGGTCACTTAGAGGTCTAGGGCCTACCCCCACACACACAGACACACAGACACAGACACAGACACAGACACAGACACACACACACACACACACACACACACACACACACACACACACACACCTTGTTAACCTTGCTGGAGGTCTCATCTAGCAGGGCCATGACTGCTTTGGGAATGCATATTATATAGTAGTGTGTATTTTTAGGTTTGGATGGATAGATGGCCATTAATACAATTTAGATTATTAAAGGGATAGCATCAAATGAATGATATAGTGATGTATAGATCTTGGTCATCCACCAGTGAAGAAATACTAAGGTGAATGAAGAAAGGCTAAGAAGCTATAACAGAAAAGACAGAAATATGGAACATTTTGACATGACGAGTAGCAAAAGGGATAAACTGTTACAGCTCATCATTGAAGGCAAAATAAATGGAAAAGACAGTGCTGGAAGGAAAGGTTTTTTTTTTTTTTGCCTTTAAAATATTGCCTGGGAAAAAAGGGCATGGAATTTGGGTGATTCCAGAAGTTTTAGATGGTATCCCAGGTGGAACACATTTAGCAGCCTGAATTAGGGGTTCTAATTAGGGGGTATGGTGGCTCAGAGGACTAAGGTATCAAAATAGTCAGCTGCAAAGTCAGCAGCTCAGCGGTTCAAATCCTGGGTGCCATGCAACGGAGTGAGCGCCCACTGTTAACCCCAGCTCCTGCCAAACTAGTAGTTTGAAAGCATGTAAAATGCTAGTAGATAAACAGGTACTTCTGTAAAAAGTGGGAAGGTAAAATAGTGTTTCAGTGCAGCCATGCTGGCCACGTGCCCATGGACTTGAGCAACACTGGTTCTTCGGCTTGAATACAGAGATGAGGACATGACTAGCATGCATTTGTGGGGGGAGCCTTTACCTTTTTACCTTTACTGCTGTTGTAGTGTCTTGTTGTAGTTGTAAACTACTGTACTGAGACTGATCCCATAGGGAGAATCTGCCTGGAGTTTTTGGTATCTCTACTTCTTGTGCGCCATAGCCTCATTGAAAATGTGGGGGAGGGGGCATGCTTGCTGTTAGTGTTCTGAAACATAGATTCAGCCCAGTCAATCTGAGAAGTTGTCACTGCAAGCAATAGCTTAGTGGAAAAATTTCGGCAGCCAGGTAATTTCTGTAGGCCCAGAAAAATCAATTGGAAATAATGTTACTTACAGAGGCTTGTCCAAACGGAGGTGCCATTGCAACCCCGTCCTGCACAAACGGTGCAAAAATGCACCCACATGATGGGGATTAATTGCCCAGGCTCAGCCTGCCTTAAAGGCAGGGAGCCATGTTGCTCTCATCCTCTTGGTGAGGTTGGATGAGCACCCCACCCATCCGCCCTTGAGTTAAGGAGAATGAGTGTAGCTGGTCGCTTTGGAGGCGGATGGGAATTTTTGACCATTCGCTTGATTGGCCTTTGGCGGATAGTGTGTTTTTCCCCATCCCATTCTCCTGCTAAAGTAAATAGGGCTTCTCAATCTGGCACCAACGGCAGGTAGTGCAAGATTTTTGGTTGTAGGTGAGTTAATGGTAATGGCCCCAATAACAATAAGGGGGTAGCCGATTAAGTTAAGGTTAATAGTTTAAGTGAGCATTAGGTTAGTTGTAATAAGTTAATAGGTGGTTATAAAATTGGCTTATGGTTGCCCTGGGGAAATAATCCCTGAGAAGGAAAATTGGCTGTGTAAGTACAACAGCTTGAGATAAAGTATGAACTCACCATTAATTGCCATTGAATTGTTATCAATGGGGCACTATCCCAGCTTCACTTGCACTACAGATGCCCCCCCCCCCCATTTAGTTATTAATAGTTTAAAAGTTAATAAAGTTTTGGCTCAATTTAAACTCCACCAATTTTGTGTTGTCTCTTTAGTGCGGGGCTGGGGTTGCAATGATATATCATAATTTAGCTGTACTTTTCATGGAATATTTTGGCCAATATTTGCATAAAATTGGCCACAAAGCTGCTGAGATCTCCATTTAGTAACACAGTTTTCTTTTTGAGTGGAAGAAGATTACAAGACTCACTAACTTGTAAAAACGTAAGTAAAAATCATAGATACCCCACACCTAAAATGGCAGCAGCTTCCACATCCCCCCCCCCAATGAGCATAAATCTTCAACCCACCTTTGTAGGGAATGAGGTTCTTGTGAAATTGGACTAAAGTACATTCAGTAAGACCATTAATTAGTACTAGAGATGGGCACATTTCCATTATTCGTTATTCGTTCCGTTACGTAACGAAATGAATAATGCAAATTGTGATGAAATTGGAACGAAATGAACAAAACCACGAAAATTGGGTTCGTTATGTTTTGTTTTCGTTAATGGCGATGCACAATAAAATGAGCTGTTTTAAAAGTTAAAAAACGCCCTGGACATCCATAAAAACCCAGCAATAATTATTTATACTGTCTGATAATACCTAACGGGGGGGTTGGGGTCCTTAAAACATGCATTTATGTCTTTTCTCAGATCACTGTATTTTTTTCCTTTAAGGGGAGTTAGGTGACATCAACCCAAAATGGCTCCCAGATGCCTAATATTGATTTCTTGGGTATTAAAACACCCTGGACATCCATACAAATTGCAGCGATAATGCAATAATTATTTGAAATTATTACCTACCAGGGGTTTGGGGTCCTTAAAACGTTTGTTTTTGTCTTCTCCCATCACAATGTATTTTTCTTTTCCCTTTAAGGATGACAAAATGGATGTCACCACCACAAAATGGAGGCAAGCCATGTGATGGAATCATGTTCAACCAATAGCATGCCCAGGTTGCAGACTGGGCAGGTCTGGCAGCCACAGAGGGCATAAAAAGCTCTGGCAGCCCCCGTCCTCCTTGCAGTCTCCAGTGGGAGTTAAGGTGGGATTGCTGTCTCTGTGACTCTAGCTTCAGTCCTGCAGCCTCCCTGTGTGTGTGTGTGCATACCTCTCAGTGAGTACCCCCCCTACCCGACTGTGCAGTCACTCTGCGGCTGCCTTGCACCCTGGGCAACGCCCACCGCTGCCTTTGCAGCCTCCTTGCGTACCTAGTCTATACTGTGTCTCTGCCAGCATCATCTTTTTTTAGTGTTTTCCCTCTGGTCTGGGGCGTTGGGGGACGCCCACACACGGAAATGCTTTAAAAATCATGCAAAAAGCGGGTGGAAACAAAAAATGAAAAAACAAAAATGATTTTTTTCCAAAAATTCACGAAAAATGGAAACAAACGAAACAGACCTCTCAATGAAAAATGAAAAACTGAAACGCCATTTTTTTTATTCGTGCCCATCTTAGTATATAAATCACAGCTGTTGTTTTAAGTGTCATATCTACTTTGGTCCACAAAGTAGATGTGACTTGGTACTGGTACATTGTCACAAGAAGTAAATAAATGTGATGCATAAGAAGCTTTGTACAATTAACAGCCCTTAATAATGCATTGATAAATATTGTAAAATCAATTTGTATCATCTCTGTTCCTTCAAGGCAGCACTCCTTACAAATCCACAGTGAGGTCAGCTGAACACCCCCTGTGAAGAGCTATTATAATGTAAATACGTGCAAACATTTGAGATGTGTTCCAAAATGGGGGTAAATTCCACATCATGTGAAGAGTACTGCATTGTGGAAGCAACAACCACATGGAGATAAGGGAAGCAGCTATTGCTTCTCTGTGTTAGAAAGGCCACTGAGCGGAAACTTGGCAACTTCATTGTGAGAAGCATGCGGCTGTTATCCAATGGCTGCTTTCCATGTGAATCAGGGGGGTGCTTTTTGCTTGAAAGGTCTGTCTCTTTTCCTGCTTTCCATGTGAATCAGGGGGTGCTTTTTGCTTGAATGGTCTGTCTCTTTTCCTCGGCCCTTGCAAACCATGTTGTTAGAATGGGTGCACAGTTGCATCGACATTCAACCTACTTTTATTTTATGAAACATTTTAATAAAGCCAGAGGATAATAAGGAGTAATTATAGCTCCACAGCAATGGTTCCATAATTAACGCTACATAGAGATTTGGCCTTAAATGGAACACATAAAATTGCCCTGCTATCCACCATCAATACCCTCGCCCTTTTGGAATACTCCAGCTATTAAAGCTACATAAAAATCCAGTATAATACCAGATCAAGGGAATGGAGGGAACACAAATAGATTTGTTGTTGCGGGAAAATGTACTTCTCATGTAATAATCCCTGCATCCATATTGCTACTTAGTTCAAAAATGTTTCTCTGAAACCACTTAATTAGCATTACAGTCTGCATCGCCCACTGGCCCCTTTTGTCATGTTGTGCAATATAAGCGTGTGCAATGAAATGCCAAGGAAATGTATATAATTTGGGCCTTGCTTTACCAGAACAACAACTCAGTATGGTTGATAGACTACAGTTGGCTTCCAGATGTTGTGCTGTGATAATAATCCAAGGATTGAAATTCTTGATTCTTTTGCCTTCTAACTGTTGTGAGTATAGTGAGAGGTGTTTGACAGGGGGGAAATCCTTCGTTTGTTTTTACCTAGAATCTATTTATTATTATCACTTCTCAGGGGATAGAATTCACATAATGTTAAAGGCATTATAAATTGGCAAAGTTAAAACAAGCCAAAAAAAGCAGCAACAATATTATATTAATTTTGAAATCTTCACTGTTTCACGATGGATTCTTATCATCCTTTTTAAAAAACAGTATTTCTAAAGAGCATTCTGGATCTGGGATGTACTTTCTACTTAACTATTTGAATCAAAATTTCTGCTGTGTTCTCACTTTTTCCTCACATCCCCTCTCTTGTTTCTTTGCTTTCTCAGTATTCCCCTCTGACCTCATGCATTGTATAGCAAATGTTTCCTTTTACAATGCCAGTCAAAGTGGAACACACACACACACACACACACACACACACACACACACACACACACACACACACACACACACACACACACACACACACACACACACACACACACACACACACACACACACACACCAGTTTGGGGTGTTATGAGGAGGGATTGACTAATATTGGAACAGTTGTAAAAGTGGGGGGAATTGTAAAGTGAGCTCTTGTTAGTCCAGTGTTCCCTACATGTTTGTAGGCTAACCAAATACAGAAGTGAGTAGGGCTCCTGCACCTTTAATTAGTAGATAATTAAATAAGAGGTGGTTTTTCTGCACACCTTTCAATACACAGGAATACTGTATTGTCTTTTTTGGCTGCTGGCTATTGGCTGCTTAATATTTATTTATTAACTATTTAGGTTAGTGCTTCCTTCCTGCTTGTTGTATTAATGATATAAAAACACTTGTCAAATACTACTAAAGTATGGAACGTGTTTTCAACATTGTCAAATTTTCCTATGCTTTTCTGAAATCACTTAATTAGCATTAAGTCTTTCTTTTCCTGAATGAATCTTCCTGGAATCTGAGATTTTTAGCTAAAACCTTATTATTTGTTCCAGCATCCATGTTTGCTAAGTAACCGAGTTCAACCGAGGTTTTTTTTTTCTTTTTCCCGCCATCCGCTCAGCTGCTCAGCTATTAGTTAGTTTGAAGATTAGCCTAGGGTGCATTCCATGTTTTAAACTGTCTGCGTATTGTCTATGCTTTTTGTACTTTCGGCTGAATTTTCAGCTCTTTGTTAACCGCCAAGAGTTCCTATAGGAAGATGGGTGGGACAGAAATCTAATAAATAAATAAATAATAAATAAATAAATAAAAGATAGAACTTTCACTGTAGTAACACCACTCATTTGTGGAATTCCTTCCAAAAGGAAGTCTGGCCAGCTAACTTTTAGAATTGCTGGCAAGCAATCATGTGAGTGTGAGTGTGACACACACACACACACACACACACACACACACACACACACACACACACACACACAGAGAGAGAGAGAGGGAGAGAGAGAAGGTACATTCTTGGCATTAATGTTTGTTTTTAATATGTTTTTAAAATGATGTTTTACTTTTTCAAAAAATGTCTATCACTTGGCTGACTTTGATAGCCAGAAAAATAATGTTTACATACTTTAAATTACTAATGGTGGGTGAGTGGTTTTGACCCAGCAAAACTCACTCATACACCAAATTAACAAAGTAAATAGGTACTGTATGTGGAGTAACACTATCTTTAAAAGACAGCTGATGGTCACAAAACACATGCATCATGTTAATAAAAAGATCTCAGATTCCAATTCTGATATTTGCTATTAAAATGAAGAGGCTGCAGAAAAATGCTGCTCCTGCCCTGATGCCCTGATTTTCTCCTTCCAGTTAGAACGCTGAAGATAATGTTCTGCTAAACCAAAAAGTAGTCTGGTTTGATATAAGGTTTGTCCTCATGGATCAGAATTATTGTCCCAAGGGCAACAAAAGAATTAACCCCTTCTTTTCTTTGTCACTTCTCCATGGCAAGTCATTTCCAAAAGTGATATTTATGTGATAGGGAGACATTTGTATTATGGATCTGTCCCTGCAACCTAAGAGCTGCTGGGGAGTTATGAAAATTGTTAATGCACACCAATGCCATGGCCTTATTCCATTTCTATCACTCTTCCCACTCCCAGGTAAACAAAAAGACAGGTAGGGAGGAGAGAGTTTGTATCCTATTCTCATATTCCGCCCATCTTTATATTTGTAGAGTGAGTGCCTTTGTCTCACAAAGATTTTTGGTTCACAAGTACTGTATTGCTTATTTTCTTGGGGTGGGGGGGTGGGGGTCTGCAACACGGTTAACAAAAAGACTTTTTCCTCCCCTCTGAGATATTTGTTATATATACTGCATTTATACTTTCTTCTTTTACAGCACATCCTTTAACTAATTAAACCAGTAATCATCACTGCAGGTGAAATTAAAAAAAATGGTAATAACAGAGCAAACGGGAATTAATTTGAAAATATCATCAAATTTCAAGTAAGTTTGCTAAAGCATGCCACCTACAGGTCTTCAGCACTTTAGAAAGAACATTTCTTTTCAGCAAGTACTCTAAAAGCCACACAACTATACAAATTATATCTCACGGTGGCTTTCTTTTTTACAATTGGAGTCAGGAAAATCCAGGGACAGGGGGTGAAGAAGACTGGGCATGAAAAAGCTATGCTCATTTCTTAATCTATGAAAGCTGTTTCATGCTGAACTGTGGTCTTTTATCTTAGAACTCAAATATTTAACCTTAAGACCTGACTTTTAGTTTCTCTTGGCCTAAACTTTTTGGCATAACACAGAAGAAGGAGATGCTTCAGGTACAGCATATAATACTTTTCTGTACTATCTTCATGGTAGTGAAATTAAATGACTCTTGTGTCATAGGCAAACATTTTCAGCTGAATACAGGTGAAAAAATGTCCAAAATGTTCAGAGCAAATTCTTGATAATGATTTCTATTCTCTTGTGTTTCATTACTGGGAAGCCAAGTTGGACATGTTAGAATTCAAATGCGTCTTTGAAACTGGATGCCTGTAGTAAAAAAAAAATTGCAAAAATGCTCCACCAACATACATTCATCAGACCACCAGCATGACACTATTTCAAGAGTTATGCAAAAATGTGACTTTTTGAAAGGGTTATTAAAGGCTAGCAAAAAAGTCACAATTTTGCATATCTGTTAACATAGTGCTGTGCTGAGATCTGAGGAACCCAATGGTAAACCACTTCTGAGTACTCTGTTCCTAGAAAACCTTGGAAAGAGTCACCATAAGTCAAATTGACTGGATGGCACATAATTATTATTCATTATGGATATGGATGGGGCCACATGGGTCCCTTCTGTTTAAAGACTTTCAGTGGTGGAGAATCTGAAATTATTCCTTCCATTGTCAAGCAGCTCTCACTGTTAGGAAGTTGTTCCTAATGCTGAATTGAAATCCACTGCTTTGTCCAACCCCCTGCTGAAGAAATCACTGCCAGGCAGCCATCAGTGGGCAGATCTACCTCTTCTACCAGAAGGATGACATTATACACCCAGGAGATGTCCTGAAAGCCTCAAAATGATCACAACACTTATCTTGTTAGCAGATGTTTATTGAAGGGTAGGCTGATACAATACAGCTACCACTTGGGCTGGCTTTCACTCATCTTAAGAATTATCCTCAAGCCTAGACCCTCTCCTCTCAATGTCACTTTGTACCAGTCATCTAGGGAGCCAAGTTTGGAGACAACCAGGATCAGTATTGGAGCATCACCCAGTCTAGCTGAAACATTGGGGGACAGATGATGCTAGCTGACTAGTGAGGGCCATATATATTCAAAATTACAGATTGTGTCATAAAGGGGGTGCCTATTCCTTATTAGGGAGCAAGCTGCAGGCTGATGGCTCTTTTAAGTGGAGATGGGATGACTGCCACTCTGCTAGTGGATTTATGCAGAATCGGGGTCATCAATATTGTAAGTAGAAGCACAATAGCTACTATATTATGGGTAGATATCTGCAGAATCAAGGCTCTGTGCTATTTTCCTGGAAAGTGACATTTTCACCATCATTAATAAAATATACAATTTCTTTATGCAGTTGTTTGACCTTTTGGATTAAGAGGGTTTGTGGTACTTAAAACCAGACCTTGCCTTGACCACCTGTTGCCACCCTGTATGTTTTATGGGAGTGGTGACATTTCTGCCATGCAGACTTTGCATAAGAGTCAAAGTGCTTAATCTTGGTCACTCTCTGAAAGCTTAGTTGGATCTGACTAAGGTATTGGAATAACACAGGAATATTAGCTGATTCTTTGAGCAGTTCTGGATAGGAAAGCAAGGCCTAAATGCTGCTTTGACACCCTGATTTTTCCATTTGTCCTTGCAGCTTGCCTTAGTCCATTAGGTTAGTCAAAGGCAAAAGCAATGTTTTCCATTCTTCACATTTTAGGAAATATTGCACACCTCACATAATGGCTGTAAAGAGAGGATAGTTGCTGCCCCTTGTTTCAGCACTTAAAGCCCCTGAAACATAATCTTTATCTTTTGTAGCTTGTATCTGTTATCTGCCAATTGTTGTGTGGTCTGTTGGTGTGTGCATGATGTGAGCGCACAAAGAGAAGAACATAAAGACATTTTGTGCAAACTACAGGGCCCTTGAAGGGAAAGAAATAGTTTGTCATCATCCACTTGGCTGATGGCAAGGCATCTCATGGGACTTTAACATTTGCTACCAAGCTGTCCTGTCAAGAGAGATTCAATTGTCATGAACCAAGAATAAGGAAGCTCCCCTGCCATTTCCTCTAGGATAAATTGTTTCATTCTAGAGGGAAGAAATGGTGTTTCGTTACAAAAAAAAATGAAACACACCCTACCATCTTGTTACCTAAGTAATTTGTTCTTATCAATATGATAAAACAGTGTTTTTCATTCCCATCTCTAGTGTGTATGTATCCAAGGCATATATCCAAGATACGTTGCACATAAGAAACAGGGAACCAATGCAAATATGATTCTGCCTGGGAATTCCCATAATTACAATTCAGTTGTGAAAATCTGCATATGTAAGGGCAGTTGTGAATTTTTTCCCCTCTGGTGGCCTTTCCTGGTCACACACCCTGTTTTACTACCAGTGCGAGCCCCCTTATATGTATGAGAATTTGATGGGGTGGCACTTGCCTAATTGAATATTGTGTAAGCCAAAATAAATAAATAATTTTAAAAAAATTCAAGCCCAGATATTTTGCTGCCATCATTTCATTGGGATTGGTACCTCACCACAAATGAACTCTGTCAATTTTTTAAATTGATTTGTGTTGAAACTCAGAAGCAACTCCCGAAATCTGTTTTTAAACTATTGCTGAGAACTTATCATTTACTTCCATTTGCACATGTAAAAAAGATAACTCAGTAATAGTCTATAGATAGTCCTTTCCCCTGGAGTGACTTGGAGCTAATGCAGAATATATTGTCCCTGTAGTGTACCCAAGCAAAGCCATGTCCACAGGCACTCCTATTGAAGTCACTCATTAGCACATCATTAATGCACACTATGACTGAGCAGCAGATCTAGGGGATGCTGCGATTGCGCTGCGCCTTAGCAGTGACTTTGCAGTTACTGCTGAGTAGCATATGCATTAATAAGGCATTAATGAGGCATTTTGCCAGCTGCTCAGAAAACTGGCCATCACCCCTCCTTCCAGGACAAAGTGTAAAAGGCCTTACCAGCTCAGCAAAAAGTTGCTTGTGTTTCTATTTTGTTGAATGAAAATTTGTATCTCATCTGAAACCCAGTATCTATTTTTAAGTCTGATACCTAAGAAAACCCTTAAAAATTAGTCCTGTGTTATATCTTGTACCATTTACAAATAAAGACTGAAAGAACGAGGGAAGCACTCCGTAGGTGCAAATTTGTGCAGAAGGGAGAAAATCACATTACCTGATCCACTCGCTATACACACAGGCCTTTTGGGAATTAAATTCTATACCTCAAGAATACTTCTGAGTGAAGGAGAGATTAGTCCTATGCAGGGAGGATGATAAAAATTGATTCAAGGCTGACCACTTTGAAAGTTCAAAAATACCAGGAGCAATGTGTTCTTCCTTTTAAAATAAACCAACAATAATTTAAATTGGATTCCTAATGATGCTGTATGTGTTTTATTTTTATTTTTTTCATTTAAGTAATTTTATTGGGTTTTTTTGGGGGGGCAGAGGAGGGAGGGTGATGCTGTATGTGTTTTAAAACTGATAATCTGGTTCCCTGTTTTGTATTGGATATATGGAGCCTTGAAACGTTCCTTTTTATAACAACCAAAGGAACTTCTGAGTCATGCGGATGGCACACACAAAAACGCATGTTAATACCCATCAGAATCATGTGCAAAAAGGCAGCCAATAAATAGAAATGAAATAAAATCTCTATCGCATTACCAATAGGATACTGATGCCGGGGATCCTTAAGAGGCCAGCCACATCCAGGGTGATTGATCCTGAACCCACTTCCAGGCTAAGATTTTGTATTCTTGAAGTAGCTCTAGAAAGATTACTGCAGGAGATGATATAGAGAATGTGTCAAGATGCACAGTAACCAAAGCTGGCATCATTATTGTAGCATGGGGAGAAGATAGAATATCCTGCAAACACTTCTCCTCATCTACAGCAGTAAAATTATAATAGTGACAAATTAAATAATTAAAGGTTTATCAGTCTTTGGCATCATCCCAAATCTTCTGCTCGAAGAACCTGGCCCTGCCATGTTGCTGTATGTGGAGCCAATCCTTTATGAGGATTTTCATGTCTGTCTGTAGTCAGCAGAGCACAAAGCAAGGTACATTGGAGAAAGAGTTTTTCTAAAGCCAAAGCCTGCTGCTTATATACTGTCCCATAATGCTCAAAGCACTCTTTGGTTTTGCAGTTTAATCATGCAGGCTACACATTGCCCCTCTGCCAGAGAAGTGAATACTCAATTTACTGGCCTTGGAAGGGTGGAAGTCTGAGTGAACCTTGAGCTGGTTACCTGGGATTGAACCCCAGGACGTGAGCACAGTTTTGACTGTAGTACAGCAGTTTAACCACTGTTCCCCAAAGTTCCTAAGCCAGGCATGTCCAAAGTCAGGCCCGGGGACCAAATGCGGCCTGTTGTCAAATTTCAAGCAGTCTGCGGCCTCTTCTGCCCACCAGCTCAGCTTGTCACTCATCCCCGCCAGCTGGCCCCTCCCCATACTGGATGGAGACACCAGCTTGCAGTTTTATGATTTGCCTGCCCTCCCTGCCTCTGTCGATCCCCACCCCCCACCCCAGCCACCTGCCTAGTCTTCCCACCTCCTGCTCCATTTATTTATTTATTTATTTATTTATTTATTTATTTATTTATTTATTTATTAAATTTATATACCGCTCCATCTAGCTACATGGCAACTCTGGGCGGTTTACAAACTGAACAAAAATCAAACCATGAGCAGTAAAATACAATATAACAAATAAGCAGAAGTATATAAATAAAAACACTATAACTAGTAAATAATATGTATAATATATAACAACAGCATAAAACAGGAGCAAGATGGACTACAGATAAAAGCAAGTAAATATATAATAACAATCATTAGAACAGATTAATATCCGGGGAAAGCCTTTTTAAATAGCCACGTCTTTAGATTCTTCCTAAAGACTGCGAGGGAAGGTGCCAGACAGACCTCAGGAGGAAGTTGGTTCCAGAGCCGAGGGGCCGCCACTGAGAAAGCCTGATTTTTCATCAAAGATTTTTGGGCCTCCTTCAGCGACGGCACCCTCAAATGTCCTTCCTGAGATGATCGGGGGTTATGGGCAGTACTTTGTGGCAGGAGCCGTTCTGCCAGATAGCAAGGTCCTAAATCATTTAGGGCTTTATATGTCATCATTAAAACCTTGAAATCAATGTGGAAGCGAATCGGCAGCCAGTGCAACGCAGCCAATGTGGGGTAATATGTTGATGTTTTCTTAACCCTGTAACCAATCTAGCCACAGAATTCTGCACTAGCTGGAGCCTCTGCACTAATCTACAAGGCAGCCCCATGTAGAGAGCATTGCAGTAGTCTAATCTCGAGATTACGAGTGCCTGGACCAGAGTAGTGAGAGCACCAGGGTCCAGGAAGGCACACAGTTGAGCAATCTGCCTAAGATGGAAATGAGCGGCATGGACCACTGATGCTACCTGGGCCTCCATGGAAAGCATAGGGTCCAATATTATGCCCAGACTGCACACCTCATCCTGCGCGGAGAGAGTCACCCCCCAAAAACTGAGGGGGCTTCCCAAGCCACCAACCACTGGTGACTCCGTCTTGCCTGGGTTCAACCTCAGTCTGTTCACCCTCATCCATCCCAGTACGGCGTCCAAACAGGCATCAAGGGACAAAACGACATCCACTGCAGAAGGAAAAAATGAGATATATTGCTGAGTGTCATCAGCATATTGATGACACGAGACCCCATACCTCCTGACAACATCTCCCAGTGGTCTCATATAGATGTTAAAAAGCATGGGGGAGATTATCGACCCCTGTGGCACCCCACAATTGAGGCACCAAGGGGTAGAGCTAATCTTGCCCACCTGCACTCTCTGGGGCCGGTCCTCCAAGAAGGAACGGAACCACTGAAAAGCAGTGCCTCCAATTCCTAAGTCCAAGAGCCTCCCCAAGAGGATACTGTGGTTGACGGTATCAAAGGCCACTGAGAGATCGAGGAGGACCAGCAAGGACAATTTGCCCTTATCGGCCTCCCTCAAAAGGTCATCATGCAGGGTGACCAGTGCCAATTCCGTTCCATGACGTGGCCTGAACCCCAACTGGAATGGATCAAGAGCATCAGTTTCATCCAGGAGCCCTTGAAGTTGGTCAGCCACCACTCTCTCCACAACCTTGCTAATGAATGGTAAATTAGCAACAGGCCTATAACTGCCAATTTGGTCTGCTGCTAACTAAGGCTTCTTCAGAATGGGCCTAATGAGTGTCTCCTTGAGGGCAGGTGGAACCCTGCCCTCCTGGAGAGACCCATTAATTATTGCTGTGGCCCATTGCTGCAATGTCCTCCCCATCTCCTTGCATGTTATAGAGACTTGTCCAAAGTCCAGCCCGGGGGCCAAATGTAGCTAAATGGTCAGCCCCCACACATTTTCACATCACCAAATCTGGCCCTCCTTGCAAAAATTTTGGACACACCTGTCCTAAGTGGTTTATTTATTAAAGGGTTTGATGCTAAAAGCAGCATAGCAGCATTTGCCTATTGAAAACAATCACATTGAAGATGGCAGGAACCCCAAACAGATACTAGAGATATGAAGAATATTCACAGAGATTCTTGCCCTCAAGAAATTAAGCTGCCACAGCACACTCAGACAACTAGTCAGGCAACAAGCAACACTCCCCCACCCCAACCCTGGTTTTCAGGAAACAAAAATATACTTACCAAAAATGGTACAATTTGTGCAAAATTTATCTATACCTCTCCCCCGCAGGTTCTGAGGCATCCCAGGGTCCATTTGGATCCTTATGATCCTTGGGATGGGATCAGGAATATCAGGAACTCATAGCTGTAAAACCAGGAGCAATCCTCATCTAGGTGACAGTGATTGGTGGTTATTTTAGGATACTAAAGCGTTATCCTATAGTAAGTATCCCAAAGGCCCAATTCAGGATGTTAATTTTAATCCTGAATCATTAAATGACTTGAAGCACTGGGATCTAAGAGTACAGCCTTCCTTATTATGTTCATATCCAGATCATAAGATCTTCTGGAGAGGCTTTCTTCAGAATAGATAATCTGTAAAGACACATTTGACAGGCGCAGGGGAAACGTTTTCTGTTCCCAAAGCATGAAAGGCATTTCCCTCAGAGTTAGAATCATTTCCATCTCATTGATATTTTTGAAACCAAACTGGCCTCTCCATAAACAAAACTGTTTTGATTATTGGGATTATTGTGATTATTTTACTATTTAAATTGTTTTTGTTAATGTATTCTACTCTGCTTGAGTGCTGCTGACCTCTAGTCAAAGGGCATGATAATAACTGAACAATAAACAATAATTAAAAACATCAACAGAATAACTTTTATTTTTTATTTTTTTTCCTTTGATATTACATCCAACATGCAGATACCTAAGTGATTCAAAGGGCATAACTTGGTGCTTGATCATGTGAGGGTTTTATTTAAATTACAAGAACTTTGGCAGGGACTACAAGCCCCATCTGACTGAAAAAAAGCAAAGGAAAGCAAAGTGTGCTCCTTATGTACTGCCCCATAGTTATTAAAGCACTCTTTGCATGGTTTAAAGTTTAATAACGCAGGCTAGACATTGCTGCCACCATCACCCGCCAGGAAACTGCATACTCATTTTTCTGACCTCAGAAGGATAGAAGGCCAAGTCAACCATGAATGGTCATGAGCACAGCTTTGGCTGCAGTACATCAATTTAAATACTGTGCCACAAGGAAGCTCCATTGGCATTAGAAGTTCAAAAATGTGTAAAATGTACAGTGTAAATCAGGTAATTGATTTATATATTTTTCTTAAACTAATTAGGATAGGCATTCTTAAAAAGCTTTAAAGTATTAGTGAAATGTTTCTGCTTGTTTTATTTTGAAAGATCTGACTGCTTTTTATCTGATCTGAGAGAGTCGCATAGCACAGTAGTTAAACGGCTGTATTGCAGCCATAACTATGCTCATGACTTGGGGTTCAAATCCAGATAACAGGCTCAGGATTCACTCAGCCTTCTATCCTTCTGAGGTCAGTAAAATGAATACCCAGCTTGGGTGCGGGGGCAATGTGTAGCCTGCATAATTACTTGTAAACCATCCAGAGAGTGCTTTAAGCACTATAGGGCAGTATCTATCTATCATCTATCTATCTATCTATCTATCTATCTATCTATCTATCTATCTATCTATCTATCTATCTATCTATCTAATTTTTAAATTTTATTATAGATTATTTTTACCCCATCTTTCTCCTTGGAAAAGGACTCAAGGCAGATTACAGTAATGAGGGATAATATACAGTCCAGTACAATTAAGACATGTTCAACTTTTGACAATAGGGAATTGAGGAACATCTTACAGCATTAAAAGACATTACATTAAACCTACAAGAGAATGCGAGCAGTTAAATGGAGAATAAAATTCTATGTAAAGTTATGAGTGATGGAAACTAGCATTGAAAACATGGTGTCAATGTAATCACACAAGGTTATAAGTGGTTATAAACACAAAATCTATGTGATCCTATAGATTCATATCAAAGACACATAAGAGGTAGTCCATCATTCAGGGAAAGCTTGCCTGAAGAGAAAGGTCTTTGCCTGTTTCCGGAAAGAAAGCTGAGATGGGGCAGTCCTGGTCTCTAGTGGGAGGGAGTTCCAGAGTCTGGGCGCCATAGCTGAGAATGCCCTTTCATGTGTTCCCACGTGACATGCCTGTGAGGGTGGTGGGATGGAAAGAAAGGCCTCTCTTGATAACCTTAACACCCAAGCCAGTTCATACTGTGAGATTCAATCTTTGAGGTATCCTGTTTCCCCGAAAATAAAACATCCCCAAAAAATAAGCCCTAGCAGGATTTCTATGCATTTGTTAAATATACGCCCTACCCTGATAATAAGACCTAGTGATGGGCGTGGCTATGGTTGTGTGCAGGGCTGACATTCAAGCATATTATACTTAATAAAAGTTAGACAACCCCTGAAAATAAGCCCTAGTGTGTCTTCTTGAGAAAAAATAAATATAAGACAGTGTTTTGTTTTCGGGGAAACACGGTAGCTTGGACCCAGGTCATACAGTACTTTGTAGGTCAAGGACTGCACCTTTAATTGTTCCTGATACCTGATTGGCAGCCAGTGGATCTGCTTTAATACCACCCTAGTCAGCAACCTGGCTGCATCATTTTGGACCCATTGAAGTTTCCCAAGACTTTTCGTTGGTAGCCCCACATAGAGCACATTACAGTAGTCTAGCCAGGACGTCACTAGGGCATGTGTCACCATGGCCGTTTCTCAAGAAATGGGTGTAACTTGCATACTAGCCTTAATTGTGCAAATGCTCTCCTGGCCACGGCTGTGACCTGGGCATCCAAGCTCAATAATGAGTCCAAGAGCACCCCCAAGCTGCACACTTCTTTTTTCAGTTGGTCAGGGACCCCATCCAGTACAGACCACTTTGCTTTTGCTTTGCTTTGCTTCTGAACATCTGTTTTGTTATTTAACAAATCAGTTGGAAACTGGAATTGATGCGGTTCTCATATCCTCAGTTGTTTGTTGTAGAAAGAGTGAAAAAAAAGTTTGCCCTTCTTCTAATACAGGTCAGGATCTATCCAAGATGTAAGAACTATAAACAAAATTAGTGTTCGTGGGATTACCTTTAAGGAGAAGAAATCAGGGTTGTCCTGCTTTACAAGGCATGATTTACTGCAGTGGTGTCCAAACTTTGGGCCTCCAGATGTTTTAAACCAAAACTCCCACAGTTATTTGTCATTGGCAATACAGGCTTGGGATTCTGGGAGTTGTGGTCAAAAACATCTGGAGGGCTGGAGTTTGGGCACCCCTGATTTACTGGGTTATGCACTGTCTTGCACATCTGTCTAGTGTTCCAACTTCTACCGAACCTTCTTTTTTTAAAAAAATGATGACATATATTACTGGTACAGCTCTGCAGTCAGAGTATGTGAGGAGCAACAACTGCATACCCCAGTCATTCAGGAGTTTCTCCAAAACCTGCATTCTTCCTTTCAAATGCCATAAATTTTTATTATTTGTTCAAATTTTCATTTTGTATCCCTGCCTCCTCCAGTTTGTTCTCACTCTGCTGGTCACCCAGTTCTAGGCTTGTACACAGTGATTTCTCACTCATGTTGAACGTTTCTTCGCCTTCAGCATTTCCAATGCCCCCCCTCTGTTGTTCCCCTCACTTGCTTGAGATTTTCAATCATCATTTCCTAGCAGTGGTCTCTGAACTTTGTTATTCTGACAATACTGTTACCTGCCACAATAAGAGAAATGCATTACCTGACTCATTTTAGAAATGATTTTACAGTATGTCAAGGTAAAAAGGCCTGGGGATATAAACAAACTCTGAAATACTCTGAGATCAAGTAGACATAATTAGAACACCGAATGTTGATTAGATTGTTTCATTTTGCAACAATGTGAGTTTAATCATGGTGGAAATTGGTTGTGGGGGCTTCTAGTGGTGTTTGTTATTTCTATTAAGTTTTCATCTTTAGCATAAAACTTTCTACGAATAAATAATGACTTTCATCTTTCTTTTAAAGAGAAGGGGTGCACTCTTATTCTATTATGATTCTCAATTTAAGTAATATAATTTTTCATAATTCCTCTTTTGTTTCAGCCAGCTAACAAGCACAATTTCCTGTTACGTGCTCACAGAGAACAAGCATAGCTGTGTGTGTATGGTGCAAACAGTTGTTGCCATGCTCCTTCCAGATAATGATAAAATCTAAAAGCAAAATAGGTAAGACTACACAACATCCTAGGTCAGCTTTGGATAAGCAGCAGGGAAAGCTTCTGAGATACATTAAGCTACCCGTCAAGGAAGAAGCTTATGCAAAGCCTGAACTAGCCATAAGGTTCACCTTTCTTCTCTCTTAAATACAGAACGGTCACAGTCATCTAAAAGAAAGAAGGTAGGCACGAGGCTCTCCTTATGAAGAGATGCCTGCTCTCCTTACCTGGTGCCAAGCCACTGTGATTGGGGCAGTGTTATGTTCAAACCTATGATCTGCAGTGGGATTGTATATATTGCTGTGGTTATTTTCAGTTAATTGATCCTTTGTCCTGTAGCAATTCTTAACATAATTTGCAAATTTGGTTTCTGCCTCAGGATGGGTAGTTCCCTTTTTGCACTGCCACCTGCAGTTTTGCTTTTTTGTTGACCAAATTGTGTGTGTGTGTGTGTGTGTGTGTGTGTGTGTGTGTGTGTGTCTTATATTCCCCCCTTTTCTTTATGAGATTCTGGAGTTTTTCACCTTGGGTCATGCAATCTTTTCCATTGTGGTTTGATTTTGGTGTCCTCGTTGCTGATGAATCTTAGATGGGCTTTTTGCTGGAGCCTTCCTCCTCCTCCTCCTCACCTTTATCTGCACCTTTACCCCCCACCCCCGGGGAATTTCAGCTAATGTTACTTCGGCTGTTTCATTTGCGATACTGTGTTACAGCTTATCACCTTCTGGAAGAAGACGAGACTACCTTTGGTATGGCTGATACAAAAGCTGAGAGAAGAACATCCCTTCTAAGGAGTCTTGGCTGACTTCTTTATGGTTCTGTAGCCTCTGTGCAATGAAACAATCTAGAAAGCTCCCGTATCTGAAACCTTGAACCTCTCTTATCACAGTTACTAGAGTTAAAATAATCCAATTTATACAAGAATCCTATTTTGTTTGCTTGTACAGATTAACTAGACTAGACTGGATTGGCATTTTGTGACAGTGTGAAGCACAGATTTGTGCACAGCAGGTGCTTATATCACCATTCATTTTTACTTCTGAGGTATATATGCCAACGAGTAAATCCCCATATAACATATTACCTCGATCACTGTCTAGCAAGCTCTCAATTTATCTCTTGATCTTTGAGTCATCACTGCTTAAAGCTTTTCCATTTCCTCACCTATTTCATAAGCCGTTCTAAACCCATTATAACTAATGTGAATCTGATCTCTTGCCACCCACCAGACAGACAAAGTAAAATAAATTTGTTTAACCCTGGGTATTATTATTTTAGGTGTTTTTTTTTAAAATGTCGATAACTTTCATCATGGCTCGGCAGTAAATAGCCTAAAGATGATACCATGGCTCTATGAAAATAAAAACTACTTTGTGTAGGAATGAATATTTTATAATCTGAGTACTCTCACACCTTTGGCAATGGCCCAAGCAGAACAGATTGAAAATGGCACACAGGAGCAGAAGTAACACAGGGGTTCCATTTCTATTTGCAGATTATTCTGAAATGAATATGCCCTTATTTTATTGTAAAGAAAAAAGCAGGAAAGCACAGACAAAAACTATTCTTGCAATAGCTCTGTGGGAATTTACCCTGAGGGAAATTAGGGGTTGTCTGGGCTTATTATTAGACATAATAATGTCTGCCAACTTTAGGTGGCAATTGCTGGAAAGATTGTAATGGCAGCCTTCTCTTCTGGAAACCTTGACTCTTCCCACCCCTCCTAAGTTGATGCCCCAGCAGTAGTGATGTTTCTGGTGGCTCCTCTGTCCCAGGTGTTTGCTTAATTTAATAATCTTCTCTCATTGTGTAACAATATAGGAAATACACCTCTCCTAGTATGAAGAGGAGTTGAGAAGAACTGTTTCATACAGGGTCTTTCTTCCCCATACATAAGTATTATCCAAAACTCACAATATCTTTAGAATCCAAACAGAAAGAACAAATATAGGAGATATCAAAACTGACAGATATATCAGTTTGGTCAAAGAGCTTCTGCTTGCTTTATTTTAAAACATGTAACTATATTCATCCATATTAGTGCTTATTAAGGACTGGCCCTTCTTTTCTTCCTATGGATTCTTCAGCTTCTTTCACATCCTTGGAAGTAGTTCAATCAAAATGTTTGAGAGCTATCCTACAAGTACCCCATTGGGTGCCTAAGGCAGCCCTGAGGTTAGAAGTGGGATTCATGAAAGTGGAAGTTAGGGCTTGGCTAGCCATCTTCAATTTTTGGCTGAAATTAATTTTTCTCCCAAGAACCCTAACCTCTTTACTATTTGTAGATAATTACCACTCAGCATGGAAGAGAGCCCTATCCCTTAAACTTAAAACTTATGGTCTCTCAATGGAGTGCCTTATACAGGTAGGCTATGAGATGGCTAAGCAAATCCTCAAGCAACGCATCTTGGAGGTAGAGAGACATCATTATTTGGGGGCTACCTCTAATAACATATCAATTGATCCAGCATTGATCCCCTTCAAACCAGCTAACTATTTCTTTGCTCATTTAACAAAGAATCAACGCAGAGCTTTTACACTTGCTCGGATGAATGCTCTGCCATCAGCAATACAAGAGGGAAAATTCCAAAAGATTCCCTACTCTCATTGTAAGTGTCTCTGCAGGACAGATAGAATTGAAACATTGGCACATGTACTCCTGCACTGCCCATTATATGATGAAATTAGGGGGAAACCTATTGCTCCTTTTTTAAAGCAATTCCCTGGATGGCCAGAGGCATTTTATACCCGCCTCCTGTTGTCAGGGCAAAATATATACACTGTAGAATGTCCTAATTCAAGCTTGCTGTCTAATGTAGCTAAATTTTGTGCGGCAGCAATTATTATTTGTGCTCAGAAGGTTTCAACAATTGCTCAAGCATTCACAATTTAAGTTGGCTCAATTTGTATGATATTTTATCTATCTATCTATCTATCTATCTATCTATCTATCTATCTATCTATCTATCTATCTATACATACACACACACACACACACACACACACACACACACACACACACACACACACACACTTTGGATTTGGTCATTGACTGCAATAACGTATTCATTCATTCAAGCTTTAACAGCAGGTTTTGAATAGACGCTACATGATCTCCAACTGCTAACCAACCTTCCTTGCTCAGTGGAGCAGCCATGTATCTGGGGGAATGGGTGGAGGAGGCACATAATATTAGCCAAGCCCCTCATTGATGGAAATGATGGGACAGCCAGCACAGTGGGAAAATGAACATTATATAAACAACATTGGACCCACTTCTAATTAATGCAATAATTAGATTTAGTGAACTGATGTAATATCAAAACTAAGGCAAGCCTTCCCCTTTTCAAACACAGTTGGGATAAAATGCTCCTGAAAGCATCTGTGTATGTTGAATCCAAGTTAGCACTAGAAATATTGCCTCACAAATGCCCATGCTGCTGTAGAAATTGCTAAACTCTTTGCCAGTACATTTCTTGAAACACACTTGGGTTGTTCGGAGTTTCCAATAGATTTTTGGCAATTGAAAACACTTCTTTTTCAGGACTGTGATTCCCAAACTACAGTACGTAGAAATATTTGCTGTAAATCCATGCCCTCTGCAAATGCCACCAGGGCAATCATTGCATCATTTTCAGAACATTTGTTCATTTCAATAAAAATAATACAAATGACTTTAGAATAAACTCTTCATGCTTGAGCACTACAAAAGCGAATGAAATACAGCAGATGTGCTGCACACCAAGATCTATTTAGGTATATATATCTGCATGTTTGTCTATGTCAACATATACAGTACATCTGTGTTTGTGTCCAGATATAGGTTTAGATATTAATGTTGTCATTGTAAATGTTTGCACAGCTTAGGGAGACAGAGACATGTCACAGATGAAGATAAAGAAATGAAAGCTGCAGCAAAGTGTTTCAGTAGTAGTGTGTACACAGAGAAGATACAACACTAGCAACTCTTTCATGTTGGAACCCGGACCATGTACTTTAGAACAGTTGAAAAAATGTTTGGAGAAAACAAGTTTGGAGACAGGCAGTTAAAAAAAATAAGTCTGGTTTCAACCCACTTCATCAAAAATAAAGAGTGTAATAGTGTGGCACAGTATATATTGTGTAGGGGTTGGGACCAGATTGGGTGGAACATAGAAACTGACAATTGCATGATTTGCAAACATAATAAACTTTCAAAGTATTGATTACATAAATATCCTGGTAGTATTTTGACTGATTAGCTAAAGCAAAACATCTGACCACTAATATCAGAAACACTCCTTCTCTCATTTCTAAAGGTATGATAAATTGCACCTGAGACATCTGCAGTTAAGATAGCTGATAATGGCAAACAATACTTTCTCTTTTATTTCCCAGATGATATGGAGAGACTGTATCTCCTAATAGACCCAAAAAGTATATCCAAAGGCTTGAAAATCCAGTCCTAGGGATCCAGTATTCAGAAGGACTGATAAGGATATTAAGTAGTGCCTCGTAAGACAAATTTAATTCATTCTATGGGTCAATTTGTCTTATGGAAAATTTGTCTTATGAGGCATGGTTTCCCATAGGAATGCATTGAAAACCAATTAATCAATTCCAGAGGAAATGGATTAATGGGCTTTCAGTGCATTCCTATGGGAAGGCTGTCTAAATCCCCCTCAATCAAGGGACAGCGGAAGGCTGTCCTCCTCCCTGCAACTAACAGACAGCTGATTTTGACCGCTCGGGTGTGTGTCTGGGCTGCGTGTAGGAGCCTTCCGTTGCTGATGATTGAGGAGGCAGCTACCTCCTCTTCAGCTGTGTCTCTGAGCTGAGATTAAGAGGAAGGGGAGAGGAGGAGACAGCTTCTATCCTGCCTTTCCTTCCCGGTAGCATCTGATCCATGCATGCTACAGGGAAGGGAAGGCAGGATAGAAATCTCCATCACCTCCTCTTCCCTGGGATCAAGGTAAGTGGTGGTGGTGGATCACCGTTGCCACCACTTACCTCTGGAGTGGGTAAAGATCGATTGGTCCCTGCTCTGCCCAACAAAGTGTTGGATAGAGGAGGGACCAATGGATCTTTGCCCAGCCCCCCGCCAGAGCACTCATGGTGGGACATTTTAAAATGGATCTTCTCCCAGCCCATGCCACTTGGATCGCTACCACTGCTTCCCTTCCAAGCCGCACAGACTTGGCAAAGGTCAATGGGACCCTTTTTTGCCCACCAATGTTTCCACCAAAGCAGGGACTCAGTGATCCTCACCTAGCCTGGGCTGTTCCCTTGCAAACAGCCCAGGCAGGGCAAGGATCAATGGCACCTCCTAAGATGAATGGAAACTGGATGGAAAAAAATCATCTTACGAGTTTTTCCTATCCCTGGAAATTGCATTCATCTTAAGTTTTTTGTCTTAAGGGGCATTCATCTTACTAGGTATTACTGTTGTTGCAAAAACTCAGCTTTGTTGAAGGCAGGGGTAATTTGGGGATAATTCTATTTTGGTGAAGTTTGGCAATTTGTTTGTTTTGTTAATAGTTAAAATTATGGAGGGCAGACAAGGGTTATTTTATCAAGCATCCAGTAGCTTCCTACCTCTTGCCCTTCACTATTTCTCTAAATTTTAAAGGCAATACTCTTTCTGGGATTTAGAAGCCTCTTCTGCTATTTCAGCTGTCGGCAGGATTACCTGGGCAGTATTATATATCCTCCATCTCATTTTCAGGTCTAATGCACCAGTTATGCAGCCTTGAGGCTTATACAGGCTTAGGTGAAGTTGCAGCTTGATGGAAGAAAGTAGCCTATATATATATATTTTTTTTTTATTGATAAGAATAGCCACTAATTACAAAGTCCTGCAAACTGTTCTTCCTTAGCTTGGTATCATGGTCATGTGTACCTATTCTCTAATGTATCACTATGCATAGGGGGATTTTTTTTATTTTGTTTAAAAATATGTGTTAATAATTATTTGAATTTGAAGAGATCTATAGGAAGAAGCTTAAGTGCTTCAGTATGAACTTTCTTTTCAAGATTTTGATGCTTTCTTTCTTCAAAACTGATTAAAAAGTTGATGCTTAAGACCTGGATCCTACAATAGGTCTACTAGTTTAATCAAATGCCTGTCTGTGCATTGATGTGATTCCAGGTCAACAACACAACACTTTTCAAGTTGCTACAAATGTTTTAAAGCATTATAAGAAGGACAAAGCATTATAAGAAGGACAAACAATTAAAGCAACCTAAATAAAACCAAAAAGATGAAGGAAACTGAAAGCAATGTTTTTTAAAAATAATTTAAACACTTTTAAAAAATAATTGTAACAATATAGTGAGAATGATTGAGCTAGAAATAGCCGTTGTGAGTTTTTTGGGCTCTTTGGCTGTGTTCTGAACATGTCCAAACAGCCCAAAAAACTCACAACAGCTATTTCTAGCTCAAATATCTTGTTTTTTTGTTTTTTAAAAGGAGAAGGGAAACAGCAATGATGAGCAGCCATGGCAAGGAACAAGGATGAGTGGGGAAAGTCCGGGAGGAGTCAGGCAGCCCATGACTCAGCCGGACCCAGTGTTTGGACTTATTTGTTTAGGGGGAGCGGGATAGTTTTGAGTAGGGTGGGTTTAGCGAGGGTGGCAGGAGGGCTGAGTGTGCTTCCTGCATGGTTGCTTGGGATTGGGGGTGGTTAGGAAAAGGTAGGGTAGGGAGGGATAAACTGAACTGGCCTCATCCCTGCTTCACTGAAGTCTCCTTGAGCATTGCACTCTGTCTCAGTAATTAATCTTGGGGCTTGTGGGGGAGTGGCTATGGATGGGGCCCTGGGTGGCTGTTTGTACCCACCCCTCAGCTCTTTCTCTCCCACACAGCTCCACTCCTTTTGAGTTGGAGGCTGCAAATAATGAAGGGGGGGTTCTTTTGGTTCTATGTCTGGGACCCAGTCAAGGGCTACTTGTTGAGTGGCATAAAATTAGATTACCACAGACTTTATAGTCAGCTATTTTTTCACTTAGATGGTTACTTCATGTCCACTCTTGTTCCGGGAGGAAGTTTGTTGCATGTTGATGTCGGTTGCAGTCACATGGTCTTCTTGCGGTTCTGTCCCTGTTCCCGTGTACGCATGGGTGTGATTGATGATACCGGCATGACTGTTTCCACAGGTCCTCGTTCCGTGATGAGAAGTGAAATTCCATGCCTTTGTTCTTGTTTTTTTTTTACCCGACCTTCCATTTTTCGATGTTTCAATTCTCTGAAGCCTTGCCTTAAATGCGTTACAGAGCCAAGTTTGAGGCATTTGTCTTTCAATCTCTCTGCACTGCGTTACTGACTCCATAGAGAATGTACTGGTGAACGGCACTTCACACTCCTGCCACTAGATGGAGAATGTCACGTTGCGGGAGGACACTGACCTCAGGGGCTTTCCTATTGGAACGAGAAGTGAGATGAGGAGATTCCCGAGGCCAGGGAGGGGAATCTCTTATCCCACTTAGATCGCAGTTCGGGGGTGTCGGGACGAACTCCCTTTGTCCCGCAATGGATGTGCAGTTAGATTTCTTCATACTGGTCCCCAGCGGGACCGCGAACAGCGATGAGATGGACGTGAAGTATCAGCCTTACTAGTCTTTAGGCAGGGCTGGCCTGGGATTCAGCCCTGTCAGGTGCCTTGCCTATTTAGTGTCTGTATACTATAATTTGCCTGCATTCAGTGACTTTGTGTGCTATTGTAGAACAGCACAAGGGTCTGCATAGTGTGTGTGTGCCAGTTAACTTATTCAGATTATATCCTTTCCTGGGTAGCACCCTGGTTAGGGAGCAGGGGGAATACTATGGTAAATCACAATGGAAGGCTCCAGCCAAACATAGGGCCCCTGCTCATCCCCTCCCTCCAGAATTGTCTTCTTCTGAGGAGGAGGACCTCCCAGATTATATGGTCAGCTAGCAGATTCACCCAAGAGGGCATGATGCTGAACAAGTGGGCAGCATCTTGCCAGGGATGTCTCCCTGAAGACAAACGGGCCAATAGGGGATTCTCCCCACCCATTACCTGCTTCAATTATGTTTCAGGTCCCCTTAACAGGTTGCAGGAATGTTAGTTGATATATTAATATGTTATGAATAAAGTTGTGGCCCAATTAAGCTGAAGTTGTCTTGCTTCTTTATTTCCAGGGCTTGTAGGGCAAAGAAACAGAGAAAGAAAGGAAAGAATAATTTAATGGCTGAAGATTTTTGGTTACGGGTTTAATTAAACAAATATTGTCCAAAGCCATATTGAACCTAAAATATCCAGGAGGAAAGAAAAGATAATGTAGTACATCTTCACTACAACAACTAATCTTGTCTTCTTGTGGTATGTCCAAAGTACCATAGTTTATTTACATAATAGCTTCTAAGGATGGGCATGAACCGAATCTTCATCCTCATCTTCCACATCATCCTCATCATCTACAACCATCATTCATCACATCATCCTTACTGGGTGGCAGCGGCAGTGGGGCAATCCTGCCCCCTGTGTTTTGTTTTGTTTTGTTTTGTTTTTGTTTTTCAAGTGCTGACTGTGCGGCCCCTGGAGCCAGGTTGGTGCTCCTTTTTAATTTTTTTAATTTTTTAATTTTTCTTTTTTGTTTTTCAAGCACTGACCAAGCGGCCCCTGGGGCCGGGTAAGTGCTGGTTTTAGTTTTGTATATTTTTTCTTTATTTTAGGGCACCAACCCAGCCACCCCAGGGCCGGTTCGGCACTCCTTTTTATTTATTTTTATTTATTTTATTTCATTTTTATTTATTTATTTATTTATTTTACTGCCAAACCATGTGATCCAGCTTTATTTTATTTTATTTTATTTACTTTTGCTGCTGCACGCCAGTTTCTTTTCTTTTAGTTTTATTTAATCATTTATTTTTTTACTGCCGACCATGCCCCCCTACCAGCTGTAGCATGGGCCAGTCTTTTTTTTTATGGTTGCCCCCTCCCTGCATCCACGAAGACTGGACCATCCGAGAAGAACCAGCACACGGTAGGAAACATCTCCACTGCCATTAACGAACTGAACCGAAATGAACCTTTTTTTTGTTCATTTCGTTTCATTCTAAATCCACTCTGAGGTTCATTATTTGTTTCATTCCATAACAAAATGAATAACGAAGTTCATTTTGTGCCCATCTCTAACAGCTTATATTTAGAGTTCACTTGATTTGCTTTAGCACCAACTCATTTACTTTTCTATGGTATCTGGTGTCCATATATACTGTGCCCCATCTGATTTTGGAGGAAATAATTTTTCTTACCATCAGCTTTACTTGCTTTTCAGCTTCTATGGATGCACTTCATAACTGGGAGTATGATAGGATGGTCTAAAATTGTTAATATCATCTGTCATCAAGTTAAGTTTTTTATGAATGGGTATAATGAGTGTTTCCTTAAGGGCTAGTGCAGGCAGGGCCAGTGCTAGGGCTTTTTGCATCCTAGGTGAGGGGCGGGGGTGCGGGCGGCGGGTTTGGCAGGGGGGATGGTGGGCGGCGGCGGCGGCGGGCGGCAGACGGATGGCGATGGGCGGTGGGGGGACAGATGGCAGTGGCTGGTGTCGGGGGGGTGGCGGGGGGCGCAGCAGGCTGGTCAGTGCCCCCTGTCCATTTTGGCACCCTAGGCAATTGCCTAGTTCGCCTTAATGGACGCACCGGCCCTGAGTGCAGGCATATCCAAACTTCGTCCCTCCAGATGTTTTGGACCACATCTCCCACAGCCCTTTGTCATTGGCACTCTAAGCTTAGAATTCTGGGAGTTGTGGTCCAAAACATCAGGAGGACGGAAGTCTGGACATGCCTGGGCTAGAGGAAAACAGCCCTAAAAAATAATAATGATGGAAGTGGCTCATTCTCTAATTGGCCTGGCTGATTTTATAAGGGGTGGTTGTGGTGGCTCTAAAGCATTCAAGCATCTTGTCAACCTCAGATGATGTCACAGGGTAAAATCTGAATAATGTCATCAGGCGAGACAGCACAGTAGACATATCAGTTTGATCTGCTGAAACAAAATGGTGGTCAAGGTACTGACGGATGGCCTCCACTTTTTTTAAACATCTAATTGATCACTGGTGATGTTGCTGGGAGGCCTATTACTGATGATCGAAGCAAACTATAGAAAGTCTTTAATAATATTTATTTCACCCTCCTACACCAATTCTAGATACTCCAACTGAATATAATCCTATTTTTAATGTAACAGATAAAATGCACTCTTGTATGGGACTTTTGCCAAAGGGAAACCATTCTCTTTCTCTGTCTTCAGTTATAATAAAGTCTGTTGTCAATCAACTGCTGGAATGTGTCTACATTTTTTTTTGTATTTTAGAAAGATCCATATATTTTCATGAGCCACAGACTCTTTACTGTTAACCTATATAACTACTGTTAACCTACATATAACCCATATAAGCCAACTTTTCTCCCTGAAATTCTATGGTACACTCTAGTAGCCAACGTATATTTGCAGTATGATCTATAGTGCCTGAAGTTAGTCTGGCATTTCTAGTTTCATTCATAGTAAAAGTCTCTATTAAAAATTATGTGAATCATTTTGCTTGAAGGGTAAAATAATGCAACCACCCTGTTTTTACTGGGTTGTTTGGTATCTCTTCTCAGGCTTGAAGTGCATTGAGAACATTTCAAGACTATAGACCATAGCTGTATCTTGTTACATATTCTGGTCAGGATTCCAATAGACCAGGGGTGCCCAAACTTTTTGTAAGGAGGGCCAGATTTGGTGGCTGAGAATGTCAGGGGCTGGTTGCTCCCCGACCCTACCACCCCACTGCAAGCCCCACCCACTGACCCCTTGCAACCCCACCCACAGGAAGGAAGGCGGGGACCAAGGGAGGGAGGGTGGGAGGAAAGAAGGTGGGGAACAAGGAAGGGAGGGAAGAAGGAAGGTGGGGACCAAAGGAAGCACAGGGAGCCGTGGCCACAGGTCATGCCTTGGAAGAGGCGATCTGTGTGACCTTGCACCCCCAAGCTCCCCAGCGGTGGTGACGGTTTGCCCGTCAGCCCACCCCAAAGCTCCTTGAAGGTGGCAGAGACCCTCTGGCCTGCCCACGCTCACACATTCCCCTGTGGTGCCGGTGGTGGCAGACCACCCATCCGCCCAGATGCCCAAGCTTCCCAGCGCTGCCGGTGGCATGACCTGCCCAATCACTGCCCCGTGCCTGTGCCCAACCTCACAATGTTCCTGGCTATGCCAGTGGCGGCGGCCCGCCCGCATGCCACCCCTGTGTGCGCGCCCAGCCCCACAAGCTTCCCAGCGGTGCTGGTAGTGGTGGCCCGCCCACCCACCCCCACAAGCTTCTGCTTACTGGCCCGCCCACCCGCCCAGCCCCTCAAGCTTCCTGGCGGTGTCAGTGTTGGCAGAAGATTTAAAAAAATGGGGCAAAGGAGGGGGAGGGAGGGGTGGGCCAGCCATCCACGGGCCACTCAGAATGGCCTGACGGGCCGGATTTGGCCCCCCCCGGGCCGGACTTTGGACAGGCCTGCAATAGACTAATTCTCTGTAGCTTGAAATAATTTTATCGGTATCCCATCAACCACTTTCTATTGGTATCCAACTTACATTTCTTCCAAGTTCTCTAAGACTGGTGGTTACTTTGTTTTCTGAAATGATAGTGTTTCATCACAGGATCCTTTTTCAAAGGAATCTGTCACTGCTGCATTGTTCTTTTGGCTTCTTATCTGTTACCAGCGATCTGCAGAGGTCCTCGATCCTGTTGGGGATTTGCATCAAAAGAAGTGGCAAATTGATGCTGATTGATAAGTTGCAGCTCACACTGCTGGTCAAATTCCAGTTTCACCACTAGGAAGATGAGTAGCAATTATTAATTAGCCCAATGCACTGCTGTAAATTATGCAATTGCTGCTAGACTGGTGGAAATCTCAAGCAGAATTCCAAAATATCTCTGTTGGAGTTTTAGAAGAGGTAGCCATGTCAGTCTCCCCAAGCATATCATTCTATACAGACTAACTCTCAAGAGTCAAGTAAATTTGTTTCATGGTGGTAATCCCTGCTTTCCACTTCATATATATGACAAGGTGGTCTGAGAAGGTCCAATAAAACTTAAAATAAAATATAATAGTTAATATTTAAAATTCCATAAATGTTTCATCTTCTTTATTTTTCTTCTAAATTTCCCCTAATAATCTTTGGTTTCAGTCAATCATTCTTCTGCTTTGCAGTTAGGTGAGTTTACAAATCTGTTCTTTACAAGACCTCTACATTCTTCAGGAAGATCCTGCAAAAGAATAGTTCCTTTCCACCTTCTTCCAGTCATATAGTCCCAAATCTGAATGAGGTGTTATGGCTGCATAACAAATAGGATTTTTGCCATTGCCTACCTGATTTCTTTATTAGTCATCTGGTGATGTCCATGTGTACAATTGCTGTTAGACTGCCTGAAGTATATACTCACAGAAAGTAAATTGCAGGGCTTTGGGCAAATGTTTTTCTGGCCTGACAGTAGGGTATACTAATAAGCTGCAGACTCCCTCTAAACCTATGAATCCTATGGCAGTTCAGATGGCATACTATTTTTATAGTTAGCACAGATGAACAAATCTAACAATTTATAATCAAACAATCTCATTTATTTTAGTTTTGATATCACATCCATAATTGTAAGTTAAACCTGGGACATTTCTATTTCATCTCTTACATGTATCCATTGCCCAGATCCATTGGTGGCTTATTAATTATCAATATCATTGAAAAAGATCAGAAAAAAGCAAAGCTTTAGGAACATAGTCCCACCTCTTTCTAATAGTTTAAGATCTCTTCATTTTTGAATAATGTAAATGTGATAAATTACTGGGTTGCAAAATCATTAGATTTTTTTCCAGCACTAATTTCTCTGCTTTCTTGCCAATTTACTGTAATAATGTCATTATCCTGCTTGTATTATGGTAAGTAAAGAAGATTAGGAATTTAGTTGAGTTTGGTGTACTGTAGCTTAAAATGTTCAAGGTTTTCATTTTAATTTTCTTTTGCTCATTAAACTAGAAAAGACTAGGCTTTGGCTTCAGGGACTAGTCTCCCTGGTGGCCTTTATAGAAGAGCAGAAATAAGCTGTTTACAAGAGGGATGGAAGTCTTCTCCAAACTTAAATTAAATACAATAAAACCAGCCAAAAGTATTAAAATCTCACTCTCAAACCAATTTAATGCCAGCCACCAAATCACTTGCATTATTAGAAGGTCTTATGGCACCTCTAACATGCCTGAATATGCTTGGACTTGCACAGATATTTATTTATTTATTTATTTATTTTTTACAGCTTATATGCCGCCCACTACCCAAAGGTCTCTGGGCGGCTTACAACAAGGAATTAAAACAGTTAAGACATAAAATATCAATAAATAATTAAAACAACAGCAAAACCTTATACTAAAATCATCACTAAAATTGCCATCAAAGGACCCCAGTCTATGTTGTATCAATTAAAAAACTCTTGGAAGGTTTTTACCTGGCGCTTGTCATCAATGTTGGCGCCAGGCGGGTCTCACTTGGGAGGGCATTCCATAACTTGGGGGCAGCTGCCGAGAAGGCCCTTTGTCTACAAGCCATCCCTCTCACCATCCCTAACACTGTCCAAGTGTTGTTGTTGTTGCAGTGGTCCCCCACCCTTTCGCAGTTCATATACTGTGGTCCCGCTATATTGCGGGATCACAGTACAGTGGTACCCTGAAAGGGCTTGAGGTTAGCCTGGGCTTTCCCCTTGAGGTTAGCCTGGGCTTTCCCCTAGCCCCAGGCTCCAGCTGATTGGCACTGGGGTGGAGAAACAAAAGATTTTTCTCTCCCATCCCAGCACCAATCAGCTGGAGCTCGGGGATTGCTTCCATGGAGACATTGCGTGCTACTCCCCTGCACCCGAGGTGGTTGGAAGAAGCAATGTGCGATGTTTAAAATGTCTCTGGTGCTTAAAGACTTTTTGCCCAACCTGCGTCAGCATATCATGGATTTTCAATTATCGTGTGTCAGGTTGGGTCCCTAAACCCCATGATAGAGGGGGGTTACTGTACTGTCATTTGCTTACATGTTAAACACATTCTACATAGATACTCAATTCCACTTCTCAATAACAGTCTGAAATCTCCATAGATAGTTTTCATTTGATTTCCAGCATCATTTACTTGAAGATCATCTCAGGATTTCCAGCTCACAAGGATGAGACATTATGGGTGAGGACTGTATGCTTTCCCTTCTCATACATCTGTCTCACGGGGAATCAGAATGCCTGAATAAATCTGCAATGGCACCATCCTGTGAACAACTCAGTCCTCTGAGTTAAATTAGGCTTGATCACAATCATAGGTAGTGCAGGTGAAGACAGAGACTCTAGTTTGTGTGAATCTGTGGTTCTGAAGAGCTCTTGCAATAAGGGCCAGCAATTAAGGATACATTTCTATATGTAGTTCTGTCCACTTACACAGTTTCTGAACTTACTCGATCATGAGTGTGATATTCAGAAGCAATGGAAAATATGGTATTGGGTTACAATTTACAATACATTGATATGATCATGTATCTGTATCTACCCAGCAGCAGAATTTGTGTATATACAGTTTTTATAATACCTATTCTATTTCATGACATCATTCTCTTTGGGCGCTTTTACACGACCTCTAAAATCCTCTGGCAATTTAAATTCGGACCAGAGATCCTGGGGTTTGTTTCTCTTCCTGTGTTCCCACACTTCCACACTCCATTGCTCCTGTCGGCGGTGAGGGGAGGGAGAAAAAAGGGAGAAAAAAATACAGGCTCAACTCTGCTCACCTCCGTCTGCCCTCGAAGCAGCCTCGTAGGGATTCATGTCTCTTAAACAGAAGATGAGGAGAGCTCAGTATCCACAGCTTTACAATCCGCATCAGAAAATGTTTTACCTCCGGAGACCAGGTACTTCTAAAGTGTGATGGGGCATGCTTAGTTGGGTGTGGTCGTACTTTATTTTGTTTAAAATCCGCAGCTGGTGGGGAAAAAAATTTAAGCTCCGCATTTGGGAGCCCTTTGCCTCAGATTTTAGGGATTGTGTAAAAGCAGCCTTTTCATATTACACTGGGTTCATTTAACAGATGGCATTCTGTTCCATATTCAGTTACTCTAAAATCTCTGGTTTATGAACATGGGATATTGGCTTCTATCTCCATACTTTCAGGAAGTGGCCTGATAGTGCTGCATAATATTATGCCTCCATTGCCAACAATGCCAAACTGTACAACCTGAATGCTGACAACACCAATGGCAGCAGTCAAGATGGCCTACAAGATATGCTCTTGAGTGAACTTCTGAATATTTTTCTCTATTCCTTTTTCAGGTATCTTTTCAAACATTTCTACAACCACACACAAAATTCCTCGGTAAGCACAAATCTGTGTTTAGCCAAGGAGGAGTTAATAATTCAACTGGGTTCTGACTGAAAGGTTCAGATTGTCCAAGGCCTGTGTCAGGAACCTCTCAGGAACTCTGAAACAATGTTTACTGAAAGCAGTTAGAATGTGGAAAACACAACTGCTTGTACTTTTGCAATGCAAAAATACTTTGAATTTTTCTAACAAAATTGTATGCTAATTCCCTAGAGATAGATGCCAAACTTTCCCTTTCTGGAGTACTGTCAGCCTATTGTTTTAGTCTTGAAAGAAAACCTGTTTTTGGCTCTGTATCTGTGATTTGTTGTACATTTTAGGATATTATTTTTATTCATCTTTAAGACCTGCAGTTCTCACTACTATATTCAAGGTAATGTATACTGTTTTCCCATCTATAAGATTCTGCCATATTTTACACTCCCCATCCCACTTTTAAGACCCCAAATTAATACAATTAATAATTCCTCCTGGAGTTCTCCACCCCACCCCATGCTGTTTCCTTTCCTTTTCATGATTTAAAGATTCCTCTCTGCTTTGTTCTTGCAGGAAAAGACCCTTTGTTTCATCTGATAAGGGCTTGTGGGTGGAGCAGCCAATCAAGTAGTGCCTTTCCACACGAATAAAACAGTCCAATTCTGCAAGAACAAAGATAGGAGGGCAATCAAGCACTGGGGGAGAAACAGCAGAGGGGTGGGATGGAGGAGAATCTAAACTGGCCTTGCTGTTTCTCTTCTGGGAACACTTGATCACCCTCCTCTCTGCTTTATTCTTGCAGGATCACATCCTTCTTTTTAGTGTGAAAAGGCATTTCTTAATGGGTTGCTCCCCCAATCCTTTCCCTGTTGCATTTAAGTGCTGAGTGAGAGTTTAAACCTATGACTCCTCTGTCCTTGTCTGATGCACTAAGAGAGTGGATGTGTGTCCCTTAAAAAAAGAAAGAAGGAAAATGAAACAGAGGATAGCCCTCCATTTAAAAATTTGTATCCCACATTTGTAAGATTCTGAAAATCTTGTCTAATTTAAAAAAACACCATATTTTTAGATCATGAAAAGCTGTCTTAATTTTGCATTTGTACATGCGAATGTACAGTTTTATGTTCATCAGTGTCCTCCTTAGCTCTCTTCTGTGGTGATGTTTAACTGGCTTACCTAAATATTAACAATATTATTAATAAATCTCCTTGAGAGGCTACTGCACCAAAGCTTTGATAAAAATGCAGGGAAATGTCCAAAGAAACATGGATGGAATGGCACACGCAGCAAGAATGGAGACTATTGGTCTGTTAAAAATAATTAAGACCATTGTTCTTCTCTCCCCCCACCAGTTTCTTAGGGCGTTTATACATGACCCCTAAACTCCGGGGCAAATGGCTCCCAGCTCCAGAGATTAAAAATGTTTACCCACCAGCTCCGGAGTTAACAGGAAATTTAGTGCGACCCCGCCCACTTTAGCGCGTCCCAGCGCAGCTTTCAGGTACCTGCTTTTTGGAGATGACAAATATTTGATCCGGTGTAAGGATAGTGAGTGCGGGGCTCTCCTGGTTTCTGTTTGTTCTTTTTTTGTGCCCCGCCCCTTTAAGAGATCTGAATGCTGCCGGGAACAAAACGGAGGTAAACCGGCATTCTTTTCTTTCTTTTTTCTCCCTCCCTCAGGCAGCCAGCAACCAGGAAGTGTGGAGGGGGGTGGGGACAGAGGAAGAGCGACGAACCCCTAAGATCTCTGGTCCAAATTTAAGTGGCCAGCGGATCTTAGGGGTCGTGTAAAAAGGCCCTTAGTGTCCTCAGAAATAAATGTGTTTTAACCTAGTTAAAAATAGAAGTGTTAAAATCATTTTGAGTGTCATCTTGCTTCCCAGTTGAAGAAGTCATATCTTCATCTGGCTTTGGCAATCAGAAGAAAATGTGTTGGAATCATTGGACTAAAATGCAGGAGCTTTGCTACATAAAAATGTAGGACGTGGTGGGTAATACATGTTTTATACCATGCAACATATTAAAGGCCAAACTCTAGGATTAATAGATAAAAGTTTCAATGAGGCAAAGCGATTCCTGTCAGTGTGAGTTTAATATGAACTGAAACCCTGCCAAACCCATATTTTAGATTGAAAAGGACAAACTCTTGACTGCTTGATAGAACAGATCACTAGACACTGCTGCAGACTCAACTAATCTCTGACTTTCAGAATCAAACTCTGTCCTGCATCTTCTGATATTTTCAGATTACACAGTAACTGTCAGTTTTACTAAGCAAAAAGGGATCTCTTCTCTCACACTTTTTATCAACACTGATATAAGGCCAGTCACCCAATGGCAAATTTTCACATTGTGTGTCTATATGAAAGCTCTCCAAACCCGACAGTGGAGGCTTACAAGAGTGGCAATATTGCACTGCTCTTGGCAGAAAACCACAATTGCTAAACTTATTTAGAAATAGATTCTGAGAGTACTAAAAAACTAAAATAGCCTTTGCCAAGTAGTATAGATATATGGAAACTGAAAACTGGACTGAAATTTGTGATAGCAAACCTGAAGCCAGTGTTATAGACTAGAGATGGGCACGACTAGGGAAAATGACGTTTTCGAGTTGTCGTGTGTTGGAGGCAGCCCGTTTCGGCTCGTTTCCGTTTTTCACGAAATTTTGCAAAAAACCATCGTTTCGTTTTTTCGTTTGTCGTTAGTACTGGGTTTTTTGGGGGTAGCGGGCTCCTGGAGGCACCTCTCTGTGGTGGGTGCCTCCTATCCTCACCCGCCAGCGCTGCTACAAAAGGGCATGCATAGCCATATGCTATGGATATGCATATTGCAGACACAGCAGACTGGCAGAGGCACCCCTCTTTGGGGTGCCTTCCCTGCAACAGTCGGTGAGACACAGTCAGGCAGCACTTCAGGCATGGTTTGCATGGCACACAAATGCTGCTGCAGGAGTCAGCCAGAGCCACAAGTGACGGACTGGCAGACTCTTTGCACCCGCTCCAAGGGAAATGTACTTGTGTGTAGTGCAATGCAAGTAGATCTGGCTTAGGGTTAAGACGGGTTAGTGCAAGGGCTAGGGTTAGGCTAGTTATGGGTGAGGTTAGGGTGAGTATTGGGGTGCACCTCTGGGTGCCTCTCTGACCCACTTAGAAGGACAGTGTACTGGCGTATGGGTTAGGCTTAGGCTTAGGGTTCAGGTTCAGGCTACGGTTAGTGTGCTGTTTATGCCTGATTGGCACATCCCAGAAGTCTCTGTGGTAAATCTGGCCAAGTGGCCATGCGATTGGTGGAAAATGTGCATGGTCCACTCCCATGGGCGAGCCCATCATTGCAAATGTGCAGTTGTAAAAAAATAAAATAAAATAAAATAAAATAAAATAAAATAAAATAAAATCAACGGAGACGTTTTTTGCAAGAAAAACCCACTACTGCTACTGTAAAAATTCAAGCATTTAAAATAGCTAATTTTTGCATGTTTCTGTGGTGCTTTGGTGGGGTTTTGGACCACGATTTAAAAAAAATATTGCGGTCACCATTTTAGTTCCCCCCGCACTGCATGGCAAATGGATGTGCCCTCCCAGCCTGGTACAGGCTCCAAAACTCCAAAACCTGGCCATGCGATTGGTGGAATGGCTCCAAAAATTTGCATGGTCCACTCCCATGGGCGAGCCCATCATTGCGAATGCGCAGGTGTAATAAAATAAAATAAAATAAAATAAAATCAACGGAGACGTATTTTGGCAAGACAAACCCACTGCTGCTACTGTAAAAATTCAAGCATTTAAAATAGCTAATTTTCGCATGTTTCTGTGGTGCTTTGGTGGGTTTTTGGACCACAATTTCAAAAAAAATATTGCGGTTGCCATTTTGGATCCCCCCGCCCGCACACCGCATGGCAAAGGCAGACGAGACAATGCCCCCCCGCCTGGTACCAGCAGCGCAGCAGTAGCACTAGCCAAGGAGAGGGGGGCGGGGAAACCCCCCAAATAAAACACCCTTCTGGCCTGGTAGGTGCCCTCAGACAGTTTTCGCCTGCTTTTAGGGCCAGGAATCCGGGTTTTTTTTTTACTTTTAAAAACTTTTTTTCTGTGCCGCTTGGCATCGCGGGATCGCCGCGATGCCAGGAACGACCACGACAAATCAGACCCAATTATTCTTTAGTCGGTTCGAGTTCGAGTTCTGGCGGAGTAATTCCCGTTACCGTTTCCGTTGCGTAACGGAAACGAGTAACGGAAACGGAAACGGGAATTTCGCTAAGTCATGCCCATCTCTATTATAGACATAAAGACACTGTATACCTTTACATACAGAAAGAGATAAAGCTCTCTTATATTTAAGTCTGACCCAATATTAGCCTTTTGAACGGCGGAAGCAGCAAAGTGTTTGTTTATGATAATTTTCATTTTTCTAAAAAAATATTGAAACATATTTTAAAAGTTGTTATAGAAAGTCTAAGTTCTCACATTAAAGACATATATCCAAGTGCTCCTAGCGTGCCAGTCTCTACAGCATGTTGCAAACTGTGTGTATCTACAGTATGCAATGTCTCTGTATGCAATACACCTTTTTAAAGGGGAAAAATGCAGCCTGTGCTGCAAGCAAAAGTTACATCATTCCTTTATTTAAATGCATTTTGGATTCTAATTCCCACTTTGAGAAGACATTGGATGTGATGGTTCTTTGGAACCTTTCCAGCTTTATGGGTCTATGATTATATGATTTTAGTTAACCTCATTTGTTACCTTTTTACTATCATTCTTCTGCCCTTGTTGGCTTTGGATCATTGTAGAGCTGCGTGGGCACGAGGGTGTGCAACTTAGAAGATCATTGGTCCCTTATTTAATCTTGAGGAATTAAAGATCCACATGGTGAAGAATGTGCTGCACCAGCTGCAGGATCTGGTTCAATGTGTACTCAGTAACAAATTCCAGAGGCCCCAGAACTCTGGTGTGCACAGACATGGGGTTTATTACTTGCCTACTTGGAGATACAGAGGTAGAGGTTTTGTTACCCTCTGATGAGGTAGATAGCCCATTGAGAGACTTGGTTCCAGGCACTAGACTCTCTGGTAGAGGTTCTCCCACTCATTCCCTATTTAAGTCCACTGCAGAAAGGGGACAGTCCCAGCTCACAAGTCTAAACATCTTCAAAGCACCCATCTTGGTATAGATGTGAATCAAGTACTCACCTCCATAGTCTTCTTCACCATTGCAGATCATAAATATCTGCAATTCTCTATCTCCTCATGTGGGATAAGCATTGTAAAACTTATTGGGACTCAGAGAGTGAGTACATGGTCAAATAGCACAGGCCATGTGCCACTTATAAAACAGGTGAATTCGATGTTTTCCCTACTGTCTGCATGATGTACAAGACTGATATGAGCTTGCTGCCAAACTGGGATTTTTGCTGCCTGTAGAGGGCTACATTTTCATGATGGAAGGCTTTCCCCTGCAGATGTTGTGAAGACTGAAGGTGCATCTTTAGCACCAGCATTCACTTCTCTCCACAAAGCCTTTTCTCCTCTCAAGCCACTTCTTTTTAAAAAACTGTTTATGACCTAGGTGGGGTATGATGTGTGGGAAGGGGAAGAATGCAAAAGCAAAGTACCATACGTAAGGTTTGCTATGAAGCTTATTTCTCATGCAAAATTTTTAAAAAAACTATAGAAAAATAACATGAAAAGGGCACTTTTGTAGTCAGGGCTGGCACTAGGTTTTTTTGCGCCCTAGGTGAGGGGCAGGGCGGTCGGGTGGATGGGGCAAGGGGTAGCAGTGCAGGGGGTGGGGGTAGCAGTGGGGGGCAGTGGCGGTGGCAGGGGGCAGGGTGGCAGAGGACGGCGATGGGCATGTGGGGTAGGCGGCGATGGATGCAGGGGGCGGCAGGTGGACGGCGATGGGCATTGATGGGCAGACGGCGACAAGCAGCTGGCGGGTGGTGGGTGCGCCGCTGCTGCCACCCCCCAGCTGGGTGCCTGTCACCCCATCATCGCGCCTCCGCTGCGCCCGGGCTCCACAAGTGGCTGGGCTTATGAAGAGCTGCCGAGGAGGAGGAGGAGGAGGAGGAGGAGGAGGAGGAGGGCGGCGTGCCTAGTGGGGTGAGCAGCAACCAATCCGGCAAGGCAGAGCCCCTCTGATGGGGCAGCCCACGGCCTATCCAGCCCCCCCAAGGCCAGGCTCTCGGGTGAGTGGGTGTCAAGCCCCACACACAGATCACACACACAAATAGGATTCAGTTCTTTGCCAAGATCTTTAGTGGAAAGCAGGCAAGTTCAAGTCCTTTGCTAACAATCAAGTGCTAGATAAATAACAGAATCCAACTCCCAGCAATTACCAGTCCAAGTCAAAACCAGAATATCTCACAGAAACCAAATGCCAAACCCAAGGGAACAGATCAAGCCGTTGTCCAGGAAGCCAGTCTGAAGTCAGGAAACAGAGCCAAGGTCACAGAGAGGAACGTGGTTGCAAGTTCAAATGATGTGTTGCTCTTACAGAGAGCTCAAGGTGAGCTTGCCAGCTTTATCCCAAAACAGGGAACACACCCTTACTTCTGGAAAGGCTTCTGCTAGTACTCAGGGCTTCCCGACCTGATTCCCCATCTAGCATCAAAGACCCTTTCCCTAGCTCTTCTGGTAGCACGTCTTTACAGAATCCTGCTCATGGCCCTTCTAGGAGGTGAAGATATGTTTTCAGATGAGTCATCAGACCCAGCTGCTTGTTGATTTGAGCTGCAAGGCTCCTCCAGCAGCTCTTCACCATTTAACCCCTCAGAGTCAGGTTCTGTGGCAGGCAGAGTCCTGGCAGTGGGAGCTGCGGATAGCCCACTGCGGGGGGGATGGCTCTGAGCATGGACAGAGTGCTGTACCTCCCCCCACCACCCCCCTGCACCTCCCGTTCCAGGGCAGCTGCGGGAGGGGGCGGACCCCCCTTCTGCCTCTCCTCCCCATCACTTTCTGGCCGCTCAGCCCTTGACAAGGCATGGGGGCTGCGCCAGCTGTCCCTCCTTCTCTCTCGTTCAGGCTTCTGGGGTGACTGGAGTCTGCTGGGGAGAGGGCGCCATCTGGCCAGAACGTGCACACCTTCCTGGACGGCTGGCGGAGCTCGGAGGGCGCGGGAGCTCGGAGGGTGGTGGGCGGTGGTGGTGGGAGGCGGGGGGCAGCAGGCTTGCCAGCGCCCTCTCCATTTTGGCACTCTAGGCAGCTTCCTAGTTCACCTTAATGGTAGTGCCGGCCCTGTTTGTAGTTTCAGAATGCATACCATCAAAAGTCTAAATGGTATTTTTGCAAAATACATCATGATTCACAACATAAACCAGTTTAAAGTAGCTTAAAACTGCAGGGGTGCCTTGTATAAAGGAATTAATTCATTCCAAATAAAATTATGTTAAGCAAATTTTCCTTTATTGAATTTCCCATAGGAATGCATTAAAATGGAGAAATCCCATTTTTATGTTGTACGGATTTTCCCCATAGGCGATTATGTTAAGCAAATTTCCCCTACCTCCAGAATTTTTATGTTGTACAGATTTTATGTTATACAAGCTGTTTGTTATACAAGGGCCCACTGTATATGCCACCAGAGATCAGTAGTTCCTGCATGTGTAACTTGAAAGCAAGGGCAAGTAGCAACTGATGAGTGTTGATGAGTGTTGGGAAGGGGGTGATCCCAAATGGAATCATTCTTAGTGGTGAATAATGATATATTTTGACAAAATTGCTATTCTAAATTTTATGTTCTATATTCTGAGACTGTGAAGTGTCATTTCTCTGTTTCCTGGAAATGTAATAATATGAAGTTTAAGTGGGGAAGTTCTACCTGGCTTGTTGGCAAACAATGCCTGGCACATTTGTACTGACACATACCCACTCTCTGAGTCCTCTGAAACTAGATCAAGGGACACTTGCAACTCTTCTCCCCGCATCAGCATGCTGATATCCAGCCAGTATATCCACCATCTGAGACAGATCAACTGGGATTTCAGCTGCTTCGCCCTGACTTGTGGGCAATATCCCACTGCACAGGAATCTCCACAGAGACACTATTTCCTTGGCCTTAGTCCTGTTTGGGAGCTATGGGACTCCTCTGGATTGCAAACAATTAAAGAATCAGCAGGAAGTGATGGGATGGGACTGCGGGCTGGAATGTGCCTTGTATCACAACTAGCATGAACAGGGAGCTCCCGAATCAATCAGCAGCTCTTGTGTGGGCTACTTCAGACAGAACACAAGCTGTGAATCAAATTGCAGCAAAGCTTATTCATTCTGATTTATTCCAATTCTCCAGTGTAGCCATATCCCTTTCTCAGTGAATGTGTATCAGATTTCTCCATCAACTTGTTCTTTGATTTTAGAAAGTATAGAGTACCTGTTCTCAAGAGATGCCTCTCCAGGAGGTATTTGCAATTTTGAAATGAGTGAGTTCCTCTCATTTAACCCATTTCTGAATTTGATGGTGTCAAACCTCAGTGGTCTCACTCGATGGTCTCACAGCACGCGCACACGCATGCACACACACACACACACACACACACACACACACACACACACACACACACAGAGAGAGAGAGAGAGAGAGAGAGAGAGAGAGAGAGAGAGAGAGAGAGAGAGAGAGAGAGAGTATTCGTTTCCCTCTCCACTGCCTTTTGCTACCTTAGCTTCTGTATTTCCCAGCAACTTTAATTAAGATTTCCTTAGGCTTGTGACCTTGGCAAACTTTTAACAATAAAGTGAGCTGCCATGCAAGGTGATTGTTTCCCAATTTCACATAGCCCTGCTGGAAATGTATTATGTCTACTTCCCCCTTCCCGTATAGTCTATTTGAGATCATTCTGGGGAGAATGTGCACTGAGTATCAATGAGACTGAGCCAGCCTGTAAGCCTTTCTTCCCACCCCCGCATTTAACTTAGTATTTCATTCCTGACAGAGCACACTTTGACATTCTTTCCCCGTAAAAAAAAGGCCCAGCAACTATTGTTTAAAAAATAAAGACCCAAGAAAAATCCTTCTGACTGGTTCAAGGCAGGGGAGGGGGAGGGCAGATGAAAGATTTTAGAATATCCCCTAGAGTGACTCTCACAATACTTTTTGATCAGCCTTAATATTCCCACCCACTCTCATCATCATATAGCCAGATATAGTAGAGATCTTTTTCCAGTTCAGTGTATAATTGCATTCTGAGGCCTGTCTTTTGTATGTCATTTACTCTCCCTTTCTGATAAGAATGTTCTGTTGTTATCACATGTATCTGTGCATGTGTGCATTTGGACGGGCAAATGAACACAACATAGGGCCTTTTTACACGACCCCTAAGATCCGCTGGCCCCTTAAATTCGGACCAGAGATCTTAGGGGTTTGTTGCTCTTCGTGCATCTCCACCCCTCCGTACTTCCTGGCTGCTGGCTGCGTGAGGGGAGGGAGGAAAAAAAGGGACAGAAGAATAAAGCCTTACCTCCCGGTGTTGGTGGACACTGCCGGGGGAGCCCCGGTCACTTCCTGGTTCCTCTTAAAGGGGCGGGAGGCAAAAAACAAAAACAAAAAGAAGCGAGGAGAGCCCAGCACATCCGCATCAAATATTTTTCACCTCCCAAGAGCAGGTACAAGAAAAGTGTGCTGGGTCGCGCTTAGGTGGGCGGGGTCGCACTTAATTGTCTGCAAATTCCGGAGCTGGTGGGGAAACATTTTTAAGCTCCAGAGCTTGCAGCCATTTGCAGCGGAGCTTAGGGGTCTTGTATAAACGCCCATACTGTATTACTGTGGTATAATCTGATTGAGGAATATAGGAAATATTCTCTGAATGTAGGGGCAGCATGTGAACCAAGCAAGATGGTGCTTCGGTTCAATGTGTTGAATGCACCACTCAAGAGCGTCAAGGAGTCAGGTTCAGGAAGATCCACTCTAACCACATTGCTAAACCACTCTGGTTGCCTTTGTGTGGGTGAAACCAGAAAGGCCAAATGTGCTGATGGCTTGAGGAAATCTACCTGCCTGACACCCTCACAGCACATTAGTGGAACCTATGCTTTTAGGAAGTGCTCCCAAATCCACACGGTTAAACACTTCATATTCCAAACCTGCAAGATAGAAATGATACCACACCCACAAATCATACAGGCTTCTGATAGGTAAATGGTTAAGGCAATGCCTGGTTTTAAGCATCACAAATGCATTTAACTCCAAAAGTCAAACACCTGGCATATTTTATTTAATATTTTATTAAAGACGATGGGCCTTTTCACACGACCCCTAAGATCCGCTGGCCACTTAAATTCGGACCAGAGATCTTAGGGGTTCGTTGCTCTTCCTTCCTCCCCACCACTCCGCACCTGTCTGCTGAGGGGAGGGAGGAAGAAAGTGGGGGGGAATGCAGACTCACCTCGGAGAAGCTGCCGGAGCTCCTTCGTGCTGATTCCTTCTCTTTTGTTTGCTTTTTTTTCCTCCCGCCCCTTCTCTTAAAGGGGCGGGAGGAAAAAAACAACAACAACAAACAGAAGCCAGGAAAGCCCCGCACTGACCAGATTAAATCCGGACCTGGCGATTTTCACCCTCCTCGAGCAGGTACAAGAAAAGTGTGCTGGGACGCGCTTAAGTGGGCGTGGTCGCACTTAATTTCCTGCAAACTCCGGAGCTGGTGGGGAAACCATTGTAAGCTCCAGAGCTTGCAGCCATTTGCTGCGGCGTTTAGGGGTCGTGTACAAAGGCTCGATGAAAAGGTTAAAAGGAGCAGAACAGTTTCAAAAAACAGCTTCAACAGTTACAAAGGCTGCTTTCACACGACCACTAAAATCTGCTGCAGAGTACTCATAGGTGCAGAGCAGCAGACTTTTAAAAAATTAAGTGCAACCATGGCCACTTAAGCACAACCCAGCGCATTTTACAAGCAACTGGTCTCGAGGTGGTAAAATCCTTGCCAGTGTTCTGATGCGGATTGTAACGTAATTCAAAGGGAAGGTTATGCTTTGTAAATTGTAAGTTTTTCTGGGTTTGAAACTAAGTTACAATACAGAAGGTACAGGTGCAGAAATCTTATCTGCAAAGTCTGCAAAGCCAGAAGATGACCTGTGATTGGCTTTTGTGCATCATGTGATTTTTTTCTTCAAGAATGGACTGTCTGTGTTACATGGGGAAGTAGAAGAAGAGAAGGTGGAGAAGAAGAAGAAAGACGGAGAGAGCACATGGACTAAAATGTGATTATTTAAGAAAGCTATTTGCCTCTCATTCACTTAAGTTAGGAAGAAACATGTAATAGAGTAAGGTTTCTTGTTATTCGTTTTCAAGTTAGAAATATTGCTGCAAGTAATCTCTGTATAGATTAATCTTTTTTTTATATAAGCAAGTAACGTTCCTGAGTACCTGAGTTTTAAGGTACGCTTGCATGAATCTCACAAGTCAGGCAGGAGTCACTGAAACGAACCTACATTTTGTTTAAGGCAGTAAAAGTAAGGGAATTAATATCTCCAGAAGTTAAAAAAAATTCTCTGACTGTGGTTAAGAGATTAATATACTTGCTGGGTAGAGATACTCCCTTTCTAAGCTGTGTCCGTCACACAGATTTTAAACCATTACCCGAGTCTGTGGGAACATGGAAAATCCTCACCAAAACCTTTTCACCCCTGTTATGGTGTCTTTGGTTCAGTTCTCAGTCATGGGATCAGAACGGTTGTGGATTTTCAAAACATGACCATAGGAACATTTGATCCATGATATCAACCATGTGACCGTTTGTTGTGGATTTTAGTGGTTGTGTGAAAGCAGCCAAAGATAGTGAAAAAGGGTTTAGAGCATATTATCAACTAAATGCTTCAGGGAGAAGCAATACAAAGCAGACACAAGAAAATAAGAAAGCTAAATTTTAAAAAATCTAGTACTTACACTCTAGAATAACCTCAGCATTAGGGATGGGAACAAAATGAAAAAAAAATGAAATGCTGTTGTGTTGTTTTGTTAGGTAACAAAATGAAACAAAAAAATGATGAAGCAGCATTTGATTACAGATGAAACAAAAGAGTGGTTTTTTCATTAAAATGAACCATTTTGTTTATCTGTAAAATGGCTCCCTTACCTGCTTGTGTCCCTTCTCCTCCTCCTCCTCCCCAGCCACCACCACTGCCACAGCCCCACCAGCTGGCCTGACAGGGTGAGCGAGCCCAGCAAGCTGGCCTAGGCTCACCACTGGATTTACCACCACTGGAGCCATTGATGCCGGAGCAGCCACCACCAGAGCTGCTGCTGCTGGAGCAACCACCACCACTGGAGCCCAAAAGGAGGAGGAGGAGAGCACAGTAAGGAATCATTTTGCTATTGTTTCATTTCATATGATTATTTTTTTCAAAAATGTATATAAAATGAAATGAAATGAAATGCGGGGGATGAAACGGCATGAAACAAAGCACCGTTTTTCCTTTTTGTGCCCATCCCTACTCAGCATATTCTCAGAACATACATTAAGTGCATTTCTTGCATTAAATGAGCATAACATATCTCTTGAGAGACAACTAAGCCAACTAGAGTAACTTCTGTCTCCATTTAAATACCTTAAACTTCACCTTCTGGATTCTTCTAGATAGTCTTCCAGGCAGGCATAAAGTTCCCTTAACATTCACAAAGACAAAAGCAGCTTCTTTCCCCTCCACTCTCTGAGCTGAAAACCATGTTCCCAATTAGCGCAGCACCAGAGAATAGACCATCCTGGCACTGACGATTCCTCTCACACCAATAAGCTACAGGAGCTCATCTCTTCAAATTACTGGTGAGCACTCCTGCCCCAGCTCATTCAGCTTATTCCAGGCACTGACTACAAAACACGAAGTTTCCAGAAGAGCCCCAGAATTCATGATCCCACAGTTTCCCAATCTCTTGACAAAATCTGCCTATGTTGTAAATCTTTACACAGTTTTGGTTCCCTAATTTGATAAACTGCTCATTTAATAGTTAAACATGTTATCAGATGTTTATAAGAGGAATACACCACTGTGCTTTGAACTGATTTGATTTGTAGGTTGGGGAAGTGTTTTTACTAGTAGTGGAATTTATTTCATCTATTTTTAGTTGCCAGAATTTTCATATTATGGGCATGACACCATTTTACCGTACAAGTAAGTTATGTGAGTATACAGTATGCATGTTTTCGAAGTTAAATTACTTTCTGTTGTGGATCTGATTTAGCTTCAGCAGTGATATGTCTTTATTCATTCTGATCCTAGAATTATTCTGATCCTAAAACACATGTGTGTTTTCTTATGGGCTAGCAAAGGTTTCAAATAACAGCAGACTATTGCACAAGTAATGTTTCCATCTGTGCTGTGATCAGTCAGTGATATAATTACTGCTACTAAGTGCATGCCCATGTTTGTGGTCTTGGAAGACTGGCCCTATCATTTTTAACACAGATAGAAATGCATGTCTATAAGGAAAACAAACTCCTACTTCAGTGTAGCTACTACATATTAGTTAGAATCCCAATTTCCCAATGTTCTTGCAGATCCCTACAGCCAACATGTGACCAGAAATATCTTCTCCTCACTTGGAATTCTTTCCACAAAGCGCTAACAGAGAAGGCAGAGACTTGCCATTTTCCCTGAGTATTCTAAGAAAAATTGGATAAGTAATGACTGAATAGGCCTTCATATGCTCTGTACCCACTCTTCAAATATAAATTTAAAAAAATCATTTATCACCTCTTTAAAATTGGCAGCCTGTAAATTAGGGATAATAAAGTGCTGCCTGTAGGTACAAGCAGCTGCTTGCTTTTCTATATGCCCTCAAACTCTCCCAGCCCACAAAAAATTAAAAAATAATCCATCACCAAAATTTGGTTACAAATACATTGCAAAAATTTCAGTCCATTAAAATGGAGTGCTCTGTCATGAAAACTGAAGCAATTTTACTTATTGGAATTTTTTAATGCAGGAGGGAGATCTTTAGTAGGCTTTTCTGGAAGTTGAATCATGGCAACTGGACTTCTTTTTCTTGAGAGACTGAAATGTTTCCACTGCTCATCCAAACAGCTTCGTCAGTTCCAAGAAAGCTAGTTGTGAATAGGCTCATAAGATGAACAATGTGAATAGGCTTGTTAGGTAGACAACAATTTCAGGGGACTCGTCCACGCACAGGACCCAATACCAAAACACAAAAGGAGCAATATAGTATATGCCGTCCAATGCAGTGATGAGTGTGCAGACTTCTACATTAGGGAAACTAAACAGCCATTAAACAGAAGGATGGCCCAACATAAGGATGGCCCACTTGAAGGATAAAGGGCATTCATTCAAAGATGAGGATGTACACATATTAGACAGAGAAGATAAGTGGTTTGGGAGAGGGGTCAGGGAAGCCATTCATGTGAGCATTGAAACCCCATCTCCCAATAGAGGTGGTGGCCTCAGGCACAGTCATCTGCCACTTATCAAGCTGTGATTTCACCAATGCCTAGACAAATCAAAAATACGTCACACCTTCACCACCAAGGCCATAGCTAACGACCCATACTTTATGGGTTTCAGCAACTTAGGCCATTGTTCACTTTAAGGCTCTTGAGACTGTTGTCTACCTAACAAGCCTATTCAGGCCATTGTTCATCTTATGAGCTTGTTTCAGACCAGGGTGATGAGAGGTCAAAGTGAACTATAAAATGGAGGACTCGCAACTAGCTTTCTTCAGACTGATGAAGATGTTTGGATGAGCAGCAAAACATTTCAATCTCTCAAGAAAAAGAAGTCCGGTTGCCATGACCCAACTGCCAGATAAACTCACCTGGATGAGTGAGAATTTTCACAGATATATCTTTAGTATGTCAGTGTCTAAATTTCTGCCCTGGGGCCTCATGGGGCACTCAAAATATGAGGGGATCAATGAAGGGGCAAGAAGTCAGGTTCTAGTTTTGTAAAATGTGTGTCCTTTATGTTAAAAATGAGGGATCGTGGTTGAGATCTGTTAACACTTTGAATTGGTGATTCTGAAGGCTAATAATTCATTTTTTAAAGACTGAGGAAAACTGATGGGACTGGTAGCACAAACACAGCTCAGAGGCTGCATAGGAGCCCATGTAACATTTCCCCATCCTTGGTTGTAGGATTTTTTGTTTTGTTCGCCACCACTTATTTGAAGGTGACACTTATTACAAAACTGTTGCAAGCTTTCCACACATTTTCTCTTCCTGAAAGAAAGAAGCCTTCCTGAAAGTTTATGCTATTGCTTCATCAGTGACGTCAAGTAATGCAGCCTCTTCACAGAGTGCCAATGAAAATGATGTCCAAGATCATGTGGCACTTTCTACACTGGAGACTGGACTCCCTAAAGTCTTGGAGTAGTGCAAAGTATGAAGCCAAGATCATGTGACTTCCATATAACTGGGATGCTCATCTTTAGCTTTTCTCTTCATGACAAAGCTTCTCTGTTTCACTAGCTGGCACAGAAGGGAAATGCTGGAGACACACAGAGATAAATGATAAATGTCTACCTACTTCTCACAACTAAATATATAAAAACCAGCTCTCTAAGAAACAAAACTTATGTCCTTCAACAAGAACAAATTAATTTCAGGTGCAGTCATTGTTCAACAGATTTAACATTTTGCTAGATATTCCCTTGGAAAAGTATCTTTCTTTGCCTTTGTAAAGAAAACTTATATAAAGCAACACAAATTTGTCCTTCAACAAGCACAAATTAATTCACAGTCATTGTTCACAAAGGGGAGCCTTTGAATGGCAAGGACTATGCATTTCTAAGCACAAATCATTGTCTAATTCCCACTTTCCTGAAGATAAGGCTAAAAAGGCTATAATTTTAGAAAGAACTGGGGGGGTGGAGGTGGAGGTGGGAACTTTTTCTGGAACACATCTTCCAATGGCCATGCTACCCAATCAGTATTTTTTTCATCCATGTTGTAGACGCTGAATATTGTTTTTCATTATTAGATAATGTAGTGTTCCTACAGGTTGCACTTAGAAAAACATACATGCTTGAAGCTCTGTGAATTATTTCCTTACATAGGTTTTTAGCCAAGGATGCAGATTTAGGTAAACACACATAGATGAGCCTTGTTTCGTGACATGTACAGAGAGCATGCCATGCAATGTGTGTTCCCCAAGAGCAGAAAACATCTACGTTTCACAGCAAAAATTCTTCACACCACTTCTAATTTGCAAATAAGCTAATTTAGTTTCATTATCAGTATTCAGAATGTAAACGGTTTTCCTAAGCCAGGGGTGCCCAAACTTTTTGAAAGGAGGGCCAGATTTGGTGGCTGAGAATGTTATCAGGGGCTGGTTGCTCCCGACCCTGCCACCCCACTGCAAGCCCCACCCACTGACCCATAAACCCCACCCACTGACCCCTTGGAACCCCACCCACAGGAAGGAAGGCGGGGACCAAGGGAGGGAGGGAGGAAGGTGGAAACCAAGAGAGGAAGGAAGGAAGGTGGGGAACAAGGGAGGAAGGGAGTGAGGGAGGTGGGGACCAAGGGAGGGAGGAAAGAAGGAAGTTGGGGACCAAGGGAAGCACAGGGAGCCATGGCCACAGGTCACCCCTTGGAAGAGGCGATCTGTGCGACCTTGCAGCCCCCCCAGGCTCCCCAGCAGTGGCAACGGCTCGCCCGCCAGCCCACCCCAAAGGTCCTTGGCGGTGGCAGAGGCCCGCTGGCCTGCCCACCCCCACTCTTTCCTCTGTGGTGCCGGTGAGAGCAGACCACCCGTCCACCCAGCCACCCAAGCTTCCCAGCTGTATCAGTGTTGGCAGATTTTTTTTTAAAAAAAAAACATGGGGTGAAGGAGGGGGAGGGAGGGGCGGGCCAGCCAGCTGCGGGCCACTCAGAATGGCCTGACGGGCCGGATTTGGCCCCCAGGCCGGACTTTGGGCAGCCCTGACCTAAGCAAAATCAGATTTTTCAGGGGGCAAAACTGAGCTGGAAGCATGTCTCTGGAACACTTTTCTTAAACATCTTATGGCTTACCAGGTAAAAACATTATTTTGGCTTCATTTTGGGTGTTTCTACTTGGTGAATAAACCAAATTTTAACTCTCGGTGTGCTAAAGGCTGCAATATCTTTGTGGTGCTTCTCCCACCCCTACGGCCAAAAATAAACTGGAGTTTCAAAGCAAACGATGTGAGTGTGTGTGTAAGAGAGAAATAGAGAAATAGAAAGCCCTTTGATCCTATGAGATGGATGTAAAAAATTGCAAGCCATGCTACAGATAGAATTGAGACTGCAGCCTCAAACGACTTTGTCAACCCAGCCTGGAAATAAAGAGGTGAGACAACTTCAGTTGGGATAAAATGGGCCACAATTTTAATCATAACATATTAAACTCAACTTTAACTCCTATTTCTATAACCTGTCAAGGGGACCTGAATCATAGTGCAAGCAGGTAATGGCCGGATGATAATCTCCTACCAGCCAATGTGGTATTCAGTGAGATTCACCTCTCGAAAAGATGCTGCCCACCTGTTCAGTATCTTTCCAACCTGTGTGAATCTGCTAGCTCTGTCACAGCCCTCAATTTAGCCTAACATTACTTACTAATGTTCTTTAAATCCTAAATTTACTAATGATGATTAACTTTATTTGAGGGCTGTCTAGCACCTTAAAGGCAACTTACTAAGGGCATGCCTGAATACTAGTACCTCTTGCACTACCCGCGTACCCACTATTGTGACCAGTGAGACAAGATAGAAAATTACCCATCCCATGCAAAAAAGAGAATGGGATGGGCAAAAACACGTGGCTAATCAAGGACAATGTGAGCAGCCACCAAAAATTCCCATCTGTCCCCATAGCAACCAGCTAATCTCATTCTCCTTCTTTTAAGGTGGGTATGGTGGGGCTGATTGTCTCACCAAAAAGTGACCAGGCTGGGGCAGGAGCAGCCTTATATCAGCTCCCAGCCCTAAAGAGTCAAGAACCCAGATCGGTGCGAAGTCTTTGCACCAAAAGTCCGGGCAAGCGGGCAAATGAGCCCAGCCCCCAAACTCCGTCGGGCTCAGAGCTGCCATACATCAACTCTCACAGACCTGTGCCACCAGCGTTTAGATCGTCATGTATAATTTATCTGCACCATACATGGAGGGGTTCTGCTAAGCCTGAAGAAGTGGAATTTTCTCCACAAAAGCCTGGAATTTTCTCCACAAAAGTGGTCCAATAAAAAGTCTCACCCACTCTTACATTTGGGCAGCCTGACTTTGGTTTCTCATGATGTGTTATCTATAATGTATGCATAGTTTGGCTCTAAATTCTGAATAGGAACATGAAAGAAAACCTGAGAATAATGCACTTATTCATGGTACTATTTTTTCAGTCAATATATTCTGGACCATATATGAACATGAAAAGTAGTACGTCCTCCCACTTTAAGTATCTTAATAAAGAATGTTAGAAAAAGAAGATTTCATTGTGAGCTATTTTACATTTTTTGTATGAATAAATGACATTGCTGCTACATAACACTTTACTTACTGTTTTTGTGCAGGTTTTTTTTTTGGTGAAGAGCCTGCATTCTTTAGCTTCAGGGATAACATCTTCAAGGCAAAGGTTTCTGTGAATTCATTTTGCCTTTATCACATCATACCATATGACTAAAGAGTAATATAACAGGCAGAATATTTTAAGCTATCAAGAGCACTCTTTTTTGGTATTTTAAAAAGTACTTGCATCAACAATGTATTCTTCCTTCTTTTTATCATTTGTATGCCTCTTTCTTATCTACGTTTCTGTGGCTTGCGTTTAGATTCAACCTGTGCATAAGGAAACTGAAATATTTTAAATGTATCAGCCGTGAGAGATAAAACATAATCTTCATGATTAAGAAAAATTGTGAAAGTCTTCATCTTTATTTAGGTGGCCCTATTCCCTGTATCTAGTGTGCATTGAAAAATGAAACACGCAGAATACTTGCCTCTACACACTGCACATTTTTATGAACACCACTGATCTTAGACTACTCACCCTATAGTGTGCTGAGACCATATACTTACATGCTCAATACTTTACTAGTACTGTGAATCTTAGCAAAGAAATTGAATGAATATGCTACCTTCAGAGAAACAAACAGAATTTTTATAAATTAGGCCCACTTTACATTTTTTCCTACTCCAAGTACACGAGTTCATAATATATTTAAGTAATTTAAATTACAGTTACACACAATTAAGCCAATTAGTATAGAAGCTGTAGAGACAAATCATGTAATTCAAAATTCTCTTAGAGCTACAGTTTTGGAAGGGACCCCATGAATCATCAAAGAGAGCCTTTGTCAAAGGCACAGAGGAGAAGCAAACTCTATTCTGTAGCTTATATCCAGCCATTGGCGAAATTTGACGAGAAATACAACCAAAATTTGTATTCACAACAGATATCGCTTTGCAGATATCAGAACCCAGGACTCTGACCAAGCATGTGAATGCTGAAGCTTACAACAGGCTTCCAGATGAGCTGCTGACTGTATCCTGAGATTCAAAGCTAAATGCTAACACCCAAAGGCGGGCTTTTACAATGAATATTTTTGATGTCATAGAAGAAGCCAATCAAGTGTTGGGGGACAAGACTGCTTTGAAGTCAGTTGATGATGTAAATAGGAAAGAGGGGAATCTGGATAAAATCTAACTGGTTAATGACCTCTGGAATAACTGCTAAATGTGTTCAGCTGTTTCATTGGCTTCTACCATCACTCATATGGTTTGTAACCCATGCATATTTACTCCTAGATCTTTTCTTTCTCACTTTGAGTATTACCTCCTCACCTGGAGACTTAAGGAAGCATAGCACTTCCTTGGCAAATCAGTCTGGACCCTGAGACTTTGCAAAATTAGGTGTAGGTAAATAATCTTAAGAATCAAATTCCACCTACTCCCTGGTATGAACCATCTTGAATGTTGCACAAACACTAAACCAAAGCATATTTTTTTTAAAAAAGCAAAGCAAGTAAGTAGCATAGACCTCCTGATTGTTAGAGAGCACACAAACAATAGTACAAGAGCAACATGAATTTGTTAATTTACACTTTCGAAACCTTAGCACACAGCCTTCTTAAGTACCCAGCTTGTGTAGCCTGCACAATTAAATTGTAAGCTGCCCAATAGTGCTTTAAGATCTATGGGGCAGAATATAAGAAGCAGACAGTGCTTAGTAAACAAATCACATCCACATGTCTAAAAAATTATAAACCTTTGGTTTATTAGAGAAATAAACTTTGTATAGGGCAGGCCTGCCCAAACTCTGGCCCTGGGGCCAAATCCGGCCTGTCAGGCCATCCTGAATGGCCCGCAGCTGGCTGGCCTGCCCCTTCCTGCCCTTCCTTCGCCCCATTTTTTTTAAAAAAAATCTTCTGCCAACACTGACACCGCTGGGAAGCTTGGGCGGCTGGGCAGTCTGCTGCTACCGGCACCACAGGGGAATGTGTGGGGGTGGGCAGGCCAGCGGGCCTCTGCCACCACCAAGGAGCTTTGAGGTGGTCTGGCGGGTGAGCTGTCGCCACTGCTGGGGAGCTTGGGGGGGGGTGCAAGGTCACACAGATCGCCTCTTCCAAGGGGCGACCTGTGGCCATGGCTCCCTGTGCTTCCTTTGGTCCCCACATTCCTTCTTTCCTCCCTCCCTTGGTCCCTGCCTTCCTTCCTGCGGGTGGGGTTTCAAGGGGTCAGTGGGTGGGGCTTATGGGTCAGTAGGTGGGGCTTGCAGTGGGGTGGCATGGTCTGGGAGCAACCGGCCCCTAACACATTCTCAGACACCAAATCTGGCCCGCCTTACAAAAAGTTTGGGCACCCCTGGTATAGGGAAAGTGATAGAAATCCTAGTTCTAGCTAACTGAACTGGAGATGTTAAGAGCTGTGGCTGCCCCTTTCATCCTTAGAACAAAGGCAAGATGTTTCCTTCTTGGACAGACAAGGATGGGGTTTGAGTAGGAAGGAAGCTACATCAGGAACCCTATGGCTAGTAATCAAAAGTCAAAGGAAAGTAGCAGCTCTGCAGCTCTAACATGATGATGTTCATGATGATGATTAGTCAGAGCATGCAAATGACACTCTCCTCTCTCCCCCCCCATGCAAAGACATGGATTTTCATGAATATGGGCTGAACTGCAGCCAGTCATTTCCACCAGTTTTAATGCAGAATTGTCCTGTGCATCTTGCTTTCAGAGAGAACCATACTTTGTTGTACTCTGCATTGTTCTGCATTTTTATGCTGTTGATGCTTTGTTATAGCATTGTCATCAAATATTTTAGGATGAGTGGTCACTGGCTAATAAACTTGGATTTACTCTTTGTTTTACTATAAATTTGCAACCAACATTCAACAGCACAGCAGCGAGGGTCAGTACAGTAGGTCTCAGAAAAAGGACAGAGATACAAGTGGTCCAGGAACTGAGCTTTGAACATCCCAGGCCTATAGTGTTCTCAGCTTTTTTTCTCATTGTCTTACTATAATGACTAGAGATGGGCACGACTTGAAAAAATTTTTTTCGAGTTGTCGTTAGTCGGGCCGGTTCCGTTTCGGGTCGTCTCCGTTTTTCATGAAAATTTGCAAAAATTAGTCGGTTTGTTTTTTCGTTTTTTCATTTTCGTTAGTACTGGGGTTTTTTTGGGGGGTAGCGGGCTCCTGGAGGCACCTCTGTGGGGTGGGTGCCTCCTCTGGCCCGCTATAAAGGGAAAGTGGGCTCCTGGAGGCACCCGTGGGTGCCTCCTATCCTCACCCACTAGGAAGGGGAAGCAGGCTCCAAGAGACCCCTCAACATGGGGGTCTCCCCTCCTCACCTGCTGCTGCAAAAAGCATGCATAGCCATATGGGTATGCATACCAGTTGCAGACAGTGAGACTAGTGATGGCAGTGAACCCAGAGCCATAGGGTGATGCCTAAGGCTCTCGCACCACCATGTCTCACAAAGAAGGGAATTGTACTTGCGTGTAGTGCAATGCAAGTAGATCTGGCTTAGGGTTAAGGTGGGTTAGTGCAAGGGCTAGGGATAGGCTAGTGACGGGTAAGGTTACGGTGGGCTAGTGGGTTGCACCTCTGGGTGCCTCTCTGACCCACTAAGAAGACAGTCTGTGACGTATGGGTAAGGAGTCAAGGATTAGGGTTAGGGTTAGGGGGCTAGGGCAGGTTTTAGGGGGCTTTTTGGCACATCCCAGAAGTCCCCATGGCCAAGTGGCCATGCGATTGGTGGGATGGCTCCAAAAATTTGCATGGTCGTCCACTCCCACATGGCTGGCCACTCGGCCAGCCCATCATTGCGCAGGTGTAAAAAAATCAAATCAAATCAAATCAATGGAGGACAGAGGAGGAGAGGAGAGACATTTTATTGCAAGAAAAAACCCACTGCTACTGTGAAAAATCTGGCAGTTTATAAATTTTCGCGTGTTTCTGTTGTGCTTGTGTGTTTTTGGACCACGATTTCAAAAACAATATTACATTCGCCGCCCCATTTTGGATCCCCCGCCCACACCGCATGGCATGGCGAGTCCAGCTGCCCAGGACGGGGGGGAGGCGGGATCCCCCCTCCAGAAACCACCCCTCCGGTAGGTGCCCTGCGCCCTTAGTCAAGCAGGCATTTTTCCGCCTGCTTTTTTGGCCCGGGAATGGGTGGGGGGAGAGTTTAAAAGTTTTTTCCTGTGCCGTCCGTGCCGCTTGCTTGCGCTTTAATTGCGGCGGCCGGCGGCGAGACTGGGTTTTTTGCTGGCTGCGAGCCTGCGGCGAGTCCCACCAGAGCAGCCCAGGATGGGGGATGGGGGGGAGGCCGGGGACCTCCAGAAACAACCCCTCTGGTAGGTGCCCTGAGGCACGGCAGGCATTTTTCCGCCTGCTTTTTGGCCAGGAACCGGGTTTTTTTAACTTTTTAAAACTTTTTTTCTGTGCCGTGTGGCATCGCGCGATCGTGCGATGCAAGGAATGAGCACGACAAATCAGACCAAAATTGTTCGTTCGTCGGTTCGAGCTCGAAGTCTGGCGGAGTAATTCCCGTTACCGTTTCCGTAGAGTAACGGAAACGGGAATACCGCTAAGTCGTGCCCATCTCTAATAATGACTACTTTAGGTCAGAACTGAAATTACCCTAGTGCCTTGGGAAAGCAAGGCTTACTGATTCAGCAGCACATTTAGAAGGAAGAAATGGGATCTCTGAACAGTGTAAATAATAATAGTTGTTTGTTACATCACTTACTGTAGCAGTAAGTAACTCCTACTCTATGGTTCTGTAGTGTATGAACATATTTTCAGAGATGACAACTTGTCCACAGCCCTTTCAGATCCGTGGGTTAAACAATGAGAAATTGGTTGCAGTGTTTTCAGATGTTGCTAAAACTAGAAACAGAAATTTTTAAAATTTAGACTTTGGGGTATTTTAAAACATATTTCTAAATAGTGAAGGGTTGGGGTTTTTTTGCATTTTCCCCTTGTCCAAATGAGCCTGGAATCAAAGTATTATATGAAATATCACATTTCCCAATATGAACCTGCCTATTAATTGACACTGTTATCTGAGAGTCTGCTCCAGGGGTTTCTTCCACTTTGGTGGCTATGTGGGGGGCAATCAAGGACACCACTTGCTGCTCAGTTATTAACCTGCCATCCCCCCAAAGCACATCTGTAATCCAGAAAGAATTATGTGCCATCCATACTTTAAACTTATGCTTCCTACCTCTCCCCAAAATGTTTTGCAAGTAATACCGTGAACTCTTGAATTGTAGTTTCCTGCAATCTTTTCTTCAGAGTATGCTTTTTGGGGACGTTTCAGTGCAGTTCACACACTCCTGACTTTTGCCAATGTGTCATATTTGGAGGGAAGTGACCTTCTATTTCCTTTGACCTTTGCTTTGGAGCAGGGCTAAAGGGTACCTGCTTCCTATCAGAACCACTGTTTTCATAAATGCTCCAATCTCTGTTTATGAATTTAGATAAGATGAATAAAACAAGCCTTCTGGAGAAGACACAGGTTAGTCTTTGTCTACAAGTCTGCACAGTGCTTTCTTCCCAGCTGGCTGTGAAAAAAGCATTTTGTCTTTGTCTGATTATTTCTATAATCAACATCAGTTTGCTTCAGAACTTTTCCAGCAAACACCCACACTATTTTATATCAAAACCTGAAATAACTAATCTGTTTTAGTTGTCCATATTCCTGAGTTGACAATGCTTTTTCTACTAAGCAATGGCAAAGTATTTGCTTGCTTTAATTTTCTTTCTTTCTTTTCTTTCTTTTTTCTCTTTCTGGGGTGGGCTCATGTCATTTTTCAGATAAATTTAATTTGCTTAATCCAAAGTAATATTTTGCATGACTCTGAGTGGGTAGGATTCATTTGAGAAATAACACACTTGTCTGATTTGATTAACAGGCCAACAATATCTGTTGCAGTAATCTCACTGTTCACCACTTTCATAAAAACAAGGTAAAATTAAGTGCTTTGGTAGCATAACAAAGCCAATGTCTATATGGAAAAATCCATGACAATGGATAATTGCACAATGCACAGAAAGCAATCAAGTTCTGCAAGCACCCATTTGCCAAGGAATTGTAAAAAAATTACATTCAATCACAATTAAAAGAACCACTGCAGTGACTTGTTTCTCTCTCATCCCATTTTACTTGCATTAATAAATTTAATTCATGTCACTCTAGAGTTTACAAATTTTGTCAAAGTCAACCTCTATAAATCAAGGTCAAAGTAATTTGATTTAAGCTCTCCAAGAGTAAGAGTTCAACTAAAGGCATTATCTTACATTCAGAATCTGGGAGCAAGCAGTTATTACACAGTGTGAGGACAAAGATTCTTAAGGAATGGAAAACCTAAACAACAAAAATAATATTACTTCTTGATGAAATCAACATTGATCAAAGACTAAAGGCTTACACATTGGCTCCTTAGTCAAATTGTATCAACCCAGTCAAGACTATGGATGGAAAGAATACCCACTAGAATCCCCATTCTCATTGGTTTAGCCCATTACAACCTATCAGAATCCTTCAGCAAGGAGTTTAAAACCCAGTGAGATCTTTCACCTGTGAGTATGTCAAAGACTTGCCTTCTTCCCTCATGACATTGGTAACTGAGACAAAATGGCTGTACCTCCTATCCTTTTTGAGAAACAAAGTATACATATAAAAGCGAGTAAGGACTGACTGGTTGTTGAGAGACTTGCAACCCACCCAGTGTTTCAAATTCTTCAACAAAAGTGCAGTCACCCTTGTGGTGAAGAATATATGGCAATTGGGGCAAAAAAAGTTGTTTTTAATCAAGAACTCTGTTGAGAGTGTCAGGAAAACTTTTGTCATCTTCCTAATAAGAACGTTGCAGTTCTTTGCCCTTTGGCCCAAGGTCAAGACAAGTAAGAATTTACATCCTGAATCTAGATAGCAAATGTCCAGGGTGGGGGCATGTCAGCCTTGTGTTTTTTTCCCCCAACTGGCAAAGTACCTAAATTTACTTTCTCTCTCAGTTCTAAAAGGCTGGGACACCAACAATGTTGAGTTGATGTTGTTTGAAGTTTTCTCCTGTTTCAGCTCGACTTAACCTGTTCCTGTTGCTAATCACAGTTGTGGGCTTTTGTTACAGCATAGATTTTGCCCCTTCTTTGATGAGTGCTTGTTTTCTGCTTTGTGAATTGTTTATGTTTCACAATTTGATTGTATTGCATGAGCCAATGCAATTTTTGTAAGATGCGGGATGTAAAAACAAGTGAACATATAAACATACAAGCAGTAGCCAGGACCAAAATGAATAGATTTATTAACACTGCACAGATACATATGCACAACTGCTGTGTTCATCTAGTCATCTCTCTGTATATCTGAACAAGGAGTTTATATGGCATTGGGCACAACCATTATATGCTGGACCTGGATACCATTTTTATTTTATTTGAAATATTTTCTGATAATCTTACTGCCTCCTTTTTCTTCTATTTTGACAATGAGCAAGATAAAGACCAAAAAACCTGCTAGTAAACAATAGCATCTGTGCAAGTCTTAATTTTATGAACTTGACCACATCTATATCATTTATAAAATCTTTGCTCCCTTTTTTAGGACATACCACTGAAAAAAGAGCAGCAACAGTTTCTGTGTATGCAGATCCATGAAGCAAGAGTAACAAGGGTGGTTATTAGCATCACAGTTGGGCTGCCAAAACTTTTCAAGTAGAAAATGGGCAGTATAGCATTTAATAATCCATATACAGGAGAAGAAAAATGAAAGAGAAGAAAAGGCATCTAGGAGAATGGCATGCTTCACAACAGTTGTGTTGATTTTGAAACAATTAGGTATAGTAGAATGGCTGTAAAGCATCTTCTGTAGAGGAGGTATAATAATGTAACAAATGCATATAGACTAGTAAAATGAGTAGCACTGAAACATTAAAAAGAACTAATTAACTCAACCAACTAAAACTCCTTGAACTGCCGTTATCACAATAGCAAGCACTTTACCTGCTGTAGAAAGAAAAAGGGAGGTAGGCAATCCAGTGCTCCTCCCTTTCGTGGGCACTCTTGGAATTCCACTGATAAAGTCCTCTTTTGCAATCCCATCAGATATATCTCTGATGATCGCAGAACTGAGAAGAGGACGTTCCACAAAGGTCGTATAGTTGGTTAGGCTTAAATGACTATACTTCAGGTAGTCTGGCTGTAAGACATATTGGAATTTATTGGTCATAACTTATCATGAACTATGTGCAAGTTATAAAGCCATAAACATGCACATGAATGTGATTGTTGCTGGTCAACAATCTAGCCACTGCATTCTGAATCAACTGTCATTTTGAAAAACCTTCTTAAAGGCCCTATAGAGAGGCCCTAATGCAGGCATGCATTATTGCTGCCAGATCAAAACTCTTCAGAAGAAAGTGAGAATCATGCTCTTTGAGGCTGAATATGGAAGTGCATAAACTGTGAACTTGAGCATTCAGAAGAAATGGAACCTTCTCTGAGATCTGCCTTTCATGACACCTTAAGCTTCAATTAGTTTGCCCTCTTCAGTCCATTGCTGACATGAATCGGACTTTTGCCATGTCATATTTACATTACTGTACCTCTCATATTCTATGCCAAGCAATATTCAATACAGCAGTATTCATGTTTCATTATGATGGTTTTGTTTGACTGATACGTTCCCCCCACTGCTATCTTTCTTGTCTTTCCACTGCCCCCCCCCCCAAATAAATATAGTGTAAGAAAACTGAAGCCAGTTGCTACATAAGAGGCCCTGTCAAGACGTATATCCATTCCCTGAGTTAAAAAAATTGACATTTGCTCAGCAGATTTTGGTGAATCTGAAATCTTTTCTCTTTCTTCCCTGATTTGGAATGGATGAGTTAGTCACTTGTCTGTCAATATGGTTATACTTGATAAAAATGCACAAAGAGTTGCTACTCAAAATCGTCATTTTTATACCTTGATATATTGTCTGGAAACTGATAAAATGTGTTGTTATGGGACCTTGAAGAAGGTTTCCATGCTTCTGCTGTTTTACAAGCTGCTCTTAATGGCAGAGCAGAGAAGAGCAGAATCTTTTTGGCAACAATCCCAGTCCCGGAAGGTGGAGGTACAGAACTAATGAGAGCTCCTGGTGATATTAAACCACAGGTTTATCGGTGGGGGAAGGAAGGCTTATCGCTTCAAGGGATGCTTGCCATATTGTGTTTATATGATTCAGAGTGCTCTTGTGTATTTAACCTGTCCCCAAAGGCCTTCTGAAACTCAGGTTTGACACAAGTTTCTGTCTCAGTGGAAGCCCTGGATTTTACAGCTGAGCAACGTCTAACATGCCTTTGTACCTGCATCTCCTTTCAAGTTGATGTTGCATAACTGTAATATAGGGGGGAAGGGAATTGTAAAATTTGGCTATCTTATCATTGACTATTAAATATATGTGAATATTTGCCCACATGAGATCAGTAGTTCTACAGCCATAGCTGATGAATTGTGATAATGGGATCACTGACATGACTTCCTGGTTTATCACCCAGTAGCTGCCAATGCTTAATTTGCAAATGAGAGGATTTGAAGCTCATATTTTTTCTGAAACCATATCCTCTTCCAAGTACATAAGTTCTGGCTTCTCAGAAAAATGTTTTCTCAAAACTTTTTTCATTATTCTAGCCCCAAGACAGACAATTTGAAGTCACCAGCTACCCTGCAAAGGGCTGTTAGGGGTAGAAGTCAAACAATACATGGGAGACCACACATTGGACAGCCTTGCTCTGTTTCTTGGCCAAATTTCATTCCTGTTTTCTCCTTACAAAAAACAGAGTTTTGCAAGAACACCTGGCATGCTGCTTGTATCTAGGAGTGGAGAGAGAGAGTAACATGTTGCAAGTGTATTTCCATTTGTCCAAGAAAATTTCACCAGCATCTCTGTCTTCCCCACATCTCCTGCATGCTCCACATATCAGCCAATGGGAGGATATATTGCAGCTATAATGTTCAATCTTAAGGCTTTCAAAAACCTCATGAGAAGCTTTGTGGGGTGGTATTATGGTAGAAGAAGAAAAGGCTCGTCTATCAGTACTTTGCATTCTACTGACATTTGGAAACTAATAATTTCATGGCAATCCTGTAATAGCAATTGGGGAACAATCTTCATTGAACATTATGGAAAACATCCACCAAGTAACTGGGCACTTCACTGTGAAGTACAACTGAAACAACATACTAAAAATAGTCACCTGAAGAAACAAAGCAAAACAAAAAGGATAGAATGGTTAATGGAATGAAAAGGGAATTAGCCAAACATTGAGCAGGAAATAAAGGAAGGATGATAGTTATCAGTCTTTACTTGAAGTTACCATAAAGAGCCACAATTTGACAAAATAATACTAGTTACTGAAAGGTCAAGACACAGATCCTTAAGGAGAGTATTCTGTGACAGCAACAACAGAATAGAAAAAGCTGTGTCCTTTTCTTCTTACCTACTAGTGGACTTAAATCAGTAAAGCCATCTGTAATACGACTCAGCCATAACTTCAGGAAAGTGACCAAAGACCTACAAAGACTTTTCAGAAAGTGTAGATAAGTCCTGATGAATCCTCAATGGAAACTGATTACAGCAGCTATGAAGCTACTATCTTGAAAAGGATCTCTCACTTGCATTGACCAACCTAACTACATTTGGTGGTGGTCTCTCATGGTGACCTCAGAGCATAGGCCAGCTGGGACTAGTGAAACTAGTCTTTTACATGATCCAGATCATGTAAGGTTAGTCTCTGCACTTCACTTAGCATTGCAATGGAGTTGGAGGTCCACTGGCAACTGGTAGAGATGGGCACAAAATAAAAAATGACACACTGTTTTGTCATTTTGTAAGGTTATGAAATGTTTTGAAATTAAACAAAAAAGCAGACAGCATTTTGTCAAGAAATGAAGCGAAACACATTTTTTTTTGTCCTAGTGGTGAGAGGCCTCTTTCTTGATCCAGCCGTCTGGAGAACAGGAGGCTTATTCTTAAACTGATTGTTTTCCTTCCTTCCCTCCCCATGCCTCAGCTGTTGATAGTTAGCTATCTCCAATCTTGATGTGCAGTACAGCTAGACAGGAGCTGAGCTCTGCTGCCTGCCTCTGGGCTGCAGACATGGCAGTTTTAGGAAAATGAGGCTGACTGGATTGCATTTCCCTTCCCTTCCCTGCACTGTGTCTGTGTCTGCAAGCTGATTTAAACTGATTGTATTCCTTTCCTGGTTAGATAGGGAGTTATTTTTTGATGTCTTCCTTCCTTCTCTCCCCATGCCGCCAATCACCTGTTGAGCTTTTCTCTCTGATCGTGATTTGAGGTGCAGCCAGCCATTAGGTTTCCTGCTTGTTTACAGAGGGTTCTTTGTTTGAAAGCAAATTGATTGGTGTCAACAGTTTCGCTCTGCCCTCCCCACAATTTTCTGAAGGCTCCTGCCGATCTGCTAATGGCTGGGCTCTTTAAACCTGGCCCAGTCGGCACCAGGGGGTCCCCAGACATTCACAGCTGGGCAGGAGCCCTCTGAAAATGGTCAGGTGGGCAGTTCCGCAGGATCATGCTCCCTACCTGACTGTTTTCTGAGGGTTCCTGCTGAGCTGTCAATCGGTGGACCCCTTTAAACCTGGCCCAGTTGGTACCAGAGGAACCCAAAAACAATGGAACAAAACCATTCATTTCAATGGAAAAATGACCATTTTGTTTTGTCTATAATGAAATGATGCTTCCTTGTTTTGTTTTGTTTTGTTTTGTTATGTAATGAAACAATGAAACAGCAGTTCCGCAGGATCATGCTCCCTACCTGACTGTTTTCTGAGGGTTCCTGCTGAGCTGTCAATCGGTGGACCCCTTTAAACCTGGCCCAGTTGGTACCAGAGGAACCTAAAAACAATGGAACAAAACCATTCATTTCAATGGATAAATGACCATTTTGTTTTGTCTATAATGAAATGATGCTTCCTTGTTTTGTTTTGTTTTGTTTTGTTTTGTTTTGTTTTGTTTTGTAATGAAACAATGAAACAGCATTTAATTTATCATTTCCTGCCCATCCCTATGCTGAACTCCCCACCCCCCACCCCGCTTCTGAGTATGCACCTGTGGTGGCAGCAGAGACATTGAGGGCCTCCCACAAGCATGAATCAGGAAAAAAAAACTGTGCTCATGAATCATGAAACACAGTTTTTTCTGGTTCATGCCCACATCTAGAAGTGTTTGGTTGATGAAAGAGGCCCCATTGTAAAAGCATGTTAAAGGCAGAGCATTTTAAAAGCACACATGATAATTTCAAGGTAAACACTGGTTTCCTTTGTTGGATTCACATAGGAAAGTTACAGCTGGAGAAAAGATGTAGCAAAAGGAGGCAAAATCCATTTTATGAAATTGTCTATTTCGGCTTTTGGTAATAAACAGTTATACCTAGTGTGATGTAGTGGATAAAACAATGGACTAGAGTGCAAAAAGCCTGCACTCAAATCCCCACTTTGCAATGGAAACTCACTTGGGTATGGAACTGGTAAAGCCACTACCTAAATATCTCACCTTGAAAGAGCTGTTAGTGTTGCTATAGGTCAGTTCTGACTTGAATTCTCCTTGGAGCTTTCCTTGTCCTTGAACATTTATTTATTTATTTATTTATTTATTTATTTATTTATTTATTTATTTATTTATTTATAGAAGGGAACTCCGGGCGGTTTACAACAAATTAACAGGACAGCAAATTACAATAACAGCAAAATAAATTAAACTAATAAAATAAGCAAACAGAACAGTAATATCAGAGATGCAGATGGCGGGAAAAAAAATTGTTCAGGTCACCCAAACGCCTCCCGGAAGAGAAGGGTTTTCAATGGCTTCCAGAAGGCAGGCAGGGACTCTGCTGGGCGCACTTCTGCTGGAAGATGATTCCACAAGGTCGGGCCAGCCACAGAGAAGGCTCGGGTACGAGTGGAAGTTCTCCGAGCCTCTCTGGGCATGGCCACGCGCAGCATGTGCGCCTGCGACAACCTAGTCGGACGAGCCGAGGTTGACCGCTGGTCGATCCGCTCTGTCAGGTAGCCAGGTCCTAGACCATGGAGGGTTTTGTAAACCAAAACCATGACCTTGAATCTAATTCAGGCTGCAACGGGTAACCAGTGCAGGCGGGCCAGAACTGGGGTGATGTGCTCAAAGCGGCGCACCCCCGCCACCAGTCTGGCCACCGCATTTTGGACCCGCTGCAGTCACCGAATGAGAGTCATGTAGAGCGTGTTGCAATAGTCCAGTCTCGAGATCACCAGCGCCTGGACCACTGTTCTGAGGGAGTCCCCATCCAGGTACGGGCGAATCTGGGCGATTCGACGAAGGTGGAAAAAGGCAGCCCTGGACACAGTGGACACCTGAGCCTCCATGGTGAGTGCCAGGTCCAGGACTACTCCCAGATTCCAGACAGAGTCCGATGGCCTGAGGAAAACGCCCTCCAAGGTGGGAAACGGGCCACCGTAGCTGGATGGGGAAGCCCCAAAGAACATAACCTCGGTCTTCTCGGGGTTGAGCCTGAGCCTGTTAGCCCTGGTCCATTCCATGACTGCGCCCAGGCACCAATCGAGGGTCCAGACAGCCTCATCTGCAGCGATAGAAAAGGAGATATAGAGCTGCGTGTCATCAGCGTACTGATGACAGCAGACTCCATGTCCCCTAATGACCTCAGCCAGCAGCCTGATGTAAATGTTGAACAGCATGGGAGAGAGAGACGACCCCTGTGGAACCCCACAAGGGAATGTCCAAGGGGCCGACAACTCGCCCCCATGCTGAACCTGCTGGGGACGGTCCCCGAGGAAGGACCGGAACCAACTGTGAACAGTGCCTCCGATCCCAACCCCGGAGAGCCGATCCAGCAGGATTCCGTGGTCGATGGTATCAAAGGCCGCTGACAGATCCAGGAGGACCAACAGGGAGGAACACCCCCTGTCGGCCCCCCGGAGGAGGTCATCTTGCAGAGCGACCAAGACTGTCTTGGTCCCCCGACTGGGCCTGAACCCAGACTGGAACGGATCCGGGATGTGCTCGACCTCCAGATATGATTGAAGCCGGATCGCGGCCACCCTCTCGATCACCTTGCATAAAGGGAACATTAGCAATCGGGCGATAGTTGGTTAGATCATTTCTTCAGAATGGGCTTTACCACAGTCTCCTTCAGGTGAGAGGGAAAGATCCCTTCCCTGAAGGAGGCTGTGGCGATGATAGACGCCCATTTAGCCATGTTCCCACCAACGGCTTTCATAAGCCATGATGGGCAAGGGTCGAAGGGGGTGGACGCGGGCTGGCAGTGGGCAATAGCCCTGGAGGCCTCAAGGGAGGTAACAGGTCCAAACTCAACCATGCGAGAAGACCGAGGGGGCGCAGCCGCTGGGGATGCGGAGGGTGGGCTATGGCAACAGGGTTCAAAACCGGTGTGGATGGCCTCAATTTTTGATCGAAAAAAGGCTGCAAAATGCTCACTACTGAAATCAGTAGGAGGAGGCCTAGACAGCCCAGGATTAGTGATGTCACGAACCACGCGGAACAATTCCGCTTGGCAGTTCGAGGCCTCACTAATTCTCAGGGTGTTATAAGATCTTCTAGCCACCCTGATCGCATGGACATAGCGCCTGGACTGTGCAATGACTGCAGCCTTCTTAGTCGCCGACTGGTTCTTCCTCCAGCTGCGTTCCAGCCTCTTCCATTCTTGCTTCATCGCTCGAAGCTCTTCCGTGAACCACAGTGAGGAACGAGCTCTGCAGCGGATGAGGCGCCTAGGGGCGATCTGGTCAACAGCCCGGGATGTTTCATCAAACCTTTGATCTACCATGGAGTCTACCAGATCGTCAGCCAGTCCGCCAGGAGGCCCTCCGAGGACTTCCCAAAACCGATCTGGGTCAAGGAGTCTACGGGGGTGGGCCCAAACAGTCGGCCGAAGGTCCCCAAGGGGTGGGGCGGCGATTGATACAGAGAAAGACAGCAGGTGATGGTCTGACCATGACACGGGGGTGGGAACAATGTCCCACACCCTCAGACACGAGTCCTCAGACGCGGAGGAAAATACCAGATCCAGGGTGTGTCCAGATCTGTGGGTTGGGCATAGAACATGCTGGGACAGGTTCATGGAGGTCATGGACTGCATGAATTCCATGGCAGCACCAGACAGGTCACCGCCAGCATGCACGTTGAGATCACTGACCACCAAAAGGCGGGGGTTCTCAACAGAGCAGCGGCGATGAACTCGGTGAGCTCTGGTAGGGATTGTGCTGGGTTGCGGGGAGCACGGTAACCGAGCACAATGCCAAACCTGTCCCGCTGCCCAACCAACAGATGGACACATTCCAACCCTGGGATCACCAGCGTTGAGGCCCTACTGATTTGAATAGTATCCCTGTACACAATGGCGACCCCACCCCCCTTACGACCCTCCGATCTTCCCGCCCCCTGTACCAGAAACCCAGGGGGGCACAGCTGGGTGAGGGACTCCCCCCTCTGCACCCACCCAGGTCTCGGTAATGCACACCAGGTCGGCCCTCCCATTGGCGATGGTATCATGAATGATGGGTATCTTATTATGGACCAACCTGGTATTCAACAGGAGGCAAGAAAGATCGGAGGCGCTGGCGGAGTGGCTCCGAGGCACATGACAGTGAGCTGAGGGGTCAGAACGGGGACAGGCGCGAGATGCCTGGCCCGGGTTCTTCTTAACCGACTAACCCCCCAGCCCCTTGCGTACTGACCACGGCCCGACACGACAGGTATGGTGGTCCCTGACTGCATGGTGACAGATGGAAAAAAAAACTACCAAGCAATAATCAACACAACCACAACAGCAATAACAAACTATAAAATAAGGATAAAAATACACAACAATACAACAAATCAATTTCAAATTACAAACAACATATTAAAGGGCTAATCACCAGGGCGGGGGAGAGGACCAGGGGAGGGACGCAAAGATGTTTCACAAAAGGCGGTCGGTAAGTGATACGGCAGCTGATGTCAAGGGCAAATAAAAGCAGAGAACGAAGTGGAGTTGGGCCGACAACCGTCAGGTGGGCCAACAACGGCCTCGAGGCCAGATTGGGCTCAGACATAACTGCAGCGAGCCAACCCCAAACCTCGACAGATGCTAAACCCAAGCCGCCAAAACTGTCCAATGTCCTCGGATGACAGCAAAAAGGATGGAAAAATTGGGTGGTGAGGGAGCAAGATGAAAGCTCCATGCCCCCCAAGCCCACAGCAGTCCAGAAGTAGGGGGAGCAAGGATTGAGAAGCTCCGCACCCCCTAACCCAGACAGTTCAGGGAGAGCTATCGGAGAAAAAGGGAGAAGTGGGGGGAAGGGCAGGGTGGAAAGGGGGGCAAGGAATAGGCGGAGGGGGGGAAGAGACAATGTCCAGGCAGCCGTTGTGGCTGTCCCCCATGACCGAGCCGCTGTGATGGCAAACAGCGGCGACGACAACAGCCGGCGATCCGTCAGCCGCGGGGCACTGCAATGATGGCGGCGGCCACCAAAGTCAAGCTGCCGCGGTGGTCGTCGGCAGCGGCGGTGAGGAGAGTCAGTTAGCAGGGAGGCATAGCCGCGGCGGCAACAACAGCAGCGGCCTCCGAAGCTGGGTCGCAGCGATGGTCGGCGGCAGCAACGGCTGCGACGATCAGTCAGCTGCAGAGAGCCACTGTGGCAACGACAGGCCTCCTCTGGGGCTCGGCCGCCACGATGATCAGCGGCGGCAGCGGCGGCAACAATGTTCGATCGACCAGGGGGCGCAGCATCAGCGGCGGAAGCCTCCAGCACCTCCGAGGTCAGACCGCCACGGTGGTCGACGGCGGCAGTGGCGGTAACAGTCGATCGGCTGCAAGGCGCGGTGGCGAAGGCCTCCAGCGCCTCTGAAGTCAAGCCACTGCGATGGTCGGCGGTGGCGGTGGCAGACACAGTCGACCGGCCGCAGAGCACGGCGGTGGCGGCTGCAGCCTCCTCCGGGGCTTGGCCGCCGTGATGGTCGGCGAGTGCGGCGGTGGCAACGATGTTCAATCGGCCGAGGGGCATAGCATCAGTGGCGAAAGCCTCCAGCGCCTCCGAGATCAGGCCGCCGCGATGGTTGGCGGCGGCCGCGGCAGCAGTTGATCGGCCGCAAGGCTCGGTGGTAGTAACCGCGACGTCCTCCAGGGCCAGGCCACTGCGATGGTCAGCGGCGGCAGCGGCAGCGATGATCAACAGGCCGGAGGACACGGCGACGTTTCAATCTCTCAAGAAAAAGAAGTCCAGTTGCCATGACATTGTTTTGTTGATCCCTTAATCCCATTTAATGGCTTGACGGTAATGATCCTTGGGCTCATCTCCAATTAGTGCTTCTTTATCAAATTGTCATTTCTGTTTCTTTTCTGAATTATTATTTAATAAAATGTCTTCACTGTAATTCTACATATACATTGATACTTTATAACAATAGCCCCATCAAAATGTTCAAAATTGGGGTTACTTGAAAGTGTGAGCAAGTTCTAGTCCTTACCTAAAAAGCCCCTATGGAGACATGTCAGTCTTTCCAGGGTGTATATTGGGGTAGTGAACCTTCGATCCTCCAAACGTTTTGGACCACAACTCCCACAGTCCTTTATCATTGGCAATATAGGCTCAAAACATCTGACTGGCCAAAGTTTCCCTACCCTTGCTGTATATAAATAAACAAAGACAATGCATTCCTACACTGCATTTTTCATGATAATAGTCTTTATTTTGTCAGTCTTAATTTTGTTAATTGGGAACTGCAGAGTGAGGTATTTGGGGTTCTGCAAAATATTGCAATCTGTTCAAAATCTGGAAGTTGAGTCATGGCAACTGGACTTCTTTTTCTTGAGAGATTGAAATGTTTCGCTGCTCATCCAAACAGCTTCATCAGTCTGAAAAAAGCTTATTGTGAGTCTTCCATTTTACAGAAGCAAAACGTTTCAATCTCTCAAGAAAAAGAAGTCCAGTTGCCATGACTCAACTTCCAAATAAACTCACCTGAATGACTAAGAATCTTCACAGACAATCTGTTCAAACGTTTCTTTGCTCCATAAAATGGATGAACGTTACTGGTGGAATTCAACAACAGAGAGATTTTTTCCTTTTCTTTTTCATATCAGCCAAATTGCATGCTAGCTCTTTTTCATATGAACAAAAAAAAAGTGAAATCAGCATGTCTTCTAAGCTGATCAAATGTACTCCAGGGAGCCATACTAAATAGAACATGGCAGAACAGTAAATCAGCACAGGCCCCTTAGGCAAATAAGGCCACAGGTATATAGCATGCCCAAGTGACCCAGTTACCTCTTGGTCAAACTCAATTATTTTGACGCCTGAGAAGAAGAAAAGATGACAAGCTTATTAGACAGGTTTTGACAACATCAGAATAACTTAAAGAGTTTCATGCCTAGTTATGGCCTAAAGCAAAGATGACCTAGTTAACAATGGTGTCCTGGCTCTCGGTTTTAAAACTCAACACCGACTTCAGAAACTCCAGCAGATCCCATTTAATAATCATATTAAATTGTTGATAGACATCACACTACCTTAAGGCCTTCTCAACTTTGTAGCAAAGCCAATGGGGATGTACGTGGGGACTACTGGAAATGTCTGATACCCTACAAATCTAGCTTTTATGTGACATCTCAAAAATGAGGTAGACTTTTCTTATAATTTTATCCTTTCAACTTGCTCTTTGCTTGCACGTACCTTTTCCCAAAGCATCTGTACATGTAACTGTGATATATCTGTCAATGCTGGGAAATGTGATTTGCAAAGCACTTAGCTTATTTGGGTCACATCCTGTATAATGTCAGGGAAGATTTTCAGATGAGAAAATAGGCAACAAACTACAATACTATGTGCTGACTTTTGAGAAATGAACATTGTCAAAGACCAGATGAATTAAATTCTTGGAACTAGACATTAGACATAGGGCCAGTTTCTGTGTATTTGTAGAAGACAGCAAGATATTAGTGTTCATGGAGAGCAGAAAGAAAAATTAAGTTTTTGACTTTGTAGGTGATTTGGCTCCTTTTGGCAACAGAGTTGATTTTCCTAAGCTAGAAGAGGGGACAGGTATTAGAATATAATTGATGGAATGCATCTGTTGTAGGAATACAAATATGTACATCTAATTCCATAGACTCACCCATTTTTCTACCCCACTAGATGTTCAATCTGGGCTTTGTTCCACAACTTGCAATTTTTAAAAAATGAAATGCAGTCTGTGGCCCTTTTCTTCCTCTCATCTCCCCAAATGTGTGCATGCTATATGCATTGTTTCAATTTTCTCTGAATGTAAAGTCCATAAACACAACTCATAACATTCTGAAACAAGATTGCACACCAGGGCTTGCAATGCCTGTTGTGTTGTCATTTGCTCAACGGTGTGCATCTCACAAGCAGACATTTAAATCATCTTGACCTTTATATAGGAACTGCCCAAAATAGTATTGCCCCCCCACGCCCGAAACTGACACGCGAGACACACATATGGGTGAAACAGGGCCAAATTTATTAACACCACACCAAAGAGCTCACAGAAAAACAACATGAGGGGAGGGGGCACTGTAGTGCGGGTATTTCCAGGTCCAGGGGGGACCTGGGCCCAGCCCCCCCTGGAACCTGCTGACCTGGGAGTGGGGGGTACCACCAGTGGGCGCGATCATGCTGCTGACGCCCATCCCAAATGCTGGGTCTGCTTTGCTTCAGCCGGGCTCCAGGGGGGATGCCATCACCTGGCGTGTTCCCCCCCCGCCCGGCTGCAGTGAGCAGATAATTCCCCTCTACCCAAACGCTGTGATCTCTCGACCGGCAGCGCCCTGGGGTTGAAGGTTCCAGCTTTTGGTGACTCCCACTCCCCCGCCATGTTGCTCCTCCCGCACTACCCGCCACTGCACGGTGCAAGCTTGCTATGCGCCGTGCCCGCCCACCAGGCTGCTTACCTCAGCCTGAAGCCCCCTCCCCAAATCCTCGAGAAAGATAGATAGACCTGCATCGGAAAAGTGGACACCGTCCGCTCTGTACAGCTCGGCCCTGTTGATGCTGATGGCTGTGTGGCCCACCACAGCCCCGCCCATCCGCCGCACGTGATGGGACACTTCGCGGTTCAAGAACCTTCGGGCCCGGTTGATGGGTACCTCGGCCCCTGGTGCCCCCCAGCAACGCCTCAGCACGATTGTTGACCATATGACTTTAGCGGCCGGGTACCGTTCGTGCCAGCTTGTTAAGTCCCTCTTGATATCCCAGATGAGTGACTTGCCCGTCTGCTTTCCCAGGTCGTTGCCGCCCGCGTGCACCAAAAGAATGTCCGGTGGCCGGCCTTCCGCTATCTGGAGGGCCATGGGTAGCAGTTCCGCCCATTGCAATCCCCTCCGGCCTTTCCACTCGATGGTGGCAACGGCGCCCAGGCCGAGGTGGGATCTCCAAGCTGACCGGGCCGCGAAGCGGGCTGCCCAAAATACGAAGCTGTGTCCGATTATCACGATGCGCCATCTCCGGCCTGTTCGGTATAGCCCTGTAATAGAGAAAGCCGAGAGAAGAAGGGGTGGGTGGGGCAACCGAGTCCGCTTACACGGTAGGCAACGGGCGCACGTAGACCTTATAGCATTGGGATTTCCAACGACCAATTGACTGGATCCTGGCTGGAGTGTAACCAAGCGCCGCGGCTGTTGACGCCGCCCCTATCCTAAAAGAATGGGACCCGAATCGCACGTCCGGCACCCTGATCCTCTCCAGAGCCAGGGAGGTAATCTTCCAAAATTGGTACCTCGTGAGGGGGGTACCGTCCTGGTGCTGGAATAAGTATCCTTCCTCCCCTCCCCTAAGTTGTAGATAGTGCCTTACTAGCCGTACGGGGCAGATTCCCTTGGAGGAGCAGGGGCCAAGCTCGATCACTGTCCCTTTGCCCATCTGGTCCGTTTTTGACTTGCGGATCCTAAGTGCCACCCCCGTACTACTCACCTCGACATCCGACGCCTGAAGAGCACGTCCCGATACATCTCCTTTGCCCCCCGCCACCAGCTCCCCAATTCTTAGGGCTGCGAAGAAGGCCAGCGATGCCGCTGCCCTGAATAGAGCTTGCTCAAAGCTGTCCTGGCAGACCGCCGGCCACTCCGCGCTGAGCTGCTCCATAATCTGGGGCGTTATGGGAGACCTGGTATCGCCCCGTGAGCCCCTCTCTCTCCCGTAACCCTCCACCATTTCCCGAACCCTAAAGTCATTGGCTGTGTCCCGATACCCTTTCGACTTTGCATGGAAAGCCAGTGCGGCCAGCTTCCCCTGGATGGACCTAGGCGCCAGCCCTTTCCTGTACAGGTACACCACGAACTGCTGGTGGTGTTCTACGGGCACTGGCCACTCCCTCTGCAGCCCCGCCCTAGCCCGGAAAGCCTCAAACTCTCTGACCGCCGCTTCGTATCCCTTCCTGGTCCGGGGGGCCAAGGCAAGGCCTATGGCCCGGGTGGCCTCCCTTCTCCAATCGCCCAGACTGCTTCCGGTAGCTCCTCGGGCTGGGGGTGGGCCTCCGGTGCCAATTCCCTGAACCTGTTGATATGGTGACGGGAAAGGGCGTCAGCTAAAGAGTTGTTAAGACCAGGAATATGTCTCGCACGAACAACAATGTTAAATTGAAGTGTTCTCAATACAAAAGCTCTTACCAACCTCATGACGCGCTCAGATTTAGAGGATAAGGTGTTTATGATATGGACCACCGCCATGTTGTCGCACCAGCACGTCACCGTGGTGTTGGCCCAGACCTCCGCCCAAAGCCACACCGCCCCGAGGATGGGGAAGAATTCTAGGAATGTTAGATCTTTGGTTATACCCTTCTGATGCCAGCTATCCGGCCATGAGCCGTAGACCCACCTGCCCCTAAAATAGATGCCATATCCTAGCGTCCCAGCTGCGTCCGTTTGAACTTGAAATTCCCCTTGTAGGAGGATTTCAGAACGCCAGAATGACACCCCGTTAAACTCCTGTAGGAATTTAAGCCACACGTCCACGTCCTTCCTCATGCCCTGGGTGACTCTTGTCCTATGTGTGGGCTTTCCCAGCACGCACATAGCTGTACACAGGCGCCTACAGAAAGCGCGCCCTGGGGCGATGACCCTGCAGGCGAAGTTGAGGTGGCCCACCACTTCCTGGAGTTCCCTGAGGGTGACTTTCTTACTATTACGCAGGCCCAGTAGGCGCTGTCTGAGATTTTCAACCTTGGCCGGGGGCAGCCTCGAGGACTGTTGCCATGTGTCCAGCTCGATGCCCAAGAAGGTTAACACGCACGACGGGCCCTCCGTTTTCTCTTCCGCCAGCGGCACCCCCAGTTCATTAGTCAGTGTTTGGAAAGCCTCCAGCAGCTGTTGGCACCTGCCTGAGCCTTTCCGCCCACAGAATAAAAAGTCATCGAGGTAATGGGCTGTAGTGCGCGTCCCTGTGTAGGTCCTGAGCTTCCATTCAAGGAAAGTGCTAAAGCGCTCGAAAGCTGCGCAAGAGACTGAGCAACCGAAAGGGAGAGCCCTGTCCATGTAATAGCATCCCTCGAATTGAAGCCCAGTAGCTCCACGTCCTCTGGGTGGACAGGGAGTAGGCGGAACGCTGATTTTACATCACATTTGGCCAACTGCGCCCCTGGGCCGCAAGACCTAATCATGCGCACGGCCATGTCAAATGAGGTGTAGTGCACTGTGGCTAGCTCTTGGGGAATTGCATCGTTTATGGACCCGCCTTCCGGGTACGAAAGGTGGTGTATTAATCTGTATTCCCCGGGTGTTTTCTTAGGTAGTAGCCCGAGGGGTGAGATCCTGAGATTGGTCACAGGTGGGTACTTAAAGGGGCCTAAAACTCTGCCCTCCTCCACTTCTTTGTTGATTTTTTGTCTGGCTACCCCTTCCATGCCCCTCAAGGACTTCAGATTGTGTGCCGAACTCGCCCTTCTCTCCCCAACCGCTGGTATTCTAAATCCTTCCTTGAAATCCTGGAGCAGGATTTCTGCCGCCTCCCTGTCCGGATAGTCCGAGAGCCAACGCTCGAGGACCTGTAACCTAATTGGACTGGGACCCTTTTGTATTTGAATTTCCATTGGCCCCCGCCTGATTGGATCTCCCTGGGGCCCCGTGGTCTTTGTTTTGTCCTTTGCCCGCCCTAGCACACTGAGCACTCGTGCCTAAACTTGCATGACCTCCTCCCACATCCCCCAGTGCCGTTGAAGTCCCAGCACACCAGGCGGGGTTGAACCGCCTGCCCCGCCTTGCCGCGGGGGCCGTTGCTGGGGGTGGGCTTCCTAATAAGGTGTCCGCTGTCAAAACGGTCGCCCGTAGAGGAGCGTGATGGTGTCATCAGCTGAAGCCATAATGCCGTTAAAGGAACGTCCCAGCGAAGTGTGGGGTCGAGGGCCGCCCTCTTCCTAAACTGCTCATCGTACATGAGCCAAGCATGGCCCGGGAAATCAACGTGGGCCTTGTATATCATATCCTGATACTGAATTAAGGTCGGGGCTCGCCAGGGTTGGGCGCGTGTAATCACCGACATATATATGGAGTACGCCGGGAGCCCGTTCTGCCAATTCCGCTCCGGCTTCCTTTTGAGGCGCCTCTCCTTGTCCTTTTCATCCTCTTTCTCCCCATCCTTACACTCTACCTCGGTGTTTAAGAGGCTAAATATGTCGACGTACTCGCCCCTGAGTATCCGGTCCCTAGTTGCTGGCACCAAGTGCCCTCCTAGTGGGAGAGCCTGGTCCCCATAGGGGATAGCATGCACCGGAACGCCACTGATCCCGGGGTAGAATGGCTGCTGGAGTGGGCCTGGTGGGTAACCAGCCAAGCTGGCCCGGCCACCTGCGGGGGGGGGGCGCTACCCCGCCCGTGAGTTGCATTGATGGCTGGGCTGTGTAGGTGGGCACCTGCCACGACGGCTCAGGGGCCTGGGCAGGGGGCGCGAGCCCTCCTGTGGGTTGTACTGTCGGCGGGGCCGATAACGGTGGGGCCTGCCAGGATGGCCCTGAAACCTGGGACGGGGGTGCCACCCCACCCATGAGATGTACTGGTGGCTGGAGCCTGCCTTGGTCCCATGCTAGTTGGGGTCCCCCTGGGCCTCCCCCTGCTTGCTGCCCATAGCCTACCCATGGGTTGTAGTTCACCCCTTGTCTCCCTGTTGTCCCAGGGCCACCGGTCTGTAGTTGCCCGGCCCCGAGGTTGTTCCCTGCCACCTGTGGACCTTGTATGGCCACCCCGCTGGAGTGCTGTGGGCCCGTTCCACCCAGGTGGGGGTTCCCACCCTGCCCGGTTGCCCGGCACTCCCAGGACCAAACCCCACAACCGGCATTGGGCAACTGTGCCTGTGGTAACTCACCCGGTCCGGTGCTCGGTCCAGCCACCTCCTGTGCCGCCAGCTGTGGGTCGCCGCCGCCGTCCCTCGCCACTTGCTCAGCCGGTTCGGCTTCCTGAGCTGCTTGCGTTTGCCCTTCTGTTGTATCCTCGGTCGGCCCCCCGCCCTGGTCCGGCTGGTTGCCCCCTTGCTCAAGAGCTGTTAGGCGAGAGGAGAGTGACTCTAGCAGCTCCCTGATTCTGGCCCTCTTGCGGGCGCGGCAGTTACGTGCCGCCGGCCTCTCCTGGCTGGGGCCTCCCTCCACCATGGGTGCCCTGCCCCTGCCGCGCTCCACAGCCTCTACTCTCGCACTCAACTGCTCCAGTGCCGTGAGGTTATCCTCGTCGGACTCTGAGTCCGACGGCGATATCTGGGGGACAGGCATCTTTTTGGCGGGGCGTTTACCATTGGATCTTGGGTTTCTATTAGGTGGGGCCATGCTAAACCCGATCCCGCGCGGCTGTGTGGCTCCCTAAACCCAGTTCTTGGTAGGCCCAGCTCCCCGAGGGCAGGCTACAGGTTCGCCCCCCCGCTTGCTTACTGGCCGCGCAGCCGTCCCCTGGGGCCAAGATTAATTGTCGCGGCTATGCCCCTGCGTGCGGGCCCCGTCCCCTCCCTGCTTATGCGCTGGCCGGCCCCCCACCCGCCGCCCGCGTTCCCCGGTTTGCCCCCGAACCCCCGTGCGGGCCGCTGGGGCTCCGCGCCTGTTGGTGCTCTGGCGTCCCTCCGACTTTGGCTGGGCTCGTTCCTGGTCGGGCGCCCGGGGAGGCCTTCGCGCCGGGCGCTCAGGGGAGCTTTCTCGGGCCCACGAGGGCTCGTCCCCGGGCCCGCCTCGAGCTCCGCTGGCGGCCGCCCGCCTTTGCCGGCCGGCCGGGCGCTGTTGGGCATCTTCGCGGCCGCCGCGCCTCCCTTCGCGCTGGCCGCCGTCCGCCCGCGCCGTCGTCGTGCCACCGCCTCCTGCCTCGGCTCCTCTTCCCTCTCCGCAGTTGCTCCTCTTCCCGTCCGCTCGCCGCACTCCGGTCGTCGTCCTCCTCTGTTGCCGGCCGGAAGGAAAGAGGCCGGGCAGAGATGGCGGCACGCTTTAAATTTGCCGCTCCCGCACTGCCCCGGCCTCGCGAGGCTGAGACATCCCGTCTCGCGAGCATTCGGCCGGGGAGGGCAAAGCGGCCCCGCCCACCTATGGCGGCGGCGGAGCGGAGACTTGTAGGAAAAGTTGCACACAAAAATAAATGTGAATTTTTCATCACTTTTTTTAAAAAAAAATAGTCAACTATTGTGTATTTTAGATAGAGAAAATCCATTAGCTACAAAATTAGCAAGCAGGTACTGTATTCTTGGGGTGGGGCCATGCCCTACTTAGGTTGTTGTTTTGAGTTCAAGCCTAAATGAATGATGACTCCTATCTCATCAACATGTTAGCAGTCCTGAATTGATATAGATGTAGCTGTATTAAAGATGGGCACGAATAAAAAATATTGTGTTTTGGTTTTTCGTTTTTCGTTGAGGGTCCATTTTGGTTTGTTTTCATTTTTTGTGACTTTTTGAAAAAGATTCATTTTTGTTTATTCATTTTTCATTTTTCATTTTTACCCACTTTTTGCACGATTTTTAAAGCATTTCCGTGCACAGGCATCCCCCCAACGCCCCAGACCAGAGGGAAAACACTAAAAAAATTGATGCTGGCAGAGACACAGTATAGACTAGGTACGCAGGGAGGCTGCAAAGGCAGCGGCGGGCGTTGTCCAGGGTGCAAGGCAGCCGCAGAGTGACTGCACTGCACTGTGGGGCAGGGGAGGGTACTCACTGAGAGGTACGCACGCACGCACACAGGGAGGCTGCAGGACTGAAGCTATAGAGAAATATCTTCTTTCTCTCCCCTACGAGCCAGGCTGCAGCTGGCAGGAACACAGAGACACACACTTGCCTGGCTGGCCTAAAGTGAAAATAACAAGTCTCAGAGACAGCAATCCCACCCTAACTCTCACCGGAGACCGCAAGGAGGACGGGGGCTGCCAGAGCTTTTAATGCCCTCTGTGGCTGCCAGACCTGCCCAGTCTGCAACCTGGGCATGCTATTGTTTGAAGTTGTCCAAGAATTTACATGATCCCATCACATGGCTTTCCTCCATTTTGTGGCTGGCAACATCCATTTTGTCATCCTTAAGGGGAAAAGAAAAATACATCACGATGGGAGAAGACAAAAACAAACATTTTAAGGGCCCCACCCCCGGTAGGTATTATCAGACAGTATAAATAATTATTGCTGCATTTTTATGGATGTCCAGGGTGTATTTTAACATTTAAAACAGCTCATTTCATTGCACGTCACCATTAACGAAAAACAAACATAACCAACCTAATTTTTGTGGTTCTGTTTGGTTCATTCCAATTTCATCACAATGTTCGTTATTCGTTTCATTATGTAATGAAATGAATAATGAATAACGGAAACGGGAAAAGTTCATTTCGTGCCCATCTCTAAGCTGTATTGTCTTTTCATACAAACTCTTCTCAGAGATTTGCTACAGATGGAGAGCTCTGATCTGATTCCATCTCTTTTAGTAATGGCCCATAATTCCTTTTTTCAGTTTTGTGTTTACAGCAGTTCAAGTGAAAACAGCTTCAAGCATTTTCTTAAACAGACTAAAGGTTAGTTGTAAATGGAAAACTGTGTGGTCTAAATTCAGGATGACACAGAACAGCAATAGGAATGATGTTTCTGAGGTCTCTTTGGCCTTTAAATGAATGGCCACAGTTACCTTTCCTCTTCTGTTCCTCTCACTCTAGGAAACAGCAGGTATTAGCCACTTATTGTATCTGCCTCCAGGCTTATAGCTGGAAATGTGTGTTCTTCATAATGCCTGTGCTGTGCCATTTTGATTTGTTTGAATGGGAGGGAGAGACGTGAGGCCCTACTTTGCCAAACATACTAGTCTATTCTCCTGTCCTGTTGTTCCACAGTTAAAAAAATAGATAGCAACTTAATACAGAAGGACTAACTAGAAATGAATCCAGGGAACATGGCAGCAAGCTGTTAAATGGAATACTGTATGTGTGTCAACAAAACAATGTTCAAGGACAATGAAAGCCCCAAAGAGCATTCTTTATGATCTTTTTCTTTTTCTTCTTACAGGTCCTCCACAATGTTACCAAAATCATCCTTCTAGGTATTTTCTTTTCTTTTTACTATATACATTGTCTTTTTCAGTTTTCAAACACAACTGAGTTTGATAATGCAAATATCTTTTTATGTGGGCTTTAAATTGATCAGAAATACTATTTTAAATCATGTTTTGAAAATAGGATTCTTTGTGTGTGTGTTAGTTTTAGTCTAATGTTTGAAGTTTCAGAGAGGGTAGCCGTGTTAGTCTTTTCAAGAATTTCAGGCAAAAATTAAAGAAACAAAATAAAACAAAGGACACAAAATGTGGTACCTTAAAGACTAACCTTCATATTTTAATGTAACATTTCATGGACACGTCCACTTCTTAGGATAGGATAGGATAGGATAGGATAGGATAGGATAGGATACAGCAGCAGCAAAATGAGGTGTGCAGTATAATATCTGATCGATATACATTTCATGCCAGATATTCATTGGCTGTAGTATATATAATTGGGGGGGTTGGATAGGGGAGGGGAAGAGGAGGGAGAGTAGATTAGTAGAGATGCTGGAAGGAGGATTTGGCCAGGGTCTGTTGATATGTTAAGTGTGGTTTTATGGCTCCGAGGTAAATTCCTCAAGAGACAGAAACCCTGAAGTATGTTTAATCCATTCTTGTGTGTGTCCATCATGCATATGAATCTTAGCTGTTTCCCTTTGTATTCTTGATCTGTAATGATTCTGTTCCAAAACAGTGACCTTTAGGTCCTTCAAGGAGTGTCCAGGTAAACTGAAATGGTTTGTGACAGGTTTCTGTGTATCTTGGTTTCTTATGTCAAACTTCTGTCCATTGATGCGTTTTCTTAGGGCCTTTTCACACGACCCCTAAGATCTGCTGGTCCCTTAAATTCGGACCAGAGATCTTGGGGGTTCGTTTCTGTTCCTGCGTCCCCACCCCTCAGCACTTCCTGCTCCTGTTGGCGTGAGGGGAGGGAGGGGAAAAAGGACAAAAGAAGCCTTTACTAACCTGCCGGCGCCGGTCGAAGTTGCCACGAGCCCCGTTACTTCCTGGTTCCTTCTCAAGGGGCTCTTAAAGGGGCGGGAGGCAAAAAAACAACAGACAAGCGAAGAGAGCCCGGCACTCTTATCCGCATCAAGGAATTTTCATCTGCTGAGAGCAAGTACATGAAAGGTGCGCTGGGTTGCGCTTATGGGGGCGTGGTCGCACTTAATTTTCTCTAAACTCCGGAGCTGGTGGGGAAACATTTCTAAGCTCTGGAGCTGGGAGCCATTTGCAGCGCAGCTTAGGGGTCGTGTATAAATGCCCTTTGAGATTGTCCTGTTTCTCCAATGTCCACATTAAATGTAATATTACTATATTGCCACTTTCTATATTGTCATTATCAAAAGTAATATTATTATATTGCCACTTTTTCATGGACTCTAAGGTAAAAACTCTATATTGTCACTTTTTTATGGACTCTAAGGTAAAAACTGCCATTCTCACTTCCCCATTCTTCCACATACCCCTCACCCTGCTCTGATATGATCTGGTTTCTGTCTCTTGAGGAATTTACCCCAGAGCCATAAAACTACACTTAACATATCAGCAGATCCTGGTCTCAGAGCCATAAAACTATAATTAACATATCAACAGTCCCTGGCAAAATCCTCCTTCCCACCATCTCTACCAATCTACTCTCCCTCTCCTTCCCCCTCCCCTATCTACCCCCAACTCCGTATACTACAGCCAATGAATATCTGGTATGAAATGTATATCCCATCAAATATCATATTGCACATTTCATTCTGCTGCTATATGTCTGAAGAACTACCAGTTCATTAGGAGTACCACAAACTGCTCTGGGTCTTATTTTGACAGAGCGGATACAGCTTCTCCATCTCCATTTCCTGCTTCCAATTTGGTTTCTATGTACAGCCCACATGTTGTGTCATCTGTTTGGTTACTTGAAATATGTGTTTGTGATAAACAGCTTGTTGACTTGCAGAACTCAGAGGGCCTTTTTACATGACCCCTAAGATCTGCTGGCCACTTAAATTCGGACCAGAGATCTTAAGGGTTCGTTGCTCTTCCTCTGTCCCCACCCCCCTTCACACTTCCTGGTTGCTGGCTGCGTGAGGGAGGGAGAAAAAAGAAAGAAAGAATGCCGGTTTACCTCTGTTTTGTTCCCGGCAGCATTCAGCTCTCTTAAAGGGGCGGGGGCAGAAAAACAACAAACAGAAGCCAGGAGAGCCCCGCACTCACTATCCTTACACCGGATCAAATATTTGTCACATTCAAAAAGCAGGTACCTGAAAGCTGCGCTGGGACGTGCTAAAGTGGACGGGGTCGCACTTAATTTCCTGTTAACTCCGGAGCTGGTGGGTAAACATTTTTAATCTCCGGAGCTGGGAGCCATTTGCCCTGGAGTTTAGGGGTCATGTATAAACGCCCAGAGTCATTTTGCTGCTTCCTTTCTGTCCCCTAGACCAGATTTTCCAAGGACATTTGGTCTACTTTGCTTTCAGTTAGCTATGATTAGAAACATATCTTATTTTGGTGTGTGGCCATTCTACTCCTGGATGCTTGCATAAAATCTTTCTGTTTGCAGCTACTATTGGTAGCAACTACTACAAGTTATGTTTATTTAATTGGTCAACAAGATTTCAGTTACAGAGTTAAGCATTTTAAACCTGTTTCTTTGTGTCTATATGACATTCACTGAAAAGCTGCCTACAGGGTTCTGACAGTACCAGTATTTTGTACAAATGTCAGATATCTTCTATAATTAATTAAAGGAATGAATATCCCTATTTAGACATTTGGGGAAAGGCTTAGTTGAAAAGAGAGAGAAGAGAGAAAGAGTTTTAGTCCTGCCCACCAGGTGTCACTTTCTTCACTTAAAGAAAGACTTTCAAAAGAGATGTCAGTGTCCTATGGGTCTCTCCATGCAGTCTGGCATCTAGGTTTTTCAAGGTCCTTAGTAACATGGAGACACCTGGAGTAGGAACTGACAAGCCACTTCAGTATTCCTGCTAAGAAAACTCCATGGACATGGGGTCAGGAAGTGTCAGTTATGACTGTAACAACACAACAATAACAACCAACAAAAGTCACATGGAGGGACTCTTATGTGCAAAAGGCATTTTTTTTGCTGATATAGCCTCTCTCCCTATGTTGACTATGACAGGTAGGAGCAGGACTAGAAACTCTGTCCCTCTTCATATTTTCAAATAAATCTCATTTTTATCACTTTAATGGGAAAGAATGAATGTTAAAAAGAATACTGTTACAAAGAATTAATATATATGCAGAATTATAGGTTATGACCAGCACTTTAAATTGAGCACAGCAATTAACAGGAAGCCAATGAATGTGTGCCAGGACTAGATATTTGTGTTCACCTCCACTGATACCTGCAATCTTTCTGGCTGCTGTAATATGGACCTGGTGAAATTTCCATACTGACTTCATGGGCATCCCTAAGTAGTGAGTGTTACAGTAATGTATTCTCAAAGGCTTTCATGGCCGGGATCTGATAGCTGTTTTGAGTTTTTTGGGCTGATTGGCCAGGTTCTGGAAGTTTTTCTTCCTGACATTTTGCCAGATTCTGTGGCTGGCATCTTCAGAAGGCAAAGAACTCAAAGCACAGGGGGAACTAGTTCCCTGAGCTCCTTCCCCTCTGAAGATGCCGGCCACAGAGTCTGGCAAAACATCATGAAGAAAAACATTCAGAACATGACCAAAGAGCCCAAAAAACTCACAACAGTGTTACAGTACTCTGATATAAAGATAGAACTATGAGTCATCCACATATCGCTGACAACAAACTCCAAATTGTCATATGACATTGAGGAGACAGTCCATTCCTGTAGGACCCTATGACAGAGTTCCCAATGGTGGAAAATGCCCCCCCACAAGCTGGACCATCTGGAATTCTTGTGGAAGGTCTGTATCCACTGAAGAATAGAGACCTGAAGTCCCAAACTCAACAGTTGTCCCAGAAGGATACCATGGTCAGCGGTATCAAAGGCTGCAGAAAGATCCAGGAGTATCAGTAGGATTACACTCTCCCTCTCTGCTTCCTTCAGGATATCATCTTGCAGTGTGACCAACACCATTTCAGTCCAATGGTACAGCCTGAACCCTGACTGAAATAGATCTAGAGTATCTGTTTCATACCAGAACACAGCAGCTCACCAACTTAGAAAACACCATTCTCTGGCAAACAAAGATTGTTTATAACATTTTAATACTACCACACTGTGATATTTCTTTGTTTTAAAATAAAAGAATCCTTAGTACAAAGGAATAGAGATGGGCACGACCAGAAAATTTTTTCCCGAGTTGTCGTTTTTCGGGACGGGTCCGTTTCGGATTGTTTCCATTTTTCGTGAAATTTTTTAAAAATTTGTCGTTTCATTGTGTTGTTTGTCGTTTGTCATTGCCACCGCGATTTCGCACGATTTGACATCCCTCCCAGCGACTGGCGTCCCGCCGGCGCTAGGTGTTTTTGCGCCCTAGGCGGCGGGCATGGGCGGTGGCGGCAGCAGCAGGGGGAGGGGCAGGCGCGTGGACATGCGGGCGGCGGGCGTGCGGGCGGCGGGCGCGGGTCCTGCAATGACCCAGAGCAGGCAGAAAACACTTTAAATTGACTTGCTGCACAAGACTGCATCGAATAAAGCAATTGCAATTTTTATTGCAAACAAAGTGGGCAGTGCACCCACAGCAGAGCTGCAGGCAGGGTATGAAAGGACCTTGGCTTGCCACCAAGCAAATGAAATTTTTAAAATAAATCCACATCTCCCCTCCCACTCAAACCTCCCCCCCTTTGAAGCACTATCAGAAAAGAAATCCTAACAAACTGCAGGAGAATAAAAAAGAATAAACTGCGTTGCTATTCCCCACAGCAGACAGAGAATGAAAGGAATTATTATTATTTCCTAAAAATTCAATTGAATCAATTCCCTCCCTGCCTGCCTAACTGAAATCTAAAGGCACCGCGAAATCGAAACTAGTCAGCACAGCAGCCAGCTACACACAGCCCTCTCCCACCCATATCCAAGCCCGGACTGCGACTCTTCTGGGAGTGCCTCGGCTTTTTATGCCCTCTTGCACATCCAGAAGTGTCAGTCAAAACCTGGCCATGCGATTGGTAGAATGGGTCCAAAAATTTGCATGGTCCCATCCCATGGCCAGCCCATCATTGCATCAGTAAAAAAATAAAAATAAAAATAAAATAAAATAAAATCAGTGCGAACTTTTACTGCTATAAAAAACCCACTGCTGCTACTGTAAAAATTCAAGCATTTAAAATAGCTAATTTTTGCATGTTTCTGTGGTGCTTTGGTGGTTTTTTGGACCACGATTTCAAAAAAAATATTGCGGATGCCATTTTGGATCCCCCCGCACCGCATGGCAAATGGAGATGCCGAGGATGCCCCCTCCCAGCCCGGTACCAGCAGCCCAGGACAGGAGGGGGGGAAGGCTGGGGACCCCCCAGAAACCACTCCTCTGGTAGGTGCCCTCAGGCAGGCATATTTTCACCTGCTTTTTTGGCTGGGAATTGGGTTTTTTATTTTATTTTTAAAACTTTTTTTCTGTGCCGCTTGGCATCATGCAATCGCCGCGCGATGCCAGGAATGACAACGACAAATCAGACCCAATTTTTCTTTTTTCGGTTCGAGTTAGAGTTCTGACAGCCTAATTGTCATTACCGTTTCCGTTACGTAACGGAAACGATATCCGAAAACAGAAACGACAATTTCGCCAAGTCATGCCCATGTCTACAAAGGAAAGAACAAATATTGTTACAAAATTGTTGCATGTTGGTAAGCCACTTGGAACCTGCAAAGATAATGAAATACATCCTAATGGGCTTAAATAAATACATTTTTAAATAAAAATTGGAGGCTTGCAACCATTTTACAAGTGCAGTCAGGTAGTGGGTGGTATATAGTCAAGCTTTGGTTCTTACAGGGGAAACAAGTTCACTCCCCCGAACCCCTATCTTTCCTTGCTGTGGAAAACAAAGACATATGAAAGTGAATGTCACCTAGGAGGCCTCTTGAGGAAGTAAACTGTAGCTACTTGTTTAGTCGGCATCTATAGGCTTAATAAATCCCAGAGATTGATACAAGCTTTTTAGGGCTACTGTTAGGTTGATTAGTAAAATGTTCTTTTTAAAGTTTTAGTGAATTCAAGATCAATAAAATATAACAGAATCTGTACCTAAAGGGGCTTTCAGATATTGTATAATTATAAGTTTTGTCATAGCAGGTCTGTCCAAAGGCAGAATTCTCTCTGTGTCACTTCAGGGTTTCTTTTTCTTCTTTTTATACAGCTGTAGGCTGCTGGCATTTGAAACATTGTAATTTTCTTGGCTTTCAGTGCAAGGTAGCAGGCTTTTAAAGAATATATTTCTATTTAGAAAATGTAGCCCCACACTAATGAGCTTTGAGTGGTAGCTGAGAATTAGTATTCAGAAGTCGTGTCTATCAGGGAACACTCCTGTCTCAATTGAAAGCTTTGCTTTTAGAAAGGAGTCATTCTCTCTCTCTTTCTCCCCCCCCCTTCCTTAGTCTTCTCTCTGAAGGCTGAGCTTAAGGTAAGGATGTATGTGTGGAAGGAATGCATGGCCTGTTCACGGTTATGTTTAAAATTTGTCCTGAGTATTGCCTTAAACGTGTTCTATGTAAATGACATCTCAGTGCAATACAAATAGATGCACACTTAAAACAGTTCTTGTAAGGAAAGGAGCATCCCAGTCACACGTGGCTTTCTTATATTACTGTGTAAAGGTATAGCAATAATTAGAGATCACACACAGAGTGATGAAATGTGGGGATGCTGCTGCTAACATTCTGCTTATCCTTCCTCCTCTGATCTATCCGCTGGGGACTCAACCTTCTCCCTCACTCCCAAACAATTGATACATGTAAATATTTAAACCTAATAAAGCTTCTATCTTAGCCTTAAACCACATCTGTTTTGTTAGGCTAAGAACTAACGTTTATTGAGTATCATAAAGTTTAATGGGGTTTTATTCCTTTTAACAGCCACTCCAAAAAAGAAAACAGAGAAAAGGAAAGTGCTGTGCAAGTGATAGCTACATGTTATACCTGATAAGTTTAACTAGAATTGGACAAAAATTTCTCATTTTTGTTGTTCTTGTGATTTAAAACATTGTAGGCTCTTTTGAACCAATAATCTATGTGGCATTACATTTTCTTTAACTTTTGATCATTTTATTGTGGTTGTAGAGGTTTAGATACCATTTCTGTAATTGTCAGTCACCTATAATGTGGAGATTTCCCAACCTCGCTCCCCCCATGCACCGTAACCTACTTCTTTCCCCAGATTAAGTAAAAAGGATGCATCCCCTCTTTTAATATTTCTTGCTTTAGCCAGCTGGCATGAGTATCTGAAGACAGAGCAGAAGCCAAGTTGACAGTGATGAAGAACTATACATGTGGCTCTGACACATTTATGAAAACATGCTGTCCTTCAGTTGGTCCCACTTCTGATGTCTGGAAATGAGGTAGTGTAAGTTCTGTCAAATAGTTGTCCTCCATCTCCTCCTTCTCTGTTTTTCCCATTCAAATGGAGAATAGGATCTTGATTAAAACCATTTCAGACAAAAGCATTCACTGTATACATGAATCCATTGTATACATGAATGGAAAGCAGAAGTACACTGCCTAACTCTTGTGCTAAACTTGATTTTCATCTTTGACTCTACTGTAATATCAAACCTGCACATGGAGCTGGACAATGGAAAACAAATACATATACAGCATTCCCTTGCTACCCATCCTCTTTGCAACCAAAACAATTATGGCAAGTAATCTTACTAATGTCTCCTGCCATAATCTTGAATACACCAGTGAATGCTATTCTGGTACCTTCACAAGCTCAGGGATTACTTAAAATTTTCTTATTTTCTTCTTTTCTTATCTGTAGTAATATCCTGGTAAGACCCTTCTTAGTAATTTTCAGTAGGAAAGGAAACAGAGTGAATTAACTGGTGAGAAAGTCTGGCTCCAAGGGTAGAATAAAGCTAACTAGACCTTGGTTGAAATGGGGTTGCTTAGCATATGAAAAATAATAAATTTCAGTCTGTTTGTACTTGGCAAATAAGTATATGCACCCCGGATTGGTAAAAGAATGTGTACCCCCAAGAAAAACAGCAGAGAATTTTTATTTTCTGGTTATTTTCTGGTTTTATTTGAAAGTAATGTTTTCTTACACTAAGCAACCAGATATTGAGCCACAGAGTCCGTTTTTAGGAAGTGTTGGGCTTAGCTCATAATTATCCCAGATGTCCTGAAAGGGAAAAGGTAGAACTGGAACGTTCTAAAAATAATAATCCGTAGGAGTATTGGACTCAGAATCCCCTTAATCAGCTATATCAGCAGGCGTCCTCACTGCCAGATTCTTGGAATGGTCATCCCAAAAAGTTCTTTTCCCAAGCTGTGATTCTTAAAGTCCAAATTCCAAACTCCACCACTAGCGTGCCAGAGTAAGCCACTCCCTTGATCAGTGGTTCAAACACAAATCCCACATTTATGATCCCTGTCTACTTATTTTAGATATTAAAAATCTGATCTAAAATATCTGAAAATTAATGTAGGTACAGTTGCATATATGACCCTGTTATTCATACATCAGTCAGTGTTTGGAGCCAGAGTATCTGCTTGACAGAAAACTATTTTGCTGAGCCCCACCTTCACCATGAAGCCAAGATTCACTAAGCTTGAATGAGCTGAGAGCTTCAGTCTGTGTCTCTTAAGAGACTCTACAAATCTCTACATTGCATATCAAATTCCATCTTGCTTTTTAAGAAGCCAAAAGGTCTTTTGACACGGACTCTGAATTATTTCATCAGTTTAAGCTCCCTGCTTTGAAGCAAACAGTTTTGATACTCTCAGTGCTGGTATTTATAGTTAGTCTCTGCGGACTGGAATTTCTTTGAACTGAGGGATCAATGGTATTACCTGGGTGGGTTATTTAAAGAAAATTTGTTTGTTACTCTGTAACTTTTAGTTCAGTGGCAGATACTCCAATTCTTCAATTCATTTAATGCCTATTTAATATTTGTTTTATGCCGCCATATTTTACTACCCTTCCCTTTTTGGTTGTAACTTTCAAACTCATGTGCTTATTGCAAGTGAAAGATTTTGACATGATTAAATACATTTCATTGTATCCAACATTCTAGTTTTCAAGGGCATTATTTGTTTAGCTGCTTTGTGAGTGACAGATGTATATCCAATGAGCACTGATTTCCACAGATGGCTATTTAATTTTCTTTTTCTGTACAGAATATGAGAACCTTAGTATTATGCGCCATTCTCAGAATGATGTTATGCATAACAGCTTTCATGTAAATATATATATTAAGTTTCCTTCTTTGTCTTCCCATGTTCTGGGAATATGTAGGTATTGTTATCATTAGCTCTAAGGGAACACCAAACTAGACAGTGTCCCTGCTCCCAAAAGATTTGTAGTGGTCATGTGTGAGGCCTCCTCTTTTGCCTTCACTCTCACAGAACTTTGAATTCCTCTGTACTCAGAGAATGGACAGAGGTACACTTTGGACTAAAGCCAGCAGAATCTCACATCCAACATGCTCATTTGGGGGATATTGAGAATTAGAGAAAATTTCCTCCCCCCCCCAAGCTATTTTCTTGTCATTTCTGCTATAAAAAGATTGGTGTGTGTGTGTGTGTGTGTGTGTGTGTGTGTGTGTGTGTGTGTGTGTGTGTGTGTGTGTGTGTGTGTGTGTGTGTGTGTTGTGTTGTGTTGTGTTGTGTTGTGTTGTGTCGTTACAGTCATGACCGACTCTTCGTGATACCATGTCTGTGGAGTTTTCTTGCCAGGAATACTGGAGTGGTTTGCCAGTTCCTACTCCAGGTGCTTACAGCACCTGGTATTTCCTGGTGGTTTCCCCTCTAAATACTAACCAGGGCCGACCCTGCTTAGCTTCCAAAATCAGACGAGATCGGATGTGCTTCTATCTATCTATCTATCTATCTATCTATCTATCTATCTATCTATCTATCTATCTATCTATCTATCTATCTATCTATCTATCTGGTTCACAGCATAAAACAGATTGTTACAATATGCAATCATACAAAGCATAATAAAAAACAAGAAATGATACAAATAAGAACATAATTCATAAAAATCAAAGGTCAATAAGATGGGCCTGATGGGGTGGTGCTTCTGGAATATCTATGTCAGCTGCCTATACACCTTTAGCGGCTGAACATCTTGCTGTGACAACAATTTCTCCTGGAAAAATCTGTTCTAATTATATTACTGTGCAGAAATTTGTCCCAGTTCCTTCATAGTTCTAATACTATGTTTGAATGAGACTGCTCTTAGGTAGGCACTGCTATGTTTTCAAACATTGAGCTGATCTGTTACTTCAGGTAAAAAGATGTGACATGGTTTCTCAAAACTGCTCTGGGTGTTCAAGGGACCTCACACTCTCACCTGGTTCCCGAGAACCAGGGGATTGGATAGGGCTCCCAAATGAGGTTTACTTCTCCACTTTGGGGAACAGCTGTAGATTAGTGTTACAGTTAGCATGGCTAGTCATACATGCCATGCCTACTGAAATTGCCTTTTCCACATAGTTGTTAATAGAGATGGGCACGACCAGAAAATTTTTTTTCGAGTTGTCGTTTTTCGGGACGGGTCCGTTTCGGGTCGTTTCCGTTTTTTGCAAAAAAAAAATTAAAAAATTATCATTTAGTCGTGTCATTTGTCATTTGTCGTTACCGCCACGATTTAGCGTGACTTGACTTCCCAGAGCATGGGGTTAGGGGATAAGGGCTAGGCTTAGGGTAACGGTTAAGGTTAGGGTGGGTTAGTGGGCTGTACCTCTGGGTGCCTCTGGCCCACTAAGAACACAGTGTACTGGCGTATGGGTTAGGGTTAGGGTTAGGATTAGGATTAGGGTTGGTGGGCTTTTTATGCCCTCTCTGGCACATCCAGAAGTCTCAGCAAAACCTGGCCATGCGATTGGTGGAATGGCTCCAAAAATTTGCATGGTCCCATCCCATGGCCAGCCCATCATTGCGCGTGTGCAGGTGTAAAAAAATAAAAATAAAAATAAAATAAAATAAAATAAAATCAATGGAGAAGTTTTATTGCAAGAAAAACCCACTGCTGCTACTGTAAAAATTCAAGAATTTAAAATAGCTAATTTTCACATGTTTCTGTGGTGCTTTGGTGGGTTTTTGGACCACGATTTCAAAAAAAATATTGCAGATGCCATTTTGGATCCCCCGCACCGCATGGCAAATGGAGACGCCGAGGATGCCCCCTCCCAGCCTGGTACCAGCAAGTCTCAGCAAAACCTGGCCATGCGATTGGTGGAATGGCTCCAAAAATTTGCATGGTCCCATCCCATGGCCAGCCCATCATTGCACGTGCGCAGGTGTAAAAAAATAAAAATAAAATAAAATAAAATAAAATAAAATCAATGGAGACGTTTTGTTGCAAGAAAAACCCACTGCTGCTACTGTAAAAATTCAAGCATTTAAAATAGCTAATTTTCGCATGTTTCTGTGGTGCTTTGGTGGGTTTTTGGACCATAATTTCAAAAAAATATTGTGGTCGCCATTTTGGATCCCCCCGCACCTCATGGCAAATGGAGTTGCCGAGGATGCCCCCTCCCAGCCCGGTACCAGCAGCCCAGGACAGGAGGGGGGAGGCTGGAGTGGGGACCCCCCCCCCAGAAACCACCCCTCTGGTAGGTGCCCTCAGGCAGGCATATTTTTGCCTGCTTTTTTGGCCGGGAATCAGGTTATTTTTTTATTTCTAAAACTTTTTTTCTGTGCCGCGTGGCATCGCGCGATCGCTGCGATGCCAGGAATGACAACGACAAATCAGACCCAATTTTTCTTTTGTCGGTTCGAGTTCGAGTTCTGGGGGAGTAATTGTCCTTACCGTTTCCGTTGCATAACGGAAACGAGTAACGGAAACGGAAACGAGAATTTTGCCAAGTCGTGCCCATGTCTACACATGACAGATGAATAATCCATAGGTTTAGAAGAGTCTTCATATTCATTGACATGTGGCACCCAGAAATTTCTGACATACTGTATGAGATCAAGAACCAGTTTTTGGAGGAAGTTTTTAAACACAGGATATCATTGCAGGTTCAGGAAAGGTGGTAGCTGAGAGTGCTACCGCACCAGGCTTTAGTTGCTCTGAACTGGCTTTAAAGGGGTGGGGTATACTGATCTGTCCACATGACGTATGCAATAAAAAAGAGACAAAGAGACAATAGAGAAACTGCAGCTGAACAAAAGAGTCAAGGCTGAACCCTTGGAACTTTTTTCGTCCTTCTTTTGTTGCTAAGCTGTAAAATTGACAATTCTCCTGGGACAGTGGTGAAAGCTATATCCCTGTGCTTTCCCTCACTCCATGCAACTTATCTTTGGTATAATCAAGTACACAATCAGCAAGATGGGTTACCTAGTTCACCTTCAAGGGACAGCCATCCCTCATGAGCACAGCAAGATGGGTTACCATTACCAAGTCCACAGTCAAGGGAGAGCCAACCTTTGTAAGCCCAGCAAGATGGGTTACCTAGTCCACAGACAAGGGAGAGCAAATGTCAGCTTTCTCTTGAGTATGTAATAGGTAACCCATCTTGCTGTGCTCATGAGAGATGGCTCTCCCTTGATTGTGGAATAGGAAACCCATCCTGCTATGCTCATGAGGGATGTCTCTCCCTTGACTGTGGACTAGGTAACCCCATCTTGCTGGGCTCCCTTAGAATGGCTCCCATTAACAGTGGACTAGATGGGTTATGTAGCCCACAGTCAAGCACAAGAAGACAGCTTTTACGAAAAATGGCTATCCCTTGACTGTGGAAGACCAATTGTTGCCGAATACATGTGGGCACTAAATCCAGTTTATATGTTTCGGAACATGATGTGAAAGTGTGGACAGAAAAAATAGAATAAAAGTCACATGAACCTGAAGCAGGGAACAAAATGTCCCCTTTTTATTCCTGATTATTCAGCCATGCAGTAGCACCCTGAGATAACATGCTTATACTTCCAGAATATTTAAGACATAATTTAGATGTGCATATGCATACCAATCTATGTTGTTGTATTTTTAACTGCTTTGTAAATGACTAATCAAAATGTCACTTGAAGAGAGGATAAATATATAAATGTCAATATGCTTATTGATTGCATATATAGAAATCATCAAAAGATGAAAGAGTGATAAAATAAAAAGACAGATGCTATTAAGAGCTGTTTTGCTTCTCTCCTTGTCTCCCTAATAGGGATGGGTACCAAACGAAAAATGAAATGACGTTTCATCATTTTGTTAGCTAACAAAACAAAATGAGGATGCGATGTTTCGTTAGTAATGAAACTAAACTACATTTTCCCCATTGAAATGAACTGATTTGTTTCTCTATAACTTGGCCCCTTGGGTTCTAGAAACACTAAATTTGGTGTCATCCTGATGTTTCATCATTTTGTTAGCTAACAAAACAAAACAAGGATGCAACGTTTCGTTAGTAATGAAACGAAACTACATTTTCCCCATTGAAATGAACTGATTTGTTTCTCTATAACTTGGCCCCTGAAAACACTAAATTTGGTGTCATCCTGAATCATTTCGTTAGCATTTTTTCCAAAACTACATTTTCCCCATTGAAATGAACTGATTTGTTTCTCTATAACTTGGCCCCTTGGGTCCTAGAAACACTAAATTTGGTGTCATCCCTCCTTGGACTTTACTAGGTGCCCCAAGTAAAAAAAAATACATTTGTAATTTTAAGGTACTTGAAAATACTGATCCCAGGCAGCATGAAAATAGATGTGGAACATCCTCAAACTATCTCCTTGAAGCACCCTAAATTTGGAGAGGTTTGGAGTACGGGGGGGCAGGTTATTTGATGCCAAGCAGGGTGCCCATCACCTCATGGCAGCAGGGTGTATAAGAGGCTGTACTACTTTCAGTTCTGGTTGTCTGTGGTGGTAGTTAGGAAGAGGCAGACATCTCTGGCAGTGTAGTGTTAGCTCTTGGCTTCTAAAATCTTCAATGCTGCTCTTTGTTGTCATTGCTGAAAAGCAAAGCTGATTTGGGTTTGTTGTTGTGTGAGTGGACAAAGAGAGAGTGGTTTGTGTGTTTGAGAGAGCTTTTTTTCTTTGTGTGTGTACTGAAATGTCTCTGTCTCAGAGAGCAGCCATCTTAATTATCTATTATTATTTTTTGAGGGTTGGGTTGAGAGATTTTGGGCAGGCTTTCTTTATTTTCTTTCCCACTCCTACCCCCTTGAAAGTACATTCCTTCCCACCCACCCACATTATTCCCAGTCCACTGCCCATCTGTACCAGTTCTCCATTCTTTCCTACTCCCCCCCACACACAACTAGCTGTGTGTTTCTCTGTGCTGAATCAGAAGAAGCGCAAACAGCACAGCTTTTTTGGGACCCGTTCCTTCCTGTGTTCTTCTGTTCTGTTTGGATTTGGGAATTTTTGGGATGGTTTTATCAGGGCTGGGATCTTAGGCAGGGTTTCATTCTTTAAAAAACAATTTGGGCAGGCTATAATATATATATTATATATTAATATATATATTATTAATATATTATCTATACATTTTCCTCCTACAGCCCCCTTGAGAGTACATTCCTTGTTCCATCCACACATTATTCCCAGTCCACCATCCACCTGTACCAGTTCCCCCATTCTTTTCTACCCCCCCCCCACTAGCTGTGTGTTTCTCTGTGCTGAGAAGCAGTCAAAAACAGCACAGCTTTGGGTTCTGTTCCTGTGTTCTTCTGTTCTGTTTGGATTTGGACTTTTTTGGTAGGGTTTTATTAGGGCAGGGATATCAGGCAGGATTTCATTCTATAAAAACAGTTTGGACAGGCTTGATATATTATATTACTTCCTATTAATTGAAAGTATCTATTCATTTTCCCCCCTACAGCCCCCTTGAGACCACATTCCATTCTTCCTAGCTGGAGTGTTCTGGCAAACTCCTGCCTTCCTCCTGGGCCTGTTAGCCTGCCTGCATGTTATGGAATCTGAAAGACCTATGTATTTCTAAGACCTGCTTTGGTCTTCTTGATTTAATTTTTGCCTGCCTGCCTGATGGAGTGCAATTCTTCTGATATAGCCCAATGTGTCTTGGAGTGCTTCAAGGGGAGAGCTTGAGGATGCTCCATAGAAATTTCCATGCTGTTAGGTGCCTGGGATCAGTATTTTCAATATTTTTAAATTAATTTTTCCCCTGTGGGCAGCCTGTTTGGAGTTGAATAACTTGGCCGCCTGTTCCCCAAACCTCTCCAAATTGGGGGTGATTAAAGGGGAGAGCTGGAGGAAGCTCCACACCATTTCCATGCTGCTATCTGCCTAGGATCAGTATTTTCAAGAACAGAAAATTGCACTTAGAAATGCTTTTACCAGGAGCACCCACTTTGAAATTTAATAACTGCCTGATGGAGTGCAAACCTTCTGAACTCCAAATTTGGAGGGGCAGTGCAAGGGGAAGCTTGAGGATGCTCCATAGAAATTTGGTCTGTTAGGTGCCTGGGAACCCATTTTAATATTTTTAAATTAATCAATTCATTTCTATTTCATTTAATACAATTTTTTTCAAAAATTCATTTTGAGACAAAATGAAACAAAGCAAGAGGGTGATGAAACAAAATGAAACAAAACACAATTTTTCCATTTCATGCCCATTCCTACTCCCTAACTGTCTCTCCCCCCCCCAATGTGACATCCCTAATTACATAGCAGGGTATTCATGGAAAGCATGTTACTACATGCCATTATTTATTTTCTCAATGTGACACCAGCAGAATCCACTTTATGCTGAGATGTCAAAAATTCATTTCTATTTCATTTAATACAATGATTTTTTCAAAAAGGAAAGTTTGAGACAAAAGGAAATTAAGATATGAATGTCTTCCATTTATATTGAACCCCAGAGTCTTGACATAAACCATTACTCCATGTAGAGTAGAATTACTTCAAATGCCTGGCAAATGGTTTCATCGTATAGGACTCATTCACAGCTAAAGACTGCAATGGTAAAATCTTGGCTTCAAAGTAGCATAAGGAAGAAAGGACTACCATAAGGATGAAATGTGGTGTTCCAGTCAAAAAATAAAAATAAAATAAAATAAAATAAAAAATAAAACCCAAGACATTCCCATGGCAGGCATGTATTCCGCTTAGCATGGCTGCATGAGAAAGAGATTTGGAACCTGTACTTTTAACAACTAGACATGGGCACGACTTGGCGAAATTCTCGTTTCCGTTTCCGTTACTCGTTTCCGTTATGCAACGGAAACGGTAAGGACAATTACTCCCCCAGAACTCGAACTCGAACCGATAAAAGAAAAATTGGGTCTGATTTGTTGTTGTCATTCCTGGCATCGCAGCGATCGCGCGATGCCACGCGGCACAGAAAAAAAGTTTTAGAAATAAAAAAATAACCTGATTCCCGGCCAAAAAAGCAGGCAAAAATATGCCTGCCTGAGGGCACCTACCAGAGGGGTGGTTTCTGGGGGGGGTCCCCACTCCAGCCTTCCCCCCCTCCTGTCCTGGGCTGCTGGTACCAGGCTGGGAGGGGGCATCCTCGGCGCCTCCATTTGCCATGTGGTGCGGGGGGATCCAAAATGGCATCCGCAATATTTTTTTTGAAATTGTGGTCCAAAAACCCACCAAAGCACCACAGAAACATGCGAAAATTAGCTATTTGAAATGCTTGAATTTTTACAGTAGCAGCAGTGGGTTTTTCTTGCAATAAACATATGTCTCCAATCCCATTGGTTTTATTTTATTTTATTTTATTTTTATTTTTTTACACCTGCGCACGCGCAATGATGGGCTGGCCATGGGATGGGACCATGCAAATTTTTGGAGCCATTCCACCAATTGCATGGCCAGGTTTTGCTGAGACTTGCTGGTACCAGGCTGGGAGGGGGCATCCTCGGCGTCTCCATTTGCCATGCGGTGCGGGGGGATCCAAAATGGCATCTGCAATATTTTTTTTGAAATCGTGGTCCAAAAACCCACCAAAGCACCACAGAAACATGTGAAAATTAGCTATTTTAAATGCTTGAATTTTTACAGTAGCAGCAGTGGGTTTTTCTTGCAATAAAACGTCTCCATTGATTTTATTTTATTTTATTTTATTTTATTTTTTTACACCTGCGCACGCGCAATGATGGGCTGGCCATGGGATGGGACCATGCAAATTTTTGGAGCCATTCCACCAATCGCATGGCCAGGTTTTGCTGAGACTTCTGGATGTGCCAGAGAGGGCATAAAAAGCCCACCAACCCTAATCCTAATCCTAACCCTAACCCTAACCCATACGCCAGTACACTGTGTTTTTAGTGGGCCAGAGGCACCCAGAGGTACAGCCCACTAACCCACCCTAACCTTAACTGTTACCCTAAGCCTAGCCCTTACCCCCTAACCCCATGGTCTGGGAAGTCAAGTCGCGCTAAATCGCGGCGGTAACGACAAACGACAAATGACACAACGAAACAACAATTTTTTAAATTGTTAAAAATGACAGGTTGAAACGGACCCGTCCCGAAAAACGACGACTCGAAAAAAAATTTTTTCTGGTCGTGCCCATCTCTAGTCATGTGTGTACACTAAGCCTTGAGATCAAAATCCTCATGAAAGTTCCACTGGAGCATTTGTAGCATTCTGAAGATATTTTTAAAGCAAAAGAACTCACTGATTCATTTCTCTCTCAAGATACATGAAGACCCACCAAGGTAGTGAGAGCAACTATGTAAGGCCCCAGTGGAATTTGCTTCACAATTGGCTTGCTCCCTTTTGATAAACATCAGGCATAATACTTTTAATTAATGTTTAATTGAATTCATTAAAGTTTTAATTGGTTTATTATGGTTAGAAATGATCAATCAGAGCCAGTGGAATCATACATTGTTATCTATTCCAAAGGTAACAGAAGTTTGTGCAGAGGGAACCCAGCACAACAGATCAACAAAAAATATTACAAATAATGTTCAACAGGAACTTTCTAGATGGTGTTGTAACATCTGTTTGAGATATTCCTGTTCTATTTGTCCTAAATTCTGATCAATCAGAGATAGATAGATAGATAGATAGATAGATAGATAGATAGATAGATAGATAGATAGATAGATAGATAGATAGATAGATAGATAGATATCCACTCATAACAATTCAGATCTGCAGGGATTTATGGAGTGCCATTTAGTTACTTTGATATACATTTTACATATAACCAGATTCCTCTTCTTTTGAATCATAGAATCACAGAGTTAGAAGAGATCTCAAGGGCCATCCAGTCCAACCGTCCATGCAGGAATACCTTCTCTTTATTCATCTATCTTGACATTTCCAGCACTTTGACCAAGACAGTGCATGCAGTTCTCCTCCTTGACAACAACTATAATCTGAAACTGGAATTCCCAGGCCAGTGCTCCAACCACTAATCTCACTGTCTCTCAAACGTTTTCTTCTTTGCATTTTTATGCTACATACTTGAGCATGAGAAAGGGCAGCCCCTTATTCATATATGAATGCAGACCTATGGCTGAAAAATGTTCCAATTTTGGTAGTGGGATTTTGAGTAGAAGGCTGCTAAGCATTATATAATACACGAATTGTTGGTGAGGAGCTTGGATCCGAGTTTATGCAGACTTATTGTTTCCTACTACTTTAATGCCTTATCTTTTCCCTTCCACTGAAGAATAATCATCTGGTAAACTGACAGATGTCTATGGCACTGAGCATGCCAACAGACTGGTTATCAAAACACAGCATTCAATGCAACAAAAAGGTCACAGGCCAAACAGTAATAAGTCATAGCAAAAGGATAAAAAAGAGCAAGATAGCCTATTCTAGCTAACCTTTAAGAAGCAATACAGAAGGCTAAATTGTTAAGGATATGTATTGCTCTGTATTGGGAAAATGGAGCTCCTAACCTGGAATTCACTTGAAAAGGAATACTGATATGTACTGTAAGCTTGTTGGGGAGGCCGCAATGCCATTAAGTTCTCACAGAACACAATTGTTAATGGTTTGTCCTTCTGTTTAAGAACCTCTAGTATGGAGGTTTTGTATAACATCCTAGGGAAGAATACATGAGCCCAGCATAACCAGCAAACTAATCACAACCCATCAGCTGTATCTGGCATGTTACCGTCATTTTGATAATCTTTGTTTTGCATATTTGCCTCAAACCACAGACATGACAGGTTGAAACACATCCGGTAGGCCTTGAAAGGTTGTTGGCAGTCTCTCACGAGCTAGACAGATCTGCCTGAAGTTATGTTGGAGCATAATATAAAGAATGCCGCTAAACACTTTAAACGCTTCCTCCCTTAGCATTGGAAACAAACAGAAGAGCACTTTATGAAACACTCCCTCAACTTGGCCTCCAATGATAGTTATCCAGAAATCAGTATCAAATGCTGAGTTTTTCACAGCTGCTCATGCAACAGAGCATTTTACTCTTTGCAATGGCTGGAGGTAATACATCCCCTCTCCTCTGTTGGGCATGAGCATTATCCAGCATAAGCAAGAGACGGGGAGGATGCCTGCTGTTGCTCCCTGCTGAGTGTGGCTATAGTTACTGGCAGCGTGGACTGCAGCACCACAGCACATCATGCACAACAGTAGCTGCAAGGAATCCAAAAAAGTGAAAGCTCAGAGGGAAGCATGACCTCCACCATGCTGTTTTCATACACACACAAAGAAGCAAGCAGCCACTACATCTCAGTAGCTTTACTTTTTTAAAACATAGATAACAACAAAACAAAGGAGAACAAGTATGGTGTCTCCAGAAGTGAATTCACAGTGCACCTTCCCTGCTTGCTTGAAATAAATTCTGAAGAACAAAATGGCGGATGAGGTCACTATGAAGAGAGAATGCCTAAACATATAAACAAGCTGCTGTTGCTAGAGAGAAATCACAACTGCAAAGTAATAATTCTCTTGGCAAAAGGTTTAGAAAAACTAAGTTACCTGTGGGAATTAGTGGTGGTGCTCATGGAACCCTGTACAAGCATGTGGTTGTCCTTTTGAAACAGACTGCAAATGTTTTTAGTTATTCACATACCCACCCACCCATCCCCCATAAATAAGTTTTTAGAATTGGGTGGTGGCTGATAGAAAAATAATGATTGGTGCCTTTAGCATGGTCCTAAGCATCCTACTTGTGGAAAACATATGTCTATAGAGAACTGAAAGTTGAACTGCAACATGCTGTGAGAAATCAATTTAGTCAGTGTAACTGAGAAAACCAAGAAATGGCCCAACAGTGATTTAAGCCACTTTCTTAAACATGGATTATGAAGACTTTGGGCTCCAAAAAGCAAAAGTATAAACATTCCCCAAACCTAACACTTTGCTACTGGTTCTGAACACTTGCTTTCTGTGGCAACTGCTCACACCAGGGTAAATTTTATGTATTACTGTATTTTTAAAAAGTCCCTAGCACCGAGCTTCTATGTTATTGCTGCTTTCAGGTAAAGACAGACAGGCAATCATCTCAGCCCTTCAAGTGGCCAATGCAAATAAGGACAAGCATTTTAACAGCTATTCAAAATATGAAATTTTCACTGGAATAGCTTGCGGCATATCATATTTTCATTTTTTTTTTGTTTTTTGTAATTCTGTCACCATGTCTAAAAGGCTGCATCAAGGAAATTCTGGGGTCTCTAAAAATGTGCAAGTATTTGTGCATGGAGAGGGAGATGTCATGTGCAACCCAAAGATGAATCTACAGTAAAAACAGAAGGCAGGAACAAAAGAAAAATATAAACACAAAGAGGACAAAAACAGTGAGGCACCTTAAAGACTAACTGCTGCATTTTAATGTGTTCTTTCATGGACATGTCCACTTCCTCAGATACAAAAAGGGATTTGAGACTAAAAATGCAATGCGTAGATTAAGAAGTGCATTGAACTTATAACATTAGGCTGCTGTTTTGTGATTGTTCTGTAAATAAATGTTCCACAAAAGGCTAAAGGTGTGTGTGTGTGTGTGTGTGTGTGTGTGTGTGTGTGTGTGTGTGTGTGTGTGTGTGTGTGTGTGTGTGTGTGTGTGTGTGTGTAAACACACACACACACATTCTGGTCAATCCTTCCCCACCTTTCTAGCAAAAATCTCCCTAGGTTAGTACATATTTTCCTTCTTTTGAAATAAATGCTATACTTCGTTGAATAGAAGTCTCCAGTCTGTTATAGAAACTCACAGAACACAGGTGTTCTTATAATGCAACAAAGAAGAAACAGCTTATTCTATTATAACCAAGCCTTTAATTCCCATGAGAGATTGGTTTGAATAAGAAAACCAGGGTATAAAATGGGCAGTGGTGAGATCAGAGGAGTTGCTTATCACACAGTATTTGCACAGGACAAGCCAGCAACAAAATTGCCTTTAAATAAACTACCTAGGAAACATCATTGATTTCCCAGTTCAAAGAAATTGTGGTCCTGTGAGACCAAGAGTGTTAGATATCTAAGTGGTGATGTTCAGCGCTTCAGAAGTACCTTGCTTCAGAAAAGAGAGATGAAACTGAATTGTGAGTCCTTGTCAAAAAACCTTTTGGCCTAATATGAAGCAGGTTGGTATTTCACATGCAATACAATGATTTGTAAAGTGACTCCCTTGAGAGATTTTTTTTAAAGCAAGAGGAACTTTTAGCTGTTTGTCTTTCTCACAAATCTTGCTGTTGTGTGAAATCTTAGATCAGGAAAGAGAGAAAAGGAAAGCTGAGGGAGAAATCCCACATATCTGGAGACTATTCACCTTGGATCTTCCCTGGTATTTATCTTGTTTACTGCCTGTCTCGAGCCATTGTACATTCTGTGATGTCTGCCTTACACATCACTTGGCACTTTATAAATAATGCAAGAAGAGGAGTTTAGGAGCACAATGCACAATCAGGAGACAGACCAATACTCAAGCTGTGGCATATGCCCTGAAGGGGTTCGGCTATTTCCTGTCAGAAGACTCTCACTGATCAACGTTGGGTTTATACCTCCCCAAATAAACACACAAACATGCACATGTGCACACACACACACACTCAAACAAGGAGCATTGCTACACCTTAAAGAGTGTCAGTTGTATTTTACAGTCAAGTTTCATAGTTTATGATCCACTGACTTAGACATACAGAGTAAAATATTTAGCTATAGATTATATACACAGACAGTCTGAGACAGTGGGGACCCAAAGAAAATAAATCCTGTACTGGTACAGAAAAAGAAATTTCAGTGTGACAATAACGTTGTTGATACCAGTTCTAACCTTTGGGGATGTAGATTCCAGAAACATCCTGGTATAGCTATAGTAATCAGCTGTCTGGCATAGACTGTCTTTGAGCAAACATCAAGGAAAGCTGAAACCAAGAACTGGTTTGTACTTCTCTGAATCAAACTCTGTTTTGCGCTCACATGCAAGTATCTGTCAGTTTTGGGGAAGGAAACCACACCACCCCTCAAACATCTTGGTATTTTCTCCTTTTAAAGGATGGGAATAACAATAGAGATTCAGTTTTGTCCTTTTCTCTCCTCCTCCAAAGAGGAGCAGAAGGATTTTCTTTTAAAAATATTTTTCTAAGTGGTATAGTGCAACAGCATTGCCTTGTATGGGCTTAAAAGTACTTTTGTTTCCTTTTTAATCCCTCTCCATGGGGAATGTGAGGAAGCTTTCAGTTTCCCAAGATAGTGAAACAGCTACAGCAAAGTGATACTTTAAGCCAGTGATTTCCACCTTTGGGTAACTCAGGTGTCCTTGGAATGCAACTCCCAGAAAACCCTGTCACAATTGGTTTGAGAAAGCCAGTGAAAGTGAAGGTTAGGAACGACTGCCTTAAGCTATGAACTTTGATTTATCCTACCACTCATGCTTGCCAGAACTGGAGCAAAATGGAGTTATTCTAACCAAAAACAAACACATAAATAAAGCGGTACCCCTGACAGGGAACCAAAAAGGTGCATGTATACATGGATCAGGGATGGGCTGGTTCATTATGGCCTATACATCATGTGGTCTATGAAGAAAAAACAGTGAACCAGCCTGTCACCAAACAAGAATAAATCATGGAACAAACCCATTGTCCATCCAATGAGCCTTTTCAAAGGGGGGTATGAAACCAAGGCAAACTACAAATTGGAAGCCTCTTGCCATCTTTTTGAAAAGAAGTCCAGTTTCCATGACTCAACTCCCGAGTTACTTCATCTTGATGATGGAGAATCTCTATAGACATGTCAATTTAAACTATGAAGTTCAGACTTGCATACTGCAGTCAAATTGTAAATTAGGATGCATTTGTAAATAAATGTACATGGGAGGGGAATATGTATGAACCATGCAGAAATGAAACACACAAAGTCTTGCAGCCAAATATGAAATGAAAGACAGGAATAATATAAAATCTAATGGAAACAAAACTGAGAAATTTTCACATCACTGGTCTTGAATTAGGAACTCAAAACATAGTGCGGGGGTGTTTGTTACTAAAACCAAAATTGTTCTGCCCTCATGAATTAGACTGTCAGATTCTGTTATCATTTTGGTTGTTACTGTGGACACTAGATAAATCAGCAGTACATAGCTGATTACACAAAGGATTAATTTGATGTTATTCTGAATCATCTTTTAAAAAACAAAAAATGAATAAAAAATCTGAAAGCAGGCTTAGAACCATTACCGTGTTCAAAGAACACAAAAAAGAAGCCATCAAAATATGCTTTAGTGGTTCATGCTATAAGCTGAGAATAATTTATTTTCTCAAATCCTATGATCTAATTATTTAGTAAACTAATACCCAAGAAAGCCATTGTTCATTTTCTACACATGGTCAGTATGGCAAACAAGCTGGTTTAATTTGCTTTATAAGCCTGTTACAGGAGGGCACAGAAGGAAATGAAGGCTGAAAAGAACTCTTACATTTGTAGTTTTATTAACCTCAGTTTTCTCCAGGGAACTCTTGGCCTGTCAGATTAAAATTGTAGAGGCCTTTTTACTGTAGCAGTTCTGACAGTTATCCCCTTAGCAAAGTTTGCTGTTGTGATAATTACATTTTACCATCCACTCTGGTTTACTAAATGAATAGCTTTTCTATTACTTTTAACCTTGACCATATTATCACATACTAATTATTTGTGGCCATAACAAAAGTTTTACAAATTGAATTATCTCTTTCTCTCTCTCTCTCTCTTTGTAATTTTATGTTTTCTTTCTTCTCTATAGTAGAAAAAGTGGCTTTGTAATTGTTTGTAACATAGGGCGCTTTTACACGACCCCTAAAATCTGAGGCAAAGGGCTCCCAGATCCGGAGCTTAAAAATGTTTTCCCACCAGCTCCGGACTTTAAAAGTAATTAAGTACAACCACGCCCACCTAAGTGCATCCCAGTGCACTTTTCAAGTACCTGGCCTCCAGGAGGTAAAAAATCTTCTGATGTGGATTGTAAAGCTGTGAATGCCGGGCTCCCTCGCCTTCTGTTTTTTTTTTTCCTACTGCCCCTCTAAGAGACAGGAATCACTACGGTGCTGTTCGGGGCTGCTTCGACCGGCAGACGGAGGTGAGCCTGAATTTTTTGCTCCCTTTTTGTCTCCCTCCCCTCACACAGTCAGGAACAATGGAGTACGGAGGTGTGGGAACACAGGAAGAGCAACAAACCCCCATGATCTCTGGTCCGAATTTAAGTTGCCACTGGATTTTAGAGGTCGTGTAAAAGCACCCATAGTGACATTATATTTACATTGTGTTTTTAAAAAGACAAGAAACTATGGAATGACACATTATCATTTCTTTTAACAAGAGTCTACCATATTATTTGTGTTTTCTTTGTTTGTTTCCTATATATCCTGCCCATCTGACACTCTATGCACCCAGTGTACTTCATAATGGTGTTTGACTTTAAAGTCTGGCACCAAATAGTGCCATATGTCATAATCCTTAATAGCCATACCAGCCTTTTGCAACTTATTTATGGGAAAGTATTACATTAACTTCTGGTAATCAAATTTTATACAGTTTCTAACAGTGGTTATATAATAATGCATTTGGTAGATTTAATTGTACAACTGAAGCCTTGACACATCATAAATCTGAAGAACAAGAGGAACAGGAAGTGCCTATCTACTTGTTAGTTGTACATTTCTTAAAAAATCTGGAACAAATTAAAAAAGCCAGGAAAGGTAAACTTTGCCTTTGCCCCAGGACACAAAAATGGCTGTAATTCCACGGAAATAAAACTACCTTTCTCTTTAGGGCTCACCACATGTTCCTTCTTTTTTTTATGCAGGTGGCTTGCTCTCACAAGTCAAGGTATAGTGGGTGGGACTATATTAATTGGCACAGGTGTGAGGATTTTTACTTCCTGCTCTGTGTACAAGATGATGTTTAGGATTTCATAGGAAATTCTCTCATATTGTTCTTCCTATTCCATTGTCTTTAAGATAACCAGAAGTACACCTGGCTTGAATAAATTGTAGAGTTTTTCATAATGGTTTTAATTGCTTAAGTTTATTGATGCATTTGAACTTATTTTGCACAATTTCTTACCTTTAAAACTATTAAATTACCTTGCATTGTCCTTGTTGCACTTTGTCCTCTTTTTCATGATATAGAGTGGTCTATAAATGTTCTAAATAAATAAATAACCCTTATGGAAACAAAAGAAAACATTATAGAGGTATGATTTTGAGTCCATGTAAATTCTAACTTATGGTCTTACATATCAAACCTTGCTCATAATGGGTAGGACTGAGAGAACTTAGAGGCTAGCATCTTACAGCCTAGCTACATCTGCCAAACTCAAGGGTGTTCAAGTAGCTGAAAAATTTGCATCCAAGTTGAAGTCATATCCAGTAAGTAGTTTCACACACACACAGTTGCACAGTGGTTGGCACAATCTATGGTACAATGAGGCTCTCAGCCTGCAGGCCAAACTTTACACCAAGTGCCATAGGAGTTCAGGCAGTGTCTGACAATATCTGGATTGTTATACAAATAAAAAACCATTTCAGGTACATGCACATCTTGAAAGGTCAAAAGACTATTAATAGAATTAGGACACAACTTGAGGGGCATGGTTGAAGTTTTTAAAAAAGGAAAGTTGAAGTAGCAACTGAGATCATATGAACGTACCTACCTACCTGTCAGTTCTAAGACAATGTATCACCTTCATGACATCTTCATGAAGGGGAAGCTCTGTTTAGTAACAAGATTACACTTTCCATGAGATTTCATCAACTCTATATACCAGCTGGGCACACTAATTACAACACCCTTTTTTCCTCTTTCCAGTATTTTTTGAGTCTCTGTGTAGGCTGTGCTTCTAATACTAACTGTGTGCTGACAAGTAAACTCTGACCTCTGCTGATCCTTTTCAGGGTTTTCTAGTTAAAAAGTACTCAGAAGTAGTCTACCATTCCCCTCTTCTCTGGGTGTTGTATGGCTGTGCAGCTTGCTCAAAGATCTGGGATGTACAATGGGCAATAGAACAGCCAAGTTCTTGTTCCACAACTAGATACCCAACTCACTGAGTATCCAATCAGTTGATACTCTGTAGTAAAACATGCCAGTTTTATACTCAATTGGCCGACTCACTTCTCTCCATCTCCACCACAACCCTGGGTTACTAGTTATCTTCACCAAGTTGAACTGAAATGAGTAGCTTCTTGGGTTAGTAAATGATTGCTTTGCAGTAAATGATTGCTTCCTTCTCTTCCTCTAAAATGTGAGAAAGTGTCTGGCAATACCTGTCAAAACCTGAAATTGAGCGTAAGAATCAAAGAAATAAGAGTTCTGTTGAAGAACTCTCTTTAAAAATAACCAATGCAAGGTGAGTAGCACTGAATAATATACTGCAAAGCTTTACACTGCTCACGGAAAACACATATATTTGTCTTTCCATGAGTTCATAAATGTTTAGACTTTCTAGAAGATTTGTGATACAAGCCTATGCTTATCTGTTCACAGGTAAGCCTCATTGAGTCCAGTGGGACTTACACTGTATACTGACTGGTTTGTATGAGATTGGAAACTTACGATGTAATTCTGAATTGGACTTATTCTAGAATAACTGTGGATAAATAAATATATAAGAATGCAGCCTAACACTGAAATTCACCATCTACTTCCTAGAAGAAAATCCCTTAGGAACCAGTAGGTTCTAGCTCCAATGAGATTTTAAAGAGTTAAACAGTGGTAGCTATTCATTTTGAGGTGATGAGGTGGTGAGAATTCATCTTCCATCACATGTTCCATTGGCTATTATTTCTAATAATACTCAAATCATATTAGTTGTGGCTTTCTGGGATTTAAAGCCCTTTCCACTGCCAATATGTCAAAATCCTTAATATCCATACACCAGCCTTTTGCAACTTATTTATGGGAAAGTATTACATTAACTTCTGGTAATCACATTTTATACAGTTTCTAACAGTGATTATATAGTAATGCATTTGGTAGATTTAATTGTACAAGTGAAGCCTTGACACATCATAAATCTCAAGAACAAGAGGAACAAGAAGTGCTTATCAACTTGTTAGTTGCACATTTCTTAAAAAAACTGGGATAAATTTAAAAAGCCATGAAAAGTGAACTTGGTCTTTGCCCTAGGACACAAAAATGGAGGAAGCACTGCAATCTAGAGATGAATCTCCTGATGAATACTGGGAAAATAAATGTCTGTAGTTTCAGGGAAGTAAAACTACCTTTCTCTTTAGGGCTCACCACATTTTCCTCCTTTTTCTTATGAGGGGGCTTGCTCTCATGCGTCAAGGTATAGTGGGTGGGACTATGTTAATTGGCACAGGTGTGAGGATTGCTACTTCCACTGCCGTGAGTTAAACAAAAAAAAAACATTAAAAACATGCTGATCTGGCCACAGGCCAGCTGGTTGGCATGAGACAAAAGAAATTAAAAATACAAAATGCACTGGCCAGGCCCACAGGCCAGCTGGTCATCGTGAGTTAATTTTTTTAAAAAAAACAAACAAACAATGAAACAATACAAAACAATAAAAACAAAACAAAAACAAAACAAAAAGCAAATTTGGCATTTCTACTCGCAAGATGAAAACCATTACAAAATTTTAAAAAATCATATGGGAAATCACGTTTCACAAGACAATGTTTTTGTTAACAAAATGATGCATAGAATGAATTAAGTTTGTCTTAAGAGGTATTACTGTATATATAGACATGGGCACGACTTGGCGAAATTTTCGTTTCCATTTTCGTTCCTCGTTTCCATTACGCAACGGAAATGGAAATGACAATTAAACCGTCAGAACTCGAACTCGAACCAATAAACGATAAATTGGATCTGATTTGTCATTGTCGTTCATGGCATCGTGCGACGATCGCACGATGCCAAGCAGCACAGAAAAAAAGTTTTAAAAATAAAAAAATCCCAATTTCCGGCCAAAAAAGCAGGCGAAAATATGCCTGTCTGAGGGCACCTACCAGAGGGGTGGTTTCTGGGGGGAGGGTCCCCGGCCTCCCCCCTCCTGTCCTGGGCTGCTGGACCTGGTACCAGGCTGGGGGGGCATCAGTCTCGTCGTCTCCATTTGCCATGCAGTGCGGGGGATCCAAAATGGCGACCGCAATATTTTTTTTTGAAATCGTGGTCCAAAAACCCACCAAAGCACCACAGAAACATGCAAAAATTAGCTATTTTAAATGCTTGATTTTTTTACAGTAGCAGCAGTGGGTTTTTCTAACAATAAAACGTCTCCATTGATTTTATTTTTTTATTTTTTTTATTTTTTTTTTACACCTGCGCAATGATGGGCTGGCCATGGGATGGGACCATGCAAATTTTGGGAGCCATTCCACCAATTGCATGGCCACTTGGCCAGGTTTTGACTGAGACTTCTGGGATGTGCCAGTCGGGCATAAAAAGCCCACTATAACCCTAGCCCTAGCCCTAACCCTAACCCTAACCCTAACCCATACGCCAGTACACTGTCCTTCTTAGTGGGTCAGAGGCATCCAGAGGTGCAGCCCACTAACTCACCCTAACCTTACCCGTAATAACCCTAAGCCTAGCCCTTGCCCTAACCCCAACCCTAAGCCAGATCTGTACTCGCATTGCACTACACGCAAGTACACTGTCCTTCTTAGTGAGTCAGAGGGCGCCCAGCAGAGGCTTTCTTCTCTCACCTCACTCACAGTCCAAAGTTCCAAAAAACTCCAAACCTGTACGCCAGTATTCTGTCCTTCTTGGTGAGCTAGAGGCACCCAAAAGAGAGGTGCCTCTGCCAGTGCCACTTGGTATGCAATGGCTACACGGTCATGTACCCTTCCTTTTCCCTTTGTAGGGGACCAGAGGAGGCATCCACCCCAGAGAGGTGCCTCCAGGAGCCTGCTACCCTACCCCCCCTAAACCAGTACTAACAACAAACGACAAACGAAATGACAATTTTTTGAAAAATTTCGCGACAAACGGAAACGAACCGAAACGGGCCGGCTCCGACAAATGACAACTCAAAACATTATTTTTCCTGGTTGTGCCCATCTCTAATATATATATATATATATATGGAGATGGATGCCAAGGCCTAAAAGTCCACTCATCCAAAAAAATCTTCTGCAGCACTGCTTATCTGAGGACCTGGAGAAGCATCATAATTCTTGGATACTCTAGCCAGTGCCTCTGTGACATGGAAACATAGTCTCCCATTTATATTCCTCATAGCTATGCAAGGAAACCATAATAGTAACATCACCCTCTAAACTTAACTATGGAAAGCCAAGTACCATCAGAATAAAATTTCTGAAGAATTTCATGCTATCGGTGGCCATTTGATTTTTCTCCTCTCCACTGTTGTCATTGGAAGCATATCAAGTAAACCCAATTTGTTCTTGCTGTAAAAGGCAAAAGGCATGGAAAGGCTTTTTAATGTGCCCCTAATGGAGTTCATGGTGATTTTCTTTCTATTTGCTTTAGTTGCCACCCCCTCTCTAATCACCTTCAGGCAGCTAAAATTGAGTCTCCTAATTGTTTCTACTTTTACAAAGTTTAGATTCACAGCTTGACATTGAAGTTGATATACTTAAAAAGTTTAGTTTCACTTTTTTTAAATGTAAGGACCATGGCCTCCTTCACTCAGTGAGTGTGAGTATAGACAAAATACAAATTAGGCCAATAGTTTGTGTACTATCTAAGGTGAGTCAAAAAAGTTGTACCAGTACACATTTTTTTCAAAAATACTTAGGGGAAATGGACAAACTAAATTGTGCTTGGTGTGTGTATATACACAAATGCACACACACATTCTACTCTTTCTCACTCCCTCCCACATTGCATTGAAAGAGCATTAATGACTAGAGATGGTGATTAACTGCCAAAGTGGCAATTTATCAGTTCATGATTCATTAAGATTGATGAACCACAATAAACTTATTAAGAAAATGTATAAATATATGCTGGAGCTTAAGACTAATGATGAAATTGTGAAAGATTTGTCTTATTAAATGAGTGAAAAATATAGGGTATAATATTCAATTAGTTCATTGGATGTAGCTATGGAAAATAATGTAAAATATACAAAGGCAGTGAGCTTGAAAGAAAATATATATGAAATGTTTTATGCATGATATATGACACCACAAAATTAGCAAAAATGTGTTGGATGCTGGAAATTTAAAAATAAAGAAGGGACTTTTTATCATTTCTGTCGGACATGTGATGAGATAAAGTGGCATTGGAAAATGGTGAATGAGAAGTTACAAAAATGTTGAAATGTATTATCCCCTTTAACCATGAAGTATTTTTGTTAAAGATTATTTCAGAATTAAGGATGTTAAAAAGAAATATTTACTGATGCATACGATGATCATAAAAAGAATTTATTTCACCAAATATTGGAAAACAGCAGAGCTATTAATCTATTAGCAGATTAGAGCTACAACTTTGTTAATACCAAAATTGGAAATTTTGTAACTTATCATATAATGCTTCCCCTTTGTACCTATAAAACTCCCAACCTGGTACCCATACCCTGTAGCTGTTCTGGATCTGGAAAATAAATAAAATATTTTTAAAAAATTATGAGCCACGAACCATGAATTCCTCCACCGATGAAAACATAAAACCGACAAACCGGTTCATTGGTTACTACTTTGCTTTTGGGTAGTCTCTAGCTTCAGGCTGGTGATTGCCCCCCATCTATGTGATCTCATTGGGATCAAACAGATGGGGGCTTCAGGGAGATCAGAGAAGACCCCCATCTGTCTGATCGCAAGGCAATCACACAGTGGGGGGAGCAATCAGCTCCCTCAAACCCAGAGAAACCCCCATCAGTGCAATCACACTGATGGGGGTTTCAGAGGACTCAGGAGATTTCCCATCTATGCAATCAACTTGGAATCACACAGATGGGGTTGGTGATGATGATTTCCCTAGGCTTTAGGGAAGCCATCACCTGGTCCCATCAATGGGGGCTTTAGAGAACTCAGAGGAGTCCCTATTTGCATGACTACAAGGTAATTTCACAGATAAGGGTGCAATTTTTGTTTGTTGAGCCCCCACACTATAGCTGATGGGCGCTTGGGGCTCAGCAAAAATAAAAAATAAAAATAAAAATTGCTCCTTTCCCCCCACACCCTTTGGGGGAGGAGCAATTTTTTTGCCAGTTCCAATCAGGTTGAGGAAAAGGTGAGATTTCTATTTCGGGGGGGGGGAGCTGAATCCCAAGCACTAATCAGCTGAGGGTGCTTTTTTAAAACAAGCGCTAACAGCACTACAGCTCATCGGCACTGCCACTTTGGAATCCCCCTCCATGGGGGCTGGCCAGCAGCAGTGGTGAAATGAAAAATGAAACAAACAAAATGAAAATTTTTCTTTCGTTTCATTTCCCTTTGAGGGGCGGTTTGTTATTCATTTCATTTTGTAAAAAACAAATAATGAATAACGAAACACATAAAAATTCATTTTGTGCCCATCTCTACATAGTAAGTGTTCTATATACCAGGAAACATTTCACTATTTACACATTTGCACAAACAGTGATCGTAGCCAATGCAAGGCATGCTCTTTACATAAGCAGTGCCTTAGATAACAGCTCCTGTTGTGACATGCTGATCTTGATGTTTGCTGCTTGCAAGGACATCATGAAAATCTGGAGGACATGGTTCTGATTAGTTCTGATTTCTGGACACATAAAATCATCTTTACATCAACAATAGTTATGTTTTTCTGCCCCTATTTTCAACTATATTCAGGTATCTGTCCTAAAGCATTCTGGGAAACTTGCCCCTGGGCAATGTTCTAGAATGATCAAGATGCTAGGTGGTGGAATGGCTTTTTGGGGGGGGGTCTTTGTTCATTTCCTCACTTCTTACTATTTCACTCCCCCTTTCATTCCCAAATTCTATGGGTTTTCCTGGCAGAAATGTCCTCCTACACCACACAGAATTTACTGACTTGATAATCCTGACAAGCAGAACAGAACAAAACAAATCTATTAAAATGTTCTGCATTTTTGCACTGTTGAAAATAGATACTGTAAATTAAGCAGAGCTATACATGTGCCAGTCCTTGTTTGTCTGTCATGGTTTTTATGGAGAGACAGTTTATTTCTCTGGGATTTCTTGTATTTGTTTGTTTGTTAAAAGAAGATTGCACCAAACACTCATAAAATGCTTGTGACTAAAAACTAAAACAGAGCAACCTTCTCTTCCCCCCCAAAAAAGTTACCTGGGGTACTAAAATTCTTCACTTAATCCAAACATGGTTGATATACAGGAAGGTGCAATCATTCTTAAACCTCCACAGCAGGTAGGCAGTTTAGCCAAATAAATGCAGAAACATGTCACAGTAATTTAGAAGGCTCTCTCTTCTGCTGCTGATGTCTAGACTAAAGACAGTAGGAAGCTAAATTTTATGGCTGGCAGGCAATAGGAAAGCTGTCCTATAAACAATTTGTATTCTTCCAACATTATACTAGGTAAAGATTTTTAAGATGTTTATTTGGCTGTTGGTTGATTTGTTTTGTTTGTAAGCTCATATGTAATATCCAGTTTTGTAGCTCAACATATTCTTCCCTGTGGAAGCATTCAGTATTATGGACTTATATTCCTCTAAGGATAGGGCATGTTTGACTGTCCAGATTTATGCCCCTTATGTTATCCTTCAACTATGGTTAAGTTGTTTAGTTGTTGGCAAACAAACAGAAGACCATACATTCCGCATCTAGGAGCCCTCACCTGGGTTCTGAGCTAGAACAGAAGTTGCCATGGCTTCAGTTTGTTTAACCTTGAGGCACAGTGGTTAAACTGCTGTATTGCAGCTAAAACTGTGCTCATCACCTGGGGTAGCTGGCTCAAGGTTCACTCAGCGTTCCATCCTTCTGAGGTCAGTAAAATGAGTACCCAGCTTCACGCAAGGGGGTAATGCATAGCCTGCATTATTAAATTGTAAACCAACCAAAGAGTGCTTTAAGTGCTGTGGGGTGTTATATAAGCAGAACACTTTGCTTTTTTAAATATCTTCATAGAACAGACAGTAATAGGGGAAAGCAATGTGGATGGGCTGGGTTTAAATTCTTTGTCTTGCTCTGAGAGCTACTATGAGTTCTGTAAGGTTCTGTAAGGTGGGGTGGGAGTGAAAATGCAGACACAACTATTCATTTCTTTCTACTTTGACAAACGGAAGTCAACTGGAATTGAAAAATGACACAGAAGAAAAGGGTGAAATATGCTGTTCTTCAGTACCACTTTCTTATTAATTAGAGATCTTGGCCACTTATTACCTGAGCAGAATTTAGACTTGTAATAATGGAGCCAGTCTGAAGTACACATGGCATAAATCGCAGAAACAAGGATTGAGGCATATTTAAAAAGATAGGACCTATCTATATATTGATAAATAGACCCACAAGGATTCACCACTACAAGTGTGGTGCAGTGGATAGAGCAACAGACCAGAACTCTGGAAAACGGGGTTCAATACTCCACTTGGCCATGGGAACTCACTGAAAGGCCTGTTAGGGTTGCTATAAGTCAGTTCAGATTTGATGGTACAGGACACAGAGATACATTTGTTGACTTGACAGATGAGAGATGAAAATTGTACCATGAAAGACGCTAGCATTTGGGAATCCATGCAGAAAATAGAAAATTGGCATCATTTTGCTGGCCTATACAGATTTTAGTGAAAGGTTTTTTCATGTCTGAGTGTTTTAATTTTGTATTGCTTGATATTAAAGTGTTTGTGTCAGGAGGCGGGGAAGCAACCACCTCCTTTTGCCTCCCCCCCTCCCCACCTCTCTTCTTATCTGGTTCTGCAACCTCCTCCTCTGTTGCTGCCATTTCTGTCTTCAGTGACCTGGTCTATCTCCATATGCAGCCATCTATCAGTTGGGACAATGAGTTTGTTACATGAACCAAAACATATATCAGCCGGGTTAATTTTTCCCTGGTTTGATTCCTGCCCATCTATTGACAACTTGATGATACAAGGTTCCCATGAACTCCTGGTATTTCTGTAAAGATGGTGGGCTTATTAGACATACCGTCCCATTAGATAGAGGGATCTGATAAGTTTCTTGAAAGGACTTGTGGAATTTATTTATTTATTTATTTATTTACAAGATTTTTTTAGCCACCCCACTCCCAAGAGGTCTCTGGGCGGCATACAACAAGGATTAAAAATATAAAACAATAAAATTATTAAAATCAATAAAATACAATGCAGTTAAAACAACATACAGTACAAATTATAAATTATAAAACCCTGCTGCTCATGGGTCCTGCCAAATCATCTAATTAAAATGCTGGCCAAACAGGGAAGTCTTTGCCTGGCACTGAAAAGCCAAAAGTGTTGGCGCCAGGCAGATCTCCATAGGGAGGGTATTCCAGAGTTGTGGGGCAACTGCCGAGAAGGCCCTGCTTCAACATGCCATGCCCCTTATCTCTTTGAGGGATGGCACCTTCAGCAGGGCTTTCTGGCCTGATCTTAGAGCATGGGCAGGCTCTTATGGAAGAAGGTGGCTCTTTAGGTAGCCAGGCCCTAAGCTGTTTAGGGCTTTATATGTAAGCATTAGTGCTTTGAATTGGCCCTGGGCAGCAACTGGCAGCCAGTGTAATTTTTTAAAAAATTATTTATTTATTTATTTATTTATTTATTTATTTATTTATTTATTTATTTATTTATTTATTTATTAGAGTCTTATACCCCACCCATCTTCCCAATGGGAACTCTGGGCGGCTTACAATAAAATGGTAATACAAAAAAAAAAAGGTAACAAGCAAAACAAAACACAAGGGAAAGGAGCAAGATGGCAGGCCATTAAAAAAAACTAATTAGAAAGGTCACCAAATGCCTCCCTAAAGAGCTGAGTCTTCAGGGCTTTTTTAAAGGCGGGCAGGGACTCAATCAGGTGCAGCTCACAGGGTAGATGGTTCCAGAGCACGGGCCTCACCACAGAGAAGGCACGGTCACACATACGCGATTTCCGCACCTCTCTGGGTGTGGCCACCCTTAGTGAGCACGCCTGTGCCAATCTCGTGGGTCTGGTCCCAGTTGACCTTTGAGAGATACGCTCTGCCAAATACTCTGGTCCCAAGCCGTGGAGGACTTTGAAAGTCAAAACCAGGACCTTGAACCTAACCCAGAGGACAACAGGGAGCCAGTGCAAGCGAGCCAGAACTGGGGTGATGTGCTCGAATCTCCGAGCACCCACCACCAGCCTGGCTGCTGCATTCTGCACCTGTTGTAACCTCCGGGTCAGGGTCAAGGGCAACCCCACGTAGAGGGCATTGCAGTAGTCGATCCTCGAGATCACCAGAGCCTGCACTACTGTCCTCAGGGAGGACTCATCGAGATACTGGCAGATATCGGTGATCCTGCAGAGATGGATAAAAGCGGCCCTGGAAGCAGTCATCACCTTGGCTTCCAGGGAGAGGGCTGAGTCCAGGACCACGCCCAGATTCCTGGCCCTGTCCGTAGGCTGGAGGGAAACACCCCCAGCTTAGGGAGGGGACCACTGTACCCAGACGGGGGCACCCCGAAGAACAGAACCTCTGTCTTCTCCTGATTCAGCTTGAGTCAGTTATCTCTGGTCCATTCCAGAACTGCCTCCAGGCACAGATCAAGGGAGCGAACTGCCTCCACTGCAGACGACGAAAAGGAGAGCTAGAGCTGTGTGTCGTCAGCGTACTGATGACAGCGAACTCCAAATCTCCTGATGACTTCCGCCAGCGACCTCATGTAAATGTTGAACAACATGGGTGAGATTGCCGACCCCTGGGGCACCCCACAAGGGAGAGTCCAAGGAGCCGACAAGTCATCACCCAGCTGAACTCACTGAGTCCGGTTGCTGAGGAAGGATTGGAGCCAGGCCAAAGCCTGACCCCCAATTCCCACCTCGGCCAGCCGGACCAGCAGGTTACCGTGGTCGACGGTATCATAGGCAGCTGACAGATCAAGGAGAACCAACAGGGAGGAACACCCCCTGTCAGCCTTCCTGAGGAGATCATCCTGCAGAGCGACCAGGGCAGTCTCGGTCCCGCGAAGAGGTCTGAAACCAGACTGGAAGGGATCCAGGAAAATGGTGTAATAGGAGTCCGCGCAAGAACACCACTCACTAGACGCGCAACCCGGTTCTGTACCAGTTGCAGTCACTGGACCATCTTCAAAGGCAGCCCCACATAAAGCACATTACAATAGCCCAATCTGGTTGTTATTTATTTATTTATTTATTTATTTATTTATTTATTTATTTATTTATTTATTCAACTTATATGCCGCCCACTACCCAAAGGTCTCTGGGCGGCTTACAATCAAAGAATTAAAACAATTTAAAATAGTTATAAATAAAATATCAATAAATCATCAAACAGTAATAAAAACCTTCTTTAAAATCATCATCCTAAAATTGTCATCAGCGGACCCACAATCTATATTGTATCAATTAAAAACCTTCTGGAACAGGAAGGTTTTTACCTGGCGCCGAAATGTAATCAGTGTTGGCGCCAGGCGGAAATCAATAGGGAGGGCATTCCATAACTTGGGAGCAGCTGCCGAGAAGGCCCTTTGTCTACAAGCCATCCCTCTCACCTCCTTGAGGGATGGCTCTTTTAAAAGGCGCCCCTGGCTCGATCTTAATCGCGGGGTAGGTTCGTATGGAAGGAGGCGGTCCTTCAGGTATCTAGGTCCTAAGTCGTTTAGGGCTTTATATGTCAAAACAAGCACTTTGAATTGGGCTCGGACAGCAACTGGTAACCAATGCAGGTTACGCAGAATTGGCGTGATGTGATCCCTGGTGGCTCCACCACTTACCAGCCGCGCCGCACGATTCTGAACCAGTTGCAATCTCCGGACCGTCTTCAAAGGCAGCCCCACGGAGAGCGCATTGCAGTAATCAATACGGGATGTTACCAGTGCATGCGTAACTGTCATGAGGCTCTGCTCGTCTAGGTAAGGGCGGAGCTGGTATATTTTCCGCAGCTGAAGGAAGGCACCCCTGGCCACTGAGTCCATCTGGGCTTCCAGAGTTAGACCGGGGTCCAGGAGCACCCCCAAGCTGCGGACCCTGTCCCTTAGGGGGAGTGCAACCCCATCCAGGACAGGAAGATGGCCCTCTAACCTTTCCGGCAAAGCACCCATTAACAGCACTTCCATCTTGTCTGGATTGAGTTTCAATTTGTTAACCCTCATCCAGTCCATTATCTGGCCCAGACACGAGTTCAGCACAGAAACTGCCTCACCTGGATTGGTGGAGAACGAGAGGTAGAGCTGAGTATCATCAGCATATTGCTGACTCCTCAGCCCAAACCTCCTGATGACCTCTCCCAGCGGTTCCATGTAAATGTTGAACAGCATGGGAGACAGTATAGAGCCCTGAGGAACCCCATGACATAAATGCCACTCGGCAGAGCAACTGTCCCCCAGCACCACCTTCTGGACACGGTCAGCCAGGAAGGATTGGAACCACCGCAAGGCAGTGCCTCCAACCCCCAACCTGGCCAGCCTATCCAGAAGGACACCATGGTCGATGGTGTCGAAAGCCGCTGAGAGGTCCAGGAGTATCAACAGGGTTGCACTCCCCCTGTCTCTCTCCCGGCAGAAGTCATCATACAGGGTGACCAAGGCAGTCTCTGTACCAAAACCCGGCCTGAAACCAGATTGAAATGGATCCAGAAAATCCGTTTCATCCAGCAGTGCCTGGAGTTGCCCGGCCACCACCCGCTCCAACACCTTGCCCAAATAAGGGAGGTTCGCTACTGGACCAGTTAACCACCAGCCCTGGGTCCAGGTTTGGTTTTTTTTAGGCAGTGGTCTAACACCACCTCCTTCAAAGGTGGTGGGGACCACTCCCTCTCTTAAGGATGCATTAACAACCTCCTGGACCCAGGTGCGAACCCCCCTGGCAGATCTTTCAATTAGCCAGGAAGGGCAAGGGTCGAGTGGTCGAGTTATGAGTGCATGTGTGACTGTTGCCAGGCTTTGCTCATCCAGGTAAGGGCGATATATTCTCCACAGCTGTAAGAAGGCACCCCTGGCCACCAAGTCCACCTGGGCTTACAGGGTAAGACCTAGGTTCAGAAGTACTCCTAAGCTGCAGACCCTGTCCCTTAGGGGGAGTGCAACCCCATCCAGGACAGGGGACTAGCCCTCTAACCTGTCATGCAGAGCACGCACCAACACACTCCGACTTGTCTGGATTGAGCTTCAGTTTGTTGAAGTTTATTGAATTATATAAAAGAAGTTGTTGGTACTGGATTAAAAAAAACTAGAACAAAGGAAAACTGGATTATACAACTTGAAATCAGTTTATGAGACACCCAACTTCTGTCAGATTCAATGGCTATATCTTGTTTTTCTGGAAATGAAGGAGGGAGGGAGGCATTGGTACTGCCAAGGAATGTCATCTGTTTTGCAAGTATCTAGAAGAGATGACTGGAGAACCAAATGTTGTCATTTCTCATGGCCAAACTGTGCTAACATGATTCCAACATTTCTCCACAGCATCATTTGTGCTGCAAGGGACATAAAGAGATATTTTGCATTAATGAATGATTTCTGAATGCTCACCATACAGACTAATTTTCTATCTGACAGTGTAGAGTTCACGTTCCTTATGGAGACATGAGGAACATTGCCAAAAGTGGAGAGCTGTTGAACACAAATGGTTCCCTATCAGGAGATAATATCCTCAGAAAATTATTTTAACAAGACTTAATGTAATAGCCATATCACCTTCCAGCGTTTAGAGCCCATCGACACATTTTAATCTGAGATATGAAATTCTTTAATATGAACTTTATTAAGTCATTTTACCCAGGAACTTATGCATTCCAAACTGATTCAAGATAAAATTTGGTGCATTTGATAGATCACCATCACTCCTGGTAGGTTTGGCATATGTATTTATTTGTGTTGGGCTTGGAGTCAAATCCTATGAGTACAAAAGGTCTCAGTATGAATTGGACATTGATACTCCGGTCGCTTGAGTCTCTGATTATTGTCTTTTGAGTCACAGGAACTTCAATGTGAGAAGATAACGTAGGACTTTTAATCTTAAACTTCATCCCAGTAAAAAGAAAATGGAAGAGGACTCCTTTGCATCTCCAAACTATACCCACTCTAGTTTTAATACTCCCCTCCCTGATTTGCTAGTGGTAAATGAAACAGCAAAAGGTAACAAAAATAAATTGTCTTCCTTTACAGGCCTTCCAATCTCCTAACATCAGAAATGTGGGTGCCTTGGAATCTGGAAAAAATAATTTTATTTAATAGTAAGGTGTGTTAAAGTCAATTTCAGATGCATGCACAAGCTAAAGTGCAACTTTGAGTGCCAGATTATGAAGGATAATCAGTCCATCCATCCATCCATCAGAACAATCCACCTTTTGAGTTCAACCATAGAACCTCTTGCACCTGATGTAGCTTTAAGCTTCTCCATGCCATGATTTATTCTTGAGGATCTACTTGAATGGCTGGTTGGATAGCTCAGTGGTTTAAGTAACTGGCTGCAGAGCCAGAGGTTGGGAGCTTGATTCCCCACTGTGCCTCCTGTGAGTAGAGACAGCCTATATGGTCTTGTACAAGTTGCACAGTCCCAGAGCACCCCCAGAAGAAGAGAATAGTAAGCCACTTCTACATTTTATCTACGTGGAAAACCCTGAAATGATTTTTATAATGTTACAGTGCTCTTGCATCAATGAAACGTAAGAATGAATGCACATTATTTCTGTTTTGACTGAAAAAGTAAATGGTTCTTTATAATCCTAGAACTGGAGGACTGGAAGGGACTCTATGGATCATCAAGTCTAGCCTTCTGGATAACCAAGCACCAGGGAGGAACTCCTTGAATTCTCACCCCTTCAAACCATTACAGCTTTGGTCAATCACAGTTCTGCATTTAGTCCACAGAGTGAATAAGAATCAATGCATAATTTGCTGACCTAGTAATATAGACACTTGTTTTTTTAAAACACTTGGCCTGGTTTTCACCTCAATCACAAGTTATCAGCTGTCAATTGATTTTATATTGCAAAGTGATATAACATTAAAATTTGGAAAACATTACTTAATTTTTTTAAAAAATGTAATCAATCCTGTACATAGATTCATGCATTTTTGGTTTTGTTATTACAAATAACTTTAATATCTCTTTGACTCCTCAAGATTGTCTTTAAAAGCTTCCAGTTCAGATAATGAAACAATGGAAAAGAGGGATGCAAACCCACAAAAAATGGTGCTATGAACAAATACTTTCAGCTCTGTTCCACCTGCTGTTTAAATTTATAGTGTACTGTACTCTAATATTAACCTTGGGCCCTAAACTGTGGTAAGTGTACTAAAGACTAGACACTTTCCTATTATGTCCTAACAGTGGCTCACACAGTTCTTAAAAATGGGTTTCTATAGCAAAGTGATCCATAAAGAAATTTACTGAGGGAACTGAGAAGCAGTGGGTCCCCCACACACACACCTTTTCTCCTGGTTAGTATCGATTGACCAAGAGGTAATTCTGACTGAAAGCATACCAGTTTGTATCCAGCTGTCCAGATTAAGATGAGTAGTAGTCATAGCCAGATACACTTAAAGAAATTAAGAAAGAACACAAATTTACAGACTCTAAAATTAACTGTTGATCCATGAATAAAACAAACAAGCAAACACACACACACATAAACAAACAAACACACAAACCTGAGCAGTTCCTTTATTATGAATAATTAAAATGCCATGGAGTTGCTCAAGCATTCGAGTTCTCCAAATTTGTTCATTAGAATATGAGGTACCACCTCACTGATGATAATATGCATGGACTACGATCACCTACATGCACCACTGCCTAAATTATTCTCCACACATGAAAAAATGCTTCATTTTATGCCTTAATATTAGTTTAATAGCATTTGAACTTTTTTCTAGTAAAGGAAATTGATAAAACACATAGGAACAAACCAGAAGATCATTGGAGACTGTCTGATATCAGGTCACATATTTGTCTGTTGAAACTTTCACTATTCTGATCCCAGCTGAGTCTCAGAGAAAGATCTTTTACACCATTTCTCCCAAAAATCCTTTAAGCTTCACATTCTAGGGACTGAATTTGATACCTTATGTTCCACTGCTAACTATGGCCATTCCCAAGTTATCATATCTGATTGTATCAGCTGGGAAGGTAATCATACCTGACAAATCTATTCACTTGCTAGATGACTCGATGAAGTATAATTAAAATTGATTTACAGGCTTGAATGTCTGGTAACTGCTCTTTCTTGTGAAAATATAGATAATAAACTGCTAGAGACAGAGAACTATATGAGTTTTACTTTATCCCACATTAAAAGGATTTGTCCAATTTCTTTCCATTATAAATATTCTTGTAAATTCTTCAGTAACAAACTGAAACAAAATTTTCCTGTTTTGACTGGCCAAATTCAGTAAAGGGCCATGATTTTATTACCTTTAATAATAGTGCTAAAAATGAGGAGCCTTTCAGGAAAAAAGAAAAAGATGAAACTTTTATATGACCTTGGTTATACATACAGGGATTCAAATCTAAACATTTAAAAGCTAAAATGTCTGTGGAGATTCTCAGTCATCCAGGTGAGGTTATCCAGGAGGTGAATCAATACAATTGGACTTCTTTTCTTGTGGGATTGTAACATTTCTTGGATGAAAAACGAGAGAGATATAGAGAGAAAAAAGTCCAGTTGCCACAACTCAACTCCCAGATTTAAAACTAAAGCACATGAAATTCTAGATTTGGTCTGACAAATCTCTACCTTTCAGTTTCCATCATTTTAAAAATATTTTTCAAATCTTTCCATTGAAGATCACAAGAAATGTGCAAATCTTAAAAATTTCTTGTAGAACAAAATTTTACATCATCTATAGCAATTGCACATTAATGTCAAACCTTCTTACCACTTCTGGCTACTGGCAGACATGTTTGTGAATGTGCACAAAAAATAGTGCTGTCGAATGTTTAGAATTAGACATTATAGATAAAAAACCCAGACAGCTGTATGATCGCCTTGTAGGCCTTAAAGTTATTCTGGATAAAAAATATTTGCACAAAATGGCTAGCATTTGTTCTCTGAAAATCAGCCATGCAGTTTCTTCAGCCTGCAGACATATTTTGTAAGAAGCTGTTCATAAGATCAAGTTCTAACACATGTGGACAGCCAAATGTAATTTGTTCATATAAAAAGTTACTCCAGAAGCAGTCAGCGGGATGCATCACATTACATGAAGCTCAGTCTGAAATCACCTGACTGCAGTGAGGCAAAAGGTCCTTTGTATAATGTATACCATCTCCATTAGATTTATTAAAAAACCAATATCACTCACTTCCTTTTACACTGGCAAATTTCATTGCACCAGTGAGGCAGTAAAAATAATAATATTTTTTAGACTAGTCAAGCCTCCAGCATATGTCAGCAGTGGATCAAATATTAAAAGCAAATTTTAATAAGTGTGAATCAAAGAAGGATTTTAAAAGCTCAGGGGATTTAGAGATGAGAGTTCAGTTCAGGGAATTCCACAACTTGGGGCATAACAGGTGAATGCTCTGTTGCCCATGGATGACAGACCTGACAAGGGAGTTGATGAATTTGAGATTTATTATTAGAAAGTAAGAACTGAAGGCACATATATAAATGGAGACCAATTGTGATAAATGTGAAAGGTAAGTTTCAGATAGGTAATGAAAAACTCAAAGCCAAATTTAAAAGTCGGTGCATTGACTGATAGGAAGCCGGTGTAAATCTGCCATAGCTGGAGTAATGTAACTGAATTTATTACCAACGTAAATGCATAGGATGCAACATTCTGAACAATGGGGTCATTTATGAATATTATTCTCCGAAGTGTCTGTCGATCAGTGTAATCTGGAAGCAATAAAGATGTGCATTAAGAGAGGGGAAGGAACATAAATAGTAGCAACATCACCCCTTAACATCAGGGAAATCTGAAAACATGTCACCTGAAGTGACTGCTTTTGAGGAAAAGCTTTTAAGAAGTTAACAGGAAATGAATTTAGAAAGCAAAGCAGAATGCAGAGTTGAACATTTTCAAGCATCTGTCAGACTGTCACCAGATGGGAGAGCAGAGGGTGTGACCAATAGGAAGCAAGCAGATGAAAAAAAAATGAGTTGAAAATCAGGGTTGTATATTCAGGGCCAAGGGCTCTTGTGTATCCATCACAGAGAATGCCTTACAGCTGTTTTGCAGGGTCAGTTTTAATTTCTTTCTTTTCTAATCACAGTGCATCCTCCCCTCTGTTCCCTTTAAAAATCTGACAGCCAAGTATGCATTAATGATCATTCAACAGAATGGTAAGATCTCAACAATGCAAGCACTTATAATAATAATACCTTAAAAATAAACTTATGTTGGCATTTACTACACATCTCCCCATTTCTTTGTCTGTTGGGCCAAATAGATTTTCTCAGTATTTGCTTGTGAGCTTTGGGGTTTTCACACTTTGTAAGTCTTGTTTCTTTTACTATCTGACTTTCTTACCACAGTGGACAAAAATATAAAGCCTAAGTGATTTGTACTCATTTGCACAGTGATTCCCCTCCCTGCTTTCAAATCAGGATTTGTCAGGATTGCTTAAGACATTTTGCTGCTTGAAACCAAGGAGCAGATGATCTCCTAACCAATCATCTGAATCAAAGTACTCAATGCCTGAAGCCAGCCAAATTATTTTGGAATATGAAGTAGGTAGGAAGTCACACCAGTGTTTCTATGGGCCAAAAAATAGGAAATTTTAAACAAACAAACAAACAAAAACAAACAAATAATCATTTGTGCTTTTTTCTGATCCAACCAATTTGTTACATGAGATGACCACACAGCTGAACCTGAACTTTGTGATTGCCCTTCTGTATATAAAGCAAGATCCATTAATAGACCAAAGACTCAGTGGAATGGAGTGCCTGGCTCTGAAATCAGGCACTGGGCCTTGGAAGCTCCATTATGCCTTTCAGGTCAAAGCACCTGAAGCATAGGTGATTAATGGGGTTTTATGCCCTGACATCTGTGAACATGCCTCTCTAGGAGATCCAGTGATATAATCTGGATGGTGGGTTAGCAGCTATGGATCAGATCAGAGCCCACATTGACAGAAACTATTAAGTCCAGTCTCCTGGATACCAGCGGACAATTTTCCTGTAATAGGAACAGAATGACACATGGAGGTCCTCTTTGCTTGAGCCAGTGCCATAAAAAGGCATAAACTGGAACTAGTGCATGTCCCTCCACCCCAATCATGCAATGTGTGCCACATTTCATTCTGTCATGTGAACATTGATATGGTTAATAAGCCATACCTGTACACCTGACCTGTTGACAGAATTGAAAGAAAGGAAACTTTAAGACTGAGATTTTAACTGACATGTGTTTGATCAACCAGCCACCCAACATGCTCAATCAGATGCCTCAATGGCTATTCCAATCCAAAAGGAGTAGGATGTAAAACTTGCAGTGTGTAGCCCATTGTTGCTAGTATGGCCCAAAGCATTCCCAGGAACTGGTAATGTGTCCTTGGTGTATCCGTACCCCACATCCAGGTGGCATTTTAGTGGTCCACACAATCAAGGCTTAGTCCATGCCTTGATTGTGTGGACTGAGCAAGGGAAGCCGCCATGCCTGGTTAGTTAACCCTTAGGCTGGCTTGTTGATCATTGAGTATCATAGCCACTAGACCACCCTCTTTGAACGAAACACCTCACCTATACACTGTGCTGCCATAGACTTCATTCGTGGACTACAATGCCAACTTCCCAGCCTGAAAGGCCCTGAAAGAGACCAAGGAAATTTCATACGAGAACCAGCATATTTTGGTGAGTTGGGAACTCCAAATAATAGGCAATGTTAATAGACTTTCTTTCATAATGGACCCACAAGGTGGCCCTCTCCCCTCCTCTCACCAGTATGGTTCACCTAGTGTGGAATGTCTTAAAGGGATCAAGGAAGCTCTCTATCTGACTTAAAAAGGCAATTGCTGACAAATGGGTTTGCATTGCCCTGTTGTTGGCATGAAGATGGTGCATTCCTTCAGCCCGAGAAAGGAAAAGCAGCACTATGTGCCTTAAAGGTGGAAGGGGAAACTGTGTTATTTACTTCCTGGGATATGTCATTCATCAGGTTCCACTGTTCATTGAAGCAATGAGAGGTAAGCTGCAAATTGGCTGGAGAGATGTCCCATTTCCACAAATATGCTAAGCATAAGAATCCTGAACCTCAACAATCACATTTCTCTAAAAGCAAATTGGAATTGGAAGAACTGGAATTTGGAAGAACTTCAAGTAGAATTTCTTTTCAATCACAATGAAAGAGAATTTTTTGTGGGATAATTTTATGGTAGTACAATAATGTTTGCCATGTTTCTGACATATAGTTTTTCTTTGTTTCATTCCCTCAGCAACATAGTATTTCATTGTTCCACTTGATTTTCTTTTGTCCTAAACCAGAACATTGCTTGCTGAATATCCCTTGTCAGTACATAGAAAATCCATGTAAATTTTCACATGTTTGCGTTTATGATTTTTCTACATAAGTGTGCAGCTAGCTTGGCGCTGCTCATTCTTCACTGAAGCATGAGGGCTTGTGAAAAGCGATTTTATTTATTTATTTTATTCAAAATATTTCTATCCTGCCTTTCTTCCCAAAATGACCCAAGGTGGCTATGTATTAAGAATATATGATCACTTTCAAATTAACTGTTCAGCATATTATTTTCCTACTGATTGTCTGATATAAGAACATAAGAACAGCCCTGTTGGAACAGACCACAGCCCATACATTCCAGCATTCTGTCTCACACAGTGGCTCACTATTTTGCTTCAGGGTATTCCCAAGCAGATGTCTTCACTGCTTATGATTCCCTGGAAATGGCATTGAAATGGCATCCTGCCCATCTCTTCAACCCAGAGGTTGTCCTTAGGCATCCATGATGATAGCCATTGATACCATTGTTCTCCATGAACTTGTCCAATCCTTTCTTAAAGCTGTCAAGGCTGACAGCTGTCACCACTTCTTCTGGCAGGGAGTTCCATAGACTATTGATGCTCATATAAATGTGTTTTAAACATGTAGACACTATTTATGCTTCTATAGTATCATCTATTTATCTTCTAGTCCATTTATTATATAATTCCAGACATAATTGGTATGTTTGTATATATCTGCCTCTGATTTGGTGTATTAGTAGTTCTCATAGAAGAATACTTGGAATCCTCTGTAATGTGTGAAATTATTGGATAATGTTTGCTGCTTCATAGGATGAGTTACAGATACACAATTAGTGACTTGCTAGCTTAACATTAGTGCTAACTTCCCTGAGTTTCCAATATCAAGCAGATCTGCTTCTGCTTGTATTTCATCAAACACAAGCCTGACCATGGTTGTGGAGTGGGACCAGGACTAACATACTCAGGGTCAACCCGGAGAAGACCAAGGTTCTGTTCCTGGGGGGGGGGTCCCCCGGATGGGTACAGTGGCTCTCTTCCTAGCCTGGGGTGTACTGCCCTCCAGTTCATTGATAAAGTAAGGAGTCTGGGCATCATCTTGGATCAAGTCCCAGGTGGCAGCTGTTGCCAAGGTGGCCTTTTGCCAACTTAGGCTTGTTGCCCAGATTCACTCATACCTTGATGAGAACTCCCTACAGACAGTTGTACAAGCCCCGGTGATCTTGAGGATAGATTACTGTAATGCTCTCTACATGGGGCTTCCCTTGACCCTTGTTTGGCTACTGCAGCAGGTGCAGAATGCGGCGGCCAGGCTGGTGGTTGGTGTGGGCAGGTATGACTGCATCACCCCTATCCTGGTTCATCTGCTTTGGTTGCCCATTGCCTCCCGAATAAGGTTGAAGGTATTGGTTTTGGTTTACAAAACCATCCATGGCTTGGACCTGAGTATCAGGGTTAGGGTTAGGGTTAGCTTTGTCCTGTCTCACCAGAGCATCTCTAGTCTTCTTGCTCTGGGTTGACACCCCTAGGGAGGTCCGCAGCATCTCTACCCGTAGTCAGGCTTTCTCGGTGGCCGACCCGGCACTCTGGAACAAACTATCAAGTGGGATTTGGCTAGCAGAGTCTTTGCCAGATTTCAGAAAGGCCTTTAAAACATGGCTTTTTAAAGACCATATTGGTGATCGCTAAATGTACATTTGTTTGCCCAGCTGTTTACCTGCTCTCTTGCCTTGCTGGACACATCTATGATTGTTTGTTTTTATTGAGTTGGTTTATCCTTTTATTGGCTTTGTATTGCTGTATTTCATATTTTATGTTTGTTCACTGCCCAGAGTTTCCTTTGAGAAAGTTGGTGTGGTTAAATAAATAAATAAATAAATAAATAAATAAATAAATAAATAAATAAATAAATAAATAAATAAAGTGTCCTATTACACTTCCTTCTTAAAACTAATTGGGCAGAACTATGCATGCCATGTCAGCATTATACCTTTTTATTTGTCTAGCTTCATAGTTTATGGGATGGAATAGGACACACCATTTAAAACCAACATTTTCTTAGACATGAGTACCATAAATCCTATTTATTTCAATGGGTTTGCTCCGACAAAATGCATCCATATCTGCTCTTTTGTCTTGAGTTACATGTATGTCCCATCATTCTTGGCTCCTTTCTAGCATTTGCTGTTGAATTCTACAGTTCTGCCATCTGATTCAGGCAACCTCTATGGGATAAGGATTGAATAGAAGTCTGTATACTTTAGTCTAATAATTCATTCATGTGGACGATTATTAGGCAGAGGGCAGGTGATGCAGTTCAAGGAATATTTTCTCCAGGAGCAAACCCAAAAATGTGTAGCCAGGTAGATAAAATCTATAGACAAATTTAAATGATAACTCAGAGTTCTAAAATGAGATTAAACTGAGCAATTTATGTATATCTGGAAGTTATCAAGTGAGTACCAGGAGGAGGCTCTGAAATAAATTAACATTAAGTTGAGGAACAAAAAGTCTGCAAAGTGGATTTCTTAACTGAGTTAAGTAATGACACAGTAATGTGTCATTTGAACTTGTTACAGCTTGTTTGAAATTTGTGAAATGAATATGGAATCAATATCCATGTGAGCGTAACCACATACTACTTGTCCTGGTTGATTTTGCACACTTGCTTCCTAGCCCTCCTGAATGAGTAAGACTGAAGGTATGCTTCTACGTTTCTTATTGTGCAGTTCCTACTGGTCCCTGCATCCAGGAAGGCTCCACTTCTTTACTGACACAGTTAGTGAGAATTAGTTTTTTTTTCTGGATAATTTTTATCAGCTTGCATATATCATTCATATTAATTAAGTCATCAGGGCACAAAGTGATGCAGCTGGGATGTGTTAGATCAGCTTTATTGTTGGCTGCGTTTGTTGAAGGTGGTTATCAGATGGGATATCGTCTTGGCCTACTATATGAATAAGTTGCCATATTTCATATGTTGGCATAATTCTGTAATCAGCTGAGGCTGGGCATGCCGATGAGGTGAGATGTCAAGCTCACATGAGGATTTTAAAAAGCAGCACAAATCCTCTGTTCTCTAACCTATATATACATGGCTTGTAGAATGTTGCTGCCATCTTGAGGAGAATCTCAGCAGCATCAGCCTCCAAAGGACGAACTTGATTATATTCAGAGACACAATGTTACGGAATGGAACAATGGGGAAGGGTAATGGTGACAAACAAATGGGCAACACTTACCCAAATATCAGATGGCTTGATAAAATCTTCACTGAGCACTGCAGTCCAACAAAGATTTCCTGAAAACCAAGACGGATAGGGTTTAATAGAAGTACAAGGCCTCAAATAGGCATTGGGTTTACAAGAGCTGAGCAGGGCTGTTGAGAACAAGACATTTTTGAGACACTTATTCACAGGGCCAGCATAAGTTGAAGGCAACTTGACAGTACACAGCAGCAGCAGCAGCAGCAGCAACAACAACAACAACACATGCGTCTCCCTTCTGGTTGCCATTTCCCTTTGTATATTTCTTCACTAAAACATTGGAACATTTGTTTTTGTATAACTTGAGGTGTATGGACAACATTAATATGCTGGCTGATTCTTCATACTAATTATATTTCATATCTCACTTGATCCGTGATATTGTTATATGCATGGAGTCTTCTAAAGCGATTATGTAAGCAACCAACATTGTTGTCTGAACTTTATAGAGTAATTATATTGCCTCATTAGTCCAACTGTCACTACATTTCATAACTATTCTGCCCCCAAATTTCCCCACTTATATATCTCCATTAAAAAAAAGCAGCTGAGGGATTTAATGTCATATGAAGAAGCTGATGCTAATGCCCTAAGTTTTCCTTCTCATCAAGTTCACACCAAAAGGAAAGACTTCTATACAATTTGTAAGCAATGGTTTGTTTCTTTGTTTTTATGTATTTCCCATATGTTGGCATATGAACCACCCCCCCTCCCCAAATGCACCACAAGCCTAGAACTATTTGACTTTTCAAACAGCATTTGTGTCCATTTTTATATATGGCCTGGAAGTTATATCTGTTGAAACAAAAACAACAAAACCTTCATTGAATTTCTCACACAAATCTAATGCAAGGTGACATTTTTAAAGGCACTTTACCTTTTTGTAGGTGGAGAATTTTATTACCTAAAATTGAACACATTCCTATACAGTACTAAGGATGAGAGTATTGAGAGGGGCACTAATGGATCCACCATCTTCCTAAGTATTAAAAAAGAAGCTATTTCCTACTTTATGCCTTGATAACTTATCAGATGTAAGCCTCTAGCTTTCAGAAGACTCCTTAACCTTCTTTAAGTTTCATCATTATTTTTCAACTTTAGCTTCTAATAAGTAAAGGTAGAATATAAAGTACAATAGTGCAGCCATATCATTGCTCCTACAATCTGGTTTTCAAGCCATCAGAGGCAGATTCCAATTACGTCTCTATGTTTTTGGTATAAAACCCATCTTTAAATATGCCTTAGTTCTCTTGAGGCACAAGCCTTTCTACCCATCACCTATTAGGCTTCTACCGTAATATATTCTAGCATATTATATTAATGGGCTCTGGTGGGAAGACAAGCTACTATAAAAATCTTTCATCATTTTAAGAGTAAAAATAGCACATTCATCCTTTCAAATGTCACTCTAGCATGACTTCATTCTTTGCTAGTATGAGCATACTATACTTGGTATCTCTAGCGATAGATTAATGTTGCATATATAATGTAATTTTTCATCACCTACAAAACAAATCCATGGTACAAATAAATGCAAGTTATTTCAATCAATATGCAGAATTTTATATTGAAATTTGGAATCTTTATGTTGCATCCATTTTATTCCACATTTCTTTCATAATCCCATCGACAATTATCTGATTTAGCAAATTGCTTGATTAAGCCAAACTTATCTTCTTTTATATCACAATTGGTTAAATTCTTGGATTGTTCAACTATTTCTATCCTCAAAATGGAGTGCGGATGTCTATGGAAATCTACAGCTCTATTATGAATTCTGCACATGAATCTGTTTTAATATGACATAGACACTGGAGATTATGCACTATTGCTAAACAAAATGAGAATGTTAAGCAGTTCAGAAAGGGAAATCCATCTAAGGAATGACAATTAAGAATGAACAAAACAAGTTTTAAGAAGATTGGTCCAGGATCCTGTTGTAGATTGGTGCCTGTATAAGTATAATGGTTTAAACTGTGTAGATACATTGCTCCTAATTAACAAATTGCCATTTTCTCTCCTAGTTATGTACTATTTGCATGCTTAATGCTCAACTAAAAGCACAGGCAAACTAGGCAAGCTAGTGGCAAATTTTAAACCATGAGAATTTACTATCATGATCACATGATTTACTATCACATAAATCTGGCATAAATCTACAATAGGATTCTTATAGTAACTACCTAGTAACTGAGCCATTATACTCTTTCTAGTATTGGCACCAATTTGTGGGCTGTCTTTTGTGTCACTTGTTAAACATTGATTGCACAAATGGTTGTGCAAAAAGCACCCTGCCAAAATGATGGAAACTGCTTATACAATTACCAAATAAAGAGCAAGTAGGGTTCAATGGAAGTGGTGAGGTCAGGCTTGGGAAGCTAGCAGTAGAGAATCAGGAGTTTAGAAATGGCTACATGAGGTCCAGTGAAATGGTAGGAAGAGGAAATAGAAAATTGACATATGGAGAACACAAAGACCCTTCCTTTATTTTATTTTTTTCTGTCAGTTATCTGGAAGCTCAAAGAATGCACAAGATATCCCCATGGTCTTTCCTTCTGAATATAAATTCAGGTAAAATCTGTAATACTGTTAACCCAGATTTGGTGAGGTGAAAATGTGTGGGGGCCGACCATTCAGCCACATTTGGCGCCCGGGCTGGACTTTGGATAAGTCTCTATAACATGGAAGGAGGCAGGGAGGACGCTGAAGCAAGGGAGCCAGGGGTGGGCAGGTTGGCCAGGTGGCTGGGGGCGCACAGGAATGGACAGAGGCAAGGAGGGCAGGCAAACCGTAAAACTGCAAGCTGACATCTCCATCCAGCATGGGGAGGGGCAAGCTGGCGGGGATGTTGTGACAAAATCCTGGAAACAGGAGTAATGAATATACAAATCATCAGCCAATCCCAGCAGGAGGGCAGGGAATGGTATGATATAAAAAGGGTGGAGCCTAGTCAGTTGAGGCAGTTCAGTGAAGTTCAGTTAAGTTGAAGGTTTTGAGAGTGAGTGCTGGGAGAGAGCACTGTTCTGTGAAAGTTCTGTCAGGCAGTGAGGGCTATACTGTTTACTAGTTATTTAAGACAGGGGGGCTGGAAGAGTTTATGAAATTTATTATATGTTAAAGGCAATGCAAACCATCCTCAGATATTGTTATATTTATTATTTTCTCAATAAACTTTGTTATTATTTTAGTACCAAGTGAATAAAAGGTGGCAGCATTACCATTTCCATCACAATTACACATGTAAAAGGGAGGTGTCATCACAGTTTGGTGGCACAGCAGTGGGATGTCGAAAGAAACCCAGTTGTGCCTTTGAAAACCCAGTCTGTGAAAGGGGTGATGTCACAATTTGGTGGGCAGAAGTTGGATTTCGAATATATCCAGTTTGCCTGAGGGAAAAAGTCATCAGCTCAAAATATTTAGCCTCTACTCTGTGAAGAAATTGAAATTGGAAGTTTAAAAAGAAGCCTTTAGTAAAAGTTAGCCCTCAAGTGTTGTTGGTAGTCTGTGGAAGTTCTTCTGAAAAGGGGTTAGGACTGAGAATTAGGTGAAGCTAATTTCAGTTCTTGGGAAGCCCTGTGTGTGAGAGAGAAATTCAGACTTAAAACCCTGTAGTGCTATCTGATTTCTTTGGTGGGCCTGTTACGAGTCTGGAGGCCAGGATTCCAAAAGGAAAAGGAGTCTGGCTTGACAATTATAGGACACCTGGAAGAGAAAATCTGAAAGGATAGACTGAAATCTGCAGTGGTTTGTTTGGGGAAACTGCCTGAGAGTCAAGGAACTCTGTGCTGTCCAGCAGCCTGAAAATTAAAAGGTGCTGAGACAAATTTCCTTTGAGGGTGAAAGACCCAAAGTGTTTGCCCTGGAATTTAGGGTGGCTTTGGTAAAGGTCTGGAAATATCACCCTGGGTGTTAACGGAAAAAAATCTCCAAAGTAAAAGGTCTGTGGGGGACAGAAAATTTACCTCAGAAACTGAAGAGACCTGAGGAGATTTAAAACTGACAGAGGCTCTGTGAGAGCGGGAGTTGGCTAATTAGAATTCTTCTTGGAGGGAAAGTGGAATTGTAAGGGTTAGGAGAAAAGTTATAGGTTAAAAGCTGAAGAAATATATTTAAATCTGTGTATTTTAAACACTGAGATATTATTTAAAGAATGAAAGAGTTTGAAATCGGGGCACTGTGCCAATCTTGTCCTTGGCAACAGTAGCTTAACAGGAGTCAGAAACTGCCAGAGAGCTGAGGTAAATTTTTTTACAGTTGCCATTGCTATGACCCACTTAACCTTCCTTTTCTTAATAAAGAAAAATATACACTATATATAACAAATAAATAAATAAAAAGATTTTGACTTCATGTCAGTTCCAAAAGCAAAATCTAAAAAAGGAAAGAGGGGCATGGCAGCTGTGGGGGCTGTAGCCATTGTGCCTGAGGAAACACCAATTTCACCCAGAGATGCAGAACCTGATGGGGACCAAAGTCTTGAGAAATGGCGGTTGGCAAAAGAGTTTAAATTACAACAATTAAAAATAGAAAAAGAAGAAAGACAACAAGAGAGAGAAAGAGAGATGGAACGAGAGCGAATGGTATATCAATTAGAGCTGCGAAAACTTGAGTTAGCTAGTCAGGAAAATACCAATAATAATAACAATAATTTGAGTGAAACTCCCAAGAAAATAGATTTGAAAAGGTTCCCTAGCTACAAGAAAGGAGATAACATTGAAGCTTTTTAAGTTTCTTTTGAGAGGACATGTGAGGATTGACACGTGTCAGACACAGAGAAAATGTCCTATTTGAGGCCATTATTATCTGGAGTATTGGAAGAAATATATGCTCAAATCGATAGCGAACATGCCCGAGACTACACCCATTTTAAAGAGTTAGTGTTTACTAGAATTGGCATTTCAGCAGAACAGCTGAAGAGGAGATTCAGGTCAATTACGAAAGCGCTGGGAGATACATATGTGGAGCTAGCCTACAGATTGACAGAGGTATTGAATAAATGGATGAAAATGGAAAATGCTAACACAGCTGAAGAAATCAAACAAGTGTTTGGGTTAGAGCAACTGTACAGTTTATTCCATCCTGAGATCAGATTTCTAGTAAAGGATAAAAAGCCACAGAACATGATTGAAGCTGCTAAAATTGTGGATGAAATTAATATAATCCGAGACTCTAGGTTTTCAGAAGTGACCCCTAGAAATAGGGGCTATCAAAGGAAACCTTTCCAAAGTGATTCTAAGAATGTTAAATCCCCTCAGAATAAAAGAAGGCAAGAAAAAATAATTGGATCCCAGTCACCAAAGTCTGAGGGAAGGGAAGGGAAGTTTAAGAACTGGAGCCCTGAAAACAAACATAAATTAATGTGCTGGGAATGTTTGGGAGAGGGCCACACAAGACAATTCTGCCCTAAACTAAAAAAATCACAAGACAAAACTGAGAAAAGGGTGTTTCATATTCGAAAGAGACATGAGGGAACTCCCAAGCCCAAAGAAGTGGAAAAGTCAGAATCAGAAGGTGAAAATGAGGGAGAGACAGAGCTTCCCTTAGCTGAAATAGTTCATTGGTTTTTGTTTTTTTTTGTACACACTGATGAGAAATTACTAGCAATCTCAGGAGAGTCAGTAAACATAAATGACAAAACTTATTTGGGTTTGATTGATACTGGCTCCAGAGTAACCTTAGTACACAAGGACATTTTGAAGCCTGAAGATTTAAACCCAGGGAAAACTTTAAATGTGAAAGGAATAGGAGTTTCTAAGGTAGAATTGCCTATGGCCAGAGTGAAACTACAGATTAGAGATTGGGAAGGAATCTTGGATGTAGGAATCTCAGATCAAATACCAAGTGCATGTTTAATTGGAATAGATGTCTTAGAGCATGTGCAGAGTGCTTTTGGAGTAACACGAGCTCAGATACACCAAGCTGAACAAAATGGTGAAAACAACACAGTTACAAAGCAAATGTCCATAGGAGAATTTGAGAGGGAAACTCAGAAGTCTGAAATGGTAGAAGAAGCTAATTTAGCTGACAATCTAAAAGGGCTAGCAGTAGACTTTAGCCTAGAACAAAGGCAAGGTGACAGTATGAAGGGATGTTTTGACTTAATGGAAACAAATACACAGCCATTAAATCCAAAACACACTGAAAATTTCATACTAGAGGAGAAAATGATACAAGCTTGTGAGGAACTTCGTGTACCAGCAGAGAACTCCAGACTGGAAAAATATTTTAAATTAAAAGAAGAAAAAGAAAAATTAGCACAGCTTGAAAAGGAACAAAATAAAGCAATAGCAGAAGAGCTGAAAGAAGCTAAAATTCTGCAGGCATCAGTTATTGGTGAACTCCAAAATGAAATTTCACCTTTAAAAACACTTTTAGAGATGAAGGAAACGAGACTGGAGGAAAGGAGGAATGAATCTGATACATTTGTTTTCGACCTCCAGAAGAAATCAGCAGAACTAGAAGTAATTACTGCAGTGAAAAACATTAAAGAAAATGAAATATGGAATTTGGAAATGCAATTGTCTGGTGCATCAGAAAGTAAAGAAGATTGCTTACAGCAACTTACATCAATGGAAGCAGAGCTTGAAAAAGAAATATTAAATAATGAGCAACTTTGTCTGGATGGGAACAAAGTGTCACTGGGCAAGTAACAAATGATACTTGAAGGGAATAAGATCACTGATGAGTTTAGAAAGCTGGAGGAAGCTGAAAAGCAAATAGAAAACTGTGTAAAGCAGAAACCCTACTTGGAAGTGAAGGATGCTAATGACAGACCTGATTCAGTGGTTGCAAAAGACACCTGGGAAAAACAACTACAGCCTGTGAACATCGTGCTTCAGCGGATCCGAGAGGACGAGAGGACGAAAAGAGCATCCAGGTGGCGACTAGGAAATCCAGAAGTCAACTACCTGAGACACGTCGTGGGACGAGGCGTGATTGACCCCCTACAGAGGAAGATCAACGCGATCGACTTGTGGCCAAGACAGACCGACAAAAAGAAGGTGAGATCTTTTTTTGGACTTGTGTATATCACAGGAGGGTTAGTCCACATTTGAGCACCATGGCAACACCACTGACTGAACTGACAAAAACGAAGCACCCGTATGTCATACAGTGGTCGCTTGAATATCAAGCTGCATTCGAGGGGACTCTAATGAACTGTACCAGGAGTGGTGTCAAAGAGTTGAATCCCACATTCCAAGAACCCAAGGAAAAATGGCATCATTTTACTGTGAACTGGACTTTGAATTTGTGTGCCAGAGGAAGTGATCACCCGTGGTGTATCATCGTCCAGCCGTTGCAGCAAGAGGCGGAAGACATTGATTACATGGACCATGGTTAAATAATAATTATGTAATATTGTTATTTTATGGCTGATGTAAGAGGAAGGTGTTGTTTAAAAAAAGTATGGAAATGTAATGTCATGAAATGTGAAAATCATAACTTAATGTAAGTTAACTGTAAATGAAAAATGCAAGGTAATGTATAATTAGAGCTTACTATAAATCAAAATGTTTATGTGATATTTAGAATATAAGTTAAGGGTAAAAATTGTATGTATATTGATAAGTAAAAGAGCTTAAAATGTAAACCAAATATATGTATTTATGCATCTTAACATAGATTGATTCTAGTATGATCAATAAGGTCTTTACAGGTATTTAAAGTTATGATGTTAACCAATGTTATAAGAGTATAGTCTATTTAAAATGTAATGATATAGAAAGAATTATTGCATTTAATGATATTACATAGTAATAAGGTTGAACATGTTATAAAACAGTTTATAAATATGCAGAATTGAAGCTGATAAACAGAAGGATGTATGCATTAGTTAAATTGGCTCCAGAAGAGGATTTTAAGTGAGCAAACCCAGGTAAGTTTACTCCCTTAAAAGTTCTTTATAAGGGGGGAGGTATTATGACAAAACCCTGGAAACAGGAATAATGAATATACAAATCATCAGCCAATCCCAGCAGGAGGGCGGGGAATGGTATGATATAAAAGGGGTGGAGCCTAGTCAGTTGAGGCAGTTCAGTGAAGTTCAGTTAAGTTGAAGGTTTTGAGAGTGAGTGCTGGGAGAGAGCACTGCTCTGTGAGAATTCTGTCAGGCAGTGAGGGCTATACTGTTTCCTAGTTATTAAAGACAGGGGGGCTGGAAGAGTTGATGAAATATTTATTATTTTCTCAATAAACTTTGTTATTATTTTTATATTATACATCTGAGTCTGTCCCAGTTCATGAGGCAACAATTTTAAAAGGTGGCAGGAGTACCAAGTGAATAAAAGGTGGCAGCATTACCATTTCCATTACAATTACACGTGTAAAAGGGAGGTGTCGTCACAATTTGGTGGCACAGCAGTGGGATGTCAAACTAAACCCAGTTGTGCTTTTGAAAACTCAGTCTGTGAAAGGGGTGATGTCATAGATGTGTGACAGGCTGAGCCGGTGGGGAGAAGAGGCTGTGGGGCACTCAAAATTTGAAAACGGGCCACATTTGGCCCATGGGCCTGACTTTGGACATGCCTGGATTACAATGTCCACAAATATCCAAAAAGAAACCCTTTGGAGAAGATTCAGTTGCTGGCTAAAGCTTTAATAAGAGCCAAAATAATTTAAATGAAAAAGATCAGTTTAGCATGTTGAGCTGAAAATGAGACTTCTTGACCCTGAATAAAAGCAAGGGAATTGGGCAAAGAGGCAGGAAATGGTAAGAGTATTTTTGTTCTAGACCAGGCCTGCCCAACAGGTAGACCGGAGGGCTACCAGTAGCCCGTGAAGTGTTCAAAAGTAGCCTGCCAGCCATCAATAAAAAATATGAGGGGATAAGTTCTCCACCTCTATCTCCCCCAAACCGAGGACTACCACTGCCCCATAAAAGCTCTGGGTCTGCCAGCCCCCTGTCTCAGCCGAGTGGGGCAGTTCAAGGGCCATGGCACAGTCCGCTGCTCTCCCTACCGGCCAGATGATTGGTGTGCCACTGTCTCATGACCAATTGAATTGTTGGTGCAGAGTGGAGGAAGGGAAGTGGAGGGGACAGCGAGGAGTGGGGTCATGGGCATGCCCACCTCCTTTGTGTGGTGACATCCCCCTCTGCTCTCCCCCAGATAATTCCTTCCTCCCATCCTTCCATTCTCCTCCTCCTCCTCCTCCACCCCCACAGCTGCCTCACAGAGACCGTGACCTGCCGCTCCTCCTGCTCCCCTTCTGAGCTATTCCCTCCTCCTTGCAGTGCCATGGCGATGTGATTGCCCCACTGCTAGCTTGGCCCATCCCAGCTGCACAGAGAACATGGCAGAAGTGAGTGAGAGCTATAGGCGGTGGCAGCAGTGGCAGCGAGGGCGCTGGAAGGGAGAAGGGGGAAAACAGGAGGAGAAGTAGAGTCAAGTCAGGTCCCGGGCAGGTTAGGAGGGAAAGTGCACCTTTTTAAAAAAGTATTCCAGCAGCCCGGGCAGGTGGAAGGGGCGATCTGCACAAGCATGCACGTGCCTCTCTTGCACTTGCTCGAGCGGGTGTAAGGGAAGCATGTGCATGGTCAATCTTACCATAGGAATGCATTGAAATATGTTCCCTCCTGAAAGGATTAATTGATTTTCAATGCGTTCCTAAGGGAAACCGTTGCTCTACTTACCATTTTTTTTACTTATGAGCATATGCTTGGAACAGATAAAATTCATAAGTAGAGGTTTTAGAGCCTTTTCACACGACCCCTAAGATCCGCTGGTCCCTTAAATTCGGACCAGAGATCTTGGGGTTTGTTTCTGTTCCTGCGTCCCCACCCCTCAGCACTTCCTGCTCCTGTCGGCGTGAGGGGAGGGAGGGGAAAAGGACAAAATAAGCCTTTACTAACCTGCCAGTGCCGGTCGAAGTTGCCACGAGCCCCGTTACTTCCTGGTTCCTTCTCAATGGGCTCTTAAAGGGGCGGGAGGCAAAAAAACAACAGACAAGCGAGGAGAGCCCGGCACTCTTATCTGCATCAAGGAATTTTCATCTGCTGAGAGCAAGTACATGAAAGGTGCACTGGGTCGTGCTTATGGGGGCATGGTCGCACTTAATTTTCTGTTAGCTCCAGAGCTGGTGGGGAAACATTTCTAAGCTCCGGAGCTGGGAGCCATTTGCAGCGCAGTTTAGGGGTCATGTATAAACGCCCTTAGTCTAGTAGCCCTCAGGCACTTTCATCTGGAAAAAGTAGACCTTGGCCTGTTCAAAGTTGGACAGGCCTGTTCTAGACAGTTACTCTCAACTCAAAACCCAGTTATGGCAGGATACTATTTGAACCATTCCCTACATGGACAGGCTGGGATGACTGTCATATATGAAGGCTGTAAGTATTATAAAGTATTCCATCATATATGAAGGCTGTAAGTTGCCTAAAGATGACCTGAGTACATTACTATTGCTTCTGTTTTGTCCATTAAACAAATATATCGCTATACTTTAGGTAAAATAAGGAATGGCTGTGAGAATTGCACTGAGTACAAATTGAATCTAAAGCTATGCCACTTATTGAAGCAGACTACAGAGGCTCAGTAAGTGTTTTACTAGTTGTGGACACCTGTGGAGAACACTCACTAAATGCCTTGTCCTCATTGATTCAGACGATCTCAATCAAGTCTGAACCGTACACCTCAATGGTAGATTTTAAGCCCATGAAATGTCTCAGCTCTAGTGCAAAAGTGAGCCAAGGAACCTTTTTCTCCCATCAAGATCTCAATAAAGTGCTCAGTACATATGTCTATAAGACATCTATAATATTCTCAGACTTTGAGAGGCAAAGCACACATATTTAGAAATCACAAAAGGTTGTTGAGAAAGGTGGCTTCAATTCATAAAAATATTTGCAGCAAAGAGGCAATTTTGCAAAAAAGAAATCTTTCTTTTGAATGCAAGAACTTTCATCAATACTTTTGGAAAATATTAAATGGGGAAAGTAGTGTTGTTCCCTGTCCTTCCATATGAGAACTACCAGAGATTTATGTTCCCAGTTAGTAGGCAAGATCGTGCTCCTAATTGGAATTGTCACCTCAAAATAAAGACTTTAGGGTTATTGGTTACAAAGTGTAAGAATAATATTACTGAAGTTTGACAATACCAAGTAGAGATGGGCACGACTTAGCGGTGTTCCCGTTTCCGTTTCCATTACTCGTTTCCGTTACTCTACGGAAATGGTAATGGGAATTACTCCGCCAGACTTTGAGCTCGAACCGATGAACGAACAATTTTGGTCTGATTTGTCGTGCTCGTTCCTTGCATCGCGCGATCGCGCGATGCCACGCAGCACAGAAAAAAGTTTTTAAAAGTGAAAAAAAAATGGTTCCCGGCCAAAAAGCAGGAGAAAAAATGCCTGTGGTGCCTCAGGGCACCTACCAGAGGGGTTGTTTCTGGAGGTCCCCGGCCTCCCCCCCATCCGCCGTCCTGGGCTGCTCTGGTGGGACTCGCCGCAGGCTCGCAGGCAGCCAGCACAAAGCCCAGTCTCGCCGGCCGCCAGCCACCGCAATTAAAGCGCAAGCAAGCGGCACGGACGGCACAGGAAAAAAATTTTAAACTCTCCCCCCTCCCATTCCCGGGCCAAAAAAGCAGGCAGAAAAATGCCTGCTTGACTAAGGGCGCAGGGCACCTACCGGAGGGGTGGTTTCTGGAGGGGGTGTCCCGCCTCCCCCCCAATCCTGGGCAGCCTGACTCGAGTCGCCATGCCATGCAGTGCGGGCGGGGGATCCAAAATGGGGCGGCGAACGCAATATTGTTTTTGAAACCGTGGTCCAAAAACACACAAGCACAACAGAAACACGCGAAAATTTATAAACTGCCAGATTTTTCACAGTAGCAGTGGGTTTTTTCTTGCAACAAAATGTCTCTCCTCTCCTCCTCTGTCCTCCATTGATTTTATTTTATTTTATTTTATTTTATTTACACCTGCGCAATGATGGGCTGGCCAAGTGGCCAGCCATGTGGGAGTGGATGACATGCAAATTTTGGAGCCATCCCACCAATCGCATGGCCACTTGGCCATGGAGACTTCTGGGATGTGCCAAAAGCCCCCTAAAACCTGCCCTAGCCCCCTAACCCTAACCCTAACCCTTGACTCCGTACCCATACGTCACAGACTGTCTTCTTAGTGGGTCAGAGAGGCACCCAGAGGTGCAACCCACTAGCCCACCGTAACCTTACCCGTCACTAGCCTAACCCTAGCCCAAACCCTAACCCACCTTAACCCTAAGCCAGATGTACTTGCATTGCACTACACGCAAGTACAATTCCCTTCTGTGTGAGACATGGTGTTGAGAGAGCCTTAGTTAGGCATCTCACCTATGGCTCTGGGTTCAGTGCCATCCACTAGTCTTCACAGTCACTGTCTGCACATTTGCACAACTGGTATGCAATATCCATATGGCTATTGCATACGATTTTGCAGCAGCAGCAGGTGAGGAGGGGAGACCCCCATGTAGAGGGGTCTCTTGGAGCCTGCTTCCCCTTCCTAGTGGGTGAGGATAGGGCAGGCCTCCAGGAGCCCACCCCACCAGAGGTGCCTCCGGGAGCCCAGTACTAATGACAACGCAAACCAACTAATTTTTGCGAATTTTCACGAAAAATGAAAACGACCCGAAACGGAACCGGCCCGACTAACGACAACTCGAAAAAATTTTTTTGAAGTCATGCCCATCTCTAATACCAAGTAGGCAGCAGCATGAACAGCTGATCTGGCAGTTCATGCTGGTTCAGCTGTCATCCTAACAAGTATTCCTCACTGTAGACATGGTTCTGAGCCTTGCTTCCTTTGACCAGAATCACCAACTGAGGAAGTGGGACAGGGAAGCAGGGAGATGTGTCCAAGTGGGCTTCCACCAGAGAAGGCAGGATATGGTACCTCATCAGAACCACAGAACACCTGTTGGGTCAACAGCCAAACAGCATGAACCACTGAACTGGCAGTTTGTCCCCATCTCTAATAACAAGCCCTAACTATAATCATTCTCAGCTCATAATGACTGGATTCATGCTACTTTAATGGTGAACATTCTCTTTTTCAATAAGAATCCAGTTTGAATATCTAGATTTAAAGATGATCTTCCTATATTAGAAGACTAAAATTGTTAGATATACTTGAATGCTGGTGCAGAGATATTTTCAAAACAAAACCAAAGTGCAAGCCAGTTCATTTCTTCTTCAGAAGTCAACTCCACTGAGTTCAATGGTGCTTACCCCCATGTGTACATAACAGAACTGCAGACAAAGTAAATGAAACCAGTACTGGTTAAAAAGGAGCCCAGAGGTTGGAAGTTCAATACAGAGTACAGACCATCACAGGACCACTGTGCCTGCTGTGAGCAGAGCAGGGGGTTGGACTGGATGGCCCTTGAGGTCTCTTCTAACCCTATGATTCTATGATTCTATGAGCCAACTGTGTGGCCTTGGGCAAGTTATACAGTCCCAGGACACCCCCTAGAAAAAGGGAATAATAAACTACTTCTGAGTACTCTATACTGGGAAATCCTGAAAAAGGTTGACTTAAGTCAGAACTGACTTAATAGTAGATCCACTTGAACACCTAAAATATTTTTGGATATATTTATTTTATGTATATATCACAAGCTCTACTTTCATAAGAAATAATAGCAATTCACAGTGGCCAGATTGTTGACAGGTTCCAGCATATCACCCCTGTTCTGCCCACTCTGAACTGGCTTCTGATGCACTACACTACAGCATTGATTTCAAGGTTTTGATGTTAACATACAAAGCCCTAAATGGTTTGGGATCTCAGTATGTGACAGAGCAGCAATACCCAAGAAGAACTGCCTGGTTAACCCATTTGAGCCGGGCTGGCCCTCTGTGGGTAATGACTCCAAGAGAGGCCCAGAAAGTGGCAACAAGGAACCAGGCCTTCTTGGTGGTGGCACCCCACATACGGAACCAACTTCCACAATAAATTTACCTGGCATGCTCACTACAAGTCTTTAAGAAATCACTGAAAACACAACTCTATTGGTTGGCCTTTCTCAATTTTTCAGCTACTAAATAAATAAATAAATAAATAAATAAATAAATAAATAAATAAATAAATAAATAAATTTGACACTGCTCTTTTCCCTCCTCCTGGTGATTCTTTGTCAGTTATTTTCTTATTCTAAATGTTATTTGAATTACTGTATGGTTTTGATTTATTTGTCCTTATTCGTTTTCTTTTGATTGATGCTATGTTACTCTGCGTTGTTTTGTTTATTTAAAATTTTATGATGTTTGATTTGCATAACTGTATTTTTGTTTATGCTGTAAACCACCCAGAGTAGCTTTCTGCTAGATGGTTGCAGTATAGAAATCAAATCAAATAAATAAATAAATAAATAAATTCACGGCTATGTAGCTTAACACCAAGAGCCATTGACTGCATCTTCCTCTGTCTTTGCAGAAAAAATGGTAATGATAAACTACACTTGAGAATGGAACTCTGAAAAAAGCCAGTGCAGAATTCAAACAGATAATCCCCATGATACATCATGTTTTGAACAAGATGCTGCTCTTATCGCTGAAGGAAAGCCATGGTTGAGGGAGTTATTTATTCTTTTGACTTCTGTATCAAAGGCCAATCCCTATGATTTTCTTCTTCATCCTTAATGCCTATAAAAGTGCTAGGAGGCAGACTGTGGATTTAGGATTTCTGTGGCATTATGGATTTTATGGCATTTATTTTATGAGACCTTTTAAAAATACATTGCAAACACAGGTCAGAATGTCAGCAAGGAATTTAACAGTTTATTACCTCTCCAAATATAAACCACTCTCCAATTCAGGCCTGTTTTTGTATCTAATGTTATGGTTCTTTGTATTCTGGTTCTACCATACTGTGTTAGAATAAATCAGCACAGCTCATAGAAAATGATCATAGAAAATGTTATTTTTATACTAAACTTTCGAGTTGGGATGTTCCATTCTTCAGCTCCCCTTTGACCTTTGATGTGTGGGTATAAAATGTCTTAGATCCAGACATAGAGTGGTAGTAGTATTGTTTCACACATTACTGTAGAGGACCTAGTACAACACATCAACCACACAGATGTAGTGCAAGCCAATCTCTTGAGAATTTGTAGGAGACTTTGTGAAAGGGGTATATTAGTTTTCCTTCCTCACATAAAATTCACAGTATGCATTTATCCCTCATAACTTTAGATGGTCTTCCTTACATGGTTACATTGACTGATTTCATAATTACTCTTGTTTTTTTCAGTGTTACTTCCATCCCCCATAATGGAATTTTTATTCATTTCTTTAACTACTCATGTTTTCTTTGACCTTTAATGTTGCCACTAGAAATGGGCATTTTGTTTCGGAAGGAAGCTGGTTCCAAAACAAAACATGGCAGCACAGTTGCTGTTGGGAATCAGGACCACCCTCTGGAATTAAATCAACCACTGACTTACATTACTTTGGGTCAGGCAGGGCAAAACTCCAACCAGGAAGAAGCCTCCCAAGAATCATCTTTCCTTCTCCCCGGTGCTGGCCAATCAGGAGCTGTGCAAGGACATGCATCATCCCACCTCCCTGTCTGATCCAGACTAGGGATGGTCATGAAACAGAATAATTGCATTTTGTTTCATTCTGTTTCTCTCCCCGCATTTCCTTTTGTATCATTACATGCGATTTTTTTCAAAAAAGTCATATGAAACAAATTTTTACAAAACAAAATTGGGGGGGGGCTGAAAAGCTCCTTCCTGGGCAGCCTACCCCTCCTCCTGCTCCAGGGCCCCTACTTACCACTCCTCTTGGGCTCTTGGGCTGGCAGGGGCTTTTGATGGTGGTGGCAGCGGTGTGGCATACTGCCAGGCCACTTGTCCTCTCAGGCCAGCTAGAGCCTATAGTGGTGTGGGGGCAGTCTACCACTGGGCTGCTCAGCCTCCCCAGCTGGCCAGGGCCTTCAGCAGCAGTAGGGCAGTCTACCACCAGGCCGCTCGGCCTCCCCAGCTGGTCAGGGCCTTCAGTGGTGGCAGGGCAGTCTACAACCAGGCCACTAGGCCTCCCCAGCTGACCAGGGCCTTCAGCAACAGTGAGGCATCTACCGCTGGGCTGCTCAGCCTCTGAGGCCAGCTGGGGTGTGCAGCAGTGGTGGCAGAGGAGGAGTAGGAGTAGGCCCAGGCCGGCCTGCTCAGCTTGTCTGAACCCCGTGGCAGCACCGACGATAGCAGTGACTTTGGTGGTGATGGTGGTGGTGGTGGTGGAGGCCCTGGCTGGCCCACCCAGCCTGGGTGGGCCCCCATGGTGGTGCCCACGGGAGTGGCAGCTTTGGCGACAGCAGTGGTGGAGGAAGAGGCCCTGGCCGGCCCACTCAGCCTGGCTGGGCCTCACGGTGGCACCCAGGGCAGCACCCATAGCAGCAGCAGCTTTGCAGCAACGGCAGTGGTGATGGAGGCCCTGGCTGACCCACTTGGCCTGGTTGGGGCCTGTGTAGGTACCTGTGGCAGCGGCAGCTTTGGCAATGGTGAGGGTGGTGGAGGAGGCCCTGGCCAGCCTGTTCAGCCTGGCTGGGCCTCATGGCAGCACCCACGGCAGTGGCGGCAATGCAGGAGGAGGAGGAGATGGAGGCCAACACTGGCCTGTCAGGCCCACTCTCACCCTCTCCAGCCTGGCTGGGTGGTCTCGGTGGTGGGGGTGGGTCACCAGCAGGTAAGGTACTGATTTACAGGTGGAACAAAATGGTTCATTTCAGTGAAAAAAATACCATTTTGTTTCATCTGTAATTAAATGCTGCTTCCTCATTTAATTTCATTTTGGTATATAACAAAATGACAAAATAACATTTGGTTTTTCGTTTTGTGCCCATCTCTAATCCAGACCCCTTCCAAAATGAAACACCCATCTCTAGTTGCCACTTAATGCTGTAAAATGCCTCTGAATTCCCTGTTCTTAAATCTGGATATGTCTTAAATGTACTGGGCTGTATACTGTCCCTCACTACTATAAGCCGCCTTGCGTCATTTTTCAAGGAGAAAGGCGGAGTAAAAATATTCAAAAATGAATAAATGAATGAATGAATAAATAAACAAACAAATAAATAATAACATATCTTACAGTAATTTAGAAGAGGTCCTTCTATTTATGGAAAAGCATATATGGACCAAACCTAATAATCCCATATTTTGTGTGTGTGCATCTTTGTGCACTTTGTGTTATGCTTTGAGTTTGCACAATGCTGTACAAAGGAAAAACAATACTGGGGGGAAAGCTGACCCTTTCTTAGTGAGGCATATTTGATAAATTACAATATATCCTATCCCTATAATTACTAATTTAGTGATGGCTCAAGCTTTAATAGTTCAGATTCAAAAATGGTAGAAATTTGGAAACCAATAAAATGCAAATTTATACTGCAAAAGCTGTAGCCGAGAGACGCTTTCAGTTCAGTTCATAGCTCTCTTGACAAAATCATGTTCCTTTTGACATTTTATAAATTAATACATCATTTTGATTATTGTATCTTCTGAAAACAAGGCCTAACTTTATGGGAAAACTCAAAAATCTGTACTCCAAGAATATAACTTGTCAGATGGATACAGAAAGATATAGATGTATCTCAGTTTTTGTCTCTCTCTTAAAAATCACTCCTTGACATTTTAAAAACTAATTTAGGCTAAACATGACCTCAAGTTAATATAAACAATTTTCAGTATTTCCCTAAAAGTTTTCAGTGACAGCATTTCATTGTTACATCGTAAGTGATTGCTTGCTATGGTTTCTTAAGATGTCTTCTTTGTAATCCTTCTTGATTCCATAATCTGAAGATGATTTTCAAAATCTGTGTACCATTACTGCATAGCTTTTAAAACCCCAAAGCTATATCTATATATTAGTAGCATTGAATGTTTAACAAGACTTCAAGCTGTTTTACCTAAGAAGCAAGAACTGTCTGCTCTCTAATCCGTATGGATGAGAAAATCCATATACAATGGTACCTTGGTTAACGAACATAATCTGTTCTGGAAGTAGGCTCATAAACCCAAACACTTGTGTATTATAGCAAATTTCCCCATAGAAAAAATGGAAATTCAAATGATTCATTCTGGGGTCCATTTCCATTATTTCCTATGGGGAAAATGTGCTTTGGCCGGGAGCCTCATCACCATAGCCAGGTTGAGATGGAGTGTCCCAAAGAAGCAGCCTGGTGCGCTAGTAAGCTGGGGAATAATTTCTGGCTATGAAGTGACAAAGGGGCTGCATGGGAGGAGAGCAGCCCAAAGGTAGCTGGGGTTGAGCTCAGATCCTCCTCCCTGATGCCTCCAGGCCCACAATGAGGAAAAGTTGCTTGCAGCTTGGTGGGTGAAAAGCTGGTGAAGTGGTGTTTGCAGCTTTTTACATGCTGAGCTTCAAGCAGCCCTTTCTGGTTGTGGGCCTAGAAGTTGTGGGGAAGAGAACTTGGACACCAAGGCAGCACACAGGCTCCAGTGGTGGCTTCTTCTCCTGGGCTTGGTCTGACTGCAGGGCTCCAGGACAGCGGTGGTGGTGGGTCCTCTGGCCTGCTCACAGCTTTTCCCATTTGGGGGAGGTGTGTGGGTGAATGAAGCCTGTCACCCTGAGACAACAAGACCTCGGTGCCCTTGCCTCTGACTATTTTAAAAGACATTTTAAAAACCTCACATGTTTTCCCCCCAATGGGGCACATGGGAGGGAGGCACAGGTCCTTTAAAATGTCTTTGAGCCACCAAGGCTGCCTCAGTGTCACAAAGACATTTTAAAAACCCTGCACCTCCCCCCCCATCAGGCCTCTTGGGGGGAGAAGGCACAGGTCCTTTAAAATGTCTTTGAGCCACCAATGCTGCTCCCCCAATCAGATTTTTTTGGGGGAAGAAGCGCAGGTCCTGAAAAATGTCTTTAGCCACCAAGGTAGGCACTTACCTTGGTGGTTAAAGACATTTAAGTGACCCACACTTATCCCCCAATCTGGCAAATTGGGGACAAAGTGGTGGGCTTTTAAAAGAGTATTTGTGGCAAATGGCTGTGGCACGAAGACTTTTAAAAACACTCAACACCTTCCCAGGGACAACACCATCCCACTGGTTCAGGTATGGAGATGATACCTGGGTGAAAACCAAGACTCAGGAAGTACAGGCCTTTATAGACCACATCAATGTGTTAGTCCCTAATATTAAGTTCACTAGGGAAGACACCCAAGACAACAGGCTGGCATTCCTGCACTGTGCAGTCCTCATCAGACCCGACCATGGCCTGGGAGTAGAAGTTTACAGGAAACCCACCCAAACTGATCAGTACTTACTGTTCCATTACAGCACAAATTAGGAGTCATCAGGACCTTAAGCCACTGAGCAGATAACATCCCTACTTCCACAGAAGCCAAGAAGAAGGAAGATAGGCACCTGAAGACAGCACTTAAGGCCTGTGGATATCCAAAGTGGGCCTTCAACAAAGCAGTGTACCAACCCAGAAGAACAAGGGATCAGCCTGAGACCCAGACCCAATGGAAGAACCTGGTTATTCCCTACATGGCTGGAGTGTCTGAGAAGCTTAAAAGGATTTTTGGCAAACACCAAATTCCAGTTTATTTAAAGCCCACAAACACACTAAGGCAGAGTCTTGTCCATCCAAATGATCAGATACCAAAACATAAAAGGAGCAATATAGTATATACTGGAGAAACTAAACAGCCATTAAACAGAAGGATGGCCCAACATAGGAAGGGTCACAGCTCTGGACCAGAATCAGCAGCACACCTCCATTTGAAGGACAAAATGCACTCATTCAACGATGAGGATGTACATATATTAGACAGAGAAGAGAGGTTTGAGAGAGGAGTCAGGGAAGTCATTCATGTGAGCATTGAAGCCCCCTCCGTCAACAGAGGTGGTAGCCTCAGGCATAGTCTATCCGCTACTTATCAGGGTGTGCTTTCAACAGTACCCAGACAAATCAAAAAGCCTTCACCACCAAGGCCATAGCTAACAACCCATACTTTATAAGTAGAGATGGGCACGAAATGAACTAAAAGTTCATTTCATTGTTTGTTATTTGTTTTGTTGGTTAACGGAACGAATAATGAACCCCAGAGCAATTTTAGAACAAACTGAACCAAACCGAAAAAAATTGATTCGTTTCGTTTCGTTTCATTACCCAGCCGATAACAGTGGCTGTGTGCTGTCATCGGCCACAGGGAAAACTGTCTAAAGAGACCCCTGTTCCCGCCTCCACAGGTGGAGGCGGGAACAGGGGTGTCTCTAAAGGGATCTTCCCCGTGGCCAATGACAGCAGCCAGGCGCTGTCATTGGCCGTGGGGAAAATTGTCTCAAGAGACACTTCTTCTCGCCTCCGCATGTGGAGACAGGAACAGGGGTCTCTTTAAATGGATCTTCACTGATGGCTGAGTCACTGCCGCTGGTAAGAACCTGAACCGGTTCGGATCAGTTCGGGTTCGTACGATTTTTTTTAATTCGTACAAATCCAAAGCCAAACCAAACCAAGGATGGGTCAAAGTTGACTAAGATGGAGGACTAACTGTATTCAGACTGATGAAGCTGTTTGGATGAGCAGCAAAACGTTTCTATCTCTCCAGCAAAACAAGTTCAGTAGCCATGACTCAACTTCCAGATAAACTCTCCTGGATGACTGAGAATCTTCACAGGCTCCATGCAGTAAAGAAGCCTGCACTTGCCATTCAATTGCCAATTCTTTTATTAGAATTCCACAGCTAAAGGCATAAGTTCTCAACATTGTTACATATAGAGCCCTTAGAAATGTTGCATCATGAGGCATGGCCACTGGATCATAATATGACACATACTGTACATAGAGGAAAAAGCATTACATAAGTTATGGATAAAATTCTTTCTATTTCAAACCACCAAAATGATGGAATGAGATGGATAGGAACTGACCAAATTTAAATCTTTGTTCCAAATGAACCACAAATCACTTTGTTAGTTTGTTCAGGATTTTTTTAAAGACAAGATTGCCTCCATGCCCCAACGTCTCCCACCGCCCACTTCCCACTGCCCTTTGCCCCCCTAACATGTCTTGCTGCTTCCCCCTCTTCCTCTGCTCCTGTCAGCATCTTGAGAGACCTGCTAAAGGCCAGCAGCCTCTGTAGTCTGCAGGTCTCTCAATATGGCAGCAGGGTAATGCATAGAAGCCCCACCCCACCCTGGCTGCTTAACAGGCAGGTTGGCTAAGGGAAAGCAATGGGCCAATTTCATTGCTTTAGGAAAGTTGAATGAACCCGAACCAATCCAAACCAGCAAATTAGTGCTTCTAGAAGAACTTCCTGGTTTGTTTGGGGCTTTGTGCCCACTTCTAAGTGTATCTTCCTGGTAGATTGTTTTTCATTTAGCAAGGTGTTATCCTACATTTGCTAAATATCACCAGATAAAATACACTCCAATAGCCCAGGGTTTATGCATGCGTGAATCAGTAAGAGCTGACTATCTCAGTCCAAAAAACCCAGCTCCTCACCCTGAAACTTCCTTCCTTCCTTCCTTCCTTCCTTCCTTCCTTCCTTCCTTCCTTCCTTTCAATATTTATAGCCTGCCTTTATTCTCCAAAGGACTGTTCATGTCTGTTTTAACAGCATTGTATATTGGAATCACCTAGATTTTATACCTGATCCTTCCATCACCTTCAGAATCAGCATTTGCTCATTTAACTTATCCAGAGCCCTTCCAAGGTCACTTTTGGCCAGAGATGCCCCACATAGAAAAAAATAAAATAAAAAGCTGCCTGGAAAGCATACTTTTCTGTTTCTGGGGGCCTATAGGAGTGGTAGCTTTGTAGTAACACAGTACGTAGCCTCTGTAACCTCAAACATGAAACAAAACCAATGTGAAAAATGAAAGCCCAAAGCCTACACAAATAAAACTCAAAGTCTGACTTCCTGGAATTGTTTTGATGTTCATATATTTGCTCATTTGTGGAGGCTGGTGCAGACCCCAGTAGGACTTGCAGACAGGGAATTAGTTTCCAGAGACAAAACTGTGGCTCCCAACTTGCCATTGCCTGTGTCCAGATGAAGACCGTAAGTTTGACAGTTCTGAAGAAGAAGAAGCAGAAGGAGAAGCAGAAGCTGTGCAAAATTACTCCTGAGTAGATCCAGTGATGTCCCTAAGCCTTGCATGTTCTACCTTGATTATGCAAGACCAGGTATTCAGACAACTTGAAAGCTGTCCTATTCATAAAATCCCCACCTACAAAATGAGGTTGAATGCGAATTTTTTCCTTCTTGAAACAAAACATGTGAACAATTTTAAAAATCATTTTTATTGTAGGTACAGTGGCAAGAACATGAAGAAAAAATTCAGAACACATTTGACCTTCATGTGCACATGCAACATCCTTCTTGGTTGTTAGCTGATGGTTTTGAGCAAGGCTGCTTTCACATGACCAATCTGCAGCAAACTTTGATCTGGATCACCCCCCAGAGCAGTCAGGTGGTTGATGTTGCGGATTGGATGTTCCCATGGTCGTGTTTTGAATCTGCAACTGTTCCAATCCCATGACTGAGAACCACAGCAAAGATACCATAATGGGGGCAAAAAGATTTGGGTGTGGATTTTCTGTGTTCCCACAGACTCAAATAACAGTTTAAAATCCGCATCAGAACAGCTACAAGGATTTTACCATCTCAGGACCAAGTACTTGTAAAATGGCGTGGTTGCACTTTTTAAAAAAGTCCACTGCTTGTGGGAAAACAATTTTATGCTCCACATCTGCAAGCACTTTGCAGCAGATTTTAGTGGTCGTGTGAAAGCAGCCTAAGTCAGTGACAATCCACACAATTTGATAATCCGTACAAAGCCTCATAATATTCAAACTTCCATAACAATAGGACATTTTTAAAAGTTACTCTTTGTTGCAATACTTTACTTTTTTCTTCCCTTTCTCCTAGAATGGAACACAAGGCAACTTGTTCTCTATTAAAAATAATTCTAATTTTTTAAGGAAATGGAATGTCAAAAGACATTCAAAATAGCATGCATTTTAATCTTTGCAGAATATCTATGTGAAGTTTAATGTTTGTCTACATATCTGCCAGGATATCCTTTTCTTAAGGCCAACCCCAGGCACATTTTACTGACATTTAAATGAGTCTCCTTGGAACTTACTTCTAAATCAGAAGAGCTGGTAGTGCAGCCTCAGTCATGCAAAACCCTGATAACTGTGGGGGCAGACTTCAGAGCAATGGGATTATTCTGTGTTGTTCAAATGAAATGCTGAAGTTGGGAAGATGAGTGTCAGTGCTGGTTTCATGGTGAATAATGTTCCCAGCACATGAAACAAAAATATCTCTGGGGCTCTTTCAATAGTAAAATCATTACTGCTGATGCAGTTTTGTTACACAGATGCCTTTAAAGAATGACAAATTAATGTCTCGGCCAACAAAAAGATTACCTCTGGTCCCCATGGCAACAACTCCTCCAAAGTCTGGAAGCCTCAAGACAAATGGCCACCTCTTTAGTCACAGGAAACCCACATGCTCCAAATGGAGCTTGCAGGGGTTCTTTGCCTATGACAGCCATCGCCGCTTGTATTTATTTTAGGGGGTTAGTTTTATCGACTCAGGAATTCTACTGAAATGCTCTTTTGTAAATGCTGCAGTCTAGTTAAGAACTGCATTGTGTGAAAGGGGGAGAAAAGCTTCACTTTCTTGTAGTTTCACACATTGATTCTGATGAACATTTCATGCAAAAGGAGTTTCCGAAGTAGAACATTTGAGAATTCATGAATAGTAATTGAGCCCTTTAGTTCTGCACTAAACTTAAATCCATTATTCTCCATTTAAAGTAGATGCATCATGTTGCTCTACAGAACACTGCTCTGTCACTTTAGTTGCTTCATTTTCCTCCTCCTTTTGGTTAGCTGGGCTAGAATATTAAGCACTCTGTGCTCTCAATATTCTTGCTGTGCTGGGCACGTTTGGATTCTATATGAAATAAGGAAATAGCAATCTGGGGGTTCATAAAAATGTGTGGATATATACCTTGCTTTTGGAGCTGAGGACACACTAGATGGCACATCTCAAATCACGGGGAAACAGCTTGCTCCAGCTCTCTCCTGGACGTGTGCATTAAAATGTAAAACATAATAAAAGTCACTGTCAGATTTCTGCATCCCCTACAAAACAAATGGGCTTGCTTCAGTGGTAATTTAAAATGTCATGTAAAAACAAAGCTTAAAAGGAAGATTAACATTTTAAAAGGACGCATTTAATATTTATCATTTGGGTTTAGCATTTTATTAAATGTAGCTATTACTGCCCTTCATTCAGTGCAGACTGTGGCAGACACATGTTTCTGATATTCTAGCAAGGGTGCAATTCCCAAATGAAGGCAGCTGCTTCCTTATGAAATTTCAGGTGTTAAAATTGTCTCCCTCCCTAGGTTTAAATCATGCTAAGGTTTATTTTTATGTTGCCACACTAGAAATGTACTATGCTCATCTTGACCAACAAATCCTAGAGCTGCTTAAGTGAGTTATCAGCTTTGAAAATCTCCCGGGTCATCTAAGTGTGCTGCATAATAAAAATCCAGGGATTTCAAATGCAGTCCCAACCCCCACCCTCACTATTTGCAGTCTCCTCATATTACCAAATTTATTTATAAATAATCGGGGGGGGGGGGGTCAAACTGGACATTACAGTTTTGTGAGGGGGTGGGTTAATCAGCACATCTTTTGTATGGATTTGTTTAGAGCAAAATGAGGCAAACTTGGTAGGGATGGTATACATATAAAATGGATTTCAGAAATAATATGTCACAGCAGAAGAGGAGAGCACAGCAAAATCTGCAGGTACCAAATAAACACTGCTCAAAGCAAAGCATTTTGGCTCCACCTTTTAAAGCCATGCCTCTACTAAACACAAGGTAAATTGGGGGAGGGGCAGAAATTCAACAGATACCCCAATGAGCTTCAGAACAAAAGCATGTTAGTGAACAAGGAGTTCTGTCTCCTGTCCAGTATAGAGAGTTGCTGTGGACCATCACAGAGAAGCCTAAGAGAGAAAAGGTGAAAATGTAACATTTAAATACTGTTACATGCTAACTGATGCAAGACTACTCAGTCATTCAATTAACACATCCTTCTCTTCCTTCTGAGAGTTCAGGGTAGCTACATCAAAATATTCTGACTCTGAAAGACATGCGGTCTTTGTCGGTAACTGCTCAAGCTAAATTCAAGGTGCTGATTTTAACTCATAAATCTTTAAATATCTTGAAGCCTGGTGGTCTTTGATAGATCTGTGTTATTACAAATTTCTCGTGAAAATATATTTGAAATAGTTCCCACCTTGAGAATATCACCACCTAATCCCATATTGTGGAATGCACTCTACTTAAAGTCACATTCATGTAAAAAGTTGAAGGACAGGATAAAAAATGCATTAAAATAAATGGTGCTCTGCTATGGCTGCCAAAACCCAGTGTTACTGTGGGTTTGATTCAGGACATGCAATAGTGCAGCTAATTATACAGAACGACAGATATAATTTTGCAGATATTTTACATGCATTTCCTTCATCTCAGAACAGTGTCTCCGTGGCTTAGTCTGAATGGCAACAAATGGAATCAAATGCAGACATAGAAGATGTCAGCAGAACATAATATGTATGGAAAAGAATGGACTGCACTTTGCCCATTGATCCTAACTTCAGGCTCTGCCTCCAAGCACCAAATATTCTGCCCAATATCCCACACAGATGCTGGGTTAATAAACAGATTGGAAGTCAGGCAAAAGCCATGGACTGAACCAGGATGTACTTCCCCTCCATGGAAGGGTCTCTTTTAAACAGGACTACCTCTGGTCACAATTCATGGATTATGTTCTGCTGAATTTGTTATCTGGCTCCACATATTGACCTGACTCCTATCCACTTAAATAATGTACAAACTTTCCAAACATTAATCCCACATCTTTCAATTTCAGGGCACTTAGAGATAAAATACATGAACAATTAAAATAAAAACTGAAGTTCATCACCAATTTAGGATGGCCGAAATGCCATCCAAAAAGAAATCAACCATGAATGTTCACTGGAAGGACAGTTTTGAAGCTGAGGCTCCAGTACTTTGGCCACCACATGAGGAGAAAGGACTCCTTGGAAAAGTCCCTGATGTTGGAAAGATTGAAGGCAAGAGGAAAAGGGGGCGGCAGAGAATGAGATGGCTGGATGGTGTCATCGATTCAACAAACATGGCTTTGATCAAACTCCAGGAGGCAGTGGAAGACAGGAAGGCCTGGCGAGCTCTGGTCCATGGGGTCATGAAGAGCCAGACACAACTGAACAACTGAACAACAACAACAATAAAAATAGTGAAGCATAGAATTAAATGTACCCTGTAGTTTTTACTTTGAAGCCCATTTCCAAAACACATGTGCACGTGCACATGCCCAGTGGGAAATGTCTGGAAAATGAAAAACTACAGTTTAAATTAAAATTAATGCCAAATCATTTGATCACGGAAGTAAAGTGACTGAAGTTTTCACATCATGCATGAATAGGTGCTTAACTAGAATAGTATGATTTGGGAAGCCTTTGCATGTATTTGAAAGCTGAAACAAGGCATTATCATCTGGATTTTGCTCCCTGCAGAGGTCAAATCAGTGTCTGCTTGAAAAATTCATGATCCAGAAAAGGTAATTTAATGAATATTTATGAGCTGTCTTTTCTTATCATACCAGTGCAGGTTTCCTGAGGTTTATCACAAAAGTTGGATTCTGATTTTTATTTTTTATTTTTTATTTTTTGTAAGCAACAGCATATGAATTGAAGCAGGTCCTGTCTCCACTTTTGTCCATCTTGGCCATCAATCTTCATAATGGTTGTTTAGCTATGTGGCTAAAGAGTTAACATTGGCAGTTTTATCCATTCAACTACTAAAGAGTAAAGAAGGATGCCTGAATAAGATTCATAGATTTACAGTACATGGCATTTGCTAGTAATTTACAAAGGAATATGGAAAGCCTATTTCACAGATGAAATGTTGGATAGCTCACTGGTTTAGGAGCTAGAGGTGGAGAGTTCAATTCTCTGTTGTGCCTCCTTGACAGAGGCTGGACTCCATGATCCATAGGGTCTTATTATTTATTTGTTTATTTATTTATTTGATTTATATACTGCAACCATCTAGCAAAAACGCTACTCTGGGCTGTTTACAAACATATACAAAATATAAAAACAGATTAAACAATTTAAAATAGTAAATAAAAACTAATCAATCAAACTAGATAATCAAATCAAGAACAAATAAACAAATATGCACAAATAATAAATCAAAATGGTTTGACAATTCAAAATAAGAACAAATTAAAAAAACTAGTAGAAAATTATCATAAGGCAGGGGAAAATGACAGCGTCCTATTTATATAAGTTGGTTGAAACAGAATAATCAGGGAAGACCAATTTATAAAACCAGGTTTTCAGTAGTTTCTTGAAGGCTTGTAGTGAGGGCGCCAGGCAAATCTCTTGGGGAACCTCATTCCACAGGTGAGGTGCGACCACCGAGAAGGCTCATTTCCTTGTTGATGCTTTCCGGGTGTCCCTCGTGGTCGGTACCTGCAGAAAGCCCGCCTGGCTTGACCGAGTGATTTTGGCAGTTCTTTTGGGGAGGAGCCGTTCTGTCAGATACTGAGGTCCCAAACCATTTAGGGCTTTGTATGTTTATACCAAAACCTTGAAGTCAATGCGGTAGTGAATAGGCAGCCAGTACAGAGCAGCCAAGACAGGGGTAATATCCTGGAACCTTTTTAACCCTGTTAACAATCTGGCCGCTGTATTCTGCACTAGCTGCAATCTCCGCATTAACCTCATAGGCAGCCCCTCGTAGAGAGCACTACAGTAGTCTAATCTTGAGATTATGAGTGCATGAACCAGTGTGGTCAGTGCCCCAATGTCCAGGAAGGCCCGCAGCTGGGTGATCCTCCACAGATGGTAATGAGCAGTATGGACCACTGATGCCACCTGGTTCTCTATGGTGAGTACCGAGTCCAACAGGATGTCCAAACTGTGGGCTCCATTCTTTGCAGACAGAGTTACTCCCCCAAATATGAGGGATCTTCCAAAATCACAGGATCTCAGTCTTGCCCGGGTTCAGCCTCAGTCTGTTAGCCCCCATCCAGTCTAGCACAGCACCCAGGCAGTGCTCAAGGGACGGAACGACATCCACTGCAGAAGATGTGTCATCTGCATATTGGTGACACGAAGTTCCATACCCCCTTATGACCTTTCCCAACAGCCTCATATAATGTTAAAGAGCATGGGAGAGATGACCAATCCTTGTGGCACCCCACAATTGAGGGACCAAGGGGCCAAAGTCATCTCCCCCAGCTGCACTCGCTAGGGACAGTCCTCCAAGAAGGAACGGAACCACTACAAAGCACTGCCTCCAATCCCCAACTCAGAGGGCCTCCCCAGGAGGATACCATGGTCGATGGTATCAAAGGCCACTGAGAGATCTATGAAGACCAGTAGGGACATATTACCCCAGTCGGCCTCCTCAAGAGGTCATCATGCAGGGTGACCAATGCCGTTTCCGTACTATGGTGCAGCCTAAAGCCAGACTGAAAGGATCCCTTCCAGTTTTGCAGTTTTCAGATTATAATGATGGCGATGATTATCATAATCAACAGCAGCAATACTGTGCTCTAGTCATCTTGTATAGTCTAGTAGCTTGTGCCTTACCAATAAAATGTTGCACAGAAAGAATACAGGCTCATGCATCACCAAAACAGAGGACAGAAGAGGTCGCTGGTTTGCATAAAGTTTACATTTACAGATTGCAACATTAGAAATTAATGATATATTATAAACTAGCTGTACCTGGCCACATGTTGCTGTGGCTCAGTCTGGTAAAATGGAAAAAGAAAGAAAAGAGACAGTGCAGGGTTTTAATATGATTAATTTCACAATGCTTGTGGGTATTCAATATTGTTTGTTGTTCCACATGCCTCCTTCTCCCGTATTGATATGTGCTGGGCCTCATCTGATCTTTTACTAAATACAAGGGACATAGAAGTTCTTCCGAGAACAATATCCGATCATAATGCTATCCTGTGGACATTGAAAACTTCGGGCAAGCCCAGACACTGGAAAATTAACTCAGCTCTGTGGACTGACAAAGAATTTATTTTAGAGGCAGCAAAAGACTTGAATTTATACTTTGAACTGAATCTGAACAAGGACACCCCACTGAAAACGGTGTGGGATGCCCCCAAGCCTTATTTTAGAGGGTTTGTCATCCAATACATGGCAAGACGGAACAAAGAAAGAAAGAAGAAATCCGAATCCATCCTCAACACGATGAAAAAGCTAGAAAAGGACTTAATTCATGATCCGCGCAATGAGTAGCTGAATAAAGACCTAGCCTCCTGTAGGCATGAACTTAATCTGATCTTAACAGAAGACATAGCCCATAAGATTAAACTGGCCAAACTGAATTTCTTCGAAAATGCAAACAAACCAGGTAGATGGTTAGCCTATAAATTAAAAAAGGTACAATCTCAAAAACTTATTCTAACACTTAAAGATAAAACTGGGGAAAACCAGACAGACCAATCTCAAATTCAAAAAACCATAGAGGCATATTACCAGAATCTGTTCAAGCCGGAGACAATAAATAAAGATGCCATCTTCCAATACCTAGAACAAGCCAACTTTCCAAAACTTACTGAAGAACAGAGAGTGTTGATGAATGCCCCTATTACAATGATGGAAACAACAGAGGCCATTAACCACCAAAAAATGAACAAAGCCCCCGGACCCGACTCGATACCGGCACAATTTTACAAAAAAAATTTCTGAGATAGTCTCTGGAAATATGAAAAATCTCTTTACATCTATTTTAGAGGGCGAAGATATACCAGATTCATGGAAATCATCTCATACAACTTTGATTCCTAAAGAAGGGAAACCCAGAGACCTGATACAGAACTACAGGCCAATTGCTCTCCTAAATGTGGATTATAAAATATTTGCAACCATCTTGGCAAATAGATGGCAGATGATTCTACCGTCTCTGATATCTCCCGATCAAAATGGTTTTCTTCCAAAAAGACGCCTCCAATCCAACATTAGAACTTTCCTTGACGCATTGGAGTACTATGAATGCCACCCTGAGAAGCAAGTAGCCTTCGCATTCATCGACGCCGAGAAAGCATTTGACAATATATCTTGGTCTTTACTCAAAACCCAGGTAGATTATTTACAGTGTGGCCACAGAATGCTACGAGCTATAGAACAAATTTACTTCACCCAAAACACTAAGATTGTAGTTAATGGCTACCTTACAGACACAGTCAAGATACATAAAGGTACCAGGCAAGGATGCCCCCTTTCTCCTTTGCTGTTTATTCAAGGTCTACAAAGCAAAGGAGAAATCTATAAGGTGCAAGCCTTCGTGGATGATCTGTTGGCTATTATGGAGAACCCTCAGACCCCTCTTCCAGAACTACTAAAGATTTTGGAGGCCTACTCTAAAATTTCAGGCCTAAAGGTTAATAGAGAAAAAAACACTGTTGCTTACAAAAATATGACCCCACTTGTGATTGGAAAACTGGTTAACCAGTCGGGTTTTCAACATGCTAGTAAGGCAAAATATCTGGGCATTACTGTGTCCAACCATTGCAACACTTTACTTAAAGATAACTATGTTAATGGTATAAAAGCAATCAAAGCTGACCTGGAAACCTTGTCAAGACTTCAGTTATCTTTAATGGGCAGAATTGCTGCAGTTAAAATGACTGTCTTACCTAAATTGCTCTTTTTATTTCAATGTTTACCTATATTACCTAACTTTAAGATTATTTCAGACCTGGAAAAAAGTATACGTGTGTTTATATGGCAAAAGAAAAAAGCAAGGATTAGAAATGTCTATCTACAGGACAGAACTAAAACTGGTGGTTTTGCCCTGCCCAACTTGGTGCTGTACTATAAGCCTGCTGCTATGACTTGGATCAAAGACTGGATTTTGATGACAAATAATAGAATTCTGCAGCTTGAGAGTCACGATTTGGACAGGGGTTGGCATCATTACGTATGGTATAAGGGTAATATACCTACCCTTTTCAAAAAGCATTGGATAAGGAATGAGTTAAAATATGGCTATCCATAAGAAAACAGTTCTACCCTAAAGCACCAACGTGGCTATCTCCGCTAGGAGTGATTACCAGTCCGCATACAAGTGCAAGCCTTAAATCTCTAACCTACAGACAACTTCTGAATGCTGATTTCTCCTTGGAGTTACTAGAAAAATTAGTATCAGAAGGTTACAAGCTAGACTGGTGGAAGTACCAACAAATATACTCACACTTTAAAAATCTCACTAAAGGGGGGGATTTATGACAAATGACACTCCACTTGACAAAATACTATCTTCTGGCGATTCAAAGCTTCTCAGTAAATATTATAGTATTTTGTTAAATGAAAAAATGATTGATACATTGGTCAAAGATACTATGATAAGATGGGCAGAAAATTTTGGTTATTCTATTCATTTAAACAAATGGGACTCTTTGTGGAATACTGTTAAATTCTTTAAATCTATAGCCTTTAAGGAAAATTGTTACAAGATGTTTTATAGATGGCATTTCCCCCCCACTGTTTATCTAAGATGTATAACTGCTCACCCAAATGTTGGAAATGTAAACATGACAGTGGTACCTTTTACCATATGTGGTGGACATATAAAGTGGCAAAGGCATATTGGATAATGGTAAAATTATTTTTAGAAAGATATTTGAAGATTAAGATAGAGCTTAGACCAGAATGTTTTCTATTAAATATAGTAGATATTAATATCTCATATGACCAGAAATATGTACTTCATCATGTAATAGTTGCAGCAAGGATATTGTATGTGAAATTTTGGAAACAACCAGAAGTGCCAACAGAGAGAAACTTCCACGAAAAGATAAGAGAATGTATTGAAATCAACAGACTCTCCGGTTTTCTAAAGGGAGACTACGATGAGATTTCCTGGAAAAGATGGCAAGAAGAAACAAACTTATTAGTATTGTGATATTATTTGGTGATTTGTTAATATGTTAAACCGTTATTTTTGGCTTGATATACTTAATGTAATTTTTATAGTGTATTCCCCCCTCCCCCACACCCTCCCCCCTTCGTCCCCCAAAAAACCCCAATAAAATTACTTAAATTCAAAAAAATATTGTTTGTTGTTTCATTGTCTGTGTACATATAGAGATTGTGTTGTTTGCCGCCTCTAGAACACGCAACATATAATTGTCCATGTGAGAGGCAATCCATCTCTAGATGTAAACTGCAGAATTCTAAAGATTGGCACTGAGCTTTGTTGATGGCGATTGCAAATGCCAATCGAATTGGGAATTGCAATATCTTAAAATGAAATAGCACATCCATTGGAATCATAGGAATGTGAGGAATGAGGACATCTTCACCTTTGAAAGGTCCTGGCAAGATTGTTGCTTCTACGATGTTGATCATTAATTGAGAGCCCCCAGGCTCATGGCTCCTTTCTTCTCTTACCCAGCCAACCTCCCACTTTTCCAAGCCCAGGAAATGCACAAGGCAAGTCATGGGGCTTGCCAAAGGGAGCCCAGGCTGCCTGCAGCAGGGAAAGAAGGCGAGGAGGAAGAGGGTCACCCCTGCATCCTCTGGTTCCTCTTCCTCACCTCCGTTGCCTGACACAGCCAGCCTGGGCTCCCTTTGGCAAGCCCCATGACTTGCCTTGTGCATTTCATGGGCTTGGAAAAGTGGGAGGTTGAGTGGGCAAGGGAACAAAGGAACCATGAGCTGGGGCTGAGTGCCATCAGCCTCCACCGCCACTGCTCACCCCTCACTGCTGGGTCAGGACTGCTGGCTTCCTGCTGTTAAATGAGAGCTCTGTTCCCCAATGTCTTAGTTTTTGTCTCTTGTCCAAGAAGCCAGCCTTCAAGGTGGGGAGTTATTTTTGCTCCTCCTATTATTGTTTTTTTATTGCCTGATCATGATGGTGCCCGTGCACGCACGCATGCACACACGCGCACACACACACACACACACACACACACAGAGAGAGAGAGAGAGAGAGAGAGAGAGAGAGAGAGAGAGAGAGAGAGACCCCACTGTGCAGCCTTTCCCAATGTACAGCCCTAGGAACTCACCACCTCAAGGCTTGCTTTCCATTTGTGACAAATTTCATAAAGTGTATGTTGTTTTTACGTCCAACAGATGGCACAGGTGTGAGATACATATATAAAAACATATGCCTATATGAATAAAACATTGTGTCAAAATTTCAAACCAATTGGTGAAGAACTTTTGCAGTTTTAAGATTTTGCACAAACATTTACATTTGTTTTTATATATACAGTGGTACCTCAACTTACGAATTTAATCCTTTCTGAATGCATGCTCTTAAGTCGAACTACTCTTGAGTCGGGGTACCTATCTAAAAAAATGAAAAAATAAGTTGAAAAAAATGAAAAAATGAAAAAAAATGTAAGTTGAGCAGACCATATCTAAAATTTGTAAGGTGGCAGTTAAAACACCAACACTTTTCTGCTCTTAAGTCAAATTGTTCCTAAGTTGAGCTGCTCTTAAGTCAGTCCACCACTCTCTGTTTGTGTGTGTGTGTGTGTGTGTGTGTGTGTGTGTGTGTGTGTGTGTGTGTGTGTGTGTGTGTGAGAGAGAGAGAGAGAGAGAGAGAGAGAGAGAGAGAGAGAGAGAGAGAGAGAGATGGGCATGAAATGAATTTTTAATTTGTTTTGTTAGTCATTATTTATTTTGTAATGTTACAAAATGAATAACAAACCCCACTCTGGAGGAGAAACAAAACGAAATGAAACAGAAATTTCTGGTTCATTACTTTTTGTATTGTTTCCCCATAGGAATGCATTAGCAATGCATTCCTATGGGAAAAAACCCTCATTTCTCCCTACAAAACTGTGGGCTTTTAGCCTTTCCCAGCGCCGATCAGCTGGTGCATGGGCTGGGGAGGCAAACAAAAAAGTTTAAAACTCCTGCCTTTTCCCCTGTGTGGGGAAAAGGCATAAAACTTTTTTGCCTCCCCCAGCCTGCACACCAGGTGATCAGCACTGGGGAGGCAAAAAACAAAAACAAAAAACTCAAGCCTTTCCCAGCTGATGGGCACTGGGGGAGGCAAAAAGATAAATAAAAAAAACCCTGCCTTTTCCCTGCCCAATTGAGCAAAGGAAAAGGTGGGACTTTCTTCTTCTTTTTTTCTCCATTGAAATGCATTGGCTCAATGCATTTCAATGGAGAATTTTTTCCCCATTGGAATGCATTTGTTCAATGCATTCCAATGAGGAATCGCTGGGGCGCTTTTCCCTCCCCCAGCCCGCAAGACAGTTGATGGGTGCTGGGGGAGGGGGAAAAACCAACACTTTGCCTTTTCCCACCCACTGGTGTGGGAAAAGGTGGGAGATTTTTTTTTTTCTTTTTCTTTCTTTCTTTCTTTCTTTCTTTCTTTCTTTCTTTCTTTCTTTCTTTCTTTCTTTCTTTCTTTCTTTCTTTCTTTCTTTCTTTCTTTTTGCCTTCCCCACCACCCATCAGCTGGTGCGTGGGCTTGGGAAGGCCAAAAAAAAGTATATAACTCCCCCCTCTCCCCCATCGGCCCAGGGAAAGGCAGGTGTTTTAGACATTTTTGCTGCCCCAGGAGCCACCTGATCGGGGCTGGGGCCGGCAAAAAAATGTCATACACAAGCACCACACCACACACACACCACACACACACAAGGAACGGAACCAAAATGAAATTCAAAACATTTTTTTAAAAAAAAATCATTTCATACTAAACGACCCCCCTCCCCAAACTAAAAATGAAATGAAATGGAATGGAATTTTTCCTTTCATGCCCATCTCTAATATATGTTTGTATCCTGTGCAAACATATCTGGATATGCTCAACTTCTGGGCTATTCTTTTTGTCATTTTCCATGTTTCACTAGCATACATCACAGTTGGAATAACAATCCTGGTGTACAGGTGAATCTTTAGTGCAACAGAGATAGATGGTGAAGACCAAATTTGGCACAGGCTTTGGAACATACCAGGTGCTTTGCCAATCCTGCATATAACATCTTTTTCTGTGTCTGCAGAATTATTGCAACCTTCTAGAATTTATGATATCTACATCTTTTTTTCCCATTCTAATAAGTCTTCCAGTCCAAAATACCTCAATGACCATATCCCCAAGTACGAGTGGCTTGTGTGGCTAAGGTCATCAGGACAGGCCTTTTTCTCAGTCCCATCACCTTCACAGGTGTGTCTGATGAGGACACAGGAGAGGGCCTTCTCTGTGTCTGCTACAGAACTTTGGTAATCCTTTCTACAGAAGGCCAGACTTGCCCCATCCATGCTGTCCTTCCACAAGCAGGCAAAGACCTTTCTCTTCAGGCAAGCTTTCCCTGAGTGACAGGCTAACTGTCATGTGACTTTTAGATGAAGTGTTATGTACTACTGTTTGGACTAAATTTGTAGCACTGCCTGCGTTGTTCCATTTTTAGTTTTCCATATTTCAGAGTGGCATTTTTTCCTTTTCTTTTTCTTTTTGTTTGATCTTTTTCTTAGCTTTAATATTGCTTCTTAATTATGCAAGATGCCTCTTCACAATCTTAGCCTTTAATTTTGTGTCTAAAGTTCTTGAGACTTTTATTGTCTCAAACTTTGTATATTGTCCTTCAGTGTTGTGCTGGGTCCTTCTCAAGGATAAATTTGTGGTAAGAACAAGCAAACAGATAAGCATTCTACTGAATTCTGTTCAATGTTGCAGAAATGCATATGTAACAAAAACTACCCTGTTAGTTTATTTTGTATTAGAATATATGATAAGCTAGGGGGGAGGATCAGAAGGAGTAGCAGCAAAGTGCACTGACATCTTCAGTCAATCATATTAACAGAAAATAACACACTATTAAGAAATTTGATTCCATGGTTGCATTTGAAATTCTCCATCCAATGTGAAGGTGTGACTATTATGTAGAGTACTAACTAGTGTTGGTTCTTACAGACAAAGGCATTCATCTTGCAGTATTGAATTTCACCTAACAATATGTATAGCTGAAGCTGTGCTTTCCCTGACTCTTATGATCAATGAACTGATAAATAGATTTTGACTATGCACACAGTAAACAATTATCTGTTAACACTCAGTCAAAAAGATAGGGTATACTAAATATAGTTGGCCCACACTTTAACATGCATTTCAAACTGTTGGCTAGCTTTCCATTTCCACCAATTACAATGTGATGCATATTAGGAGCATTTCTACAGGTTCAAAAGCTTCATTTAGCAACACCAGTAGAACTGCTGGGAGGAAGATATTTAACACTTTGCCAGAATGAATGAAGAAAAGAGCAAAAGAGTGCATCAGTGCCCACCAAATCCTTGCTTTACATGATATCAAGGTCTGGCACTATTGTTAGGATTTCACTCTTTGCTGCTGTACATTTGCTCTCCTTTTAAGTGAAAGAAAGACTGGCTGATCCTATGAAGCAAATCATTGCTAGAATGATGAAGTGCTCACTAGCATCAGTTTTCCACCTGAAGTTGAACTTTCACTCCCATTGTAAAGCTCAGCCTGTTCTGACAATACCCTCCTGAGAGATACCATTCTTTTAAGGTCAAATCACATTCAATTGTGAAGATGGTTCAGGTAGCCATGGTAGTCTTACAATAAAATTTAGCCCAAAATTCTTATGGAATTGCTTACCCAATGGAATAGATGGTCTTGTGGTGTCTTAAAGACACATGTTTCTAATACACATACCTTTGTGGATTGCAGCTCACCTAAATGAATTTTCTAAAACAAAGAATAATTATAAATTAAGCTTTACTATAATTTTTTTCAATATTTAAGGATGGAAATCAAAAATTGTCTGATAAAGACCTAATAGCAAATCTGATTGGTGTAGCAAGAGCTGAAATTGCAAAAAACTGGAAAAAAATTTGAGATCTCTCACTACAAGAATATGTGAACAGAACCTGGCAAATGGCCCTTATGGAAAAATTGAGGGGAAATAAAACATGATGTATTTATGCAAACCTTCATTAACATATGCAATTAGCATAAGAAACAAAGAATGTGTTATGGGAAATAATTTTGACTTCTAGAATGTAAAATTTTAAAAGAATTAATTTATTTGTGTGTGTCACAATTTATTTTGGAAGATGAATTAGTGGGTGGATATTGAAATGGATATTGGACATAGAATGTATAAATAAGGAGATGCTTTTCAAGCTATGTGAGATGTTTGAAGGCGGTTTACGATTGCAATTTCTCTATATGTTTCCATGGGTGAAATGTAGATTTTTCCAGTCTGAATAGTCTGTCTACTACTCGACACTGGCTTTCAAATGGATGGAATCACAACTCATAAGATAATTTTGCTTTGAGGTGCAGCAATTCATTTGTCAACTGCAATAGTTTGATGTGGGTATAGTTGAGGGATAAGAGCCTTCTTTATAGTCCAGATGTATGGAAGTGAGAGCTGGACTATAAAGAAGGCTGATCACTACAGAACTGATGCTTTTGAGCTGTGGTGCTGGAGGAGAGTCTTGAGAGTCCCCTGCACTGCAAGGAGACCAAACCTATCCATTCTGAAAGAAATCAACCCTGGATTTTGAAGCTGAGGCTCCAATACTTTGGCCACCTCATGAGGAAAGAGGAGTCCTTGGAAAAGTTCCTGATGTTGGGAAAGATTGAAGGCAAAAGGAAAAGGGGATGACAGAGAATGAGATGGTTGGATGGTGTTATCAATGCAACCAACATGGAATTGACCAGACTCCAAGAGGCAGTGGAAGACAGGAAGGTCTGGCATGCTCTGGTCCGTGGGGTCACGAAGAGTTGGACACGACTGAATGACTGAACAACAACAAGAGCTACACAGATGGGAAAAGAACCTACATGCAGCTCAGGGCCCTCATTGCTAACCCTTACTTTTGTCTTTTTTTCAAGAATATCCAGTCTGTTTCACTGTAGCCTCAACACTCACAACAGAGCATGCAGGAGTGCATAAGACATAACAAGTAGCACAAAAAGCAGCACTTAAAACCTCATGAGTTCTCTATTTCTCCATAACTAGAAATTTGGAGGTCACACCCTTAGAACCAGAAGGTTGTCACCATTTGCCAGGCCATGATCCCATCAATTTAGTTATACTGCAAAGGTTTGATGCTGTCCTTCTAAAGTTGCAATTCTAATGTAATATAGTTATGGTATTCCTGTTGAACAACAAGTGAAAAACAACCTGTTATTTGTAACAAGGAGCTTCAAAGGTGTTATTCTGTAGCTACTACTAGTCACAGTCTGTCTGAAAATAGTTTGAGATGCCACTCAGTTTTTTTTTACTGATATTAAAGGTAAATGTAAAGGTTTCCCCCTGTCCATGTGTGCTAATCATGTCCGACTCTAGAAGCAGTGCTCATCTCTATATTCAAGCTGAAGACCCAGTGTTGTGCAAGTCCATGGCCACGTGGCCGGCATGGCTGCAAGGAAACACTGTTTTACCTTCCCGCTTTTTTCGGCAGTACCTATTTATCTACTTGCATTTACATGCTTTCGAACTGCTAGGCTGGCAGGAGCTGGGATTATCAGCAGGAGCTTGCTCTGCTGCATGGCACCCTGGATACGAACTGGCAAGCTGCCTACTTTGGAGCAGACAGTTTTCAGAGCCTTAGTCCACTGAGCCACCACACCCCTTCTTACTGATACTAAGCAGGTGTTAATATTAAAGTAGGGGTGTGGTGGCTCAGTGGGCTATAGCACTGAAACTGTTGGCTGCAAAGTCAGCAGCTCCGCAATTCGAATCCTGAGTGTGATGCAGCAGAGTGAACCCCAACTCCTGCCAACCTAGCAGCTTGAAAGCCTGTAAATGCAAGTAGATAAATAGGTACCGCTGTAAAAAGCGGGAAGGCAAACAAGTGTTCCATGTGCAGAAATGAATTCAGCCATGCTGGCCACATGGCCATGGAGTTCACAACACTGGTCATTTGGCTTGAAAACATAGATGAGCACCATCCTTAGAGTCGGACACAACTAACATGCATGTTCAGGGGGAACCTTTACCTTCACTTTAATATTAAATTAGCATATAGGCAATATCTATAAATTAATAGATGGGAAGCTTTAGGCCCAATCCACAACAAGTTCCTTCAATAAATACTTTCTTGTCAGCCATGAAGCTAAAAGAAGGAATTCAGAAAGCAATTCCTTTGCAAAGGAGACTGCCTGTGTGTGTTTGTGTATGTGCAGACTTAGTTTTTCCACCATCAGTAAGTTAATTAGGATACAGTTGGATTGGGTGTACTGCTGCTGAGCATTTTCTCAATCAAATATACATTTATAATGGTTAATTTAATGACAGCTCAAATAATATGCCATCTCTCGTGTATATGAACGCAGAGGACATCTTAAAATGTAAAGTTTTCTAACCAGCAGCAACTCCCATCTGCTCATGCTGCATTCTGGAAGGAACAATCCCTGTGATAAACTCTTGTTGACACTATGTCTTAAGGCAGAGTTCTGTTTGATGGAATGGAATGCTTGTTTTCTTCTGGTCCCCAGCCATTTTCTGGATCCAAACATCTTGTTAAAAACTCTTGTATTTATTTTGATTTTTATGTTTTAAATTTACTTCTTACTTCTGCAACCTGTGGGCACATTGAAAGTAGGCTCTAGTGTTTTCTGTATGAGAATTTCTCAGCTGAGGAATATGGCTAATTGGCACTTTTCAATGGAAACAGAAATAATGGTGTCAATCAAATGATCCTCTGGGCTTATTAAAATACAATGTAAGAACAAAATTTCCCTTTTATTGTTCAAATTCCTTTTGAGACATAAGCATAGTAAAAACTGTTTCAAAAACACTACATCAAAAGTGAAAAAAAGTTTATCTATAACAAACACTGCTAAGCAACAAGCTCAGTGTGTGCTACATATTTATTAATCAGTCGCCAATATTTATTCCACACTAAGCCTTTCACTGAAATAAGAGTGTACTTTCAGGAAAATTAACTAAAGCTAAAATGTGATGGCTCTGAAAAGACAGTCAAGAGAAAAATGAATAACCACCTGTCAGATCTGCTTTGATTTGGATTGCTGCTTTAAGCATGGGGTGGGCCTCAATGGCCTTACAGTTCCCTCCCATTTCAAATATTTTATGGTTCTAGAACCATAGGAATTGGCATCCAAGAACACCTGGGTTACCCACAATTCCACTGGCCTAGTGGGAATGATTATAGAGCCCTACACACAATCAGGAGTTTATCCTCTTCAGATGAAACATTGTCCACATGAAGAAAGTGATCATGGAGTGAAGAAGGACTAGTGCTCTTCTCTGGGCATACTGATAAAAACCAGATAAGCAACAACCTGATAGAGTTAATGGAAATTAGTTTTTAGTAATGGTGCTTAAAGCTACAGTAATCCTCTGTTTATCATGGGTGGGTGGGTGTGTGAGGGACCTGACCCAACCTGTGATAAAGGAAAATCCACGTTATGTGGATGCTGGGTCGGGTCAGGATGGGGGGGTGTTTGGGGCCTCTGGCAGTTACCTTAGGCCTGGCAGTGCCCCAAACAGGCCTCTGATGGGCTTCCCAAGCTTTGGAAGCCTGTTGGAAGCCCCAGACGTGGTTCGGGGTGAACCAGAAGTCTTTCTGGTTTTTCGGAAGTCACTTTAGGTTCATTGGTATCCACTTCTAGGGCCTCTGACAGGCCCAGGAAGTCTGTTGGAGGCCTGCTCAGGGCAGCACCAGGCCTGGGGTAAGTGCAGGAGGCCCCAAAGAGGCCCACACAGCTTGCCCCTGAAGCCCTTGGCTTCATATACTGCAGTCTCACAATATACTGGGACAACAGTATATGAACTACAATATAGCAGGGGAAGACTCTATAATGAAAACAACAGAAATAAATTTAACAAAGATAAGTGCAAAGCTTTACACCTTGGTTAGAAAACAAAAAAAATGCACAGTTACAAGATGGCAGATATCAGTAACATTATGGATCTTGGAATTGTTGGAGATGAAAAGCTGATTATGAGCAAACAGTGTGATCTGGCTGCAAAAATGCAAATACTATTTTAGGATGCATTAACATAATTATAGTCTCCAGCTCCCATGACGTACTTATTGCCCTCCATTCAACACTGGTGAGGCCTCCTCTAGAGTACTACAGTAGGTCCAGTGCTGGACACCACACTTTAAGAAGGATTCCAACAAAATGGAGCAATTTCAAAGGAAAGCCATAAGAATGATCAGAAGACTGGAAACGAAGCCCTGTGAGGAAAGACAGAGAGAATTGGGCACATTTTGCCTTGAAAAAGGAAGACCGAGGAGAGAGATGATAGTACTATTCAAATACTTGAAAGTTAGCCATACACGGGAGGTCATTAGCCCTCTAATGCTGGGGAAATTCAAGAGAAAATTGGACAACCACCTGTCAGGTCTGTCTTAATTTAAATTTCTTCACTGAGCAGGAGATTGGATGTGATGGCATTATAGGCCCCTTCCAACTCAATTTAAACATACATTCTACAAAACCTTTGTTCTTAATTGGGTGTAGAGCCTCCAGGTATGCAGAAGTGTCTCTTCTTCACACACTACACTTTCCATGAGGAGAAAATGGTGATAGAGATGGGACAGGCAAATTACTCTTCTTTAAAATTCAGTAACAATTAAGTAGGCTGTCAGGAAATGTGCCTGGAACCAAAGCTGGTCTCCAGAAATGACAAGATGAAAATCCTTTGCCACATTTCCAAAACACCATCCTTTAGTCCCAGGCTCCATAAAACCCCTGGAGGATGTATATCTGAGTGCCATTGGGACACTTCTGAGCCTAGCTCCAACCAATCTTAATTTAAAAGACAGAAGTTAAACTTGGTTTGCAAGGTAGTACAGACCAAAATTTCCTTTCCGGACAAGGCACTTTCATTAACCACTCTCATTCTCCCTTCCCAAGGACTAGACTTTGGCAAAATATTATGTTTATTTATTCCAGGCATGCCAACAGGTAGACCGCGGGCTACTGGTAGCCCGCAAAGGGCTCAAAAGTAGCCCACCAGCCACCAATAAAAAATTGAGGGGATAAGTTATCCACCCGTCCCCCAATCCCAGACCTAGAACCATTGCCCCAGCAAAGTTCTAAGTCTGCCAACCCACTGCCTCAGCCGAGCAGGGCAGTTCAAGGGCCATGGCGCAGTCCCCCCCCCCACTGGCCAGATGATCGGCATGCCACTGTCTTGTGACCAGCTGAGTTTCTGGTGAGGAGTGGGGGGAGGGAAGGGGACAGCAAGAGGTGGGGTCACAGACATGTCCACCTCCTTTGTGCTGTGATGTCTCCCCTCTTCCTCCCTCTGGTGGCTCCCTCCCACCCGCTCGAGCCAGGTGCAAGGGAAGTATGTGCATGGTCATGCAGATCGTGCCTTGGAAGGGCGATGTGTGCAAGCATGCACATTCTTCCCTTGCACCCAATCATACCAGCTCAAGTGGGTGCAAGGAAAGTGTGTGCATGGGCAGCCCTCCCATAGGTATGCATTGCAATCCATTCCCTCCAGAACAGATTGAGAAACCACTGCTCTACTTATAAACTTTTCTCATTATGAGCATGCCCTCATTATTAGTATAGTAGCCCTCAGGCACTTTGGGCCAGAAAAAGTAGACCTCGGCCTGTTCAAAGTTGGACAGCCCTGAATTCTGTTCAATTCCTTTATTGATTGTGGTAGAATTCACTTTTGAATAAGTGTAACACTATTAAGTTTTATGGAGCTGTTTGATTTCCTACAGAGATGGGCACAGACCTCATTTCAGAGGTTTGTACCAATCCATAAAAGTGGTAGCTCAGGTGCTGCTTTTCTCAACCTCCACCTCCTCCATAAGCCCAGCTTGCTTGCTTTTTACATCTCCTCAGCTAATCTCCCAGTTACAAGAGCACAGACTTCTCTGCCTTGTCCCTTGTCTGAGTGGGAGATCAACCAAGAAGGTAGAACAGAATAGCCTGAGCTGTTACCAGGACTGGAGGATCAGTTGAGAAATTGCAGAAAGCTAGCATGGTGGGCATGGTGAGTGAGTGATTGAGCCAGAGAGGGTGTGAGAGGAGATTAGCAGCACTTATCCTGCCACCTTTGTGAACTGGGACAAACTAGTTAATGCCCATCTCTCTTTACCTAGCTATCCATTGATGAAACTTGCAAGCACAATTTCACAATATGAACCTTTTTGTGTTCAAAGCTATATAATAGACAACATGAGCAATTATAATAACAACAAAATGACACAATTTGTGCATCCAAATCCTAGGCAACAGGCATAGAGATGGGTGTTTCATTTTGGAAGGGGACTGGTTCAAAAACACAACACAGCACAGCTGACGTTCAGAACCCAGTCCCACCCTTTGGAACAATATCAACTACAACAAGTGAACTATAAACATTGAGGACTTGCAACTAGCTTTCCTCAGACTGACAAAGATATTTGGATGAGCAGCAAAACATTTCAGTCTCTCAAGAAAAGCAGTCCAGTTGCCATGACTCAATTTCTAGATAAACTCACCTGGATTACTGAGAATCTTCATAGACATGTTTAAAGGAACTAAAACTGGGTGGAGCTAGCATCCTCCACTTATCTTGATTTGGCTATAGAGTGACTGAATGGGGCTTTTCTGTTTTATAATTAATCCCTAAAATGGCTTTATACCATCTGAGATTCTATATTTTTTATTCAAAGTCAGAAAAATGGTGCATTTACTAAACATCCAGATATTTTCAGGACTTCTATGCTAACATCTGGATTTATTTATTAATTTATTTTAATAAGACTTTTAAAAATTGGTTTCCTGGGAACTATTTTAGGATTTTGCTTAGAAGCTATTTTGAGCTTCTCATTTTTTCGAATTGCCACCCATGTGTAATTTATGCCTTCCAAAATATATCTTCATTGCCTTCAAATCTAATTATTCCAAGAACACCCTCACTATATTAAACATAATTGCCTTCTAAACTTCTGGATTTCATGGTAAACGTTCATTAGAAAAGTTTAATATTCATGTAACATGCTACCTTCCCCTCTAAAATCATCATAGTTCTGGAAAGAAATACCTGTGTTCCTAGTTCAGGTTAATTCCAATAAAATATTAAATCCATTTTCTAATCTAAATGAGTTCATTAGGAGAAGCCTGGTATGGAGAATACCATACTCTCCACAGAGTTCAGCTTCATTACATGCAGCACTGTGCATTTCCAGAGCTATTGTACCACACTTATGAGGATTTATCTGTACTGTTCCAAAAACATTCATCGTAATTCCACTCCTTCTGTGTATGCTAATCATGAATATGCTAAGTGGAAACACTAAGCTTCCAGCCAGTCTTGTCCCCAGATGGGTTCAAGGTATGATTACAGAAGCAAAATTGCCATAAGCACTCTTAAAGCAGCACCAGTGAAGAGGAAATGAAGGTTTGAAGCAACACTAAAATGAATCCTTAACAAAACAGCTCAGGATAATGTAGCAGTGAGGAATGTCATGTGGATGCTGGAGGGGCATGAGTTTCCAGCTTGCTTTGAAACATTTATCTCCCACTAAGAACCAAAATAAACTCAGAGCCAAAGACAGCAACAACCCAGATCAATAAGGTAAACATACACGATGCCTTAGGATGCTTTTAGATATTTGCCAGGAGCACTGTCAGACCCTAGGTTAGCTGAACATGGCTTTGGACCCAACAGAAAACACCCAGGACTAGGAAATTGAATTAATTTCGATAAAATGTTATGATGAGACATAAAGCTGTATTCAGGCTTTGGAAATCATGCCACTGCAATGCTGAGGAACAGATCTCCGATGCAGCCACTGCCCTCACCAATGTTCAGCTCTGCCTCCACTGTACATGCATTGAGAGGAATGTTTGCAGAGGGAAATCTATGCTACATCACTCCATAAACAACAAGACAAGTCTTGTGGCACCTTAAAAGACTAACAAGTGTATTTTCCATAAATGTCTGAGCAACACGGTGTGCTTCATCAATTGCATGATGAAGCACATAATGATGTAGGCTGTTTTCCATGAATGTTAATGCCAAGTAGCCTTGCCAATGTTTAACAGATCACAAGGCAGACCTGGCCACCTTTTTTTCTTTCTGGAAAAGCCTAACAGTATAATCACTGGGCGGCAGCAAGAGAACCCAACAACATGCCATTTTAATTCCCAAGTATGAGGCACAAATGGGACTACAATGTTGGAATCTTTCAAAATCATTTTGAGGTGCAGCCATTTGTTGAAATAACTACAGGCCAATGCTATCACCTGAACATGCAAGGGCTTCACAGATAGCAAATAACCTTTAATACCTGTCTCACATGTGTGCATTAATGACATTAAGAACTTATTTATGGCCACATGTGAAGTAAGTTCTAAACAGAGCTCAAAACTCACAAAAGGAACACTCAAAAGGAATTATACTACTGTATATAGTCACAGTTGTTTGATACTAATTAACTTTTGTAGCCCCATCCCATAGAATTCTGATGTTTGCAATTTGATGAGATATTTAGGATTCATGAGGAGACTCCTGGAGACTCCTCTGAACTATATCAGGGAATTCTAAGTACTTCACTGAACAATAAATTGCTGAGTTCTACAGGATAGATACATAGCAGTTAATTTGGTATTCCAAATGCTACAGCTGGTCAAGATAAATGCAATGAGATTTCAAGGGCCTAAATGCATGCAGTAGAGATGGGCACGAAACGACCATTTTTTCATTACTGTTCTCCGTTATTCGTTTCGTTACGTAATGGAACGACTAATGGAGAATGGTGTAAATTAGGAACCAACCGAACAGAACCAGAACAAATGAGTTTGGTTATGTTCGGTTCGTTCCTCCCTGCTGGCGATGACAGCCCAGCTGACATCGCCAGCAGTGGGGGAGGATTGTGAGAGCCCCGTTCTCGCCTCCGCAAGTGGAGGCGAGGCCGCAGCTATCTCAATCTCCGACCTCCACAACGAGGGGGTGACAGCTGGCTCAGCTGTTACATCCCCGCTGCAGAGATAGAATCGCTGCCGGGCTATCAGGCTCTGGGGCGGAGAAGGAAGGGGCTGCACGATCTGGTCTCTTTGCACAGAGCCCAGATCAGAGCCCCCTGCCGGCCTCCACCCCACAGCCTGGCAGCCCACTTATGGGCTGTCAGGCTCTGGGGTGGAGTCAAGAAGGAAGGGGCTGTGATCCAGTCTCTGCCATGCGGAAGACGGATCGCAGCCCCCTCTCGACCAGCCTCTGCCTTCCCCGTGCCAGATGACAGCACCGGGCACTGTCATGACTGGCGTGGGGAAGGCAGGAACCCCATTCAGCCCCTCTGCATGCAGAGGGGCTGAACGGGGGGGTCCCAAAGGGTTCTTCCCCGTGCACATCATGACTGCATGCCTGTCATGACTGGCGCCCGGAAGGCGGGAATCCCATTCAGCCCCTCTGCATTCCCCACCTTCCCCGCCTTCCTTGGTGGGCTGCATGCTCTGGGGCGGTACGCGGCGGGAGGGGGCTCCGATCTGGCCTCCACATGCAGAGACCGGATCGGAGCCCCTTCCTTCCCGACTCCCCTCCACAGCCTGCAGCACACCGGGCTGTCAGGCTCTGGGGTGGAGTCGAGAAGGAAGGGGCTGTGAGACCGCGGCTGGATCTCCTCCGCCCTGGGTGGCGGCTGGGCAGCTGTCGCCCGGGGAGGAGGAGATTGGCTGAGCCTCATGGGGAAGCTGATTTCCCCCCTTCTCCCCTCTGCATGGGGGGTCTGAAAGGGATCTTCCCCGCCCATGCTCTCTCCCCACTTCCCCCCTCCCGAAGCCAGCTCCCAGTAGCTGCTGGGTGCTAGCTTCGGGAGGGGAGAAGATTTAAATAGCCCACTCTCTCCTCCCACCTGGGGGAAGAGCGGGCTTTTTAAATCTCCCCCCAGCCTCTGGCACCGGAGCCGCTGGCAAGCCTGGCCAGGAGAAAAGTCCTGCAGCCACGGGAGCGCTCTCCTGGCTGGCTTAACGACGGCTCCGGTGGCGCCCGGCCCTGGGAGGGCTCCCCGTGGCTGCGGGATGGCTCTCTCAGGAGGCTTGCTGCTGGCTCTGGCAGCCCCCGGGAGGGCTCCCTGCAGCCGCGGGAACGCTTTTCTGGCGGGTGCCAAAAACAGCACCTGAAGAACGGAAACAGACCGAAGCAGGCCCCAGGGCCCGAATAACGAGCACGAAACACCATTTTGGCATTTTGTGCCCATCTCTAGCATGCAGTACTAATGACATGCTTAGTAACCACCATCATGCCTTACTTTCTTTAAAATTAAGTACAATAGAGACAGTAGGAAATTACTTGTTTTACTCTTGGAAATGGCCACATGGGGAAGAGGAATTTCAGAAAATCACAGCTAACGGGAAGACTTAAACACTTTATTTACATACCCATTTTGTAATTTGACCAGTTATTCCCACCCACACCCATCAAGGTTTTTAATGTTGTAAGCCACCAGAGTGACCTTGCAGTCAGATGGATGGTATAGAAATCAAATAGATAAATAAATAAATTTAACTATTTAATATAAAATCGAGCATTGGTTATAGTTTAGCCCTAAAAAGCTTTATATAACCCCTATAGAATGTTGGTTCCAGGGAGAATGTAACCCTTTTGAAATATTGGCTTAGCTTAAAGCAGTCAGACCAAGAAAGAACAGGACTCTGAGAAACTTGTATGAGAAAGAATGGGGCAGCTGAAGAGGGCAGAACCGCTGTTGCTGCTTGGACTGTTGGAGCCCTTGCCAATTTGGTTTAGGGTTTTGATGATTTCACATGTGGAGCCGATTCTTCTATATATTGAATACCCAATCTAGTTGAGACAGTTGTCATGGATTTTTATCTGAATTCGAATTCAGAGGGGCATTAGAATTTTGCAGTTCTACAAGCAACTTTGCTATTTAGAGATGGGTGTTTCATTTCAGAAGGGGACTGGTTCCAAAACAAAACATGCCAGCGCAGCTGACACTCAGAACCCAGTCCCACCCACTGGAACAAAATCAACCACTGTCTTACCTTGGTGTAGTTTGTGCTGTGCAAAAATCCAACCAGGAAGCAGCCTCCGATGTGTCATCATTCCCTCTCCCTGGTGCTGGCCAATCAGGAGCTGTGCAAGGACATGCATCATCCCACCTCCCTTCAGTTGCTCTTCAGTGGACGAGTCTCTGCCTTAGTGTGCTTGGGGGTTTGAAGTAAACAGGGATATGGTGCAAAAATCCTTTTAAGCTTTTCAGACACTCCAGCCATGTAGGGAATGACCAGGTTCATCCATCAGCTCTGGGTTTCAGGCTGATCCATTGTTCTTCTGGGTCGGGACATTGTTTTGCTGAAGGCTCATTTTGGATATCCACAGGCCTTAAGTGCTGTCTTCAGATGTTTCTCTTCCATCTTCTTCATTTATATGGAGAACCCACAAACACACTAAGGCAGAGACTCATCCACCCAAAGGACCTGACACCAATACACTAAAGGAGTAATATAGTATATGCGGTCCAATGCAGTGAGGAGTGTGCAGACCTCTTCATTGGAGAAACTAAACAGCCATTAAACAGGAGGATGCTGTTAAGAGGAGCAACAGCTCAGGACTAGAACTAGCAGTATACCTCCACTTATTCAAAGATGACGATGTACACATATTAGACAGAGAGGATAGGTGGTTTGGGGGGGGGGACCCAAGGTGACTTACAGTAATGAGAGATAATATACAATCCAGTAAAATTAAGACATAAACATTCATTTACTGAGGTAATCTGAGAGGTGTAGTACAAAATTAAGTATCCCATCTCTGCTCCCTTCTAAGATGGCATCATCACATACTGTATGAACTTGTTGTAAGTACAAATCTTAGGCAATTTTCCTGACTCTTAGAAAGTTTGTCATTCAGTTAATCCAGCAAATTTATTATCTTTTTGTTGCAGCTTTTGTTTTAGTTATTGCTTATTGTGGTTACATTGCTTGGTGGCATTAATACTTTAAGGGGTTTTAAAATGACTTATTATTGATGTCATTAGTGTATGTTTTGAAATTTTGCATTTCGCATTAGATAGAGAAGCCTGTCATGTTATATTAAGAACATGATTTTGCAAACATTTTCTGGTGCAAAATAGTGCAAAGTATTTTGCTTATGTGCCACCGCATAGTTCTTTAAATCACTCTCTGGGTGGTTTACAATTTATTTATACAGGCTACACATTACTCCCTCTTCCCAGTAAGCTGGATACCCAATCCATTTCAGTTGAGGCTGAGTCAACCATGAGCCAGCTACCTGGAATCAAACCCCAGGTTGTGAGCACAGTTATAGCTGCAGTACAGCAGTTTAACCACTGTGCCACAAGTGGTAATACCTGTGAGATCTGCTCATTCCTTTCATTCACTTTGGCCAGTAGTTCCCAATCTTCCCAGGTGTTCTTGGTCTTCAACTTCCAGGCACCTTCACCACCAGTGGTGCTGACTGGGGTTTCTAGGAACTACAGTACACAAACATCTGGGTTAGCCCAGGTTGGGAACCATTGATTTTAGGTCACCACAGCTGCTCCAATATCAAGTTGATATCAGTGGTATTTGAGAGTGTTGGAAGCACAAAGCAAGAGTCATGCCATTTATTCAAGCTAGCCCTAAAGTAGTACTTTTTGCTCTGTTAAATTTTGTGTTGGTATGGAATTATCAGGCAACATGATATCTCAATATACAGCTGCTAAGAGTATTGTTAGTATCCTGTTGAAAAATATAGAACTGGAAGAGTCCATACTGGCAGCCCTCTCTCTCCATCTAGGAAATCTCTGTCTTGCAATTATATAAGATGGACATTATTCTGTCACCAATAACAGTGCTTTATACTTGAACAAAGGTTTACTGGATGTCCTTTGTGCAAGCAGCATTAAAAGAGGAACTATGTTTGAAGCAACCACTTTGTATATCATTTTCCTCAAGCAGGGTAGTGTAGAGATTCACACATATTCTTCCACATGAGCATGCACCAATTTTGAGATCTGTGGGAGAGAACCCTTCTCTTAGTCAGCTCACCCTCACAAGAAGATTCAGTGGAGTCACAAGACAGGGCCTTCTCAGTGGGCCGTTTCCCAAGCAGTGGAATGCCAAGGGAGCTAAAGCAGTCCACCATGTTTTTTTCCTTCTACCATTAGAAAAAGGCCTGTAATTGAGGCAGACCTCTGACAACAAAGCTGGGCAAAGTGCTTTTAAACCAAGGAAGCAAATGATGCCTAAAACAGAAACCATTCATTTTTACTAGCTGCTACAGTTATTAATTTTTAGCATGCTGGGCCATGTTTTTAACATTTACTGGTTTTATTCATTTTATTGTTTTCTGCCTTGAACCCCATTTTTGGGGAAGGAATGTAGTGTGTAAATCTAATATGCAAATTAATTACTAAAATTAGCAACTGTAGTAGGATTCTTCATTAAGACCCACTTTTCATAGCAACAATTGCAAACAGAAGAGGTATGATTAAAACTCTTGTCCATTTTACTGAGGAAAAATATCTCATCTAATGTTATTACTGCTTTAAAAATACATTAAACCACAAAAGCTTCCCTATTATCAAATAGATTTCTCATCTTGTGCTTCCTCCTTCTCACACAATTCAAAAATTTCTTCCTCATAATTAATTAGAATGGCAAATTTCTGTAACGATTTATTGAATTACCCAGTATTACCTGCTTAAAGTGATAAAAGTTAATCAAAATAGTCTGCAATTTTTTTCTGTTTTTAATATAACAGATTTGATTCCTGAGGTCTTGATCACATTAAATGGGACATTGAATTAACCAATGATTAAACTGAGTAAAAGTCTTTGTGTAGGCCCAAAATCTATTTTAATTTGATTAAATGATAGCCAAGTTTTCAGAACTGGCTTTTATTCTTGCTATTAACATACACTCTCTGGTTAATTTTTTTTAAAAATCATTTTTTTAAAGATTGACATACAGTATGTATGTGTATATATATATATATATATATATATATATATATATATATATATATATATATATATATATATATATATATATATATATATATATATATATATATATATATATATATATATGTTTTCGTAGATTTTCACGGGTATAGGTATGCATGTTAGGGTGGATTCGGGTTTCTTCCCGTGTAGAAATCTGGTTGTTCTGGCGACGTTTCGACGAGGTCTCACTCGTCATCTTCAGGCTGGTGTTCTGGCTTCTTTCTTCTTGAAGCAAAGTGTGGTCTCAGTTGAAGTCCTTCTATAAATACTGCTGGGGGTGTGTGGTTTGCTTGCTTTGTTGCTGATTGCAGGTTCCTTTGTTCCTTTGTTCTTTTGTGATCTGCTGTGTGGCTGAGGCGATCGTTAAGGGATTAACTGCTGATGGCTGTTTAGATGGCTGTTTACATGCTGGTGGGTTAGATGGCTGGTGGGTTCTGGCAGTATCCTGGGCTTTGGTGGAGTGGGGTCCTGTGTCTTGTGAATTCATTTTGGTCTGGCTACGTGTCTGTGGTCTCCCAATGTTTTTTTGGGGTGTGTGAGTGTGCTCCATGTGGTGACTGGAGTGGGGTGCCGCAGTAGATGGTGCAGTCGTGGTTTTGTTATTGGATGGTGGTTTCGTTTCATCTGTGGGAAGGGTCTGGGTTTGTGTTTGGTGTGGATGGAAGGTGGTGGCATCTTGTGTCCTTTTGGACCTGGTGTCAGTCTTTGTGGCAGAGGCTCGTCTGTTGACCAGGGCTAGTTTCCAGATGTCAGGCAAGCGGGAGGTGTCATCACGTTTATTCATGTTGTTTGGGTGTTTCTCTATTTCAATGGCTTCCATGATTATTCGACTGTTGAAGTGTTCAGTTTTGGAGATGAGTTTGGTTCTTTCAAAGTCAATTTCATGACCTGTTGTTTTTATGTGCTGGAAGAGAGAGGAAGATTTTTCTTCTTTTTTGACTGCGTTCTTGTGTTCTGCGATGCGTGCGCTTATTCTCCTGTTTGTTTGTCCGATGTATGTGGCTGGACAGACTTTGCATGGTATTTCGTAGACTCCTTGGTTTTCTAGCTCAATCTTGTCTTTGGGGTTTCTTAAGATGTTGGCTATTTTTTGGTCGGTGCAAAAGGCTGTCTTGATATTGTGTTTGTGGAGAATTTTGCTGATTTTGTCTGTGGTGCCTTTGATGTAAGGGAGGAGGGCGGTGCCATTGTTCTCTTCTGTTTCTTGGTTCTTGGGGGGTATTTCCTTTTGGATTAGTTTGGTGATGGTGTTTTTTTGGAATCCGTTCGCAATTAAAACATTCGAGAGAGTGTGTAATTCAGTTTTTAGGTGGTCTTTGTCAGCGAGGCGTTTGGTTCTGGAGATGAGGGTTTTTGCTACGGAGTTGATCTGTGCAGGGTGGTGGTGTGATTGTGCATTTAAGTAGCGGTTTGTATGTGTTTTTTTCTGGTAGATGGTATGTCCTAAGGAGCCGTCGGGTTTTTTGTAGATTAGGACGTCCAGGAAGGGTAGTTGGTTGTTGGCTTCTATTTCCATAGTGAATTGTATTTTGGGGAGTAGGCTGTTGAGATATGTGAGGAAGTTGTTCAGTTTATCTTTCCCGTGTGGCCAGATAACAAAGGTGTCGTCAACATATCTGAGCCAGAGTTTGGGATTATGTTCGGACTTCTGTAACGCGTTGGTTTCAAAGTGTTCCATATATAGGTTTGCGATGACCGGTGAGAGGGGTGATCCCATGGGTGCTCCTTCTATCTGTTTGTATCTTTGTCCATTGTGGATGAAGTATGTGTTGGTTAGGCAGTGGTTGGTCAGATCTAGGATGTGTTTGGGGGGGTTGTATTTGTTGTGGATAGCTGTCAAGGCTTCTTGAATGGGCACTTGTGTGAAGAGCGAAACAACATCGAAGCTCACGAGTAGGTCATTGGGTTGTAGGTCTTGTTTCTTTATAATTTCTATGAAGTGGAACGAGTTTTGTACGTATGAAGTGATGGATTCTGCATAGGGCTGGAGTTGTTTGGCAAGAAATTTGGCGAGGTTTTGTAGAGGTGAGCCTATGGAGCTGACTATGGGTCTGAGAGGTGTTCCTTCTTTGTGTATCTTGGGGAGGCCGTAGAGCTTGGGGCATCTGGATGATTTCTCTCTGGGGATGATGCTTGGCTTGATTTCTTCACTTAAGGGAGAGGCTTTTATTTTGGCTTTGGTGGTTTTTTTTCCAGGTAGGTGGTGGGGTCTGTGTTCAAAGGTATGTAAGCAGGGTCTTGTAGTAGGTTGGATAGTTTGGCTTGGTAGTCGGATGTGTTCATCACCACTGTGGCATTGCCTTTGTCTGCTGGGAGAATGATTATGCTGTTGTCTTTCCTCAGGTTGGAGAGGGCTTTTTGTTCTTCTTTGTGTAAATTGCTTCTGGGTGGTTTGCTGGAGCAGAGGACATTGGTGACTTCGAGTCTGATTTTGTTGGCTTCATCTGGGTTGATTTTGGTTAGGCTGGCTTCCACTCCGCATATGATGTTTTCGGTGGGGATGTGTCTGGGGCGATTGCAAAGTTGAATCCTTTGGAAAGGACTTTGGTCTCTGCGATGGTGAGTGTCCTGTCTGATATGTTGTGAACTGTTTGTTTCATGGGCTGTTGTGTGGGGGTTGGGCTTCTGGCGTTTTCCAGTTTGTGGAGTTTGTTGGTGTGTGTGTCTGTCTTGTGGGAGGTCTCTGTTTCAGCTCTCCAGGCGGCCAGTTGCTTGGATTTGTTCCAGAGTGTTGGGTGGATTTTGTTGCTGAGTTTGAGGTGGAGAGTGAGTAGGTCTCTGTTGGTTTGATCTAGTAGGTATCTTTTCCTGTGTAGTTCGCTTCTGATTAGGGCTAGTTCTGTTCTTTTCAGGATCCTTTCGCTGGATGGGGTTTTTGAGTGGAATTTCAGTTGGAAGCTTGTGGGGATCACATTTTTGTCTCGGCAGTTGCGTAGGAATGCAATGTCACATAAGATGGTGGCTCTTCGGACTTCTAGTTTCTCGTAGGTTCTGGTCAGCTGGAAGGTTTCCTCCCGTAGAGGTCGGATATTTGTTTTCGTAGATTTTCACGGGTATAGGTATGCATGTTAGGTGGATTCGGGTTTCTTCCCGTGTAGAAATCTGGTTGTTTTGGCGACGTTTCGACGAGGTCTCACTCGTCATCTTCAGGCTGGTGTTCTGGCTTCTTTCTTCTTGAAGTAAAGCGTGGTCTCAGTTGAAGTCCTTCTATAAATACTGCTGGGTGTGTGTGGTTTGCTTGCTTTGTTGCTGATTGCAGGTTCCTTTGTTCCTTTGTTCTTTTGTGATCTGCTGTGTGGCTGAGGCGATCGTTAAGGGATTAACTGCTGATGGCTGTTTAGATGGCTGTTTACATGCTGGTGGGTTAGATGGCTGGTGGGTTCTGGCAGTATCCTGGGTTTTGGTGGAGTGGGGTCCTGTGTCTTGTGAATTCATTTTGGTCTGGCTACGTGTCTGTGGTCTCCCAATGTTTTTTTGGGTGTGTGAGTGTGCTCCATGTGGTGACTGGAGTGGGGTGCCGCAGTAGATGGTGCAGTCGTGGTTTTGTTATTGGATGGTGGTTTCGTTTCATCTGTGGGAAGGGTCTGGGTTTGTGTTTGGTGTGGATGGAAGGTGGTGGCATCTTGTGTCCTTTTGGACCTGGTGTCAGTCTTTGTGACAGAGGCTCGTCTGTTGACCAGGGCTAGTTTCCAGATGTCAGGCAAGCGGGAGGTGTCATCGCGTTTATTCATGTTGTTTGGGTGTTTCTCTATTTCAATGGCTTCCATGATTATTCGACTGTTGAAGTGTTCAGTTTTGGAGATGAGTTTGGTTCTTTCAAAGTCAATTTCATGACCTGTTGTTTTTACGTGCTGGAAGAGAGAGGAAGATTTTTCTTCTTTTTTGACTGCGTTCTTGTGTTCTGCGATGCGTGCGCTTATTCTCCTGTTTGTCTGTCCGATGTATGTGGCTGGACAGACTTTGCATGGTATTTCGTAGACTCCTTGGTTTTCTAGCTCAATCTTGTCTTTGGGGTTTCTTAAAATGTTGGCTATTTTTTGGTCGGTGCAAAAGGCTGTCTTGATATTGTGTTTGTGGAGAATTTTGCTGATTTTGTCTGTGGTGCCTTTGATGTAAGGGAGGAGGGCGGTGCCGTTGTTCTCTTCTGTTTCTTGGTTCTTGGGGGGTGTTTCCTTTTGGATTAGTTTGGTGATGGTGTTTTTTGGAATCCGTTCGCAATTAAAACATTCGAGAGAGTGTGTAATTCAGTTTTTAGGTGGTCTTTGTCAGCGAGGCGTTTGGTTCTGGAGATGAGGGTTTTTGCTACGGAGTTCATCTGTGCAGGGTGGTGGTGTGATTGTGCATTTAAGTAGCGGTTTGTATGTGTTTTTTTCTGGTAGATTTTCATTCTCCCAGCAGACAAAGGCAATGCCACAGTGGTGATGAACACATCCGACTACCAAGCCAAACTATCCAACCTACTACAAGACCCTGCTTACATACCTTTGAACACAGACCCCACCACCTACCTGGAAAAAACCACCAAAGCCAAAATAAAAGCCTCTCCCTTAAGTGAAGAAATCAAGCCAAGCATCATCCCCAGAGAGAAATCATCCAGATGCCCCAAGCTCTACGGCCTCCCCAAGATTCACAAAGAAGGAACAACTCTCAGACCCATAGTCAGCTCCATAGGCTCACCTCTACAAAACCTCGCCAAATTTCTTGCCAAACAACTCCAGCCCTATGCAGAATCCATCACTTCATACGTACAAAACTCGTTCCACTTCATAGAAATTATAAAGAAACAAGACCTACAACCCAATGACCTACTCGTGAGCTTCGATGTTGTTTCGCTCTTCACACAAGTGCCCATTCAAGAAGCCTTGACAGCTATCCACAACAAATACAACCCCCAAGCACATCCTAGATCTGACCAACCACTGCCTAACCAACACATACTTCATCCACAATGGACAAAGATACAAACAGATAGAAGGAGCACCCATGGGATCACCCCTCTCACCGGTCATCGCAAACCTATATATGGAACACTTTGAAACCAACGCGTTACAGAAGTCCGAACATAAACCCAAACTCTGGCTCAGATATGCTGACGACACCTTTGTTATCTGGCCACACGGGAAAGATAAACTGAACAACTTCCTCACACATCTCAACAGCCTACACCCCAAAATACAATTCACTATGGAAATAGAAGCCAACAACCAACTTCCTTCCTGGACGTCCTAATCTACAAAAACCCGACGGCTCCTTAGGACATACCATCTACCAGAAAAAACACATACAAACCACTACTTAAATGCACAATCACACCACCACCCTGCACAGATCAACTCCGTAGCAAAAACCCTCATCTCCAGAACCAAACGCCTCGCTGACAAAGACCACCTAAAAACTGAATTACACACTCTCTCGAATGTTTTAATTGCGAACGGATTCCAAAAAACACCATCACCAAACTAATCCAAAAGGAAACACCCCCAAGAACCAAGAAACAGAAGAGAACAACGGCACCGCCTCCTCCCTTACATCAAAGGCACCACAGACAAAATCAGCAAAATTCTCCACAAACACAATATCAAGACAGCCTTTTGCACCGACCAAAAAATAGCCAACATTTTAAGAAACCCCAAAGACAAGATTGAGCTAGAAAACCAAGGAGTCTACGAAATACCATGCAAAGTCTGTCCAGCCACATACATCGGACAGACAAACAGGAGAATAAGCGCACGCATCGCAGAACACAAGAACGCAGTCAAAAAGAAGAAAAATCTTCCTCTCTCTTCCAGCACGTAAAAACAACAGGTCATGAAATTGACTTTGAAAGAACCAAACTCATCTCCAAAACTGAACACTTCAACAGTCGAATAATCATGGAAGCCATTGAAATAGAGAAACACCCAAACAACATGAATAAACGTGATGACACCTCCCGCTTGCCTGACATCTGGAAACTAGCCCTGGTCAACAGACGAGCCTCTGTCACAAAGACTGACACCAGGTCCAAAAGGACACAAGATGCCACCACCTTCCATCCACACCAAACACAAACCCAGACCCTTCCCACAGATGAAACGAAACCACCATCCAATAACAAAACCACGACTGCACCATCTACTGCGGCACCCCACTCCAGTCACCACATGGAGCACACTCACACACCCCAAAAAAACATTGGGAGACCACAGACACGTAGCCAGACCAAAATGAATTCACAAGACACAGGACCCCACTCCACCAAAGCCCAGGATACTGCCAGAACCCACCAGCCATCTAACCCACCAGCATCTAAACAGCCACCAGCAGTTAATCCCTTAACGATCGCCTCAGCCACACAGCAGATCACAAAAGAACAAAGGAACAAAGGAACCTGCAATCAGCAACAGAGCAAGCAAACCACACCCCCCAGCAGTATTTATAGAAGGACTTCAACTGAGATCACGCTTTGCTTCAAGAAGAAAGAAGCCAGAACACCAGCCTGAAGATGACGAGTGAGACCTCGTCAAAACGTCGCCAAAACAACCAGATTTCTACACGGGAAGAAACCCGAATCCACCTAACATGCATATATATATATATATATATATATATATATATATATATATATATATATATATATATATATATATATACACACACACATACACACACACACACACACACACTTGCATTTTAGAGCTTTCCTATCAACATAGTAAGACTCAAATATCTATATACAATATGATTATTTATCACTAGCTGATATCAGACAGTTTGGGATTATCTAATTTTTAAACTGGGTAAGAATTTTGTTTTGGTTCATTTTATCCCAGGTGGAAAGATATTGGCATTAGAGGTTTGCAAATCTGGGATAAATTAAAGCTAACTAGTTTGTTCATCCAGGTCCAGGACCTTGAGTACTGAAATCTTTGAAATTGCTGCAGATGCTGTTATCCCCTTTCCCTGCTGAGAAGTTCCTCATCTTTAACAGCCATATAGCAGATTTGATTTGCATTCTTTTCAGTAATTGGAACCATAATGGGTATCTGTAGATTTCAAGTGATGCAATGGACCCACCATATGGTATTTAAACTACTTTCCAGGTGTGGTATGCAATCACTGTATGGATGGGTATATGGTGGCAAATTCATTAATACAACTGTGAAAACAAGCAAACAAGTGGGCCAACATGGGAGGTGAAGGAGGGAGAAGACTGGAATAAAAAAGAATTAAGGGAATGTGGAGGAACATTGGTCAAGGAAAATTCAGATGGGAAAATCTGAAGAAAAATATAAAATAAAGTAGTGGAGTCTGGACTAGAGATGGGCACGAAATGAACAATTTTCCGTTTCCTTTTTTTCCGTTACATAATGAAATGACAAACGAATTTTGTCTCTAAAATGAAATGAAACAAACAGAAACACCGGAAATTTTGTCGTGCGTTTCGTTTCCGTTACTGCAATATGAGTGAATTGCTTAAAATCGTTTAAAAATTCACAAAAAATGAAATAAATAGTAACGAAATGGTAACGAAACAAACGAAAATGAAAATGATTTTTTGCAAAAATTTGCGAAAAATGGAAACAAACCGAAACGGACCCCCCCCAAATGACAAACAACAAACGAAATGCCATTTTTTTATTTGTGGACATCCCTGGGTGTGTATGAGTTTGTGTTGAGTTGTTGTGAGTGTGCATGTATATTTGAATTATAGTAAATGTAAAAAGTAAGGAAGTCAAAGTTCTCTAAGAATAATTCACAGGCCAGAAAATCAGCCCAAGATAAGGTAGGCCTTTGTAAAAAATTACAAGGGAAAACTGAAGTGTAAAATCTTTCAAAAGAAGTAACCTAAACCATTTTAGAAATTGAGGCTTCCCTCAGACTTAAGCAAATGAAGGCCCAGAGGTCCCAATGTGGTCAAAATTTACAAAAAAGTAAAACGTACAAGATAACATGTGAGTGTTCTCTCTACCAACAATTGCTTTCTATCCCACAGACATCTCTACTTTTCCTGCATTCTGATTGTTTAATTTACCTTCATTGTTAAAATCCAGTCATGTATTGGTAAATTGCAAGTGCATAAATGCATTGCACCACTGTTTTCTGTCCCAAGAATGTAAAACGTCCTATGCCTTGAAGCAAAATATGTGGTTATGACATTAGCAATTTGCCAGGATACATGCTGGACATGAAGCCATTAAAGGTATCCAACTTTGTAACTTGTTGTTTCTGCTGTTGTCTTTCAACTTGGCCAATACTTGTTTCCTCAGCAATCACATATCTGCCTGTTTGTTCATTCCATGATAGAGATATCCAGGCTAGGAGAAATCCTCTGCCCTTTTTGCCAACAGAAAACAGTCAGCCATACTTTTCATGAGATGAATCAAAGAATTATTCCATTTCATTCAGTAGGTACACCATTCCATTCTGTGGATCTGTAGTCCATTTTACAGGCTACATGTCTGTAAACCACTCCAGACCACATGACCACAAGCATTTTTTTTCTGGGTGTATCCTTGAACCATTAAAGTAGGACCTGATTAACTGTACTCATTGGCCTTTTTGATTATAAATGTCACTTGCCCATAAAACTAGAACTCTCAGTGAGAGCTTCCAGGGATTGTATTTTTGCATTACAGCTACCAGAATCCCCTAGAAAGCATAGCTGCTCTTGTAGACTCTTTTTTCAGATCCTTGCCCTTGAATAGAGAGCTTGTGAGCTGCATACAAAAGTGTTTCCAGTGCACATCCGCTCCACTGTGAATAATGATAAATAGATTGCTGGTTCAGGACAACCACTCCCAGAAATCTGGTACTCAGAGTCTAAAAACCAAAAAATCTGAACAATATATTCACCTACAATGTTGCCTATTACACCCCAAGCTTGGCCTTCCTTACTCAGTAATCTAGGAAAGACCATAAGGGTTTCAAGTTATCCAGACGTCTCAGTTGGTTTCAGTGTTCGGGCTAAAGTCCAGCTCTGAGAGCGTCTGTCTTTACAGCTTTTCAAATACCACATTTCCACCACTTTGGTTTAGAACTTTGGCAGAAAACATCACAAAACAAAAGTACATTGGAAGAGCTTCACGAGTATTGGATATCATATAATAGACAAACACATAGCATATATTAAAATGGTTTGGAAAGTGTATTAAAAGATAGAATGAGAAAACATTTCACAAAAGGAGAAACAGGTAAACATTTCTGCAGTTACCATATTTACTTCCCTTTTATAACTGATATAGTTATATACAGTAGTTTTGAATGCTGAAGGGCTGTGACTTGGGAGCAGATCAATTCTCTGCCTTTTCTTCATCTCAGAAGCTGACCTGTAGAAATCATTGTTTCATCCACAAAAAACTCTTTTATTCTCCACTGTGTCTATATTCTGCTTTACGTACTCAACTTATTAAAACTAACCTTTTTAGAATTCCACTCCTTCCCTCTCGCTCTTTTTGCTGATGGACAAAATCAAAATTCCTCAGCTTCCTTGTCTATGTTATGTTCTGTACATGGCATCTAGAGGCCAAAATTGATGTGAGCTGTAATTAATCTTTCTGTGAGGCAATACAGACCCCTTGGTAGAGCAGAGATTAGAATCACACTGTCTGCATATTTAAAATTGCTGAACAGCCCACCAGTAATCTGCATTCAGAAACTGTCTTGCTCAGAAATAGCTGTAAAAGATGGTGAAAAGAAGAATACATTGTGCGAAATTCAAGATGTAAAGGGGTGTATTGGATTATCTCTGAAAAAAGTATGGACTCCTGTTGTTTAGCTTAGCCAGAACTAAAAGATACTCATTGAATCAGTGGGAATTTGGTAAATTAACTCATCCATAGGTTCTATTGATTCAGTGGATCTACTGTAGTTGAAATTTATTATATTAAGCATCAGGATTTAAGACACTGTCTGGGGTCCATTTCAAGGCAACATAGGTGATGGTGAGAAGTAGAGATGGGCATGAACTGCCAAACTGGTTCCTCTTTCAGAGGAACAGGTGATTGGAGTTTCCCAGCCCCACCTCCTCTGGTGGTTGCCCATTCAGAGGAAAGTCTGGAGGAAGCGTGGCAAGGAAGCTGGGGTGCTACCTTTAAGTGGGCACCCATTACAAGAGATAGAGCTGGGAAGCATTGAACACCTGCTGATCCAAAGGATGATTAGCACAAACCAGAGGTTTGGTGATTCATGCCCATCTCCAGTCAGAATCGGACCATGACCTTTTACAGGATCTGTACATATGGTGGCCCAAGAGAATCAGATGGCAGGCAACAAAGTATACTGTTCCTGCTCATAGGAGCAGGTTACACAGGGTCTAACTATATGATACAACTATACAGTATATAATTGTAAGCTGAAATGATGTTAGCTTCAAGAGTTTCATGATAACTTTCAGCATTTTCAGCAGACCTTCATGCTTATTCAATCTTATCAAAGTTTTGTTAACCTCCTAATGACCACTAACAAAACAATGCATGCTAATCTCAAAGCATGAAAATCCTACTCTGTGAACAAGAAAGCATGGGGACCTGACTCACCAGGGGTGCCCACATTGTGGCCAGAATGGTGTCTGGGTCCTTGCCCTCAGAAAACAGCATACAATGATAAGAAACATGTATTTTCTGTTGTATGAAACTATGAAAACCATAGTTTTTAGATTTGTGGAATCACCCTCAATGACCTCTAGAGTTTTATCAATGTCCTTCTTCTTCATGAAAGCTACTAGATTATCAGCAATAACTTTATTTCTGTTTGAATCTTTCTCTGGAGTAAAATGGTACAGATAATCTCCCTGGCTCACTGCATACAGAATAATGCTTTTCTTTGAGAAAACACCGATCAAAATTATGAGCTTTCAATAGAACTTGAGTTGTGTCTTGAAATGCAGTCAGTTTCACTCTTCTCATATAGTTCATCAAATTCTTGATCTAGCATTTTTATAAGTCTTTTCCAGGGACCTCTTGACTTGATTGTGATCCACTACAAATGTCTTGTCTTCTTTTCTCCCAACAATAATCCATAACTCAGGACATCTCACAGAGCTGGTAGTTCAAAAGCAAGAGGTCTTGACTAGTTCCAATGAGATTGCTCATATGAGTGAATGTTCCTTGCCTAGTTTTTCTTTTGGGGATCATTTTAATACTTTCAGTATGACTGCTGCATCCGCGGGGGATCGGTTCCAGGACCCCCACGGATAGTGAAATCTGCAGATAAGGGCAGATGCTTTTATCCAGGTTGACAGTAGTGATAGGGGTGCTGGGGGTGGGGGAAAAGGTTTTGTGCCCAGCACCCCCAAAATGGCAAGGAGGGAAGAAAGTTTTCCCCCCTTTCTCCTTGCCACCGGACTTGGCTGTGGCAAGGAGAAAAAGAAAAGGAAAAAACTTTATTCCCTACTTGCCGCAGCCTCCACCAATGCTGCAGTGGGACAGACAGGCACCCTCTAGAGGGGTGGAGGACCCACCACCCCTTTGTATATTGTACCTGTCTGGCCCACAGCAGTGGCAGCAAGGAGGAGAAAATTAAAAAAGAAAATGTAAATTAAAAATTAAGTTAAATTAAATTAAAAATTAAAAAGAAAACTTACAGCCCTGATACCTGCCACCCTCATCCTTGCTGCTGCCACTGCTGCTACATCAGGCCAGGTAGGCACCCTCCAGAGGGGTGGGTTGGGGACTCACCAAGCTGGCCAACCAGCCTTTGAACTTCCTGGTCAGTTCCCAGGCAGATGAAGTTTTGAACTCCCCACTCAAACAAAACAGTTAACCATGCAGATTTTTAAAGTCCCCACCTCACCCCTCTGAAGGGTGTCTAGCTAGTAGCATCAGCGATGGTGGTAGGGGGAAAAAACTTACCTCCCACAAGACCACCATACATGATAATAAGTCCCATCACATTTATTACATTTCCGACATTTATTGGACAGCTTTGTAAACATTTTCACTAATCTAGTTGGTGGTTTTATATATGCCAACGATAAAACATTTTATATATGTTTTCTTTATAGGAAATTACAAGAGTTGCTGTTAATACTCAGTAGCTTTTGCCATTTCTCTTGTTCGTCAATTGTATAACCAAAATTCTGGGCCCAGCATATCATTGTTTCTTTCACTTGCTCATCTTCAATTTTCTGTTCTAGCAAAAATCTATAAAGCTTTTTAATTAGTTTGTCTTGCAAGGATAGTTCAATATATTATCAAATTGTAGCATTGATAAAATATTGTCTTCTAATATTTTATCAAATTGTGGCCCATCAAGTCATTTCTGACTGTTGTTATGAGTTCTTAGGTCAGTTTTAACTTGTGATGATAACCCTGATAGTGTTTTTAAAGTATGTGAGACTTTTAAGAAGTAGTTTTATCATTTTCACTTCTCAGTATCATTGCTGAACGTAGAGTTGAACCCAGGTCATCTACACCACATTGGCTCTATACAACTTATAATACATCTAATAGAGTTTTCAAGGTAAATAGGGCACTTAAGGGTTACCTTTACCAGTGCAAGCAACCCCCATTTGTTTCTGTGGTTGAGCAGAGATTTGTCCCAAGTCCAAGTTCAGTGGTGGTGAACCTTCGGCACTCCAGATGTTTTGGACCACAATTCCCCGAATTCCAAGCCTGTATTGCCAATGACAAAGCACTGTGGGAGGTGTGGTCCAAAACATCTGCAGTGCCAAAGGTTCGCCACTACTATCATAGTTTATCCCTCTGTTCATTACACCATACTGGGTACACTATGTATATAGTAAGAAGCTAATTTTCTCTGTGTTGGGCACAAAGCTAATTATCTTTCTCTAAAACTCACTTCCTAGGAGTCATATCCAGTCTTCACCAAAATCTTGCCACAGCCCTTACAGGCTTTTTCTCACTTTGAATCCATTAACATGCTAGCTCCCTGTAGCTTAACCCCACCTTACCTGCTTGAAGATGTGTGTGCTATATCTTTCCAGGGGCTCCTTTTCAATGTACCCTAAAAATCCTTTATATAGATAAAGGTACATAAAGGTCATTTATATATGTTAAGGGTACATTGAAAAGGAGGCCATGGAAGGATATGCAATGCATGTAATAGTTAAAGAATTTTAGTATTTACTAACGTGGAGGCAGAGGTTGCATCTGAGCGTCACACTTATTTCTTGTGCCTCATATAGCTTGCGGAAATACGTATCCTAAGTAAATACTTGTAAAGCCCCTTGATTTTTAAGTGACTTTTCTAAGTCTTTGAAACAGCTTAAAAACTTTAAAAAAACATAGTGGAACATTGCAACAAGCAAAGTGGAAGGCAACAGCAACTGGCATCAACTACTAACCATCCATTTGTTGCCTATAGCTAAGCCTTCTCTTTCAGAGTGAGTGCATAAATGATGAGACATGACAACATAGTTTGGGAATATATGTAGGCCACAACTTTATTGATTCCAACAGGTAGTACTCTGGCTAAGCAATTGGGTTGGATCCAGTGCATGAAAGCAGCCTGTCTGTCCTTTGCTGCTCCCATGTATTTTTCCATCATCATATGTAATCCCACTTCTTGTTAATTACAGGAACCCACCCCATCAGTATCCCATGTTCCCCTTCAAATTTTATGTTCTTGGGGGGCATCGACCCCATCGGTGGCCATGTCATAACTCACTGTCAGGGGTCTGTGTCCCCATTGCCCCCCAGCAATTAATCCATGTCCACACCAGTCTGGCTTTCCTCATCAGCTGTTCTTTCGTACTTGCAGTTTCTCTCCTGCTACTGTAAATGCCTGGATCCATCCCAATGCTTGTAAAACCACCACACCCTTTCAAGTTGTGACATGCACGTATATAATTAAACATAACTACACAATAACCCACACTATCTACTATAGTGAAAAGGGGGGCGGTGGGCCAGGATGCTCTGTCTTCTGCTGGTCAAAGAGGAGGGTTGTTTCTTTGTTACCCCCTTTTAAAACCTTTTTGGCCCTGGTCCCCTTGTGATCACATCACACTCTCCAAGGGGCTGGCCCCAACTGGCATCTGCTTCCGAGTCTGATTCCCCCCCCCATGGACTTCCCACCTTCTCTGGCTTTCCCACTTAGGTGGGGGTCACCATATCACACAGTTTTGCAGGTGATGCCCCTCCAACAATCTCCAGACTTGGTAAGTCTGGTCCTTTCCTTTTCTGGAAGCACTTTTTATGAGCACTTTCAGCTCTTTGACTCATTTGCATATGAATTAGCTTTGATGAATTGCCTTATCCTTATTTAAGAGATCCCTAGAAATGCTGGACTCAAAATCTCCACTTTGCCTTTGGCTAAAGTCCTCTTTCACCTGTGATCTATTCCTCTGTTTTGATTTTCCAAGAACTCAACTGACAGTGAGATCAAATGTTTAGTTTTGATGCTGAACCAAGTTTGCCAGTTTTTCATTCCACCTGAAAAACTCAACTCTCACTATAAATACAAGGATAGGTAAGGTGAAAATTAATAATTTATGATTTTTTTTTAAAATTCTGCTTGAAGGTTCTTTCTAGTCCTGTCCTTGAACTTTCAAATTTCCTTCCTATTAGACAATTAAGGAAAAAGACTTGGTAAGTGATTGTTAAATACAATCAAGTCCAAAGTAAACAACTGCATATGCATTGTGGAAGTCAGTCAGGTAGGTGTAATGTGAACAGGAGCATTTCCCTTCTTTCAGGGCTGTTTTGGCATCATTTAACAGCAATGATACAAAAAGAGGGAAAATAAACAATAGCTACAAAAAATAGAGTAATGTGAATGCTTTAAAGGAGTAAAGTCTAATGTAAGACCACTGAAAGTTATTTCTATATCTACATACCTTAGCAATAACAATCCACTTCTGTTACTCATCATGATAACATCATAATGAAAGCAAAAATATGCAAACTTTTGCATGTTACTACAGATAATGAAAGATGCTTCTTTATTACTATCTGTTTAGACTGCAACTGAAAGAAGTAAAAGTATCATGAAGAAAGTGCAAGGGAGTGGAGTACAGTAGGACCACTGTATCCGCTGATTCATTAACTACTGGTTCAGTTATCCACAGATGGCAGAGGAAAATATTAAATAAATAATTCAGAAGCTACAAAGCAAGCTATTTATTTATTTATTTATTTATTTATTTATTTATTTATTTATTTATTTATTTATTTATTGGACTTATATGCCACACCATCTACCAACAAGGCTACTCTGGGCAGTGCACAAATAATTCAACAAGCACCTAAGAACAGTATACAATTTAAAAATATGGCTAATAAACAAAATAAACATAAACTAAATCACCAATAGCATCATAAAAATCACTTAAAGAACAAAGGTATAACTAAAACAGAAAGGGTGGGTTAAAGAACAGTGAATCAAGAAAGGATGAATTAATAGCCAGGGAAAGCATTTCTATATAGCCATGTCTTAAGATGTTTTTTGAAAATTGACAGCGTAGGGTCCAGACAAATCTCGGCAGGGAGTTGATTCCATAAGAGAGGGGCCACCACTGAGAAACCCATTCCTCATTACTGATTTCTGGGCTTCCTTTGGAGTCGGCACCCTCAAACGACCTGCTTGAGAAGAATAAGTGATTTGGGCAATATTTTGTGGTATAAGCCATTCTGACAAATAGCAAGGTCCCAAACCATTTAGGGCTTTGTATGTCAGCATTAGAACCTTGAAGTCAATGTGGAAGCAGATCAGCAGCCAGTGCAGTGAGCCAGTGTAGGGGAGATATGATGGTTTCTTCTTAACCCCATTACTAGTCTAGCTGCAGAATTTGGCACTAGCTGGAGCCTCCACTTTAACCTCCAAGGCAACCCCATGTAGAGTGCACTACAGTAGTCTAATCTTGAGATGATGAGTGCATGTACCAACATAGTGAGAGTGTCAGGGTCCAGGAAAGCACACAGCTGAGTGATCTGCCAGAGATGATAATGTGCAGAATGGACCACTGATGCCACCTATGCTTCCATGTTGAGCGGTGGGCCCAATATTACACCCCCACTGTGTATCTCATCCTGCATGGGAAGAGTCACTCCCCCAAGGGAGTTTCCCAGGCTGCCAACACCCAGCACCGCCACCCAAAGGACTTCTGTCTTGCCCAGGTTCAACCTCAGTCCATTCATCCTCATCCACTCCAGAACAGCATCCAGGCACGAAATGGCATGCACTGCAGGTGGAACAAAGGAGATGTAGAGCTGGGTGTCATCAGCATACTGATGACACAAAATCCCTTACCTCCTGACCAAGGAATCATATAGATGTAAAAAAGCATGGGAGAAATGAGCGATCCCTGTGGCATCCCACAATTGAGGGACCAAGGGGAGGAAGTCAACTCCTCTAGCTGTACTCTCTGGGGATGGTCCTCTAAGAAGGAATGGAACCACTGGAAAGCAGTGCTTCCAATCCCCAACTTGGAGAGCCTCCCCAGGAGGATGCCAGGTCAATGGTATAAAAGGCTGCTGAGAGGTCAGGGAGGAACAACAAGGATGATTTGTCCCTGTTGGCCTCCCTCAACAAGTTGTCGTGCAGGGCAGCCAATGCTGATTCCATACCATGACATGGCCTGAACCCCAACTGGAATGGATCAAGGGCCTCGGTTTCATCCAAAAGTCCCTGAAGCTGGTCCACCCCCACACTCTCAACTACCTTGCTAATAAATGGAACATTGGTGATGGGCCTATAATTGCCAATTTGGTCCATCACCAGATTTATTTTCTTCCAAATGGTTCTAATGAGAGTCTCCTTGAGGGCTGGAGGAACCCTGTCCTTGAGGCGAGACCCATTAATTATTGCAGTGACCCATTCTGTAGTCACTGACCTGGCAAGGTTCAATCCAGGCCAGGCAAGGTTCAAGGGAGGTGGTGGTTGCATGACAGCAATCAAGTGCCTTGTCCACTTCAAGCAACATCACAGGTTGAACGTTGAAAAGAATAACCAGGAAAGGCATTGCACTGGATGTCTCAGTTCAATGTACTGCTTTTATCCAGGTCTCGGCGTATGGCCTCCACTTTTGATTTTAAAAATCCTGCTAACTGGTTGCAGGAAATACTAGGGGGAGGCCTATCACTGTGACCAACCCTGGATAGATCGTGGACTATACAGAACAATTCAGCCTGGTGGTTTTGTGCTTCGCTTATCCAGACAACGAAGTAAGATCTTCTTGAGGCCTTAATCCTAGCTGAGTGAATAGTCAATGCAATCTTGACAGCAATTAAATTATAATCTGTCATGTCCCATCTCCAAATGCTCTTTAGCCTCCTTCTGTTCTGCTTTAGGGCCCATAGGTCCTGGTTAAAACATAGCACTCCACAGAACCTGTGGTGAAGGGGGTGTTTAGGAGCGAGCATTTCAATTGCCCTGGTGGCAGAGGCATACCAGCCCTCCACCAAGGCATCAACAGAAACACCAACCAGTTCATCAGGAAGCCCACACATGGCATCCTGGAACCGAGAGGGATCCATTAGCCTACGTGGGCAGACCAACTTAATGAGTCCGAGCTTCCCACGGAGGGGTGTGTGTGCCACTGTTAGATTGCATTTTAATAGGTAGTGGTCCAACCATGACAAGGGAGGCAACATAAGATTGGTCACCATTGGGCCACATTAGAGAAGACCAGGTCTAAAGTGACCTGCCTCATGTGTGAGACTGTTGATAAGTTGGGACAAGTCCAAGGAGGTCATGGTCTCCAAGAAGTCAAGAACTGGCCCTGTGACCTGCGCCTCCACATGAATGTTGAGGTTCCCAAGGACAATAAATCTGGGGGACCTCAACAGTGCCTCAGAGATGAAGGTTGGCAGCTCTGGAAGAGACTGCGCTGGGTTGCGGGGAGTGTGATATGCCAGCACAAACCCAAATCCATCCCTAATCCCCCTGCTGACATGTGAACATAAGAACATAAGAACATAAGAAGAGCCATGCTGGATCAGGCCAAAGGCCCATCTAGTCCAGCTTCCTGTATCTCACAGCTCGTTTGGGAATGAGACTAGATATCTGTCTCCTGATACCACTCCCCTGCATCTGGCCCTTGAAGTACCCTGGTTTAAAGCCTAGAGATTACACATCTCCATCATGGTTTGTAACATGTGATGGACTTTTCCTCTAGGAATCTGTCCAATCCCCTTTTGAAGGCATCCAGGCCAGATGCCATCACCACATCCTGTGGCAGGGAGTTCCATAGACTTACAACGCGCTGGGTGGAGGGCCTCCAGACCAGGTATCACCAATGCCAAGAACCTAACAGCCTTCAAAGAGTTCTTATATAGAATGGCTACCCTGCCGCCCCTTCCCTTTAGCCTACCCTGCTGGAGTCCTTATTAGAGAAGGTAAATGAAGGAGAGGGTTGACCCTCCCTCAGCACTCACCCTGGTCTCTGTGATACAAGCCAGGTCTGCTTTTTCATCCAGGATCAAGTCCTGGATGAGCTGGGTCTTACTGGCTGCATACCTGGCATTCAGCAGCACCAAGGATAAAGAATAGGGCCAATTGAGTTGGTTACCTTGTATCTGACAGATGGAGGCAGCACAGAACAAGGCACAACTTTCAGACATCTGTACCCCATTCTCATAGATCTAATAAGTGCAGCTCCAGCAGCATACCTACCATGGCCCTCAACAACTCGAATAGGCCTTGGCCCCAAGCTGTGGCTATTGGCTTCCCATGGTTCCTGAAAATGAAATATATAATATATAAATATGATGATGTGATACAGTAAAGCAAATAAATCAAACCTAGTTTAAAGGGGGAAACCTTAACTAAACCTAGAGGAGGAGGAGGAGGAGGAGGAGGAGGAAGGAGGAGGAGGAGGAGGAGGAGGAGGACGAGGACAAGGACGAGGAGGAGGAGGAGGAGGAGGAGGAGGAGGAGGAGGAGGAGGAGGAGGAGGAGGAGGAGGACGAGGAAGAGGACAAGGACGAGGAGGAGGACAAGGACAAGGACGAGGAGGAGGACAAGGACGAGGACGAGGAGGAGGAGGACGAGAAAAGAAAAGAAAAACTTCCACACAGTCTTCAGCAGGGAACCAGACCCATGAGAGGGAGAACAGGCATTAACTGGCACAAATGTAACATAGAAGTAACAATTAAGCTCCAATTATTATCACAAGTCCCAAGACCAGATCCAAGATCCTACTGGTGTAAACCATCTGGGAAACATGGATCCCAGTCATTAAATAGATGGCATTTGCAGATGGAATTTGCAAATGTTGCTTGGCAAAATTCTGAAAGTCTTAAACTTTTCTGATAAAATGGCATTCACCGCTCTGGGAGGGAAAACACTGCTGACATCTCTTGAGTTCAAAGTCCTCAAATGGTGACCAGATGGAGTCCATGCCATTGAAGATCTCAAACCACAATGGGGAGAGGAGCAGCACTGTGACGTGGGCTTATGAGACCATAGCCCCAAGCCTACATGTCCTTCCAAGAAAGACACCTGGCTCAGGGATCCCCCTACCCCACAAGTTCCAGTATGCGCCACCACGTATACCAGCCAGGTCACAAGGCCAGTGTCATACAAAAAAATCCATCATGAAGCAGGAATATGGAGAAATTTTCCAGACACTGGGACAACGAGAGTCAACAGTGAAGCTGGAATAACTCCCACCATGATGATTCAACAGGAAAATGGATGACATCCATACCAAATGCCAAGTTCAAGAGAAGCCCACACATGCAGGTCCTGAAAGTTTTATAATTACATTAATCCCCAAAGTCAATTGAGGGACAATGAGACTAGAGAGCCAGGTGTTAAACTGGAAAGCCAGTTGTAAAGTCCATGCTGCCAAGCAGCGTTATAATGACATACCAACCAAGACCTTCACACTCAGAGGCTCAGTTTCCCATGGCCTCATGTTTGAATTAAAAGCCCATTTAAGCTGTGTAAGGTAGTAAAGATAGAAGGAAGAAAATAAACTTAGCAATATAAAGTGAAGCTAGCATAAAAACCCAAAGGAACCCCACAACCTGCTTGACGCTAAGAAAATGGAGGTGAACCTTATTTTAGAGGCCCTTGGGGGCACAGTGCATTTACTATGACTACCTGAAAGGCTCCATATCCATTATCCAGCCCCAGATATGAACATTAAAGGGGATTGGGTTTAGGCTTGCCATGTGTCATCAAATAGGGTGAACTAAATTTAAAAAATAAAATTAAACTAAATTAAACTAGATTAAAAATGAAAGTATTAAATGCAACAAAGGAATAACAAATCACCACCACCCCCGCCCGCTGGGTAGATTAACAACAAACCTCAATGTCAAACCACATAGAGCCAAGAAGGGAAAAAGCAAACAAGCAAAGAGAAAAATAAAACAAGGAAATAGCTGTAAAGCAAGTTATTGTCACAAACAGCAACTGTAAAGCTGCTGTTGAAAAACAGCAGCCGTAAAGCAAGCCACTATTGTTTTCAGTGTTCTCTCTTATCCATGGTTTTCATTATCCATGGGAAGGCCTGTAACCGATCCCCAGTGGATACCAAAGTCCTACTGTATAGCTGTGTCACACAATATAAAGTGTGAACATGTATTTCTTCAAAGCTACAGTATTTTACTATAAAAACATGTTTTTGTTCATCATTACTTCAATACTTAGGATGATTACAAAAGTGAAAAACCCCATGTTTTATCTAGGACAGTCTTGATTATACAAAGCTTGTCCAAATGGTTTGTATTGTGCACTTTTTTAAACTGTATTTTGTTTCCAGTAGTTCTTAAATTGCTCCTCATCTTATAACACGTGGTCATTCCTTCAGTGAAATCAGCCATTCTGTCATCAATTAATTTCCTCCAAAATAAATTCTGAGGGAGGGAAGGTCAGCAGAGGCTGAGTCTCCATCCACTTGTCCCACATTGGTTTATAAGGTTGACTTGAGGAGACCATTGCTTGGATACTGAGAGATGATGAGAAAATATGTGGAATTTCACCACCTCTCAGAATATACTTGAAGAATAAGCATCTTCCTGCTCAGCAGAATATACAGTAATGTAATATTATCTTGATCCATATGTTGTACAAGATAATGAGACCCCCAGGTATCAATAACAGTTCTAGCATTTGTAAAGAGAGTTTTTTGCACAAACTGCAATTGTGCAACATTAAAACTGCTGCATGAACTTTTAACTATTAGAAGCATTTTCCTGTGCTTTTTTTGGGGGGAGGGGGTGTTCTAATTTTAGAGCTAGATTGCTGAAGTGCCATATTGATGTATTGCAACTAGGGCCCTGGTCACACGACCGCTTTGGTACTGTGTTTGTTGTGAATGATTGCGCAGCAAAAGATCCACTCCAAGGCACAGCATTTTGGCACCGCAGTCAACCACATCCCCTGAAGCGCACTTTAACCGCATCATCCTATACCACCACTAGGGGTTTGATCAAATTACTCCTCTTAATGATGCACAGTTTTTATTGTAGCAATTACAGTGTGACTGGTGAAAATTTCCACTAGGCCTCTATGGGGTTCCCGAGATTTTAATTTGTAAATTTCCCAGATAGTGTTCACTAGAGGGACACTACTCTGGGCAGAGAGAGAGAGAGAGAGAGAGAGAGAGAGAGAGAGAGAGAGAGATGTATCGAATGGTTTGTTTGCATCTTTTTGTCTTTTTCATCATTTAGTCAGTTCTTGACTGTTTACTTTCTGTGTATCTTGTGAAAATGTCTCTATGCAAGTAAGTGTACAAATTGTCGTGGTCAATGACTGACATAAAGTGACCATGCTCATTTACTTTTGAATTTCTATCTCCTCTCAAAATAAATGAGGTGGTTTAAAATTATCCCCTTTGAAGTCACTAATCTCCTTTTCAATTTTTTTTATAGCTGCCAATCCTAAAATCATTTAAACAGCATACCTTCCTTTCAAGCTCCCCTCCCCTGTCATTAAAAAGACTTAGGAGGTTCATTTTTTATCTCAAAGTCACAGCTTCTGCTTTTTGGCTTTAGGAGCTCTTCCAAATTTGAAGACATTATTTGATTTCCTTACAAAAGAGGAGATGAAAATACATTTAACGATTAAAATTATAAGCAGCCAGATCAGGACGTAAATTCAAAGCCATGGAGTGACAGTGCATGATTCATTGTAAAGGCTTGTTCTGCTAATTAAGGCAAACACAGACTATGTTGGATAACTAATCTATTTGTCTATTGTTTCTTTAATTGTAATTTGACACACCAGTGATTGTGGACGATTGGTCTGAAATGGTACCCAGAAGATTTCATTCTGTAACTAGGAAAAGTAGCTGGTGATTTAAATCCTTTTCCTCCATCTGCATCTTTTAGTGGATTCAGAAAATTGATTCCCTCTTCCTTTCCATCAAACAACTTCAGACTTCTACAGCTTCAGATAATTTTTGTAACTTAATTGAGTACTACTGAAAAGAGAGGAAATGAGTAAGCTTATAATACTGAAACATAGTGGCAAAAAAATTCAAGTGAAAAGTTATATTCAATGCAGTGGTAAAACAACCTGGAAACGGGTGCCCCTGTGGGGGGGGGGGATCTTTGGTTTGGCTTTCGAAGTTCTGATTCTAATAGAAAGATATTTTCCAAGGAGCACCCCCTTTGGAGCTTCATAACTCATCCCCCTGAAAATCAACCCTTTCCAAATTTGGGGGTCTTACCAGGAAGAGCTTGAGGGAGCTCCCCTGCCATTTTGGTCCTTTAGGACCCAGGGGAGGATAGCATTTCCTTTCATTTTGTTTCATTTTATAATGAAACTACTTTAAAAATTTGTTACAAATGAAACAAAACTACTAAAAAAATGGAATGAAACAAAACAAAACACTATTCTTCCATTTTGGTGGAGTCAAGGATTTAGATATAAGACCTATACCCCATTTCTCCATCCCATTTAGAAGGTGAAACTTTTGAAATGGCAAATCTACGAATGTTCACCTGAAATGTTCTACTCACCTGTGCCTCTGCAAGCCTTCATACTGAAGATGAAAATGAACCTGTTGCTTTTGGTGGAGCAGGGAGGTAAGTAAGGAAAAGACTTGTCTGTTGTCCTCACATCAAAATCTATCAATGCTGACAACATCCATAACACTGATATGCAGAAAAAATGAGAGACATTGACCAGGGGCTGTGTGTGTACATAGTTTACAGAGAGAAACTATTTTCCAAAATCCCCAGGAATATAACATAGTACTGTCCACAGAAATCAATTTAGAAATCTATAGGGGTTTGTTTGTTTTGCACAACTAGTTTGTTCTGGCACAAGTGCATGCAACACCACCTTATGAGCAAAGGGAAAGAGAATTTTAAAAAAACAAACAAAAAAAAAAAACAGAAGGACAAAACTGGATAATAGGCATGACATATTGGCTGGCCAGTGGAGAAATAGCATAGAGGGAGGGGAAATCACTGTGGAAAGGTTATGACCAGAACTCTGGACAAGAGGAATTCCTGCAGTAGCTTTCCCCACTAATGCCTCTTTTGATCAATATCCTCCTGTGTTTATGGAACCATAGCACCAACACATGTAAGGGAAGCTTAAGTAAACTAACAGTAAGTCAACAGATTTCAGTAGCCTAAAAAAAGATGGGATGATATCTTAATTGAGGATACTCTGACAAGGATGTCATAAGGTTCAGTGGCACCAAATGATGACCGAGATAAAGGAAAAATTAGAGAACTGATTTTTCTGATCCCCAGACAAATCAGAACTTCACACTTCCACCAGCAAGGCAGCAGCTATCGACCCATACTTAATGGATATTAGGAAGGATTGCACAGGTGTGACTTTCACATAGGTGTGACTTTTATACATTCCAGGCCATTTTATATCGAAGGAGCCTATTTAGGCCATTGTCCACCTAACAAGCTTATTCAGACCAGGGTGGTGTGAAACCAAGATGAGATGTAAATGGGAAACTTCACACCAACTTTCCTTAGACTGATGAAGCTACTCAGATGAGTAGTGAAATGTTTTGACCTCACAAGAAATGAACTCCAGTTGCCATGACTCAATTTCTGGATACCTTAAACAAAAACTGATAAGGAAAAAAATGAGGAAATGGGGGACCAAGAAAATTGAGATGAAATGCTGACTGGCTAGCAGAGAGGGCAACAGGGAAAGGCCTGGAGCGTGTCCGCATCTGTCTTTCAGGTGTTCTTTCTGTACCATTCCCCAATTTCGTTAAACCATGTGGGGACAACAAAAGTTGGCTTCCTTGAACAATTTCACATTAAGGAAGGCCACAACACCGGGTATTATTTGGCTTAAGGGAAAATAAATAAGAGGAATTGCATTAGAGTAAACAAAAGCATGGGAAAAATGAAAAGATGGTAAGCTCATGTTTTCAGAATCTGATGTCTCTTGTTGAAGTAGAATGGTAAGAATTCTCAATGGGAAGGTGGTACTTCACACAGTGCATACTTAATCTGCGTCATGTGCTTCTTCAAGATGTAGTGATGGCTATCCACTGAGACAGCTTTAGATTTAGAAGGGGATTAGAGAAAATCATGTGGCATGAAGCAAACAGCTAAGATCGTGATGGCTGGATGCTGCCTCTAGGATCAGAGGCAGCATAATTTGAATACCAGTTCCTGGAGAATCCAAGCAAAAAGACAGCACCATCTGCCTGTCATGTGTGAAGGTTTTTCTATCTAGTTTGGCTCTCTGCAAAACAGAATTCTGGACTAAATGAGGTCATTTTCTTTCTTTCTTATAGAATAATTTATTACTCTTTCTCACTTTGCCATTTTTCCTCCAAATTAAAATCACTCTTACTGTTAAAGCTCTCTTTCTATATCCCTCTCTCCAAGACGCAGATAGCAAATGTCTGAGGGGAAAAACAGTAGGAAGAATTAATCCTTTCTCTAATGGCACCGTAATCACACTCAAATATTGCCCGTAGTTTCTGTTCAAATAAGCAAACAAATACACTAGCACAGGAAGGAAAACTGCAAGGTCCTGGTCAGGGATTTATTAAAGAGCATGTGTTTTTGCAGGAAGTCATGGTCTTCATATGCAGATTCTGCTTATGCAATTTATTGCTCTCAGAAAGGCTAATGTGGGGCCCTGAATACTCTCCAATGGTAAACCTCTCCAGAAATGAGAACAATTTTCTGAAAGCAAGAGAAACTGCTGCTTGATGACAGACTTTCCTGGTTCAGCCTGAAAGTGCTTTTGCTCTGGCCTCTCAGAGATCTATTGCTGGCTTGTAGCTGGTGAAAAATTGGATTATCCCTAGATATTAGTAGGTTTCTCTATCACACTATTTCACCGGTGGCTCCTGGTGATTGTATGAGCCAAGTCCTCCTATTTGTTTATTAGACTTGATACATTCAATCCTCATTTCATGATTCTTTAAGTGGTCCCTTAAAAACAATGGATTATATTGGCCATGACTACCTTAACTCTCACTGATTTACATGGCCCTTCCCTGACAGTTTGAATCCAGGCCTTCTTTTTCTTAACCAAATAACTTATCATAGAAGCAACGTAGGATTGGAAAAGACCTTGGAGGTCTTCTAGTCCAACCCCCTGGCCTTTCTCCACCTGTGGAAAATATACCAGCTCCGCCCCTACCTAAACGAGCAGAGTCTCATGACAGTTATGCATGCACTGGTAACATCCCGTATTGATTACTGCAACACGCTTTACATGGGGCTGCCTTTGAAGATGGTTCGGCAATTGCAACTGGTTCAGAATCGTGGGGCATGGCTAGTAAGCGGTGGGGCTGCCAGGGACCACATCACGCCGATTCTGCGTAACCTACATTGGTTACCAGTTGCTGCCCGAGCCCAATTCAAAGTGCTTGCTTTGACATATAAAGCCCTAAATGGTTTAGGACCTAGATACCTGAAGGACCGCCTCCTTCCGTACAAACCTACCCGGCAATTAAGATCAAGCCAGGGGACCCTCTTGAAAGAGCCATCCCTCTAGGAGGTGAGAGGGATGGCTTGCAGACACAGGGCCTTCTCGGCAGCTGCTCCCAAGCTATGGAATGCCCTCCCAAGTGAGATCCACCTGGCTCCAACATTGATGACATTTCGGTGCCAAGTAAAAACCTTCCTGTTCCAGAAGTTTTTTAATTGATACAATATAGACTGTGGGTCCTCTGATGGCAATTTTAGTGTAATGATTTTAGTGTAAGGTTTTTATTATTGTTTCAATTATTTATTAATATCTGATGTTTTAACTGTTTTAATTTTTGATTGTAAGCTGCCCAGTAGACATGGGCATGACTTAGCGAAATTCTCGTTTCCGTTTCTGTTCCTCGTTTCTATTACGCAACGGAAACGGTAACGACAATTAAGCCGTCAGAACTCGAACTCGAACTGATAAAAGAAAAATTGGGTCTGATTTGTCGTTGTTGTTCATGGCATCACGGCGATTGCGCGATGCCAAGCGGCACAGAAAAAAGTTTTTTAAAAAACCCGATTCCCAGCCAAAAAAGCAGGTGAAAATATGCCTGCCTGAGTGAGGGCACCTACCAGAGGGGTGGTTTCTGGGGGGGGGTCCCCAGCCTCCCCCTCTCCTGTCCTGGGCTGCTCTGGTGGGGGTCATCCTTGTAGTCTCGCCATGCCATGCAGTGCGGGGGGATCCAAAATGGCGACCGCAATATTTTTTTGAAATCGTGGTCCAAAAACCCACCAAAGCACCACACAGAAACATGTGAAAATTAGGTATTTTAACTGCCTGAATTTTTACAGTAGCAGCAGTGGGTTTTTCTTGCAATAAACATCTGTCTCCAATTCCATTGATTTTATTTTATTTTTATTTTTATTTTTTTACACCTGTGCAATTATGGGCTGGCCATGGGATGGGACCATGCAAATTTTTGGAGCCATTCCACCAATCACATGGCCACTTGGCCAGGTTTTGACTGAGACTTCTGGGATGTGCCAGTCGGGCATAAAAAGCCCACTATAAGCCTAGCCCTAACCCTAACCCTAACCCTAACCCATACGCCAGTACACTGTCCTTCTTAGTGGGTCAGAGGCACCCAGAGGTGCAGCCCACTAACTCACCCTAACCTTACCCATAATAACCCTAAGCCTAGCCCTTGCCCTAACCCCAACCCTAAGCCAGATCTGTACTTGCATTGCACTACACGCAAGTACACTGTCCTTCTTAGTGAGTCAGAGGGCGCCCAGCAGAGGCATTCTTCTCTCACCTCGCTCACAGTCCAAAGTTCCAAACAACTCTGTAGGCCAGTATGCTGTCCTTCTTAGTGAGCTAGAGGCACCCAAAAGAGGGGTGCATCTGCCAGTGCCACTTGGTACGCAATGGCTACATAGTCATGTACCCTTCCTTTTCCCTTTTTAGGGGGCCAGAGGAGGCATCCACCCCAGAGAGTTGCCTCCAGGAGCCTGCTAAATGCCTTCCCTTCGTAGTGGGCCAGAGGAGGCACCCACCCCAGAGAGGTGTCTCCAGGAGCCCGCCACCCTACCCCCCTAAACCAGTACTAACGACAGACGACAAACAAAATGACAAATTTTTGAAAAATTTCGCGACAAACGGAAACAAGCCGAAACGGGCCGGCTCTGACACACGACAACTCGAAACGGTCATTTTTCCTGGTCGTGCCCATCTCTACTGCCCAGAGACCTTTGGGTAGTGGGCAGCATATAATTTGTAAAAATAAATAAATAATAAAATAAATAAATAATAAATAAGACAGGAGACCTCATACCAACTCTGACAGATGGCTGTCCAACCTTTTATTGAAAACCTCCAGTGATGGGGCACCCACAACATCTAATTCCAGATACCCCAGGCAAATTGCACCAGTGCAGTGATGGGGATGGAGTGAGGAAGGACAATTAATACAGGAATAGAAAAATAATAGCAATACTAGCAGCAGCAATGGCAATGAAGTAAATGAAAGAACCATTTAGCACCATCTTAAGACACAAACAATTTTCCTGTCAACTCTGTAGGTTCTAAAAACACATTGGAATGAATTGTTGATTCACTGCATGAAACACAGCACTGAAATTTCTTCCTGCTTCTGGCCAATTTCATGAACCTATTGATTCTGAGCCTTTGCCTAAGGGTTCACAACAAAATCCAACCTAATAAACAAATCCAAGCTCATTTAAATCTTGTCATCTCCTGGCCTACAGTAATATACAACAAAATTTGGCATGAAAAGAAATAAACAATAAGAAATCATCTCCCTGCACACCAAACCCTTTTTAAAAGGCAAGCACAGAATAACTTATTTCGTTTGGTATTAAATCCTCCCAAACTTTTGAACAAAGTGCTAACTTAAAGATAACTTGTAACTGTATATGTGCTTGACAAATCAAGTCTGTATTTTGCTGATGCCTATTTGTGTTTTGAGTGTTAAGCCATTGGAGAAAGGCATATGAATTTATCTAACAGATATTCTGCAATTTGGGAGATGGGGAGACACAAGCTGCATATCTCAGTTTTATGTTTTATAAACAAATGCTGGAATAACTCACCAATGGCATCTACCCTAAATGACTGCTTCTAAAAACATTTTGGCAATTTTAGGTTGAGGATAGTGATTTTTAAATCTTAATTGTGATGGTTGCAAGGATTGCACACTGTTTGTTAAGCATTTATGTATTATATATGTCCTTATTATATTCACAGAAAAAAGAATAGTTGGAATTATATCACTTATCTAAAGGTCATATGTCTCCTGAGACCTTTTTGTTCTCATTAGCAGCTTTTCGAGAAACAGATTCACAGGGTCTGAAACTAGCTATGAGGTATTGAAGAGACAATGCATGCTTGCTAACCATGGTAATTGTGAAGTCAGAAAAACATATTAGCTGGGAGGAGTTTTTTTAAACACCTGTGCTTGAGCCTCAGATATATGCACGTCCACAGCAGAAGCAATAACCTCCAAGATATACAAAACTTGCCACCCACGAGGAGATCCAAAGAGTACCAACTACGATTTAAATTATTTGTGAACTCCCTCAACAAACTGAATGCAGGACTCTTGCAAGTAGAGATGGGCACGACAAAAAAATGGTGTTTCGTTTGTTGTTTGGTCGTTTAAAAAAAAAATTCGTTTTTTTCGTTTAACGTGAAAAAAACGAAAACAAAAATGAAAAATTGCTGTTTCGTTAGCATTCTTTTTAGTTCAATGCATCTGCTGCAACGAAAACAAAAAACACGGCAAATTTGGTCATTTCATTTTCATTTTCATTTTGTTTTTTAAAAAATTCATTTTGTTTTCATTGCGTAATGAAACAAAAAAACAAAAACAAAAACGAAAAATCGCTTGTTTCGTGCCCATCTCTAAAAATTTCATTTTGTTTTTGTTTCAGGTAACAAAATGAAAAAGGGGGCAAATTATGTATGCATGTTATAAAATGTTAAGAAAACATTATTAACAAGTACCGTTGTGGGCTGGGCTGGGCTGGGCTGGGGAGGGAGGGAGGAGGAGGAGGAGGAGGAGAGCAGTTTCTTGAAAAGCTCCCCCATGCTCCCCAGTGTGCCGCCGATCCTCCTCCGTTGCCTGAGCAGAGGCTCCGGGTGTGCGCACGCCAGTGGGAGCGAGAGCGAGAGCGAGAGCGAGAGCGAGAGCGAGAGCGAGAGCGAGAGTGAGGAAGGGAGGGAAGGCGGGCGGGCGGGCGCGTCTTCTTTGTCTTCCCAGGAGCGCTTGCCTCCTCGGCCGAGGGAGAAGATAGGGAAAGCGATCGAGGAAGGCAGGGATGGAGGGGGCGCGGGCGGGCGGGAACTGCAGCAGAGCAGAGCCGAGCCGAGCCAGGAGGAAGGGAGACCGCGGGGTGCATGCATGGCTCATTCCTGCTGCTTTGCTGCATTGCGGCGGAGAGCTGCCACCACCACCACAGCCACCGCTTTTTACCAGCGCTGCCCGCTTTTTTTGGAACTCAGGCCGGCAAGCGGCAGTGGTGTTGGTGTTGGGGCGCACCATGGGAGGCTTCCCCGCCTTTTTCTTTCTCGGGGCCTTAGAGGGAGCTCCCCATGGGGAAGGCTGTTCTCAGTGGGAGGCCGGACGAGGAGGGAGGGAGGGAAGAAATGAAAGGGAGGTGAAAAACTCCACTCGCCAGTCATGCTCCTCCTCGGCGCAGCGGACCCGGGGCGGAGAATGTCGTGTCATGTCCATCTCTACAGCCAGCCAGCCAGTCCCATGATGGGGAAGAAGGGGAACAAAAGTCAAATTCCCTTGCCTTGCCAATGGGCCAGGGATGGATGGAGCTGAGCGAGGACACCCGGTTCAACCCCCATCCCCTCCTCCGTCTGCTCTCCGCTTCGCTCAGCCTCTGTCTCTTCTGTGCCTGTGTCCTGCCCCACGGCTGCCCCCTGCCCCCTTCCTGTCTCCCCCTCGCAGTGCCTGGAGTTGGTGAACTTTGCCCGGAGTTTAAATTTTTTTCAAAAATTCAAAATGAGGGTGCAACATAAAATACGGGTAAGTGGTATAATGGTTAAACTACAATACTAGCAGTGAAAAGTCTGATCATGATCTAGATTCAGTCCCAAGTAGCCAACTTGAAGTGGACTGAGGCTTCCATCCTTCCAAGATTGGTAAATTGAACCCTGGGGTTGCAGGTCTGTGGGGTGGTATATAAGCAGCACACTTTGCTTTTGCTTTATTCTCCATCACAGCCTTTTTCTTTTAGACATCTCCTTGATTTCCCCCACATTTAATAGTCATTCACATTATCTCTTTCCTTTCCCTAGAACCTTTCTCTTTTTTAAAAAAAATAATAATGAAATATTAATGTACTGTGGTAATGGTTTGACTTTTAGAATATATTTTTGCTATTCTTTTCTTGATATATTTAAAGTGTTGGCCTTCTAACATTAGTCAGTCTTATGTGTGACAATTAGTCAAATTAGTGTTCCTCAGGAAGATTGCACATGGTAGAAAATAGAAAAGTAGGAATTTAAGTTTTCAGTACTGGTATAAAAATGGAAGCCTTCATGTCCCAGATTCAGCTACCATCTTCACTCCTACAAACTCATTTCAAAGCTTTTTGCTTGATTGCTGCAGATTATGAGAGAAATTGAGAGAGAGAGAGAGAGAGAGAGAGAGAGAGAGAGAGAGAGAGAGAGAGAGAGAGAGAGAGAGAGAGAGAGGAGAGAGAGAGAGAGAGAGAGAGAGAGAGAGAGAGAGAGACTGTCCATACTGTCATTATAAGATATAAACTTATTATATAATGTGTGAATAATTTTTTTCAAACATACTAAAAGGAATTGCAGATTTGTACAGCTAGACAGTATTTGCAGGAGATAAAAACATTTTGTATTATGTTATGGAGACACTATGTGAGCTAATATGCTCATAAATTGACTCCTCATATCCTAAAACTTTAAAGCAGTGGTTCTCAACCTGGGGGTCCACAGATGTTCCTGGACTGCAACTCCCAGAAGTCTTCATCACTAGCTGAGCTGGCTGGGATTTGTGGGAGTTGCAGTCCAGGAAAATCTGGGGACCCCCAGGTTGAGAACCACTGTTCTAAAGAAATGAGTTAAGATTATGATCCTTCTTAAAGGCTGAGCTAGCAGGTATGCAAATCTATTTGTGTATGACTGTGCATGGATGTGAACATACGTGAGAGATGGAGCTTTCTGACGAAGTAGGATTGGCTGCTCTGTAAAGTTCCTATTCTCTGGAGTCCCATCTTCTAATTGATAGTCCTTCACAAAACTGAAGTTGATTATTATAATAATAATCATTTCCTAGCCTATGCCTGAGCGGCCCGAACTCCCAGTGATTCCCTAATGAAAACACAGACATGATGCTGGAAGGACACAACTTTATTGGTTATAGCAGCAGGTGCTGGTTCAGCATTGGGATGGCTTTAGCACAAGAAGAGACCTGTCTGCTTCTTGATGCTGCCATCAATGGTGACTCACTGATTGCTCACCCTGCATGGGGTGACAGTTGGTGGAGGCAATGCGGGCATACACCACTCCATGCCTCCCTGCCATCTGGGGGCAGAGGCATGCCTACAGCCCCCAAGTTGCACCAAAACTGCCCTGTCCCCAGCTCCCATTACTGGGATCCCTTGACATCCTGGGGCTGCTGGACCAGTCAGCAAACCTGTTGAATCATCTGGATCCACTGCAATGCCCAAACTGCCATAAAAGCTGTGTAAAGAAAACAAGAAAACCACCCCAACTGCAACAACATCCTGCCATATGCACTATGATTTACAATCAACTATATACCATATATCACTTAATAGAAGATGGGAGGGAAAGCCATCTCACCTCCAAATGGCCATCAAGCAGCTCCAATCCCTCAGGAGAGGCAGGTCGGAAGGGGGAAATCCCCTTCTTACATCCTGTCTCACACAGGGTAAAATTCACCCTCTGGCTGACCAATGGGATGACATCACACCATCTCTTCCCCCAACCCATCAGCCTTAGTTGTCTCCTGAATTTGTGCCTGCTGCCATCTTTTCCTGGATTTCTGAGTTGCTGCTCTTTTCTCGACAAGATGACCTTGTAAGTCAGCAATCCCTATTTCTCAGCATTCTCTTATTTATTATTTCCTAAGATCACTAGATGTTTTCTAAACACATCTGAATTCTTCCAACTTGAATGTTGAGGTTTGTTAAATTCCTGCTTGTTTGTTTTGATGCAGCTCTGCAATTTGCTAAGGTCATGTTGAATTCTAATTCTGTTCTCATTTATCTTACCCTACAGGGGAATCAGTTAATGATATGATCCCCCACAAGTTGTATAGCGTGATTTACACTTCATTTGACACTGCCATTAGGGTGGTTAGGAGTAGTGGCAGGGGTGCCGAGATAGGGAAGTGTGACATTAATTCTGCATTTTGTTTGCTCCCAGTTCACCCAGCAGATTTTGAATTATTAGGTTTTTTGTTTGAGGATCAGTATTACATGGATAGGACCATGCCTTTTGGCTGTTCAATTTCCTGTTCAGCATTCGAGCATTTCGGTTCATTTTTATAATGGGCATTTAGATCTAGGATGGGTTACACCCATGGGAAAGCAGGTACTGGCCAGTTTGTCATTCTTATTGTGGCATTCCAACTGAGTGCTGCTGCTGGCTGAGGATAAGATGGAAGGTCCTGCCACAAACTTAACTTTTTAAAGCATTGAATTAGATACCATTTATCAAATCTGCAGACTCCCTGAATCTAAACTCAGTGATCTGAGAACCCTTATTGTAAGTTTGCTACGAAGTAGGAAGATAATGTTGAAGGAACTTCAGGGAATTGTCGGTAACTTGAATTTTGCCTGTAAAGTGGTAGCACCAGGTAGGGCTTTCCTACTGAGGTTGTGTGAAGCTATGGTGGGTCTTAAAATATCCCATCATGGGTGCTGTATATTGGTGGATATGAAGGAAGGTCTTAGTGTTTGGTTGGAATTTTTGGAGGAATTTAATGGTGTGTCTTTCTGCCATTCAGAACTCCTTCTTGGAGCTGAACTGCAGATCCAGAAGGATGCATCAGGAGCACAGGGCTTTGGTTTATATTTTCAGGATAGGTGGTATGCAGGTGTATGGCCACTTGATTGGATTAATAGGGGGTCTGACTAGTGACTTAACATTTTTGGAATTTTTTCCAATTGTGTGTGTGGTTTGGATTTGTGCAGAGTGTTGGGCCAATTCTTCAGTCAGATTTTGGTGCAATAATTTAGTGGTTGTTCACATTATGAATAGCTTTCCTTTGAAATTACACCATTTTATGAAGTTAGTTAGAACATTTACATTGAAATGTCTTCATTTTAACATAGTTTTTCACGTGTAGCATGTCCCAGTGTACAGAATGAGATTGCTGATGCCCTGTCACACCAACTGATTACATGGTTCAATTTGTTGGTGCCTTGGGCTTTGCAAGACCCAGAGATACTACTGGAAGAAGCTTGGTGGGTAGAGGCCAATTGGACCATTAGCCTAGCACTAGACCCCAGGATGTATCATAGTTATTCTACCATGTGCATTGAATTGGCAAAATTATGTGCTAGGGAAGGTTTTTAGTGTCTATGGTCAGCATCTTCTTACCAGTTGATGCACTTTGCAGTACACTTGTATTTTGAGGGATTGGCTCCCAGAACTATCCAGGGTAAGCTTTCTGCTCTGTCATTCTATGCAAAGGCCCAAGGTTATGTTCACCCAAGCAACGACTTTAGAATTCAGAAGATGTTGGAAGGCTAGTCCAAGGAAAAAGGATATCCCACACACAAGGATTGCTATTTCGCCCCACATGTTATGTATCCTTAGTACAGTTTGGAGTCAGATATGCAGGGATGATTATGAAGTTATTCCATGCTACATCATTAATTGCATTTATTTTGCAGTTTTATGAGTCAGTGAGCTGGTCCCTTCTTCTAAGATGGACCAATCATAGTGCTCATTGTAGATGACGGATCTCATCATGAAGCATGACACTATTGTCCTGAATCAATGTGGTAGGGGGAAACTTGTACAATTGGGTACATGTCACATGATGCAAATATGCCCAGTAGTAGCAATGCATAAATATATTGCATTGTGGGGCTACAGTCAAGGTTGCCATTTCGAACACAGCAATGGTACTCCGCTGACTCATTTTTTGTCTTGATTGTCCCTGGCACTCGAAACAGCAGGAATAAGTGACTGGCATTTTGGAACTCACTCATTCTTGATTGGAGCCACTTTTATGGCAGCAGCTATGGGCATAGGTTCTGCTGGTATCCACCAAATTGTACCAAGCTTGTGTATGGCTGTTGAAGGACTTTTAGGCCTGGGCCAGTGTATGTTTTTTTCAATGCAGGTCTTCTGCATGCAGTGCATGCCAGAGTGGTGATGTGGAGACACAGTTATGTCTTCTGGGCAGCCAAGTATGCAGCACACACTGGATGGGGCTGAGATGTTGGCCTTGGAGTTTGGGCCAATATTGAGTGCAGGGGAAGAATGGGGATGCTGTAGGATGGCTTTCAGGCTGCTACTTCCCAGGATTCCCTGGACCATCCACTGGCCATATTGGTTATCCACCTCAGTGGAAATGACTTGACCCAAATGTTGGGCAAGGATATTATCCTCCAAGTCATTGATGTCTTAAGGATTTATCATTCTAAGTTTCTTAGCACCAGGTTCGTTCGATCAGCAGTGATACCATGTTTAAATTGGTAGGTTGATTATGGTCCCTGTAAGATTCATAAAGCCAGGAGGAGAGTTAATAGAGAAATTGGTAGATATTTTAATGCTGGACAAGGTTCAGTCATCAAGCATCCTAATATTATGGTTCACAACCCAGAGTTCTTCAGATCGGATGGTGTTCACCTTTCCAACAGGGGCCTAGATATATTTTTGAAAGACCTTGCAAGAGGGCCTGAGGGCCAAATTATGCAGCCTGGTGGGGTAAAGGGACATACCATGTAGTCCCTTTAGTGTGGTGGGTAGTGCAAATGGTAGTAGAATTCAGGTAAGCCACTTATATGGTGCCCATATGGTGCCAGGCAGCCCTCTGATTAATTGAATCAAACAGGAGAAAGTATAGGTTAGGGATAGAATAACAACCAATATCAGCTGACAAAAATGTAGGGCTGCCCTGGGCTGAGGAGATTCCTGAGATTTGAATGAATGCCGAACAGGTGGGTAGCATCTTATTTCACCAGGAATCTCTCCGAATTCATTAGGAGTGGCGACTTTATCTCATAAGTATGCCAATACCCACTTGTGCAACATCTCAGGTCCTCTTGGTTAGTTGATAGTTAACAGTTATCAATAAATTTTGGCCCAATTTTAACCCAAGGCCCTTGTGTCATGTATTTATTCTGGACTGGGGGGCAATGGGAAGCAGTCCTCTTTGGTTTTGTTTTCCATAACCTAGCATTTCTATTTGTAACTATTAGAGATGGGCACAAAAGGCAAAAATGGTGTTTTGTTTCATTTTGTGGCCCATCTCACTTTGTTCCGTTTCTTTGAAATGTTTTTTTTTTAAATTCATTTCATTGTTTGTATTGTTTGTTTTCATTTACACCATTCTCGCTTCCGTATGCATAGGTGGGAATGGGGTCTCTGATTCTCCCCTGCAGTGGATGACAGCACTGGGCGCGCTGCCATCCCACGCGGGGAAAATCCCTTTAAAGAGACCTCTGTTCCCATTTCCACATGCAGAGGCGGGAATGGGTTCTCTTCATACATTTCTACCCCACAGTGCATGACAGTGCCGGGTGCTGTCATCCACTGCAGGGAAGATCCCTGTAAAGAGAGCCCCGGCCCCGGTCTCTCTTGACACAGTTCTTCCCCACGGGCAGCGGTGACAGCAGGGCTGTCATTGCCGCCTGCGGTGGAGATCCCTTGAGAGATAGCATTGGTCCTGTCTCTGCACATGGAGGTGAGAATGGGCCCCTCTCTTGACTGCCCTCCACTGTGGGGGAATAACAGCCAGCCGACGGTCATCCCCCCATGGCAGAGATCCCTTGAGAGAGCCGCGGCCCCGGCTCTGCTTGCAGAGCCAAGACCGCGGTCCTCTCTCGACCACCCTCCACTGCGGGGGGATAACAGCTGGCCAGCTGTCATCTCCCTGCAGTGGAGATCTCTTGAGAGAGAGCCGTGGCCTCAGCTCTGCGTGCAGAGGTGAGAACAGAGCTCTCTCTAGACAGTCCTCCCCCGCAGGCAAGTCAAGTCGAGTTTATTGCAGCTATAAGCCCATAAATTTTTAAAAGAGACACATAAAATACATAAGGCATAATATAAGGGTGAACAGTGTTCATACATCAGAGCTCATTGTTCATGCATCAGCAATGAGTAGGTTGCCCAGAGTGAGTCATCTTACTCTCTTTTATAGCTGTCCTGCCCGTTTTTTGTTAAAAAAAAACAGTATTGAGAAATCTCGCCACTTGCAAATATGTGTGGGAATCAATGTCTTGTAATAATAAGGCCATGTGGTGCTGCACGGGCTTATCAGCTAACTTCTGTATAATAAAACTTAAGAATTTTTCCCTAGCTGTACTATGAAAAGGACAGTAAAATATTATATGTGGAAGGGATTCTACCGACTTCTTCTCACACTCACATAAGGGGGACACTGAACCCTTGAAAAATCTATGTCTCCGCACATTTGAGGGAAAAACATTAAACCTCGCACTAGTAAACGTGAGACGATGTGATATAGAAAAGAGGGACAACAAATATGATGGAATACAGCTTGATGGAACTATGCTGAAATATCGGGGGGAACAAACACCCCCGCCTAAGGAGTGGTTAATTTGGAGTTCAATGTCGTTCATTCTTTGTCCAATAAGTCGTTTAGCTATGGCGAGATCTATTTTTAAGGATTCCGATGGAGAGTTTCCAATACTCAAAAGTTTAGCATGGATTTTATTAGACCAGGGATTTGTGTATTCATTGCGCCAAAGACACTGGAACAAAAAATGATCAGGGAGCCTGTGCCATGCAGCCAACCAGTAATTGAAAACTTGTTTCCAGATAGTAGTCACTAGTGACGGGATTTGTAGCTCGAGACGTATCAAGGCATTACTCACGCAAGGTGGAAGTTTTAAAAGACGGCGAAGGAACTGATTTTGAAGTGTCTCGAGAGGTGTTAGATTTGATATCACGGCCCAAAGCGGGGCAGCGTAACTAAGGGTAGATACTACTTTTGCTTTATACACCTTCAGAGCTGAGGGGATGTGAAAAGCCCCATCGGCAGTGAAAAACTGAAGCAATGCATAGAGGAGTACTTTCCCCTTATTCTGTAAATATTGAATTTGGGGTGTCCAACTCAGGTTATAGTGGAAAAAGACTCCCAAATATTTAAACTTGGAGACTTGTTCTATTGGGACTCCATCAAGTTTCCACTTATAAGTTTTCCGAGATCTAGAGAAGACCAGTACTTTAGATTTCCCATAATTAATTGTCAGGCGATTGAGCTGGCTGTATGCCACAAAGACCTTTACGGCCCTAGTTAATCCAACTCTTGAGTACGAAAGGATCACTGCATCATCCGCATATAAAAGGAGCGGGCAGCGATAATCCGCTAATCGGGGGGGCATGACTGATTACATGTGACTCAATTAGGAAAGACCTCATATCACTGATAAACAGGTTAAAAAGGAGCGGGGCTAGAATGCAACCTTGACGAACTCCTCTATTTATCGGTACCTCATTTGTGAGATCACCGGCTGGGGTAAGTCTTACCCTGGCTGATGTCCCCTGATGGAGTTGGATCATAAGCCATAACAGCCTTCTATTAATGCCCCACCTCGTTAGTTTCTCCCATAAGATGTTTCTGGGGATACTATCGAAGGCTGCCTTTAGCTCTATAAAGGCAGGACATAATCGTCCATGAGTGGGGGCAGAATATTTCCTGGCGAGATGGTAGAGGATTACAGTATGATCAATAGTTGTGTAATTACATCTGAATCCAGCTTGTTCATGGGCGATCAGATTTGAGCTGAATTGGGATAGCTTGGACAACAGAAATCGTGCATAAATTTTCCCTATAACTGAGAGCAAGCTGATGTTTCGGTAGTTTGCTGGATCAGTTGGGGAGCCCTTTTGTGAATTGGTACAATCACTGCATCCTTCCATATCCTGGGGATAAATCCTGTGATGTTAATTGAGTCAAAGGTTTTAGCCAAAATTTCGGCCCACCACTTTGGATACAATTTAATAGCCTCTGCCGGAATAAGATCAGGGCCGGCGCTTTGCCCACTCTGAGCTCTGATATTAGCTCTCTTATTAATCCTGGGTCTGTAGGGGGCCACACTGGTAAGCGGTCAGGCTGAAGCTCAGCAGATGAAGTGGGCATCTCAGCTAGGACGAAATATTTCTTCAGGAATTGTTCCCATATTGGCGCAGAAATAGTCGCCAGTGGGTATTTCCTCGTTCTTCGATTAATGAGGGCCCAAAATTCCTGAGATCTGTTGGGTTTAGAAGCAGCAATCAGAGTCTGCCATCGTTTTTGCTGCCATTCACGTTTGGCCTGCACTAGGGTCTGTTTATAAACTCTTTTGGCCTGTATGTAAGTAGGCGGGAGAGCCAGAGCGCCAGAGGTTTTGTAATTTCTATAAATAGAATGCAAGAGAAGTCTTGCTTGTTTGCATGGTAGATTATACCAGGGAGCGCCCATGTTGTTCTGTATCCCCTTAACTTTTTGGGCAGGTGATGTAAAAAAGGCGGTGAGATTTGTTGTAAGATGATTAAAATGTTCAACACCATCTCAGGGTTGTGATCATCAGGGACCTCAATAGGTGTATGGGTACTGACTTCATTATGAAAAAATTCCTGGTATTTATGGGCCAAGGCCTTTGACCATTTAATCCCTTTTATTTTGGTCGCTGATGCGGTTTCCAGAGGGATTGGGTGGTTAAGGCTCTCACGGGGCCAGTTCAAAGACAATCGGGTCACCAAGGGGAGATGGTCACTAAACTGCCTATTTTCGACTTTAAAGGAGGATACTTTAGTGGACAAATCGGCGGAGATCAACACATAATCAATGACACTATTAGATCTTGAATCAAGGTGCGTGAACTCACCTGGTATATCAGGTGGGTAGGAACCATTCAAGAGAACTAAATTTAAACGAATAACCATTTGATAAAAGGTCGCTCCTGCCTTGTTTGCTCTAATGTCCTTAGAGATTCTCATTTTAGCACGTTCTGCATCAAAATTATCTGAACATATAGGTGCCCACCATTTGGACTTAATTAACACTTCCCAGTTTGCAGCTATACGGGCATTGAAGTCACCACCAATTATATAGGAAGAATTGGAGCATTTAGTGTGGCATGACAACAGATGGTCTTCGAGCATTTCCCATCTTTTCCCAAGCTCGGTGGAAGAACCTCCTGGGGGAAGATAAACATTAGTAATAAGTAATGAGGTCTTCCCACCCGAGATCAAACCAGATAATGCAAAAGGGGGTGAGACCTTCACAAGGGTAAGTTTAAGATGTAACTTAAGGGAAATCCCGATCAGGAGACCACCTTTAGGGCGGCCACCAGCCAGAGAGGGGGAAGCTGGGAGAGTCAAAAGCTCGAAGCCATTTATATTGAAAACCTCTTCCTCCCACATTTCTTGCAATAAAATAATGTTAAATGAATTTATATATTTCTGAAACTCTGGATCTAGTTTTTTCCCTCTCCAACCCGCAATATTCCAGCTAAGAATTGACAGTGATGGTTCTCTAATCTGTCCAGCTGGTTAGGGTTAAAATGAGTAACCTTAGGAATTAAGGAGGAGCCAACAAAAAAGTCCATTATTTTGCTTTGACGAGATGGAGTCTGTGTAGAGCAGATAAAGGTAGGGGTTGTAACAGGTATGCCAGGGAGCTGCATAGGTGGGTTTGGTCTGCAGGAGGTAGGTGCTTCCGCTAATCGATCCTGAGGAAGGGTCAGTGATATCTTTGAGATGGCTTGGCTTGTGTGACCTGCCTGATCGTCGGTCATGATGGGAAAAAAGGAGGCACGCAAAATTGGTGAGGAGGAAGGACGTAAGGGGGAAGGCTGCATCTTCACTCCCATTTGGTCGTCCAGCAAAGTAGACTCCAAATACGTCATGGAGGAGAATGACTCCACCTCTGGCAACTTTGTAAGAGATTTGTCTCTCTTCCCCAAACTGGGGTGAGATTGCAGGTCTATAAGCAGTGACTGATTTTGCTCCTGGGAGGGTGGAGGAATAACCAACTGGGGGGCTGTGATTGCCTTTAGTGAAAAGGCTTTGTGGGATGTGGAGCATCTGGGCTCTTGGCTCTGCTGGGTGAAGGGGTCCTTTTGGCATAGAAGTCTCTGTTTCAGGAGATCAAGTCTTTCAAGAATGGCCTGTTGTTCCTCGGGAGGGAGTTTACTATAAGAGATGATAAGATTCTTCTCTTTGGTGCCGTCCCATCCATTTACTGTTGGATCATTTCCCATAGTCTCCGGGGAAAGGACTCTTAAGGTCGTGGGGATCGGGAAAGGTTCCCAATTGAGCGATTTTGGCTTTATCTTAGGAGCAGACACAGTCGGCGAATTGTCCTTATTAACTGAAGTTTTAACTAAAAGAGGTTTGACATTGCTGTCCCTGAAGACTCGTGTAGGAAAGACGTCCCAAAGTGCCATTGAGTCTTTCCGTCTGATCACAAGACTGGGGAGTCTAGGTGACTCAAATGAGAGCAGGAATTTCTTTGGCCAAGCCGCATCATTTAAAAAAATCCACTGATATAAGGTCAACCTGAGAAAGTGGGATTTGTAACAGATTACATAGATACCCTTTGGCCATCTTCAGGTTATTCCATTTAGGCTTTTTGGCCCCTCGGTAGCAAACAGTCAAACATATTTTATTGGTTTGGAGGATCAAGGATTGTGAGGACCTTTGTGTTTCAGGTTGGTTACTGCTAGCTCTTTCCAAGCTGCTGGAGCAGGGTTCCTGGATTTGATGTTGCTTTAAATCCTCTATAGATTGGGTGGGGTTTTGGTGCAGAACAGGCAGGTCAGTCAAGGCAGGGAGACGGGCTGAGAGGACTTGCAAAAGCATATCCAAGTATGATGACATTTCTTTTATGTTCTTGAAAATGCAGCACAAGGTCCTGGTTATTAAATGTATTTGGTCAGACACTGCTCCATATTGTTGTGCATTTTGCTTTAAAGAATCTTGCTTAGAAGAGAATGGAGGCAGTGTCAAAGCATCTGAAAGGGGAACTTCCCGATATCCCCCCAGTTCTTTCTCCACCTGGCTTTCTCCCTCCGAAAGGGCCCCCGAGAGATGTTTCCTCTCATGAGTTCCAGTCATCAAAGCATCAAGTAGATGAAAACTATTTTGTTTTTCCACTGCATTCCTCCCTCCCTCCTTCATGTTATAATAAGTTGGGGAAAAGGAATCTATCTTGGGTTGATTGGATCTTGGAGGGGAGCTGCCCTCATCAGTAGCTCTTGAACGCTTGCCACGGCCCATTGACCCTAAGTCACTGTTAAAGTCACAGAGTCTTAATCATGAGGGAACCTCCTCCAGGATAATCCTAGATGATTACAAAATACTCCCGAGTAAGCCTCCTAAACATCTGAGGGACGATAACAGAGCCTTGTTGGGAGTTGGAGATTATTATTAAAAGAAAGTTATCTTGCCTGCATTGAAGCACATTCCTCAATGTCCAGCCAGCGTTTCCCTGTATGATCATGGCTTCCTCAGTGAAAGAGCTCAGCAAGGTCGTATTATTTACGACTCCAAGTGTATTACTTAAACCCACTCATTAAAGAGTAAAATTCAAAAGTGCAAAATTCAGGATAAGCAGGGCTTCAGTAGGAGCATATTGATTGAAGTAAAAACAGTTAAAAACAGTTAAAAACAGTTAAAAACATTTAAAAACTTAAGCACTGGAGGAGCTCACTAAAGGAGCTTGACTCCGGACACCATCTTCATGAGCAGCCTCCCCCCTGCAGGCAATGACAGCCAGCCCCCGTTCCCATTTCCACATGCAGAGGAGGGAATGGGTTCTCTTCATGCATTTCTCCCCCACAGTGCATGACAGTGCCAGGTGCACTGTCATCCACTGCAGGGAAGATCCCTGTAGACAGAGCCCCGGCCCCGCTCTCTCTTGACACAGTTCTTCCCCACGGGCGGCGGTGACAGCAGGGCTGTCATTGCCACCCGCAGTGGAGATCCCTTGAGAGATAGCATTGGTCCTGCCTCTGCACACGGAGGTGAGAATGGGCCCCTCTCTTGACTGCCCTCCACTGTGGGGAAATGACAGCCAGCCTACAGTCATCCCCCCATGGCAGAGATCCCTTGAGAGAGCCGCGGCCTCGGCTCTGCTTGCAGAGCCAAGACCGCGGTCCTCTCTCGACCACCCTCCACTGTGGGGGATAACAGCTGGCCAGCTGTCATCTCCCTGCAGTGGAGATCTCTTGAGAGAGAGCCGTGGCCTCAGCTCTGCGTGCAGAGGTGAGAACAGAGCTGTCTCTAGACAGTCCTCCCCCGCAGGCAATGACAGCCAGGCTGTCATTGTCAGCGGGAAGAACTAAATGAACCTAACTAAACCATTTATTTTCGGTTTGGTTCATTTTGTTCTGGGGTTCATTATATGTTTCATTACCTAACAAGATGAATAACTAAAAACATTATGAACTAAAACTCCATTTCGTGCCCATCTCTAGTAACTATATCAGCCCTGGAAGTCCATAATCCAAGTAGAAGGGCATTTCATCTCCATAGAATGATGGGGAACCTTCACACTTACAAGATATGAAATAAAGTTACTATTTAACTTTAAAAATCTATAGCTACATTCAGGGCCTCAAAACTATGGTTTTAAATGCAATGTTCTAGGTTCTTATGTCTACTTATGCATTTTTAAGTCTTTGAAGTCCATTTAAGTCCAGAAGAATTCTTAGTAGGTTCATCTCCAGCTAAAAACAAATAGAGACTAGTTAAATTCTTAATTAATTATAATGTCTGGGATTATGCTATTATTTAGGGGGTCATCTTCATGGTTTAAACACAATAATCTTTAAAGTCTGATTTCATAAACCCAAAAGAGACCACTTTGAACTTGAATCATGTTTGTGATTTCCACTTTTGCCTTGAGTGTGCAGCCACCTTGGCAAAAAAAAAAATGGGAAATGTTATGGGACTGGAATCTGCTTTTTTCTATTGGTCATGTGATGTAAAATTCAGTGCAGATCAGCCCAGAGTCCTCCCACCTCCCATTTGTAGTTTTCTCCTCCAGTACTAGGTCTTCTCCACTTTCACTATCCAATCAATTCATTGTAGGGGATTAGGACTGAGTACAATTCATTTCTGCTGACACAATTTTCTTTTCTGCTGGTTTATGTCAGAAATCTACCAGTGAACAATGGCTGTCCAATGGAAAACAAAATATATCATATGGAAAAGTTGAACTGCTCCATATCAATCTTTCTGCAGCTTAGAAACAGTCACATTACCAGCTGCGTTCCTGGGCTATAGGCCAATATGAGGGTCATTCTAAGTCCCAAGCCAGGTTTGTACTGGTTTGGCTTCATCTGCCCTTGTATCAGATCAGTTGCTGCTACAGTGGCTCCACAGATCCGAGAAGTCTCTATAGGAAGAAAAGAGGGAAAACCTTTGGAAAGGGAAAAGGGGGATGATAGAAAATGAAAAGATATGGTCAGCAAAGGGGAGGACAGTGATGTGGAGTTGTTGGTTGATACCTGAGAGTGTCCAGTTTTAGATAACAGCAACAAAACCCATGAAACAAAAGCAAAAGATGAAAACATAGTAGCAATCTAAACATTCACTGCTATATTTTAATGTGACCTCTCAAGGATTAAATCTGGGAAATGGACTTTATCCACAAAAGCTCACATTTAAATATGCTGATTAGTCTACAGCATGTTTGCTTCTTGTTCTGTATGTATGTTTGTTTGCTTGCTAAATTGAGTGCTGGAAGAGTAAAAACAGACCAAAAATATTTATTTACCCAGCGTGGAACACCCAGCCACAGGATGTGGTGATGGCATCTGGCCTGGATGCCTTCAAAAGGGGGTTGGACAGATTCCTGGATGAAAAGTCCATCACAGTTTACAAACCATGATGGAGCTGTGTAATCTCCAGACTTAAAACCAGGGTACTTCAAGAACCAGATGCAGGGGAGTGGTATCAGGAGAAAGATATCTATATTGTGTACTCCCAGAGGCATTTGGCAGGGCCACTATGAGATTTATTTATTTATTTATTTATTTATTTATTTATTTATTTATTTATTTATTTATTTATTATTTGTTGCATTTTTATACCACCCGTCTTCCAGACGGAACTCTGGGCGGTTTACAATTGACAATAAAAGCCAGCAGTATATAACAAGAAAGAAAAAAAAGAGAGAACTAATAAAATAAGGAGGGGGAAACCTCCACAAGAGGTAACACGGGTGGCCACCCTAAGTGAGCGTGCCTGTGCCATTCCAGTGGGCCTGACCCCAGTTGACCTCTGGGAGATACGCTCTGATAGGTATTCTGGTCCCAAGACGTGGAGGGTTTTGAAAATCAAAACCAGGACCTTGAACCTTATCTGGAGGATGACGGGCAACCAATGAAATGTGCCAGAACTGGGGTGATGTGACTGAATCTATGAGCACCCACCACCAGTCTGGCCGCCGCATTCTGCACCCACTGGAGCCTCCGGACAAGGGGCAAGGGCAACCCCACGTAGAGGGCATTGCAGTAGTCTATCCTCGAGATCACAAGGGCCTGCACAACTGTCCTCAGGGAGGACTCATCGAGGTATTGGCGGATCTGGGTGATCCTGTGGAGATGGAAAAAAGCAGCCCTGGAGACCGCCATCACCTGGGATTCCAGGGAGAGGGCTGAATCCAGGACCACACCCAGATTCCTGGCCTTGTCTGTAGGCTGGAGGGAAACCCCAGGCTAGGGAGGGGACCATTGTACCCAGACAAGGGCTCCCCGAAGAACAGAACCTCGGTCTTCTCCGGGTTCAGTTTGAGCCGGTTGGTCCTGGTCCATTCCAAGACTGTCTCAGGCACTGATCGAGGGAGCATACTGCCTCCTCTGCAGAAGAAGAAAAGGAGAGATAGAACTGTGTGTCATCAGCATACTGATGACAGCGAACTCCAAATCTCCTGATGACCTCCACCAGTAGCATCATATATACATTGAACAGCATGGGGGAGACTGCCGACCCCTGGGGCACCCCACAATGGAGTGTCCAAGGAGCTGACAAATCATCCCCCAGCTGTACCCCTGAGACCGGTCGCCAAGGAAGGAACAGAGCCTGCAGAGAGCTGAGCCCCCGATTCCAGCCTCAGCAAGCAGGTCCAGCAGGTTACCATGGTCCATGGTATCAAAGGCCACTGACAGATCAAGGAGGACCAACAGGGAGGAACACCCCCTGTCGGCCTCCCTGAGGAGGTCATCCTGCAAAGTGACCAGGGCAGTCTCAGTCCCCTGAAGCGGCCTGAACCTGGACTGGAAGGGATCCAGGATACAATTTTCCTCTAGGTATGACTGAAGCCAGATGGCGGCCACCCTCTCAACAACCTTGCCCAGGAAGGGAACAATGGCAATCAGATGATAGCTGGACAACTCATCCGACACCAAGCCAGGCTTTTTCAAAGTGGGCTTCACCATGGTCTACTTTAAATGGGAAGGAAAGATTCCTTCCCTGAAGGAGGCTGTGGCAATAGAAGAGACCCACTCTGGCATGTTCCGTCCGGCGGATTTAATAGCCCAGGCTGGGCAAGGGTCAAAAGGGGAAGCCGCCGGCCAGCAGTAAGCCATAACCCTGGAGGCTTCCACTGATAACACAGGCCCAAACTCAACCAGGCAGGAAGACCAAGGGGGTGAGGCCCCAGGAATGTCAGAGGATGAACTAGCGCAACCAGTGGGCAGATTGGAACAGATGGCCTCAATCTTAGATCTAAAATATGCTGCAAATTGCTCACTAGTGAAATCACTAGGAGGAGGCCCAAGCTGACCAGGATTGGAGAGGTCTCGAACCATCCGGAACAACTCCGCCTGGCATTTCGAGGCCTCACCAATTCTCAGGGAGGCATGAGCTGTTCTAGCGTCCCTGATCGCGTGAACATAGTGGCTAGTCAGCTGCTTAAGCACAGCCCTACTCACTGCTGTCCAATCCATCCTCCAAATGTCCTCAAGCCTTCTATGTTCTTGTTTCATCACCTACAACTCAGCTGTGAACCACAGCGGAGGAAGCGCTTGGGGGCGATCCGGTTTACTGCCCTGATGGCACCATCATACCACCTATCCACCAGGGCTTCAAACGGATCGTCTGCCAGACTGCCAGTAAGCTCCATTAAGGCCTCCATGAACTGTGCAGGGTCCAGGAGCCTACGGGGCGGGCCCAGACAAAGGGTTGACGTTCACCATGATCGACAGGGAAAATTTTAGCAGATGGTGATCTGACCATGACACAGGTAGGGGTGAAATACCCCCAACCCTCAGATAAGAGTCTGATGACATGGAGGTAAAAACCAGGTCCAGGGTATGGCCTGCTCTATGGGTGGGGCAAACAACATGCTGAGATAGATTCATGGAAGTTATGGATTCCATGAATTCCAGAGCAGCTCCAGAGAGTTCCTCCTTGGCATGCATGTTGAAGTCCCCAACCACCAAAAGGCGGGGGGGGGACCTCAACAGGGCAGCTGAGACAAACTCTGAGATCTCTGGAAAGGATTGTGCTGGGTTGCAGGGAGCATGGTACACCAGCACAATCTTGCTGACCCACCGATAGATGAAGGCATTCTACCCCGGTACACACCAATGCCACAGATCTGCTAATATAAAGAGATTCCCTGTAGACAATGGCCACCCCCGACCCTCCGACCTGCCGGCCCACTGGACCTGAAACCCAGGGGTTGCACAACAGGGATAGGGAAGCCCCCCCCTTCTGCACCCACCCAGGTCTCAGTGATACAAGCCAGGTCGGCTCGCTCATCCACGATAGCATTGTGCATGATTGGGATCTTATTTTGAACTGACCTGGCATTAACCAGGAGGCAAGACAGGTTGGAGGCGCTGGCAGAGTGGCACCCAGATACATGGCAGTGAGCAGGGGGATCAGAATGGGGGACAGGCATCAACTGCCTGACCCGAGTTCTTCTTGCCGGACTAATCCCCCCGCTCAGAGCGTACCTCTCATGGCCAGACACCACTGGAATTAAAGTCCCTGCCGACATGGCAACAACAAAAAATTACAAAGGAGTACAGATATACAAAGATTACACAATTACAATTAATATGAATAATAAAGAAAAAGAGTATAAAATAAATAAAAATAAAAATAAATAAACAGGAAGCTGGACAAGATGGGCCCTTGCCTGATCCAGTATGGGTCTTCTTATGTTCTTATGTCTGAAATGCTTTATTCATTGTTATTTTCTCTTTCTAGTTTTCAGCATGTCTTTCAAACACACAATTCTTCTAGCATGAAGTCGGACCATCATGAGGTGCACTGGAGCAAAGCTGGGTCTACTCATTTCAATTTGCAGCACCCTCCATTCAATTTGGAAAGTGGCATTTGCCTAAAACTGATGCACAACCATCATTTGTATATGGCAAAATAAAATAAATCATCATCACAAACTCACTTGTACCTTCCATACAATACTCTTCCACCACTCTCAATGTAACAAGAAATGAAATTAATACTGCAACATATAGTTCAGCCAGCATATAGACAGAAAACAAAAACAAATCAACTTAAAATGTATGGGTTATTTTTCTATTTCTTGGCAATAGATGCTGTTTTTCAGACAGGAAAACACCAGCAGAAAACTCTTGAAAATTCATAACAATGTCTTGATTTCTACAGTAGACTTCCTTGCTATCTGTATAGCATGTGAATAAGGCAGAGATCAGTGGTTGTGAATAAAGCCTTAGGGCTGTTTGGATTCCCAGTGAGATGCCAGAGGCTTTAAAACTGCATGCTGAAATTCAGTGATTTTATTCACTGAGATTAGACATAGAAGTCTATTTCTAAGTGGAGGGGGAATATCAGCTGCTGCCTCAGCTTTTACCTCATCTTTCTTATTTCAAGTTTGTTCTTTTTCCAGTTGTAGCTGAAGTGTTACGATCCCATTGGAAAACAGGCAAAAAGGTGTGTGTATGTGTGTGTGTGTGTGTGTGTGTGCGTGCGTGCATGTGTGCATATGCCATCAAGTCAATTCTGATTTATGGTGACCCTTTTCAGGGATTTCTAGTTACAGTACTCAGAAGTAGTTTAACATTTGCTCCTTCTGGGGGCATCCTGGGACTGTTCACCTTGCCCAAGGCCACACAGGCATGTTCTCTAGAATGCACTGTAGGGAAATGAATGCTCTAGACAGCACTAACAAGCAACTTGAGCCTATTTTGTGTCAGATATAAAGATAATGCTAAAATCTTTAAAAGATTAATTGGGGCAGAGTGGTTAATTTATGAATGTTGATATCAGGCAAAATATAACTTCCCTGTTATGTTAGCTCTGCTGGCTGCCAAACCATTTCTAGTCATGATTCAAAACAGCAGTTACAGTTCCAAAAGTCCTACTACATGATTTGGATCCATGCTATGTAAAAGATTGTGTGTCCCATAGAATCTCTAGGGCAGGCCCTTCTCTTAATGCCACCACTGTGCCATATTTGGGAACAGAGATGGGCACGAACCGAAAAAATGGCGATTCATTTTGGTTCAGTTCGTTTTAGAGTTTGGTTCATTTTGTTTCATTTTTAATGAATTTTTTCCAAATATTCATTTTGTTGGTTCATTTTGTTTGTCATTCATTTCCCCCTGCTTTGTGTGATTTAATCCATTTGACAGCGGGCAGGTGGGAAAGAACATTCAAATAAATAAATTTTAAAAACAGACGTTGACAACAACTGCACAAACTGGACTGGCAGCATCCTCATCATCCACACCATCCTCATCATCTTCAGTCATCAACACATCATCCTTATTGCTTAGCGGCAGCAGCGGCAGCGGCAGCGAGGCTATCCTGGACCCTGTGGCAGGGGCTTTTTTTTTCAAGCATCGACCACGTAACCCCTGGGGCTGGGTCGGCACTGGTTTTATTTTTTTATATTTTTTCTTTATTTTAGGGCACCACCCCAGCCACCCCTGGGGCCAAGTTGGCGCTCATTTTTTTCTCAAGCGCCGACCACACAGCCTCTGGGGCCAGATTGGTGCTGGTTTTATTTTTATATTTTTCCTTTATTTTAGGGCACCACCCTTGGGGCCAGGTTGGCACTCCTTTTTATTATTTTTGATTTATTTTTATTTTACACAGCTGTAGCACGGGCTGGTTGGCTTTTTTCCCCTTTTGCCAGCCAGGGGCCAGTGCTTGCAGGCTGGTATTGGGCTCACATGACAGATCATTTTGTTTTGTTTTGTTTTTGCCGGCTGTGGGCCAGCTCCGGTGCTTGCGGGCCAATACTGGGCCTTTGCGCTGGATCAGTTGTTGTTTTTTTGCCAGCCCATGGGCTGGTGCCACAGCCCATGGGCCAGGTCCAGTGCTCGAAGGCCAGTACCAGGGCCCGTGCGCTAAATCTTTTATTTTATTTTATTTAGTTATTTATTTATTTTACTGCCGACCACAGCTGCCTACCAGCTGTAGCACAGCCAGTCGGCTTTTTTTTTTTATGGTCACAGCCAGGAAGACCAGATGGACCCTCCAGGAAGGACCAGCCAGCACCAGCAGGTAGGAGACATCTCCGGCACCACCATTAACAAACTGAACTGAACTGAACCATTTTATTTCAGTTCTGTTCATTTCATTCTAAATCCACTCTGAGGTTTGTTATTCATTTCATTATTCATTTCGTGCCCATCTCTGTTTGGGAACTATTGGTCTAGAATGAGTGTAGGTAAAATGCAGCCCTCAGAACTTATTTACACAGTTCATTTAGTGCAGAAAACCAAGAAAGGTGAATGTGATGATAAACTGAGCCTCTGTTTTACTCTCGTCTCTAATGCACTGATAGTATGTTCCAAATAGGTCCGGAAGCAAATGGGCTGCAACCCTGGCTTGGCTACACAGCTCTGATCCAGTGCTGCATGGTTGCATGGCTTAGAGGAAATATTGCTGATGACCCAAGGTTAGGAACTAGATCCAAGGTTAGAAACATTTTTTGTTTCATTATTCGTTATTTGTTTTATTACATAACAAAATGAATAACAACCCTAGGGGCACATTTAACATGAACCGAACCGAACCGAGAAAAATTGGTTTGGTTAGGTTCATTTCATTAATGGGGGGGGGGCGGAGATGTCTCCTACCTGGTGCTGGTCCTGAGGTCCTTTTGCACCGAGCGGCACAGAGGGAGCACGCACCTCGTCAGTGCCATCGAGGGACGTGGCAGGCTCAAGCCTCAGCCCAGCCCCGGGAGGACAGATAAGAAGCAGGCCACATTTAGGCAGCCAGAGCAGCACGGCTTTGAAGCCACCCCCTTGCGCCTCCCTCCCGCAACCCGTTACCACGGGGCCGATCGGGAGGGGAGATAAGGAGGCTGTGCTTAGGCAGCCAGAGCAGAGCAGCTTCAAAGCCACCCCCTTGCACATCCATCCCAGGGCCCATTATGGCGGGGCTGATTGGGAGGGGTGATAAGAAGGAGGCCGTGCTTAGGCGGCCAGAGCAGTGTGGCTCCGACACCACTCCCCCTCTTTTTTCCTCCCACAGCTGTTCGTAGGCACCCCCCAGCTCTGACTGGGCCCCAGGGGCCACTCAGTGAGTGCTGGAAAAAAAGCAGATAAAAACGAATAACAAATTAATGAAACAGTGAAACAATTTTTTTCACAAAAATTCACAAAAAACAAAATGAAACGAACCAATCTCCTTAACAAAATGAAACAAAATGCCATTTTTTTCGATTCATGACCATCTCTATTAGGAACCATTGGTCTAACATGAATGTTGGTTAAGTGTAGCTTTCTAAATGTAGCAGAACCTCTTCACCATTCACAGTGGTAGTTAGGACTGATGGATGCTGCATTCCACCATCATCTGGAGGGCTGTATTTTGTCCATCTCAACCAAGAGGCTCTTCCGTGTCATCAGTTTCATATCTGGGTTGCAGAAAAACAAGCAGGACCACAATCCTACTAAAAATTTGTGTCCAATTAAACACAGTAGAACTTGCTTCTGAATAAAAATTAGCATGCATAATATATTCTTCCTGCAGTTTCTGCTTTCTCAAGACTTAATACCAGACTTCAATCTTATAAATAGGCGGGGAAAGACTTATGGCATTGCAAGCTTTACCTCAGGCAATTAATAATAAAAATTATGTTATTATAACTTGTTTTATGACCGGATATTCCAAAATGCTAACTAGTGCATGTGTTTTCTGGGGAAATTTCATTGCCTCTTGATAAGCTGAGGGAACAGCTCCATTAATTGAATGCCTGTGGGCACAAACAGAGAGATCTAAGTTCCCATTTGTGTATGAGTGTTAGATAATCCCCTGGCATAACTGTTGGAATATTTCAATATAATTTGAGAAGCGGCATAGTTGAATGTTGAATTATTGCAGTCATGAATATTCTTCAGACTTTGCTTCCCATACCTCCAGTAGGCAATTAGATCTGGCTGTATGACAGTATCACTGAGGCACACAAAGCTTTCTCCCTTGGCTCCTTTATCTAGAGTAAAGGAATGTGCAATGCAACCATAGAAGTATTAATTTCTATTTTTAAAACCATTTAAGTTATGCAATCAAGCACATAGACACATGAAAGAAATAATATCTGGAATAGGTGGTGCCTTCTCTTGTACTGGTAGCCACTTTCTGATGCTTCATTAAACAAATGTTTTGCAGTAGTTTCTCCTGTTGCCATTTGCTTTATCAAGCATTTGAAGAGACTGCTAGAATTAACTCTTCATGAGATGATTTATGTTTCAGTTGTGTATGATTGCAACAATCAATAAAGCAAACAGAGATTTGGCACTAGCAAAAATACAAGAAATGAGGATGCAAAGACAACAATGTGAAGAACAATATTTCATAGTCTCAACAGCCTCTTGACTCATAAATAGAATGTAGTGCCTGAAATGATTGCAATACTCAATCTCTATATTTTCACATACTGGGATATACATTTTAAGCAGAGTTTGACTTGTTACTGGTAAACCTGAACTGTGTAGACAGGGCACCTTCTGGATTAGGGTGGCAGAGGTACTTCACCCTCAAAGACTGTGGGAATGCACTACCTGATATGGTTATGGGCCACATGCATGTAGTTATATAGGAAGTTGCATTGTATTTTCACTAGACACCAGATTGATGTTGAGGTATGATGATATTCTAGGCAAAGGTGTCTCTTACTTTCTTTGTACTATAAAACTGGATTCATTTTGATAGGAGAAATCTATATTCCTTGGCATGTTGGGTTGTTTGTTTATATGTATAAACTTCTGACATCTGAAGAGTTCAAAGCAGTAGACAACAATAATAATGTACCACAAACTTTGTCTTGCTAGAACTGACCTTTACCCTCAATCATTCCATTATAGATATTACATTAGAGATGGGTACGAAATGCCAAAATGGTGTTTCGTGGTCGTTATTTGGGCCCTTGGGTCCGCTTCGTTCCGTTTCCATTTTTCGGGGCCCGGGGCCCACTTCATTTCCGTTTCTTCATTTTTTGGGTGCGGCAAGCTGTGGCCGCAGGGAGCCCTCCCAGGGCTGGGCACCACCAGAGCCGGTGGCATGCAGGCCGGGAGAGCATTCCCGCGGCTGCAGGGAGCCCACCCGGGGCCAGGGCAAGTCTCCTGGGAGAGCCGTCCTGCAGTCACAGGGAGCCCTCCAGGGGCCGGGCACCACTGGAGGCGGTGGCAAGCCTGCCGGGAGAGCAATCCCATGGCCACAGGGAGTCCTCCCGGAGCCGGGGGGCTGCTCTGATCACCACCCCCAACAGGCCACCACCCGCGGAGCACCACCAAGCTGCTCTGATCACCACCCTCCCTGGGCCCCTTCCCCAAGGACCGTTCCGCCGTCCGTCCGCCACCCCTGTTGGGCTACCCCCGGAGCTCCACGCAGTGCCGCCCTAACTGGGGCCCTTCTCCCCGGGAACCACTCTGCCCCAGGAGCCACCGCCCCAGCAGACTGCCGCCCCGCACCCACCCCAGCATAGACCCGGGAAACCTGTGTGTGGGGGGTGCCACTGCACTCCCCCCATGCTCCAACGACGCCCTCCGCTCCAGCTTCCGAGCTGGTTGCACCATCGCCGCTTCACCATGTGGCCGAGATCCCGGAGCCCAGCCCATAAGGGCTCGGATCCCGCCTCTTCTCGCGTCGGCTCTGGAGAGGAGAGGGCAAAGAGGCTCCACCAGGCCCAGACTCCTCTTGCCACCCTCTGCTGCTCCATTTTTCATTCTTCTTCTTTTTCTTAGTGTTTGTCCCACTTGGTGGTGGGTTCTCTATTCTTGTTTTGGCCTTCCACTTGATACAGCCATGGGCCCAGGTGAACCCAGGAAAATTTCATGTCATTCTCAAGGGTGTTCATCTAGCACTGCTTTGGTTATCCCCTCAGTTGGGATCTTTCCCTTACATCCAGGGCAAGACCCTTTTTGGCCAGAATTTCCTCGTTGGCTCACAGGGCATGTCCAAACCAATGCAGTTGGGCTTTGGGAATCTTGTCAGCGATTGTTGCAATGCTGTATTTTGCTTGGATGTCATCATTGTGCACATGATCCTTTTGCATGAGGCCAGAGGTCCATTGCAGCATCTTTGTCTCCATGACATCAAGGTGACATTCATTTTTTCCTCACCAGCTATCATTCTGCACCATAATGTGGAATAGGAAATACAATGATGCCATAGATCTTTGGGATTAAAGAGGATATTTTTGTCCTCGCATGACACTTGATGTTATACTCTGTGGGCCTTTTTACACGACCCCTAAGATCCGCTGGCCACTTAAATTCGGACCAGAGATCTTAGGGGTTTGTCGCTCTTAGGGCGTTCCCACCCCCCTCCGCACTTCCTGGTTGCTGGCTGTGTGAGGGGAGGGAGAAAAAAAGAAAGAAAAGCATGCCACTCACCTCGTTCTGCCTCTCGTCTCTGTAAAAGTAGCTCTTAAAGGGGCGGGAGCCAAAAAACAACAAACAGAAGCAAGGAGAGCCCCGCACTCACTATCCTTACACCGGATCAAATAATTTTCACCTCCAAAAAGCAGGTACCTGAAAGCTGCGCTGGGATGCGCTAAAGTGGGTGGGGTCGCACTTAATTTCCTGTTAACTCTGGAGCTGGTGGGTAAACATTTTTAAGCTCCGGAGCTGGGAGCCATTTGCCCCGGAGTTTAGGGGTTGTGTATAAACGCCCTATTTTAGCCAGACACTATTGATCCTTGATGTGATCTCGTAACTCAGACTCCCATTTGAGAACTACCATGATGCACTTCATTTGAATTGATTTTGCTGTGAAATTATCCATCAACCTTCATTTGTCTCTCATGATCACTTGTTGTAGTGCAGAAGCTGCAACAATGTATTTATATATCTTGCATCAGCATTCCCTTCTTATTTCATCCAAATTTGGCCCTAAAAACTTTGCTTTAGAGTTCCCTTAAGTGAGGAGCTGTAGAAGTAGGGATGATGGATTCTTACAAAAGCAATTGTTTCCAGTAGAAGTATACCTTTGGATCCTGGCCTGGAATATGAACATAGAGTTAGATCCAAATTTAGTTATACTGAGAGCAATTGAAATCAGTGGGATAAGTTAACTGATTATCAAAAGTTGCACTCATGTCAATCAGTCTGCTCTGAGCTTGACTACATCTGGATAAAGCCAATAGTGTACTCACAGTGGTATTTTTCCCCTCAAACCCAAGCAACTAATTAAACCAGGGTTGTGGCATCAACAGCATCAAAATATTTTTGAACTTTAATGCCAAGCCTCCTTATAAGTGATGCTGTGCTCAGCTGATAATAGAAAACAGTCCTTTAACATCTGATGGATCACAAATTTCCTGGGGAAATTTGTTTGAAAGAAAGGCATGGAAGGATGAACAAGCTGCAGTCCTGTCATATGAATTACAATGATAGTTCTCAAAAAGCAAGGGAAGTTACAGTTGGATTATACAATTAATACTTGGATAGTAGGGAGAACACATCTCAAAACATTTTAATATGGAATGGTAATTGATTTAATTGGCATTTTGACACTGAGTTACTAGTGAACTCAGGAATTTTAGCTTGACCTGAATCTAAACTGAGAATAATGAAGTGCTTGATCTGAATCTAAACTGAGAATAATGAAGTGCAATGATCTATATGTTCATTATGACCATGAGTTAAGTTGAAAGATGCTTTCATTTTCATGTGTTTTTATATAACTTTATTCGATTGCTACAAAAAAATCCTGAACATGAAAATTGGTAGCAAGATACCTGAACAGGTTCAGGAATTCTTGGATGAGACAGATTATCTAGATCCATTTCAATAAGTTTTCAGGCTCACTTGTGGGACATAAAGAGACTGCTTTGGTTCCCTTGGTGGATGACCTATATTGGGACCTATACCCAGATCTGGACAGTACACCAGTGTCATCTATTTCTGATCTTGCTATGGTAACATATGTCTTAGGCCATTATCCCATGTCCACTTTGTACCGCAACAAACTAAAATGTGTAATACTGTAAATATTGTTGTGGTCATGTGGTTTTGTTGCTGTTCCTGCGTCCCCAAGGACACACTTTATTGTTACATAACTTCTGTGATCCCACAGATGGGGTTCGCATCAAAGTGTATTTCACTTTGTTTTCCCGTGGAACTATTTTAAAAAAATAAAAAATAAAACCCCATAGGTAGGTATATCAGTATATCAATTTTCAGTTGTCATTTGTCAAACTTTGAATACTTCTTTTTCGGCTTCTTTCTGTGCATAGTGGCTTCTTGTACTGTGAATTTACTGTCATGTGGCTGATCCAAGTAGTGCCACTAGGTGACCCTATGGCAATAGAAGAGTTATGCTACAGATTAAAAAGTACCCCGTGGTGTGTGCACTGGTTTAAAAACTGCAACATAACAGCAACAAAGATTCCACCACCCTGAGGCTAGGTAGAAGGAAGATACACTGAGTCGTGTTTTTTTGGGGGGGCGTGGTCACACTTTATTTTGGTTAAAGTGCAACAGATGTGAGGGAACAATTATAAGATCTGCATCTCAAAGCACTTTGTAGATCAATAAAGTGGACGTGGGGTAATGACCTTAGTTATACTGTATCTCAGTTGGTGTACTGAAATGCTCTCTATGTGGGATTGCTTCAATGAATCCAAATGCTGTCAAAATAATCATTGCTGTTAGGTTTTATATTGTATTTTAATAATGTAAGGACTAATGTAATTAGTGTTTTAGGGAGAATGGTGGGCAATTTTTAATAAATAAATAAATGATGCTCTTAAATGCTGCAGACCAGTTCACATGATCTCTAGCATTCATTACAGTAAAGTAGTGACATTGTTCATTTTTCTGTCACTGGTATTACCACTTATTAAAAAAAATCAGTGTTTTAATTTAAAACTAAAAAGTATTAGTAGAAAATACAATAATTCTATAATGTAATAAATACAGTATAATAATAGAAAGCCAGTTTTCCCTATATTTGTTAGAGTTCTATAGATTAATAGCTATATTGATCAAAGTAAATAACATTTGTTCTTTCAGAAAACCAAAAAAGATGTCTATTTAGTTTGATAAATATGTTTGCCACCTTACCCACTGTATATAAGAGATACAATTTGAGCTTCATTTTGGATGGTTAAACATCAGACATTATGAATGAATCATTTAATTTATATTGAGCAAACCACTCCATAAATGAAGTCCACTCTGATCATGAAAACTGTCTCTATGGTTTAGTGAGGTATTAAATATAAAGATAACTTACTTTAGCTGGGAGGAAACTGTTATGGGGGCAGGGAACCCCTACAGTTAAAAAAATTAAGAAGTAACAAATGGTCGTTGGTCTGTTTGAAGTTATTTTGCTCAATGTATTTTCTCAAGTGTATATTATTAGTCTCTCCTAATGCAAAACTACTGACAGAAACTAATCTCACTAATGAGGTTCATTTGTTCTTTGACAAAGCAATAAATAGTTTCCTCAAGAAAAATTTAACTAATGGCATAGCTGAAGCCTTATAATTAATTTTCTTCCTCAATTCCAGCTTGTGTGTGGGGGAAAGTAATTTTTTTCATTTGTTCATCTTTTTACAACAACTGTTTAGTCCAGATATGTTTGATTAATGGATTTAATTTGTTCTTTTCTTCTGTACTCAGTTTTTATGTTACATCTGTTATCAGAAGAGAGGACAATAATGTGGGCCCTTTCATTGTACTGCATTCCATCAGTGTCAAAACTGCCTACTTTGCTCTGGGCCTGATTCTTTAACCTTTTCAGGTCTACCAAATCTTTAATCAATCTATGTTACAGTCACCTTGGGAAGAAAAGGCAGAAGCATTCAGTCAGCACTTAGAAAGAGGAAAGTGTGTCATTATTTTCAAGTATGGGACACCTTTCATTACCAACTGAAATTTGGTAATGAAGAGATCCTCAACCCAACTAATTACAAAGAAGGGTGCACAGAAATTGGCCAGTCATTACAGGATTGTGGTACATAATTATATAAAATCTCAAAAGAGTTTTTCTCGTAGGTTTGGTCTGTAAGACCATGGTTAGCCAGATTATTTTCTTTCTTATTTTTTCATCCAGTTTGAAATCTGAGGTACATAACAGACTGCATTTCCTTGAAAGTAAGGAAAGAGTGTTGTCCTTTTTGATTCATAGTATAAAATCTGTTGCATGGATTAAGTGATCAAAATGTCACTGGGTTTATCTTCAAACATAAGGATAAGGAGCTGCAACACCCTTATCCTACCTGGCAAGGATAATGAAGCATGTCCATATGTTCTCAACAGAGTTCTTGTATTGGTTAAAAAAGGGGGTTGCATATAATTGTCATATTTTTGTCCCAAAATAGACTATTTTGTTTGTCATTGAAGTTCTAGATAGGTGGGTTGCTTCTGTTTTTTGGGGGAGGAAACCAGATACTCCATCTGTGGTTATTATCTGTATATATTTTGCTTTTCAGAGAACAAAACAGAACAGAACAGAAAAAGACTAGACTAGTGCAATGTTTTACACAATGTATAAAGACTCTTGGGGCAGTAGGTATTTGTTTTTATTTCATCTGGACATGAGGCATCTCACTGGTCTTTAAAAGTCCTCATTGAGATGCTCTATCTTCTTAAGACACCTGAACTTAATGATAAGACAGCATTTACCAAGTATTTTTCTTAACACTCAAGCACTCACAATTTAAGCTGGCTCAATTTGTATGATATTTCCCTTCCCTTGTTCTTCCTTGTTTTGCTGTAACTGGTGCTATTTTTATATATATGTACTTTGGATTTGGTCATTGACCGCAATAAAGTATTCATTCATTCATTCATTCATTCTTAACACTATTAAAATCAATATTTTCAGCTTTTGGTGGCTGCAGTGAGGACTTCATTAGAACTTTAGAAGACTGTAGACAACTCAGTCTGGTATAGTCATGAATGGACTGGTATGGTCTATGTCCCTACTGACATACAGCACCAAGGCTGTTCTTCTACATGTATTCATAAATAACATAAGAATATAAGAACATCAAACATAAGAACAGCCTTGCTGGAACAGGCCGCAGTCCATCCAGTCTAGCATTCTGTCTCATACACTGACTCACCATTTGTTTCAGGGTATTCCCAAGCAGATGTCTTCACCTGCTTACGATTCCCTGCAAATGGTGTTGTTGAGAGATATCCCCAACCCAGAGGTTGTCCTTAGGCATCCATAATGATAGCCATTGATACCGTTGTTCTCCATGAACTTGTCTAATTCTTTCTTAAAGCTGTCAAGGCTCACAGCTGTCACTACTTCTTCTGGCAGGGAATTCTATAGACCAGTGATCCTCTGGGTGAAAAAGTACTTCCTCTTATTTGTTTGATATCTAGCATTCAAAAGTTTCATAGATTGCCCCCTAGTTTTAGTGTTGTGTGATAGGGAAAACAGCTTGTCCTTATTTACTTTGTCCGCACCATGTATGATTTTATAAACTTCAATTAGGTCACCTCTTAGGTACTGTCGTTCAAGAGTGAAGAGGCCCGGCCACTGCAGCCTCAGATGATAAAGAAGGTGTTCCAGTCCTGTAGTCATTCTGGTTTCCCTCTGCACTTTTTCTATTTCCATAATATCCTTCTGGAGGTATGATGAAAAGAACTGTACACAATAATCCAGAATGGAGACTCAGCATAGATTTATAGATGCAAAATAACACTTGCTGACTTATTTTCTATACTCTTCTTAATGATCCCTAGCAGTGATTTTGTTTGTTTTTCACTACTGCGGCACATTGGGTTGACACCTTCATTGAGCTGTCCACCAGGATACCAAGGTCCCTTTCCTGATTTGTTGCAGAGAGTTCAGACCCAGTCAGTTTATAAATGTAATTGGGGTATTTTGCATCACTCTGCACTTGCTAATGTTGAAACTCATTTGCCACTGGTTTGCCCACTCCCCCAGTGTCATGAAATCCCTCTGGAGCTCCTCACAATCTCAGTTTTTACTACCCTGTATAATTTAGTGTCATTGGCAAATTTGGATACCTTGCTATTTACTCCTACTTCTAGATCATTTATGAAGAGGTGGAAAAACAGGGGTCCCAGTACAGAACCTTGGGGGACCCCACTCTTTACCTCCCACCACTTGGAGGTGTCCATTTAGTGCTAGTCTCTGTTTCCTGTCCCTTAGCCAGTTGCTGATCCAGGACAAGACCTGTCCCTTTATTCCATGACTGGCAAGTTTATTCAAGAGCCTTTGGTGCAGGACCTTGTCAAAAGCCTTCTGAAAGTCCAGATAAACAATATCAGTTGGATCTTCCTTATCCACATGCTTGTTGACACTCCCAAAGAATTCCAACAGATTAGTGAGGAATGATTTGCCCTTGCAAAAGCCATGTTGGCTGTCTTTCAGCAGTGCCTTCTCTTCTATGTGCTTATTAATTTTCTTTTAGGATCATTTCCATCACGTTACCTGGGGCACATGTCAAACTGACTGGCTAGTAATTTCCTGGATTACGTCTGGACCCTTTTTTGAAGACTGGTGCTAGATTCACTACCTTCCAGTCATAAGGCACAATGCCTGATTTGAGAGAAAGATTATATATTTTGGCTAGGACCTCAGCAATTTCATCTTTAAGTTCCTTGAGAACTTGTGGATGGATGATGTCTGGCCCTGGTGATTTGTTACAATTTAGTTTAACAAGACATGCAAGGACCTCCTCCCTGGTTACCTCTATCTGGCTCAACTCTTTGGTTTCCCTCCCTACAAAGATAGGCTCTGTTTTGGGCATATGGTCTCTGTCTCCTTCAGTGAATATTGAAGCAAAGAATTCATTGAGTTTCTCTGCAATCTCTGTTTCCTCTTTAAATCCCTTGCCATTGTCATCTAATGGTCCAATGACCTTCCTAGTTAGGTTCTTACTTCTAATGTACTTAAAGCAGTCCTTGTTATTTCATTTAGTGTTTTTAGCTATACACTCCTCAAGGTGATTGCTTTCCTGACTGTTTCCTTGCATATGTTCTGCCAGAATTTATGTTTCTGCCTGTTGTCCTCATTTGGACAAGCCTTCTATCCTGTAAATGAGCTTTTCTTGCTTTTGATAATTTCCTGAGTCACATCAGAGTCCTCTTGGACCTGGCAGTGCCCTTTTTCCTTTTGGGTATGCATTCCAATTGGGCCTCTGTTATTGTTTTTGTGAACAGCCTCCATGCCTCTTGGAGTGTTTGGACTCTCTCTCCATTTTCCCTTTCAGCTTCTTTTTACTAGTTTCCTCATTTTGGGGAAATTGCCTTTTTGAAAATTTCAGGTCTCTGTGTTAGATTTTGTCAGTGATTGGCAGTCTATGATTCAGTTAAAAGTAATCATGTTGTGGTCACTGTTCCCTATTGGAACAGTCACATTAATATTTTGCACCAAATCATGTATATTACTCTGGATCAAGTCAAGGATCCTTGTATCTCTTGTTGGGTCTTCAACCATCTGTTCCAGGGAACAATCATTTAGCATATCTAGGAACTTTATCTCTTTCTCATGTGCTGAACAACAGTTCACCCAGTCTATGTGAGGGTAATTGAAGACCCCCATTATAACCAGGCTTTCCTTCTTGGATGCCTCCTTTAGAATATTCTCCAACTGCCATTCTCCCCCAGGGGCTTGGGTTGGAAGCCGATAGTAGAGGTGGGCATGGAATGCCAAAATGGTATTTCATTTCATTATTCTTTTTTTAATTGCTTTTGTTTCATTCAAAATGAAATGAATTTTTTTAAAAAATCATTTTATTTTTCATTTGATTTGCTTTTCATTTTTTTTCAATTTTTTAAAAATATATTTTATTGAATTTTCTAAACATAAGTTAAAACAGAGACATTTCTGGTGTGTTGCTGTATTGCATAGTTCAAATACAATTCCCCCCCCCCAATATTTCAGCCCATGTGTTTGGAATATTCCACATTTACATGCTTCTTTTCCATCATTGTATTTATCGTTACTTATCTCCATCTTCATCTAGTACAAAAAGTGAAAATAATGAAGTACAGTATTAGACTAGCCCAGGGGTCTGCAACAAAAGAGCCACTTGGACCCGAAAATAATGAATTTAAAACAAATATATACAACCGCCGTCACTGTTCCGCCTCAGCACCAGGCGCTGGGCTAGCCTATTTAATCTTAGGCGAGGGAGCGGTCCCGCCTCATTTTTGAAAGGACTAACCCCGCAGCTGGTCCGTTTTTTTGGAAGTCGAGCGGTGACCTCTCCACACACACACACACACACACACACACACACACACACACACACACACACACACACACACACACACACACACACACACACACACACACACACACACACTTCTTGCAGCCGTGGTGTGTGTGCATGTGTGGGCAAAGTTTGGCTTGTGAAGGAGACGGAGGGAAGGGGCAGTTGATGCCACACACACCCACACACCCACACACCCTTCTTGCAGCCATGGTGTGTGTGCGTGTGTGGGCGAAGTTTGGCTTGTGAAGGAGATGGAGGGAAGGGGCGGGTGAGGCTGAAAGAAGCGGGAGGGTGAGTGGCGCGCTGGGCCACCGTGGATCTCCCCGGTCCGCTCCTCCATTCTGCTTTCGGACCCCCTTTTTGTCCGTCCAGGCCGCCGCCGCCGCCGCCACCACCACCACGCCGAACGGCTGCTTGGGCCTGGCTCCTCGCCCTGCCGGGCGCGCCATTGTGCCCGCTTCCCCCTCGCTCTGCCTCCTCTACTGCCGGCGGTGGCGGGAGGAGGGGGAGGAGGAGGAGGATTACCAACACGCGTGGCTTCCTGCTGCAGCTGCTGCTGAGCGGCCCCTGACCCCCGTGGCGGGAGGAGACCCCGGCGGCCACCGATGTCACCTCCACCACCCCTCCAACGCCGCCGCCGCCGCCATCCTGGCCCTGGCCGGCCCAGGAGCCTTCGCCACGGCCGAGGAGGCGGCAGCGCACCGGTGGTGGCAGCAGCGGCTGCAGCAGCACCAGGAGGAGGAGGAGGAGGAAGATGAAGACGAGGAGGACGGCGGCGGTGGCGGCGAGCTGGAGTTTCCCCTGCGGTCCTAGTTTAAATGCCGCGGGACCCCTTCCACAAGGGGAACCTCCCGGAGCCGCAGCAAAGGTTCCAAAGAGCCGCATGCGGCTCCGGAGCCGCGGGTTGCAGACCCCCGGACTAGCCTATTTAATCTTAGTTCTTCATTTTACTAAGCACTTTAAAGTCTATTTGTCTAGCTGCAGCATGGAATTCAAAACCGTGTCCCTCTGTGCCCTTCTCAGCCAGGCATGGGTTGAGTAGGTGTACACAACCTGCCCGCCCCTTGCCTGGCTGAGAAGGGCACAGCAGCAGAGTGCTGACAGGGTGAAGACTGACTTCACTGCTCGCCCTGTCAGCCCCCTGCTGTGTCAGCAAAACTGGGATCCCCCTATTGTGTCAAGCAGAGTTCCAAATAGTTTTGTTTTGTTTCATTTCCTATTAAAAAAATTGTTAGTAATGAAACGAAATGAAACTACTAAGGAAAGAAAAGGAAACAAAACACTATATTTCTTTTTTGTGCCCATCTCTACTAGAGAGTTCTAATCTACAGAGCCTGTGTGCAATGTTTTATAAACACTATGACCTGAAGGCTACATTTTAACAACTTTATTCTCAGAGTTAATTCATATGTGATTCTGATTATGTGGCTTTTTTGATGGCAGTGCTAAACACACAGGGGAGAGTAACCACACATTATCCATAGGAGGTAATACAAATGATGCAATCTACACAATGTATCTACATTGAAGCGGCACTGACTGGTGACATTTGCTGAGTTATTATCCATTCCAAGTTACTGATGAAGATATACAAATGCTTTAAAAAGTTTTGTGTATCTGACTATATCTGCATTAATGAATAAGAAAGAAATATGTTGGTTAGTCAGTGGGGCAGGAAGGGTGGAAGGTGGCAGGTCACAGAAATGAACGTGGAACTAAAGGCATAAGAAATGATCCAATTAGAAATGAACAGAAAGGAAAGGGTCTTTGGAAATGGGTTGTTGAAATTTCTAGGGCAAGAAACACCATAAAACTTACCTTGAGGTGAGGTAACTGATCCAATATCCTGGGGTAATTTTAATCCATCATTACATATTATACCCACAGATCAGCTCAAAATCCAATTACCTCTGAAATTCAGCAGTACATTCAGAGCAGAAAAGCCAGAGCAATGAGAATTGTTCTTAGGCATCAGTGAAACACTGACAGCAGATACAGAGGAGCTTTGGTGTATATCCCTGATTAGATCCAGCACGTGTCTGAAAGTTTAGTGAGTTAGGAGAGAAACCCTCTAGTACAGTGGTTCCCAGCCTTAGCTCCTCAGATGCTCTTGGACTCTTACTTCTTGAAGCCCTTGTCATCACAGCTAACAGTGAAGGATTCTGGGGATTGTATCCAAGAATGTCTGGGGACTCAGTGTTGGGAACTATCACTCTAATGGATGGACAATGGTGTCCTGTTTGTCAAATGTGGTACATCCTAAACTTGTGAAAGTCTGGCCTTCTTCTGGATCTTAATAAACTAAAATTGTACTATATGTTGTCTTTGGAGAGATCTGAGATGCCCAATGTTATTTTCAAGAAACATTTTATTCCACATACTGTTTTGGGAGCATATAATTTTCTAATGTCACAACTAGAGTGGACCCATTGAATAACTGAGGATCTGATAAACTTGACACCTATGGGAGTTCAGTTGATTCATTGGGCCTTCTCTAGTTGCCACTTGGATATCAGCATTGCCTTACACTTTCTGAACTCAAGATCAGTCTAAAAATCAATTTGAATATGTAGCAGGAAACCATGACTGCTGTTTGTTTTATTCTTAAGTGCAAGATTGGGTTAAGAAGCCAAAAGATTAAATTCCTCCAGATGTTCTGCATCAGGATGCCAATCCAGATAGAGACTGAAGCCCTTCCCTTTGAGGAATAAAAATGTAATTAACAGCCAGGGTGACAAGAGGTGATTAGCCAAAGATGACAAAAGGATGACTTGGAAAGGGCTGCCACCAGAGCTTCCAGAGACAGGACCAGATCCAAGATTATGCCCAGAACTCAGTAGAGATGGGCACGGAACGAACATTTTTTCATTTCCGTTACCGTTTGTCATTTCTGTTACGTAACGAAACGACAAACGAAAATTATGATGAAAATGCAATGAAAGCTAATCAGCTTAGCTCCCTGGGGGAAATACTATTTAAACCTCAAAAACTAATATGGTGGGAACTTCAATCAGAGGAACTAAATGAAGACATAAATAAATATGTGTTTAGTTTCCCCCAAAAAAGGAAAAGTTATCCAATTAAAAATCCTCTTCTAAGTTCCCTATTGCTCACTTGGAAAAAGTATGGAAAGAAATTGATACAGGAAGGTTCCCCGCTTGGTGCGGTGATCGATCAGATAAATTTCCCCACGAACATGAAGAAATTGGGAGACTTATTTAAATTAAGGAAAGTGGCAAGACTAAAAGATTGGATTAAAAAGATGACATCAAAACAAGAAATTAAATGAGGAATTGTCTGTTTTTAAATGTTGGATTAGGAGAAATACACAACTTAGAGGATTTACAAAATTTGAGCAATTTCTGACAACATATGAATCAGAGAAAGGAAATACAGGGAAAGGAACAGTTGGCAAATTATATAAAATAATTCAAGATTCATTTGAGAATAGGGAACAGGACACAATAAGAGAGCTATGGAAACAAGACATAGAGAAATAAATAAATAATGATGAATGGAAAAGAATTTGGAATTTGAGGATTTTACGGTCATTATCAGTCAGAATAAAAGAAAACTACTTCAAACTAGTTTTAAGATGGTATATGACTCCAGTCAGAATGAATAGAATGAATCCAAAATATTCTAAGCTCTGCTGGAAATGCGAAAAAGATAGGTACCTATTTTCATTTATGGTGGGAATGTGAAATAGTTCAAAAGTTTTGGCAAGAGATTATTGAAGAGATAAGAGAAATACTACAAACTGATATTAAATGTTTGCTTTGTTATCATTACCATCTATCAATGAATATGATGGGAAAACTAAAGAATTAATAGCAAATCTTATGACAGGAGCTAGACTGATTATTGCTAGGAACTGGAAACTGAAATCAGACCTTAAAATTGCTGAATGGTATAAGGAAGTGTGGGACATAGCACTAAATGATAAACTATCTTGTAATATAAAAGTTTTGAGAGGTGAAATAAAAAAAGATACTTTCTATGATGTTTGGGGGAAATTTATAGATCATGTACTATTAAAAGGGAAAGGGATACAACAACTTATAACCCAACACAGTTCTGGCGTAAAGGACCTTAAGCCTATTGGAAGAAAAAGAAAAAAAGATGATGAAGAAGAAAGAGAAGATGCAAGAATACTGGACGGTTTCTTGGGGGTGGGGGGCACTTTGTACTGTTTATGATTGTCTATTACTGTTTTTTTATATAATTGTTTATCATTGTTATTTTGTCTTTTTTTATGTTCAATAAAAAAAATTAAAAAAAAAAGAAAATGCAATGAAAGGAACAGAACCATGAAAACTGTGGTCGTTACGTTTCATTTCCATTAATGGCGACGCACAATGAAATGAGCTGTTTTAAATGTTAAAAAACACCCTGGACATCCATAAAAACGCAGCGATAATTATTTATATTGTCTGATAATACATACCAGGGGGGTTGGGGTCCTTAAAACGTTTGTTTTTGTCTTCTCCCATCGCGATGCATTTTTCTTTCCCCTTTAAAATGGATGTCGCACCAGCCACAAAATGGAGGCAAGCCATATGATGGGATCATGTTCAACCAATAGCATGCCCAGGTTGCAGACTGGGCTGGCAGGTCTGGCAGCCAAGAGGGCATAAAAAGGTCTGGCAGCCTGCGTCCTCCTTGCAGATTCTGGTGGGAGTTAGGGTGGGCTTCGGTCCTGCAGCCTCCCTGTGTGTGTGCGTGCTGCATACCTCTCTGTGAGTACCCGCCCTTGCCCCGCAGTGCAGTCACTCTGCGGCTGCCTTGCACCCTGGGCCACGCCCGCCGCTGCCTTTGCAGCCTCCCTGCATACCTAGTCTATACTGTGTCTCTGCCAGCATCCATTTTTTTTAGTGTTTTCCGTCTGGTCTGGGGCATTGGGGGATGCCTGCACACGGAAATGCTTTAAAAATCGTGCAAAAAGCGGGTAGAAATGACAAACAAAAAAACGAAAAATGGTAACAAAATTTTTCCAAAAATTCACGACAAACAGAAACAAACCGAAACAGACCTCTCAACGACAAACAAAAAACCGAAACATCATTTTTTTGTTTCGTGCCCATCTCTACTTCTCAGTTTATCCACCAGTGTGAGGGGGGGGACCAGGGCCACTATATCCTATATCCAGCAGAGGATGCCCTGAAGAACAGAATATTGGTCTTCTCTGTATTGAGCCTAGTTCTGTTTGTCCTAGTTTGTCCTTGTCCACTATGTTATCAATTGTAAGTTCCCATCCCTCATAACTTTTAGATGGTCTACCATAGATGATTACATGGAATTTATACTCTTTTTTTTAACTGCTCGCATTCTCTTTTAGCTTTAATGTTGTCTTCTAATGCAGTAAGATATTCTCAATTGCCTGTTCTTAAACTTGAATATGTCTTAATTGTACTGATGTAGAAAATGTATAAAATATTGGAAGAATCCTAGTTAGGGGAAAAATATTTTCAAGGGTCAATATAGATAATGAAAGGGGAGAGTCTCTTAGATTATGGAAGGAAGAAAGCCTAGGTTACTTCAACACTCTCTCTCTCTCTCTCTCTCTCTCTCTCTCTGTGGGGGTGGTGGGGGTGGTGGTAAAAAGTGCTAGTTTTCAGTTTTCCCAGGCTGGCTACAGACTGGGAAGAAAAATCCTTCCTGTCTGCCATCCATCCAATCCTCCTGAACTTAGACAGCTAGTCAAGAGATAGGGCCAGCCCTCATGCACCTCTCATCCTGGTACATGAAACTTTAGGTCCTGGTTACCATGATGCTGAGTGTAATAGTACCCCATGTACTTTTTTGAGAGTCCTCCAAAACTTACCTCTACACACAAATGTGACCTATTTAGAACTGACTCAACTACAATAGCACTCAAGCTACCATGGGTAAAGCCATGTGTGATAAGTAAAATACGTCCACCTACCTTTTTATATACCAATGATGTAAGATGGACCCAAAATTCCTATCCAACACTGAAGCAACCACTAAAGCCACACTAGACCTAGGATGGGTGGGCTGGTTGTCTTAAGGGAAAAAAGGCCTGGCTGGGGGTGGGAGGACCTTAGAAATGCTTCCTTGAATCCCTACCCCTGGCATAATCCACTCCACTGGAGAGATGCTTTGGTTTGATATGGCAGGCTAGAGGACTGACTTGCCTAATATGTTCCACCTGATTCCTAGACAAAGGAAAATAGTTCCTCCCTACAAAGCAAAGCTGCATCATTGTGTTATTCTAAGGACCAATATGATACTTTTAGCTGACTAATTTGTAACTAACTTCATTTTCATTTTACTTAAAGGAATTGAAATCATCTGATTTTTCTGACTGCTGATTTTTAAATAAATTAGTCACATTAACAACCCCCTTCCATGTGGTTAAGGCAATATACACAACAGTCATTCTTCCTTCTTTATTCTTTATCCTCTGACCTGATAAATCAGACAGAGGGTGACAGATTTAAGGTTACTCACTGAGTTGGCATCACCCTACCAGCTGTTCATCTGAATCTCAATGTTGTTGTTTGGATTAGCCTCAGTCATGCCTTGATGCCCTTGACAAATGCTCTAAACTGGTTGTTCAGGAGCTTAAGAGAAACCTTTAAAAAGAGTTTGTCTTTCTCCATAAATGCATCAGCTTGCATTCCCATATGTTTATCGGTGGATAAATAATGAATAAATTATAGTGGCTTAGCTTCTGGTTTATGGACAAATAATATTTTGAAACAGTCCTACTTTGAAGGATTGGAAGTGGAAATTTGCCACAGTTCCCAAAATAGGCACAGGATACCCTATGCAGTAACACACTATGCAAGTTCAGACTATGGGTAGGAGTTAAGAACATAAGAACATAAGAACAGCCTGGACATGAGAACAGTTGGACATAATATCTATGTGGTGCATGCATACATAAATGAACAGATACAGAAACATTACTAGTGCGGGAAATACACTTTGTAAGCAACAATTTATTTATTTATTTATTTGATTGGATGATTGCTTTCTATAGCTCCAGTCTGGCAGCAAAGGTCATCCTGGACAGTTAACAACAAAGTAAAACAAAATCCAAAGAAAAATGTAAAATAGATAGATCATGGATAGATATGATACATAGATCTATCATAATAGATCATGGCTACTGTCTTGGTTTGTCAGTCTACAACAGTGATGGCGAACCTTTTAGAGACCGGGTGCCCAAACTGCAATTCAAAACCCACTAATTTTTTTTTTGCAAAGTGCCAATACAGTAATTTAACCTGTATACAGGTGGCTATGAAGGGGCAATGTCAGGTGCCCACAGAAAGGGCTCTGAGTGCCACCTTTGGCACCCATGCCATAGGTTCGTCATCACTGGTCTACAATCAAACTGTAATAAGATTGGAACAATATGTTGGGATTATCTATATGGGTTAGAATTTTGTTGCATGCTGTCAAGTCACCTCTGACCCCAGGTAACCTATCACTGGGTGACCTCAAAATAGCCTCTCTTCAACAGCCCTAGTCAGCTGTGGTAAACTCAAATCAATGCCTTTCTTTATGTTCATCTCATATTTTGTCTTCCTTTTTTCCTGCTGCTTTTAGAAGAAGCACCAGACCAAGATACCTTGGCCCTTTCCAGGAGTAACACTTGAACTAGTCCAATAGTTCCAGTCGTGATGGGGACAGAGAAACTGGAGAGCAGCTTTGGCTAAAGGTGACTATGGAAGAGGACATTTCATAGATAGTGACACTCAAACTAACCTCTCTTTGTATTGTGCAGAAGAAAGCCATAGTAAACCAGAGCTGAATAATTCTTACCTTAAGACCCCTATGATGAGACAATCCAAAATGGTTTAGTGCACAGCTCTGCTTTTTCAGATTAAAGTCAAAAACACCAAAGTCACTTGAAAGATGCTTTCAATATAATTTCCTCTGTTTCCATGCATCAAAAATAGATTGCGATTTTGAGATGTATATACAATTACTCACTGTGCTTATCTGTAAATTAAATTCAAGAACATGACATGAACATTAAAGTCTTACCAGGGGAACCTGAGACACGGCTAATCTTCCTCATATCACATTTTATGTCAGAGCTTCCATTCATAATAGAAGGATTGCATAGGTCTGAAGATTTATTATAATAGTTCCATTCTCATTGAGGACAATAGCAAAAATAGCAGTATTTTTGCTCTTTGAACTTCCTTTGGATACATGGTGTATTTAAAATAATAACTAATAGGGCTTGCTGTGCATATCCATTCAGACATAAGAGCAATGGAATTAAATGTGTCTTTTGCCCAATTAAATGTGTCTTTTTGCCCAGCCATTCCTAATGTGCTTTTTAAATACAAAATGGAGGACACCTGGCTTAGCAATACTACAAGTGAGAAGGATATTGGAATTCTTGTAGATCATAAGCTGAATCTGGAAGTTGAGTCATGACTCAACCTCCAGATAAACTCACCTGGATAACTTAGAATCAGAGTACTCTGTGAAGATTCTCTTTGCTCTTTGCTGTCCCTCCTCTCTAGCTAGTGAGTTGATTTTTGCAGTTAAGAAGTGTCTGTTTTAGGCAGCTATTTCACCTGGGTTTTGATCCTGATCTTCTGAAGGTTCGGCTTTTCCTCTTTGTCCCATCATGCAATTGAATAAGTGGGACAGGAATTCCCACGTCCAAAGCTGGTTTCTTATTTTAAAGTGCAGTTCAGACCCTTTGGCCAGCAGATGGTGCTAGCATTTGAAAAAAAAAGGACCACTTGGCTGGGGGAAATTAAAGCTTAGGGCACCACATGGAGCTTCCTGTTTCTCCGAAGGTGAAAAGAATTTTTTTTTAAAAAAGTGCCGATCGGCCCCAGGAACAGCCGGTCGGTGCTATGAGTTAAAAAGAAGAAGAAACCTGGATCATCAGCATGGTCCAATGGCATCTGCTTCCTTAAAAGGTGGATTATCAAAGTGATGCAAAAAATTCCCTACCTCTTGGGTGAGTCACAGAAACCTTGCTTAAAGGGGCATTATGGGGTTTTCTTTCTTCTTTTTTTTTTCCAAAAAGCCCGGTGGCCGTGGGGATGGCATTTTTAGACACGGTTTATCTAGTAATTTAAACTGCTTTTAAAGGAATGTGGGACCGAGCCCTTACTCTCCTGATATTTTCTTAGATGGAGACTCACACTTGCATTCATGCTATCCAGCTTTAGGGGATGGTTTAATTAGTTTATGTACATTCTTCAAGTTCAATTAGATTAACATGCAATATGTAAGATAAATGATTATATTTTTTCACTCTTATGTTATTGTGTTGACTTATTACTGCTGAAATAGCAAAGTCTGTAATAATAAAACCTTTTCTGAAGTTATTATAAGTTACCTCTATCTCTGACTCTATACTTAACTTGCTCTGTGGGGGTAAATAGGCCAAACAGACTAAGATCTCCAAAACTTTCATGCAGAGCAGGAGCAGGATCTGTTCTTGATCATCCCAGAGTGTAGGTGATGCAACAACCAGATCAAGGTAAGAGAACCCAGTTGAATACTGTATTAGGAAAAACTTCTTAACTATTAGAGCAGTACAGCAATGGAACCAATGACCTCAAGAGCTGAATGCTACAACCACCTGGCAGATATCCATTGATTTGTATTCCTGGATGGAGCAGGGGGCCCTTCCAACTACACTACTATAATTCTATGATTCTATGAAATTAATGTTGCTGATTGACAGCTAGTGGCATAAATCTGGGGAGAAATTGCTCAACCACACTGAAGAATTCAGGGAAACTTTAGTGTAATTCTGCAAACTTCCAATGTGCATATAGTCTAATACAGACAGTAAAAACATTGCATATGAAGTCCCCAGTGCAAAATGAATAGTAAATAAAACAAGTTTTTGTTGGTCAGAGTAGATTCCTAGCTATCATCTCTAATTGTAGTAACAGCTGAATTAATGTTGTTTATAGCACTACATCAGATAATCAGAAATATGCTCTATTTGTTGTTTCTGGTAGCCTGGTAACTGGTAGTCTGAGAACGGGTTGTTTAAATGGATTGTGCTCTGTTGCCCTTTGTACAGCGATCTTGGTTACCATTTTAATATTATACCATTTAATATAATATTTTGCCTAATTATCTTTTAAATCTTGTATACTTACTGTTTTGAACTTTTAAATACTGACCTTGAGTCCTTTTGGGAATAAGGGCAGGATAGAAATATTTAAAATAAAATAAATGAATAATACAAAATTAAACATTCAATAAATTCTCTGCTCTTTTCAACACAAAGAGAAAACTCAAGGTGTCTGATTGTCCCCAAACACAACATTTCTAATTTAGCCTCTAGATCAAGGGGTCACAAGGACTTTTAAGGTTCATGGTAATGGTACTATATGGAAAAGATCGTCAACACTAAGGAAAAGAAATCCAATAATGTAGTGGCCTATAATGGTATCACCTATAGCCTAGACTTCCAATAGAGAAAAGCATTATGTAGGTGAGTGTGTTAAGAGTGAATGTGTGTTTGAATTAACTGTTTATGCTTTATAGTTATGTTTTGTGGGCATATGAGTTATACATGGATTTTGAACTACATGGGGGTATAGCGCTCCTAACCCCAGTGTTGTTGAAGGGAAAAATGTATACCTATTTTAGTTGGTACAGTACTTAAAATATCAGAAAAAATCATGGCACAAGGAAACATAACACACTAGGAAGAAGCCTCTCCTTCTCTTTAGATTTGTGCTAGATTTTCAAGTGCAAGATTTTGAGTAAAGAGTTTTGAAACAACTTCTTTGGAATACAGTGCCTCAATCCAGAGTTCTCTCTAAGGCATGCACATATGCAGCCATGATCACCTCTAGTCCTCTCCAAACAGGGCTTTTCCTCTCTTATGCCCTCAATGTGGCCATTTTTTGTTTTGATTGCAATGGAAGCCCTACGGGGGGGTTGGGGGGGGAGGGAAGACAGTCATGCACATGAACCCAGAAAGAGCTGCACACACCAAGGTCAAAAATTGGAGGTCATATTCCCTATATCTATAGAAGATGAAAATGCTTAGCAGAGTGCAGTATTGATTTTTTTCCTAAAATGGTTATTGAGAAAATTAATATCTATAGTGTAATCACATCATCATAATGACACCACAGTGCCATGACAGAATTTTCTTCCCTTCCAGCTGTCTCAGAAGGGAGGGTTTTCCATCTCTCTGAAGCTGGTTTTTGGGGAGGGATTGAGGGATTAAAGAAAGATGAGTCCGTTCCCCCCCCCCCCCCCACAGAGGTACCAACTGGAGTTTGGGTGTGTGTGTTTTTGTTTTATCACAAAGTATGCACCTGTACTTTCAGACAATAAATAAAAATTGGTCTTACTTAATGAACTCTTTAATATCGTACTAGCTATCCTTATTCATCCATAGGTACCCTAGTGTCTTCCAGAATGAAACAATACAATTAATCTTGAGTGGCCTTTCCACTATTTCTCTGAATCGTCTCTAATATCTTCAGACTTAATTGGGTAGACTTTTAATGAACAGTAAATTGTTTCCTTCTTTCCCTTTTCTTAAGAAGTCTCTACAGGTTCCTAGTTTGACAGGTTGTATTAATTGTTTACCTCCTCTTTCAAAGAGTTAACTCAAAGCCTGTTAACTTCTCTTCCACTGAACGGCTTTGGCTGGATTTTGGATTATAGAAACCACATGTGACTTCCCTCCCCCTGGTTATTTACAGTTTCCGTTTCATTGCTTCTAACACTGTGCTTTGGAAGATGGAGATGCATTTTTAAATTACCTCAGGGATTTAGGGGCACAAATCATGCTAAGGTAGGCTTTCTATCCTAAATTCTTTAGATTCATTTTATAATCTCCAAGCTACACAAACTTCATCAGTTTAAGGCTTTGCTAAAGTTCAGACCTTATGTTCATCCTGTATTACTTCTATCCTGCTTCTTCTGTACACACACACACACACACACACACACACACACACACACACACACACACACACACACACACACACACACACACACACACACACACACACACACACACACACGAGTTATGAAGGTGAAGCCAACAAAATTATCAGAATTTTCCAGTGTTTTGAAATTCCCCAGTCATAGGTGCAACATCCCCCACAGAGATTTATCACATTATCCATAGTGTTCTTCATTTTTTGTGCTGCTTTTATCTTCCTAACATCGATTTCATTTCCCAGAGTGATTCTCAGATAGAGTTTAAAATTAACCTCTACTGAGTAATGATGTTAGATGCAAGAATGTGCACTGTCTCCAAACAAATGTTTAAGAACAGTGCAAATCAGGGGTATTTATATTTTCCTAGGGAGACCAAGTGGTGTAGCAGAGTCCAGAGATGGAGGTGGAGTAACTAACCCCAATGGACCTTTTGTACTAAGTCTGGGATTTGTTGGTTAAAAGCATTAAGTAAAAGATGTGGTGGGATGACAACTGATGAAACAAATTTTTGAAAAAAGGAAAATGTGTAATATGGACCATGGAAAATGTGCCTTTTATCTTAGAAATGAACCTTCTTTGCTTTGTTTTTGCTACGAAGTAATGGATTAAATAATCTGAGAGCCCAATTCCACTACTAAAATCCCTCAGTTTAATTTCAAATTAGTATGTTTTATATCAAAGAAATAGTAAAGATAAGATAGGATAGGAATCTTTATTGTCATTGCCCCCTTGTAGGAACAACGAAATTTTACAGTTGCTATATTCAACTCATATAAAACATTCCATATAGATTTAAAAACAGCTACAACATATAAAATATGACATATAAGATGACTTCAAAGTCTAGAATTTCCATTTAAGGCCAATATTGCTCTAAAAAAGAAGCTATTTTTGGTTTGTTCTCGCCTTCAGTACTCTATATCTCCGTCCTGATGGCAGCAACTCGAAGAGGCGATGGCCGGGATGTGATGGATCTCTTAATATATCTAATGCTTTACAGTGACATCTGGTAGTATAAATTTATTCTAGTGTGGGGAGTGAACAGAGTAGAGAATAATGAAGTTAAAGAAGCAATGAGTCTCACCAAACATTTATATGGAACCTTGTTCTGACATGCTTTGACCTTTTGAGGGTCGAACTCTGCCTGCTACCCTCCCTCCTGTAGTTATTGTCTCTTACCTCTATCAAATGTTGATTTCAGGATTTGAGAAATGATTGAAATAATGTTTCAAACTGGAATACACCACTATCTTGCTAAAATGGGTCATTCTTCCATTCACAAACACGATCAAGACAAAGAAGCCAATTTGTTCCCTAATGGTTATAAAATGTTGGACATGTTAATTTGCCATGCTGTATTTGCAGGCTAGTATCCCTGTAATGTATGAACATTATGAAATAAAATTGAATAATAGAAGAAAAATGCTGGTAACTGCCAGTGCAGTAAATGAGCACATTATTGATTCTCTTGTCTTTGTCCTTTTAAACAACTTGATGATTGAAGATGATCTTGGCTTAATTTCACCAATAGATTTCACAGAGGTTTATTTGCCAAGCATGTCTGATGACCTGACATTTTATTATTTTTATGATATTGTTGTCTTCTTATGGCTGCAGCTATTGATCATGCTCCTCAGGCACTCTTGCCCTCATTGTACATAGCAGCAGTAGGGTGCTTTGAGGAGGAGGATGCCTCCACTATGTGATGAAGGGGCACGAGGCCTAGAAGGGATTTAGAGAATTTGGATCACTAAGAAATAATGACTTGATAGAGAGATGGCTTGAATGTTTCATGAGGATGAATCAGTCCGGAAAGAAGACAAAGACCATGAGTGAGGCATGTACAGTACTTGGTGCAGCTCAATTGTGGCTTTGCATTATTAGCAAATTGCGAGATGCTGGATGACTAGTAAATGTGGTTTATAGGGATATGTAGCCTTGCCTTTGAATTGGAACAATAACAATAACAGATAAGCAATACTCCTTGCCTGAGTTGTACTTTTATGTATGTGTCATAAATTATTTGATACACCTTCCATGATAAATCCAAGAGCTATAACAAAAGCTATTGCAATTTGCAACTTTAAATTATATGCAATAAAACAAAGACTGAAGTCCTGTTTCATTCTGACTAGCGCAAGGGGAATTATGTAATAGACAGGGGAAATTGTATTGATTAAAGGCTAAATCACCTCATTTCAAATTGCAAGAGGAAGCCTTGATTCAGCAGCAATCTGCAATTGCTAATATGCACATTGTGCAGGAGAAGCTGAGCAATGGGATTTCATCCTAATATTCATGTTCCTGGGTTTGGTTTCATGCTTATATACCATTTAATTCCAAATAGTGCTGTTCCTGGCATTCATTAGACATTATTGTATGTGAAATTACTCAGAAAGGAGATATTTCTATGAAGTCTGGTTTTTATTTAGTAGTAGCCAAATTGACTGGATATATTGCAAATGATTCCAAAGTGCTTATCTCATTCTTTCCCTATATTAATAATGCCTACAGTCTCCCACAGCCAATTATTTATATTTTTCATGGTCCTGAAACAGTCCTGGTCCATGCCTAAATGGTATAACTTGCATGGTATCACATGTTTTGTGTGCTGCTTAATAGGTGGTTATTTTGCAGATTTATGCTCATATTCAAATAACTGGTAATTTCTTCATATCACACAAGAGCTGGTGTGCCGCTGTTAGTGTATCTTTCCCTTTCTAACATAACTCTGATTAAAAATATTCCATTTCTGTAATTGTAGTCTTTCTCTTCTGAATACTGTTTGAAAGTGGAAGGGCAAGGCCATACACACTAAGTAACAGATGGAGATGGATATCCAGGCTTTTATTTCTAAAATAAAATAAAATATTATCATCCTCTAACATTGTTCATCCAGAGATTTGTAGCCCCAGCTTGAACCAAAAAGAAGCACAGCAATTTGCTGAGTCTGAATGGAAGTTACATAGAGATGAATAGATGCTGAACATTTGAGTACACTATCCTGGTTGAAGAGAAATTAGTCTCTCGTTTTATTTCAGATATGAAACTATGCAGAGAAGAATCAAAACAGATTCATTTGCCAGTATGTGTTATCAATGTATTCCATTTGTAAACAGGAACCCAGTATGCTATGCACTACCAAAGGCATAGGAGAATTTTTTTGGACAAATGTAATATGGCAGAAATCTGTTTTAAAAAGAAGTGAAGTATGGCGGTTTCAAGAATAACGGGCCATTTTGTGAGCATGTCTTTAATTGATAGAATACAAATGCAAGACTAGGCCAGGTGATACCTTTATAGGTCATTAATAAAAATAAAAATGCAAGCTTAGCTTCCAATAGCAACAGGTTATCTTTTATCAAACTATTGTGCCAAAAAGACATTCTTGGTAGAAGATGTAGTCAGCCAGACACTGAGATTTTTCGTGGCCTGATGTTTTCAGCCGGACATTGTTCTGATGGTGTTAAAACTGCATCAAAGTCCAGGATAAAATTTCAAGCCTATCAAGAGCTGGGCTTGAAATCCTATCCTGGACTTTGATGCAATTTTAACACCAACCATACATCCGGCCCCACCAGAACAAAGCCTGGCTGAAAAACAAAACAAAACAAAACAAAAGACAAAACTGTGGAGGACAGCCTTTTGAATGCGACCAGGTTACCGCACTCCCCTCAATAAAGAGTCGTAAAACGCACAATCGCACTCTAGCACAGGCCCCCAGTCGTCTCACAGACCACTGACCTGTACCAAATTAGACTCAGGTTTCACTGCCACCATTCAGGGTATCTCAGTTCAATCATTGAGTTCCAGATAAGATGTAACGTGGAACAATAAAATGAAAGATTATTGAATATAATAAGATGTTGAATACAGTTCCCTTGTGTTCCATTAGACCAAAGCAGTTGACTCAAATATTGTTCTAATTCCCCACTCAAACTTGACAGTTCCCTATCTACCCTGTCTCTTCTTCAGTGCCTGACAGTTTCCCTATCTTAGCAGCTCTAACTACCTTAGGTGGAGCTATTTAAGCACTAAGATTCCGCCTCCCCATTCCATATTTGGGCATAAACATTAACCCATTATTCTTCCACCTGTACAGTCATATACACAGTAAAAGGGTTAATGCAACACTAACTTTCATATTTTAATGTAGAAATTCATGGACACATCCACGTTACATTAAAATATGTATGTTAGTCTTTAAGGTGACACATTGTTTTTTATTTTATTTATTTATTTATTTATTTTTGCCTGGAATTCTTGCAGATACTACCATGGCAACCTTCTCCAAAAAATTTACCTAGAAGTAACTCTCATCTTTAAACTTAGTGCTACTAAGCTAAACAGCCCCTCTTTGATTTTGGCTGTTAGATGCAAACATGGATTGTGCGTAATAATAAAGTTGTAACTTAATTTTAGGACAAGGTTTTATCACTAGCTGATTCATCTGTGCTCTTAGGGGTCAGTGGGGGGTGTTACTGCATGCAGTATGAAGTTGCCAGGATTTGCCCTCAACAGTGCTATAGGTTCTTTTATAAATTATAATTTTCTTTATATTTATAAAGCTCTTCACAGTAATCCATCAAATAAGTCATCAGATAGGAGCTTGGTCCAGGTGATTTGTAGATGTTTGGTATACTGTGGAAGTCAGACAGTTGGCCACATAAATTATCACATGGTGTCATAATTTTAAAATGGGTCTACTGCATGCCAGTTGAATTTGGCTTTGACCATAAATCTCCGTGGAGGGAAAACTTAAGGATACAGTTTTGTTGTTATAGCACATAATCTGAATAAGGTATGGCCAATTGCATAATTGCAATTTATGACTGTGGTTAGAACATCCACTCTCAACTGATTCACAGTAATTAATAAATGTTTGTTTCTTTATTCAAGTAGTATTGGACAAGGGGAAAATAATTTCTCCTGTTGCCTGTGGCCATCTTAGCCTTCCTCGAACTATTGACATGAAACTGGTTCATTTTGATTTAGATTTCTTTTAATGTTCTATTGTTTTAGCTCTAAAATGAATTCCATGGAAGAATCTATTTTCTTGTGTAATCTGAAAAAGAAAGTTACCAGCATTTCTGCAGTTATCTTGACTTTATTAACACATTGCAAAACTTTCTGGAGCAATGACCAGGCATCACGGCTGAGAAAAAGAATTGCAACCTATAGGAAGATTAGACAACTGCAGGACACTTAAAGCTGTTTGAAGACAGAGTGCAGAAGGCACTCCAAAATTTAATGAAAATAGTATACCATGCCATATTTAAAAAAAGTTCATTGAGAAAAGGAGAATTTGTGTGTTTTTGTTTACGTTGTTAGGTTTCTTCCTTTCAATTTAGTAAGAGATTTGTGACCGTATACATTTCCGAAGTAGGAAATACATTGTTCTCCTCTAGTGGTAGTGGTGAGGACACATTTTATATCTCATACACAACTGACTTCTTGAAGAACAACCGAATGTTATTCTTAAAAAAAAAAAAACTTGAAAAGAGAACAGTTTACAAAACAAGAACTGGCACCAGTTAATGTTTTGCTATATACAGCAAGACAAGAATTAAGAGTGAATGAAGGCTATAGCTATGTCAAAAGGCATTGTTACCCCCCCAAAAAACCAAGCTGGAATAAAATATAAGCTAAATTATCTTGTTCTTTCTCTTTTCATCTACTTCACAAATAGACTTGAATTCCCTTCCAATAATCTGATAGGAAGTCTTATAGATCTCTGCATAATTAAAAGCCATAATTAGAAAGTTGTGCTGCATTTTATTAGACTAGTAACTTCCTGCTGCTTGTGGCAACCTGAGATCAAATATTTGTAAGTGTACATTAATGCAGGGACTTTGACAAAGAGCTCTGGATTTGAGTTGGTATTCAGTTTTGTCTCAAGTGATATTTCAAATCTAATTTGAAGAGCCTTATGTGAACAAATAATTCTGATGGAAGCAAAAAGTCTTTCAGTGGAGCACAGAGGTGAAGAAGAAACCACTCATGGCAGAGAAATTCATTGAGTGAAGTGGAGGGAACAATAATGACAGCTGTCTTGCATTTGTTTTCTATGGGAGGAAAAAGTTGTTCCATAAACTTCTGTTGCCCTTAAGTACCTGTAAACTAGAGTGTGTGGTCTTCTGAAAAGTATTTTCATTATATGAGAATGCATTCATATGTTTAGCAATCACTGCAGTAAATAATGGAATGGGAATTTTCTCTAGATAGAATGGAGAGAAGTACTTCACTACATAAACTTCCAAAGAAGACAAAAATTTAAGCAGTGCACAAATGTCTGAATGGACAGAGGGAGTAAATTTTATCCCCTCTTCAATGAACCCTTTCCTGTACAAATTGCCCAATAAGGAGATCTGCCTGACAGCTCTCTCTCCTTGTGAATAAATATGTGTCGACTTGTACTGTATGTTTGTCTGGATTGTCTGGGAACAGCATGGCACCAAAAACTTGTGCCTCATGGTTTTTGAACAGGAATTTCCTTGTGGAATTATTCCTTATGAAACTGTATACCAGATGTTTTAGAGGGGGTCCCGTGTCAGTCTGTGCAAGAATTCCAGGCAAGAATAAAAGAAAAACAAAACAAAAGACACAAAACGTGTGGCGTCTTCAAGACTAACTATCATATTTTAATGTAATGTTTCGTGGACATGTCCACTTCTTCAGACATATAGCAGCAGAATGAAGTGTGCAATGTAATGTGTAATGGAATGTACATTTCATACCAAATATTCATTGGCTGTTGTATGTAGATGTATTTATGTGCAAGCCTGGTTGTAAATTTCTAGAGAGACAGAGCTGGAGTGAGAGCTGGGGTGAGGGTGGATAGAGGAGAGAGAGAGGAAGAAGGGGGTTGGTTAGTTTTAGAGATGGAGTTGCAGGCAATTTTTGCCTATGGTCTTGCAGTGGAAGTTTGGTTTGTTGATAAGGCTGGTGTTTTAGGGCTATGTGGTAAAAATTCCTCAAAAGCAGACACCAGCTCAGAGCAGGGTGGTGGTGGAAGGGAAGGGGAAATGTGAGACAGGGTGAGAGACAGTTTTTACCTTCGATTCTTTTGGTGGTAGATAAACTGCCATGAAAAAACAGCGGCAATATAGTAGTATTACATTTGATAACGATACTACCAGATGTAAAAGAAAGTGGCCATGAGTTCAGTGAATAGAAACAATATTCTGGGTAATATGCAACATCTTATTGAATTACTGAAAGTTTATAAACACTGTGAAATTTCTTCTTAAGGCTTTGGTGGCACCAAACTTTGGAGGGCTGGAAAAGAAGCAAAAACATTCAAGAATCCATCCATTTGTATCCGTCAAGATCTGCAAAATGGAGACAAGAAAAATTGTTAAGGTATCTCCCATCTGTATAGACAAAAGTTTTCTCTAAGACCAGGGTAACTGTCTACTGTTTGGGGGCAAAACATACCCACAGGACCATGCTGTAAAATGGCATAACTGGCATAACTGGCAGGCAGGCAGGTACATGTAACCCGAGGTGGAGTGGCATAGGTGCCAGAGAGGCAGGCAGATGATTCTTCTCTCCTCCACTTACTAGGATGTTATGCCCCATTTTCAGTTGAACTTTCGTGTTAAATTATTTTCCATCTCAAAATGACTTCAGAGAAATGCTACCAAGCTGTGTGACTCCAAACACTAGGCCAGTGTAATGCTTAATTGAATTGCCCTAGCACAGCTAGAAATGGGATTAACTAATAATAATCTGGCACATGAATGCATTGATGATAAAAGTTTTGAGAATTGCACAATTTGAGGGTAATGAGTAAGTTCAAGTGGATTTAAAACTCTTTACAGAATTACAGACTTAAATGCACTCTTGCAATGGAAAATGTTTCTTTTTTGGTTTCTTTGACTTCTGTGCTCAAAATAGAATGCACTCAGTAGAAAGCAAAATACAAGAAAGTAATTTATAATTGATACATTTTTCATGTAAAATGTTTATGGACTTGAACGCATTTGTCTGATTGCTTCCAAACTCTGCTACATGTCTACACACCAACACAAATCTCATGCTACCTCCCTGTTTGGTAGTATGAGATTTCTGTCTGAAACAACATCTTTGAATTAGAGGAGGGGAACAAGTGGCTCTCTGGGTTTTGTTGGAGAAAAACTCCCATGATCCTTCTCCATTGGCTATACTGGCAGGAATTGACAGAAATTATATACTGCCTGGTTTGTAAATAAAAGTAGCAGTAGCATCTAGGTTTCCAACTGAGGCTTTATTGAGAATAAATTTAAGATTCTTACAGATGCCACAGGCACTGAGGTTATCAAATAACATGCTAAGATTCCACACTTGGTAGTTGTAGGAGGCACAAGAAATATTGATGTAAGAGTTGATATTTCCCCCGTTGGGTTGATTTCTGGTTTTAAAAAAATATATCTCACAATAGTTTAATTTCTTCTAGAAGCACAATTGATATCTGCATTTTGTTGCCCTTTTGTCAGAAGCACCTTATAGAAATATTAACAGGGCATTCAAGGTAGGATATTTAAGGAGTTGGAGTACCTTTACCACCACCTATGAGTTTCTATGACCCAGCAGGGATTCAACCCTAGGTCTACTAAGCCCTAATGTGTCACTGTGTGCACTACCCAACACTAAGTATTTAGGGCTTCCAAAACCTCAGTTAGTGTTGAATGTGGAATGGCCCTCAACTGTCTGCCCTCTTTCCTGAAGAGATGATAATAATTTCTTACTTTTGTTGTATTATCATCTTTGTGCACCTTCAGATCTCTATAGCACTTTCCCCATCATCCCCAGTGTTATGTCAGGTGGCAATTTGCAGAACCTTACTATCCAACAGATTTCAGAATAAAGTCATTGACTTCACACTTCTAACTGTGTAGCCACAGTTCTTCCATGCTACTGAGTCTTGGTGAACCACAAACTGAGCATGAGTCAGCAGTGTGGTGCAGCAGTCAGAAAAGCCAATGCGATCCTTGGTTGCACCAACAGAACCATAGTGTCTAAATTGAGGGAAGTGATAGTATCACTCTGTTCTGCTCTGGTTAGACCCCACCTGGAGTACTTTGTCCTGTGTGCCTCAATTTAAAAAGGATGTTGAAAACCTCAAGCAGGTACAGAGGAGGATGACCAGGATGGTTGAAAGTCTGGAAGAAATGTCTTATGAGGAATGGCTTAGGGAGCTGGGAACGTTTAGCCTTTCAAAAAGAAGGCTGAGAGGGGATATGATCACTATGTTTAAACAGGTTTGAGAATGGGTTTGTTTTCCACGGCTTCAGAGACTAGGACTCAGGGCAATGGTTTCAAACTATAGGAAAAGTAATTCCATTTGAACATTAAGAACTTCCTGATGGTTAGAGTTGTTTGGCAGTGGAATATGCTGCCACAGAGGGTGGTGGAGTCTCCTTCTTTGGAGGTTTTTAAGCAGATGCTAGATGGCCATCTGTCATAAATACTGTGATGGGGGTTTCTGCATGGCAGGGGGTTAGACTGGATGACCCTTGAGGTCTCTTCTAACTCTATGATTCTCTGATTCTCTGATTCTAGTTAAAGCTTTGAGTAAAAGGTCTGTGAAGATTCTCAGTCATCCATGTGAGTTTATCTGGAAGTTGAGTCATGGCTACTGGGCTTCTTTTTTGAGAGATAGAAACGTTTTGCTGCTCATCCAAACAGCTTCTTCAGTCTGAATACAGCTAGTGCGAGTCCTCCATCTTAGAGTCAGTCAGCTTTGACGTCTTTTCACCCTGGTGTGAATTAGGCTCATAAGATGAACAATGGTCTGAATAGGCTCGTTAGGGAGACAATAGTATCCATAGCCTTAAGGTGAACAATGGCCTAAGGTGCTGAAACATATAAAGAATGGGTCGTTAGCTATGGCCTTGGTGGTGAAGGCTTTTTGATTTGTCTGGGTACTTTGGAAAGCACACCCTGATAAGTAGGAGATAGACTATGCCTGAAGCTGCCACCTCTGTTGACGGAGGGGGTTTCAATGCTCACATGAATGGCTTCCCTTACTCCTCTCTCAAACCACCTCTCTTCTTTGTCTAATATGTGTACATCCTCATCTTTGAAAGAGTGCCCTTTGTCCTTCAAATGGAGGTGTACTGCTGATTCTGGTCCTGAGCTGTTACCCCTCCTATGTTGGGCCATCCTTCTGTTTAATGGCTGTTTAGTTTCTCCAATGTAGAGGTCTGAACACTCCTCACTGCATTGGACCGCATATACTATATTGCTCCTTTTATGGTTTGGTAGAGGATCCTTTGGGTGGACAAGTCTCTGCCTTAGTGTGTTTGTGGGCTTGAAATAAAGTGGAATGTGGTGTTTGCCAAAAATCCTTTTAAGCTTCTCAGACACTCCAGCCATGTAAGGAATGACCAGGTTCTTCCGTCGGGTCTGGGTCTCAAACTGATCCCTTGTTCTTCTGGGATGGCCCACTGCTTTGTTGAAGGCCCACTTTGTATATCCACAGGCCTTAAGTGCTGTTTTCAGGTGCCTGTCTTCCTTCTTCTTGGCTTCTGTGGAGGTGGGGATGCTCTCTGCTCTGTGGCTTAGGGTCCTGATGACTCCTAGTTTGGATGGTGGGAGTCAAACAGTAAGTACTGATCTGTGTGGGTTTTCCGTAAACTTCTACTCCCAGGCCATGGTCAGGTCTGATGATGACTGCACAATCCAGGAAAGCCAGCCTGTTTTTTTTTTTTTTGAGTGTCTTCCCTAGTGAACATAATATTAGGGTCCACCACATTGATGTGGTCTGTAAAGGCCTGTACTTCCTGAGTCTTGATTTTCACCCAGGTATCATCTACGTACCTGAACCAGTGGGATGGTGTTGTCCCCGAGAAGGTGTTGAGTGCCTTCTTCTCCACTTTTTCCATGATAATAGTATCCATAGCCAATATGTATCCATAGCCTTAAGGTGATAACAGAAGTGTTTTGGGTAAGTGACAGCTGGGAGGAGGGAGAGTGTGGCATGCACGTGGAAAGAGCATTGGAGAAGGAGGAAAGACCGTTAAAGAAGGACGTTGAGACTCAGATGGAGGAGAGAGGAGTTAGAGGAGAGAGAGAAAGGAGACAGAGTCTAGAGCCCATGACATGGTCAGTAGAAGTGAGTCAGGGAATTCGCCAATAATGAGAGAGAGATGGGGAGCACCCATGAGAGAGAACCCGGTGGCACAATGGGCGAAGCACCCTTGTTGTGGAAGCCAATGCCACAGAAGGGGATCATCCCATCGCATCTGAGTTCTCCTGAAGGTGAAGTACCAGAGTTACTGTTTACTAGTTCAGTTAAAAACCCAATCACGTTTGAAGAGAATGTTATTAATAATTCTACTGTTGAAGAGTTTGAACCGGTTGTAAGAAAAAAGGAGATGTTTGAGTATAGAAATAAATATTTATTTGAGAATAAAGTGACTGGACTGGACAATCCTCATTCTGCTCCGGATCCGAGTTATCGGACCGGCGAACCCTCACACATATCTAGTCCAAAGGTTACAAATTGGCAACCATCAGTCAAGTCTGCATGGTCTTCCTACTGAATACTTGAGGTCAGCTGACAGCTGACCATGCTACATAAGATTGCACATCTGTTCTGCTCAACATTCTCTGTAAACTGTGCATGTGCACAGCCCTACATCAATCCCAGGCAGTACGAACATAATCACTTACCATTTGCTTCAAGTTGTGGTCAGAACCCTGCTGGGGTTGGGGTGGGGAGTGAGGACAGAGCTCCATGTACCTTTAGCAAAAATTAGACAGAACATTGGTTCTACATCTACTACAACTACCTTACCTGAAGTTTAATTTAAAATATTTCTAACAATCCATCAAGGTGATTTATCTATATGCTCCACTGGTACATCACAACAGATTAAAAAAATGACCAAAACTTCATAGTATGATTTGTGATGTGCACACCCTTGACAAAGTGTGGGAATATGGTCCAGGCGTGCATTTGCTGGTAACAATTTATGTACACATCTTTTGTTGTTTATATATAGAAGCAATATATCAAGTAAATCAAAGTATATTCAAATTAATTCTGTCCCCATCATTTCTGCCATAAACTGAAATGTCACAGTGCTGAAAAATCATTCAGCTGAAGAATGGAATATATATAGGACTGAAGCATCAAGAAAAATGATACCAGAGCACAGTTGCTATACCTGAATTTTGAGAATTTAAACAACATAAGCCCAGTGAAACCCTATTCTTGCCTCCTGCATAATGGTCATATATCCTTTTGTTCTCATTCCAGCATCTTAAGATTTTCTTTCCGGGAAGCATGTGAAAGTAGATGTAGTGGATACACAAAAACTGGAAATTACTTTCCTGGCAAGGGAACAAATCTTGAATTGCAAACTTCTATACTGGTCGCAAATACAGAGATAGAAGGTAAAATAGGAAACACCTTTGGATTTGTTTTTTCCTTTTTTGCACATACATGCTGCAGGTCAGAGTTCAGGAAGCATCACAGTAAAATGACTGAACCACTTGCTAACTACTAGTGCATGTACCCATTCACCAGGTAGTTTGGGGACAACCAATATTGTTTTGGATGTCTTTTTTAATTAGCCTGAAAGATGCTTTGCCAAAGATGAGATGAAAGTCTTTGAGGACAGTGATAGAGAAAGCAACAGACTTCTGCTCTGTTCAGTAGCAGGTTTTATTCCTGCTCCCTCCCCATCTATTCATTTCCCCTCATCACACAGTGCAAAATGTCGATGCATTCTCTAATAATCAAACAAAACCGATTTATATGAACATTTAAGTGAACTGGTTGACCTTCCAAATAAATAACCTGACATCTTCCAGGCTGTATGAAGAAGTTAATATAACAATGGCACTGCTTCTGAAGGGAAATATCATTAGTAGCCTTTTGCTTATTTGCTTCTATTCCACAGTGGCCATCTCTTCCTGGAAAATCTTACTGTGGCAGTTAAAGCACTTTGCCTAGCCATGTTAAATTCCCTTGCACTAAATGGCTTTCCAGAATAAATTACCTCCATAATTTAGCCATTCTTACTTGACAGCGACCACCAGCATTCATTTCCCCATGGTCACTGCTGTTCAAGAACTCAACAGTTTAATCTGTCTATAGCAAACATTGTGAACGTGGGGAAATACTCAGAGGGAAACTGCCTGGATTGTCTTTTTTTCTACAGTGGAAAACATTAATCAATATTGTCTGGGTGTAGTATATATTTATTTTATTTATTTATTTTAGAGTATTTTTACCCCGCCTTTCTCCTTGGAAAAGGACCCAACATGGCTTACAGTACTGAAGGATAATATACAATCCAGTACAATTAAGACATGTTCAGGTATTGAGAACAGGGAATTGAGGGACATCTTACAGCATTAATAGACAACATTACATTAAAGCTACAAGAAAATGTGCACAGTTAAAAAGAGAGTAAAATTACATGTAAAAGTTATGAGTGATGGAAACTAACATAGAAACATAGTGTACATGTAAACACATAGGTTATAAGTAGTTATAAATGCAAAGTCTATGTGATCCTATCAGTTCATATAAGAGACATATAATAGGCAGTCCATCATTCAGGGAAAGCTTGCCTGAAGAGAAAGTTCTTTACCTGTTTCCGAAAAGAAACAGCATCCATTCTATATCATTCAGTATCAATCAAAAGAAAGTATCCATTCTATAAACAGAAGATACCCTAATATATCCCTAAAATATCCCAGTGTATATCTCCTTAAGGAAACAAACTGCAGTTGTAACAAAGACTGTGAAATATTGGCCTGAGGGTGCTTTTCTGCAGCTGCAGGATTGTTTTGAAGAGACAAATTGGGACTTCTTTGATAACCCAGATCTTGAGGAGTACACCACAGCAGTTCTGGGTTACATTAAATACTGTATAGATACTGTCTCATGTTAGAATTTATCCTAACAAGAAAACATGGATGGCCAAAGGAGTCAAGTGTCTCATTCATGACAGGAATAAGGCTTTCAAGCCTGGCAATGGGTTAAAGTACAGTGTTGCTAGAGATGATTTGAAGAGACTGAGGCATCAAGAAGGCTAAGACAGACTATAAGAGGAAGATTGAGGCTTGTTTCTTACAATGACAACACAAGGCATGTATGGCAAGGGGTTCAGCAAATTACTAACTATAGAGCAAACAATGTCACCCACGCTGTTGGATATGCTTTGTTGGCCGAGGAGCTTAATAAATTCTTTGCTTGATTTGAGTTAGAACCAGAGGCAGCTGTTATCACAGCCATCAGTCCAGTATACCCCCTTCCTTTTTGCGGAGGAGCAGAATGTGAGAAACACCTTGAGAGCTGTGGATGCAAGGAAAGTAGAAGACTTCAATGGCAATTCCACATCAGGTAATTAGGGATTGTGCAGACCAGTTGGCTGGAGTTTTTGACTGAGATTATTCTATCTTGTCTGAAGGCCTCCACTATTGTTTCTCTGCCAAAGAAGACTTCCATTAACAGTCAATGATTACAGAGAGGTGGCACTTATCTCCATCATTATGAAATTTCTTGAACAACTAGTCCAACGGTACATCATCTCATGTCTTCTGGGTACATTTGAAAGATATCAGTTTGCCTACAGAGTGAATAGATCTACAGAAGATGGCATAGATATTACCTTGCAAACTGCTCTAACTCATTTGGAGCAGTGGAGGACCTATCCAAGGATGCTCTTTGTGGACTTTAGCTCTGCATTCAACACAATTATATCTTACAAACTGATATCTAAACTCAAGGATCTTGGATTCTCTTATTCTAGTGATGGCAAACCTTTTAGAGACCGAGTGCCCAAATTGCAATTCTGAACCCACTAATTTTTTTTGCAAATTGCCAATACAGTAATTTAACCTGTATACAGGTTGCTATGAAGGGACAATGCCGGGTGTCCACAGAAAGGGCTCCGAGTGCCACCTTTGGCACCCGTGCCATAGGTTCGCCATCACTGTCTTATTCCATCTGTTCCTGGATCATGGACTTTTTATCAAATTCCTCTCAGAGGGTTAGATTAGGAGATTATATTTTGTCAGACCTGACTCTTAACATGGGTACTCCACGGGGTTGTGTACTGAATCCACTATTGCTTACTATTCACACCTCTGATTGCACCCCATATATACCCTAATAACAGAATCATCAAATTTGCTGATGATACAGTAGTGGGACTCATATCTGAAGGGGATGAGTCTGCCTACCGAGATGAGGTCCAACTGTTTATTTATTTATTTATTTTTGAATATTTTTACCCCACCTTTCTCCTTGGAAAAGGACGGACAGCAGTTTACAGTAAGGAGAGACAAAATCAGTTACAGCGGTGTAAAAATAACAACTTGATTATCAACATCAATAAGACCAAGGGGTTTATAGTGGACTATTGGAAAAGGAAATCAGATAATCAGCCTTTGAATATTTATGGAGTCTGTGTAGAGTGGGTGACAGATTGTAGTTTTTTCCGGTTATATTGAAGGAGGATATGACTTGGAGCGCAAGTCATTGGTTATGAAGGCCCAGCCGAGACTATTAGAGATGAGCACGAAACACCAAAATTGTGTTTTGTTTTGTTTTTTGTTTCATTTATCTTTGTATTGTTTTGTTTCATTTGAAACAATTTAAAAATCATTTTGTTTTACATTTTGTTTCATTTTTTATGTTTTATGTGTTTAATGTGCATGTTTTATGTAACTACTGTGTGTGTGTTTATGTGTTTTTTAAGTTTTTGCCTTCATTTTATGTGTTTGAGGGGTGGGGGGAAGCGCAGGCTTTTAAACCTTTTTATTAGTCTCCAAAGTAAGTGCCGATCACCCAATTGGGTGTGTTGGGGGAGAGTGGGGGCTTTTAAAAGTGTTTTAGTCCCCTAAGGAAGCCCCGCAAGCCATCTGATCGACACTTGCTTCGAGGAGTGAAAAAAAGTTTTAAAAACCTGATTGGGTACGTTGAGGGGAAGGCAGGGGCTTTAAAACCTTATTTAGTCCCCTAAGCAAGCCCTACATGCCAGCAGATCAGCACTTGCTTCGGGGAGTAAAAAATAAGTTTAAAAAACTACACTTTCCCCCACCCAAGCGGGCACACTGGGGTAGGAAGCAGGGGGCTTTTAAAACTTTTTTAGTCTCCTAAGTAAGCCCCATACATCAGTTGATCAGCACTTGCTTCAGAGAGGGAAAAAAAATTAAACTCTGCACTTTCCCCCACCTGATCGGGCACATTGGGGGGAATGGAGCAGGGTTTTTAAACATTTTGTTTTGCTGCCAAAGCAAGTGCCTATCAGCTTGCTTTGGGAGCAAAAAGAAAAGTTTAAAACCCTGCTCCATTCCCTCACCCAATTGGGAGCATTGGGGGAGGAATGGCACTGGGTTTTTAAAGTGGTTTCCCATAGGAATCCATTGCTTCAGTGCATTCCTATGGGAAAATGAAAAATGGAACACAATGAACCGAAGATTTTTATTTCATTTTGTTTCATTTTTCTTTGGTGGGGCAGTTCATTTTTTGTTTCATTAGGGAACAAAATGAAAAACTAAAACAAAACAAAACATCATTTTGTGTCCACTTCCAGAGACTATATTTCTTGAGACTTCTCAGCAGGCAACAACTGAATGAGAAACTGATGGTAACCTTCTACAATAGCTACACAGAAAGTATTTTGACTTACTGCCTCTGTGTTTGGTTTGCCAGTTGCAGAGTGGCAGACAGAAACATGCTCCAGAGGGTAATAAATACTGCCCAGAGGATCACTGGTTGTCCTCTTCCCTCTTTGGAAGACCTGTATAATTCCAGATGTTGAAGGAAGACCTCTAGAATCTTTAGGGACCTATTGCATCCTGGATAACAGTTTTTTGAATTATTGCCATCTGGAGATTAAAGAACAGTGTTTGCCCTACAGCAGTATCCAGGTTAAATGTTGAGGTTTAGTGTGTATTTTAAGCACATTTTAGCATATTAATTTTTAAATCAGATTTTAAGCATTTTAGGTCATTTTAAGCAGAATGGTGTTTATGTGGTTTTTGTTTGTTTGCTTGCTTTTGGTTTATGTAGTGCTGGAACAGCACTTAATTTTGTTGTACATATTGTGCATATGTACAATGATAAGAGAATAGCAACTATTCTATTCTATTATTTTGTTCTTACCATTGTTTTTAAATTATTACAGTTTATTGTTTCTGTTTCTGTTTCATTTCCTTGTTGTGAACCGCCCGGAGTTCCTCCAGGAAGACGGGCGGTATACAAGTTTAATAAATAAATAAATAAATAAATAAATAAATAAATAAATAAATAATGCTGTGCTAACATTTTGGTCCTTTAGGATCCAGGGGAGCATAGCTTTTCATTTCATTTTGTTTCATTTTGTAATGAAACTACTTTAAAAATTCATTAGAAATGAAACAAAATGAAACTACTACAGAAACAAAACACTGTTTTTTCCATTTCGTGCCCATCTCTATATCAGGCCCTTAAACTCTCAGAGTGCTATCACACGAGGGGGAAGATGCAGGGCATGGGAGCTCCAGCTTTTCGCCTTACCTGATCACATGATTGAAGATGTGGGTTTGGAGTTCCCATGTCCCTTGGGTTCTGCTCTGCTTCTCTTATCTCCCCATGGCCCTAACCTGCTTCAAGCAGGCTCAGAGGAAATAAAAAAAAAACAACACCAAAATGGACGACGAGCCCCATAGACAGCTGCTGGGAGCTAAGGAAAAAATGTAAAAAATAAAAAAATGCCTGACTGGCCGGCAGGCCAGCTGGCTGGTGCTGTGGTGGTGGGGGGGGGGGGGGTTAAAAATAAGAATAGTTTTTTATTTATGTATACAAAAGAACAGAAAAATCAGCACAATAATATAAGGAAGAAAAAACCCACACACATCCATATAACTAAAATATAACAATATAACATACGTAGACCCCGTGCAACCCATCACCCTCAGAACTTGAACAGAATGACAACTTCATAATAATGACCTGCCCATTTCCCTCCAAAAGTACATTGAATCTTCTCCGGGTGTATACCCTTTACCCTTTTGAAATACATATACCAATAATTTATCCCATATTCCAGTAAAATCGTTAGATTTGCTCAGCCCTTTCCTAATTTTAATTTCACAAGTCAGTTTATCATGAATAGCTAAATTCCATAACTCCTTATACCATTCTTCCATCACTAATTGATTATTAGATTTCCAATATTTAGCAAAAACCAACCTTGCAATTGTAACCATTATAATTACCAGTTCCCCCTCCTCTTTCTTCAGTTGTGTATCTGCAACTATATTTAACAATGCCAGCTTGGGGGGACATTGGAATCTTTTTCCCTAATATTTCTTGCATTTCATTGAGAACCAAATTCCATTCAAATTTCCTTTTCTCACATGCCCACCACATATGTAAATATGTCCTTTTTTCTTGTTTACATCTCCAACAAATTGGAGATATTTCTTTATTTATTGTATTTAGCTTCGCTGGCGTTATATACCATCTCCAATATACTTTGTAACAGTTTTCTTTTACTCTCACTGACATATTTTTCACTATTCTTTTATTCCACATTTCCCCCATTCTTCCTTTTTTATCTGTTTATTGATATCTTCTTGCCATATCTCGCTTAACTTATTATTATTTTTTATTATCCTCCTGAATTAATATTTTATATTAATTTCCTCTGTTCCTTATTTTCTATTTCATTCCTTCTATTTATAATTTCTTCAAATCTGGTCAATTTTCTACATTCTCCTACTTTAGCTATCCATTCTTTAGTCCAATTTTCCAATTGTATAATGTTCAACCAGGAAATATTTCCTGCCAACTTTTCCTTTATGCTTTGTCTAGTCCGCATTTGCTTTAACCAATCCCGCAAGTATATAACTTTTCTATCAGACAATAGCCTGTTTAGACTCTCTTTTAAATGTTCTGGGAAACTCTTAATTTCTGTTATTCATGTTAATGGTGAAACCATTGGGCTTAAAATCTCCCTAAAGCTCCTCCAACATTTCATAGTATTTTTCAAAAATGGGTTATCTTTTTAAATTAAACTTTAATGTCTTTTTTTTTTAAAAAAATCTCTTTTTGTGTAATTTCTAAGTCTCTCCAAATTAAATTGTCATTCCCTATTATTAAATCTGGAATATATCTTAATTGATTGGCTATGTAGTATAGCTTAATATTAGGTAACCCTAAAACACCTTCTTTTTGTGGTATATACCACAGACTCTTGTTAATCCTAGCTTTTTTATTGCAATTACAAAACATATTAATTTTTCCATGAATCCCTTTAAGTTCACTTTCGTCCCATTCTATAGGTAGCATCCAAAATAAAAAAAAAATTAATTTGGGGATAATTTTCATTTTGCATACTGAAATTCTTCCAAACCAAGAAATCCTTAATTTTTGATATTCTCTTGTTTGTTCATTAATCTCTTTTTTAACTTTCTCAACATTTATTTTAAACATATCTTGCAAATCCATGCTGATTTTATCCCCAAATAATTAATACTATTTATTAATTTGCCTTTAAATACTTCCCTAAACATCTTTTTCTCATCTTCACTAAATTTAAAAACATACATTCAGATTTGTTCCAGTTAACCTTTAATCATGTTGCTTCCTCAAACCCCTTTAAATGCTTCTGTAATTAATAAATATTAATCAGTGGGTTTTTAATTATTAATAATGTATCATCGGCAAATAATTTAATTTTATTTGACTTCCCCTCTTCAACCTCTTCTAGCTCTTTATCCCCTCTTATTGCATTAGCTAGCATTTCCATTATAAGTTTAAACAAAACTGGAGATAATGGGCAACCTTGTCTAGTTCCATGGCCCAGGATAACAGTTTCTGTTATTCCATCATTTACTAAAATTCTAGCCTTATTATAAGAATACAATTGATTTATTACACTGCTAAATTGAGCACTAAAACCTAATTGATTAATTAAAATCTTTAATGTACTCCATTCTACCATATCAAAAGCTTTAAAAATATCTAATGAAATTACTCTTACCTTCCATTTTTTACTATTTGCCAAACACATATTGTTCATAACTCTTCTAACTAGATCTGCCATATGTCTACCTCTAACAAAGCCATTTTGATCCTTATTTATATACTTCCCTACAAAACTATTCAATCTATTAGCCATAATTGCTGTAAATATCTTTGCATCTTGATTAATCAATGAAATTGGTCTATATGAATCCATAAGTGTTGGATCTTTATTTGGCTTTAAGATCAATTCTATTATTGATTCTTTCCAAGACTGTGGAATTGCCCCTCCTTTAATAATCTTATTAAATAATTCCTTCATTTTAGTTAATAATGATTTCTTAAATACTTTATAAAATTCTGGTCCTATTCCATCAGTTCCCGGTTTTTCACCTATCTTCAATTTGTTTATAATTCTCTCAATCTCTTCATCTGTTGTTAACTGATCCATCATTACACTATCTTCATTTTGAATTTTTATTATAGTATTTTCCCTTACAAACTCAGAAATTTTACTTGTAGATGGGTTTGTTGTTGTTGTTCAGTCGTTCAGTCATGTCCGACTCTTCGTGACCCCATGGACCAGAGTTCGCCAGGCCTTCCTATCCTTCACTGCCTCCCGGAGTTTTGTCAAATTCAGTTTGGTTGCATTGATGACACCGTCCAACTATCTCATTCTCTGTCGTCCTCTTTTCCTTTTGCCTTCAATTTTTCCCAGCATCAGGGACTTTTCCAAGGAGTCCTCTCTTCTCATGAGGTGGCCAAAGTACTGGAGCCTCAGCTTCAAAATCTGTCCTTCCAGTGAACATTCGGGGTTGATTTCTTTCAGAATGGATAGGTTTGATCTCCTTGCAGTCCAGGGGACTCTGAAGACTCTCCTCCAGCACCACAGCTCAAAAGTATCAATTCTGCGGCAATCAGTCTTCTTTATAGTCCAGCTCTCACTTCCATACATCACTACTGGAAAAACCATAGCTTTGACTATCCTGACCTTAGTTGGCAAAGTGATGTCTCTGCTCTTTAGGATGCTATCTAGGTTTGCCATTGCTTTCCTCCCAAGAAGCAGGAGTCTTTTTATTTCGTTGCTGCAGTCGCCATCTGCAGTGATCAAGATGGGTTACTACTTGCATAAAGATTCTTATAGTATTTATGGAATGCCTCTAGCTTTTCCTTCATTTTATTACACCTTTTACCCCTTTGGTCCTGTAATACCCCTATCATTTTTTTAAATTAAAAATAAATAAATAAAATAATAAATAAATTTTTTTATTTTTCTTAATTTTTGTCATTCTTGGTAACAATTTGGAGTTTTTATTATTATGCCCATAATATTCTATCTTTAAATACATTAAATTTTGTTGTACTCTTTCCAAATGAATTCCTTCTAATTCTCTCCTTTTAGCTTATAACTCCAATAACTCTCTATTATCCCTAGTTGAAATAAATATAGTTTCTAATTTTAATATCATTTTCCAAATCTTGAATGTTTTTGAATGCAATTTGCTTTAAAATAAAAATGCAATTTGCTTTAAAATAAAAAAAAACCTCCGAACACCCCCAGGGCTGGCTGGTGGGGGCTAAGGAAAAATAAAAAATAAAAAAATAAAAAAAAAAAAATGCCTGACCAGCCCATAGGCCAGCTGACTAGTGCTAGTAGGTGCTAGTAGGGGGAAATAAAAGGAACAAAAACAACAACAACAAACCCCAGCACCAACCAGCCCCAGGAACAGCTGGTCGGTGCTATTTAAAAAAAAAGAAAGAAAGAAAGAAAGAAAGAAAGAAAGAAAGAAAGAAAGAAAGAAAGAAAGAAAGAAAGAAAGAAAGAAAGAAAACCGGATCATATACAGGTTTTCTGGCTCCAGACTTCTGGCTCCAAAAATGTGCTTTTTTAAGTGAGGCAAAAAATTCCCAACTTCTCCAGTAGGTATTGGGAAACTTGCTAGAGGGGGCGCTACCTTTTTTTAAAGCTCAGTGGCATGGGGACAAGATTTTTGGACATGGTTTATCTTGAAATTTAATCTGGATTTAAAAGGACATGTGATAGAGCCCTCAGAAGGAAATGAAGGATGGTGGAGTCTCCTTCTTTGGAGGTTTTTAAGCAGAGTCTAGATGGCCATCTGTCAGGGGTACTTTGATGGGGGTTCCTGCATGAGAGGGAGTTGGACTGGATGGTCCTTGAGGTCTCTTCCAACTCTATGATTCTATGACTTTTGGAGTGGGGCAGATAATCTTATCCTTCCTACCAGTACTCAGAAGAGATACAGAAAAGGCAAGGAAAATCCTCTGGGTGAATAAGTGTCTACAAAGGTGGTGCTGGCATGAGGATTCAGAATTTGGAACCATGCTTTCTGGAAAATGGGGTGCTGGCCAGTAATGGGTTGTACCTCACAAGGACTGGAAAGAATGTGTGTGGCCACACCATGAAGAAATTCATTAGGAGGGCTTTAAGCTGAATTGGAAGTGAGAGGGAGGTGAGAGCTGAGGTAAAGATAGATGAAGGCTTATGCTCAATAAGAGGAAAAAAATAAAGCAACTCTAATGGGGCACAATAATATGTTTTAAAATGTATGAAGGGAAGAAGGCCACAAATCATGCAATCCCTGCTGTCTATTCACAAATGCAAGGTGTATGGGAAATAAACAAGAAGAACTGGAAATCTTAGCTTAGGAAGCAAATCTGATTGGATAGTGATAACTGAAATTTGGGGAGATGACTCACATGACTGGTAAACAGCAACTGAAGAATATAGATTGCTCAAAAATAACAGAAAGATTATAAAGGTTGGTGCACCATATGTCAAAAATACATATTCCTGTGCAGAAATACAGGGTGATTAGCTTAGCTGTCCTATCAAGAGCATTTGTGGGAAACATTTAAAGGAATGTGGTGGTTAGAGTCTATCAGCAACTTTCCAAGGAGAATATAGAGATGAAATAGTTGAAAAACAAATTCCAAGCATTTCAAAGGGTCCCAATGTAGTAGTAATGGTGAATTTTTAATTATCCTGATATCTATAGAGAGAAATTCTTGCCTTCCAAGAAAATCTTGTCTCATGTAGTTTATTTTTTTCCTCCTAAAAAAAGAAACTAGAGGATTATCTACCCTGGACTGAGAGGACAGAGCTTCTTTAGACTTGAGAAAAGAAGACTGAGAGGAAACATGTTAGCACTATTCAAATACTTGAAATAATGTCATTCAGAGGAGACATAGGATCTGTTCCCAAGCATCCCGGAGTGCAGAACATGTGATAATGGGTTCATTACAGGAAGCCAATTTTCAGTTAACTATCAGAAAAAGTGTTATGACAATAGAAACAATTACCTTGGGAGGTGGCAAGAACTCTGATACTAGAAGCTTCAAGAGAAAATTAGACAACCACCTGCCAGGCATTCATTGATCTGGATTCCTGCAATGAGCAGGGGGCTGGACTCATTGGCCTTATGGGCCCCTTTCGTCCCCATAACATTAAGATTTTATTATCTTCCCTAAACCCAATTTTGCACAACCAGGCGCATTCAGATTAAGTAGGAACAAGTGAATAACCATGATAAATGAAAGCCAGTTCAAAATACTTTGGTTTAAGATTGGTTTAGGTACAATCGTTAAATCACAGCTAGAATAAACCTATTTAATCAATGTGACTTAAATTAGTATTGACTTATCAATGCCCATTCATTCAATGAGTCTCTTCTAGTTGGGACTAACAATTAGATTTAGTCCATGTCAATTAAAGATGCAGACTAAAACATGGCTCAGCAGAGAAAAACAAATCAAGTTCAGCAAGCCAAACACCTGACTGAATAAAAGGTGTCCTGCTTATTGATGGAAAGTCAGCAGCAAGGATACTACAAGACCTACCCTTCACAGAAAGTTTCAGTCTCATTAAAGCAACTGAAAGAGTGTGCCACATCTGGCACACTCTGCTTTGGAATGTGTTAATTCTTAGTTTATCCCTGGAGGCAGGGGTGGGCACAGAGCAATTCCATTGCTCTTTATGTGCTGTAAAAATGTGGTCTTCCTGATTCTTACAGCACATAAATAGCAATGGAATTGCTATTTATGTAGGAGCCTCATGGTGCAGTGGTTAATTGCCCTCCCACTCAAAATGACCAGGCGAGACAGTATGTTGGGGGTAACTGGGCCACACTTTATTAACACAATTTCAATAAACAACAACAACAGGAGGGGCCAGGCATCCGCAACCTGGTTGGAACCCCGGGGTCTCCCAGGCCCCCTCCAACTGGGCAGCATCAGGCAAGCCACAAACCCCCAGGTGGTGCAGTCATCCGACGGCACCCACCAGGCCAGTTAATTTAGAATAATCATCCCTGCCTTTGATGCCACCAATCAGGGTAATTCCCAGTGCAGGGAGGCGTTTATTTGCCCCCACCCCAGCACCGAGACCTCCTGGCCCGCAGTGCTGTGGTTGAGGGGCATTTGGGTCCAGATGTTAATTGCAAGCTCACCGCTGCCCTCAATCAGCTTTAGCCGCCATAGTGTGACCAATGAGGAACTTCAACAAACAGTCTAACTCCGAGGTACCAGTGTGGGATAGGCAAAAAATCCCCGCTCTCAATGGCCAAACCAGAGTGCGGGTCAAAAATTCCTATCCAGCCCCAAAATAGGCGACCAGCAAAACTCACACTAGTCCTAATGCGGTGGGTGGGTGGGGAACGCCAACAAGGTCTGTCTGCTGCTTGGGGGGAGGAGCCACCCTTTATAGGGCGCTCCTCCGCCGTCCCTCACAGGACGCTTGCGTCCTGTCTCGCCCGGCCCCTCTTGCGAGAGGCAAATCAGCACTGCAGGGGGATGAACCGCCTGCGGAGCCAGCAATGCCTGTACTGCAGCTAAAACTTTGCTCACGGCCTGGGGTTCATTCCCAGGTAGCCAGCTCATGGTTGACTCAGCCTTCTATCCTTCCATGGTTAGTAAAATGTGTATCCAGCTTGCTTGGGGTAGAGCAATGTGTCGCCTGCATAATTAAATTGTAAACCAACCAGAGAGTGCTTGAAGTGCTGTGGGGCAGTATATAAGCAGAACACTTTACTTTTTGCTTTGCTTTGATGTGACGGGCTAGAGATGAATACAACTTGAGTAGGAATCTTATTCTGTCACTCTCTGAACTGAAACTGCAATAACTGCTTTCAATAAATCATATTTCATTTCTCAGTATTCACTTTGCCTCTTCTGTAAACATCCTAGATATTATTACTGTATATGTTGTAGTGTGAAGGAACAACATTGTAATCACAAGGGAGCCCTTATTAGCTCTTTGATTGCGTGAGAGGTTTTTGTGAGTTTACATTCCTGAAGAAAAGTGGACTCCAGTGGCTATAACCTGAAAATTAAAACATTTTATCTGTTTGGAAGGCTGATATGAATAAATGATAACCCTAATAATACTTTATTGTTTTGTTTCTATAGCTGTAATTTTATAGATTGCAAGCTACATTATAGAAGTCAGTTACTGTAGGGCATGGATCTTTTCACACAAGTTCTCTCTATGTGTGTGTGTTGTGTCATTAGAGTCATGACTGACTCTTCGTGACACCATGTCCATGGAGTTTTCTTGGCAGGAGTACTGGAGTGGCTTGCCAGTTTCTACTCCAGCAAGTTCTCTATAAGTACCACAAAATTGAGTACCACCAAATTGCTGAACCAGTTTAACTTCCTTGATGTCTCAGATTCATGTGGTCCTTAAGAAGACATTAGGAAGAACTTCCTGATGGTTAGAGCTGTTTAGCAGTGGAATATGCTGTCATGGAGGGTGGTGGAGTCTCCTTTTTGTAGGTTTTTAAAGTAGAGGCTGGATGGCCATCTGTCAGGAGTACTGTGATGGAGGTTTCTGCATGGCAGGGGGTTGGACTTGGATGGCCCTCGAGGTCTCTTCCAACTCTATGATTCTATGATTCTAAGCTTTCTTTATTTTCAGTCTAAAATTTTATTAATTTCACTGTTTTGCACTTTAAAGTGTCCTGCAACTGATTCTTCCCACTATAGCACACTATTTTATATGGAAACATTACAAACCAAATAAAACAGTAATGAAGAGTCATTGCCCATTAATTAAAAAAAGTCAGTGCCTAAAAGAATTTATAAGTGTTTCAGAATGAGATTTGGGACATCGTGATTACCTTGAAGACAGGGCTTCTCATCAACAACATTGCAAGTATCATACATTCTTTAATAAGTTCATACTGCCGACAATGTCATTATCGAAATTTAACACTGAAGAATTCTGATTGATACCAGATGTCCCTTGCAATTATACAGCTGAATGCACAGCATACTGAAGCCTGAGACCAGTTTAATAATAGACATGAAATTAATGGAAACGTGCAAAAAGAAAAAGAGAAGTGAAGGAGGGGGGAGGTATAGAATAGAAAAAAAGGTGAGACTGAAAGGTTTTGAAATGCTCAACAGTTCATATTCAAATGAAGTACTTTATGGAGACTTTTCAAAAATGAGATTTTATAGATTATGTTGGAGCCTAAAGGGTTCAAATAGAAATAGCCTTGCATTTTCCCCTACATTGCAAGGTTCACAGATGTGAACTTTGCAATGGCCCAAGCGAACCTGAAGAAAGGAATTAGAGAGACCAAACTGGATTATAAGAGTAGGATTGAGCACCATCTGGATAGTAATAACAATAGGAAAGTGTGGCAAGGAGTCCAGCATCTTACAAACTATAAGACTAACAACTGAGTTGTAACGGGCAATGCAACATTGGCAGAGAAGTTGAATATCTTCTTTGGCCGTTTTGAGGTGGAACAGAAGAACATAAGAAGAGCCATGCTGGATCAGGCCAAAGGCCCATCTAGTCCATCTTCCTGTGGAAGCACCAAAGGTGGCTGAATTACAGTCCTGAGTCCATAGCAGCATTATCCTTAAAGTGGAGGAGGTGCAGGCTGTCAACCCGAAGAAAGCTGCTGGACCTGATGGCATTCCTGGATGTGTGTTGAAAGACTGCAGTTCAACTAGCTGGAGTCTTTACTAAGATCTTTAATCAGTCTTTGTCTCAATCTAGGGTTCCATATTGTTTGAAGTCCTCTACTACAGTACCTGTACCTAAAAAAATCTCATAGCTCCAGTCTTAATAATTATCAACCAGTTGCACTTACTCCAGTGGTTATGAAATGTTTTGAAAAATTGGTCTGGAATTACATCACATCACTTCTCCCCCAGACTTTTGATCCCCACCAGTTTGCATATCGAGCAAATAAATCTGCAGAGGACAGTGTAGCAACAGTGCTTCATGCTGCATTGTCACATCTGGAACAGAGGGGAAGCTATGCAAGGCTGCTTTTCATGGACTTTAGTTCAGTATTTAATACCATCCTCCCTCACAGACTGGTGGTTGAACTAGGGGACCTGGGATTTCCACATTCTATATGTATGTGGATAAATAGTTTTTTGTCCAGATGTAGTCAGAGGGTTAGAGTAGGTCAGTAGACATCTACGGATTTGAGGCTTCGTACTGGCTCTCTGCAGGACTGTGTGCTGAGTCCCCTGCTCCATACTCTTTATACTTATGATTGTATTCCCACCTATCATAGTAGCATTATAGTTAAGTTTGTGGATGACACCACGGTAGTGGGGCTTATCTTGGAAGGAGACGAGTCTGCTTATGGAGATGAGGTGGAGCGGCTGATATAGTGGTGCAGAGAGAACAACCTGCTCTTGAACACATTGAAAACTAAGGAAATCATAATAAATTACGGGAAGAAGAAAATGGATCTTCAACCACTATTTATCAGCAGGGACTGTGTAGAAAGGTTGACAGACTTCTGTTTGTTGGGAGTCCATAATGAGGAGAATTTAACTTGGAGCGTAAACACCTCTGAGCTGCTGAAAAAGGCCCAATAGAGACTGTACTGTACTTTCTGAGAGTGCTCAGAAAGAATAACATCACTCAGAGACTATTGGTGTCTTTTTATCAATGTTCAGTAGAAAGTATACTGACACACTGCATATGTGTGTAGTATGCCAGTTGCACAGTTGCTCAGAGGAAATCGCTCCAGAGGGTTATCAATATGGCACAGAAGATCATTGGATGCCCACTCCTCACATTGGAGGAATTACACAGTTCCCACTGTCTTAAGAAAACACAGATTATTATAGGATACATTTCTCATCCTGGACATTCTCTGTTTGTACTGTGGCCATCAGGCAGAAGGTATAGATCTATTAGAACAAGAAAGATTCAGGAACAGATTTTACCCAATAGCAGCAGCCATGCGAAATTCTGTTAAAAATTAAGTTGATGGGTAATATCAGTGTTGAATGTGTAACATGTGTAACATGTAATATTGTATGGGGGATTGTATATGGTTGTTGTTTTTTAAATTGTATTTTTTATGTATTGGGTATGAATGCTGTCAGGTGAGAAAGTGTAGGGCTGTATATATGTATGTTTGATTTTATGTTAGTTTTAAAACGAATACAAGTGATGTTCTGTGTGTGAATGTTGGAGTATATGTATGGATGTTTGTTCTTAAATAGTAGATTTTATGTCTTGGATTTTTATACTGGGATGTGTGAATGAGATGACAGGATGGCACTTTTTAATCTCCTATTTTATACAATGACAATAAATTCTATTCTATTCTATTCTATTCTATTCTATTCTATTCACAAGAAGTTATGTTTACGAATTCTATGCAGTTATGAACATAAACACCAACAAATATATAGTCAAACTGTAGTTTGCTTCTTTGCACATTGTAGTGGACCCTGTGGCTTTGTTAGCAGACCTAGGATCCAGAATTAGTGTAATCACAGGACTTACGTTTATTGACTGTTTACTTGATTTCTTTTCTGATCTGGTTGCCATGCTTCTTTGCAGATAAATAGGGAAAGAGACCATTTTGTTCATCTCAGGCAGAAAAATGTCTCAGGGTCCCCTTGGCAGTTGTGAGACTGAGAAGGTAACTGAATTGAAACACCAGGAGCTATAATATGACAAAGTGTTCAGCAGGCCAACTCTCTCTCCTCTCAGGGCAAAATCATTTTCTTTATGCTGTGTCCAGAACAAAAATACTATATACAGATGTGACCACCCTCCTCAAAAAAGACATTGGAGAACTGGAAAAGTTGCAAAAAGGGCAAAAATCACCCAAGGCCTGCCCAACTCCTTTATAAGGAAATGTTATAACACATGAAAAAGTTCTGATTGGGTATGGGGACTGAATATGAAAAGATGTGATTTTTAATGTCACATGCTGTCAAGTCACCTCTGATTTACGGCCACACTATGAATGAGAAATCTCTGACATGTCCTATTCTCAACAACCCTACTCAGCTCTCGTAAGCTCAAGCTTCTCTCCTTTAGAGAGTCAGTCAATCCATCTTGTATTAGGTCTTTGTCTTCAAGACTCCTCCCCCCATCTCATCATTCTTTTCTTCCTAGGACTAAAACATATATTGAAACAGAGTCAGAGAAGATTCATAGCAGAGAAAAAATATACTTCTTCATACAGTGCACTATCAAATTGTGGAATATGCTGCTATAAGAAGAAATAGTCACCAATGGAGATAGGACTTTCTGGTGATTAGACAAATGTACAGAAGCTGCCAATGGATACTAGTCATGATGCTTATATATAAGAATTCAGACATACCTCAGTTTAAGAATTTAATGCATTCTCCGGGATGTTTCATATTGTGAAAAATTTGTACACCAGAAACGCATGGGGGTGCAATGCATCCTGGGAAAACTTGCTTCAAAAAAAATCATAAACCGAGGTATTGTGGGAAACAATTTGCAAACCGTGGCATTATTTAATTTATTTTCAATGGATTTCCTTGATAAACCAAAAATTACATTAACAGAGGAATTTATAAACCGAGGTACGCCTGTATGAAAGATACAAATATGAGAAACAGCATGATTCTCTAACACTGGTTGCCACAGATATGAGTGGAAATCTGTTGTTGTGCGTATGTCCTTCCACAAGCACCTGGTTGGCGCCTGCATACCAGAAAAGAAAGGAAAGCTGAAGAAGATAGGGCTTTTGGTCTGATCCAGCATAGCTAGACTTACATTCTTAGGTGATTTTCCGGTTCCGGTCTAGGGAGGAGCAGCATTCACGCTGTGCTCCGCTCCCTTTTTATTCTATTTATTTTTATCTTTTAATTACCTTTTTAAAAGCTATTTTCCCTGTATTTTAACTTTCTTTTAACCGTCAGTTTTAATTGCAAGACTCATTCCTCATTCCTCCTTGTGCATTCCTCCTTGTGCACTTATCGCTCCCAAGCAAGATTTATGGTCGGTAACAACTCGGAAGAGGGAGGCTTTTGGAACTGATAGAGTACTGAATAAATGACGGAGGGCCTGCCCGGGTCATTCACTTGCCAGAGCAGTGAAGCAACTAAAGACAAGTAAAGACTGATAAACTTCTGACAGCCAGCTGCCCAGGATTGAAGCTCCAAGGGACTAAGGAAGAACAAAGGATACAGGTTTTTGCAATGTTATATGACATTAAGTCACCTTCGGTTCACAGCGCCCATGAAGCAGTGACCCCCTAAGTCTTCAACTACCACCCTGAACTCTTGGAAACAGCTGAAATACAACAAGAGAAGTGCCTCCCAAGGTCTCACGCCAAGCTGCTGCGGTAACACCAAAGAGCATAAAGGTCTGTCTCGAATTTTCTTGCTTAACCCTCTAATTTCTGGAAGAGGAAAATAGAAATGACAATATTATAATCATATAGTTCTCTGAAAACAGCTTTCTTGGTTGCAGTACAGGTGGGTGGGAGTAAGGCAGGAGCCAGGCCTGTGCTGGCAAGAAAATGGTCCTGACCAGAAAGGGCTGCAAAGTCCTTGGTCTCTCACCTCCCACTGTGAGTGGTCCTTTAAAACAGAGGAAAGTACAAACAAAAATTACCCAGTTCTTCCCCGAAGGGAAGAATGAAAGGGAGGAAGAAAATAGGGAATTACACTCTGTCAGCTGTAGCCTGGATTGGTCCTTGGACCTCAAAGGAAACCTAAACTGCTACCAAGAGGAATCTGGTTCTGCTAATCTGGCTATTGAATTGGCCTCTGCTGACATTCTGACACCCCAAGTGTTAACATCTTCCAATAAGACTAATCTGCCAGAGGAGTTAGTAAAGTTATCATCACCTGCAACTCCAGGCAGAAGAACTGCCAATGAAGAGGAATCCCCAGCCCAAATTCTAACACCTAGAGGAAATGAGTCAGTGTTTGGGACTTGGCTTACCTATCTAACAGAGGACATACAGCGTATGAAATCCTTTCTAAGTGAGTCAAACAAACTCTTAACTATTTTGGCGGACATGTGCAAAAAGCTCTGGCTAAAATCTGATACAGAAGGCACTAATAACAGGCCCAATGCAAGCAGATCTATCATCACTTGTATGGGCTGCAAAAAGGCTCGTGGGAAAAGGATTACTAAAAGGGGGGCCACAAATAGTAAGAAAAAAAGCAAAAACGTTAAAAATGTTAAACTGAGTCGACATAAAAAGATGCAGTTTGAGAAACTCTTCAAATTACTGGAAAACATCTCACTACATGAAAATACTAAGTGTATTGAGAAGCCTACCTTAAATAAACCAGCATTCCCAGGAGATTTTGTTCACCTCTCATCCAATGAAATGAGATCTTCTACCCAAATTCCCGAATCTAAATCAATTCCAGCACAGCAAGACACCTCTCAGAACTCACAGGTTCAAACCCCACAGAAACCTAGACCCTCAAACGACAGGATCACAGGAGACCATGGCTGGAAACTAGTATTGAACAGACAAAAATTAGCATTGATAAATTGTCCTAAACCAGTGGGGCCCACACCACAATACAAGCGCAAACTGCATTTATTAAGAACTTTAGAATTGGCTTCCCCAGGTGCTTTTACCCTAGCGGACCTGTTGTCTGTGGAGTATCTACATCTCAATGCTCACAATGCTCATGCAATGGTCACATTCACTAAAAGGAGCTCAGCTGAATGGGCATATAAATGCAAAGACACATTGCTCAAGAGGGGCATATCTGTAGTAAGAGTCTTTGAGAACTGTGCACCACCTTTGCCACTGAGGCCTTTTACCTCAGATTATGCTAAAAGCCCCCTAGAAAGAGAAAATTATAGCACTAATCCTGTTGATTTGGCTACTATTGTCAGCCATCAGGGGGAACCTATATCAGGAAAAAACACAAGTGCTACAGAGTTGCAAGAGGATATCTCACAGCAGCCAATGGAATGGACACAAGAACCCACTGGACCCATGGTTCCTGAGGAGAAGAATCTTTTAGACTCTTTCCACACTCTACCCTCTGAAATACAAAATGAGATAATTGACAGACTTGAGCTTCTAAAGGGACACCTGATAAAAATAAGAGCAAGGAAGGGAGCTGATTCAAAACCTCAGAACGGACAGCCACATACTTCTCAGTGGCAGGCACCAGAGAGAATTAGTCTTCTACCACGCAAGACTAACCTAGAGAACACTTTCAATGATGGGACCCCAACATTAAATCCAGTAACAAATGATCCACATATCTGGTCACAAACAAAAGATCTGGATGCAGGAGAAATAGGCACCTCTGGAAGAAACCTAGCACTTCAGAACAGGAAGGTCCCTACTACACAGCTGCAGATCTCAGTGGAAATAAATCCCCTACTGAATAAACTTGCTCCAAAGGGAGACATTTGTGATTTGATCCCTACCCCAAAACCAGAAAGCATGACTTCAGCCACCTGGACCCAGATGAGAGAACTGGGGGATGAGGAAATTGGTTCCCCCTGAGAAAATCACTAAGAAGATAGGCTGCCCAATTTACCCCGCCTCTTCTGTTGTATCCAATGTAAGTGTTTGGAACCCACCAGTGGAGCTGATTGAACATGCAGAGAAAGATATAGTCTCTTGTGAGCCACCTAAGCAGGGAAGAGTGGATCTCAGGAAGAAACAGAGTCCCATCCAGCGAGAGGGCAGCAGCCTATTGTTTAGACACTGCTACTCGAGGGGACAACTGTCAAACTTTCCAGCACGCCTGCCCTACACACATAAACCAAACAGCTATCCCAGGAAGTGATACCCTCCTCAATTCTGCTGCAGGAAAGAAAATATTCATCTCTGATCCATCGACGTCCAGATGACCATTGATAAATCAACAATACCCTACATTGACATTCCTTTCTTGGAACATTGCAGGTTGGCGAGGGAAGGTAGCAGATCCTTCCTTTCAAAAGTTTATTAGGGATTATGATATAGTACTTCTCCAGGAAACCTGGGAGAAGGAAGAACTGGAGCTAGATGGCTTTGCAAGCTATTTACTAAAAGCTGACTCTAGCTCCAGACATGGCCATCCTAAGGGAGGCCTTGGGATCCTGGTTTCCACAAAGCTTAAAGCCAACCATATTAGCTTAGTTCCAACATCTAATACTATACTATCCCAGGTGACCCCCTCTAGGTTATATGTAATTGCTTGCCATATTCTGTTCTCTGAATTCTCTCTGCTGATAGTCAATGTATATATACCACCATGCTCAAAAAAAGTTATTATTAGCAATATATGGGGTAGAATTGATGATTATGTAGAACAACTTGAATGGTTATATCCTAAGGCAATATTTATCATAGCTGGAGATTTCAATGCACGATTAGGTATCAACGATGAAAATTTATATACCCACTTCCATCAGGTATTGGATACAGATGACTACACATTGAGGGGAAAATGTCGAACGTCTAAAGATAAAACATGTAATTATGCAGGGTATTGTTTTGCTCAGTTTACAAGAAGGAGAAATCTCTTAATACTAAATGGGTCAGTGAATGGTGATCTATCGGGAGAATACACTCATTTCACCAAGAGGGGTGGTAGTGTAATCGATTACATAGCAATCTCATATTCTGCATATAACTATGTCACTCAATTTGAAATCGGTAATAATACAGAAAGTGACCATCTACCCCTGTCAATGATGCTAACGCATCCAACACATAGTAACCCCCGATTAGATTTACATTTGTACCCCAACAAAGACTTAGAAATGACTAGTAGTAAGAGAATTAAATGGTCCCCAGCAGTGGGTATCACTCTGACTCAGCTACTGAAAACCGAGGAATATATGAACGACCGAAATGCCATTCTCAATGCCAGTTGTGACACTGAAGCAGTAAAACTTTTTCAAGCACTGACCGGAAAACTAGGAGCTAAACTAAAAACAACGGTAACCAATGCAGGCCACCAAAGAGCTTTAAAAACTCCTTGCTGGTTCGATAATGAATGTAAGCAGGCCAAGAGCCAAATGAGGAAAATATATCATAAGTATAGGAAAACTCATTTACAAACTCTATTAAATGAGTTTGTAGCCAGTAGACAAGTATACAAATCCTTGATTAAGGTGAAAAAACAGCAAGCAACCACAAGGGCATGGCAAATTTTGCTAAAAGCCTCTAATGATAAAGACACTAGTCTCTTCTGGCGAACAATTACAGGCTTAATGAATAATGGTTGGTCAGATCCAAAGTGTGTTATAGGGCCCAAAGAATGGATGCAACACTATAAGGCATTGTTCTCAGACCCCACTTTTCAGGACACCCAAACAACAGTAGCAACAGAAGAGCTCCCTAAGTGGCCACCAGTCTTAGCAAAGGAGGTTGAAAGTCTTATCCAGCAACTTAAAAACAACAAAGCCCCTGGAATTGACTTTTTGCCCCAGAACTTATAAAATCCAACATCACCTGGTGGACCCCCCTGCTGGCAGTTTTATTCACATTTATTGATCAAACAGGATTGTTACCCATGGGTTGGAATACTTCTGTAATAATTCCCATACACAAAAAAGGAGCTAAAACTGACCCTGCCAATTATCGACCAATCAGCCTATTATGTGTAATAAGTAAGCTATATGCTAAACACCTCTGCAACAAGCTAACTGATTGGATTCAAGATGAAAATATTATGGCAGTAGAGCAAGCAGGATTCAGTCAGGGGCGATCCACCATAGACCATTGTTTTGTACTAGATCATCTCATTGATAAATATGCAAAAAAGAAAAGGGGCAGGCTGTATGCAGCATTTATTGACCTCAAAGCAGCATTCGATTCCATACCTCGAGCGCGATTATGGGAAAAATTAGCCTCTACAACTATAGATAAAAGACTGCTTTTTCTAATCAAATGCCTTTACAACAATACCTGGCTGAGGGTACGCTGCACCGTGGATGGGCATCTAACAGAACCAATGCTATCTAAAAAAAGGGGTAAAACAAGGGTGTGTCTTAGCTCCAATCCTGTTCAATTTATATCTGAATGATATTGTAGAGCATTTATCATCTCCAACACACCATGCTCCTAAAATAGCAACTAAACCCATTTCAGCCCTACTATACGCAGACGATGCAGTACTTCTATCTCAAACTAAAGTGGGTTTGAAAAGACAACTAAGGGCATTTTCCAACTACTGTCAGAAGGAACATCTAGAGGTGAATTACAGTAAGACCAAAATAATGGTATTCTCAAAACACTTCAGACTCTCTAAGTGGTCCCTGGACGGGCAACCAATTGAACAGGTCAGAGTCTTTAAATACCTAGGTATGGTTTTTCAGTCATCAGGAACCTGGACAGCTCAGCAAGAACATGTGGTAGAAAAAGCCTCACAAACTATAAAAATCCTGAAACAGTTTTTTTACACTAAAGGTCACAATTTCATACCAGCAGCACTAGAAGTGTACAGAGCCAAGCCACTAGCGCAGATGCTATATGGGATTCCAATATGGGCCAATAGGAATCTAAAATCATTAGAAATTGTACAGTCTAAATTTCTTAGACAAATATTTGCTGTCCCTAGCTGTGTCCCAAATGCCACATTAAGGTTGGAAAGTGGCCTCCTCTCCGTGCATACACAGGCTTGGCTCAGGACACTAAATTACTGGCTAAGACTGAATCAAGCTCCCTCTGGTTTGCTTCCTTTTGTCATGAAGGATTCTCATGAGAGTAGATGGATGAAAGATATCAAACCCAAGGTATACTCTCTGGGACTGTCGCCCGATCATCTAGTGACCACTGGGTATAGTAGGGCGAGAAGTTTATTAGAGCAGCGTATACATGACATTGAATATCAAAATAATCTGTCTGTCACCAATAAATTATGCCCCTGGTATGACAACTCAGCGTTAAGTCATCCAAAAACAATGGCACAATACCTAAATGTGCTAACAGTTCCAAAGCACAGAAGGGCCTTTTCATGTGCACGATTTAATGTCATGCCTTCAGCTATGCTAGAGGGTCGCTTTAAAGGAACACCTCTACAAAACCGCACATGTCCATGTGGTGATGGTGTTGAAACACTTGCCCATGTGTTACTGTTTTGTTCCTTTTATAGAGAGGTGCGGCAAGAATTACTTTTTCCCATGTTAGCAAAGAAGCCAGGTCGTTCATCTGACTTTTATATATCATTACTCCTTGGAGACCGAGACAATCAGGTGACACTGCTGACAGCTAAATTTTTAGCAGCAGCAATTAAAATGAGGCCAGCCATGATTTTAAACTAACAATCATTTACAGATTATTTGTTCAGATTCTGTACAGGAATGTTGCAAGTATATGTATTTACTTCTATGTATTTACTTTTATGATTTGGTATGCCAATTTTATATCTATTTAAATGTTGTTCTTTTTTGCTAAGGCCATGGCTAATGCAAATAATTAAATAAACCATTCTTAGGTTTCACAGCTAGGATAAATGAATTATGAATATCCATTAGCACCAACATTAGCACAAATAATATTTCCTGGATCAGCCATAAATATTGAAAAAATGTGTTCCTGCAGGAGTCATGGTAACATCAAGGTAAAAGTCCAAAATGATCCAGTAAGTTCACATTAAAATACATGCGTTAGTCATAAAAGTATCATAAGCCGTTTCTTTTTGTCTTTGTTTCAACATCAGAGATGTATGCTAAAACTACAGACTTTCTTAAGGGGTAAATTCAGTAACTAGTTCAGGATCATTTAGTGTAATAGGGTTGCAAGTTGAAAGGATAGACTTGAATAGAAACTGCAGGCAAAAATAAAAACAAAACAAAACAAAACAAAACAAAACAAAACACACAGAACATGTAGCTCCTTAAAGACTAACTTTTGTAATTTAATGTAATGTTTCATGGACATGTCCACTTCTTCAGACATACAGCAGAAGAAAAGAATTGTATGTCTATAGCCTACATTATTTTTGTGGATTTTTAAGCCTTGAAGGCCTTAGCACATCTGATTTACCTGCCGCCTAAGCCAACTCGTGTTATGCCTTTGATAGCCCTGGTCTTTCTGGTATTTTCCTCCACACTAAATTTCTTCAGGAAATTAGTAATGGCTGCTGGACCGACATACATCCTTCCTAGGCATGTGGCCCAAGTTTTTTCTAATGAGGACTTGCAGATATTGGGACCTAGGCCCAGTCAACACATACATGTTATGAACCAGCTTGAGGAAACAACACTAAAACCCCAAACACATCTAGATCTCACATGGACCAGGATTTACCAGGGGCTAGAATTGGTAGAAGAAAAAGAGGTCTTTCCCAGATGCATGTACCATACTAGGGTGGTGAGCAAACTATGTCATGGTTAGTAGACAACATTTCTGAGCAACACCCTTGTGGTGCATCTGGTGAATTAATGCTGCTGAGAGGCTTAAGATCCCTCTTCTATGGGTGGGATGGATAACAGTGTTTCAGAAACAAGGTAAGAGATTAAAAAGAGACTGAAAGAAGAAAAAACCTCACATATTACCCATGCTTTCCCTATTTTTACATCCCCCACCCATTTTTTTCCAGCAGTACTGGATATTATCCTGCAAAGTTGCTTTTGAGAGAGACTGTCTGAAGCTGCATTTCAGGGATAATTTTACTCCTTTCTCATATACAAACCCCTTTGGATCCTTAAGGAAGAGCCATATCTTGCCTTGCTTTCTGTATGATTGTGCTGCGGTGGTTTCGAGAACAACACATGGATGTTGTATCTGCCAGGACTACAGTGTCTCTTAAAACAGGTAACGCCTTAAGGGAATATATCACCCATGTTGCACTTCTGAAAGTTTAAGGATATGAGGGGCATTATGGAAGGTATGGGAAAGAAGACAAAGTATCCATTCAGTATTGGGGATAGTAAATGAAAATAGGTCATTCCAGTCAAAAATACTTTACTTAGCTGAAATGACCCTGCTTGTTTTAAGAGCAGCTAAGTATTGATTTAAAAATAAACCAACAAACAAAATATTTTATTTTCTATCTCAAGCAGTGAAAATGGATGCTGTGGCCAGGGGCTTCAGTGGACGGAAATAAAGCAACCTCTGATATACAAATATTCTAAATGGCTTGTGCTCAGCCAGTTTTGATCAATTTCTCATCAGTGGCCAATAATATAAATGTAGCAGTTGGGTGGCATCCTTGTCAAATTTCTAATATGTATAGGAGTAACTTCTAAGGTTACTTTTGAAAGGCTGATAAGTATATTCAAACCAGGAAAATATTCTCTAGCGTTTTCAACTATTTCTAACTGAACACAGGAAAATGGTTCACCAATAAAATCTGCAGAGCACTCCAATTTATGCAATTTGCAAAAGTTTGCATGACTTTGTCTAAGGTCATAGTTTTGCACACAAAATATGTAGGAATATAACAAGATCAATCTGACAGAGCCCATATATATTTCCTGTTGGCACTCTCTGTCTCTGTTGCTGCTTTGTATTTTCAAAGGTTTCTACAGAAATCTCCAGTTTGGGGAAAGAAGAAGAAAGAAAGCCAAACCTTATGAAGACTATGTTTCACTTTGACTGATGATTCAAGTGTAAGACTTTAGCATTAGAGATTTTACCTGCTTTGCAAAATAAAAACCCTGGTGCATTATAACTTTAAAAAAAAACTTAACCAAGAAGGACATTTCTGTAGAGCAGAGATACCACCAAGTGAAATCAATCTTGCTATTGTTAGAAAGCCTGGGACAGCTTACTGTTTGCATTTTAAATTATTTAAAGCATCCCAGGTAGAGGTAATTGATTTATTGCTGAGATATGAATGCTAAAGAAAACACCTTGTAAAGAGATTCTTTTTTAACAGAATCTGACCCTGTTTTAGGAAGCAAAAAAGTGCTGAAAACAACAAACAGATGTAACAAATCTCACAACAAAGATACTGCCTTTCAAAATATTCATTTCCAAAATCCTGGCTAGATTGGATGATGTCATTACCCTCATATCTGTTAACATGCTTTCTCTAGTGCCATGTTGGCGAATCTGTGGCATGGGTGCCAATTGTGGGCATCCAATGTCACTTCTTCACAGTCACCTGTATTTAGATTAAATTGCTTTATTGGCTTCTTTACTGGCAGAAATATCCTTCTGCTGGCAGACCCCATTCTGCCATAGAGCCTTCAAGATTTAACAGGTGGCAGGCGTGTTCTGCTGTCTCAGCTTTTCCAGCAAAGGAATCACACCCCTGGCAGAGAAGCAGCAAGGTGAAGAAAGAGTGAAGTTGTGTCTGACCCAAATCTATTTCAGCCCAGGATCACAACTACTTTGCCAGTGCAAAATTAAATCAAGGTGACAATCACCTTGTGTAGAAATCCAGCTCTCCTTCAGCCATCTTGGCTGCTTAGGATTGTTCTCTCTTTAAATGATGAGAAAAGTGAATGTGAGGTATAGACAAACCTCCCTATATAGACAAAAGTTGGGGCTTCTTGTTAGCTGAAGGCTGTCCTCCAGTCTGAAACAGAATGGTTGATGCAGTGCTTTGTTTGATGCATGCAGTCGAAGAAGAAGAAGAAGAAGAAGAAGAAGAAGAAGAAGAAGAAGAAGAAGAAGAAGAAGAAGAAGAAGAAGAAGAAGAACTAGAGTAATATAGATCGTTATGTGAAGGATAGTTTCCCATGCTCCTATTGAACTCTTGAGAACTGTGTATTATAGTAGCACTCTTTGCATCCACTCTGGCAGAGAACCTACAGAGGCCTTGAGGGCTTAGTAATGGTTCATTACTTATTTCTGTGTTAAAGGCTTCTAAGCCGCAGAATAATAATGTTTGAGTTTTGTAATGTGGAATCCCTGTCTTCCAGAAAATAGACCTTCATTTTAAAATTGTTATGCAAGTCTTGCAAGAGAATGGTGAGAGCAGCGTAAAAATGGAAACAAATCATCTGTCCAAAAGAGATTGCAGAAAGTAATTTCTTTGGGGGCTTAGATACAAAGGATCTGCATAAGGGGAAGGCATCTCATCCATATGTAGAGAAAAGACTATATAACCGTAGGCGATTCTGAACAAAACATCCTTCCCAGGCAAACAATTTTCAAAGCTAAAATAGTAAGAGTGCAGAGAAAGGTGATCAGGTCCTCCTAAAGCATCATGGAAATTATGGATGACCAGTACAGCAACATACAATGTTTCTTCATCATTGAGTGGTGTGATCTCTATGTCTAAAGATGGTGAGGAAATCCTAAAAATATAATACACTATTTATGAAACCTTGAAAAGGGTTACAGCATTGAACTCTAGAACTGCAGCAGGGATACTATTGAGGTCACTGTCTTTGCCTGGGGCATTGCAGTAGGTGAGGTCCAACTCCAGGGATACTTCCAGATAACAGCAAATCCTTTTTCCCTATATGTAGACATATCCTTGACCTTAATAAATAAAGGTACTTAAACATCTTGATATGACATTACAATACAGATAAAATATTAAACAACTAGTAGCCATTTTATGAATCCACAAACTAAAATCTCAGATGAATTTTGCACTCACTGCTGTAGTGCACAATTCAAAACCCTGCTGGGATCCCCCTTTCTTGCCCAGGTGAGGGTGGCTACCTGAGTTCCTGCATGCTTCAAAGGCAGAACCGGACATGATTCCCTAGCATTCAAAAACACCCGCCCTGCCATGCAAAGGCAGGTGTTTTAAACTGATCCTGCCCCCCAAGCACTGGGATCAGAGCAGCAAGGATCCTTTTAAAACATCCACCCCTGAAAAGGCATGTGTTTTAAAAGAATACTTGCTGCTCCAACCCCAGAACTTGAAAACACCCTCCTGTGCCATGCTGGCTGTCCTGTTCTCAGCCAGGGGAGGACTGGATGGGTGGCAAGTTCACCACCCACCCAATCCTCACCTGGCTGACATAAGCCGTTACTCGTATTTGTTACTCTACGGAAACAGAAACGGGAATTACTCCGCCAGAATTCGAGCTCGAACCGATGAACGAACAATTTGGTCTGATTTGTCGGGCTCGTTACTTGCATCGCGGCGATCGCGCAATGCCAAGCGGCACAGAAAAAAGTTTTTAAAAGTTAAAAAAAACCGATTCCCGGCCCTAAAAGTAGGCGAAAACTGTCTGAGGGCAACTACCAGGCCAGAAGGGTGTTTTATTTGGGGGGGGTTCCCCGCCCCCTCTCCTTGGCTATTGCTACTGCTGCACTGCTGATACCATGGGAGGGCGCATCCATTTGCCATGCAGTGCAGGGGATCCAAAATGGTGACCACAATATTTGTTTTGAAATCGTTGCCCAAAACCCCACCAAAGCACCACAGAAACATGCGAAAATTAGCTATTTTAAATGCTTGAATTTTTACAGTAGCAGCAGTGGGTTTTTCTTGCAAAAAAAAAAAGTCTCCGTTGATTTTATTTTATTTTATTTTATTTTATTTTATTTTATTTTATTTTATTACACCTGCACATGGGAGTGAACCATGCAAATTTTCCACCAATCACATGGCCACTTGGCCAGGTTGACCACAGAGACTTCTGGGATGTGCCAATCAGGCATAAACAGCCCACTAATCGTAGCCCAAACCCGAACCCTAAGCCTAAACCTAACCCATACGCTAGTACACTGTCCTTCTAAGTGGGTCAGAGAGGCACCCAGAGGTGCACCCCAATACTCACCCTAACCTCACCTGTAACTAGCCTAACCCTAGCCCTTGCGCTAACCCGTCTTAACCCTAAGCCAGATCTACTTGCATTGCACTACATGCAAGTACGTGAGACACAGCGGGTGCAAAGAGTCTGCCAGTCCGTCACTTGTGGCTCTGGCTGACTCCTGCAGCTCCCTCCAGGAGCCCGCTACCCCCAAAACCAGTACTAACGAAAATGAAAAAAACAAAAAAACGAACCGACTAATTTTTGCGAAATTTCACAAAAACGGAAACGAGCTGAAACGGACTACCTCCGACACACGACAACTCGAAAACGTCATTTTCCCTAGTCCTGCCCATCTCTAAAATAAACTAACTAACTAACTAACTAACTAACTAACTAACTAACTAACTAACTAACTAACTAACTAAAATGCTACGGGGTAATATATAAGCATCACACTTTGCTTTCTTTGCTTTGAACGGCCAGCTTCACAAGATGGTGCAGAGGGCCTTCCATTTAGTGCCATAGATGTTCTCTCCACATGCCTTTTAATGAATACATGCAACTGCTGGGAGAGTCTTTATGATGTTTTGTAGAGTGGCATTATGCTAATATCATTGTAAAGGGGAGGCCATCTATTTTTATTTATTTATTTATTTATTTATTTATTTATTTATTTATTTATTTATTTGTTGAATTTATACCCCGCTTATCTACTATGTACTCTAAGCGGCTTACACGAGGCTGCAGTAGCCAACAGAGATTACAATGACTGATAAAACAAAACAAATAAATCACCCTATACAAAGTTAAAACCAGTTATGGAGGAACAGCAGCAGATAATCAAAACAGGATACTGAAGAGTAATTCTAATTCAAAATGAAATCGGGTGGTCTGAGGAACAGCAAACAAATTACTAAGCAGTTACAGAGTGACTACTCATTCTCCAGAACCCTTTAAAGATCTGCCATGACTTTGACCTTCATGTTCAGACAGTAGATCATACCAAGATGTCTTTTGCATCACCTTGACTAGCTAATCTTACTCAGTTTCAAATGGTGTTAACTAAGTGGGGAGTGACTCTCCTTTCTAAGGCTTGCAGCTTGGTTGTCCTTCTTGATCCAGCACTGTACACAGAATTTCAGGTTTCATCTGTGGTCCACTCTGCCTACTTCCACCTTTGGCAAATTGCCCAGCTGCATCCCTACATGGACACCAGTGTTCTCACTACACTGGTCCATGCTTTGGTGTTCTCAAAATTAGACCACTGTGGTCTCTACTTGGAACTGCCTAGTGGCTATGAGGCTGTTGCAGAAGGCTCAACTGGTCCAGAACACAGTAGCCAGATTATTGAATGGGGTAATGCCAACATGCCAATATGCCAACATATTTCCCCCACTCTGGAAGCCTTACACTGGTTACCAGTCCACTTCCACACCAACTTGCATCAAACTTATTTTGCCTCTGCACTTCATTTTGCTGAAGCAAAATGGGATGCCCCCCTTCCCCCTCCCAATGCCCTGTCACCACCCTACCTGCTACTGTGGTTGCCTTCTCCTCTGCCACCCCTGCTACTGCCAGCCTAAGAGGCAGAGGCCCTAGGTGCTAGAAAGGCAGCTGGGCTCACTGCTTCTGCACATGCACTTTCTCTATCAGCTGGGCAGAAGGCACAACCTCAAAGGCAGTGGGCCCAGATGCCAACATGGAAGGCAGGCCCACTGCCTCTGAGAATGGCAGCAGTGGCAGAAGAGGAGGAGCAAGCATGAGCAATTGGGATGCCCCCACCAGGCTTGTTTTTCTGGGGGTTCATGGAAGCTTGTGGTTAGCCATGAACCAACATGAACCACTGCTTTTCTCATTTGTGCCCAGTCAGTTGTTTTGGGGGTTTGGGGTGTAAATACATACATGCATACATACATAATGTTCAGGGGTATGAAAGACAAATGCCTTGTTTTCATTGAGAGGAGAGGGGACAAATATCTACAGGGAGAAGGTAAGATGCCAGGAGATGTAAGAATGATGTAATGTGACATGCCTTAGAAATGTCTATGCAATAATCTTGCAATATTCTGAGAATTCTTTAACATAGCTTAAAATGACTTTTAAAGAGACTTTTATGAGAGTTTATATTTTTCTCCTTTTTAGGCATTAAGAGCAAACTTTTAAACAATGTCTTTTGACTCATCCATTTTATACATTTTATCCACTCACAGGTATATGTTTTCTATTTTATACTTTTAATATAACACAAGATCAGCATCAGCACCGAATGTTCTCTATAGGTGTGCCACATGCTTATGGAGTGTGGATCTGCTATATGATTTTATATATGCTCTGAATTTTATTAAGATATGAATGTATTTTTGAATACATTCAATAAAGGTCCTCTCTCTCTCTCTCTCTCTCTTAATATACACATTTTAGAAAGAAAGATTTTCTGGCTATTCAATTCATTAATTAATAAATAAATAGAGAAAAAGAGTCTATCCAGAAAAAACTGAAATATTATTAAAAGGGCATTAAATATCCTGAGAATACAAATTATGTCCTTCCAGTTGCGTGTATAACACAGGTCTGCAAATATCTCATTGGGATTCTGTTTACAGCAGGTGCCTTGTAAATATATTCAGACATTTCCTTTTAGGATTTCGGATACAATTAACTCTTTATTTACAGTGTAATCTGTTTTTCAATGGTCATTAGGCGAATAGTTAAAGCTAGTGAAAAGTCTGTGCCTGCCTACTCCCAGAAATAGCTTATGTGCTTTCCATGGGACAAGCTTTTGCAAAGTATTCAGAAAAACAATGGGTCCACATTGTGGTGATCAAGAGTGTTGATCAGGGCCAGTTGCATGTAATTTTTGATTCGTTGATTGTAACAGTTTGACTGGTTGCTATTCTTTTCATAGCCATAATATAAAGTGATAGTTCTCATCTACAAATCTTTTGGGACCATGCTAGTTGAAATTCTGTATTCTACATCACAAGCCTTTTGAGGTGAGATCTTTGCTGGTGGTAGCTCTCTTAACCCTGCCACCATCCAAGGCGTATTTGGTGAGTACATGAAAGAGGACTTCCTTGGTATATCTAAGGCTCTGTTTCTGTGAATCTTTTCAAACAGTTCTCTTTGAGCAGAGGTCAGGCGTAAATGTAGGTTCACCGTTTCTGTCTGTCTGCGTTCTTAACAAGGACATCTGAAGTGTGTTTGATATTCTTAAAATTTGGAGGAACTGAACACTGATACTATCAAATGCAAACAAGAACAAAAGTGTTCAACGAGAGATTCCATACTCTTGTACAATAAAAGGGAAAGAATGGACTTTTTAAAATATGGAAATTCACATGAAACAAGCAAAGAGTGAAGGCTCATAGCAATCTTATGCTGAGATAGAGTTGGTGGGTCAGAATGCATAGCTTGAATGCTGACTCAAAAATGAGAAAACACCGTTTTCAGAATACTGTGGTCTTCTAGTCAGTAGAAGACCACAGTATAACACTTTGAGCACAGTCACAGTTTGTCTTTCACTTGCTAAAAAGGGTGTGACATGAAGTAACTTGGCATAGTTCATTAAATTAATTTTATTTGCAGGTCCCTACTGTATTCAGAAAGCAGACTTAAAATGCAGAGCTCTAATCTTGTTAGAATTCTGCATTTTTATTTTGCATGCTAAAAATCCTCCTGAAATCTTCACTACTTCAAGTTATTAGTTCTTAAGCTTTGGATTGCCTGCCCCCCCCCATTTGTCAAATACTCAGAGGACTAAGGGCATTATGAAAATGTAATCCTTTGTTAAATGATAGTTATGAATACACTTACCAGTAATTCTGCTATCATTATAATAGAGTATATATACTTACTAACATCAAAGAAGAATAGGAATGAAGAGAAACAGAGGGAGGAATATACTATTTAGTTTTTTTTTTAAAAAAATAACTAGTCAGTAGGTTTTCATGGCATTGGTGCATATTATTTAACCCAGTGGTGTCCCAAGATAGCAATCAGAATCAATTTTCCTTTTGTAATAAGTAGTGAAGACTGAAACATTTTGAACAGCAACTTCCAAGGTGGGCAAAACGACTAAGAAATAATCCCAGTCAACTTTATTTTCCCCCGAAATCTATTGAGTATCCAATTGTTTAGAGGATATTTGCTAGATATGGGCACAAACTTCAGTTCAGAGGTGTGTACTGGCTTGTGCAGGCAGCACCAATCAGGTGCCTCACATTCCCATCCTCCACATCCCCACCTGGATTTCCCCATTCATCAGCTGGCATGCACTCCTCTCCTCCTCTCCTCCAGCTGTTGTTTGGCCAGGAGGAGCATGGGCTGCCTTCCCCACCTCCTTGGCTCTTCGCCCACTCGGACAAGGAGGCTTGACAGGCAAACATGTGCTCCTGCTGGAGACTGGTTGAACAAGCACGGAGGAGGAGGAGGAGGAGGAGGAGGAGGAGGAGGAGGAGGCAGTCTGACTGGTGAATAAGATACTGGGAGGGAGAGCAACGGAAGGGAACACATAGCACCTGTGTTGTTCCACATGCTAAATAGCACAGACCTCTGAAATGAGATCTGTACCAATTTCTAATCCTTACTCTTTTTTTTTTATTTTACAGTTGCTGGTGTTTCCATGGAATGTCTTCAAAATGCAGAAACCACCTTCTTGGCGAGTTTCCCATTTCATTAAAAACTAATAGATCACCGTGATTAATTTTGGAAGATTATTCTTTATCAACTTTTAACACCAAGACAAGACAGACCTCAAGTGCTGTCTTCACGTGCCTGTCCTCCTCCTTCTTGACTTTTGTGGAGGTAGGGATGCTCTTTGCTCTGTGGTTTAGGGTTCTGTGGATATCCAAAGTGGGCCTTCAGCAAAGCAGTGTCCTGACCCAGAAGAACAATGAATCAGCCTGAGACCTAGAGCTGACGGAAGGACCTGGTCATTCCATACATGGCTGGAGTATCTGAGAAGCTTTAAAGGGTTTTTAGCAAACACCACATCCCTGTATACTTCAACCCCACCAACACACTAAGGCAGAGACTTGTCCACCCAAAGGATCTGATACCAAAACAAAAAAGGAGCAATATAGTATATGTGGGCCAATGCAATGAGAAGTGTGCAGACCTCCACATTGGAGAAACTAAGCAGCCATTACACAGAAGGATGGCCCAACATAGGAGGGGCAACAGCTCACGACCAGAATCAGCAGTACACCTCCACTTGAAGGACAAAGGACACTCATTCAAAGATTAAGATGTGCACACATTAGGCAGGGAAGATAGATGGTTTGAGAGAGGGGTCAGGGAAGCCATTCATGTGAGTATTGAAAACCCCTCTCTCAACAGAGGGGGGGGCTCAGGCACAGTCTGTCTGCTACTTCTCCTTTTTCCTTCTCCTTTTTGTTTTTCTTTGTTGCCGCCCATGCCATTCTGTGTGGAGGGTATTGTACCCTCCCATTTTTATTGATGCCTCTGATTTTATGCTCGTTTGTTGTTGTTGTTGTTGTTGTTGTTTTCTTTTCTTTTTACTGTACACCACCCTGAGTTCCAATACGGAAGATGGGGTGGTATATAAATAAATAAATAAATAAATAAATAAATAAATAAATAAATAAATAAATAAATACTTATCAGGCAGTGATTTCAACAGTACCCATACAAATCAATAAATAGTTCACACCTCCACCAGACATAGCTAATGACTTTTACTTTATGGGTTTCAGCACCTTAGGCTATTGTCCATCCAATAGCCTATTAATCCACCTAATGAGCCTATTCAGGCCATTGTTCTTCTTACAAGCCTACTTCAGACCAGTGTGACATGAGGTCAAAATGAATGATAAAATGGAAGACTCACAATTAGCTTTCCTCAGACTGATGAAGCTATTTGGATAAGCAGCAAAACATTTCAATCTTGCAAGAAAAGAAGTCCAGTTGCCATGACTCAACTTCCAGATAAACAAACAAACTTTATCCATATAGTAGCCCAGGGCAGTTATCTAAATGGAGTGAATAATACACATTTTGAAATGAAGATCCCCTAGACTCTCCATTGATGCATGGCCAACACAGCTATTGGTGAAGGCTTCTGGGAGTTGCAGCCCAAGAATATCTGGATTACCCAAAGCTGGGAGCCACTGATATATAATATTTTATAAATATAATTTTTTAAAAATCTGCATTGTATTGGACTATGATGATTTTCAAAATGGATGTAGTCTATGCTAAATGCTGTTCTCAGTGTGGCATTGGTAAATTCTTGTTAGTGATTACACACTTCTCCAATTACTAACAAAAACTGAAATCAGAGCGAAACTTATCATCTGATGATTTTTTTTTTAAGTTGGCCCTATTGAACTTAGTGGAACTGACTTTTAAGGAAACTGTCCAAAATCGTCATTATTTATATGGCTTGGTTCCAGTGGATGTCTAGACTAATGAAAGAAAAAAAATATTTATTTAATTGAATGCTGTATAAAATCCACTCTAGTTTATGCCTCTATGGATAATGATTCTGCATTTAATGTTAATGACATTATCATAACTGCAAATTGTATTATTCATAAAGCCTTCATTGGATTTCTGCTGTAATATTTGTGTTTCTGAATTTGTTATACCAACAATAATAAAATGCACAGTTACTATTGCAATTTACACTAGTAACAAAATAGGTTTCATATGACATGTCTAAGATTTATTATCAAGTTGTATGATTCTGAAGAGATTTCCTTAAAACAAATCATGGACTAGAGTCCATGTATATTTAGGATAGAATGGAACTGAAATATTTTTTTTAAAATAGATTTTGTTATTCATTTGACTGCTGGCTGTTTTTATTTTAAAAAGTTAACACATTAGCATGACTACGTCGCAATGGGGCATAGCAAACGTGTTACCTTTAATCTACTGTACTTCTAACTTTATAGAAAAAAGACAAAAAATGCCCAAAATTCCTCAAAATTCTCTTTAAACCAGTCTAGAAGCAGTAAGCAACATTACGTATAACTAAAATAATAATAATAATAAAGTTCGTATTACAGTCATTGACCAACAAAGGCAAAATTGCATAAAACACCACAGCATATGTGTAACAAAATAAAATAAAATAAATACTGTTACCCCCGTTTCTTTCTAACTACCTGCCTCATATAATACCATACAATAACAACATTAAGTGCATGTTTATTCTGGCTCTCTTTATTACACTGAAACAGACAATTATAGGATGTAAATTGTGAATAATCACATTGATTCCATTTCTGTTTTTCCTAATACCTCAGCTAATGGGAAAGGAAATGAGCAGTTGACTGCATATGAGTCAGCCAGCTTGTGTGAAAATAATGGACAGTGTTCACATTGCAATTTACTGTATACATTCAAGCAGCTAGTGCGTTTCTGTCATCACCTGCTGCGGACATGTGCTTTCTGAAACACTAATTCAGAGTTGGCAATACAGAGCTGACACAAGGCTGATTTTAAAAACAGTTTTTGTGTCTTCCCCAGTCCCTGAAGTTTTGTAACATCTTACGTGATGAATAGCTATGCAGAAGTCAAGAGCTCACACCATCTCTCCAACACTTTTTGAATATTAAGCATTTCCAATAAAATATATTACCCAACTCTGCATTTGTTATTATTTATGGACCATACTGCCATTCAGCTTTTCATTTAATGCATCAGAACACTGAATAAGCTACTTAATACAAAGATATAAAGAGGAAAACATCCTTGCTGATACTTTTTCACACCATGCTTGACATAAACTTCTGACCAAGGCCACATATAACAGAGGTGGCGAAAGACATAGAAAGCAGCCATACACTTCTGGAACACTGAACTAAGAGATAGTTTGTAGGCTAAACTAATGGTACCTTAGCCCAAGTGAAAGTATGCATCTCATGCCTTTGGTGACAAACCGCCTATGTTGGTAGCGGGATTTTTTTCTATCATAAGACAAGAATTACAGTTCTCTGTCAAGAACTATGTTCATTTTCACTGGTCACAGATGAAATGGTATTTTTCTCCCCAAGCTTTGTTTTTAATAGGAATGTGTTTTAAAAACAGAATATCTCTTGGAAACAATGTAACATTGTCTTCTAGACAGCTTAGCTGTGAGCTGACAAAGAATTTGCCTTAATCAATTTGCATGGAACTAATGAAAAGACTTAAATCCTTAGAAAACAAATTTGGCATATTGTTGAAGGCTGTTATTATTGCTTCCATGGTGGTGGGGGGTGTAATTATTTTGCTAGTTAAGGGTGTAATTCACCATGTGCAGTTTCTTGTAACTTATAGATGGGAAGTGCACTGATACTTTTAAAACCATTAAAGATGTATTTCCACACAATGAGTTACAGAAATTTTACCTATTACACAGACAATTGCAGGGGAGTCAGTTTACAATATGCTGCCTGTGCTCACAACTGAACAGGCGTTGACAATGAGATCCAGATAGTGTGTCATTTCAGACAGGGACCTGACAACTTGTCGCCCTGGGCTGCCTCTTTGAATAGCATTTATAATGTGGACCAAGCACCTCACATGGGAATGCATCAGACCATAAGCAGAGTTCAAAAGATGGGGTGTATTTTGGAATGTGACTATGTTTAGCATAACTTGCTATTTATGGAAGCAAGCTGATGCAGGAAACTATATTTTCCAAGCAGATGTGCCACATTCTATAAGACAAAGTCTGTTGCAGGTTGCCTCTTTCAGGCCCCTTGAGCCCACTTTAAACAACAAAAGAGATGTTGGAGGAGGAAGCTGTGTTCCCCATAGAGCCAGAGTATGCTCTTTTTCACAGTGGCAAGTGAGCAGTAGCACAACTGGGTAAGAGACTCATGGCACAGAGGTTAGACTGCTATACTGCAGCCAAATTGTCTCTACAACCTGAGGTTCAATCCCAGATAGCCAGCTCAGAGTTGATTCAGCCTTCTTTCCTTCCAAGGTTGGTAAAATGAATTTACTGGGGGGGGCAACGTGTATCCTGCATAATTAAATTGTAAACTGCCCTACAGAGGCAGCACTAAGGGCGGTATATAAGAAAAACACTTTGCTTTGGCTGTTCAAAGTATGGACTCAGCTTTCCATTTGGAGGCGAGTACACCTGATCAATCCACAAGCTGCCTCTATAGATGAGATTTATTGTGTGGTGATTAGAGATGGGGATGAAAGGAATGTTTTTAGTTTCATTATTCGTTATTCGGTTTGCTACATAACAAAATGAATAACAACCCTAGGGGAAAATTTAACACAAAATGAACCGAACTGAGAAAAATTGGTTTGGTTAGGTTCGTTTTGTTAATGGGGGACGGAGATGTCTCCTATCTGGTGCTGGTCTGGAGGTCTTTCGCGCAGAACTGCAT